>JAPYKT020000021.1:0-2400000 GCA_028749325.2 Caryopteris x clandonensis
TACATATATAATAATTTATTTGTATTATAAATATATTATTATAATAGCTAATATAGTATAATTAATATATATAATAGATTCACCTATATTATATATTATGAATATTATATATAGTATATATAAATTAATTCATAGTAATTAATAGTATATTATAAATATACATAATATTATATACTATTCTATATTTTATGCAATATTCTTATATATTACAATATATATAATATTTATAATATATTATAATAAATATAATATATAACATATATTAATAATATTAATATGCAATTATAATAACATATATCATATTAATAGTTATTAATTAATAATATGCTTATATACATTATACATAATATATACATATAATTATATTATTTACATTATATTCAAAAATTATAATACAACATATGTTATTATAGAATATTATATATACATTATATATTAATACTATATATATATATTAATTATATATCAATATATTATATAATATACAAATTAATATAGTATAATTATAACACATCCTAATAATATATTATAATATAATAAATAATATTATAATAAATTATTATGTATTTTTTATAAATTATAAATATATTAATTAATTCTATTAATATACAATAATATAATTCATATACATATTACTATTGTAATATACCATATAACTATTAATATGTACTACATTATATTAACTATAATATAAAATATATATATCATAAAATATATATATATTTACATATAATTTATATTATATTATGTACATAATTACATATATACATATACAATTATATGATTATATTAATTATTATTAGTATTTATAATATTATATATTAATTTTATAACTATATTTATATTAATATGTACATATATTATTATAGTGTGTATATATAATACTTATAGGTTATAATATATTAAACATGTATAGTATATTATATAATAGAATTAATTATAGTATATAGTGTATTATTACATATATAATAATTTATTAGTATTATAAATATATTATTATAATAGCTAATATATTATAATTAATATATATAATAGATTCACCTATATTATATATTATAAATATTATATATAGTATATATAAATTAATTCATAGTATATTATAAATATACATAATATTATATACTATTCTATATTTTATACAATATTCTTATATATTATAATATATATATAATATTTATAATATATTATAATTAATATAATATATAGCATATATTAATAATATTAATATGCAATTATAATAACATATATCATATTAATAATATATATTAATAGTTATTAATTAATAATATGCTTATATACATTATACATAATATATACATATAATTATATTATTTACATTATATTTAAAAATTATAATACAACATATGTTATTATAGAATATTATATATACATTATATATTAATAGTATATATATATGTATATAATAATTATATATCAATATATTATATAATATACATATTAATATAGTATAATTATAACACATCCTAATAGTATATTATAATATAATAAATACTATTATCAGAAATTATTAAGTATTTTTATAAATTATTAATATTTTAATTAATACTATTAATATACAATAATATAATTTATATACATATTACTATTGTAATATACCATATAACTATTAATATATACTACAATATATTAATTATAATATAAAATATATATGTTATAATATATATATATATATTTACATATAATTTATATTATATTATGTACATAATTACATATATACATATACAATTATATGATTATATTAATTATTATTAGTATTTATAATATTATATATTAATTATTATAACTATATTTATATTAATATGTACATTCGTATATTTATTATAGTGTGTATATATAATACTAATAGGTTATAATATATTAAATATGTATAGTATATTATATATTAGAATTAATTATTGTATATAGTGTATTATTACATATATAATAATTTATTAGTATTATAAATATATTATTATAATAGCTAATATAGTATAATTAATATATATAATAGATTCACCTATATTATATATTATGAATATTATATATAGTATATATAAATTAATTCATAGTATATTATAAATATACATAATATTATATACTATTCTATATTTTATGCAATATTCTTATATATTATAATATATATATAATATTTATAATATATTATAATAAATATAATATATAACATATATTAATAATATTAATATGCAATTATAATAACATATATCATATTAATAGTTATTAATTAATAATATGCTTATATACATTATACATAATATATACATATAATTATATTATTTACATTATATTCAAAAATTATAATACAAATTATGTTATTATAGAATATTATATATACATTATATATTAATAGTATAAATATATATTAATTATATATCAATATATTATATAATATACAAATTAATATAGTATAATTATAACACATCCTAATAATATATTATAATATAATAAATAATATTATAATAAATTATTATGTATTTTTTATAAATTATAAATATATTAATTAATACTATTAATATACAATAATATAATTCATATACATATTACTATTGTAATATACCATATAACTATTAATATATACTACATTATATTAACTATAATATAAAATATATATATATTATAATATATATATTTACATATAATTTATATTATATTATGTACATAATTACATATATACATATACAATTATATGATTATATTAATTATTATTAGTATTTATGATATTATATATTAATTATTATTATAGTGTGTATATATAATACTAATAGGTTATAATATATTAAATATGTATAGTATATTATGTAATAGAATTAATTATAGTATATAGTGTATTATTACATATATAATAATTTATTAGTATTATAAATATATTATTATAATAGCTAATATATTATAATTAATATATATAATAGATTCACCTATATTATATATTATAAATATTATATATAGTATATATAAATTAATTCATAGTATATTATAAATATACATAATATTATATACTATTCCTTATTTTATAAAATATTCTTATATATTATAATATATATAAATAATATTTATAATATATTATAATTAATATAATATATAGCATCTATTAGTAATATTAATATGCAATTATAATAACATATATCATATTATTAATATTTATTAATATTTATTAATTAATAATATGTTTATATACATTATACATAATATATACATATAATTATATTATTTACATTATATTTATAAATTATAATACAACATATGTTAATATAGAATATTATATATACATTATATATTAAGAGTATATATATAATAATTATATATCAATATATTATATAATATACATATTAATATAGTATAATTATAACACATCCTAATAATATATTATAATATAATAAATAATATTATCATAAATTATTAATTATTTTTTATAAATTATAAATATATTAATTAATAATATTAAGATACAATAATATAATTTATATACATATTACTATTGTAATATACCATATAACTATTAATATATACTACATTATATTAATTATAATATAAAATATATATGTTATAATATATATATATATTTACATATAATTTATATTATATTATGTACATAATTACATATACACATATACAATTATATGATTATATGAATTATTATTAGTATTTATAATATTATATATTAATTATTATAACTATATTTATATTAATATGTACATTCGTATATTTATTATAGTGTGTATATATAATACTAATAGGTTGTAATATATTAAATATGTATAGTATATTATATAATAGAATTAATTATAGTATATAGTGTATTATTACATATATAATAATTTATTAGTATTATAAATATATTATTATAATAGAGATTATATTATAATTAATATATATAATAGATTCACCTATATTATATCTTATAAATATTATATATAGTATATATAAATTAATTAATAGTATATTATAAATATACATAATATTATATACTATTCTATATTTTATACAATATTCTTATATATTATAATATATATATATATAATATTTATAATATATTATAATTAATATAATATATAGCATATATTAATAATATTAATATGCAATTATAATAACATATATCATATTAATAATATATATTAATAGTTATTAATTAATAATATGCTTATATACATTATACATAATATATACATATAATTATATTATTTACATTATATTTAAAAATTATAATACAACATATGTTATTATAGAATATTATATATACATTATATATTAATAGTATATATATATATATAATAATTATATATCAATATATTATATAATATACATATTAATATAGTATAATTATAACACATCCTAATAATATATTATAATATAATAAATAATATTATAATAAATTATTATGTATTTTTTATAAATTATAAATATATTAATTAATACTATTAATATACAATAATATAATTCATATACATATTACTATTGTAATATACCATATAACTATTAATATATACTACATTATATTAACTATAATATAAAATATATATATATTATAATATATATATATTTACATATAATTTATATTATATTATGTACATAATTACATATATACATATACAATTATATGATTATATTAATTATTATTAGTATTTATGATATTATATATTAATTATTATTATAGTGTGTATATATAATACTAATAGGTTATAATATATTAAATATGTATAGTATATTATATAATAGAATTAATTATAGTATATAGTGTATTATTACATATATAATAATTTATTAGTATTATAAATATATTATTATAATAGCTAATATATTATAATTAATATATATAATAGATTCACCTATATTATATATTATAAATATTATATATAGTATATATAAATTAATTCATAGTATATTATAAATAAACATAATATTATATACTATTCTTTATTTTATAAAATATTCTTATATATTATAATATATATAAATAATATTTATAATATATTATAATTAATATAATATATAGCATCTATTAGTAATATTAATATGCAATTATAATAACATATATCATATTAATAATATTTATTAAAATTTATTAATTAATAATATGTTTATATACATTATACATAATATATACATATAATTATATTATTTACATTATATTTATAAATTATAATACAACATATGTTAATATAGAATATTATATATACATTATATATTAATAGTATATATATATATAATAATTATATATCAATATATTATATAATATACATATTAATATAGTATAATTATAACACATCCTAATAGTATATTATAATATAATAAATAATATTATCAGAAATTATTAAGTATTTTTTATATATTATTAATATATTAATTAATACTATTAATATACAATAATATAATTTATATACATATTACTATTGTAATATACCATATAACTATTAATATATACTACAATATATTAATTATAATATAAAATATATATGTTATAATATATATATTTATATATTTACATATAATTCATATTATATTATGTACATAATTACATATATACATATACAATTATATGATTATATTAATTATTATTAGTATTTATAATATTATATATTAATTATTATAACTATATTTATATTAATATGTACATTCGTATATTTATTATAGTGTGTATATATAATACTATTAGGTTATAATATATTAAATATGTATAGTATATTATATAATAGAAGTAATTATTGTATATAGTGTATTATTACATATATAATAATTTATTAGTATTATAAATATATTATTATAATAGCTAATATAGTATAATTAATATATATAATAGATTCACCTATATTATATATTATGAATATTATATATAGTATATATAAATTAATTCATAGTATATTATAAATATACATAATATTATATACTATTCTATATTTTATGCAATATTCTTATATATTATAATATATATATAATATTTATAATATATTATAATAAATATAATATATAACATATATTAATAATATTAATATGCAATTATAATAACATATATCATATTAATAGTTATTAATTAATAATATGCTTATATACATTATACATAATATACACATATAATTATATTATTTACATTATATTCAAAAATTATAATACAACATATGTTATTATAGAATATTATATATACATTATATATTAATAGTATATATATATATATTAATTATATATCAATATATTATATAATATACAAATTAATATAGTATAATTATAACACATCCTAATAATATATTATAATATAATAAATAATATTATAATAAATTATTATGTATTTTTTATAAATTATAAATATATTAATTAATACTATTAATATACAATAATATAATTCATATACATATTACTATTGTAATATACCATATAACTATTAATATATACTACATTATTTTAACTATAATATAAAATATATATATATATATATTATAATATATATATATATTTACATATAATTTATATTATATTATGTACATAATTACATATATACATATACAATTATATGATTATATTAATTATTATTAGTATTTATGATATTATATATTAATTATTATTATAGTGTGTATATATAATACTAATAGGTTATAATATATTAAATATGTATAGTATATTATATAATAGAATTAATTATAGTATATAGTGTATTATTACATATATAATAATTTATTAGTATTATAAATATAATAGCTAATTTATTATAATTAATATATATAATGGATTCACCTATATTATATCTTATAAATATTATATATAGTATATATAAATTAATTAATAGTATATTATAAATATACATAGTATTATATACTATTCTATATTTTATACAATATTCTTATATATTATAATATATATATAATATTTATAATATATTATAATTAATATAATATATAGCATATATTAATAATATTAATATGCAATTATAATAACATATATCATATTAATAATATATAATAATAGTTATTAATTAATAATATGCTTATATACATTATACATAATATATACATATAATTATATTATTTACATTATATTTAAAAATTATAATACAACATATGTTATTATAGAATATTATATATACATTATATATTAATAGTATATATATATATGTATATAATAATTATATATCAATATATTATATAATATACATATTAATATAGTATAATTATAACACTTCCTAATAATATATTATAATATAATAAATAATATTATCATAAATTATTAAGTATTTTTTATAAATTATAAATATATTAATTAATACTATTAATATACAATAATATAATTTATATACATATTACTATTGTAATATACCATATAACTATTAATATATACTACATTATATTAATTATAATATAAAATATATATGTTATAAAATATAAATATATTAACATATAATTTATATTATATTATGTACATAATTACATATATACATATACAATTATATGATTATATTAATTATTATTAGTATTTATAATATTATATATTAATTATTATAACTATATTTATATTAATATGTACATTCGTATATTTATTATAGTGTGTATATATAATACTTATAGGTTATAATATATTAAACATGTATAGTATATTATATAATAGAATTAATTATAGTATATAGTGTATTATTACATATATAATAATTTATTAGTATTATAAATATATTATTATAATAGCGATTATATTATAATTAATATATATAATAGATTCACCTATATTATATCTTATAAATATTATATATAGTATATATAAATTAATTAATAGTATATTATAAATATACATAATATTATATACTATTCTATATTTTATACAATATTCTTATATATTATAATATATATATAATATTTATAATATATTATAATTAATATAATATATAGCATATATTAATAATATTAATATGCAATTATAATAACATATATCATATTAATAATATATATTAATAGTTATTAATTAATAATATGCTTATATACATTATACATAATATATACATATAATTATATTATTTACATTATATTTAAAAATTATAATACAACATATGTTATTATAGAATATTATATATACATTATATATTAATAGTATATATATATGTATATAATAATTATATATCAATATATTATATAATATACATATTAATATAGTATAATTATAACACATCCTAATAGTATATTATAATATAATAAATACTATTATCAGAAATTATTAAGTATTTTTATAAATTATTAATATTTTAATTAATACTATTAATATACAATAATATAATTTATATACATATTACTATTGTAATATACCATATAACTATTAATATATACTACAATATATTAATTATAATATAAAATATATATGTTATAATATATATATATATTTACATATAATTTATATTATATTATGTACATAATTACATATATACATATACAATTATATGATTATATTAATTATTATTAGTATTTATAATATTATATATTAATTATTATAACTATATTTATATTAATATGTACATTCGTATATTTATTATAGTGTGTATATATAATACTAATAGGTTATAATATATTAAATATGTATAGTATATTATATATTAGAATTAATTATTGTATATAGTGTATTATTACATATATAATAATTTATTAGTATTATAAATATATTATTATAATAGCTAATATAGTATAATTAATATATATAATAGATTCACCTATATTATATATTATGAATATTATATATAGTATATATAAATTAATTCATAGTATATTATAAATATACATAATATTATATACTATTCTATATTTTATGCAATATTCTTATATATTATAATATATATATAATATTTACAATATATTATAATAAATATAATATATAACATATATTAATAATATTAATATGCAATTATAATAACATATATCATATTAATAGTTATTAATTAATAATATGCTTATATACATTATACATAATATATACATATAATTATATTATTTACATTATATTCAAAAATTATAATACAACATATGTTATTATAGAGTATTATATATACATTATATATTGATAGTATATATATATATTAATTATATATCAATATATTATATAATATACAAATTAATATAGTATAATTATAACACATCCTAATAATATATTATAATATAATAAATAATATTATCATAAATTATTATGTATTTTTTATAAATTATAAATATATTAATTAATACTATTAATATACAATAATATAATTCATATACATATTACTATTGTAATATACCATATAACTATTAATATATACTACATTATATTAATTATAATATAAAATATATATATTATAATATATATACATTTACATATAATTTATATTATATTATGTACATAATTACATATACACATATACAATTATATGATTACATTAATTATTATTAGTATTTATGATATTATATATTAATTATTATAACTATATTTATATTAATATGTACATTCGTATATTTAATATAGTGTGTATATATAATACTAATAGTTTATAATATATTAAATATGTATAGTATATTATATAATAGAATTAATTATAGTATATAGTCTATTATTACATATATAATAATATATTAGTATTATAAAAATATTTTTATAATAGCTAATATATTATAATTAATATATATAATAGATTCACCTATATTATATATTATAAATATTATATATAGTATATATAAATTAATTCATAGTATATTATAAATATACATAATATTATGTACTATTCAATATTTTATAAAATATTCTTATATATTATAATATATATAATTAGTATTTATAATATATTATAATTAATATAATATATAGCATCTATTAGCAATATTAATATGCAATTATAATAACATATATCATATTAATAATATATATTAATATTTATTAATTAATAATATGTTTATATACATTATACATAATATATACATATAATTATATTATTTACATTATATTTAAAAATTATAATACAACATATGTTAATATAGAATATTATATATACATTATATATTAATAGTATATATATATAATAATTATATATCAATATATTATATAATATACATATTAATATAGTATAATTATAACACATCCAAATAATATATTATAATATAATAAATAATATTATCATAAATTATTAAGTATTTTTTATAAATTATAAATATATTAATTAATACTATTAATATACAATAATATAATTTATATACATATTACTATTGTAATATACCATATAACTATTAATATATACTACAATATATTAATTACAATATAAAATATATATGTTATAATATATATATATATTTACATATAATTTATATTATATTATGTACATAATTACATATATACATATACAATTATATGATTATATTAATTATTATTAGTATTTATAATATTATATATTAATTATTATAACTATATTTATATTAATATGTACATTCGTATATTTATTATAGTGTGTATATATAATACTAATAGGTTATAATATATTAAATATGTATAGTATATTATATAATAGAATTAATTATTGTATATAGTGTATTATTACATATATAATAATTTATTTGTATTATAAATATATTATTATAATAGCTAATATAGTATAATTAATATATATAATAGATTCACCTATATTATATATTATGAATATTATATATAGTATATATAAATTAATTCATAGTATATTATAAATATACATAATATTATATACTATTCTATATTTTATGCAATATTCTTATATATTACAATATATATAATATTTATAATATATTATAATAAATATAATATATAACATATATTAATAATATTAATATGCAATTATAATAACATATATCATATTAATAGTTATTAATTAATAATATGCTTATATACATTATACATAATATATACATATAATTATATTATTTACATTATATTCAAAAATTATAATACAACATATGTTATTATAGAATATTATATATACATTATATATTAATACTATATATATATATTAATTATATATCAATATATTATATAATATACAAATTAATATAGTATAATTATAACACATCCTAATAATATATTATAATATAATAAATAATATTATAATAAATTATTATGTATTTTTTATAAATTATAAATATATTAATTAATTCTATTAATA
Organism: Caryopteris x clandonensis; assembly: GCA_028749325.2. Classification (NCBI taxonomy): domain Eukaryota; kingdom Viridiplantae; phylum Streptophyta; class Magnoliopsida; order Lamiales; family Lamiaceae; genus Caryopteris; species Caryopteris x clandonensis. Next base: position 11,129 of record JAPYKT020000021.1, read on the forward strand.
TACAATAATATAATTCATATACATATTACTATTGTAATATACCATATAACTATTAATATGTACTACATTATATTAACTATAATATAAAATATATATATCATAATATATATATATTTACATATAATTTATATTATATTATGTACATAATTACATATATACATATACAATTATATGATTATATTAATTATTATTAGTATTTATGATATTATATATTAATTATTATTATAGTGTGTATATATAATACTAATAGGTTATAATATATTAAATATGTATAGTATATTATATATTAGAATTAATTATAGTATATAGTGTATTATTACATATATAATAATTTATTAGTATTATAAATATATTATTATAATAGCTAATATATTATAATTAATATATATAATAGATTCACCTATATTATATATTATAAATATTATATATAGTATATATAAATTAATTCATAGTATATTATAAATATACATAATATTATATACTATTCTTTATTTTATAAAATATTCTTATATATTATAATATATATAAATAATATTTATAATATATTATAATTAATATAATATATAGCATCTATTAGTAATATTAATATGCAATTATAATAACATATATCATATTAATAATATTTATTAATATTTATTAATTAATAATATGTTTATATACATTATACATAATATATACATATAATTATATTATTTACAATATATTTATAAATTATAATACAACATATGTTAATATAGAATATTATATATACATTATATATTAATAGTATATATATATATATATAATAATTATATATCAATATATTATATAATATACATATTAATATAGTATAATTATAACACATCCTAATAGTATATTATAATATAATAAATACTATTATCAGAAATTATTAAGTATTTTTATAAATTATTAATATTTTAATTAATACTATTAATATACAATAATATAATTTATATACATATTACTATTGTAATATACCATATAACTATTAATATATACTACAATATATTAATTATAATATAAAATATATATGTTATAATATATATATATATTTACATATAATTTATATTATATTATGTACATAATTACATATATACATATACAATTATATGATTATATTAATTATTATTAGTATTTATAATATTATATATTAATTATTATAACTATATTTATATTAATATGTACATTCGTATATTTATTATAGTGTGTATATATAATACTAATAGGTTATAATATATTAAATATGTATAGTATATTATATATTAGAATTAATTATTGTATATAGTGTATTATTACATATATAATAATTTATTAGTATTATAAATATATTATTATAATAGCTAATATAGTATAATTAATATATATAATAGATTCACCTATATTATATATTATGAATATTATATATAGTATATATAAATTAATTCATAGTATATTATAAATATACATAATATTATATACTATTCTATATTTTATGCAATATTCTTATATATTATAATATATATATAATATTTATAATATATTATAATAAATATAATATATAACATATATTAATAATATTAATATGCAATTATAATAACATATATCATATTAATAGTTATTAATTAATAATATGCTTATATACATTATACATAATATATACATATAATTATATTATTTACATTATATTCAAAAATTATAATACAAATTATGTTATTATAGAATATTATATATACATTATATATTAATAGTATAAATATATATTAATTATATATCAATATATTATATAATATACAAATTAATATAGTATAATTATAACACATCCTAATAATATATTATAATATAATAAATAATATTATAATAAATTATTATGTATTTTTTATAAATTATAAATATATTAATTAATACTATTAATATACAATAATATAATTCATATACATATTACTATTGTAATATACCATATAACTATTAATATATACTACATTATATTAACTATAATATAAAATATATATATATTATAATATATATATTTACATATAATTTATATTATATTATGTACATAATTACATATATACATATACAATTATATGATTATATTAATTATTATTAGTATTTATGATATTATATATTAATTATTATTATAGTGTGTATATATAATACTAATAGGTTATAATATATTAAATATGTATAGTATATTATGTAATAGAATTAATTATAGTATATAGTGTATTATTACATATATAATAATTTATTAGTATTATAAATATATTATTATAATAGCTAATATATTATAATTAATATATATAATAGATTCACCTATATTATATATTATAAATATTATATATAGTATATATAAATTAATTCATAGTATATTATAAATATACATAATATTATATACTATTCCTTATTTTATAAAATATTCTTATATATTATAATATATATAAATAATATTTATAATATATTATAATTAATATAATATATAGCATCTATTAGTAATATTAATATGCAATTATAATAACATATATCATATTATTAATATTTATTAATATTTATTAATTAATAATATGTTTATATACATTATACATAATATATACATATAATTATATTATTTACATTATATTTATAAATTATAATACAACATATGTTAATATAGAATATTATATATACATTATATATTAATAGTATATATATAATAATTATATATCAATATATTATATAATATACATATTAATATAGTATAATTATAACACATCCTAATAATATATTATAATATAATAAATAATATTATCATAAATTATTAATTATTTTTTATAAATTATATATATATTAATTAATAATATTAAGATACAATAATATAATTTATATACATATTACTATTGTAATATACCATATAACTATTAATATATACTACATTATATTAATTATAATATAAAATATATATGTTATAATATATATATATATTTACATATAATTTATATTATATTATGTACATAATTACATATACACATATACAATTATATGATTATATGAATTATTATTAGTATTTATAATATTATATATTAATTATTATAACTATATTTATATTAATATGTACATTCGTATATTTATTATAGTGTGTATATATAATACTAATAGGTTGTAATATATTAAATATGTATAGTATATTATATAATAGAATTAATTATAGTATATAGTGTATTATTACATATATAATAATTTATTAGTATTATAAATATATTATTATAATAGAGATTATATTATAATTAATATATATAATAGATTCACCTATATTATATCTTATAAATATTATATATAGTATATATAAATTAATTAATAGTATATTATAAATATACATAATATTATATACTATTCTATATTTTATACAATATTCTTATATATTATAATATATATATATATAATATTTATAATATATTATAATTAATATAATATATAGCATATATTAATAATATTAATATGCAATTATAATAACATATATCATATTAATAATATATATTAATAGTTATTAATTAATAATATGCTTATATACATTATACATAATATATACATATAATTATATTATTTACATTATATTTAAAAATTATAATACAACATATGTTATTATAGAATATTATATATACATTATATATTAATAGTATATATATATATATAATAATTATATATCAATATATTATATAATATACATATTAATATAGTATAATTATAACACATCCTAATAATATATTATAATATAATAAATAATATTATAATAAATTATTATGTATTTTTTATAAATTATAAATATATTAATTAATACTATTAATATACAATAATATAATTCATATACATATTACTATTGTAATATACCATATAACTATTAATATATACTACATTATATTAACTATAATATAAAATATATATATATTATAATATATATATATTTACATATAATTTATATTATATTATGTACATAATTACATATATACATATACAATTATATGATTATATTAATTATTATTAGTATTTATGATATTATATATTAATTATTATTATAGTGTGTATATATAATACTAATAGGTTATAATATATTAAATATGTATAGTATATTATATAATAGAATTAATTATAGTATATAGTGTATTATTACATATATAATAATTTATTAGTATTATAAATATATTATTATAATAGCTAATATATTATAATTAATATATATAATAGATTCACCTATATTATATATTATAAATATTATATATAGTATATATAAATTAATTCATAGTATATTATAAATATACATAATATTATATACTATTCTTTATTTTATAAAATATTCTTATATATTATAATATATATAAATAATATTTATAATATATTATAATTAATATAATATATAGCATCTATTAGTAATATTAATATGCAATTATAATAACATATATCATATTAATAATATTTATTAATATTTATTAATTAATAATATGTTTATATACATTATACATAATATATACATATAATTATATTATTTACATTATATTTATAAATTATAATACAACATATGTTAATATAGAATATTATATATACATTATATATTAATAGTATATATATATATAATAATTATATATCAATATATTATATAATATACATATTAATATAGTATAATTATAACACATCCTAATAGTATATTATAATATAATAAATAATATTATCAGAAATTATTAAGTATTTTTTATATATTATTAATATATTAATTAATACTATTAATATACAATAATATAATTTATATACATATTACTATTGTAATATACCATATAACTATTAATATATACTACAATATATTAATTATAATATAAAATATATATGTTATAATATATATATTTATATATTTACATATAATTCATATTATATTATGTACATAATTACATATATACATATACAATTATATGATTATATTAATTATTATTAGTATTTATAATATTATATATTAATTATTATAACTATATTTATATTAATATGTACATTCGTATATTTATTATAGTGTGTATATATAATACTATTAGGTTATAATATATTAAATATGTATAGTATATTATATAATAGAAGTAATTATTGTATATAGTGTATTATTACATATATAATAATTTATTAGTATTATAAATATATTATTATAATAGCTAATATAGTATAATTAATATATATAATAGATTCACCTATATTATATATTATGAATATTATATATAGTATATATAAATTAATTCATAGTATATTATAAATATACATAATATTATATACTATTCTATATTTTATGCAATATTCTTATATATTATAATATATATATAATATTTATAATATATTATAATAAATATAATATATAACATATATTAATAATATTAATATGCAATTATAATAACATATATCATATTAATAGTTATTAATTAATAATATGCTTATATACATTATACATAATATACACATATAATTATATTATTTACATTATATTCAAAAATTATAATACAACATATGTTATTATAGAATATTATATATACATTATATATTAATAGTATATATATATATATTAATTATATATCAATATATTATATAATATACAAATTAATATAGTATAATTATAACACATCCTAATAATATATTATAATATAATAAATAATATTATAATAAATTATTATGTATTTTTTATAAATTATAAATATATTAATTAATACTATTAATATACAATAATATAATTCATATACATATTACTATTGTAATATACCATATAACTATTAATATATACTACATTATTTTAACTATAATATAAAATATATATATATATATATTATAATATATATATATTTACATATAATTTATATTATATTATGTACATAATTACATATATACATATACAATTATATGATTATATTAATTATTATTAGTATTTATGATATTATATATTAATTATTATTATAGTGTGTATATATAATACTAATAGGTTATAATATATTAAATATGTATAGTATATTATATAATAGAATTAATTATAGTATATAGTGTATTATTACATATATAATAATTTATTAGTATTATAAATATAATAGCTAATTTATTATAATTAATATATATAATGGATTCACCTATATTATATCTTATAAATATTATATATAGTATATATAAATTAATTAATAGTATATTATAAATATACATAGTATTATATACTATTCTATATTTTATACAATATTCTTATATATTATAATATATATATAATATTTATAATATATTATAATTAATATAATATATAGCATATATTAATAATATTAATATGCAATTATAATAACATATATCATATTAATAATATATAATAATAGTTATTAATTAATAATATGCTTATATACATTATACATAATATATACATATAATTATATTATTTACATTATATTTAAAAATTATAATACAACATATGTTATTATAGAATATTATATATACATTATATATTAATAGTATATATATATATGTATATAATAATTATATATCAATATATTATATAATATACATATTAATATAGTATAATTATAACACTTCCTAATAATATATTATAATATAATAAATAATATTATCATAAATTATTAAGTATTTTTTATAAATTATAAATATATTAATTAATACTATTAATATACAATAATATAATTTATATACATATTACTATTGTAATATACCATATAACTATTAATATATACTACATTATATTAATTATAATATAAAATATATATGTTATAAAATATAAATATATTAACATATAATTTATATTATATTATGTACATAATTACATATATACATATACAATTATATGATTATATTAATTATTATTAGTATTTATAATATTATATATTAATTATTATAACTATATTTATATTAATATGTACATTCGTATATTTATTATAGTGTGTATATATAATACTTATAGGTTATAATATATTAAACATGTATAGTATATTATATAATAGAATTAATTATAGTATATAGTGTATTATTACATATATAATAATTTATTAGTATTATAAATATATTATTATAATAGCGATTATATTATAATTAATATATATAATAGATTCACCTATATTATATCTTATAAATATTATATATAGTATATATAAATTAATTAATAGTATATTATAAATATACATAATATTATATACTATTCTATATTTTATACAATATTCTTATATATTATAATATATATATAATATTTATAATATATTATAATTAATATAATATATAGCATATATTAATAATATTAATATGCAATTATAATAACATATATCATATTAATAATATATATTAATAGTTATTAATTAATAATATGCTTATATACATTATACATAATATATACATATAATTATATTATTTACATTATATTTAAAAATTATAATACAACATATGTTATTATAGAATATTATATATACATTATATATTAATAGTATATATATATGTATATAATAATTATATATCAATATATTATATAATATACATATTAATATAGTATAATTATAACACTTCCTAATAATATATTATAATATAATAAATAATATTATCATAAATTATTAAGTATTTTTTATAAATTATAAATATATTAATTAATACTATTAATATACAATAATATAATTTATATACATATTACTATTGTAATATACCATATAACTATTAATATATACTACATTATATTAATTATAATATAAAATATATATGTTAGAAAATATAAATATATTAACATGTAATTTATATTATATTATGTACATAATTACATATATACATATACAATTATATGATTATATTAATTATTATTAGTATTTATAATATTATATATTAATTATTATAACTATATTTATATTAATATGTACATTCGTATATTTATTATAGTGTGTATATATAATACTTATAGGTTATAATATATTAAACATGTATAGTATATTATATAATAGAATTAATTATAGTATATAGTGTATTATTATATATATAATAATTTATTAGTATTATAAATATATTATTATAATAGCTATTATATTAGAATTAATATATATAATAGATTCACCTATATTATATATTATAAATATTATATATAGTATATATAAATTAATTCATAGTATATTATAAATATACATAATATTATATACTATTCAATATTTTATACAATATTCTTATATATTATAATATATATATATATATAATATTTATAATATATTATATTTGATATAATATATAGCATATATTAATAATATTAATATGCAATTATAATAACATATATCATATTAATAGTTATTAATTAATAATATGTTTATATACATTATACATAATATATACATATAATTATATTATTTACATTATATTCATAAATTATAAATACAACATATGTTATTATAGAATATTATATATACATTATATATTAATAGTATATATATATATTAATTATTTATCAATATATTATATAATATACAAATTAATATAGTATAATTATAACACATCCTAATAATATATTATAATATAATAAATAATATTATGATGAATTATTATGTATTTTTTATAAATTATAAATATATTAATTAATACTATTAATATACATTAATATAATTCATATACATATTGCTATTGTAATATACCATATAACTATTAATATATACTACATTATATTAATTATAATATAAAATATATATATTATAATATATATATATATTTACATATAATTTATATTATATTATGTACATAATTACATATATACATATACAATTATATGATTATATTAATTATTATTAGTATTTATTATATTATATATTAATTATTATAACTATATTTATATTAATATGTACATTCGTATATTTATTATAGTGTGTATATATAATACTAATAGGTTATAATATATTAAATATGTATGGAATATTATATAATAGAAGTAATTATAGTATATAATGTATTATTACATATATAATAATTTATTAGTATTATAAATATATTATTATATTAGCTATTATATTATAATTAATATATATAATAGATTCACCTATATTATATATTATAAATATTTTATATAGTATATATAAATTAATTCATAGTATATTATAAATATACATAATATTATATACTATTCTATATTTTATAAAATATTCTTATATATTATAATATATTATAATATATATATAATATTTATAATATATTATAAATGATAATTTTCATGAAAGACTTTCTTTATTAGAAAGAAATAAAGAAAAAGAGAATGATAATATTCTTGATGATTCTATTGAGCATTTTATGCCATTAGAAAAAAATTATCTTTCTACTATTTCTATGATGATATCTCAGAAGTGGTATACTAAGATTACTCTTATTATTAAAAATCATAAAATGAATTTTATTGCCATGATTGATAGTGGTGCTGATTTAAATGTCATACAGGAAGGATTAATTCCTACTAGATATTTTTATAAAACCACTCATTCACTTTCACATGCTGGAGGTGAACGTCTTGATATTAGTTTCAAGATTCCAAAAGCATATATTTGCAAAGATAATTGTTGTATTTCAACAAGTTTTCTTCTTGCTAAAGATATTTCAAGCCAACTTATATTAGGCTTACCTTTTATTTATAAAATTTATCCATTAACTATTGTTAATGAAAAAGGGTTAACTGGAACCTTTGAAGGGAAACCCATAACTTTTGATTTTATTACAAAACCTGTTCATAAAGTTCTTAATGAACTACAAGAACAGATTGAAAGAAAAACCTTTCAAATAAATTCTTTAAAAGAAGAAGTAAGTTTTCTAACTATTGAAGAAAAACTCAAAAATCCTAAATTACAGGAAAAAATAAAACTTATTAATAATAAGTTTTCTGTTGATATTTGTAATGATTTACCAAATGCTTTTTGGGATAGAAAAAAGCATATTATTTCTCTTCCTTATGAAGAAGATTTTAAAGAAAAGGATATTCCTACCAAGGCAAGACCTTGTCAAATGAACTCTGAATATTTAGAGTTATGTAAAAAAGAGATTGAATCTCTTTTACAAAAGAAGTTAATAACTCCTTCAAAATCTCCTTGGTCATGCACTGCATTTTATGTTAATAAACATTCTGAGCAGGAACGAGGAGTTCCTAGGCTTGTTATTAATTATAAGCCATTAAATAAAGTGTTAAAATGGATTAGACATCCTATTCATAATAAGAAGGATCTTCTTGACAGACTTGTTAATGCATTAGTCTTTTCTAAATTTGATTTAAAATCTGGATTTTGGCAGATTCAAATTAATGAATCTGATAGATATAAAACTGCATTCAATGTTCCATTTGGACATTATGAATGGACAGTTATGCCATTTGGATTAAAAAATGCTCCTTCAGAATTTCAACAAATTATGAATGACATTTTTAATCCATTTAGCAATTTTATCATCGTTTATATTGATGATATTCTTGTCTTTTCTAAAGACATTGAAACCCACTTTAAACATTTAAATATGTTTAAAGATATTGTTATTAAAAATGGTCTTGTTATTTCAAAGCCAAAAATGATTTTATTTCAATCTAGTATTAGATTTCTTGGTCATATTATTGACAAAGGAAATATTATTCCTATTCAAAGAAGTATTGAATTTGGAAATAAATTTCCAGATATCATTACTGATAAAACCCAATTACAAAGATTTTTAGGAAGTTTAAATTATATTTCTTCCTATATAAAAAATCTTAATGATGATACTGCTATCTTATATGATAGATTAAAAAAGAATCCTAAACCTTGGAATGAAAATCATACCAAGGCTGTAAAAAGAATTAAGGAAAAGGTTAAAAACCTTCCATGTCTTATGTTAGCAAATCCCTTATGGGATAAAATTGTTGAAACCGATGCTTCTGATATTGGTTATGGAGGAATCCTTAAACAGGTTGATCCCCATAAAAAACAAGAATATCTTGTTCGATTTTATTCTGGGAAGTGGAATAATTCTCAGAAAAATTATTCAACAGTGGCTAAAGAAATTCTTGCCATTGTTAAATGTGTTTTAAAATTTCAGGATGATTTATATAATCAGAAATTTATAATTAAAACTGATTGTAATTCTGCAAAATTCATGTTTCAAAAAGATTTTAAACATGATGTTTCAAAGCAGATGTTTGCCAGATGGCAATCTCATCTTGCTCCATTTGATTTTGATATTGTTTATAAAAAGGGCATTGATAATTATTTGCCTGATTTTTTAACTCGTGAATATTTGCAGGAATGAGTTATCCTGATCGGGGAGCATCTTCCTCTCATAGAGGAAGAGGATATCAAACACCTGGAAGGGGTGATCTTTCCTCTTATAGAGGAAGAGGAGGAAGGGGTTATAACCCTCAATCCAGAACAATTGTGCAATATGGCAAGCAAAAGCTTGTTGCTCAAAATATTGCAAATATCGGAGGTAATACTTCTGATCTTGAAAATGAGTTTCAAGAATTCTTGAAACAAAAACAAAAACAAAAAGAGAGTGATATCTCTCCTGAGGAAACTCAAACTTCTTATGCTAATATAGCAAAAGAAGATGATTTTGAAAAAATGTTTGTCGAAAATTCTGATCGACAACTTATTCTTCTAATAGAAGAAAGAGATATTCAATGGGCTAATAGTCCTTGGACCATTATGGAAAGATATCTTTCTAACACGTCATACGTGTATGGGTCTTATAAACAGAGAGGTTTTTATGAAAATCTCCTTCTCTCCACTAATAGTGTTGAGATCAATCATTTCGCTTCTGGCGAAAGAGGAAAAGATTATAACTTTTCCAAAATAATTATCAAAAAGATTATATCTTTTGAAGAATGGGGTATATCTCCATTAGCAGAAAAAGAATTCTTTTATGAGCTTAATAAGCAAACTTTTAAATTCAATTACTTCGATTATATTGAAGCATTTGAAAAAACTCTCTTATAAAAGAAAAAGAAAAAGAAGAGGATAATATTAGTCCTTTCAAAATAATTTCCCAGAAATATTCTGGGATTCTTTCACAGAAACAGATGATTGAGCTATTTGTTTCTGAAATGAAAAAAGATATTTCTAGAAATATTTGTTCAGATTCAAAATCTGATACCTCAATGAGGTCAGAATCTAGTGAAAATCAATTCACTAGTATTTTTCAAGACTCACAGGATCCAAAGGATGATATCCCAGATTCGGCTTTATTCGAGGCCTTAGAAGAGCTTAAAGACTCCTTCACCACAGAGAAAAAATGAATTCAGATCATTTTTTAATTTGTCCAAGATGTTTCTGTTATAATAAATGGAAACAAAATATTGATAATATTTGGAAAAATTACAGACAAGAATCCCTTTCTCTCCTTTCAGATGAAGTTTTTGACCCAGCAAACCAAAGCATTCAACTGGGAAAAAATTGTGCAAAAGTTGTTAGGATTCATAATCATGCTTGGGAATCAATGGATTTTCAAGACAACAAGTTCCAAAGATGCATGGAGAAATATCCTCCACAGACTGGATGCAGTTATCAAATTATTAAAACAGGATTCTGGAAAGCAAGATTTGAAAATATTGGCTTCAAGAAAGAAGATTGAAGAATTCTTCTCTTCCCGACACATTACAGTGACATATTAGTCACCAGACAAGGATAATGACATATTTGTCATTATTGCTTTTATAAAGCAGCTTTATTTTGTTGACTTTTGTAAAAGTTTTTACTATTCATTTTTTCATTTTGGAATCCGGGGTTTCATGTCCGGCTCTTCCCTCTATAAATAGGTTGTTTTTATTTTTGAGGAGGTACGCTGGTGTTTACTGCCTCTCTCTCTTCTCTCTCCAACCACTCTCTCCCTTTGTAATTATCAAGCCTCAAGATCAATAAAATTATTCTGATTACAACTTAAGTGTAAGTATTTTAAATTTTTATTTTTCTGTTTTTTTTAATTTTGTATTAGGAAGCCGCCTAATATGGCTGGCTAGATCATAGTGTTAGATCATAGTATGGCTATTCATATTCCTACTAACATGGATCCAGATCTATTAATGATTCTGGAAACATGATTAAAATCAAATAACTAAAATCAATGGTAGGATTTGTGAGGTTTGAATCAGGTTTGAGTTAACCTAAGGTGTATAAGCCGACTTCGTGCCCTTGTTGCCGTAATGCCGAGTGAAGGCGCAGGCGTTTGTGGGGTTTTTCTTGTCAGCTTATATTACTAAGGGGGTCCTCAGTAATAAGTCCTGAATTCAGTAAAAAGGATCTTTGATCTTTGTGTTCCTTACCTGTCTATTGTTGATCTTAGTTTGTTTGATTTGGGTCATACCCGTCCTGGGTCGTGAATGACATATATTATAATTAATATATGTTATATATATTAGTATATGTATAATATAGTATAATTATGTATCATATTATAATTATAATATATAATATGTATATACTATATACTATATAATACATAGTATATATTAGATGCATTAATATATGTATTATAATATATACATATATATATATTGTTACTATTACTATTAATACATATTATTATTAATATTATATATTACTATACATACTATATATTATATATTACATATGATTAATATAATAATTATAATATTACTAATTATATTATACTATATTATAGTGTATACATTATATACATATGTATATTATAATATATACATACGTAATATATATAACATTATAATATATAATATTAATAATTATACATATATACTATATAATAATTATATAATAATATAAATTTTTTATATATTATTACATATACTATTATTAGTTAAATTAAACTATATATTAGTATAATAAATATTAATATTATTATACTATTATAATATATAATATACTTATTATAGTGTATATTATATGTATATATAATCATATAATTATTATATATATGATATAATATATATTACATGTATATATTATAATTATATAATACCTATATTATATAATATGTATTATTAATATATATAATTATATTTATAACATATTATATTATGTTAATATAATATATATAAATGTATTAATATATAATACTATAATATATACATATAATATATATTATAATGTATATACATATTATAGTTATTTGTATATATTACTATAGTATGTATGTAATATAATTATATATGTGTATATTAATATATAATATGTTGATATAATAATTATGTAATATATATTATATTAATTAAATAATATTAATATTATAATAATATGTATAATATAACACCTATTTATATTAATTACTATACATATATACATACTAATTACATATTATATGTATAGTTATTATAATATATTATTATATTATTTTAATATAATGAATTTATACATGTCATGCTAAGTTGCATGCAAGACACTTATCTCAAAGACACCACACTAATGAGATGTCGTGTCCAGGAAAGTACACAACTACCCTTATAACATGGGTATTTATTACAAGGTTTAAATTTATGATTGAACTTGTCTTGGGTTGAACTCGGGTTCATACTCGAACTCTTCATCTTGACTTGTTCCAGGTTGGTTTGATCCAGATTCTTCAGTGATAGAGTTGACTACGAACGAGATATAAGTAAGTCACTCATTATCTTCATGTGGATGGATTTTATTGGCAAAACATAGCTGGACATAAAGTTCTCGGCACTCTTCCTTATTGCCTTGGATTGGACCCTTGATTGTCTTCCATTTATTGTGTAGAGGGACCGAACGAAGTTCTTCTTGGATTCCTATAGAATATGACCTATGACAGAGGAACATGACATGAGGGTCTTTATCATCCTGATATTCATTTTGGAGCACTTGTATCCATTCTTCCACAGTTGCATACCATAGCAGGAATGACCACCAGAAGGTAGAGTCATTTTCAGTATCTTGAAAAAAGATGAGTGTATCCCATACTGAGAACTCAATCTGATGAAAGTATAAGGTGGACAAACACCATAGGTACCATAAATCGTTGAAGGTGAGATCTTTAGAAAGAGCAACATGTATTATGCCCAAGAATGGTTTCGGGAGATGATAGCAGGCTTGTTCCTCTTGGATTCCTTCTTCAGAAATATATTTCGATAGATATCGAACCAAATATGCAGTTACATATTGTCAGATATCTCTAAGTGTTTTGAAAGGCTCATCATGAGGAGAAAATGATAAATCAGAATTGATAAGATGGATGGGAGCTTGTCTCCAAAAATTGGTTTTTGGAAGATATTATTTTGTTTCGTTTTCCTGTCATAAAGATAACGGGCAGTACCTTGGTAGATGATATGAGTTGAAGCTGAAACTGTCTGGAGAGATAATCAACCACAACATTGTCCTTGCCCTTTATGTGTTGGACTTTAAAATCGTGTTTTGAAAACATGTCATGTCTAGGAAAATACACAACTACCCTTATAACATGGGTGTTACATTATTTTAAACATAAAACATTGCTTTAATATCATATATGTATAATATTATATAACATTAATAATATATATACATTTTGATTAAACATTATCTCATATATTACTAATATATTAGAATAGGTATATAATATAATAATATATTATATTCATATTATAATATATATAATAATTATATACTTACTTATTAATATATATAATTAATAATATTATAATATATATAATATGTATAATATTAATAATTATAATTATATTATATTAATGTTATAATATATAATCTATATTAATATTTACATATAGTATATATTATAAAATACATATATGTATATATTTAGAAATTAATATCTACTATTAATAACATATATATTATTATAATAATTAATATATTATAATGTATATTGTAGTATATTATATTATAACATGATATATTATAATTAATTATTATACATATTAATATATACTAATAATATGTAGTATAATACATATACATAGTATGTAATTATAATATTATTAATATATATATTACTATTATTAATTAATATGTATAATAGGATAAATAATACTATATAATTATATTATATTTATATTACACAATGTAATATTAAATATTATATTATATAAAAATAATTCATATATATTTATATAATTATATATAATATACTTATATAATCCATATATTATAATACATGTTAACTATTATAATATATATATTATTAATATATTAATAGATATTAAGGTATATTATTAATTATATTATACATATATTATATAAGTATTAATAACATATAATTATATAATTATGCATATTATATTTAATATAATTATATAATAGGTAATTAATATATAATATTTATAAATAGGTAATCAATATATAATTATTAATACTTAATATATAATATATTATTATTATATAATGTATATATATATTATGTATAATATAATACATATTTTGTGTTATATATTATAAATACATATGTATGACTATTATTTATATTAATTAATTTATATTATACTCTTATGTAATACATATTATATACAGTATAATATATAATAATATATTAATATCAACTATAATATTTATATAACTATATTAATTAACATATATTATATAATATTATTATTATAATATTGATATAAGACCTTCTTGGAATAGATCTTAGACCTTCTATCCACGTGCAAACGAGATAGACAACCTTTGATTCTAACCGAGACAACCTTTACACTCTGATCGGAACCCTTGAAGAACAAGGTTAAGTAAGTCGGAACTTAACCCTTCTAATCACTCGGAATTGAGAATTAGACAAACTAAGTTTCTAAGATGGTTGGTCGCCACACTTGAAGTGATAAGACCGTATACTAGAACGCCACAAGCTTATACTCGATAAGTCCTAGAAGTTCTCTAAAGAACAAAGAAAACTCAGAAAATATTCTGAAAGTTGAAATCTTGAATATATGATATGATGTCAGAAAATATTCTGAAAGTTGAAATCTTGAATATATGATATGATGTGATGTTACAATGGAGTTTTATCCCTATTTATACTACATGGCTAGGTTCAACATGTTTAAAACACATTGATTACATTCAATTCTACATTAAAACACGAATTTTGATTTCAAACTTTATGTCTACACTCAAACAATGAACCTACCCTACATTTGAGCCATGTACATCACCGGGCTGTTACATTCTCCATTGTAACTCTTCAAAAACGTTCATGATTGGGCTGTTACATTCTCCACTTCAGCTCCTTCAAAGTGTGTGTGATAGGCCATCAATTGGGTCACTAATTTGGGCTTTACTTTGGCCTGAAATGTCTCACAAAGTTGGACTGAATTTTGGGCTGCCATTGGATCACCTACATGGGCTGACCGAACACACAATTGGGCCAATGCTTCCTTGAATCTTTTGGCTCGTGCTCGAGTGATAGGTCCGTGAGGTAGAGAGAGTATTTCATCTATGTCTCGGTCCTTCTCCTTTGCTTGAATTGCATCCGTGACCTTGTTTGCATCATGACTATTATTTATATTAATTAATTTATATTATACTCTTATGTAATACATATTATATACAGTATAATATATAATAATATATTAATATCAACTATAATATTTATATAACTATATTAATTAACATATATTATATAATATTATTATTATAATATATAACTATTATATAATATTATATACAAATACCTATAATAGTATTTATATATATATATTGCATTATAACATATTATAACATTTTATAATATATATATATTACAATTATAATAATAATATAATATTAATAACATATATATAGTATATAATATTATTAATATATATAATTAATGCTATATTATATAATTATGTATTATATATGTTATATTATATAATATATAATACATATATTAGTGTATTAATATTATATTATTGTACAGTATTATAATAATAATATTATGTAATTATAATATACTTTTATATATGATAGCTATATGTTAATAATATATATAATTAATGTATATTAACTATAATAATTATATAATAATACTAATTTAATAATATATTTATAGTATATATTATAATATGAATGAATATATAGTTATAGTTATGTAATATTATTAAAATTATATTACACATAATTATAATAGCTATTACACATAATATATAATATATTATAATTATATGTTATTATACATATTTATATAATGTATATATCTATTAATATGTTATAATTAATATTATAGATATTAATTATTATAATATAATGTATATAGCTATTAATATAAATATATATTATATTATTAATATATTATTATAACTATTACATTTTATTATAATATTATAATTAACATAATGTATATAAATTATTATGTATATATATATATATACTAATTATAATATATAATACATATAATACATATATACATAATTATATAATTATAATATTATAATATATCATAATTATAATATTTACTACTATATTATAAAGTATATAATATTATAATATATTATAGTATAAATTATATATCAATATAATACCGATCCACCATAGGGTAGAATCGTTTTCATTATCTTGGAAAAATATGAGTGTATCCCATACTGAGAACTCAATCGGATGGAAGTCATATATAACATATACTATTAATACCACAAATAATATATAATATATTATATAATATCATATTATTTATAATATAATATTATATATTAATATATGATAGCATATGAATTATATAGTATGCATTATATATCATATATAATAATATTATATTATTAATATGTATATTAATAATATTTATAATTATATAATAATATATTCATTTATATTGTATATATGTATATTAATATTATTAATATGTATAATATATTATATTATTATATATTATAATTGTATACATGTAATACTATTAGTAATATATAATTAATTGCATATGATATATAATTATATATATTATATATGTTAATATAAGTATATTATATATATTAATTATAAATATATGTAATATATATTTATATTAATAATATATACATATTATAATATATAATATACATATTTAATATTATAATACATATATAGTATAATAGTATATACTATATGTTATGATTATATATATAATATAATAGTATATGCTATATATTAGTATTATATATTAATAATATATATTAATAGTTATTAATTAATAATATGTTAATATACATTATACATAATATATACATATAATTATATTAATTATATTATATTTATATACGATAATACTATGTATATTATTATAACATATTATATATATACATTATATACTAATAGTATATATATATAATACTTATATATAGATATATTATATATTATACATATTAATATAGTTTAATTATAATATAAATAATAAATAAATAATATTATCATAAATTATTATATATTTATTATAAATTATAGATTTATTAATTAACAGTATTAATATACAATAATATAATTTATATACATATTACTATTATAATATACCATATAACTATTAATAGATAATACATTATATTAATTATAATATAATAACATAATTTCATATATACATATATAATTATATGATTATATTAATTATTTATTATTATGTATAATATTATATATTAATTATTATAACTATATTTATATTAATATGTATAATCGTAGATTTATTATAGTATGTATATATATAATACTAATAGGTTATAATATATTATAATATGTATAGTATTTTATATAATATAATTAATTATAGTTTATAGTATATTATTACATATATAATAATTTATTAGTATTATAAATATATTATTATAATAGCTATTATGTTATAATTAATATGTAATATATTCATATATATTATATATTATAAATATTATATATGTAGTACATAATTTAACATATTATAATATATATATATATATAAGTATACATTATAACATGGGTATTACATTATTTTAACATAAAACGTGGCTTTAAGTACACCTCACTAGATGAGATGTCATGCCTAGAAAAATACAAGGCTACCCTTATTATATGGGTATTTATTACATGTTTATATTTATGATTGAACTTGTTTTGGGTTGAACTCGGGTTCATACTCGAACTCTTGATCTTGACTAGTTCCATGTTGGTTTGATCCAGACTCTCCAATGATAGGATTGACTACGAAAGAGGTATAAGTAAGTCCTTCAATATCTTCATGTGGATGGTTTTTATTGGCAAAACATAGATGGACATGAAGTTCTCGGCGCTCTTCCTTATTATCTTGGATTGGACCCTTGATAGTCTTCCATTTACAGTGTAGGGGGACCGGACGAAGTTCTTCTTGGATTCCTGTAGAATATGGCCTATGACAGAGGAATATGACATGAGGGTCTTCATTATCCTAATATTTATTTTGGAGCACTTGTATTCATTCTTCCACAGTTGCATAGCAGGCTAGTTCCTCTTGAATTTCTTTTTCAAAAATATATTTTGATAGATATTGAACCAAATTTGCAGTTGCATGTTGTCGAATATCTCCAAGATTTTTGAACGGCTCATCACGAGGAGAAAATGATAAATCAGGATTGATAAAATGGATAGGAGCTTGTCTCCAAAAACCGGTTTTGGAAGATATTATCTTCTTTCGTTTTTCGGTCATAAAGATAACGGGCAGCACCTTGGTAGATGATATGAGTTGAAGTTAAAATTCTCTGGAGAGATAATCAGGCACAACATTGTCCTTGCCCTTTATATGTTGGACTTCAAACTGGTATTTTGAAAACTAGTCTTTGAGTCTGAGTAGCTGTTTTTCTGAGACTCCTTTATTGTTGAGCTCCATAATCGCTGGTAATGATATATTATCTAGTTGGATAATGAAATTGTATCCCACCAGATGGAATTCAAATTTTTTAATTCCATATTTGACAGCTAATATCTCCTTATAGACAGCATGATAATAAGCTTTAGATTCTTTGAATTGGCCGCTGGCATGTCCACAGTAATGAAGTTTTCCACCTTCGTTTTCTAATGAGATAGCTCCCCCATAATCATCACTGGCATCTGACAATTTGCTTGTATAGGCTAAACATTTGGGGATAAAATCTTTAAGATAGTTGACGATTCCAAGGAACTGTTGAACCTGTTTAATAGATAAATGCTTATCCGGGAACTTAAGTAGTTCTTGGGATAGGGTGATCCTGGTTCATACTCCCCATCCTCAATCTTCATGCCCAGAAAATCAATAGATTTTTGCTTGATCAACCATATTATTGTACCAAGTCTATGAACATGTTGAGAAGTTGTTCATGTTCCTCTATATTATTGGAATATAAGAGGATATCATCTATGTAGACAAGGGTGCTGTTTAGTATGGATTCGAAGATTTTCATCATGGTCTTTTGGAAAAAGGATGGTGCAAATTTGAGACCAAATGGCAGAACAGTCAATTGATATTGAGTTGTGGGTACGCAAAAAGTTGTTTAATAACTTTCATTTGGGTGTAAACCCACTTGCCAGAAACCAGATTTAAGGTCAAATTTGGAAAATATTTGAGCTACTGAGAGGTAATGATATAGATCAAAATAGTCCATTGGAAGTCCAGAAGTCTTCAGAAGTTCAAGAGTCCCGAGAATCTAAAAATTCACCGAAAGACGAAGAGCCACCGAAAGACGAAGAGTCTCCTTTCAAGAAGCTGGAAGGTCCTATGACTCGAGAAAGACTGAAGAGGCTGGAAGAAGCCATTGCATGCATTCCAAGAAATGAGAAAGCTGAAGGATCACACTACATTAATTGCCTACGACTTCAAGGTGATATTTTGAAAAGTTCATTGGAAAACCAAAGGCCACAAGCATGAATCTGATTTGACTCATATGTGCACATGGCTCAAGGAGACTCTTGGAGTAATTCATGCACTTGGGAGACCAAAAGTCACACTTTCAACATCAGCCATTTCTTGGGAACCTTTTTTTTTATGTTATTTATTATCTTATTTTAAGAATTGTAATGCTTAGATATTAGTTAAATAAATCTTGAAAGTTGTGGCAGTGGGAGGGCCGAATTTTGTCCTTTAAAAAGGCACTTGTACTCATTGTTAAACCACCAATTTTTATGACATTACAACCTTTTGAGGAATTCTCCCTTCATTGCTAGTTTCTTAGTAGTTTGAGTCTTGCGAATAGCTTGCTCAATTTTAGCTTATCAGGTAGGAGTTCTCAACTACTTGTGGCGCTTAGGCCTCACGCTTCAATATAGTATTCAAGGAAAGGTGGTAGTCATATTGCCATCCTTAGCCTGTTTCTAGAATTGTCGGGTCGGGTGACATCCAAGAAATTTACACTAAGGCGTATCGCAGGAAAGGTGGTACTTCTATTGCTAACCTTAGCCTAGTTCACTTAGTTATAGTGGCTTGGATAGAGAACATTAGGTGTGCACGATTCTGCCTAAGTGTTGTGGAAGATTGGTGATCAACTCGTCATTCTGCTGCAATACAAAGCTGGTCATGACATCCTATCCTTTCAAGGTATTCAAGACGATCCTTTCAAACAAACGACGCCTTCCATAGGAGTTTGCTATCAAGTGGTATCAGAGCCAACTTCCTGAGCTACCTTTTTTATTTTGTAAGTTTCATTTCATCATCCTCTACTTTAAACAAAAAAAACAAAAAAGAAAAAGAAAAAGAAGAACCGAAGCATTAAAAAAAAAAAATTAGGCGTGCTTCAATTCGATTCTGGAAAAGCCAAGCACTTGTTTATAAAAAATAAAAAATAAAAAATAAAGAGGCGTGCTATCAACAAAAAAATATATTATTGTGTTCTGATTTGTTTGATACAATTTGCTGTAGATACATATCTTGAGGCCTTAGTTCTATTACCGTTGAGTTTTTTTGGTTGAGAAGCAAAAAAAGGGAGTTTGAGCTTTCGTAAGCTCTTACGAATAAAAGCTAGCAATTGAGAGAATTGAGTCATAAGAAATGAGTGACCCTAGCCCTAAATAAGCCGAGAGTACTTTGGGTAGTGATATTTGGGGAAGGGGTTCAAGGGTGTGAGATTTTTCTCTTCTTTGTTACTATGTCTACTGGTACACCTACAAATTCTCCCGTACATGGGAATAGGGAACAAGAAGCATGGCGGGAGCATCTCATTTTACAATTCAGAAATATGATGGATGGAGTGAGAGATGAAATGGATGCATTACGGCTATCCGTTCAAGAAGAGGTGAATAGAGCATTGAATCATTCGAGGAGTCGTCATGAATCAAGAAGTCATCATAGTTCAGACGTAAGCCAAGGATCCACTGACGAAGAAGAACGTCCACGACAGAACCGAAGGAGAGGGGGTCGTGGAGGAACATCTTGGGGTAAGAATGTGAAGTTGGAGATTCCCAAGTTCTATGGGAAAAATGATCCTGAGGCGTACTTGGATTGGCAACTCAAGGTGGAGAAAATATTCATGATTCAGAGTTACACCGAAGAGCAAAAAGTCGTTCTAGCATCATTGGAGTTTCAAGGCTACGCCGCTGCTTGGTGGGACAAGACCATTGTCATATGGCAAAGAAACTGGGAACGTCCAGTTCGCACTTGGGATGACCTGAAGGTGATTATGCGCAAAAGGTTTGTGCCACCTCATTACTATCATGATCTTTATGATAAGGTGCAAACAATTACCCAGGGCAGCAAGAGTGTCGAGGAGTACTACCAAGAGTTGGAGACGGCCATGATTCGAGCAAATATCCAGGAAGATGTGGAGGTAACCATGGTGAGATTTCTTGGAGTCTTAAACAAGAGATAGCAGATGTGGTGGAACTACAACAATATTTAGACCTTGAGGAGATGGTGTACATGGCTGAGAAGGTAGAAAGGCAGCAAAAGCGAAGGACCTCTAGTAATAAAATCTCATCCTCTTCAAATTGGCGCAATCAATCATCTTGGATCAAGTGGAGAAGAGCTCTTGGTGACCATGAGAGCATTTAGTGTCCGAGAAGGAGAAGAAGACGAGGATCAGCGGTTCAACATTTTCCACTCACGGTGCAAGGTACAAGACAAGAAATGCATGCTGATCATAGATGGAGGGAGCTGCACCAATTGTGTAATTTGTATTTAGTAAAGAAATTACATCTTCCAACTCTTAAGCATCCTAGGCCATATCAACTTCATTGGCTCAATCAAGTTGGGAAGATTAAGGTGTCAAAGCAAGCGAAGGTGAAGTTCTCCATAGGCAAGTATGAAGACGAAGTGGTGTGCGACGTGATACCTATGAATGCAAGTCATATGCTGCTGGGGAGCCCATGGGAGTTTGATCGAGATGCCAACCTTGAGGGCAGATCTAACAAGTACAAAATTCTGCATCATAAAAAGTCCTACACACTTGTACCATTATCTCCTACTGATGTAATCAAAGAGCAAAGAAAAATGAGAGAAAAGTAAGAAAAGAATGATGAGAGCCGAGAGGAGGTAAAAGAATGAGAGTCGAGAGAAAAGAATGAAAAAGAGAAAGAAAAAGATTATGAATGTGAGTTGAGCTTAAGTGAAAAGAAAGAGTGGAAAAAGACCAAGGCTAGTGAGAAAAAAATCGCCTTATTCAGGAGCAAGAGAGATGTAGATAGGGCACTCGGATCTCACGATCCTATCTTTCTACTTATGTTTTTGGTAGAATCTGTGGATACTAACCAGTTTGCTAATGTGCCTAACGAGATTTTGCAGGTGTTAGAAGACTTTGAGGATGTCTTGAAGGAAGAGGACCACATGGAGTTACCACCAATCTGAGGG
This sequence comes from Caryopteris x clandonensis, assembly GCA_028749325.2. Lineage (NCBI taxonomy): Eukaryota > Viridiplantae > Streptophyta > Magnoliopsida > Lamiales > Lamiaceae > Caryopteris > Caryopteris x clandonensis. Next base: position 35,723 of record JAPYKT020000021.1, read on the forward strand.
ATCGAACATCAAATTGACTTCTTACCGGGAGCTACCATTTCCAACCAACCAGCCTATCATGCGAATCCGGAGGAGACGAAGGAGTTATAAAAGCAAATCGAGGAGCTACTAAGTAAGGGGTATATTCGTGAGTCTCTCTCACCTTGTGCTATAGCTGTTATATTAGTTCCAAAAAAAGATGGTAGTTGGAGAATGTGCATGGATTGTAGAGCGGTCAATAAGATAATCGTTAAATATCGTCATCCTATTCCTAGGTTAGATGATATGCTTGATGAATTGAATGGTGCTTCTTTGTTTTCCAAGATTGATCTTAAATTTAGTTATCACCAAATTAGGATTAAAAAGGGAGATGAATGGAAAACAACATTTAAAACTAAGTTTGGTTTGTATGAGTGGCTTGTTATGCCTTTTGGTTTAACTAATGCTCCTAGTACTTTCATGAGGTTAATGAACTATGTTTTAAGAAGCTTTATTGGGAAGTTTTTGGTTGTCTACTTTGATGATATTCTGATATATAGTAAGAATTTGCATGATCATGTTAATCATTTGAGACTTGTTCTTACTACTTTGAGAAAATAAAAGTTGTTTGCTAACTTGAAGAAATGTACATTTTTTTGTGAATGAGGTTATATTTCTTGGGTTTGTTGTTAGCTCTAATGGTTTGAAAGTGGATGATAGCAAGGTTCAAGCTATTTTGGATTTGCCCACTCCTAAGAGTGTCACGGAGGTAAGGTCCTTTCACGGACTTGCTGGTTTCTACCGAAGGTTTGTCAAAGATTTCTCTACAAAGGCAGCACTTCTCAATGAGTTGGTAAAGAAAAATGTTAAGTTTGAGTGGGGGGAAGAACAAGAGAAGGCTTTTAATCTTCTTAAGCATGAGTTAACTCATGCACCTGTTTTAGCCTTGCCTAATTTTGACAAAACTTTTGAGTTGGAATGTGATGCTTCAGGGATAGGTATTGGAGCTGTTTTATTGCAGGAGGGTCAGCCAATAGCATTTTATAGTGAGAAGTTGGGTGGAGCGACAATGAATTACCCGACTTATGACAAGGAGCTTTATGCTGTGGTGAGGGCTTTGGAGACATGGCAGCATGACTTGATGCCGAGGGAGTTCATTATCCATACAGATCACGAGTCCATCAAGTATCTCAAGGGACAATGGAATCTACACCATCGTCATGCCAAGTGGATAGCCTTCATCGAGACATTTCCGTACACGGTAAAGTACAAGAAGGGTAAGGACAATGTGGTCGCCGACGCATTGTCAAGGAGGTACAATTTACTTATTACTTTAGATGCTAAAATCATGGGTTTTGAATTCATTAAGGAATTGTATGTTAGTGATCATGATTTTGCTGAGGTCTATGCTAGATGTGATAAAGGTGCAATTGATAAGTTTTTCCGAAATGACGGTTTTCTTTTTAAAGGAAATCGCTTATGTGTTCCAGCTAGTTCTATTAGGGAATTACTTATTAAAGAGGCACATTGTGGGGGGTTGATGGGACATTTTGGTGTTCTTAAAACTCTGGATATTTTGCAATAACATTTCTATTGGCCTAATATGAGAAAGGATGTTGAGAAATTGTGTGCAGGTTGCATTGAGTGCAAAATGGCTAAGTCGAAGGTTCTACCGCAAGGATTGTACATACCCCTTCCTATTCCAGAAGCACCATGGATAGACATTTCTATGGACTTCGTCCTATGACTTCCAAGGTCCCCAAGAGATAAGGACAGTATTTTTGTGGTTGTGGACCGATTTTCTAAAATGGCTCATTTCATTCCATGCAGGAAGGTGGATGATGCCAAGCATGTTGCGGATTTGTTCTTTCAAGAAGTAGTATGTCTACACGGAGTTCCCCGGACCATAGTTTCAGACAGGGACGTCAAGTTTCTTAACTACTTCTGAAAGTCTTTATGGGGAAAACTTGGAACTAAGCTGTTATTCTCAACAACAAGCCATCCACAAACTGACGGACAAACAGAGGTGACAAATCGGACGTTGGGGCAATTACTCCGAGCAATAATCAAGAAGAATTTGAAGGGATGGGAAGATTGCCTTCCTATAGCCGAATTTGCCTACAACCACACTACACATTCTTCTACTGGCTTATCTCCATTTCAGATTGTTAATGGTTTCAATCCACTAACTCCGTTAGATTTATCCCCTTTGCCTTTTCAAGAATTCACAAGTCTAGATGGGGTCGAAAGAGCTGAACAAGTTCAAAGGATGCATACACAAGTTAAGGAGCGGTTGGAGCGAAGAGCCGAGCAAGTAACTAAGTAAAGGAATCAAGGGCGGAAGGAATTGATATTGCAACCCGGCGATTGGGTGTGGGTACACATGAGAAAGGAGCGCTTTCCAAACGCTCGAATCACCAAGTTGTATCTAAGAGCAGCGGGGCCTTTTCAAGTGATTCGGAGGATTAACAATAATGCCTACATTCTGGATTTGCCTAGTGAGTATGGAATTAGTTCTTCATTTAATATTTCTGATCTTTCATTATATGATGCATAAGACGATTCGAGGACGACTCTTTTTAAGGGAGAGGGAACTGATATAGATCAAAATTGTCCATTGGAAGTCCAGAAGTCTTTGGAAGTTCAAGAGTCCCGGGAATCTAAAAAGTCACCAGAAGACGAAGAGCCACCAAAAGACGAAGAGTCTCCATTCAAGAAGCTGGAAGGTCCTATGACTCGAGGAAGACTCAAGACGCTGGAAGAAGCCATTGCACGCATTCCAAGAAATGAGAAACCTGAAGGGTCACACTACATTAATTGCCTACGACTTCATTGCTAGTTTCTTACTAGTTTGAGTCTTGCGAATAGCTTGCTCAATTTTAGCTTATCAGGTAGGAGTTCTCAACTACTTATGGTGCTTAGGCCTCACGCTTCAATATAGTATTCGAGGAAAGGTGGTAGTCATATTGCCATCCTTAGCCTGTTTCTAGAATTGTAGGGTCGGGTGACATCCAAGAAATTTACACTAAGGCGTATCGCAGGAAGGTGGTAGTTCTATTGCTAACCTTAGCCTAGTTCACTTAGTTATAGTGGCTTGGATAGAGAACATTTGGTGTGCACGATTCTGCCTAAGTGTTGTGGAAGATTGGTGATCAACTCGTCATTCCGCTGCAATACAAAGCTGGTCATAACATCCTATCCTTTCAAGGTACTCAAGACGATCCTTTCAAACAAGCGACGCCTTCCATAGGAGTTCGCTATCAGGTAAGACAACATGACTTTTGTCCGGGGCAAAGGGAATTTATCATCAAACAAGTAATAGTTGAGAGGTTTGTAATCAATGACTAACCTCTTCTTTCCTTGAACTTGTTCTGCTCTCTACTTGACATAAAAAGTTGGGCAAGCCCAATTTGAGTTGGTGGCTTCAATTAGGCCCAAGGATAATAGCTCGTTGCATTCTTGTCAGGCCAAATTCAACTCTTCTGGTGTCATGCCAGGATGTGTGGCTTTAGTAGCGTTAATATCCTCATTCTTCTTAAAATAAAGTCGAACATAGAATTTTGAGGTCTTCCAAAGTGGATGAGGATTGGTGAAGTCTGCATGATTCTCGACATAACATTTTTTCAATCTTTTGATAAGTGGATCAGGTTCTGGTATCTCCTTTACTGTGAACAACTTTTGTGTTGGTGTGAATGGTAGGAATGTCCTCTTGTATTTGACTCCATATGAAAACATTTTTAACTTCTAAGCTTTAAAGAAGACATCAAAGCCCATTAATAAATCAGGTCCGTGAAGTTTGCTTCCAATGACCTTGATCCAGACAATACAATCTGAGAGGATTTGAATTCTGATTGGTTGTTTTTATATCAAGGCAATATGAAAGGTTTGTCCATCTACAGTAAAGAAATATTCATGATGAGACTCCCAAGCTTCGTCTGGAAAGATGTCTGGGTTCATCATAGTTTTTCGTGTTCCTGTTTCAAGGACTCCGATCACTTTGATAGACCTGTCATACTTTGGCTGAAGCACTTTGACTTCAAGATGAGGTGATGGCATCCCTTCTTGTATGATCATGTTGGTTTTCACAGCATTGGAGGTTGGTTCATCATAAGAATGGGGACATTCGTTTCTAAATCTTCTTCATCAAATGTCTCATGAAGGACGAATGTTGTATAAGAATCCCGGCCATCTTGTTCTGAATAGAGAGATTCTATATCTACTTCATCAACATCTGCTACATAATAGTGAAAGGCATGTGATGCTAGCTTAACCGCTTTTCCTTTCTTCGTAGGCCAGGTTTTTGCAAAATGCCATTTTTGTCCACATAGATAACATCCATCAGTGGACTTCTTTCTAAATGGTTTCCTTTGGAAAAACCTGTATGTTTAGTTTTTCTTTTTCCTTCTGAGCTTTTGTTTATCTTTTTCTTTATCGTTTTTGGAACAATGACATGCTTTCTCATCACATTTTATTTCAAGGTAGGATTTATCACATACCTTTTTAGGAATTTTCTATCTCTCCATCATTTCTTTAGAAAGATTTGGTTGCTCACAGAGTTTCTCTAGAGCAGCCACGCAGGTTTAATGGATTTGTCCCATGCTGATTCGGGCATGTCTTTCTTCATTGCTTGAAACATCCTTACCATTTCTGGTTGTAGCTCTTGTGCTAAGGAGGCAAGGTAGACATTTTCAGATTGGGATCATTATAGCCATTCAAAATGTAGAATCTTTCAGACATTCGTTTGAAATGTCTATCCAGATCCTTTTTCAATAGCGAGCAGCACCTCATAGAGAAGTATTCTTGAGGCACAACCTTGGTGTACAAAGAAATCTCACCGATAAATTTTCTATGTATCTCACCAAGTACGTCAGCTGGCATTAGTGCATCGATCAATTGTAATTTTCGGTATTCTCCAAGGTTCAAGAACCATTCTCTTAGGACACCAAGAAACCTTGATGTGAATTCCTTGAGAATTGTTCTTAAATTAGGTCCTTCTCTTGTTTAGCTGAATATCTATCCAGACTGATAGTATATGCATCTTTTCTCTTAGCTTTTGAATAGGTACATCATCAAATGAAAATCAAGGACCAATGGAGGGTTTAGTACCTTGCTTTTCAGGAGGATGTGTTAATATGGTCAGTCAGTAGTCTCTTGATCCAACTCATTAGAAATAGGTATAATACATATATAATATTATGTATAATTAATTATACATATATATATGTATAATATATTATACATATATATGTACATATAATTAATATTTATGCATATGTCAATAATTATATATATTAATTGTAGTATTTAAATATATATATATTGTATTATTATTATATATATACTATTATACTATATATAATAATAGTATATATTTAATTATAATATTAATATACATACAATGTATATATAATATATAATATATATTTAATAATTACATATGTATTAATAATTATTAATAATGTATTATATACATTAATAAAATATATTAAATTACATATAATATATTATTATATAATATAATATATTGTTATATTATATAGTATACTATAATATATTATATTTACTATTATGAAATATTAAGTATAATTATAAATATATTATATTATAACATATAATACTATTATAATACTATTATATAATACTATTATATACATATTATAATTATTAATATACATATATATATATATATTAATATGTTGTTATAATATTACATGTATATAATTAATAATATAATTATATATATTAGATATTATACATATATATTAATAAATTATATATAATTTACTATTACATAATAATACTATAATACATATTATATGTATATTATTATATTAATAAATAATATATGTATTAATAGTATACATATTATATGATTAATATAATAATTATATTAATTATATAATAATTATATATGATAGTACTATACATGATAAATTAATGTGTATACATATATATACATATATATATATAATATTATAATACTATATAAATTTTACTATATATGTATAAATTATAATTATTTAATACATATAATTATATTATTAATTATATACATCTAATATTATAATAACTGTATAACATATAGTATATTAGTCTATATTTTATTATAGATTATATATATTATATTATTAATATACATATAATACATGTAATATTATTTATGTATATTTATAATATTATATAATTATATAATATTATATATTAATATTAATAATATAATATATATAGTTTATATTATATATAGTATATATTAATAATATAATATAATATTAATATATATAATACTATATATTATTATATTATATTATAATATATATAATAATTATATAAATATTATATTAATATGTATATATGTAAATACATATTAATACATAATACATATATAATTACTATTATATGTATGATTTACTATTAATTATATTTTGTATAATACTAATATTGTATATATGTATATTAGCATATTAATTATATATACATATATTTATAATTATATTATACATAATTATATTAATAATATAATATATATTATACATATTATTATAATATATGTATTATAACATATATGAAGTATATAATATTAATAACTATTATATATACGTAATATATATTATATACTATATAACTATTATATATAATTAATATATATTAATACATATATTATAATATAATATATGTTATAATATTATAATAATATATAATAGTTTATGTATAATATAGTATATTATACATAAATTATTATATATAATATGTTATATTATAATATATTATAATATATAATATTTATTACTATATACTATATAATATTATAATATTAATCAAAATATTCTTCGGCTGACAAGACGAGAGCAACCTGGCTCTGACACCAAGCTAGCACAGGAGGCCCTACTCGTTCACACCCTTAGAGGACCTTGGCCACCATGTATTCAAACTGCCTTGAGCAGGTTGACTCTAAACTTCCACTCCTTCTTCGGCACTCTTTTCTTGGTTATAGCATATTTCTGATATACAAGATCCTCATGAGAGGCAAGTATAGAGCATACTTTATACTATAAGAATAATAAGATGGAGAATATGATGAGTCATAGACTGGCTTAAGGCTTTGGAGAAGACAACTAAGAACTTAGAAACTCATAAGTATGGAAAATCGAGTGTTTATTTATTTTCGTGTGTTTTAAAATTGACTCAACTCCCCTATTTATAAAGTTTCGGGAGTGAAGAGTCATGAACCCTTACAAAGACACGTGTCAGAGTGGGAACCTTCATCAAATGACTCCTCATTTTAAGAAGGTTGCATGTTGGACATGTCATGCTAGGTTGCATGCAAGACACTTATCTCAAAGACACCTCACTAGATGAGATGTCATGTCTAGGAAAGTACATAACCACCCTTATAATATTTGTATTGCATTATTTTAAACATAATACGTTGCTTTAAGTACACCTCACTAGATGAGATGTCATGTCTTGGAAAGTACACAACTACCCTGGTATTACATTATTTTAAACAGAAAACGTAGCTTTAAGTACATCTCACTAGATGAGATTTCATGCCTAGGAAAATACAAGACTACCCTTATTATATGGGTATTATTACAAGGTTTAAATTTATGGTTGTGATTGTCTTGGGTCGAACTCTAGTTCATACTCGAACTTTTGATCTTGACTAGTTCCATGTTGGTTTGATCCAGATTCTTCAGTAATAGGGACGAGGTATATGTAAGTCCTTCAGTATCTTCATGATGTGCATGACTTTTATTGGAAAAACATTGATGTACATAAAATTCTCGGTGTTCTTCCTTATTATCTTGGATTGGACCCTTGATTATCCTCCATTTATAGTGTAGGGGGACCGGACAAAGTTCTTCTTGGATTCTTGTAGAATATGTCCTATGATAGAGGAATATGAAATGAGGGTCTTCATCATCCTAATATTCATTTTGGAACACTTGTATCCATTCTTCCACTGTTGCATACCATAGAAGTAATGACCACCAGAGGGTAGAGTTGTTTTCAGTATCTTGAAAAAAAATGAGTGTATCCTATACTAAGAACTCAATCGGATGAAAGTATAAGGTGGACAAACACCATAGGTACCATAAACCGTTGAAGGTGAGATCTTTCGAAAGAGCAACTTGTATTATGCCCAAGAATGGTTTCTGGAGATGATAGAATTCCTTTTTCAGAAATATATTTTGATAGATATCGAACCAAATTTGAAGTTGCATGTTGTCGGATATCTCCAAGAGTTTTGAAAGGCTCATCATGAGGAGGAAATGATAAATTAGGATTGATAAGATGGATGGGAGCTTGTCTCCAAAAACTGGTTTCGGAAGATATTATCTTCTTTCATTTACTTGTCATAAAGATAACGGGCAACACCTTAGAAGCGTTGACAACTTGTTTGTATAGGCTGAACATTTGGGGATAAAATATTTAAGATAGTTGACGATTTCAAGGAACTGTTGAACCTATTTAATAGATACATTCCTATCCGGGAACTTAAGTAGTTCTTGGGAAAGGTGTGATCCTGGTTCATACTCCCCATCCTCAATCTTCATGCCCAGAAAATCAATAGATTTTTTCTTGATCACAGTTTTCTTTTGGGATAGCATAATACCATATTTTTATACCAAGTCTATGAACATGTTGAGAATTTGTTCATGTTCCTCTATATTATTGGAATATAAGAGGATATCATCTATGTAGACAAGGGTGTTGTTTAGTATGGGTTTGAAGATTTTCATCATGGTCTTATGGTAAAGGGATGGTGCAACTTTAAGACCAAATAGCATAACTGTCCATTGGTATTGAGTTATGGTTAGGCAAAAAGTTGTTTTATACCTTTCATCAGGGTGTAAACCCACTTACCAGAAAACCAGATTTAAGGTCAAATTTGGAAAAGATTTGGGCTTCTAAGAGGTAAGAGAACATGACTTTTGTCCTGGGCAAAGGGAATTTATTATAAAGCAAGAAATAGTTGAGAGGTTTGTAATCAATAACTAACCTCTTCTTTCCTCGAACTTGTTCTGCTCTCTTATTGACATAAAAAGTTGGGCAAGCCCAATTTGAATTGGTGGCTTCAATTAGGCCCAAGGATAATAGCTCGCTACATTCTTGTCGGGCCAAATTCAGATCTTCTGGTGTCATGCCAGGATGCATGGCTTTAGTGGCATTAATATCCTCATTCTTCTTAAAAGGAAGTCGAACATAGAATATTAAGTTCTTCCAAAGTGGATGAGGATTGGTTAAGTCTGCATGTGACTCAACATAACATATTTTTAATCTTTTGGTAAGTGGATCAGGTTCTGGTATCTCCTTTGCTGTTAACAGCTTTTGCGTTGGTGTGAATGGTAGGAATGTCCTCTTGTATTTGACTCCATGGGAAAATATTTGCAGCTTCTGAGCTTTGAAGAAGAAATCAAAGCCCATTAATAAATCATATCTGTGAAATTTGCCTCCGATGACTTTGATCCAGACAACACAGTCAGGAAGAACTTGAATTCCAACCGGTGGTTTAGATATCATGGCAATATGAAAGGTTTGACCATCTGCAGCAAAGAAATATTCATGATAAGACTCCCAAGCTTCGTCTGGAAGGATGTCTGGGTTCATCACAGTTTTTCGTGCTCCTGTATCAAGGACTCCGATCACTGTGATAGGCCTGTCATACTTTGACTGAAGCACCTTGACTTCAAGATGGGTGATGACATCCCTTCTTGTATGATCATGTTGGTTTTCAGCATTGGAGGTTGGTTCATCATAAGAATGGGGACATTTTCTTGTAAATCTTCTTCATCAGATGTCTCATGAAGGACGAAGGCTGTATCAAAATCCCGGCCATCTTTGTTTTAATAGAGAGATTCTATGTCTGCTTCATCAACATCTGCTTCATGATAGTGAAAGGTTTGTGATGCTTTCCCTTTCTTCATTGGACAGGTTTTTTGCAAAATGCCCTTTTTGTCCACATAGATAACATCTGTCTGTGGACTTCTTTCTGAATGGCTTCCTTCGAAAAAACTTGTATGTTTGGTTTTTCTTTTTCCTTTTGAGCTTTTGCTTATCTTTTTCTTTATCTTTTTTTGGAACAATTGTATGCTTTCTCATAACATTTTATTTGAAGTTAGGATTTATCACATACCTTTTTTGGAATCTTCCATCTCTCCATCATTTCTTTAAAGAGATTTTGTTGCTCACAGAGTTTCTCCATAGCAGCCAAGCATGTTTGATGGATTTGTCCCATGTTGATTTGGGCCATGTCTTTCTTCATGGTTTGAAACATGCTCACCATTTCTGGTTTTAGCTCTTGTGGTAAAGAGGCAAGGCAGACATTCTTCAGATTGGGATCATTATAGCCATTCAAAATGCAGAATCTTTTAGACATTCGTTTGAAATGCCTATCTAGAATCTTTTTCAATAGCGAGTAGCACCTCATAGAGAAGTATTCTTGAGACATAGCCTTGGTGAACAAAGAAATCTCACCGATAAATTTTCTATGTATCTCTCCAAGTACGTCAGCTGGTGTTGGTACATCGATCAATTCTAAGTGCTTGTATTCTTCAAGGCTCAAGAACCATTCTCTTAGAACACCAAGGACTAATGGAGGGTTTAGTATCTTGCTTTTCAATAGGATGTGTCTCTTATATTCTATCAATAGTCTCTTGATCCGAGTCATCAGAAATAGGTTCAGTGAAGGGTTGACTTTCTCCTGCATTAGCCATAAGAATTGCTGAAACATCAGCTATCTCTTCCTCTGTTCCACTTGATCTGGAAAGGTTTTAGTTGATTCTAAGGTATAACTTTGACTTTCTTCTGGATCACTTGTTTCTGCTGGGAGACCAGAGAACATAGGATGGGCCATTAAAGTATTAATGGGTTTCTTTACCTTCAGCTTTTGATTGATCACCTTCTGCTTCTTCTGTCTTGAAGGTGGTAAGGGTATACTGGAGATCATCCCAAAATGTTTGGCATATAGCTAGGACTCTATCTTTGACTCATTTGGAGATAGATATAAGGTTGGCGAAGTCATAAAAGTGGAGATACTATCAGGGGGCATAAAGGTTGAGCTTCTTTCTACCTTATCTTCTTCGATCCTTGGAAGCTCCTTTTTGAGTTGTCTAGTCTCTGCTTCTTTTGATGTGAACTCTAAGCCATACTGTCGATTTACAATAAGGCTTATGAGTTCTCTATCTAACTGGCATCTTCCCAGTAAGCCTATGTTCCACTCTCAGAAGTTGGGTCTGCAAGTAACTCATTTGACTATATGAATTTTGAGCCTTGTCGAGAACTTGAGTTACCCTGGAATCAATACTTTATAGTGATTGATTTTGTGCCCGAGCATTTGTGGTCTGCCAATTGAGGACTTCCTCTCCTTGACTCAGAGGCTTTAAATGGCCACTTGTTTCTACTACAGTACTCTAAAAAGAAGGCCTTGAGGTTACCTCAGAAGTTTGATCCTCGCGTCTCTCTAGAATAGGAAAATCTTCTTCGCGGCTTTTGAACATGAAACATGGTTGAGGAGTTCGGGGATTTGGAGGTAATCGTCCTCTTCATGTCTGCATGAATAACCCTCTTGTTGAATTGATATTTTTGGTGGAGGAGGATTAGCAGGGTCGTTGTATTTATTATCAGGGATCTTATAATAATTATTATAATATATGTATACATTATATAGTATATAATATATTAATATATGTCATATTTATATAATATATATAATATTGTATATATATTATAATATACTATAATATGTATAATTAATTATATTATATATGATACAAATATTATTTATATATTAATATAATTATACATATTATTAATATATTATTAATATATAATATAATATATAATAATAATATACTATATTATATATTAAATATATTTATAATATATGTAATTATATACTATAAATAATATATTACAGTATATTAATAATATTATATACATATAAGTATGCATATAATACTAATACGTATAATATATTATAATTAATATATATGTAGTATTAAATAATTAAAAGCCATCCACATGAAGATACTGAAGGACTGTCAACCCTATCACTGAAGAATCCGGATCTAACCAACCTGGAACTAGTTAAGATCAAGAGTTCGAGTATGAATCCGAGTTCAACCCAAGACAAGTTCAATCATAAATTTAAACCTTGTAATAAATACACATATAATAAGGATAGTCTTGTATTTTCCTAGGCATGACATCTCATCTAGTGAGGTATACTTAAAGCCATGTTTAATAATTAAAATAATGTATTACCCATGTTATAAGGGTAGTTGTGTACTTTCCTAGACATGACATCTCATCTAGTGAGGTGTCTTTGAGATAAATGTCTTGCATGCAACCTAGATAAATGTCTTTGAGATATTGTAATTTGTAATATTATATGGTGTTCATATATTATTATATTAATATATTCTTTTAATATGTTATTAATATACTATAATATATATTAACATACATATACATACTATTATATACTACTATACATATTATAACATATGTATTAATCATAATATATATTAACATACATTATACATATTATAATATTATAATTAATTTATATTATACTATACATATAATTATTAATAAATATTATAATATATTATTAAATATATTAATTATATATAAATATAATATATTATATTAAATACCTATAATTAATATTATATATTATAATATATAGTATTATGGTGTTTATTTATTTATGTATATAATATATAAATATTATATATATTATAATATCATATAATATTAATATAATATTAATGTATATTATATATATTAATATACATATAATAATTAATATATGTATACATTATAATACATAATATAATTATATATACTTAATATATATTAAGTATTAATGTAATTATATACATTACATATAATTACATTAATATTATTGTATAATATTATATATTTACATATTAATTATATAATATGAATTATATATAATATTATAGGTGTATACATCTATATAATATATTAATATATTGTATAGTTATTTATATATATTAATATATATTAATTATTATATCAATTAAACATTATTACATTAAACTATATATTAGTATATTATTGTATAGTAATTATATATATTATGTAATAGAATAAATATAATATTATAGTATATCATATATAATAACATATATATACTATATATATTAATGTATAGTCATATAATATTTATAGTATTATATATAATATTATATATTAACATTATATATCTTTTGTAAATATATATTATATTATGTATTAATATCATTAATTATATATAACATATTATAATATATCTATATATATAAATAAAATGACTTTTTCAAATTATGTTTTCCCACCTAAACTTCATTACTTATTTAGAATAATTCTATTATTATTAAATTAAAATTAGACATTTTTATTTTGGAGATTTTGATTCGATTTCAAAATCTAAATTATTCCATAAATTTAGATGTTTCAAAATAAGATAATATCAAGATGAATATACTGCAATATTTGATACATGATTCGAAATCTACATATTTTTTCAAATAGTAATCAAATCACTGAAATATGAAATTCAAAAAATATATGAAATCTAACAAATATATGACTCAATTTTCTCGATTTATTTTATCAAACAAAATCTATATATAGATATATATATATATATATAATTAAAATGACTTTTATAAATTTTATTTTTTTGGCCTAAATTTGAACCATAGAAATGTAAAATCATATATATATATATATATATATATATATATATATATTAATAGAACTCTTTTAAGATACATTATTAAAATTTAATTGAATAGATTAATATCAACAATCTTCGGGATTCGCTTAATTTTTGTTATTCAACATAAACAAATTTAAAATTTTAAAATTTAATTATTGTATATATATTATTATATAGTATAATATAACTATAATATTTATAATATATTATTAATAATATTATAATGTATATTATATATTATAAGTATTATAATATAATTAAATATTTTTATTCATATTATATAGGTATATGATATATATAATGTTATTATATAGGTATATGATATATAATGGTATTATATAGATATATATTATATAGGTATAATATTATATATGTTATTAATACATAAATATATGTATAATAATACTATTAATTATATTATGTATAGTATATAATACATATATATTTATAATATATTAATACTGTTATATACATTATAGTATATATAGTAATATAATTATACTATTAATATATTGTAATATTATAATAATATATTAATAAAACAATATATAAAAACCATATAATATATATTTACAGTATATATAATAAGTAATACATAATTATTATATATTGTGACACCCCCACAACATAGATTACTTTTAACCTGGTTAAACCTGTATTTTTTTTTCATTCACCTGTTCACCTGTAGCATATTTACGAGGTACAACTCATCTCCTAAACAAAGACTCATTTACACTCAAGCAAAATCCACAACTGTAACAGATTTACACAAATATTTATCCACACTCATAAGTAAGGATCCAGACGCAAAAGTATCCGCCACAATTACACCAATATTTACACATCAAAAGTTCAGTACTATTATACAAGCCCCCAAAAGTAAAACAAATGAGATCATAAGCATAGTAAGCCTATTGTTTAGCCTCAAAGGTCGTCATCCATGTACACCGATCCTAAAAGCTTGTTGAAGCACAAACAGGATGCCTGGTAAGCCGTGAGCTTACACATTATCATCATACTCACCTACAATGCACAAACTAGGTGAGTTAAAGCCCAATAAGCAGAAATCATGCATGTACGATAAGTTAAATGTTTGCAGAAAGGTTAAAAGAGACGTGAAATGAATACTATTGAAACCCTAACCCATGTTTTGGAATATTTTATCTTTATAGGGCCCATGACCCCCTACTGTGCACTGGAAAGAGCTAGCTCAATAAATAATCATAATCATAGAGTCTATCCATGTCTCACATGCCACCGGCCCGACAAATCGAGCCTATCCATATCTCACATGCCACCGACTCAATATATGATAGAGTCTATCCATGTCTTACATGCCACCGGCCTGACGAATCAAGCCTATCCATGTCTCACATGCCATCGTCTCAACATATCATAAAGCCTATCAATGTCTCACATGCCACCGGCCTGACAAATCAAGCCTATCCATGTCTCACATGCCAATGGCCTCGGTACACTAGTAGTGGTCAACATTATAATTTCCATTTCTTTTCATCAAACAATGAATGCAAAGTAGGCTATATCAACTCATCCATACACATGCCAATGCTCGTGAATATATGTTTATACAATACTAAATGAATCATACACACCACATAATTCATTTCCATCAATATCAAGAAGCACGTGTCACAAATATCTCATAGTCAAATAATACAAACATGTACTATATTTATGCATTGTAGGTGCAAATGAATTTCTACTTACCTCTTTTTCGATAATAAGTATTTGAAACTCCCTACACGTACTTCAATGTGGTTAAGCTATTAATATTCTAGAGACGAAGGCTTGCGTTCACCAATTCCTCTCTCCCCCCTCTCTCTCTCTCTCTCTCTCTCTTCTTTTCTTTTCTTTTCTTTTCCGCTGGACTCCTCCCCTCTGCAACCTTCTCTTCTACACCTCTCTCTCTCTTCTTTCTTTTTTTTTTTTATAAAAGGAAGGAAGCCCCTTTTTTTTCCTTAACTCTTAAGTTAACCGCCGCCTTAATTTTTACACATTTGTTATCAATATATATATATATATATATATGTACACTCATCCACACTAGTTATATATAAACACACGTACACACACTAATTATATACATATATACAACCAGCACATGCAAAGGTTATTACTATTATATTTTTTTTTAATATAACTAAACCTATGTTGAACACTAAATAATAATTTATTGTGTAGTTGATATACCCACAGATATAAGTTTATATGTATATGCAAATTAAATTCTGTAGGAATAATATATATATCCTTCAAGATATTATACCCTATTTCGTATTACTATTATTATTATTATTATTACTACTATTATTAACTCACTACGTGTAATTCTATATTATTAATGATTGACACCTAATTTCTCTTCCTCGACATTTGGCCCAAGGTTCCAACCTATACTGTAAACTCTTAAACTTTAAAAGTAACATTCCAAACATAATTAAATATGAGCCACAATACAAATAAAAATGCAATTTAAATAGCAAATAAAATTATAAAATGAATGCAACGCATGAACTATATGGGCCAGTGAGTAGTGAGGGGATTGGGGTATCACATATATATATTATAAAATGAATATAATATATTATTATAACATATACCTTTTATGATATATTATTAATATATGATATAATATATAATCATAATGTATATATATTATTAATGTTATAAATATTATACATATATGATATTAAAGCCACATTTTATGTTTAAAATAATGTAATACCGATGTTATAAGGGTAGTTGTGTAATTTCCTAGATATGACATCTCATCTAGTGAGGTGTCTTTGAGATAAGTGTCTTGCATGCAACCTAGCATGACATGTATAAATTCATAATATTATAATAATATATTATAATAACTATACGTAGAATATGTAATTAATATGTATATATGTATAGCTATTAATATAAATAGGTATTATATTATATATATTATTATAATATTAAATTAGATAATTATTATAATATATATTACATAATTAATATATTAACATATTATATATTAATATACTATATGCTGAAATATTCAAATTTTTAAACTTTTCTTGTAATAATTTTTCCAAATCGGAAATTGAAGATTTAAGTTTAAAATCCTTTATTAAAGGAGGAGATTGAATAGAAGAAGAAGCAATAGAAGAAATATCTACTTCTTTCTTCTTTTCAATATGCACATCAGGTTTTATCTGATTAATAGCTGAAATTATTTTTTCAACTCTATCATGAAGAGATATCATTTCTTCACCAAGAATAGTTAAATACAAATTTGTAAAATTCTGATTTTCAATTAATTGATTTATATGCTTTGTAGTAATAGGAAGCATATCTGTTTCAAATATTTTTGAAAAAGCCGTAAAATTTAAAGACTTATCATTCTTTTCAATTTGAAAAGTTTGTTGTGGAGGGAAAACAGATTTTTGAATCTGTCCATTTGAAAGTTTATAACTTCTTTCCATTACTGAAATATAGTCAGTAATAAAGGTTTTAAAAAACCAAGGAATGAAATAGATTATTTCATTTTTTTCTTTACAGAACTCATAAAATTTTTCTAAAAAGAAATCATATTCTTTTTTAGTAAAACTTTTAAAATACCATTTTCTAAATGGCTCCCGTTTGTATAAATAAAATTCATCATTTATCTGCTTTCTAACAGCAGATCCTTTAGAAAAATCTAATTTTGATGTATTAATCATAATTAAATTGTAAAATTCATTTGAGATACAGTATCAGTATCTTTAATGTTATAAACATTACTATGTAAAATTTTATTTTTATCTATAATAATTTCTTCATTATGATCTTCTTGAGATTTATCATCCTCTTGAAAATAAGAAGATGTTGATGCTCTAGAAGTTTGTGGAATATCCACATCATATTGAAGAGGAGAAATAAAAGTATGATTAGATTGAGATCTAGATAATGATCTCGAAGAAGTTATCATCTTCCTTTGATCAGAAGCAAATTTAATTTGCACTGATCCTTCACTATTCTGAATTATCTGTTGTAATCTATTATTAACAACAGGAATTTTAGGCATAGCCTGTGTAAGAGTCCAATGCTCTGGAAATTTAATTTCTTCCCATTTAATGGCTCTTCGAGTAGTAATATTGGATTTTCCAAAATTTGTTTCAATTAAAATAGTCTCATTAGACTTTTTATCTACTCTTTTACACATAGGATTAAGAGTATATAATGGTTTAAAATAAATTCGATAACAGATGCATATAACTTCTGTTCCTATAACATAGTTATAGTTTTCTGTACAGACATTTAATGTCAAAGTATCCAATATATTCTTATCAGTTAATGAAACTGAAAGATTTGGATAAACATCAAAATAGACTTGGACCATGTGCCAGACTAGATTGAATCATTCCCATTATAGAATGAGTAAAATCCAGATTTCTAGCATCTCTAAGAGTTGCCATAAACATTTCTGGAAGACCTTCTAAAGTTAACGGTCTAAATGCAATTTGAATGCATCCTATATGAATAAAATTATGTGTATCCATAAAAGGTAAAATATCTCTTTCATTTAAGAGACGTATCGTCATCTCTTTATTATTAAGAGATATAGCAGACTCAGTAGTTTTGACTACCTGTTTGAGACCTAATTTCTCAAAAGTTCCTAATTCATAAACCAGATTTGGTTTTATTTTAGGAATAGTCCATTTATTTAATAAATCTAAATTTTCAGGAATATCAAATTCCTCAATTCTAGTGTTTTTAACACTAGATTTCTTATGAAATATATTCATAAAAATGAAAAGTGTTAGATCATAGATAAACTAAAACATATTTCTACTTCCATGGCTCTGATACCATCTAGGACCCAGGACGGGTATGACCCAAATCAAACAGACTAAGATCAACAATAGACATGTAAGGAACACAAAGATCAAAGATCCTTTTTACTGAATTCAGGACTTATTACTGAGGACCCCCTTAGTAATATAAGCTGACAAGAAAAACCCCACAAACGCCTGCGCCTTCACTCGGCATTACGGCAACAAGGGCACGAAGTCGGCTTATACACCTTAGGTTAACTCAAACCTGATTCAAACCTCACAAATCCTACCATTGATTTTAGTTATTTGATTTAAATCATGTTTCCAGAATCATCAATAGATCTGGATCCATGTTAGTAGGAATATGAATAGCCATACTATGATCTAACCACGCTGGTGTTTACCGCCTCTCTCTCTTCTCTCTCCAACCACTCTCTCCCTTTTGTAATTACCAACATTAATAAAAGTTTTCTTCTGAGCACAACTTAAGTGTAAGTTATTTTAAATTTTATATTATAAATGTTATAAATATAATTATATATATCAATAATACATATTATATAATATAGGTATTATATAATTATAATATATAAATGTAATATATATTATATCATATATATAATAATTATATGATTATATATACATATAATATACACTATTATAATTATATTATATATTATAATAGTGTAATAATATTAATAATTATTATATATTATATTATATATTATAAATTAATTATTATAATATCATTATTATGTAATATATTACATATTATATATAATTATATGTTGTATACTACATTATAATATATATAATTAAATGTTTTAATAATTATTATACTATAATATATAGTTATAATTAATAATAGTGTATGTAATAATATATAATAATTTTATATTATAGTATAATTTATTATATAATATATATGTATAATTATTAATATTATATATTATAATGTTATATATATTCCATATGTATATTATATATGTATAATTTATATAATATTATAATATACTATTGATGCAAACAAGGTCACGGATGCAGTTCAAGCAAAGGAGAAGGATCGAGACATAGATGGAATACTCTCTCTTCCTCACGGACCTATCACTTGAGCACAAGCCAAAAGATTCAAGGAAGCATTGGCCCAATTGTGTGTTCGGTCAGCCCATGTAGGTGATCCAATGGCAACCCAAAATTCAGTCCAACTTTGTGAGACATTTCAGGCCAAAGTAAAGCCCAAATTAGTGACCCAATTGATGGCCTATCACACACACTTTGAAGGAGCTGAAGTGGAGAATGTAACAGCCCAATCATGAACGGTTTTGAAGAGTTACAATGGAGAATGTAACAGCCCGGTGATGTACATGGCTCAAATGTAGGGTAGCTTCATTGTTTGATTGTAGACATAAAATTTAAAGTCAAAATTCGTGTTTTAATGTAGAATTGAATGTAATTAATGTGTTTTAAACATGTTGAACCTAGCCATGTAGTAGAAATAGGGATGAAACTCTATTGTAAGGGACCACATCACATCATATCATATCATATATTCAAGATTTCAACTTTCAGAATATTTTCTGAGTTTTCTTTGTTCTGTAGAGAACTTCTAGGACTTATCGAGTATAAGCTTGTGGCGTTCTAGTATACGGTCTTATCACTTCAAGTGTGGTGACCAACCATCTTAGAAACTTAGTTTGTCTAATTCTCAATTCTGAGTGATTAGAAGGGTTAAGTTCCGACTTACTTAACCTTGTTCTTCAAGGGTTTCGATCAGAGTGTAAAGGTTGTCTCGGTTAGAATCGAAGGTTGTCTATCTCATTTGCACGTGGATAGAAGGTCTAAGATCTATTCCAAGAAGGTCTTATATCATTTGGTATTAGATCTTTGATTCAACAGGTTTTGTTAGCTTCTATCCATATATCTTTATTCTTTCATTTCTAATCCTTCCATCTTGAAATTTCTATTCATCTCTTCAGAAAAAAAAAAGGATCAAAGTGCACAAAAAAAAAAAAAAAAGATCAAAGTGCCAAAAAAAAAGAAAAGGATCAAAGTACAAAAGGCTTCGGTTTACTTAGGTTACAAATCTATTGTGACTTCTTTGGTTTTTCGTTCTTTGTGAGCTATTCGTGTTATTTTTGGGTGGTTTTTTTTTTTCCGTATCTAGAATTTGACACAGGCACACTTGATTTGTTTGACGTAGTTCTCATAAGAACTATAGAAAACAAAGATTGAGTGGTAAAAGGCTTGAGTTGTGAGCACATCTTGAGGGTAAAAGCCGATATTTGTGTGAAACACGAGAGTGAGTGATATCTATCGAGTGAAACACGTAAGGGAGTGTTGTGAGGATATATTTTTTTCTAACATTCTTTTGCAGGTTATAAATCATGTGTAACGAAGAAGAAACCGGTCATGGAACCCAAAACCTCCAAATGCAAGCTTTACTTGGAGAAATGAGGAGGTTGCTTCGAGAAGAAATGGAAGGTGTACACGACCCTATTGATCAAGTTGAGCAACGAGTACCTCAAGCTCAACCTCAACAACCAAATAGGCAGCCAAGGGTGCAAGAAGTTGTTGATGAAGGCCATAATGAGAAAAAGGTTTGTTCTGAGTCACTATTATCGAAACTTATATAATAAACTCCAAGGTCTCTCTCAAGGTTCAAAATCAGTTGATGAATATTTCAAAGAAATGGAGATCGCTATGATAAGGGCGAATGTTGAAGAGGATCGGGAAGCTACAATGGCTCGATTCTTACACGGCCTCAATTCAGAGATAGCGGATGTGGTCAAAATGCACCAATACATAGAATTGGAAGATATGGTGCACCTAGCTCAAAAGGTGGAGGAACAATTGAAGAGAAAAAGAGCTGTATGGAATGGTTTTGGTGGAGCTTCTTCTAGTTCATGGAAAGCATCTTACAGAAAGGAAGAACAATCATCGAAATTCAAAAGTGAGTCTTTCAAGTTTCCAAAATCTTCTTCTACTTCTACTATTCCTAAGGCCACTAACACTCTAGAAAAGACTCGAGATATTATGTGCTTCAAATGTCATGGGAATGGCCACATTTCTAGCAAATGCCCAAACAAGAGGGCTTTGATTATTAATGCCCATGGGGAGCTTGAGTCCAAGGATGAAAAAGAAGAAGTTGATGATAATTCGGATGAAGAAGAAGAAGGAGAAGAGCAAGTTTCAGCCAAAGATGATTTACTTGTTGCAAGAAGGATTCTAAGTGCTCAAACCAAGGAGGATGAAAACAAACGGGAGAATTTGTTCCATACCCCATGTTTGGTGAATGGTAAGGTTTGTAGCATAATCATCGATGGTGGAAGTTGGACAAATGTAGCAAGTTATCGACTTCAATGGTTGAATGACCAAGGAGAGGTAAAGGTGAACCGTCGAGTAAGAATTCTTTTCACAATCAGCAAGTATGAGGATGGTGTCCTTTATGACGTGGTTCCAATGCAAGCATGCCATATGCTACTTGGCCAACCTTGGCAATTCAACAAACGGGCAAAGCACGATGGATACTCAAATATGTATTCTTTCACTTTCAACAAGGTTCCTATCACTCTCGTTCCTTTAAAACCTCAAGAAGCTTTAGAAGATCAAATAAAGCTCCAAGAATCATATGAGAGAGAGAGGGAAAACAAAAAGAGTGACAAACACAAAAAGAGCGATAAACACATTTGTGAGGAAAAGAGTGCTTTTTGGCAAGTAAGAGAGAAGTGAGGAGAGTTTTGAATTCAAAACAACCCCTTTTGGTACTTTTGTACAAGGAGGCTCTTTTATTAACTCAAGAATTAGCCGGAACACTTCCGAGCAATGTTCTATCTCTTTTGCAGGATTATGATGATCTTTTCCCCGAGGAAACGCCGAAAGGATTGCCACCCCTTTGAGGAATAGAATACCAAATTGACTTTGTTCCGGGAGCACAAATTCCAAACCGACCAGCTTATCGGAAAAATCCAGAGGAAACAAAGGAGCTGGAAAAACAAGTGGCTGAACTTTTGGAGAAAGGATATGTTCGAGAAAGCTTAAGCCCTTGTGTAGTACCGATATTTTTAGTGCCAAAGAAGGACGGCACTTGGAGAATGTGTGTTGTTGCCAGGCAGTGAACAACATAACGGTAAAGTATCATCACCCCATTCCTCGTCTTGACGATATGCTAGATGAATTGTATGGTGCTTCCTTATTTTCTAAAATAGATCTCAAAAGTGGGTACCATCAAATACGCATGAAGGAGGGGGATGAATGGAAAACTGCATTCAAGACCAAACATGGACTCTACGAATGGTTAGTAATGCCTTTTGGGCTTTCAAACGCCGCTAGCTCTTTCATGAGGTTGATAAATCATGTATTACGACCATTCATTGGTAAGTTTGTGGTAATTTATTTTGATGATATTTTGATCTACAACAAAAATCTCTATGAGCATGAGGAGCATCTTAAATATGTTTTGGATGTTCTTAGAAAAGAAAGACTATTTGCTAATCTTAAGAAATGTACCTTTTGCATGGATAGGCTTGTTTTTCTTGGTTTTGTTGTGAGTGCATCAGGAATTGAAGTGGATGAAGAGAAGATTAAATATATTATTATGATATGCATTATTATTATAATATATTAATTATTAACATATTATATAATTTATACTATGTTATAATATATGTATGTTATTGTACTATATGTATATTAACTTACCATATATATATATATATCATAATATACTATAATATTATAATATTGAGGAATATGATATTCCTAAAAATTTAGATTTATTAAATAAATGGACTATTCCTAGAATAAAAAAAAATCTGGTTTATGAATTAGGAACTTTTGAGAAATTAGGTCTCAAACAAGTAGTTAAAACTACTGAGTCTGCTATATCTCTTAATGATAAAGAGATGACTATTCGTCTCTTAAATGAAAGAGATATTTAACCTTTTATTGATACACATAATTTTATTCAAATAGGATGCATTCAAATTGCATTTAGACCTTTAACTTTAGAAGGTTTACCAGAAATTTTCATGGCAACTCTTAGAGATGCTAGAAATCTGGATTTTACCCATTCTATTATGGAATGATTCAATCTAGCCTGGCACATGGTCCAGTCTATTTTGATGTTTATCCAAATCTTTCAGTTTCATTAACTGATAAGAACATATTGGATACTTTGACATTAACTGTCTGCACAGAAAATTATAACTATGTTATAGGAACAGAAGTTATATATATCTGTTATCGTATATATTTTAAACCATTATATACTCTAAATCCTATGTGTAAAAGAGTAGATAAAAAGTCTAATGAGACTATTTTAATTGAAACAAATTTTGGAAAATCTAATATTACTACCAGAAGAGCCATAAAATGGGAGGAAATTAAATTTCCAGAACATTGGACTCTTACACAGGCTATGCCTAAATTTCCCGTTGTTAATAATAGATTACAACAGATTATTCAGAATAATGAAGGATCAGTGCAAATTAAATTTGCTCCTGATCAAAGGAAGTTAATATCTTCCTCTAGATCTTTATCCAGATCCAGATCAAATCAAAATTTTATTTCTCCTCTTCAATATGATGTGGATATTCCACAGACTTCTAGAGCATCAACATCTTCTTATTTTCAAGAGGATGATAAATCTCAAGAAGATCATAATGAAGAAATTATTATTGATAAAAATAAAATTTTACACAGTAATGTTTATAACATTAAAGATACTGATATTGTATCTCAAATGAATTTTACGATTTAATTATGAATAATACATTCAAATTAGATTTTTCTAAAGGATCTGCTGTCAGAAGGCAGATTAATACAGAATTTAATTTACCCAAATGGGAACCATTTAGAAAATGGTATTTTAATAGTTTTACTAAAAAAGAATATGATTTCTTTATTGACATTTTTTATAAGTTCTGTGAAGAAAAAAATAGGATCATTTATTATGTTCCTTGGTTTTTTAAAACCTTTATTACTGATTATATTTCAGTAATGGAAAGAAGTTATAAACTTTCAAATGGACAGATTCAAAAATCTGTTTTTCCTCCACAACAAACTTTTCAAATTGAAAAGAATAATAAGTCTTTTAATTTTACAGCTTTTTCAAAAATATTTGAAACAGATATGCTTCCTATTACCACAAAGCATATAAATCAATTGATTGAAATTCAAAATTTTACAAATCTTTATTTAACTATTCTAGGTGAAGAAATGATATCTCTTCATGATGGAGTTGAAAAAATTATTTCAGCTATTAATCAGATAAAACCTGATGTTCATATTGAAAAGAAGAAAGAAGTAGATATTTCTTCCATTGCTTCTTCTTCTATTCAATCTCCTCCTTTGATAAAAGATTTTAAACTTAAATCTTCTGTTTCCGATCTGGAAAAATTATTACAAGAAAAGTTTAAAAATTTGAATATTTCAGCCTTAAATGATGAAGAAGAATTTTCTCCTTCTACTTCTTTTGTTAATAATACAGAAGAGATTAATAAAATGAAATGGGCTGATAGACCCACACAAAGTAGGTACTATTATAATAGACCTTCTCCTGCTGATGTTCTGCTTGAAGAACAAGAATATTTTCTTTCCAATAATTATAATGGAAAAAGTATTTATGAATGGAATTTAGATGGTTGTACTGATAAGCACATCTATAATTTGGCACACCGTATGATGATGTATAGTACTGTGTGTAAGGTTTCTGGTAATACAGATAGAAACATTGCAACAGTGATAACTGTAGGTTTTACAGGCCAACTTAAAGGTTGGTGGGATAATTATTTATCTCAAGAACAAAAAGCTTCTATTTTTAATTCTATTAAGGTTGAGGATAATAATCCTGTTGAGAACGCAGTCTATTCTTTAGTTCTCACAATTATTGATCATTTTACACGTAAGTTTACTGATAATGGAGAGAATATTAGAACTCTTCTCAGTAATCTTAGATGTAAAACACTATCTGATTTCAGATGGTATAAAGATACATTTCTAACTCGTATCTTTGATTTACCTAACTGTAAGAATAGTCATTGGAAAGCCAAATTTATTGATGGCCTTCCTAGTCTTTTTGCTGCAAGAATTCGTAGAATTCTTAGGAAAGATAAGGTTTCTATACCTTATGATAATTATACTTATGGTAATTTAATATCAACTTGTGTACAAGAAGGTTTAGCCTTATGTAATGAGTTGAAATTAAATAACCAAATAAGAAAGCAAATTTTGCTTTCTTATTTGGTTATTTAATTTCAACTCATTACATAAGGCTAAACCTTCTTGTACACAAGTTGATATTAAATTACTTATATTAACATATTATAATAATATTATATGTATAATATATTATATATTATAGGTATATTATATATATTATGTATATAATTTTTATATATTATCTATACTATATTATATATAATTATAACATATAGTATACATATATTAATTATATAGTATAATGTATAATAGTACATAATATATTATAAATTATATAATTTATACATATATAATTAATATTAATATATAATGTATATTAATAACATACTATTAATATATTATACATACATATTAATATTAGTGTATTATACATAAGATATAATATATGATATAATTAATAATATATGTTTATATTAATATTAATATGAATATATATTTATATTTTAATAATATGTATGTATTAATATCATATATATAGTATACATATTATATAACTAACATATGTATAATTATATTATAATATATAATAATGTATAATAGTATTATATGTAATAATGTAATGTATAATTTTACATTATAGTATAATATAATACTAGTGTGAGACCCGCGCAATGCACTAAAGTTATTTTTGTTTATATTGTAAAATGTAAAATTGTATTCATTTTATATGGTGTATTTGGAATTTAATGATCTTGTTTCTTATCGTTGGACATTCAAGTAATATTGATTTAATTTTTATTACTTTAAATGAATTTAAAAGAACAAATAAAACACTTCAAAAGAAATTATAAAATCACAAAACAACAATAAATTGTATCTACATGTTTTGAAATACTTCCTTGTACTCTACATTGGTAGTAGCATTACTATCTTCATTATCATCATTACAAATCAAAATGTTCATATCTTTTCTATTAGTAACTCTAGAAATAGCAACATATAACTAACCATGGCTAAATACAGGTTTCTTCAAAATTAAACCCAAATGAGATAGAGACTGCCCTTGACTCTTGTTATTGTCATAGCATAAGAGACAATAAAGGGAAATTGTCTACATTAAAATTTGAAAGGAATCCTCTTATCAGATGGAGTCATGAACAACCGAGGAATTATACACTTTTGTCCCACATTACTTCCTACAAGAATCTTCGCTTGTACAACATGATCACCAAGTTTGGTAACAACCATCCGATTTCTATTGCATCATCCAAGTGAGTGGTCAATGTTACGCAATAACATAACTGGAGTGCCAACTTTCAATATAAGCTCGTGGTTTGGTACCCCAAAACATTTAATCGAATTCAAAAACTCAGGAGTTTGGAGATCATTCAATAGATCAATATTTATATCCGATTTGCAGGAGCTATATGAACTGTAATAAGTTTTGCTTTCCCTTTATTCAATTGAGTCATGTACTCATTTACTGATTTAACAACATCAAGAGTTGGTGCTAAGATAGCCCTTCCTTGCAAATATGATGTATCATCTCCACTACTTCCAAAAAAGGGATATGTGCTCTCCACAATAGTTGAAATAGAATTATTATTACTTTTCAGCAATATGTCAACATGAATATCAATATCTACAACACCATTGTTTGGATCACCGATTGTTCCATTGCCTATATTTGCAATCCACTCTTCAAACTTTTTCAACTCAACACATTAAGAATCAGAAGAAAGATTTTGAAGTCTCATGTTCTTTGTTAATCTCAATACCTTAAAATGTTGCCACAAATAAGAAGAAGAAACATTAAAACAACAGTAAATAAATTAAATAATATATAATTTTCAAAAAGATTATATCATAATTAAAATAATATAACAATAAATTTCAAACAATTACATTAATACAATTCAACTCATAATTTTCATATCATAAAAGAGAGGCGAATATATATCTATATATATTTACAATCGTGAGGAATAAGGAAAAAATGACGAATGAAACCAAACAACTACTCCTAGCCACCAACAATTTATTTTTTCTTTTTCCTCTAAATTATATCTTTTAACAATTTTTTTTATTTTCTAAATTATATCTTTCTTTTCAGATGACTATAAATGTGAAAATAAATATTTAAAATTAAATTTAATTAATGAAAATATTAATTAATATGTCGATATTAATATCAATAATACAATTTTAAGTTTCAGTATTTTTTTTGTATAAAAATTGAATTATCTATTTTTATTTATACAATTTTAACTTTTATGCTTTTATGTATAAAAAATTTCTTTATATTTGAGTGGTTGATGTGTCATTTATAAGGGCCTTAGAAAGGTACGATAACATATGATACATAACTAAAAATGAAGAACTCAATTTCAATTAAAAAAAAAAGAGATCAATAAGTAGATACATATGGAAATGAATAGAAACAAATATGACAATAATAAGAAAGATATAAATAAATATATATATACACACACACTTGCGTATGTAAACAAATAGAAAAAAAAAGTACCAAAATCATAAGAAAGATTAAAATCCTATCTTAGATAAATCCATCATAATAGAAAGAAAGAAGGACTCTTTCCATTAGTTTCTTCATCCACATCAACTACATTAATTCCTTTATTTTTCTTTTGAGGAGTAGATACTTCATCCTCAGAATAATCAATCCTGCAATATATATATATATATATATATATATATATCAAGTTAAACTTGTTATCTAGGTCGTTAAACTAATTATTGAAGATGAGTTAGATATATGTGAACAAAAAGTATCTTATCTTTTCATTATCCATGAATCTTCTATGGAGCTTTGAAATAGGATCTGATTCCTATTGAGTAATATAAAGTTTTGAAATACAAATGAATTGACTATCAAATTAATTAAATCAGCTAAGTAATGCACGATAAATAGTGAAAATATTAAAATAACATTACAAAATATAAATTACCTAACTCTCAACATAAGAGCTACGGTACCTAGCTAGAGCATCAGGATCATTAGTCATCTTGACTATAGAAAACACATTCCTCAAATTTCTAAAGGGCTCTTCCTTTTTTGATATCTTAAAAAGTACATCTTTGTTGCACAATTTTTCAAATTCTTTAGTAACATATCCCAGGTTGGAATCCTATAATCAATAAAATAATAATAAATATACAAAATAGCACAATCAGAATTTTATTAAAAATCATCAGAGGTTAAACAATGAGATATTATACTTACATGCTCCTTCTTCAATTCATATGCTGATTTTCCTATAACTTTCAAAGCCACATCATCCCAAAGCAAAAACAAAGCATTATATTGTGAAATCCGAGAAAATTCAACCTAAAATAAAAGCTTGAGGTAACATGATAATAAGTTGAGCTTAATATTTATAATGATCTGAGTTAGGGTTTAATTGGATTCAAAATAATTCAAATTTTGAATTTCCTAAATTTGTTGAGTAAATAAGAAATATGCTTCATATATTTTTGGATTTGATATTATTCTTGCATCTACATATTCAATATTTTTGTAATGCATTGACTTAGCTATATTGATTTATTATTTCACAGTGTATTTGTTAAATATATTAGGTTAGTTTTGATTTTTCTAAATATTTGTAATGCATAAAAATAGATGTTTTGATATATTTCACTGATTATGTGCTTTATTTATTGACTTAGCTATCTTGATTTATTATTTCATGGTGTATTTGTTAAATATATTAGGTTAATTTTGATTTTCCTAAATATTTGGAATGCATAAAATTAGTTGTTTTGATATATTTCAAATCTTTCCAAAATATTACGAACTGAATTTCAATTATTAACAAAAATTTCTTCTAAATTAGTTTTGCCATATTTAGTACAAAAGTTTGGGCGGGAAAACAAATTTGGGAAAAAGTCATTTTGTTTTAATATATATATAAATATATTATAATATATATGTATACATATTATTATAGGCATATGCTATATTAAAAATTATGTCATAGGTATATATAATATGTATATTTTATTATATAATATATAGTATAATATTATATAATGTAATAAATATATTAATATATATAATATATTATTAATAGTATATTGCAAACATAATATTAATATATATTATATTTGAGTATTTTATTATACATATTATTAATAAAATACTATTAATTATATTATGTATATATTATGTATATTAATATGCATAATATAATTATATATTAATACATATACATATTTATAGTATATTATATACTACAATATATATTAATTATATTATTATATTAAATGTATGTTAATTAAATTATAATCATAATATGTATATATATATTTATATAAATGTGTATTAATGTAATATATATAATATCATATTAATAGTATTATATATAATTATATATATTATAATATAGTATGCTATTAATATATTTATATATAATATGTAATATATTGCATAATAATTATAGTATAATAATTAATTTATAATATAATATAATAATAAATAATATAATATATAATAATTATTAATATTATTATACTATTATAATATATAATATACTTATAATAGTGTATATTATATGTATATATAATCATATAATTATTATATATATGATTTAATATATATAACATGTATATATTATAATTATATAATACCTATATTATATAATTTGTATTATTAATATATATAATTATATTTATATCATATTATATTATGTTAATATAATATATACAAATATATTAATATATAATAATATAATATATACATATAATAAATATTATAATGTATATATGTATTATAATTATTAGTGTATATTATTATAGTATGTATGTAATATAATTTATATATGTGCATATTATAATTATTATATAGTATATTAATATATAATATGTTAATATATTAATTATGTAATATATATTTTAATAATTATATAATATTAATATTATAATACCTATTTATATTAATAGCTATACATATATACATTTTAATTACATATTATATGTATAGTTATTATAATATATTATTATATTATTATAATATTATGAATTTATACATGTCATGCTAGGTTGCATGCAAGACACATATCTTAAAGATACCTCACTAGATGAGATGTCTTGTCTAGGAAAGTACACAACTACCTTTATCACATGGGTATTACATTATTTTAAACATAAAACGTTGCTTTCATATCATATATGTATAATATTATATAACATTAATAATATATATACGTTATGATTATATATTATATCATATATTAATAATATATTATAATGGGTTTGTTTTATATATATAATATGTATAATATTAGTAATTATAATTTTATTATATTAATGTTATAATATATAATATATATTAATATTTACATATAGTATATATTATAAAATACATATATGTATATATTTAGAAATTAATATCTACCACTAATAACATATATATTATAATAATAATTAATATATTATAATGTAAATTACAGTATATTATATTATAACACAATATATTATAATTAATTACTATACATATTAATATATACTAATAATATGTAGTATAATACATATACATAGTACGTAATTATAATATTATTAATATATGTATATATTACTATTATTTATTAATATGTATAATAGGAGAATTAATACTATACAATTATATTATATTTATATTACATAATATAATATTAAATATTATATTATATAAATATAATTCATATATATTATAATTATTAATAACATATAATTATAATATTATGTATATTATATATAGAATATAATTATATAATAGTTATATCTATAATATATTATATATAATAATTATTAATAGGTAATCAATATATATATATATAATTATTAATAATATTATATTAATAATTAATATATTAAACTATTACATATAATATATTTATATCATAATTATTATATATATAATATAATATTAATAAATATATAAATGTATATAGATTAATATATAATATATTATTAATATATAATATATATATATTATGTGTAATATAATACATATTATGTATTATATATATTATATATATTATATATTATTAAATATATATGTGATAATATATAATTAATAATATATGTATAACTATTACATATATTAATTAATATATATTATAGTCCTATGTAATACATATTATATAGAGTATAATATATAATAATATATTCATATAAATTATAATATTTATATAACTATATTAATTGAAATATATTATATATTTTTATTATTATAACATATAACTATTATATAATATTATATACAAATACCTATAATAGAATTTGTATATATTCCATAATAATATATTATAAAATTATATAATATATATATATTATAATATGAATATAATATATTACTATAATATATACCTATTATAAAATATTATTAATATATGATATAATATATAATCATAATATATACATATTATTAATGTTATATAATATTATACATATATGATATTAAAGCCACGTTTTATGTTGAAAAAAATATCTATAGTATGCAATATTAATTATATAATATTAGATATTTTCTGTATACATTATAAAGACTAATATATATGTATTAATAATTATAATAATATGTATATGAGAATTATAATAATACTATAATATTAATAACATATATATAGTATATAATATTATTAATATATATAATTATACTATGTTATTAATAATTAATAGTATGCATATATGTATATTATAATATAATTAATATATGTATTATAGTATAGTAAACATATATAATTTATATTATATAATATAATGTTTTATTATATATTATATTATATAATATGTATAATATATTAGTGTATTAATAATATATTATTGTATAGTATTATAATAATAATATTATGTAATTATAATATAGTTTTATATATATGATAGCTATATGTTAATAAATATATATAATTAATATATATTAACTATAATAATTATATATTAATACTATTATAATATTATATTTATAGTATATATTATAATATATATGATTATATTGTAATTATAGTATACATAACTATAATATTATTATAGTTATCTAATATTATTATAATAGCTATTACACATAATAATATATAATATATTATAATTATATGTTATTATATATATTTATATAATGTATATATCTATTAATATGTTATAATTAATATTATAGATATTAATTATTAAAATATTATGTATATAGCTATTTATATAAATATATATTATATTATTAATATATTATTATAACTATTACATATTTTTATAATATTATAATTAACATAATGTATATAAATTATTATGTATATATATACTAATTATAATATATAATACATATAATAAATATATACATAATTAATTAAATATAATATGATAATATATTATAATTATAATATTTACTAATATATTATATAGCATATAAGATTATAATATATTACAGTATAAATTATATATTAATATAAAACAGATCCACTAAAGGGTACAGTCGTTTTTAGTATTTTAGAAAAAGATGACTGTATCCCATACTGAGAACTCAATCGGATGAAAGTCATATATAACATATACTATTAATACCACAAATAATATAATATAGTATATAATATTATAATATTTATAATATAATATTATACATTCATATATAATAGTATACAAATTATATAGTATATATCATATACAATATAAATAATAATATTATATTATTAATATGTATATTAATAATATGCATAATAATATAATAATATATTTATATATATATTATATATATGTATATTAGTATTATTAATAGATATAATAATATTATTAATATGTGTAATATATTATATTATTATATATTATAATTGTATATATGTAATACTATTATTAATATATAATTAATTATATATTATATATAATTATGTATATTATATTATATATATTATATAATTTATACATATATACATATATATTATATTATTACATATATGCTATAATATATGTATATTAATATATTATAAATATATTTATTATTATTATACCTATCCTATTAATTATATATATTATAATGTATTATATTATTAATATTAAATATATTATATTAATTTTTATGATATATATGTCATAATATAATATAGTATATACATTATATAATTAATATATTCATGTATATAAAAATATATATAATATCAAAATATATAATATTATGTATTTATGTATAGTATAATTATAATTATATATAATTATAATTATAATACATAATATTAAAATATAGTATATATTATATAAGTTTTATATATTATTATATAATATAATAATTATTATATTAATTATATTATAACATATTAATATCAATTATATATCATATTATATAATTATAGTATATCATAATAAATATATAATAATTTATTATAAAATTATTAATTACAGTATATAGTTAATTAATATATATTATTATAACATATAATAATATATGTATTAATATATGCATAATATTATACATTTATTAATTATATTATAATATGTATACATATATATTATTCATATATTATTATATATATATATATATATATATATATATATATATATTAATATGTGTATATATACGTATTATATACTATTATATAATATATATTATAATATTTATATATAGTTATAATATATATTAATTATATAATATTATATATATTAATAGTATATATATTTATATAATTATTATATACTGATATAATATAATTTGTAATATACATATATACTATATATAGCTATATAAATATAATATATAATATAATATAATATTAATGTATAATATTATAGGTACACATAATTTATAATTATGTGTACCTATAATATATTATTATAATAGTTTTATATTATATATAAATATTCTATAATATACATATTAATGTATATATGTATATTATTTATTATAATGTTATATATTATATGTATGCATATAGTTATGTATATTATATATTATATATAATTATTTAATACATATATTTATTTATACATATGTTATAATTATATATATTAATTATAGTATTTAAATATATATATATATATGTATTATGTTTTATTAATATATATACTATTATAACATACTATTATACTATATATAATAATAGCATATATTTAATTATAATATTAATATATATACTATGTATATATAATATATAATATATATTTAGTAATTATTCATGTACTAATAATTATTAAAAATGTATTATATATATTAATAAAATATATTATAATACCTATAATACATTAATATATAATAATATATATAGTTATATTATATTTACTTTTATGATATATTAAGTATAATTATAAATATACTATATTATAACATATAATACTATTATAATACTATTACATATATATAGTAATATGTTATATAGATATCATACATGTATTATATGTATATTAGTAATATAATATATAATCTATAATGTAATATAGACTAATATACTATATGTTATAGGGTTATTATAATATTACATGTATATAAATAATAATATAATTATATATATTAGATACTATACATATATATTAATAAATAATATATGTATAAATAGTATACATATTATATAATTAATATAATAATTATATTAATTATATAATAATTATATATGATAGTATAATACATTATAAATTAATATGTATACATATATATATACATATATATAATATTATAATACTATTTAAATTATACTATATACATATAAATTATAATTATTTAATACATATAATTATATTATTAATTATATACATGTAATATTATAATAACCCTATAATGTACAGTATATTAGTATATATTATATTATACATTATGTATTACATTATTAATATACATATAATACATGTAATATTATATATGTATCTATATAATATTATATAATTGTAATACATATATTATAATTATATATGTATAATACATATTAATGTTATATAATTATATAATATGATATATAAATATTAAACTCAGTTCCCCTATTTATAGAGTTTCGGGAAAGAATAGTCATGAACTCTTACAAAGACACATGTCAGAGTGGCCACATTCATCAAATAACTCCTCACTTTAAGAAGTTTGCATGTAGGACATGTCATGCTAGGTTGCATGCAAGATCTGATGTCATGTCTATGAAAGTACACAACTACCCTTATAACATGGGTATTACATTATTTTAAACATAAACCATAGCTTTAAGTACACCTCGCTAGATAAGATGTCATGCCTTGAAAAATACAAGATTACCCATATTATATGGGTATTTATTACAAGGTCTAAAATTATGATTGAACTTGTCTTGGGTCGAACTCAGGTTCATACTCGAACTCTTGATCTTGACTAGTTCCAGGTTTGTTTGATCCAGATTCTTCAGATATAGGGTTGAGTACGAACGAGGTATAAGTAAGTCCTTTAATATCTTCATGTGGATGACTTTTATTGGCAAAACATAGATGGACATAAAGTTCTCGGCGCTCTTCCTTATTATCTTGGATTGGACCCTTGATTGTCTTCCACTTATAGTGTAGGGGGATCGGACGAAATTCTTCTTAGATTCCTGTAGAATATGGCCTATGACAGAGGAATATGACATGAGGGTCTTCATCATCCTAATATTCATTTTGGAGCACTTGTATCTATTCTTCCACAGTTGCATACTATAGCAGGAATGACCACCAAAGGGTAGAGTCGTTTCAGTATCTTGGAAAAAGATGAGTGTGTCCCATACTGAGAACTAAATCGGATGAAAGTATAAGATGGACAAACACCATCGGCACCATAAACCATTGAAGGTGAGATCTTTAGAAAGAGCAACATGAATTATGCCCAAGAATGGTTTATGGAGATGATAGCAGGCTTGTTCCTCTTGGATTCCTTCTTCAAAATATATTTCGATAGATATCGAACCAAATTTGTAGTTGCATTTTGTCGGATATCTCCAAGAGTTTTGAAAGACTCATCATGAGAAGGAAATGATAAATCAGGATTGATAAGATGGATTAGAGCTTGTCTCCAAAAACCAGTTTTGGAAGATATTATCTTCTTTCGTTTCCCTGTCATAGTATAATGGGCAGTACCTTGGTAAATGATATGAGTTGAAGCTGAAATTATCTGGAGAGATAATCATGCACAACATTGTCCTTCCCCTTTATGTGTTGGACTTGGAACTGGTATTTTGAAAACTAAACTTTGTGTCTGAGTAGTTATTTTTCTAGGACTCCTTTATTCTTGAGCTTCATAATCGCTGGGAAGGATGTATTATCCAGTTGGATAATGAAATTGTATCCCAACAGATTGAATTCAATTTTTTTAATTTCGTATGTGACAGCTGATATCTCCTTGTAGACAGCATGATAATGTACTTCAAATTCTTTGAATTGGCCACTGGCATGTCCACAATAATGAAGTTTCCCACCTTCATTTTCTAATAAGATAGCTCTTCAATAATCATCATTGACATTTATTTGTAAGATCCGTTAGCCATCTCTAGGAATTCTCAAGGGTGAGAGCTTTTGACACACTTCTTTAAGATGTTTAACTGCTGCAATTTGGTCGACATCCCAAGGAGGTGGACTTTTCCTTAGAAGCTTTGACAATTTGCTTGTATAGGCTGAACATTTGGGGATAAAATCTTTAAGATAGTTGACGATTTCAAGGAACTGTTGAACCTGTTCAATAGATAAATGCTTATCCAGGAACTTAAGTAGTTCTTGGGATAGGTGTGATCCTGGTTCATACTCCCCATCCTCAATCTTCATGCCAAGAAAATCAATAGATTTTTGCTTGATCACACTTTTCTTTTGGGATAGCATAATACCCATATTTGTGTACCAAGTCTATGAACATGTTGAGAAGTTGTTTATGTTCCTCTATTTTATTGGAATATAAGAGGATATCATATATGCAGACAAGGGTGTTGTTTAGTATGGGTTCGAAGATTTTCATCATGGTCTTTTGGAAAACGGATGGTACAAATTTAAGACCAAATGGCAGAAGTGTCCACTGGTATTGAGCTGTGGGTAGGCAAAAAACTGTTTTATACCTTTCATCTAAGTGTAAACCCACTTGCCAGAAACCAGATTTAAGGTCAAATTTGGAAAAGATTTGGGCTTCTGAGAGGTTTGTAATCAATGACTACCTTCTTCTTTTCTTCAACTTGTTCTGCTCTCTTATTGACATATTAAGTTGGGCAAGCCCAATTTGAGTTGGTAGCTTCAATTAGGCCCAAGGATAATAGCTCGATTCATTCTTGTCAGGCTAAATTCAGCTCTTCTGGTAACTTTAGTGGTGTTATTATCCTCATTCTTCTTAAAAGGAAGTCGAACATAAGTGTATGAGGATTGGTGAAGTCTGCATGTGACTCGACATAACATTTTTTCAACCTTTTGATAAGTGGATCAGAATCTGGTATCTCCTTTACTGTGAATAGCTTTTGTGTTGGTGTGAATGGCAGAAATGTCCTCTTGTATTTGACTCTATGGGAAAATATTTGTGGCTTCTAAGCTTTGAAGAAGACATCAAAGCCCATTAATAAATCATGTCCGTGAAGTTTGCTTCCAATGACTTTGATCCAGACAACACAGTCTAGAAGGATTTGAATTCTGACTGGTTGTTTAGATATCAAGATAATATGAAAGGTTTGGCCATCTGCAGCAAAGAAATATTCATGATGAGACTCCCAAGCTTCGTCTGGAAGGATAACTGGGTTCATCATAGTTTTTCGTGCTACGATCACTTTAATAGGCCTGCCATACTTTAAATGAAGCACCTGACTTCAAGATGAGGTGATGACAACTTCTTGTATGATCATGTTGGTTTTCAGTATTGGAGGTTGGTTCATCATAAGAATGGGGACATTCTCTTCTAAATCTTCTTCATCAGATGTCTAATGAAGGACGAAGGTTGTATCAGAATCTCGGCCATCTTGTTCTAAATAGAGAGATTCTATGTCTGCTTCATCAACATCTGCTTCACGATAGTGAAAGACCGGTGATGCTAGCTTAGCTACTTTCTCTTTCTTCGTAGGGCAGGTTTTACGAAATGCCCTATTTGTACACATAGATAAGATTTGTCAGTGGACTTCTTTCTGAATGTCTTCCTTCGATAATACCAGTATGTTTGGTTTTTCTTTTTCCTTATGAGCTTTTATTTATCTTTTTCT
This sequence comes from Caryopteris x clandonensis, assembly GCA_028749325.2. NCBI lineage: Eukaryota > Viridiplantae > Streptophyta > Magnoliopsida > Lamiales > Lamiaceae > Caryopteris > Caryopteris x clandonensis. Next base: position 74,503 of record JAPYKT020000021.1, read on the forward strand.
TTATCTTTTTTGGAACAATGACATGCTTTCTCATGACATTTTGAAATTATTTAAAGAGATTTTGTTGCAGACAGAGTTTCTCCAGAGCAGCCAAACTGGTTTGATGGATTTGTCCCATGCTGATTTAGGCCATGTCTTTCTTCATGGCTTGAAACATCCTCGCTATTTCTGGTTGTAGCTCTTGTGGTAAAGAGGCAAGGTAGACATTCTTCGAATTGGGATCATTATAGCCATTCAAAAAGTGGAATCTTTCAGGCATTCGTTTGAAATGCATGTCCAAATCCTTTTTCAATAGCGAGCAACACCTAATACAGAAGTATTCTTGAGACACAGCCTTGGTGTACAAAGAAATCTCATTGATAAATTCTCTATGTATCTCACCAAGTACGTCAGCTGGCGTTGGTGCATCGATCAATTGTAACTGCCATTATTCTCCAAGGCTCAAGAACCATTCTCTTAGGACACTAAGAAACCTTGATGTGAATTTCTTGAGAACTATTCTTAAATCAGCTCCTTCTTTATTTAGATGATTAGCTATCCAGGCTGATAGTAATGTATCTTTTCTCTTTGCTTTTGAATAGGTACATCATCAAATGAAAACCAAGGACCAATGGAGGGTTTAGTACTTTACTTTTCAGTAGGATGTGTCACATCTGGTCTATCAGTAGTCTCTTGATCCGAGTCAGAAATAGGTTCAGTGAAGGGTTGACTTTCTTTTGTATCAGCCATAAGGATTGCTAAAACATCAGCTATCTCTTCCTCTATTCCGTTTGATGCTGGAAATATTTCAGTTGATTCTGATATATAGCTTTGACTTTCCTTCGGGTCACTTGTTTCTCCTAGGAGACCAGAGAACTTAGGATGGGCCATTAAAGTATTAATGGGTTTTTTTACCTTCAGCCTTTGATTGATCACCTTCTGCTTCTTTCTGTCTTGAAGGTGGTAAGGGTATACTAGAGACCATCCCAAAATATTTGGCATACAGCTGGGACTCTGTCTTTGACTCATTTGGAGATTGATATAAGGTTGGTGAAGTCATAAAAGTGGAGACTCTATCAGGGAGCATAAAGGTTGAGCTTCTTTTTACCTTATCTTCATCGATCCTTGCAAGTTCCATTTTGAGTTGCCCAATATCTGCTTCATTTGATGTGAACTCTAAGCTATACTACCGATGAAAGTTATTAAACAACATTTTACCTACCCACAGCTCAATACCAATTAACTGTTTTGCCATTTGGTCTCAAAGTTGCACCATCCTTTTTCTAAAAGACCATGATGAAAATCTTCGAATCCATACTAAACAACACCCTTGTCTACATAGATGATATCTTCTTATATTACAATATTATAGAGGAACATGAACAACTTCTCAACATGTTCATAGACTTGCTACAAAAATATGGGTATTATGCTATCCCAAAAGAAAAGTGTGATCAAGCAAAATCTATTGATTTTCTTGGCATGAAGATTGAGGATGGGGAGTATGAACCAGGATCACATCTATCCCAAGAACTACTTAAGTTCCTGGATAACCATTTATCTATTAAACAGGTTCAAAAGTTCCTTGAAATCGTCAACTATCTTAAAGATTTTATCCCCAAATGTTCAGCCTATACAAGCAAATTGTCAAAGCTTCTAAGGAAGAGTCCACCTCCTTGGGATGTCGACCAAACTGCAGCAGTTAAACATCTTAAAGAAGTGTGTCAAAAGCTCTCACCCTTGAGAAATCCTAGAGATGGCTAACGGATCTTAAAAATAAATGTCAATGATGATTATTGGAAAGCTATCTTATTAGAAAACGAAGGTGGGAAACTTCATTGTTGTGGACATGCCAGTGGCCAATTCAAAGAATCTGAAGCTTATTATCATGATGTCTACAAGGAGATATTAGATGTCAAATATGGAATTAAAAAATTCGAATTTCATCTAGTGGGATACAATTTCATTATCCAACTAGATAATACATCCTTCCCAGCGATTATGGAGCTCAAGAATAAAGGAGTCCCAGAAAAATAGCTACTGAGACTCAAAGACTGGTTTTCAAAACAATTTTTTGGAGACAAACTCGCATCCATCTTATCAATCTTGATTTATCATTTTCTCCTTGTGATGAGCCTTTCAACATGCAACTGCAAATTTGGTTTGATATCTATTGCAATATATTTCTGAAGAAGGAATCCAAGAGGAACAAGCCTGCTATCATCTTCAGAAACCATTCTTAGGCATAATACATGTTGTTCTTTCTAAAGATCTCACCTTCAATGGTTTATGGTACCTATGGTGTTTGTCCACCTTATACTTTTATCCGATTGAATTCTCAATATGGGATACACTCATCTTTTTTCAAGATACTCAAAACGACTCTACCCTCTGATGGTCATTCATGTTATGGTATGCAACTGTGGAAGAATGGATACAAGTGCTCCAAAATGAATATTAGGATGATGAAGACCCTCATGTTATATTCCTCTGTCATAAGTCATATTCTACAGGAATCCAAGAATCTGGTCCCCCTACACTATAAATGGAAGACAATCAAGGGTCAAATCTAATATAATAAGGAAGAGCACCGAGAACTTTATGTCCATCTATGTTTTGCCAATAAAAGCCATCCACATGAAGATAATGAACGACTTACTTATACCTTGTTTGTAGTCAACCCTATCACTGAAGGTTCTGGATCAAACCAACTTGGAACTAGTCAAGATTAAGAGTTCGAGTATGAACCCAAGTTCGACCCAAGACAAATTCAATCATAAATTTAAACCTTGTAATAAATACCCATATAATAAGAGTAGTCTTGTATTTTCCTAGGCATAACATCTCATCTAGTGAGGTGTACTTAAAGCCACATTTTATTTTTAAAATAATGTAATACCCATGTTATAAGGGTAGGTGTGTACTTTCCTAGACATGATATCTCATCTGGTGAGGTGTCTTTGAGATAAGCGTCTTGCGTGCAACCTAGCATGACATGTCCTACATGTAACCTCTTAAAGTGAGGAGTCATTTGATGAAGGTTTCCACTATGACACGTGTCTTTGTAAGGGTTCATGACTCTTTACTACCGAAACTCTACAAATAGGGGAGTTGAGTCAATTGTAAAACACACGAAAATAAATAAACACTCCATTTTCTATACTTATGAGTTTCTAAGTTCTTAGTTGTCTTCTCCAAAGCCCTTAATCCAATCCATGGCTCATCATATTCTCCATCTTATTATCTTGCCTCTTATGAGGATCTTGTATATCAGAAATATGCTATAACCAAGAAAAGAGTAATGGTCCCTATAGTTCACACCAAGATCACAATCCATGTTTTCAATTGCTTTTACTTGGTGGATCTGAACTTTACTCGATCAGGCTAAGAGTACCGAAGAAGGAGTGAAAGTTCAAAGTCAACCTATTCAAGGCAGTTTGAATACATGGTGGCCATGGTCCTCTAAGGGTGTGAATAAGTAGGGCTCCCGTGCTAGCTTGGTATTAGAGCTAGGCTCTCGTCTTGTCGGCCGGAGAATATTTTGATTAATATTATAATATTATATAGTATATAGTATATACATATTATATATTATAATATATTATTAATATATGTATAATATAATTATAAATATATGTATATATGATTAATATATTATTATACATATATACAATATTAGTATTATACAAAATAAAATTAATACTATATATTACATATAATAGTAATTATTATATGAATTATATATTAATATATAGTATTATATATATTAATAATATATGAATTATATATATTATTATTGTATTATATTATTATTATAAACTATATATAATATATACTACATATATATTATATTATTCATATCAATATATAATATTACATAATTATATAACATTACTATGTATTATACATATATAATTATAATTTATATGTATATAGTATAATTTATATAGTATTATAATATTATATATGTGTATATATATGTATACATATTAATTTATAATGTATAATACTATCTTATATAATTATTATATAATAATATAATTATTATATTAATTATATAATATGTATACTATTAATACATATATAATAAATTAATATATATAATATACACATAATTTGAATATAATAGTATTATATAATATTATTATATGTTATAATATAATAACATATACTATTATGATATATTATTAATATTATAGATGTTATTATAATCACATATTAATATATGCTATATAATTTATTAATTATAATATATAATATTTATTATATAATATATGAGCATATTGTATAAAATATAGTATAGTATATAATATTATGAATAATTTTAATATATTATGAATTCATTTATATGCTATATATAATATTTATAATATATAATATACCGGAATATATTATATATATTATTTATAATATAATTACTATAATAAAAATATATTTATAATACTAATAAATTATTATATATGTAATAGTATACTATATACTATATTAATTATATTATATAATATAATATACATATTATAATATATTATGACCTATTAGTATTATATATATACATACTATAATAAATGTAAGATTATACATATTAATATAAATATAGTTATATTAATTAATATATAATATAATAAATACTAATAAATAATTGATATAATCATATAATTATATATGTATATATGTAATTTTGTACATAATATAATACAAATTATATGTAAACATATATATTATAATTAATATAATGTATTTTTTATTTAATAGTTATATAGTATATTATAATAGTAAAAATTTATATAAATTATAATATTGTATATTAATAGTATTAATTAATATATATATATATATAATTTATAATAAATATATAATAATTTATGATAATATTATTAACTATATATAATATATAATAAATATTAGTATAATTTATAATAAATATAATAATATTATTATATATTATATATAATAATGTTTATAATATATTATAATAATATATATTTAAATTACAATTCTATATGTATATATTTATATGTATAAGAATAAATATGATATACAGTATATGTATATAATAATATATACATATATAATGTATATCATATTTTTATAATATATATATATATACAATATATATATTTATTAATATATTAATGTATATCATAAATAAAAGTATATAATGTACATTTTATATAATATATACATATTAGTAAATATATATTTATATTGTACTCATTATATAATATATATATAATATAAATATAATTAATGTTATATATTTAATAATAGTTATTATGTAATATATATTAATATAATATATAATAATGTATAATATTAATATATTATAAATATATGTATATATAATTTATGTATAATTGATATAGGTATTATTATTATATATTTATAGTATATAATATATTAAATATATGTATTATATAATTATATATATATTATAATTATAATTAATATGTAATATATTATAGTTTATTATAAAATACATAATTCTTTACATACATATAATATGTAACATTATAATATATAATATACATATATACATTAATATGTATATTATAGAAAATGTATATATAATAACACTATTATAATAATATATTATAGGTAGACATAATTATAATTTAATATAAACTAAATTTTATTAATTATGTATATATATTATAATAATAATGTTATATTATATTAATATAATTATGATAATATAATATCATAATTATATTATATATGTATTATTAAGTATATAATATAAAATAATAATATATATAACATAATTATAATATATAATATATTACACTTTATAGTTATATTATTTTATGTATATATTATATAATAATATTATATACAATTATTATTATACATTAATATAATATTATATAATTTATTATATTTATATATATAATATATTTAATAATAATAATATTATATAATTATAATATAGTTTTATATATGATTGCTATATGTTAATTATTATATATAATTAACATATATATATTAACTATAATAATTATATATTAACACTATTATAATATTATATTTATAGTATATATTATAATATATATGAATATATTGTAATCATAGTATACATAACTATAATATTATTACAGTTATGTAATATTATTATAATAGCTATTACACATAATATATAATATATTATAATTATATGTTATTATATATATTTATATAATGTATATATCTATTAATATGTTATAATTAATATTATAGATATTCATTATTAAAATATAATGTATATAGCTATTAATATAAATATATATTATATTATTAATATATTATCATAACTATTACATATTAGCATAATATTATAATTAACATAATGTATATAAATTATTATGTAAATATATACAAATTATAATATATAATACATGTAATAAATATATACATAACTAAATAATTAAAATATGATAATTTATTATAATTATAATATTTATTTTTATATTATATAGTATATAATATTGTAATATATTATAGAATAAATTATATATTAATATAATACAGATCCACTAGAGGGTAGAGTCGTTTTCAGTATTTTGGAAAAAGATGAGTCATATATAACATATACTATTAATACCACAAATAATATAATATAGTATATAATATTATATAATTTATAATATAGTATTATATATTCATATTTAATAGTATATAAATAATATAGTATGCACTATATACAATATATATAATAATATTATATTATTAATATGTATAATAAATTATATTATTATATATTATAATTGTATATATGTAATACTAGTATTAATATATCATTAATTATATATTATATATAATTATGTATATTATATTATATACATTATATAAATTAATACATATATACATATATATATATATATTATATTATTACATATATACTATAATATTTGTATATTAATATATTATAAATATATTAATTATGTATATATGTACTATAATATATTAGTTATATATTATTTATTAATTATACTATCATAATTTATATATATACTATTATAATATACTATAATATAAATAATATATTATATTTATAAATATATAATTATATTATATACATATAATATAATAACATATACTATTATGATATATTATTAATATTATATATGTTATTATAATTACAAAATAATATTATGAATGTATCCTATATATTTTATTAATTATAATATATATTATAAATATTACATATGTAGTATATAATATAACATATTATAATATATAATATATTATATAATATATAAGTATATTGTATAAAATATAGTATATTATATAATATTATGAATAATTTTAATATATTATGAATTAATTTATATATACTATATATAATATTTATAATATATAATATACCTGAATATATTATATATATTATTTATAATATAATTGTTATTTTAAAAATATATTTATAATACTAATAAATTATTATATATGTAATAGTATACTATATACTATAATTAATTATATTATATAATATACTATACATATTATAATATATTATAACCTAAGAGTATTATATAATATATTTATTATACTTTAATATAATATATTATACTTTAATATAATATATATAACAATATACATATATACATTAATATGTATATTATAGGTACACATAATTATAATTTAATAAAAACTAAATTTTATTAATTATGTATATATATTATAATAATACTGTTATATTATATTAATATAATTATGATAATAAAATATCATAATTATATTATATATGTATTATTAAGTATATAATATAAATTAATATTATATATCACATAATTATAATATATAATATATTATACTTTATAGTTATATTATAATATGTATATATTATATATTAATATTATGTACAATTATTATTATACAATAATATTACATTTATATATACCTTTTTAATAAATATATACATAATTAAATAATTATCTTATGATAATATATTATAATTATAATATTTACTTTTATATTATATAGTAAATAAGATTATAAGATATATATTAATATAATACGGATTCATCAGAAGGTAGAGTCGTTTTCAGTCTTTTAGATAAAGATGAGTGTATCCCATACTGAGAACTCAATCGAATGAAAGTCATATATAACATATACTATTAATACCACAAATAATATAATATAGTATATATATTATATAATTTATAATATAATATTATATATTTATATATAATAGTATATAAATAATATAGTATGTGTTATATACAATATATCCAATAATATTATATTATAAATTTGTATATTAATAATATGCATAATAATATAATAATATATTTGTATATGCATATATTATATATATGTATATTAATATTATTAATATGTAAAATAAATTATATTATTATATATTATAATTGTATATATGTAATACTATTATTAATATATAATTAATTATATATTATATATATTTATGTGTATGTGTATTATAGTATATATATTATATAAATTAATACATATATACATATATATATATTATATTATTGCATATATACTATAATTATGTATATATGTACTATAATATATTAATTATATATTATGTATTTATTATACTATCATATGTATATATGTACTATTATAATATATTGTAATATTAATAATATATTATTAATAAGATGGATGCGAGCTTGTCTCCAAAAACCGGGATAGCGGGCAGCACCTTGGTAGATGATATGAGTTGAAGCTGAAATTGTCTGGAGAGATAATCAGGCACAACATTGTCCTTGCCCTTTATGTGTTGGACTTCAAACTGGTATTTTGAAAACCAGTCTTTGAGTCTGAGTAGCTTTTTTTCTGGGACTCCTTTATTCTTGAGCTCCATAATCGCTAGGAATGATGTATTATCCAGTTGAATAGTGAAATTGTATCCCACCAGATGGAATTAGAATTTTTTATTTCCATATTTGACAGCTAATATCGCCTTGTAGACATCATGATAATGTGCTTCAGATTAAGATGTTTGACTGCTGCAGTTTGGTCGACATCCCAAGGGGGTGGGCTTTTTCTTAGAAGCTTTGATAATTTGTTTGTATAGGCTGACCATTTGGGGACAAAATCTTTAAGATAGTTGATGATTCAAAGAAACTATTGAACCAGTTTAATAGATAAATTCCTATCCGGGAACTTAAGTAGTTCTTGGGATAGGTGTGATCCTGGTTCATACTCACCATCCTCAATCTTCATGCCCAGAAAATCAATAGATTTTTGCTTGATCACACTTTTCTTTTGGGATAGGATAATACCATATTTTTTTACCAAGTCTATGAACATGTTGAGAAGTTGTTCATGTTCCTCTATATTATTGGAATATAAGAGAATATCATCTGTGTAGACAGGGCTCTGTTTCGTATGGGTTCGAAGATTTTCATCATGGTCATTTGGAATTGGGATGGTGCAACTTTAAGACCAAACGGCAGACCTGTCCATTGGTATTGAGCTGTGGGTAGGCAAAAAGCTATTTTATACCTTTCATGTGGGTGTAAACCCACTTGCCAGAAACCAAATTTAAGGTCAAATTTGGAAAAGATTTGGGCTTTTGAGAGGTAAGAGAACATGACTTATGTCCTGGGCACAGAGAATTTATCATCAAGCAAGTAATAGTTGAGAGGTTTGTAATCAATGACTAACCTCTTCTTTCCTCGAGCTTGTTATGCTCTCTTATTGACATAAAAAGTTGGGCAAGCCTAGTTTGAGTTGGTGGCTTCAATTAGGCCTAAGGACAATAGCTCGCTGCATTCTTATTGGGCCAAATTCAGCTCTTCTGGTGTCATGCCAGGATGCGTGGCTTTAGTGGCATTAATATCCTCATTCTTCTTAAAAGGAAGTCGAACATATAAGTCTGAGTTCTTCCAATGTGGATGAGGATTGGTGAAGTCTGCATGTGACTCGACATAACAATTTTTCCATCTTTTGATAAGTGGATCAGGTTCTAGTATCTCCTTTACTGTGAACAACTTTTGTGTTTGTGATCAGGAAAATATTTGTAGCTTTTGAGCACTGAAGAAGACATCAAATCCCATTAATAAATCATGTCCGTGAAGTTTTCTTCCGATGACTTTGATCCAGATAACAAAGTCCGAAAGGATTTAAATAGCGACTAGTTGTTTAGATATCAAGGCAATATGAAAGGTTTGGCTATCTGCAACAAAGAAATATTCATGATGAGACTCCCAAGCTTCGTCTTGAAGGATGTCTGGGTTCATCATAGTTTTTCGTGCTCCTGTATGAAGGACTCCGATCACTTTGATTGGCCTCTCATACTTTGACTGAAGCACCTTGACTTCAAGATGAGGTGATGGCATCCCTTCTTGTATGATCATGTTGGTTTTCAGCATTGGAGGTTGGTTCATCATAAGAATGGGGACATTCTCTTCTAAACTTCTTCATCAGATGTCTCATGAAGGACGAAGGCTGTATCAGAATCTCGTCGATCTTACTCTCAATAGAGAGATTCTATGTCTGCTTCATCAACATCTGGTTCATGATAGTGAAAGGTCTGTGATGCTAGCTTAGCCTCATTTCCCTTTCTTCGTAGGGCAGGTTTTTGCAAAATGCCCTTTTTGTCCACATAGATAACATCATTCAGTGGACTTCTTTCTGAATGAATTCCTTCAGAAAAACCTGTATGCTTGGTTTTTCTTTTTCCTTCTGAGCTTTTGCTTATCTTTTTCTTTTTTGGAACAATGGCATGCTTTCTCATGACATTTTATTTCAAGGAAGGATTTATCACATACCTTTTTAATAATCTTCCATCTCTCTATCATTTCTTTAAAGAGATTTTGTTGCTCACATAGTTTCTCTAGATCAGCCAAGCAGGTTTGATGGATTTGTCCCATGCTAATTTGGGCCATGTCTTTCATCGTGGCTTGAAACATCCTCGCCATTTCTGGTTGTAGCTCTTGTGGTAAAGATCCAGATGCAAAAGTATCCACCACAATCACAAAAATATTTACACATCAAAAGTTTAGTACTATTATACAAGCCCCCAAAAGTAAAACAAATGAGATCATAAGCATAGTAAGCCCATGGTTTAGCCCCAAAGGTCGTCATCCATTTACACCGATCCTAAAAGCTTGTTGAAGCACAAACATCATGCCTAGTAAGCCGTGAGCTTACACATCATCATCACGCTCACCTACAATGCATAAACTAGGTGAGCTAAAGCCTAGTAAGCAGAAATCATACATGTACGATAAGTTAAATGTTTGCAGAAACTTTATAAGAGACGTGAAATTCGTAATACTGAAACCCTCACCTATGTTTTGGTATACTTTATCTTTATAAGGCCCGTGACCCCTCTATTGTGCATCGTAAAGAGCTATATTTATAAATAATCATAATCATAGAGCCTATCCATGTCTCACATGCCACTGACTCAATATATCATAAAGTCTATCGATGTCTCACATGCCACTGACTCAATATATCATAGAATCTATCAATGTTTCACATGCCACCGGCCTGACAAATCAAGCCTATCCATATCTCACATGCCACCGGCTCAACATATCATAAACCCTATCCATGTCTCATATGCTACCGGCCTGACAAATCAAGCCTATACATGTCTCACATGCCACTAGCCTCGGTACACTAGTAGTGGTCAACATTATATTTTTCATTTCTTTTCATCCCACAGTGAATGCAAAGCAGGCTATATACAACTCATGCATACACATGCCAGTGCTCGTAAATGTTATGTTTATACAATACTAAATAGTCATACACACCACATCATTCATGTCCATCAATATTAAGAAGCACGTGTCACAAATATCTCATAGTCAAATACAAACAAGTACTATGTTTATGCATTGTAGGTGCAAATAGATTTCTACTTACCTATTTTCTGATAATAAGTATCTGAAACTCCCTACACGTACTTCAATGTTATTAAGCTAGTAAATTTTCAAAGACGAAGGCATGCATTCACGAAGGATTGAATATAATATATTATTATAACATATACCTATTACAATATATTATTAATATATGATATAATATATAATCATAATGTATATATATTATTAATGTTATATAATATTATACATATATGATATTAAAGCCACGTTTTATGTTTAAAATAATGTAATACCCATGTTATAAGGGTAGTTTTGTACTTTCCTAGACCTAACATCTCATCCAATGAGGTGTCTTTGAGATAAGTGCATGCAACCTAGCATGACATGTATAAATTCATAATATTATAATAATATAATAATATATTATAATAACTATACATATAATATGTAATTAATATGTATATATGTATAGCTATTAATATAAATAGGTATTATATTATATATAATATTATAATATTAATATTATATAATTATTATAATATATATTAAAATATTATACAGAGTATGAATATAATATAATTATAAATGCGTATATTATATGTATATATGGGTATGTAATATAATATTATTATACGTACTAATATCATATATATAGTATATAATAATGTATAATACTATTACATGTATAATATTACAGTATAGTATAACATAATATATTATATAATTATGTTAATATATATTATAACAAATATGTATACATATTATTAGAGACATATACTATATTAATAATTAAGTAATAGGTATATATAATATGTTTTTTATATTATATAATATATAGTATAATATTATGTAATGTAATATATATTAATATGTAGATAATACATTATTAATAGTATATTACAAACATAATATTAATATATATTATATTTGAGTAGTTTATTATACATATTAATAATAAAATACTATTATATTATAATAATACTATTAATTATATTATGTATATATTATATATATTAATATGCATAATATAATTATATATTAATATATATACATATGTATTAATGTAATATATATAATATCATATTAATAGTATTATAATACATATATTAATATATTATATATACTATGGACTTAATATAATATATATGTTCATATATATTATATGTGTTTATTAGTATAATAGTATATATAGTAGTATATTAATTATAATATATGTACAAATGTATATATTATAATATATACATATATATATATATTATAATATATAGTTATATTATACTCATATTAACATATTATATTATAATGTAAATTTGCATATATTACTATATATAAGTAATAATATTATAATATAATCACATATATTATACTATTATATATAATACATTATATAGTATTATAATATGTAACATTATATATAATTATATGTTATTATTATTATAGTATATATTTATAATATATGTATATTTACATTATAATATACTATGTTAATATGATAAAAAATATACCTACACATTATAATATATATTATTATATATAATGTATATGTATATAACATAATATATACATTTGTACATATATATTATGGTATATATATTATTATATAGTATATTATAACTATAATATATATAATGTATTATTAATAATATTATAATGTGTTATATATTTTATAAATATTATATTATAATTAATAATATATTATATTCATATTATATAGGTATAATTATATATTTTATATTAATAAATAAAATGTTACATTAATAAATATAGTATAAATTATTATAATATTATTAATAATATATGTTGTTATATATGTAATTAAAATATACATATATATATTAATCCATTATATATATGTATTATATATAATGTATATGTATATATTAATAATATATATTATAGTATAATACTATAATATTATAATTAATATAAATATTAATTATAATTTGTATTTATAATTATATGTATATAATACATTATATATATTATACTATGTATAATAACAATATGTATATTATAATGTATATTAATACTATTATGATATAATATGTTATTATAATATTAACATATATATACACATTACATATACATTATATACATATATACTATATAATATAATATATATATATAATTATAATATTAACAGTATTATTATATTAATACATAAATATATGTATAATATTACTATTAATTATATTATGTATATTATATAATACATATATATTTATAATATATTAATACTATTACATACATTATAGTATATGTAGTAATATAATTATACTATTAATATATTAATATAATAATATATAAACACCATATAATATATATTTATAATATATATACATATTATTATTATATATTATATATGTATTATATGTATTATAATTAATATACTATTAATTAACTTATAATATACATATTTCTATAATTATATATATGTATGTTATATATATTAATATTAATTAGTATATATTATAAGATATATATTAATAATATATTATAATATATATTAATATTATAATATTATTATATATTAATACGTATTATATAATATATGTATATCACATAATTTATTATATAGACTATTAATTATTAATATATTTAATAGTATATACATAATATACATACGTAATATTATAATATAATATATGTAATTATTATTAATAGTATATTAATATATTATATATACATTAATATTATATTGTATTTACTACATGTATTAATAGTTTTAAAACATTAACTATATTAATATACATACTATTTATACATACATTATAATGATATATATTTATAATAATTAATATACATATTAATATAATATTATATAGTAATATATGTATACTATAATGTTATGAAATTTATAAATATTATAACATGTTATATACATTATATAATATTAATTATATATATATTAATAATTATATAAATATTAATAATATATTAATATATATAATATATACTTATATGTATAATAATAATTATTAATATATATTATATTATTATATATGTATAATATATGTAATATAATATGTAAATAAGTATAGCTATATAAATATATATAATATATAATATTATATAATATAATATACTAATATTATATTTTTAATTATATTATATTATATATTGTATTCTATATTAATATATGTTATAATATATTATTATTATAATAGTAATTATATAATATTAATATATATTATTAATATTATTATATTATAATATTAATATATAACATTATAATATTTAATGGAAATATTTTATATTATATTAATAGCTATATTGTATTTAGTATAATCCATAGTATGTAATATATATATATTACAATATTATTAATTATATAATATATAATATTATGTATTATTATATATAAATTACTATTATAATATTATTATATTATATAATATATTATAATATGTTAATAATTATATATTATATATAATTAATTTTATTAATACATATTATAATATATATTTACATAATATATAATGTTAATATATAATAATATATATAATACTATAAATATTATATGACTATACATTAATATAAATAGTGTATATATGTCATTCTATATGATATACTATAATATTATATTTATTATATGTTACTTATTATAATATAATAATATATTTATATTATGCTATAGTATGTATATGTTATTCTATATGATATAGTATAATATTATATATATTAATTATAATTTATATATTTATATTATTAATAATATATTATATTATGTATATGTATATTAAAATAATATATATTGTATATTAATAATATTAATAATAGTATTATATATAATATTATAGGTATATACATGTATATAATATAATATTATAGTAATTTATATATATTAATATATATTAATTATACATTATTAAATTATACTATAAATTTGTATATTATTACACAGTAATTATATATATATTATGTATATATAATAAATATATATAATATATATAACATTATTATATGATTGTATATATATTATATTATATATATTACAATATAATATAAATATTATGTTATATACATACGTAATATAATACTATATATATTATATAATAATATACTAATATATAGTATAATTTAATAATGTAAATTAATATATATTAATATATATAAATTACTATATAATTCATTAATATATTATATATATTATATATAATACTATAAATAGTATATGACTATACATTAATATATATAGTATATATATGTTATTCGATATGATATACTATAATATTATATTTATTATATGTTACCTATTATAATATAATACTATATTTATATTATGGTATTAATATATATTATGTATGTATAGCATATATTAATATA
Source organism: Caryopteris x clandonensis (assembly GCA_028749325.2). NCBI lineage: Eukaryota > Viridiplantae > Streptophyta > Magnoliopsida > Lamiales > Lamiaceae > Caryopteris > Caryopteris x clandonensis. Next base: position 90,597 of record JAPYKT020000021.1, read on the forward strand.
TTTTATAATTGTATATATATTATATATTAATTTATATTATATTATTAATATTATATTATATTATGTATATATGTATATTAAAATAATATATATTGTATATTAATAATATATAATAATATTATATATAATATTATAGGTATATACATGTATATAATATATTAATATATTATATAGTAATTTATATATATATTAATATATATTAATTATACATTATTAAATTATACTATAAATTAGTATATTATTGTACATTTATTATATATATATTATGTATATATAATAATTATATATATAATATATATAACATTATTTTATTATTTGTTTATATTATATTATATATATATATTAAAATATTATATAAATATTATATTATATATATTATTATAACTATATATATGCATAATATAATACTACATATATTATATAATAATATTACATAATATTTATATATAATTTCTATATAATAATATACTAATATATAGTACAATTTAATAATGTAAATTAATATATATTATGTAAATTAATAGATATTAATATGTATAAATTACTATATAATATATTAATACAATATGTTCATGTATATACCTATAATATTATTTATATAATTAATATGTAAATATATAATATTATACAATAATATTAATGTAATTATATGTAATATATATAATTACATTAATAATTAATATATAGTAAGTATGTATAATTATATTATGCATTATAATGTATACATATATTAATAATTATATACTATTATGTATTAATATACATATACTATAATTTATATTATAATATATGTCAATAGTATATTAATATATATAATATACTTTAAAATTATATTAATATTATATGATATTATAATATACATAATACTTATATATTATATACATAAGTAAATAAACTCCATAATACTATATAGTATAATATATAATATTAATTATAGGTATTTAATATAATATATTATATGTATATATAATTAATATATTTAATAATATATTATAATGTACATTAGTAATTATATGTATTGTATAATATAAATTAATTATAATATTATAATATGTATAATGTATGTTAATATAAATTATAATTAATACATACGTTATAATATTTATAATAGTATGTATGTATATGTTAATATATATTATAGTATATTAATAATATATTAATATAATAATATTAACATATATCTATTAATATTAAACATATATATATATATATTATAATATATACTATAACATAATATATTATAATACTAATTAATATTACATTTATATATACAATATATTAATACATATATAAATACTATTATATTATATGTATATATTATAATATTATAGTATATATGTATATAAAATTAATTGTATATAATATATTATTAAAATATTATATTATATGTATTAATGAATAATATTTATATTAATATATAGTATAACATATAATATTATAATAATATGTATATTAATATATACTAATATTATATATACATAGATTCTCATATGTTAATATAATACTATTATACATATATAATTATATGTATATAACGTACATATTATAATATTATGTATAAATATAGCATAATATTATATATAATGTTATTATAATTTATAGTATACTATATATATGTTATTATATATTATTAATAAATATTAATTATATATATGTCACAATTGATATTATATAAACAAGAATGAAGAATCATGAACCCTTACAAAGACACGTGTCAAAGTGGCAACTTTCATCAAATGACTCCTCACTTTAAGAAGGTTGCATGCAGGACATGTCATGCTAGGTTGCATGCAAGATACTTATCTCAAAGACACCTCACAAGATGAGATGTCTTGTTTAGGAAAGTACACAACTACCCTTAGAATATGGGTATTACATTATTTTAAACATAAAATGTGGCTTTAAATACTCCTCCCTGGATGAGATGTCATGCCTAGGAAAATATAAGATTGCCCTTATTATATGGTATTTAATTTTATGTGGCTTTAAGTACACCTCACTAGATGAGATGTCATGCCTAGGAAAATACAAGAGGGATATTTATTACAAGGTTTAAATTTATGATTGAACTTGTCCTAGGTCGAACTCGAGTTTATACTTGAACTCTTGATCTTGACTAGTTCCAGGTTGGTTTGACCCGAATTCTTCATTGATAGGGTTGACTATGAACGAGGTATAAGATAGTCTTTCATTATCTTCATGTAGATGGCTTTTATTGGCAAAAGGACATAAAGTTCTCAGCGCTCTTCTTTACTATCTTTGATTGAACATATTAATTATATAAATAAGTAATATATTAATTTATTATAAGATACAATTATAATATTATATATATTATATTATTATTAATGTATAATATTATATATTATATGTATATTTTATAATTAATATAATAATTATAATATATTACATTATACATTATTAAATTAATTATTAATTCATATTATGACTATCATATACTACTACATATATATTTATTATAATATATTATACATATTAATATTATATGCATATATATATAGGTATATTAATATAATATATTTATATTATATATGTGATACATTATGGCTGATGCAGGAGAAAGTCAACCCTTCAGTGAACCTATTTCTGATGACTCAAATCAAGAGACTACTGACAAACTATATGTGACACATCCTACTGAAAAGGAAGGTACCAAACCCTCCATTGGTCCTTGGTTTTCATTTGATGATGTACCTATTCAAAAGCAAGGAGAAAAGATGCATATATTATCAGCCTGGATATATAATCAACTATACAGAGAATGAGCTGATTCAAGAACAATTCTCAAGGAATTCACATCAAGGTTTCTTGGTGTCCTAAAGGACATAAGAGTACTGGCAATTACAATTAATCGATGCACCAATGCCAGCTTACGTACTAGGTGAGATACATAGAGAATTTGTCGGTGAATTTCTTTATACACCAAGGCTGTGTCTCAAGAATAATTCTCTATGAGGTGCTACTCGCTATTGAAAAAGGATCTGGACAGGCATTTCAAATGAATGTCTGAAAGATTCTATATTTTGAATGGCTATAATGATCCCAATCTGAAGAATGTCTACCTTGCCTCTTTACCACAAGAGCTACAACTAGAAATGACGAGGATGTTTCAAGCCATGATGAAAGACATGGCCCAAATTAGCATGGGACAAATCCATCAAACCTGCTTGGCTGATCTGGAGAAACTATGTGAGCAACAAAATCTCTTTAAAGAAATGATAGAGAGACGGAAGATTCCTAAAAAGGTATGTGATAAATCCTACCTTGAAATAAAATGTCATGAGAAAGCATGCCATTGTTCCGAAAAAGAAAAAGAAAAAGATAAGCAAAAGCTCAGAAGAAAAAAGAAAAACCAAACACACATGTTTTTCTGAAGGAATTCATTCAGAAAGAAGTCCACGGAATGATGTTATCCATGTGGACAAAAAGGGCATTTTGCAAAAACATGCCCTACGAAGAAAGGGAAATGAGGCTAAGCTAGCATCACAGACCTTTCACTATCATGAAGTAGATGTTGATGAAGCAGACATAGAATCTCTCTATTCAGAATAAGATCGACCTCCAATGCTGATGAGGCTAGCATCATGAAGCAGATGTTGATGAAGCAGATTTTGATACATCCTTCGTCCTTCATGAGACATATGATGAAGAAGTTTAGAAGAGAATGTCCCCATTCTTATGATGAACCAACCTCCAATGCTGAAAACCAACATGATCATACAAGAAGGGATGCCATCACCTCCTCTTGAAGTCAAGGTGCTTCAGTCAAAGTATGAGAGGCCTATCAAAGTGATCGGAGTCCTTCATACAGGAGCACGAAAAACTATGATGAACCCAGACATCCTTCCAGACGAAGCTAGGGAGTCTCATCATGAATATTTCTTTGTTGCAGATAGCCAAACCTTTCATATTGCCTTGATATCTAAACAACTAGTCACAATTCAAATCCTTCTAGACTGTGTTATCTGGTTCAAAGTCATCGGAAGAAAACTTCACGGACATGATTTATTAATGGGATTTGATGTCTTCTTCAAAGCTCAGAAGCTACAAATATTTTCCTGATCACCAACACAAAAGTTGTTCACAGTAAAGGAGATACTAGAACCTGATCCACTTATCAAAAGATTGAAAAATTGTTACGTCGAGTCACATGCAGACTTTACCAATCCTCATGCACTTTGGAAGAACTCAAAATTCTATGTTCGACTTCCTTTTAAGAAGAATGAGGATATTAATGCCACTAAAGCCACGCATCCTGGCATGACACCAGAAGAGCTGAATTTGGCCCGACAAGAATGCAGCGAGCTATTATCCTTGGGCCTAATTGAAGCTACCAACTCAAACTAGGCTTGCTCAGCTTTTTATGTTAATAAGAGAGCATAACAAGTTCGAGGAAAGAAGAGGTTAGTCATTGATTACAAACCTCTCAACTATTACTTGCTTGATGATAAATCTCTTTGCCCAGGACAAAAGTCATGTTCTCTTACCTCTCAAAAGCCCAAATCTTTTCCAAATTTGACCTTAAATCTACTTTCTGGCAAGTGGGTTTACACCCACATGAAAGGTATAAAATATCTTTTTGCCTACCCACAGCTCAATACCAATGAAGAGGTTTACCATGTGGTCTAAAAGTTGCACCATCCCATTTCCAAATGACCATGATGAAAATCTTCGAACCCATACGAAACAGAACGCTGTCTACACAGATGATATCCTCTTATATTCCAATAATATAGAGGAACATGAACAACTTCTCAACATGTTCATAGACTTGGTGCAAAAATATGGTATTATGCTATCCCAAAAGAAAAGTGTGCTCAAGCAAAAATCTATTGATTTTATGGGCATGAAGATTGAGGATGGTAAGTATGAACCAGGATCAAACCTATCCTAAGAACTACTTAAGTTCCTAGATAGAAATTTATCTATTAAATAGGTTAAATAGTTCCTTGGAATCGTCAACTATCTTAAAGATTTTGTCCCCAAATGTTCAGCCTATACAAACAAATTATCAAAGCTTCTAAGAAAAAGTCCACCCCCTTGGGATGTCGACCAAACTGCAGCAGTCAAACATCTTAAAGAAGTGTGTCAAAAGCTCTCACCCTTGAGAATTCCTGGAGATGGCAAATGGATCTTACAAACAGATGACATTGATGATTATTGGGGAGCTATCTTATTAGAAAACGAAGGTGGGAAACTTCATTATTTTGAAAATGCCAGCAGCCAAACAAAATAATCTGAAGCACGTTATCATGTTGTCTACAAGGCGATATTAGCTGTTAAATATGGAATTAAAAAATTCGAATTCCATCTGGTGGAATACAATTTCATTATTGAACTTGATAATACATCATTTCTAGCGATTATAGAGTTCAAGAATAAAGGAGTCCCAGAAAAAAAGCTACTCAGACTCAAAGACTGGTTTTCAAATTACCAGTTTGAAGTCCAACACATAAAGGGCAAGGACAATGTTGTGCCTGATTATCTCTCCAGACAATTTCAGCTTCAACTCATATCATCTACCAAGGTGCTGCCCGTTATTCCAGTTTTTGGAGACAAGCTCCCATCCATCTTATCAATCCTGATTTATCATTTCCTCCTCGTGATGAGCCTTTCAAAACTCTTGGAGATATCCGACAACATGCAACTGCAAATTTGGTGTGATATCTATCGAAATATATTTTTGAAGAAGGAATCCAAGAGGAACAAGTCTGTTATCATCTCCAAAAACCATTCTTGGGCATAATACATGTTGCTCTTTCTAAAGTTCTCACCTTCAATAGTTTATGGTACCTATGGTGTTTGTCCACCTTATGCTTTCATCCAATTGAGTTCTTAATGTGGGATACACTCATCTTTTTCCAAGATATTGAAAACGACTCTACCCTCTGGTGGTCATTCCTGTTATGGTATGCAACTGTGGAAGAATGGATACAAGTGCTCCAAAATTAATATTAGGATGATGAAGATCCTCATGTCATATTCCTCTGTCATAGACCATATTCTACAGGAATCCAAGAAGAACTTCGTCCGATCCCCCTACACTATAAATGGAAGACAATCAAGGGTGCAATCCAAGATAATAAGGAAGAGCGCCGAAACATTATCTCCATCTATGTTTTGCCAATAAAAGTCATCCACATGAAGATACTGAAAGACTTACTTATACCTCGTTCATAGTCAACCCTATCACTGAAGAATCTCGATCAAACAAACCTGGAACTAGTCAAGATCAAAAGTTCGAGTATGTTCCCCGAGTTCAACCCAAGACAAGTTAAATCATAAATTTAAACCCTGTAATAAATACCCATATATAATTATGCTAATATATATTATAATATATACGTATACATATTATTATAGACATATACTATATTAATAATTATGTAATAGGTATATATAATATGTACATTATATTATATAATATATAGTATAATATTATATAATGTAATATATATATATATTAATGTGTATATACTATATTATTAATATTATATTACAAACATAATATTAATATCTATTATATTTGAGTAGTTTATTATGCATATTGATAATAAATACTATTATATTATAATAATACTATTAATTATATTATGTATATATTATATATATATATATATTAATATCCATAATATAATTATATATTAATATATATATACATATTTATAGTATATTATATATTATAATATATATTTATTATATTATTATATTAAATCTATGTTAATTAAATTATAATCATAATATGTTTATATATTTATATACATATATATTAATGATATATATATATAATACATATATTAATATATTATATATATACTAAGGACTTATAATATATTTTTTCATATATATATATTATATGTATTATAATATATTATTAGTATAATAGTATATATAGTAGTATATTAAGTATAATATATGTACAAATGTATATATTATGGTATATACATATATATTATATATAATAATGTTTATATTTATATATATATTATACTATATAGTTATATTATACTCATATTAACATACTATATTATAATGTAAATATACATATATTACTATATATAATATATAATATTATAATTTATTCACATATATTATACTATTATATATAATATATTATATAGTATTATATAGACATGGGCACGGTACCGGTTTGGAACCGAAACCGCCGGTCAACGGTTTGGTTCAACATTGACTCGATTTTGGTTCCGGTTGAGTCACGGTTCGGTGTCGATTCTCTATTTTCCAAAACCAAAACCGTCGGTTCCCACCACCGGTTCGGAACCGACGGTTCCGGTTCCCAATGGTTTCAAAATTATAGCCAGTGAAGATCAATAGCTGAGATTAAATAGCCGTTGATGAGCTGGGCTAACCATTGGGAACCACCGGTTCCGAACCGGAACCGGGAACCATTGATTCCAACGGCTTTTTTGCTTCTTTTTTTCTATAAATACCCCTCCCTACTCATTTTCTTTCACAATATCTAATCTCTCTCAATCTCCCTCAATCTCTCTAAATTATCTTGTGATCTCTCTCAATCTCTCCTGATTATCTTGTCATCTTTTTCAATCTCCCTCAATCTCTCTCAATTATCTTGTCGTCTCCCTCAATCTCTCTTGATTATCTTGTCATCTTTCTCAATCTCCCTCAATCTCTCCTGATTATCTTGTCATTTTTCTCAATCTCTCTCAATTATCTGTATCTTGTCATCTTTCTCAATCTCTCTCAAACTGTCAAGCTCAAGCCACAGAGGACGTGGAGGTAAAGGATCATCTTCTTCATCTCGACAAGCAAAAAGGAAAATCATCTATGCCGACGAGTATAAGTGCCGGAACCGGATTACCACCACCATCTCCTTTGGTTCCAAGGTATCTTAATCTTGATGGTTAATATATTGAAATTCCGATCGAGTGGCAAGAATACTTTCAAGCTCAATTAAATTTAATACTTATAATATATATTATAAATTATAATATTATTAATAATACATTATATATATTATAGTTATAATATACTATATAATAATATATATACCATAATATATATGTACAAATGTATATATTCTGGTATATACATATACATTATATATAATTATATTTATATATATTATAATATATTCGTATATTACACTCATATTAACATACTATATTATAATGTAAATATACATATATTATAAATATATACTATAATAATAATAATATATAATTATAAATAATGTTACATAATATAACGATATATTATAATATATATTATAAGTATTATATTTAATTAATAATATATTATACTCATATTATATAGGTATAATTATATATTTTATATTAATATATATAATGTTATATTAATAAATATAGTATTAACATATTAATAAATATATAGTATAAATTATTATAATTTAATTAATAATATATGTTATAATATATGTAATTATTGTGTACATATATATTAATCCATTATATATATGTATTACATATAATGTATATATATATATTAATAATATATATTATAGTATAATATTATAATATTATAACATTAATATAAATATTAATTATAATATATATTTATAATTATATGTATATAATATATTTTATATATTATATATATTATATTATGTATAATACTAATATGTATATTATAATGTATATTAATACTATTATAATATAATATTTTATTATAATATTAACATATATATACACAATTACATATATACTATATAATATAATATATATATAGTTATAATATTAGTATATAATATTAACTTGTATATATAATATAAATATATATTATATGGTGTTCATATATTATTATATTAATATATTATTATAATATTACAATATATTAATAGTATTATTATATTAATACATAAATATATGTATAATAATACTATTAATTATATTATGTATATTATATAGTACATATATAATTATAATTTATTAATACTATTATATACATTATAGTATATATTGTAATATAATTATACTATTAATATATTATAATATTATTATATATTAATATGTATTATATGTATATTACATAATATATTATATATACTATTAATTATTAATATATAATAGTATATACATAATATAACATTAATAATATATAGTATATAACATATGTATTAATAGTTTTAGTACATTAACTATATTAATATACATACTATGTATACATACATTATAATAATATATATTTATAATATTATATAATTTACATATTATAATGTATAATAATTAATATACATATTAATATAATCTTATACAGTAGTATGTGTATACTATAATGTTATAAAATGTATAAATATTATAACATATTATATACATTATATAATATTAATTATATATATTAATAATTATATAATTATTAATATATATAATATATACTTATATGTGTAATAATTATTATTAATATATATTATATTATTAATAATATATGTATAATATTATATATTATATAATATAATATGCAGATTATATATTTAATTATATTATATTTTGTCTATATATTGTATAATATATTAATAAATATTATAATATAATAATATTATAATAGTGATTATATAATATTAATATATATTATTAATATTATTGTATTATAATATTAATATTAAACATTATAATATTTAATATAAATAATTTATATTATATTAATAGCTAATATTTAGTATAATCCACATAGTATGTAATATATATATATATTATATAATATTATTAATTATATAATATATATTATATATGTATTTGATAACTCTATATAATAGAGTTATTTTTGTGCCCTGTAACTTTAATTTATGTAGAAAATAGTGATGAATTTAGTGAATTTTTGTATAATACAATATAATTAGATTTTCGTTTTGTTTTGTAGTTTGTATAAATTAAATGTGTAATTTTTCTTTGATTTTATGTAAAAAAATAGGGTTGGAGCTGAATTTGAGGAACCAAAGCTAAAAGTGCAGAATGTCTGAAAAGTCCCCAGTTGCTACACGAGATGTTGCAGCAACATTGGAAGTCAATTTCTTTACCTAGGAAATTCGAATCCAACTTGCTGACTGGACAAATTAAGTTTGCCAAGCTGGCGCGGGCCAGTTTTTTTTGAAAGTAAAAGAGTGAATGAATCAGCAGGAAAAGAATCATGGGCCAACTACATGGGCTACCAAAAAAAAAGTGAAAAAAGAAGAGTGGGCCTTGATCCTTAGGGCAACAGCAAGGAAAGAAAACAAGCAGCATACCATAGAGAGCAAGACAGCACGCAGGAAATAGAGAAAACAGGGGCTGTTGGACCAGGAATGAAAAACCATCATTATCAATAGTTTTTCACCTAGAATTCGAGGGGAGAAAGAAGAAAACAACAAGAAGAAAGAAAAGAGGAAGGAATCTCGAAAAACAGTACTCCCAACAGCTTATTCCTCTCTTCCTTAATCTCTTTTATTTCCCTGTTTTCTTTAAAATTTAATTTCTGATTTTTATGGATGATATATTAGATATTTGGATTGTATTTTCTAAGCTAATCATGAGCCAAACATATTGAAGACTTGAATTGCTAATGGACTTTGAATCATTTTATTGAGACTTTTATGCACTGTTGAGTGATTTGTGCTATTGTTCATTCAAGTAGACATATGATTAATGTTTGTTATTGTTTGGCCAGCAGTGATGAATTTACAAGCTATATTTAATACTGGAAAGGTTAGGTCTAGTGGAAATTGCTTGAATGATGCAAGTGTATAACCAATTATAGGTGGTTGTTGTGAATGGTATAGGAATATATTGTTCGTCTTGCATAACTATACGAATTGATTATTACATCGATGTTCCGATTTCTATTAGGCATAGGAATATATTCAATTAGAAAAAGGAATGTATAACATAGCATTTGGAAATATTCTATGTGTCAAAAGAGAATTCGTGTTAACCTTAGAACATTTCACTCAAGAACAATGCCGTTTAACATTGATCAATAAAATTCATTCAAAAGAGAATTAGTAATTCAAGTCTATATCTCCATCTTGTGAAATTTCTTGTTGTCATTGATTGTGAATTGAACAACAATTGCATCGATGTTTCAATTTCTATTAGGCATAGGAATATGTTCAATTAGAAAAAGGAATGTTTAACATAGCATTTGGAAAAATTCTATGTGTCAAGAGAGAATTTGTGTTAACCTTAGAACATTTCACTCAAGAACAATGCCGTTTAACATTGATCAGTAAAATTTGATTCAAAAGAGAATTAGTAATTCAAGTCTATATCTCCATCTTGTGAAATTTCTTGCTGTCATTGATTGTGAATTGAACAACAAATTGTTGGAAATATTTTCTTTAATTCTTGCTTAAATTGTAGAAGTAGAACCAAGCCATCCACCCAACTTATTGTTCATTTATTTAGTTAAAAATTGCTAGTAATTGATATTTGCAATTTATTTTAATTTCAATCCATGTGGAGACGATAAAACTCATCATTATACTACTTGTTGACTACGTGCACTTGCGTATCAACCAACAGTATTATTATATATATTACTATTATAATATTATTATAATATATAATATATTATAATATGTTAATAATTATATGTTATATATAATTAATATTATTAATACATATTATAATATATATTTACAAAATATATAATGTAATATTATACATTATATGACTATACATTAATATGTATAGTATATATGTTATTATATATGATATACTATAATATTATATTGATTATATGTTAATTATTATATATTTATATTATGCTATTAAATATATTATGTATGTATAACATATATTAATATATTATATAATTGTATATATGTAACATATATATTAATTATAATTTATAAATGTATATAATTAATATTATATTATATTATGCATATATGTATATTAAAATAATATATGTTGTATATTAATAATATATATAATATTATTATATATAATATATAGTAATATATTATATATTTATTAATAATATGATATATTATTAATATACATATTAATAAATATGTATTATAATTTAATTATATAATATGAATTACATATCATATTATAGGTATATACATGTATATAATATATTAATATATTATATAGTAATTTATATATATTAATAATTATATTAATTATACATTATTAAATTATACTATATATTAGTATATTATTATATAGTAATTATATATATTATGTATATATTATAATTATATATATAATATATATAATATTATTATATTATTGTATATATATTATATTATATATATTATTATAACTATGTATATAGATAATATAATACTATATATATATATATTATATAATACTATTACATAATATATATATATAATAACTATATAATAATATACTATTAATTATATATAATTTATTATAATATATATTATATACTATTAATATATAATATGTATATATTATAATATTAACAATATTACATTAATATATACATACTATATATAATTATATATTTACATATAATTATATGTAATACATAATTATATAATATAAATATATATTGTTAATATATATATATTACACATAATATTATGTAAACATATAATATAGATATATATTATACATATATATATACAGTATAATGTATATACAAATTAATATTATATGTATATACATTATACTATAATATATATTAATAATTAATTATAGTATATAGTATATTATTACATATATAATAATTTATTAGTATTATAAACATATTATTATAATAATTATATAATAATATATGTAATTAATATAATACAAATATATTATAATATATTAATAATATTAATTATAATTATTATAATATTATATATATATATATAATAGTATAGATTATAGTGTACATATGTAGTATATATTAATTTAATAATATAATTATATATTATATTATTATATGTATATATTACATGTTTATATATCTATATAATATTATGTATATATTATTATAATTAATACATATATAATTAATACTATATGTATTATAATATGAGATAATATATAATACATATATAATAATTATTATATTATATGTTACACTGTCCATATAATATTAATATGTATACTATATTAATTATTATATATTAGAATATATAATTATATATTAATATATTATTATAGTTTATTATATGTATATTATATTATAATATACTAATATTAACTATACATATAATAATATAATAACACGTATAATTAATTAATATATATATAATATACTATATAATATATGTATCATAATATAATTATTAATATACTATATAAATAATTATGTTAATATTATATACATTAATAATTATAATATATAGTATATTATCTAATATTAATATAATAATATTATAATACATGTGTGTTATATAATTATCTTATATAATATATATATATATTACTATACTATTAATACATATATTATATATGTATATATTAATTAGTTATATACTATATGTAAATATTATTAATAGCATATATGTATATTATAGTTATTATATATTAATATTAATATTATACGTATAACATATATTATAATATTATGTAATAATATTATTTAATTATTATATTATATATATTATATAAAATTATTATATTCTGTATATAATTATTAATTATTATAATACATTATATAATATATATGTACATAATATTATAATATACACAATAGTATAATATAATAATAATATTTAGTAAACATATTATTATACTAAATATATAATATATCTTTAACATATATTATAATATAATATATTATATCATAATAATATTTTAATATAATTAATATATAATAGTTATTATAATTATTATTATATTAATAAATTGTATATTAATATGTATATAGTATATAATATGAATATAATCTATGTAATATATATTATAATTAATTTATGGTATATATGCATATATTTATATCATAATATATATATATAATATAATAATTGTATAATATTAATACATAATATTAGAATAAATGTTATATGTATAATACTAATATTAATATATAATAACTATGCTATATATTTATATTATTAATATATTTATACATTAATAAATATATATACATATTATTAATATAACTATATATTAATAATATTTACATTGTATAATATTAATATATATAATATTATAATACATTAACTATAATATATGTATATAATATAATACTATTAATTATTTAATATTATCTATATATTATGTATAGATTAAATATAATTATTATAGAGTACTTAATATTATAATGTATTAGTAATATATTATATATTATACATATATAATTATATTTTAATATATATATGTATGATAGTATATTATAATAGTATATTAGGTATATTTTATCTATATAGTTAATATTATATATCTGTATTAATATTATTATATACACATATATATTATATATAATATATACATATAATACATATATTAACAAATATCTATTAATATTATACATACTATATTATATTATAATATATACTATAACATAATATATTATATATACTAATTAATATTACATTAGTATATACAATATATTAATACATATATATATATACTATTATATTATATGTATATTTTATAATATTATAGTACATATGTATATAAAATTAATTGTATATACAATATATTATTAACATATTATATTATATGTATTAATGTATAATATTTATATATGATAACTATATAATTAATACATAGTTATAGTATTTATATTAATATATAGTATAACATATAATATTATAATAATATGTTTATTAATGTATACTAATATTATATATGTATAGATTCATATGTTAATATAATAGTATTATACACATATAATTATATGTATATAATGTACATATTATAATATTATGTATAAATATAGTATAATATTTATATAATGTTATTATAATTTATAGTATACTATATATATGTTATTATATATTATTAATAAATATTCATTATATATATTCCATAATTAACGTTATATAATATTACGGGAGTGAAGAGTTATGAACCCTAACAAAGGCACGTGTCAGAGTGGCAATCTTCACCAAACGACTCCTCACTTAAACTAGGTTTGCATATAGGACATGTCATGCTCGGTTGCATGCAAGACACTTATCTCAAAGACACCTCAGATGAGATGTATTGTCTAGGAAATTACACAACAACCCATATATAACATGGGTATTACATTATTTTAAACATAAAATGTGGCTTTACGTACACCTCATTAGATGAGATGTCATGCCTAGGAAAATACAAGACTACCCTTATTATATGGGTATTTATTAGAAAGTTCAAATTTATAATTGAACTTGTCTTGGGTCGAACTCGGGTTCATACTCGAACTCTTGATCTTGACTAGTTCCAGGTTGGTGTGATCCGGATTCTTCACTGATAGGGTTGACTATGAACAAGGCATAATTAATTCCTTTAGTATCTTCATGTGGATGGCTTTTATTGGCAAAACATAGATGGACATAAAGTTCTCGGCGCTCTTCCTTATTATCTTGGATTGGGCAATTATAATATTATATATATTATATTATTATTAAAGTATAATATTATATATTATATGTATATTTTATAATTAATATACATAATTAAAATATATTACATTATACATTAATTAATTAATTATTAATTCATATTATGACTATCATATAACATTACATATATATTAATTATAATATATTTATACCATATATATATGTACATAATATTATTAATATATTATAATATATTATTTATAATATATAATTACATATATTATAAATATATAATATAATATATTATTATATAATAATATATTATATTATATATTAATAATATATTATATACTATATATATTAATATAATATATTAATAATATGTATAATTATATTAATATATAAATAATATTAGTATCATATATAATATAATTAATTTTACATAATATAGTATATTATAATATATACAGTATTATATATATTATATAAATATAACATATATTAATATATTATATACTATTTAATGTATACATATATTATAATTACTATAAGACCCCTGATAATAAATACAACGACCCTCCTAATCCACCTCCACCAAAATATCAATTCCACAAGGGGGTTATCCATGCAGACATGAAGAGAGACCATTACTTCCAAATCCCTGAGCTCCTCAACCATGTTCCATGTTCAAAAGCAGCAAATAAGATTTTCCTCCTCTAGAGAGACGCGAGGATCAAACTTCTAATGCCTTTATTTAGAGTACTGTAGTAGAAACAAGTGGCAAAGCCTCTGAGTCAAGGAGAGGAAGTCCTCAACGGGCAGACCACAAATGCTCGGGAACAAAATCAATCACTACTAAGTATTGATTCTAAGGTAACTCAAGTTCTTGACAAGGTTTGAAATTCATATAATCAAATGAGTTACTTGCAGACCCAGCTTCTGAGAGTGGAACAGAGGCCTACTGTGAAGATAACCCAGTTGGATAGAGAACTTAGAAGCCTTATTGCAAATCGGCAGTATGGCTTAGAGTTCATAGCAAAAGAAGCAGAGATTAGGCAACTCAAAAAGGAGCTTGCAAGGATCGAAGAAGATAAGGCAGAAATAAGCTCAACCTTTATGCCTGTCCCCTGATAGAGTCTCCACTTTTATGACTTCACCAACCTTATATAAATGTCAAAATAAGTCAAAGACAGAGTCCCAGCTATATGCCAAATATTTTGGGATGATCTCCAGTATACCCTTACTACCTTCAAGACAAAAAGACGCAGAAGGTGATCAATCAAAGGCTGAAGGTAAAAAAACCCAATAATACTTTAATGGTCCATCCTATGTTCTCTGTCTCCCAAGAGAAACAAGTGATCCGGACGAAAGTCAAAGTTGTACATCAGAATCAAATGAAACTTTTCCAGCATCAAGTGGAACAGAGGAAGTGATAGCTAATGTTTCACCAATCCTTTTATGGCTGATGCAAGAGAAAGTCAACCCTTGATTGAACCTATTTATGATGAATTAGATCAAAAGACTACTGAAAGACCATATGTGACACTTCCTAATGAAAAGAAAGGTACTAAACCCTCTATTGGTCCTTGGTTTTCATTTGATGATGTACCAATTCAAAAGCGAAGAGAAAAGATGCATATACTATTAGCCTGGATAGTTAATTAGTTAAAGAGAGAAGGAGCTGATTTAAGAACAGTTATAAAGGAATTGACATCAAGGTTTCTTGGTATCCTACGAAGAAAGGGAAAGCGGCTAAGCTAGCATCACAGACCTTTCACTATCATGATGCAGATGTTGATGAAGTAGACATAGAATCTCTCTATTCAGAACAAGATGGCCTAGATTCTGATACAGCCTTCGTCATTCATGAGACATCAGATGAAGAAGATTTAGAAGAGAATGTCCCTTTTAGAGAAGGAATCCAAGAGGAACAAGCCTGCTATCATCTCCAGAAACCATTCTTGAGCATAATACATGTTGGTCTTTCTAAAGATCTTACCTTCAATGGTTTATGATATCTATGGTGTTTGTCCACCTTATACTTTCATCTGATTGAGTTCTCAGTATGGGATACACTCATCTTTTCTGAAGATACTGAAAACAACTCTACCCTCTGATGATCATTCCTCCTATGGTATGCAACTGTGGAAGAATGGATACAAGTGCTCCAAAATTGATAATACCATGATGAAGACGATGTCATATTCCTCTGTCATAGGCCATATTCTACAGGAATCCAAGAAGAACTTCGTCCGGTCTCCCCACACTATAAATTGAAGACAATCAATGGTCCAATCCAAGATAATAAGGAAGAGCGCCGAAAACTTTATGTCCATCTATATTTTGCAATAAAAGCCATCCACATGAAGATATTGAAGGACTTACTTATACATCGTTCATAGTCAACACTACCACTGAAGAATATGGATTAGTCAAGATCAAGGGTTCGAGTATGAACCCGAGTTCGACCCAAGACAAGTTCAATCATAACTTTAAACCATGTAATAAATACAATATAATAAGGGTAGTCTTGTATTTTCCTAGGCATGACATCCCATCTAGTGAGGTGTACTTAAACCCACATTTTATGTTTAAACTAATGTAATACCCATGTTATAAGGTTAGTTGTCTACTTTCCTAGACATAACATGTCACCTACTGCGGTGTCTTTGAGATAAGTGTCTTGCAAGCAACCTAGCATGACATGTGTTACATGCAACCTTCTTAAAGTGAGGAATCATTTGATAAAGGTTGCCACTCTGACACATGTCTTTGTAAGGGTTCATAACTCTTCACTCTATTTTCCATACTTATGAGTTTCTAAGTTCTTAGTTGTCTTCTCCAAAGCCCTTAAGCCAGTCTACGGATCATCATATTTCCATACGGATCATCATATTTCCATCTTATTATCCTTATAGTATAAAGTATGCTCTATACTCGCCTCTTATGAGGATCTTGTATATCAGAAATATGCTATAACCTAGAAAAGAGTAACGCTCCCCATGGTTCACACGAAGATCACAATCCATGCTTTCAATTGCTTTTACTTGGTGGATTTGAGCTTTGTTCGATAAGGTTAAGAGTGCCAAAAAATGAGTGGAAGTTCAGAGCCAACATGCTCAAGGCAGTTTGAATACATGGTGGCCATGGTCCTCTAAGGGTATGAACGAGTAGGGCTCCCTGCGAGCTTGGTATCAAAGCTAGGTTGCTCTTGTCTTGTCGGCCGGAGAATATTTTGATTAATATTATAATATTATAATATTATATAGTATATACACATTATATATTATAATATAACATATTATAATATATTGTATTATACATAATTATACTATATTATACATATACTAATATATATTAATTAACTATATAATATAATTAATAATATTATCATAAATTATTATATATTTCTTGTGATATACTATAATTATATAATATGATATATAATTAATATTAATATTGTATAATATAATTAATATAATAATTATTATATTATATAATATTATATATATAACATATATAATATATACTATATATTAATATTATGTATAATAATTATAATTATATATGTAAGAATTAATTAATATTAATAATATATATATGCATAGCTATACATATATACAATATTTAATAATATATTAATGATTAATATATATTAGTATTATACATGTATAAATAATTATAATTATACTATACATAAATACATATTATTATATATTTTGATATTATATATATTATTATATATTTATGTATATTATAATATATATATATTATATAAATTAATAATATATACAAATATATTTATATTATTACATATATAATATAATATATGTATATTCATATATGTTAATATAAGTATATTATATGTATTAATTATAAATATATATTATAAAATATTAATAATATACATATTATAATAATCAATATAATATATTTAATATTAATAATATAATATTATTAGTATATATTATTATATTACTATTACAATACATTATAATATATATATATCATTAATAGGATATGTATAATAATAATATATTATAATATATTATAATACATATTAACTATATACATTTATATATATTAATTGTGTATATATTATAATACATATATACATAATTATTATATTCATAATATATTAATGTATTAATTATAAATATATATTATGTATACAAATTTATATAT
The DNA here is from genome assembly GCA_028749325.2 of Caryopteris x clandonensis. Lineage (NCBI taxonomy): Eukaryota > Viridiplantae > Streptophyta > Magnoliopsida > Lamiales > Lamiaceae > Caryopteris > Caryopteris x clandonensis. The sequence continues at coordinate 110,239 of JAPYKT020000021.1, forward strand.
TATAACATATACTATAATATATTAATATTAATATTATAATTTATATATAGAGTATACTATATATAATAGCATAATATTATTATATACTAATTTATATAATATATAATATTATAACTATTATAATTATATATTATACATATTAATTATATATGTATACTAATATAATATTAATTATATATCATCTTATAATTATAATATATAATATATACTATTATAATATATATGTATTCTAATAATTAATATTATTATATTATATAATGTATACATATTATAATTATTATAATATTAAATATGTATATTATATTATAATATGTATATTATTAATATTATATAATATAGATTTATAATTAATACATATAATATACTTTTACCAACATATACTAATATACATATATTATAGTATATATGTAATAATATAATATATTTGTATATATGTATTAATTTATATAATATATATAATATATTATTAATTATATAGATGTAATATTATAATAACCCTATAACATATAGTATATTAGTCTATATTATATTATACATTATATATTATATTATTAATATACATATAATACATGTATAATACCTATATACAATATTAATATATATATGTATATTAATAATTATAATATGTATATAATAGTATTATAAAATAGTATTGTAATAGTATTATATGTTAGAATATACTATATTTATAATTATACTTAATATATCATAATAGTTAATATAATATATTATATTACATTACATAATATGACCATATATTATCATATATTAATATACTATATGTATTTTAATATATTTTATTAATATATATAATAAAATATTAATAATTATTAATACATACATAATTATTAAATATATATTAATATTATAATTAAATATATACTGTTATTATATATAGTATAATAGTATATTGTATACATTATAATAGTAATTTATAATAGTATATGTATTAATAATACATAATATATATTTAAATACTATAATTAATATGTATAATTATAACATATGCATAAATATTAATGATATGTACATATATATGTATAATATTATCCATAATATTATATATGTTAATATATATTAATTATATATTGTGTATTAATTATACTATCATAATGTATATATATACTATTATAATATATTATAATATTATTAACATATATTGTATTTATACATATATAATTATATAATATACATATAATATAATAACATATACTATTATGATAATTTATTAATATTATATGTTATTATAATTACATATTAATATATGCTATATATTATATTAATTATAATATATATTATACATATTATATATGTAGTATATAATATAACATGTTATAATATATAATATATATTATATGATATATAAGTATATTACATAAAATTTAGTATTATATATAATATTATGTATATCTATAATATATCATGAATTAATTTATATATACTATATATAATATTTATAATATATAATATATATGAATATATTATATACATTACTAATAAATTATTATATATGTAATAATACACTATATACTATAAGTAATTATATTATATAATATACTATACATACTATAATATATTATAACCTATTAGTATTATATATATACATACTATAATAAATATACGATTATATATATTAATATAAATATAGTTATAATAATTAATATATAACATTATACATACTAATAAATAATTAATATTTCATTAATTATATATGTATATATGTAATTATGTACAAAATATAATATAAATTTTATGTAAATAATATACTATAATATATATATATATTATATTATAATTAATATAATGTATTTTATATCAATAGTTATATGGTATATTATAATAGTAATATGTATATAAATTATATTAGTGTATATTAAAAGTATTTATTACTATATGTGTAATTTATAATAAATATATAATAATTTATGATAATATTATTAATTATATGATAATATATTATTAAGATGTGTAATAATTATACAATATTAATATGTATACTATATAATATATTGATATATAATTAATATATAAATATATATACTTTTAATATATAATGTATAGATATAATATGTTATAATAATATATATATATGGTATTATATTTTATAAATATTATATAATTAATATAAATATATGTATATATTATCTATAATGTATATCACCATATTATTAATTACTAACTAATAATATACATTATTAATATAATATATTAATATATAATACTAATATATTAATATAGTATATATTATAGTATACTTAATATTATAATAAGATAACATATATAATATGTGTGTATATAAATATATATTAATGTATGTACATTAATATAATGTATAATCTAATATAAATATTGTATTATTAATAATATATTAATTGTAATTAGTATCTATTGTATATTATAGTATTATATACATAAATAGTATCACTAATTATTATATAATCTATTATAATAATATAATGTTATATACTATATTATAATAATATATATTTAAATTATAATAATATATGTATATATTAATATGTACAAGTATAAATATAATATAGTATATGTATATTATAATATATAAAAATACTATATATTATATAATTATATATACTATATATCATATTATAATAATATATATACAATATATATTAATATATGTATATCATATATAATAGTATATAATGTACATATTATATAATATATACATATTAGTATACATATATTTATATTATACTAATTATATAATATATATATAAATTAATCATTTTATTATATATATAATATACATATAATTAATGTTATATAGTTAATAATAGTTGTTATGAAATATACGTTAATATAATATGTAATATTATAATACATTTATTGATGTATCATATTGAGGTACACATAATTATAATTTTATATATACTATATTATATTAATTATGTATATATATTATAATAATAGTGTTATTAAGTACATAATATAAATTAATATTACATATAATATAATTTTAATATATAATATATTATACTTTATACTTATATTATAATATGTATATATTATATAGTAAATATTGTATACAATTATTATTATACATTAATATTATATTATATAATACATTATATTTATATATATAATATATATATAACATATTATATATATAATATAATTATACGATATTTATATAGCTATATGTATGTATATTATTAATTATATGATATAAGTATATAATAATTATATAAATATGTATATACTATTAATATATAAAAAATATTATATAATTAATATATGTTATAACTATATATAACTATTATAATATATATTATGTAATAGTATATAATACATATATATACATATTTATAGATATATTATATATAATTAAATAATATATAATATATTTATGTATAATATATTATAATATTATTATATATAAATATAAATATATATTATATACATATAATTATATATGAATAATATATATGTATACATATTATAATATAATTAATATATGTATAATATTATACATATATTATTATATGTTATGATAATATATATTAATTAACTATATAATATAATTAATAATATTATCATTAATTGTTATATATTTATTATGATATACTATGATTATATAATATGATATTTAATTAATATTAATATGTTATGATATAATTAATATAATAATTATTATATTATATGATAATATATATAACATATATAATATATACTATATATTAATATTATGTATAATAATTATAATTATATATGTAATAATTAATTAATATTAATAATATATTTATATATACATAGTTATACATATATATAATAATTGATAATATATTAATTATTAATATATATTAGTATTATACATATATATAAATAATTATAATTATACTCTACATAAATACATATTATTATATATTTTGATATTATATATATTATTATATACGGAAATATATTAATTATATAATGTATATACTATATTTTATAATGACATATATATTATAATATTTAATATTAATAATATAATAGTATTAATATATATATTATTATATTACTATTATAATACATTATAATATATATATCATTAATAGTATATGTATAATAATATATTATAATATATATTAACTATATACATTAATATATATTAATTTTAAATATATATTATGTATACATATTTATATAAAATAATATATACTATAATATATTAATTATAATTTTATAATTAATGTATATTATATATGCCCATCTTTGTTTTGCCAATAAAAGCTATCCACATGAAGATATTGAAGGACATACTTATACATCGTTCATAGTCAACACTACCACTGAAGAATATGGATTAGTCAAGATCAAGGGTTCGAGTATGAACCCGAGTTCGACCCAAGACAAGTTCAATCATAAATTTAAACCTTGTAATAAATACTCATACAATAAGGGTTGTCTTGTATTTTCCTAGGTATGACATCTCATCTAGTGTTGTGTATTTAAAGCCATGTTTTATGTTTAAAATAATGTAATACAATTGTTATAATAGTAGTTGTGTACTTTCCTTGACATGACATCTCATCTAGTGAGGTGTCTTTGAGATAAGGGTCTTGCATGCAACCTAGCATGACATGTACTACATGCAACCTTCTTAAAGTAAGGACTCATTTGATGAAGGTTGCCACTCTGACACATGTCTTCGTAAGGGTTCATGACTTATCACTCCTGAAACTCTATAAATAGAGGAGTTGAGTCAAATGTAAAATACACAAAAATAAATAACACTCTATTTTCCATACTTATGAGTTTCTAAGTTCTTAGTTGTCTTCTCCAAAGCCCTTAAGTCAGTCTATGGCTCATCATATTCTCCATCTTATTATCATTATAGTATAAAGTATGCTCTCTACTCGCCTTTTATGAGGATCTTGTATATCAGAAATATGTTATAACCTAGAAAAAAGTAACGGTCCCTATAGTTCACATGAATATCACAATCCATGCTTTCAATTGCTTTTACTTGGTGGATTTGAGCTTTGCTCGATAAGGCTAAGAGTGCCGAAGAATGAGTTGAAGCTCAGAGTCAACCTGCACAAGGCAGTTTGAATACATGGTGACCATGGTCCTCTATGGGTGTGAAAGAGTAGGGCTCATGTGCTAGCTTGGTAACGGAGCCAGGTTGCTCACGTCTTGTTGGCCGGAGAATATTTTGATTAATATAATTAATATTATATATATTATTATAATTACATATTAATATTATTAATATATGTTGTATATTATATTAATACTTATATATATTAGAAATATTATATATGTAGTATATAATATAGCATATTATAATATACAATATATAAGTATATTGTATAAACTATAGTATATAATATAATGTATAAAATATTTATAATATATAATATACATGAATATATTATACATATTAATTATAATATAATAGTTATTATAATAATATATTTATAATACTAATAAATTATTATATAGGTAATAATATACTATATAGTATAATTAATTATATTATATAATATACTATATATATTATAATATATTATAACCTATTAGTATTGTATATATAAATACTATAATAAATATACAATTATACATATTAATATAAATATAGTTATAATAATTAATATATAATATTATAAATACTAATAAAAAATTAATATAATCATATAATTATATATGTATATATGTAATGATGTACATAATATAATATAAATTATATGTAAACATATATATTTTAATATATATATTATATTATAATAAATTTAATGTACTATATATTAATAGTTATATAGTATATTATAATAGTAAAATGTATATAAATTATATTATTGTATATTAATAGTATTAATTAATATATGTATAATTTATAGTAAATATATAATAATTTATGATAATATTATTAATTATATTATAATATATTATTAAGATGTGTTATAACTATACTATATTAATATGTAATATATATATTATATTATATTTATATTATGTATATTAATTATATATTATATTAATTAATTTTAATAGGTATATATTATTTATATAATATTAGTATATAATATACATTATAATATTAATGATTATATAATTATATGTACATATTATTAATTATAAATAGTACATATTAATTATATAATTATTCTATATTAATATCTATAGTATATTATACATATTATACATATTATAATTATATAAATGATTATAATATTTTATATATATTAATAGTATTATTAATTACTATATTATATTATATAATAATATTACAATATTTTATAATAATATAATGTAATCTACTATAATATAATAATATATATTTAAGTTATAATTATATATGCATATATTCATATGTATAAGTATAAATAGAATATAGTATATGTATATAATATATATATATATTAATCATAATATTATATATATAATATACATATAATTAACGTTATATAGTAAATAATAGTTATTATGTAATATATTAATATAATATATAATATTACAATGCATATATTAATGTATAATATTCATATATTATAAATATATGTATATATAATTTATGTATAATTAATATATGTATTATTATTATATATTTATAGTATATAATATATTAAATATATGTATTATATAATTATGTATTTATTATAATTATATATAATATGTAATATATTATACTTTATTATAATATACATAATTATATACATACATAAAATATATAACATTATAATATATAATATACATATATACATTAATATGTATATATAATATAACACTATTATAATAATATATTATAGGTACACATAATTATAATTTAATATAAACTATATTATATTAATTATGTATAGATATTATAATAATAGTGTTATAATATATTAATATAATTATGATAATTTAATATCATAATTATATTATATATGTATTATTTAGTATATTACATAAATTAATATTATATATAACATAATTATAATATATAATATATTATACTTTATAGTTATATTATAATATGTATATATTATATAGCAACATTATATACAATAAGTATTATACATTAAAATTATATTATATAATATTATATATATATAATATATTTATAACATATTATATATATAATATAATTAAATGATATTTATATAGCTATATATAGCTTATGTATGTATATTATTAATTATTTGGTATTAGTATATAATAATTATATAATATGTATGTACTATTAATATATAAAATATTGTATAATTAATATATGTTATAATTATATATAACTATTATAATATATATTATGCAATAGTATGTAAATTATAAATTATTATAATACATTATATAATATATATGTACATAATATTATAATATACACAATAGTATACAATAATAATAATATTAAAGTAAACATATTATCATACTAATATATATTATATCTTAATATATAATTATAATAAAATATATTACATCATAATAATATTATAATATAATTAATTATAATAGTTATTATAATTAGTATTATATTAATACATTTTATATTAATAGGTGCATAGTATATAATATGAATATAATATATGTAATATATATTATAATTAATTTATGGTATATATGTATATATTTATCTTATAATATATATAATATAATAATTGTATAAAATTAATAATCATATTATAATATGTTATATGTATAATATTAATATATGTAATATTATATGTTATTAATATATTATATTATATGTATTATTAATTATTATATATTAATATTAATATAATAATAATATATAAGTAATACTATATAATATTATAATACATTATTTATAATATATGTATATAATATAATACTATTAATTATATTAATATTATGTATATATTATAATTATTATGTATGTATTAAGTATAATTATTATATAGTACGTAATAATATATTGTATTAGTAATATATTATTATTATACATATATAATTATATATTAATATATATGTATTATAGTATATTATAATAGTATATTACATATATTATTATCTATATAGTTAATATTATATATCTGTATTAATATTAGTATATATACATATATATTATATATAATATATACATATAATACATATATTAACATATATCTTTTAATATTATACATACTATATTATATTATAGTATATACTATAACATAATATATTATATATACTAATTAATATTACATTAGTATATACAATATATTAATACATATATATACTATTATATTATATGTATATATTATAATATTATAGTATATATGTATATAATTTTATGTAATATATTATTAACATATTATATTATATGTATTAGTTTATAATATTTATAAAATTTATATTAATATATAGTATAACATATAATATTATAATAATACGTATATTAATATATACTAATATTATATATGTATAGATTCATATGTTAATATAATAGTATTATACATATATAATTATATGTATATAAGGTACATATTATAATATTATGTATAATTATAGTATAATATTATATATAATGTTATTATAATTTATAGTATACTATATATATGTTATTATATATTATTAATATATATTAATTTTATAAACGTTGTAATTAATATTATATAATATTACGGGAGTTAAGAGTCATGAACCCTTACAAAGACACGTGTCAGATTGGCAATCTTCATCAAATGACTCCTCACTTTAAGAATGTTGCATGTGGACATGTCATGCTAGGTTGCATGCAAGATACTTATCTCAAAGACACCTCACTAGATGAAATGTTATGTCGAGGAAAGTACACAACTACCCTTATAACATGGGTATTACAGTATTTTAAACATAAAATGTGGCTTTAAGTACACCTAACTAGGTGAGATGTTATGCCTAGGAAAATATAAGATTACCCTTATTATATGGGTATTTATTACAAGGTTTAAATTTATGATTGAACTTGTCTTGGGTTGAAGCCGGGTTCATACTCGAACTCTTGATCTTAACTAGTTCCCAGGTTGGTTTGATCCGGATTCTTCAGTGATAGGGTTGATAGTCCTTCAGTATCTTCATGTGGATGGCTTTTATTGGCAAAACATAGATGGACATAAAGTTCTCGGCGCTCTTCCTTATTATCTTGGATTGGACATATTAATTATATAAATATGTAATATATTAATTTATTATAAGATACTATTATAATATTAATATTATAATATGATATATAATATTATATATTATATGTATATTTTATAATTAATATACATAATTATAATATATTAAATTATACATTCTTTAATTAATTATTAATTCATATTATGACTATTATATAATACTACATATATTAATTCTAATATATTATACGTATTAATATTATATGCATATATATATGTATATTAATATAATATATTTATAATATATATATGTATATAATATTATTAATATACTAAATATAATATTTATAAATATATATAATATATAATATAGTATATTATTATATAATAATACATTATATTATATATTATATATATTATTATAATATATTAATAATATGTATAATTATATTAATATATTAATAATATTAGTATCATATATAATATAATTAATTATACATATTATAGTATATTATAATATATACAGTATTATATATATTATATAAATATAACATATATTAATATATTATATACTATATAATGTATTCATATATTATAATAATTATTATAAGACCCCTGATAATAATACAACGACCCTGCTAATCCACCTCCACCAAAAATATCAATTCCACAAGAGGGTTATTCATGCAGACATGAAGAGAACCATTATCTCCAAATCCCCGAGCTCCTTAACCATGTTTCATGTTCAAAAGCGACAACGAAGATTTTTCTCTTCTAGAGAGATGCGAGGATCAAACTTCTAAGGTAACCTCAAGGCCTTATATTCACAGTACTGCAGTAGAAGCAAGTGGCCATTTAAAGCCTCTGAGTCAAGGAGAGGAAGTCCTAAATTGGCAGACCACAAATGCTCGGGAACAAAATCAATCACTACAAAGTATTGATTCCAAGGTAACTCAAGTTCTCGACAAGGTTCAAAATTCATATAATCAAATGAGTTACTTGCAGACCCAGGTTCTGAGAGTGGAACAGAGGCTTACTTGGAAGACACCAGTTAGATAGAGAACTCATAAGCCTTATTGCAAATCGGCAATATGGCTTAGAGTTCACATCAAAAGAAGCAGAGACTAGACAACTCAAAAAAGGAGCTTGCAAGGATCGAAGAAGATAAGCCAGAAAGAAGGTCAACCTTTATGCCCCCTGATAGTGTCTCCACTTTTATGACTTCACCAACCTTATATCAATCTCCAAATGAGTCAAAGACAGAGTCTCAGCTGTATGCCAAACATTTTGGGATGATCTCCAGTATACCCATACCACCTTCAAGACAGAAAGAAGCAGAAGATGATCAATCAAAAGCTGAAGGTAAAGAATCCCATTAATACTTTAATGGCCCATCTTATGTTCTCTGATCTCCTAGGAGAAGCAAGTGATCTGGAAGAAAGTTAAAACTATACATCAGAATCAACTGAAACCTTTCCAGCATCAAGTGGAACAGAGGAAGAGATAGGTGATGTTTCAGCAATGCTTATGGCTGATGCAGGAGAAAGTCAACCCTTCACTGAACCTATTTCTGATGACTCGGATCAAGAGACTATTGACAGAACATAAGTGATACATCCTACTGAAAAGCAAGATACTAAACCCTCCATTAATCCTTGGTGTCCTAAGAGAATGGTTCTTGAGTCTTGGAGAATACCGGTAATTACAATTAATCGATGCACCAACACCAGCTGACGTACTTGGTGGATCTAAGCTTTGTTTGATAAGTCTAAGAGTGCCAAAGAAGGAGTGGAAGTTCAGAGTCAACCTGCTCAAGACAGTTTTAATACATGGTGGCCATGGTCCTCTAAGGGTGTGAACGAGTAGGGTCTCCCATGCTAGCTTGGTGTCAGAGCCAGGTTGCTCTCGTCTTGTTGGCCAGAGAATATTTTTACTAATATTATAATATTATATAGTATATACATATTATATATTATAATATATTATAATATAACATATTATAATATATAGTATTATACATAATTATACTATATTATACATACACTATTATATATTATATTATAATATATGCATTAATATATATTAATTTTATATAATAATTATATAGTATATAATATATATTATGTATATATAACAGTAATTAATATTATATACTTAATAGATGTTATAATACATATATTATAATAATATGTATAATGTATTATAAAATATATTATATTATTAATATATTATTAATATAATTACGTATAATATAATTATAAATATATGTATATATAATTAATATACTATTATACATATATACAATACTAGTAATATACAAAATAAAATTAATAATATATATTACCTATAATAGTAATTATTATATGTATTATGCATTAATATGTATTTACATATATACATATTAATATAATATTTATATAATTATTATATATTATAATATAATATATTAATATATAGTATTATATATATTAATATTATATTATATTATTATTATATACTATATATAATATATACTATATATATTATATTATTAATAATAATATATAATATTATATAGATACATATATAATATTACATGTATTATATGTATATTAATAATATAATATATAATGTATGATATAATATAGACTAATATACTATATATTATAGGGTTATTATAATATAACATGTATATAATTAATAATATAATTATATGTATTAAATAATTATAATTTATATGTATATAGTATAATTTATATAGTATTATAATATTATATATATGTATATATATGTATACATATTAATTTATAATGTATAATACTATCATATATAATTATTACATTAATTATATAATATGTATACTATTAATACATATATTTTTTTTAATATATATAATATAAATATAATATGTATATATGGTATTATTATGTAATAGTAAATCATATATAATTTATTAATATATATATATGTATAATATCTAATATATATAATTATATTATTAATTATATACATGTAATATTATAATAACCCTATAACATATAGTATATTAGTCTATATTATATTATTAATTTACATATAATACATGTATAATACCTATATAACATATTAATATATATATATATATATGTATATTAATAATTATAATATGTATGTAATAGTATTATAATAGTATTATATGTTATAATATAGTATATTTATAATTATACTTAATATATCATAATAGTAAATATAATATATTATAGTATACTATATAATATGACTATATATTTTATTATATATTACTATATTATATGTATTTTAATATATTTTATTAATATATATATAATACATTATTAATAATTATTAATACATTCTTAGTTATTAAATATATATTATATATTATATATACATAGTATGTATATTAATGTTATAATTAAATATATACTATTATTATATATAGTATAATAGTATATTATATACATTATAATAGTATGTTATAATAGTATATATATATATTAATAATAGATAATATATATCTAAATACTACAATTAATATATATAATTATTAACATATGTATAAATATTAATTATGTGTACATATATATGTATAATTTATTATACATATATATATGTACAATTAATTATGCATAATATTTTTTTTATCATACCTATTTCTGATGATTCGGATCAAGAGACTACTGACATACCATAAGTGACACATCCTACGTAAAAGCAAGGTACTAAACCCTCAACTGGTCCTTGATTTTCATTTGATGATGTACCTATTAAAAAACGAAGAGAAAAGATGCATATACTATCAGGCTGGATAGATAATCAGCTAAAAAGAGAAGGAGCTGATTTAAGAACAGTTCTCAAGGAATTCACATCAAGGTTTCTTGGTGTCCAAAGAGAATGGTTCTTGAGCCTTGAAGAATGCTGGATATTACAATTTATCGATGCACCAACGCCAGCCGACATACTTGGTGAGATACATAGAGAATTTATCGGTGAGATTTTTTTGTACACCAAGATTGTGTCTCAAGAATACTTCTCTATGAGGTGCTACTTGCTATTGAAAAAGGATCTAGACAGACATTTCAAACAAATATTTGAAAGATTATACATTTTGAATGGCTATAATGATCCCAATATGAAGAATGTCTACCTTGCCTCTTTACCACAAGAGCTACAATCAGAAATGGTGATAGCGATCACCACTTTGGATGTTGCTAGAATACAAGGACCGTCTTGAGAATCTTAGTTTGGATATGATGATTCCACTTGGAGTATTGATCACCTTGATGTTGTTCTCTGACCAAGTCTTCAATCCGGGAGAAGTAGGCTAAGCGTGGAAATATAGCTACCACCTTTCCTTGCATACACCCTGTAATCGAATGCTTGAAGTCGTTACCCGACCCTTTGGACTCGAATCAGGCTAAGGATGGCAATATACTACCACCTTTCCTATATCACAAGTAGCAAAGCGTGAGGCCTAGCGCCACTAATTGAGGAGAACTCTCAAATTAGATAAGCTATTTTGTCAAGCGAACTCAAAGCAAGACAAAAACTAGCACAAGACTAGCAAAAGAAAGGATACCCTCTTTAGGTTGTAATGCTCATCAAAAGTGAGTCAAGAAGTTTAGTACATAGGTGAATAAATAGAAGAAACCTTGGCTATTCCAAGGGTCACTCACTATTCACGACCACTATTCATACAGCCACTATTCATTCTTGGAAACTAAGACAAATTAAAAGCTTAATTTAATGTTTTAGGAATAAGAAATGACTTATGAATTGTAAAAATCAGATTCAAGGGTTGGACGAAATTTGAGGAGTCTTCTTGGTCTTCACAAGCTTTGAAAGTCTCTTTAGCTTCCATGCATTAAATGCTAGTCCTTTGACTTCTCAAGATCATGCACCTTGGTTTATCAAGGGTTGGACGAAATTTGAAGAGTCTTCTTGGCTTTCACAAGCTTTGAAAGTCTCTTTAGCTTCCATGTGAGAATATGAAAGGTCACCTTCAAGTACTTGCAAACAAATAACGCTCCGTAACTCTTCGTATTCCCGAGATGTTGGAAACTTGGAAATAGCTTCTTGAAGTCTCTTAAGTCGTCCTCTAGTCATAGGACCCTCCAATTGCTCAAATGGTGACTCTCCAGCTTTCGGTGACATTTCATCTTCCGGTGACTTTTCAGCTTCCCGTGACCCTTGGCATTCCTTGGCATCCCGAGTTCCAGAAAGTGTGGTTTGATTGCTATCAACTTCCCCTCCCTTAAAAAGATTCGTCCTCGAATCCTCACCTGCAATATAAGGTGAAAGATCAGCAATATTAAAAATAGGACTTATACCATACTCACCGGGTAGATCAAGCTTGTATGCATTGTTAGCAATCTTTTGAAGCACTTGAAATGGTCCTGTAGCTCGTGGATGTAACTTTGTTGCTCGAGCATTAGGGAATCTCTCATTTCTCATATGTACCCAAACTAAGTCCCCGGGTTTGAGAATTAGTTCCTTTCGGCCCTTGTTCCTACTTTTGGCCACACGTTCACCAAGTTGTTCAAGCTTTGTCTTGATGTCCAAATGTAGCTTCTTGACCACTTCAGCTCTTTTAGCTCCATCCATGTTAGCATGTTCCTGAAATGGCAAAGGAGATAAGTCTAAAGGAGTTAATGGATTAAATCCATATACAACTTCAAATGGTGACTTATTAGTAGACGAATGAATCGTTCTATTATAAGCAAACTCAGCAATTGGAAGACAATCCTCCCATCCTTTGAGGTTCTTTTGGATGATGGCCCTAAGTAGAGCTCCAAGTGTCCTATTTGTGACCTCCGTTTGCCCATCCGTTTGAGGATGACTTGATGTAGAAAACAAAAGCTTAGTTCCCAACTTTCCCCAAAGTGTCTTCCAAAAGTAACTAATGAACTTCACATCACGATCGGAAACTATGCTTCTTGGAACACCATGCAAACGAACTACCTCCTTGAAAAACAAGCTTGCAACATGTTTTGCATCATCCACTTTCCTACAAGGAATAAAATGAGACATCTTAGAAAATCTATCCACAACTACAAATATGCTATCCATACCTCTTTGAGACCTAGGTAGCCCTAAAATGAAGTCCATAGACACATCCACCCAAGGTGAATTAGGCACGGGCAGCGGGGTATACAATCCTTGTGGTAATGTCCTTGACTTAGCTTGTTTGCACCTTACACAACCTGCACAAAATTTTTCAACATTAGTTTTCATGTGAGGCCAATAAAAGTGTTCTTTTAAGATGTCTAAGGTCTTAGGAACACCAAAGTGTCCCATTAACCCTCCATTGTGTGCTTCTTGAACTAGTAGATCCCTTAAGGAACTTTGTGGCACACACAATCTGTTTCCTTTAAAAAGGAAGCCTTCATGTTTAAAATACTCTCTTTGAGCTCCCTTATCACATGAAGCAAACAAATCAGCAAAGTCATGATCTTTTGCATACAACTCCTTAATATATTCAAATCCCAAAATCTTGGCATCTAAAACAACAAGAAGATTGTACCTTCGAGATAGTGCATCAGCCACAATATTCTCCTTACCTTTCTTGTACTTAACCACGTATGGAAAAGTTTCAATAAAAGCAACCCACTTGGCATGTCTTCTTTGAAGGTTGTTTTGTCCCTTGAGGTACTTCAAAATTTCATGATCCGTGTGGATCACAAACTCCTTGGGCAGTAGGTAGTGTTGCCATGTCTCTAATGCCCTCACCACCGCATACAACTCCTTGTCATATGTTGGGTAGTTGAGTGTTGCACCTCCCAATTTCTCACTAAAGTAAGCAATTGGTCTTCCTCCTTGAAGTAGCACGGCTCCAATTCCTAAACCTGAAGCATCACATTCAACTTTGAAAGTCTTGTCAAAATTAGGTAAAACCAAACAAGGAGCATGAGTTAGTTCGTGTTTAAAAGATCAAAAGCTTTTTGTTGAGATTCACCCCAAACAAATGGCACATTCTTTTTAACTAACTCATTCAATGGTGCTGCTTTAGAAGAAATTTTTTTAACAAACCTTCTATAAAAGCTAGCCAAACCGTGGAAAGATCTTACCTCGGTTACACTTGTAGGTGTAGGCCATTCTTGAATAGCTTGCACCTTTGCTTCATCAACTCGCAAACCGTTAGCACTCACAACAAATCCAAGGAAAACAACTTCATTAACACAAAAAGTACACTTTTTAAGATTAGCATAAAGTTGTTCTTTCCTTAAAACAGCAAGTACAAGTCTAAGATGTTCAACATGATCACTTAAACTTTTGCTATATACTAAGATGTCATCAAAGTACACAACAACAAACTTTCCAATAAAAGCTCTTAAAACATGATTCATAAGTCTCATGAAAGTGCTTGGAGCATTAGTTAAACCAAATGGCATAACTAACCACTCATAAAGTCCAAATTTTGTTTTAAAGGCTGTTTTCCACTCATCACCTTCCTTAACTCTAATTTGATGGTAACCGGATTTCAAATCAATTTTAGAGAACAAGGAAGCACCATTAAGCTCATCAAGCATATCATCAAGTCTTGGAATAGGATGTCTATACTTAATGGTGATTTTATTCACAGCCCTACAATCTATGCACATACGCCAAGTTCCGTCCTTTTTAGGGACTAAAATGACGGGAATGGCACAAGGACTCAAAGACTCACGAATTAAACCTTTAGAAAGTAATTCATGAACCTGTTTTTGAAGCTCTTTGGTCTCCTCCGGATTCGCTCTATAGGCTGGTTTGTTTGGAATTGAAGCTCCCGGGATGAAGTCTATTTGGTGTTCAATCCCTCGAATCGGTGGTAAACCGTGAGGTACCTCCTCCGTGAGCACATCTGAAAACTCCTTCAACAAACTAACAACTTCTAAAGGCAAGTTGCTAGGCGAATCATTAGTAAAATCAGATTCATTAAACAAAAGCAAGATCATGGAAAAATCAGAATTGAGAGCCCTATCTACATCTCTCAAACTTGCATAAAACAAGCCTTTTCCCTCACTTGTTTTAGGCTTTTTCCCCTCTTTTTTACCTCTGATTTTAGCCTTTTGATCATCCTCACCACTTGGCTTTTCTTCACTCCCTACCATTTGGCTTTTACTTTCTAAGCTCTCTTTTAGTCTTTTCTCTCGCATTCTTGCTTGTTCTTTGCTCACTTCTGTTGGTGACAATGGTACAAGTGTAAAAATCTTCTCTTGATGAGTGATCTTGTATTTGTTGGACCTCCCTTCGTGCTTTGCATCTTTGTCATACTCCCAAGGTCTTCCCAACAACATGTGTGACGCATTCATGGGAATTATGTCACAAACAGCCTCATCCTCATACTTACCAATTGAAAACCTCACCTTGGCTTGCTTAGAAACATTAATCTTACCATTTTGATTAAGCCAATGCAATTGGTAAGGTCTAGGATGCTTGAAAGTAGGTAAATCTAATTTCTCAACAAGATAAGAAGAAACGCAGTTTGTACAACTACCTCCATCAATGATTACCATGCACTTCTTATCTTGAACCTTGCATCTTGAGTGAAATATGTTGAAACGCTGACTTTCCTCTTCCTCACCCTCACGAATGCTCAAGGACCGAATAGTTACTAGGAGTTCTCCCTCACTTGATTCAAATTGCTCCTCTTCTTCTCCATGGCTTGAGTTCTCGGCCAAATGAGCATTGGATGGCTTCTCTTGGTCTTCTCCTTCATTTTCACTCAAAACAGTCCCATCATCAAGTAAAATCATTGTTTTAGTGTTAGGACAATCTTTAGCATAATGACCCTTGCCTAAACACTTAAAACAAACCACTTTAGAAGTACCTTTGCTAGTTTCACCTTTACTTACATTCTTAAGTGGCTTACTTGATTCTTTTGGCACCAACTTCTTCTTATCATCAATTTTGTTCCAAGGGGTAGATTTCCAAGTACTAGTTTTACTTACCCCTTTTCTCTTAAGTTGCTTCTCAACTTTCTCGGCCAAGTGAAGTAATTCCTCCAAGTCCGTGTAATGTTGAAGCTCCACAACATCAGCAATTTCCCTCCTTAAGCCTCCCAAAAACCGCGCCATGGTTGCTTCGGGATCTTCCTCAATGTTTGCTCGGGACATGGCCAAGTCAAGCTCTTGATAGTATTCTTCCACACTCCTATTTCCTTGCACCAAATTCTGAACTTTGTTATATAAATCTCTATAAAAGTGTGGAGGAACAAACCTTTTCTTCATGAGAGTCTTCATTTCTTCCCAAGTCCGCACCCTTGGCTCCCTATTCCTTGATCTTGTTACAACAAGCTTTTCCCACCAAGAGGCAGCATATCCTCCAAATTCAAGTGAAGCTAAATCCACTTTTCTTTCCTCGGAGTAGTTTTGTAGGGTAAAGATCTTGTCTACCTTTAGTTCCCACTCAAGGTAAGCTTCGGGGTCATTCTTGCCAAGGAACTTTGGAATGTCCATCTTGACATTTCTGAGATTGTCATCAATTCTATGACCACGCCTTTCTCTTCTTGGACCTCTATGGAACGCCTCATATTCCTCCTCCTCGGTTGAGTAGTGTGGTGGTGATTCTTGTCGACTCCTCGATCCATGTGGACTCCTTTGATTTCTTGATTGATCCACAACTTGTTGAACAGAAATCCTAAGGTCATTCATCTCCTCTCGAACACCATCCATCATATTTTTGAATTGAAGCATAAGATGCTCCCTCCAAGCCTCTTGTTCTCTATCTCCACGAATGGGAGAATTATGTGGTGTTCCGGAACCCATTGCAAACTGATTTTAAAGTAACAAGAAATAAAGACAAATCCTAACTACCCTTAAACCCCTTCCCCAAAGATGACACTCACCAATGAATAAAACTCTAGGCTTATTTGGGCTAGGTTCGCTCTTCTTTTACCCTCCTCCTCTCAAATGCTAGTTTGTGGTTTGTAAAAGCTTACTAGAGTTCAAGCTCTCAAATAGACTTTCCAATCCAAGTAATTCACTCAACTTGTGAACTAGGGCCTCAACTTGCTTCCAATTCTT
Source organism: Caryopteris x clandonensis (assembly GCA_028749325.2). NCBI lineage: Eukaryota > Viridiplantae > Streptophyta > Magnoliopsida > Lamiales > Lamiaceae > Caryopteris > Caryopteris x clandonensis. Next base: position 129,245 of record JAPYKT020000021.1, read on the forward strand.
GAAAGTGTAGCAAAAGACTCAATTTAATAAAAAAAAAAAACTAACAAAACCAAAGCCAAAACTAGGGTTTTCGGCCAAGGTGTACCAAAAGATACAATCTGATTTTTTTTTTTTTTTTTTTTATATCTAATGCACGCCTTTTTTTTTTTTTTTTTTTTTTTTGTGCTTGGCTTTTGCTAAAAATCAGAATATAAAGAAGCTTGCCTCTTTTTGTTTTGTTTTTTTTTTTTTTTTTTTTGAACGATTTTTTTTTTTTTAACTAAGCTTCGGCTTTTGTTTTTTTTTTTTTTTTTTTTTTTATGAACAAGAAGAAGAATGAACTTAAAACTTACAAGAAACTCAAGAAGGTGGCTCTGATACCACTTTGATAGCGATCACCACTTTGGATGTTGCTAGAATAAAAGGACCGTCTTGAGAATCTTAGTTTGGATATGATGATTCCACTTGGAGTATTGATCACCTTGATGTTGTTCTCTGACCAAGTCTTCAATCCGGGAGAAGTAGGCTAAGCGTGGCAATATAGCTACCACCTTTCCTTGCATACACCCTGTAATCGAATGCTTGAAGTCGTTACCCGACCCTTTGGACTCGAATCAGGCTAAGGATGGCAATATACTACCACCTTTCCTATATCACAAGTAGCAAAGCGTGAGGCCTAGCGCCACTAATTGAGGAGAACTCTCAAATTAGATAAGCTATTTTGTCAAGCGAACTCAAAGCAAGACAAAAACTAGCACAAGACTAGCAAAAGAAAGGATACCCTCTTTAGGTTGTAATGCTCATCAAAAGTGAGTCAAGAAGTTTAGTACATAGGTGAATAAATAGAAGAAACCTTGGCTATTCCAAGGGTCACTCACTATTCACGACCACTATTCATACGGCCACTATTCATTCTTGGAAACTAAGACAAATTAACAGCTTAATTTAATGTTTTAGGAATAAGAAATGACTTATGAATTGTAAAAATCAGATTCAAGGGTTGGACGAAATTTGAGGAGTCTTCTTCGTCTTCACAAGCTTTGAAAGTCTCTTTAGCTTCCATGCATTAAATGCTAGTCCTTTGACTTCTCAAGATCATGCACCTTGGTTTATCAAGGGTTGGACGAAATTTGAAGAGTCTTCTTGGCTTTCACAAGCTTTGAAAGTCTCTTTAGCTTCCATGTGAGAATATGAAAGGTCACCTTCAAGTACTTGCAAACAAATAACGCTCCGTAACTCTTCGTATTCCCGAGATGTTGGAAACTTGGAAATAGCTTCTTGAAGTCTCTTAAGTCGTCCTCTAGTCATAGGACCCTCCAATTGCTCAAATGGTGACTCTCCAGCTTTCGGTGACATTTCATCTTCCGGTGACTTTTCAGCTTCCCGTGACCCTTGGCATTCCTTGGCATCCCGAGTTTCAGAAAGTGTGGTTTGATTGCTATCAACTTCCCCTCCCTTAAAAAGATTCGTCCTCGAATCCTCACCTGCAATATAAGGTGAAAGATCAGCAATATTAAAAATAGGACTTATACCATACTCACCGGGTAGATCAAGCTTGTATGCATTGTTAGCAATCTTTTGAAGCACTTGAAATGGTCCTGTAGCTCGTGGATGTAACTTTGTTGCTCGAGCATTAGGGAATCTCTCATTTCTCATATGTACCCAAACTAAGTCCCCGGGTTTGAGAATTAGTTCCTTTCGGCCCTTGTTCCTACTTTTGGCCACACGTTCACCAAGTTGTTCAAGCTTTGTCTTGATGTCCAAATGTAGCTTCTTGACCACTTCAGCTCTTTTAGCTCCATCCATGTTAGCATGTTCCTGAAATGGCAAAGGAGATAAGTCTAAAGGAGTTAATGGATTAAATCCATATACAACTTCAAATGGTGACTTATTAGTAGACGAATGAATCGTTCTATTATAAGCAAACTCAGCAATTGGAAGACAATCCTCCCATCCTTTGAGGTTCTTTTGGATGATGGCCCTAAGTAGAGCTCCAAGTGTCCTATTTGTGACCTCCGTTTGCCCATCCGTTTGAGGATGACTTGATGTAGAAAACAAAAGCTTAGTTCCCAACTTTCCCCAAAGTGTCTTCCAAAAGTAACTAATGAACTTCACATCACGATCGGAAACTATGCTTCTTGGAACACCATGCAAACGAACTACCTCCTTGAAAAACAAGCTTGCAACATGTTTTGCATCATCCACTTTCCTACAAGGAATAAAATGAGACATCTTAGAAAATCTGTCCACAACTACAAATATGCTATCCATACCTCTTTGAGACCTAGGTAGCCCTAAAATGAAGTCCATAGACACATCCACCCAAGGTGAATTAGGCACGGGCAGCGGGGTATACAATCCTTGTGGTAATGTCCTTGACTTAGCTTGTTTGCACCTTACACAACCTGCACAAAATTTTTCAACATTAGTTTTCATGTGAGGCCAATAAAAGTGTTCTTTTAAGATGTCTAAGGTCTTAGGAACACCAAAGTGTCCCATTAACCCTCCATTGTGTGCTTCTTGAACTAGTAGATCCCTTAAGGAACTTTGTGGCACACACAATCTGTTTCCTTTAAAAAGGAAGCCTTCATGTTTAAAATACTCTCTTTGAGCTCCCTTATCACATGAAGCAAACAAATCAGCAAAGTCATGATCTTTTGCATACAACTCCTTAATATATTCAAATCCCAAAATCTTGGCATCTAAAACAACAAGAAGATTGTACCTTCGAGATAGTGCATCAGCCACAATATTCTCCTTACCTTTCTTGTACTTAACCACGTATGGAAAAGTTTCAATAAAAGCAACCCACTTGGCATGTCTTCTTTGAAGGTTGTTTTGTCCCTTGAGGTACTTCAAAATTTCATGATCCGTGTGGATCACAAACTCCTTGGGCAGTAGGTAGTGTTGCCATGTCTCTAACGCCCTCACCACCGCATACAACTCCTTGTCATATGTTGGGTAGTTGAGTGTTGCACCTCCCAATTTCTCACTAAAGTAAGCAATTGGTCTTCCTCCTTGAAGTAGCACGGCTCCAATTCCTAAACCTGAAGCATCACATTCAACTTTGAAAGTCTTGTCAAAATTAGGTAAAACCAAACAAGGAGCATGAGTTAGTTCGTGTTTTAAAAGATCAAAAGCTTTTTGTTGAGATTCACCCCAAACAAATGGCACATTCTTTTTAACTAACTCATTCAATGGTGCTGCTTTAGAAGAAATTTTTTTAACAAACCTTCTATAAAAGCTAGCCAAACCGTGGAAAGATCTTACCTCGGTTACACTTGTAGGTGTAGGCCATTCTTGAATAGCTTGCACCTTTGCTTCATCAACTCGCAAACCGTTAGCACTCACAACAAATCCAAGGAAAACAACTTCATTAACACAAAAAGTACACTTTTTAAGATTAGCATAAAGTTGTTCTTTCCTTAAAACAGCAAGTACAAGTCTAAGATGTTCAACATGATCACTTAAACTTTTGTTATATACTAAGATGTCATCAAAGTACACAACAACAAACTTTCCAATAAAAGCTCTTAAAACATGATTCATAAGTCTCATGAAAGTGCTTGGAGCATTAGTTAAACCAAATGGCATAACTAACCACTCATAAAGTCCAAATTTTGTTTTAAAGGTTGTTTTCCACTCATCACCTTCCTTAACTCTAATTTGATGGTAACCGGATTTCAAATCAATTTTAGAGAACAAGGAAGCACCATTAAGCTCATCAAGCATATCATCAAGTCTTGGAATAGGATGTCTATACTTAATGGTGATTTTATTCACAGCCCTACAATCTATGCACATACGCCAAGTTCCGTCCTTTTTAGGGACTAAAATGACGGGGATGGCACAAGGACTCAAAGACTCACGAATTAAACCTTTAGAAAGTAATTCATGAACCTGTTTTTGAAGCTCTTTGGTCTCCTCCGGATTCGCTCTATAGGCTGGTTTGTTTGGAATTGAAGCTCCCGGGATGAAGTCTATTTGGTGTTCAATCCCTCGAATCGGTGGTAAACCGTGAGGTACCTCCTCCGTGAGCACATCTGAAAACTCCTTCAACAAACTAACAACTTCTAAAGGCAAGTTGCTAGGCGAATCATTAGTAAAATCAGATTCATTAAACAAAAGGAAGATCATGGAAAAATCAGAATTGAGAGCCCTATCTACATCTCTCAAACTTGCATAAAACAAGCCTTTTCCCTCACTTGTTTTAGGCTTTTTCCCCTCTTTTTTACCTCTGATTTTAGCCTTTCGATCATCCTCACCACTTGGCTTTTCTTCACTCCCTACCATTTGGCTTTTACTTTCTAAGCTCTCTTTTAGTCTTTTCTCTCGCATTCTTGCTTGTTCTTTGCTCACTTCTGTTGGTGACAATGGTACAAGTGTAAAAGTCTTCTCTTGATGAGTGATCTTGTATTTGTTGGACCTCCCTTCGTGCCTTGCATCTTTATCATACTCCCAAGGTCTTCCCAACAACATGTGTGACGCATTCATGGGAATTATGTCACAAACAGCCTCATCCTCATACTTACCAATTGAAAACCTCACCTTGGCTTGCTTAGAAACATTAATCTTACCATTTTGATTTAGCCAATGCAATTGGTAAGGTCTAGGATGCTTGAAAGTAGGTAAATCTAATTTCTCAACAAGATAAGAAGAAACGCAGTTTGTACAACTACCTCCATCAATGATTACCATGCACTTCTTATCTTGAACCTTGCATCTTGAGTGAAATATGTTGAAACGCTGACTTTCCTCTTCCTCATCCTCACGAATGCTCAAGGACCGAATAGTTACTAGGAGTTCTCCATCACTTGATTCAAATTGCTCCTCTTCTTCTCCATGGCTTGAGCTCTCGGCCAAATGAGCATTGGATGGCTTCTCTTGGTCTTCTCCTTCATTTTCACTCAAAACAGTCCCATCATCAAGTAAAATCATTGTTTTAGTGTTAGGACAATCTTTAGCATAATGACCCTTGCCTAAACACTTAAAACAAACCACTTTAGAAGTACCTTTGCTAGTTTCACCTTTACTTACATTCTTAAGTGGCTTACTTGATTCTTTTGGCACCAACTTCTTCTTATCATCAATTTTGTTCCAAGGGGTAGATTTCCAAGTACTAGTTTTACTTACCCCTTTTCTCTTAAGTTGCTTCTCAACTTTCTCGGCCAAGTGAAGTAATTCCTCCAAGTCCGTGTAATGTTGAAGCTCCACAACATCAGCAATTTCCCTCCTTAAGCCTCCCAAAAACCGCGCCATGGTTGCTTCGGGATCTTCCTCAATGTTTGCTCGGGACATGGCCAAGTCAAGCTCTTGATAGTATTCTTCCACACTCCTATTTCCTTGCACCAAATTCTGAACTTTGTTATATAAATCTCTATAAAAGTGTGGAGGAACAAACCTTTTCTTCATGAGAGTCTTCATTTCTTCCCAAGTCCGCACCCTTGGCTCCCTATTCCTTGATCTTGTTACAACAAGCTTTTCCCACCAAGAGGCAGCATATCCTCCAAATTCAAGTGAAGCTAAATCCACTTTTCTTTCCTCGGAGTAGTTTTGTAGGGTAAAGATCTTGTCTACCTTTAGTTCCCACTCAAGGTAAGCTTCGGGGTCATTCTTGCCAAGGAACTTTGGAATGTCCATCTTGACATTTCTGAGATTGTCATCAATTCTATGACCACGCCTTTCTCTTCTTGGACCTCTATGGGACTCTTCATATTCCTCCTCCTCGGTTGAGTAGTGTGGTGGTGATTCTTGTCGACTCCTTTGATTTCTTGATTGATCCACAACTTGTTGAACAGAAATCCTAAGGTCATTCATCTCCTCTCGAACACCATCCATCATATTTTTGAATTGAAGCATAAGATGCTCCCTCCAAGCCTCTTGTTCTCTATCTCCACGAATGGGAGAATTATGTGGTGTTCCGGAACCCATTGCAAACTGATTTTAAAGTAACAAGAAATAAAAACAAATCCTAACTACCCTTAAACCCCTTCCCCAAAGATGACACTCACCAATGAAGAAAACTCTCGGCTTATTTGGGCTAGGTTCGCTCTTCTTTTACCCTCCTCCTCTCAAATGCTAGTTTGTGGTTTGTAAAAGCTTACTAGAGTTCGAACTCTCAAATAGACTTTCCAATCCAAGTAATTCACTCAACTTGTGAACTAGAGCCTCAACTTGCTTCCAATTCTTGAAAGTGTAGCAAAAGACTCAATTTAATAAAAAAAAACTAACAAAACCAAAGCCAAAACTAGGGTTTTCGGCCAAGGTGTACCAAAAGTCACAATCTGATTTCTTTTTTTTTTTTTTATATCTAAAGCACGCCCCTTTTTTTTTTTTTTTTTTTTTGATGTTTTTGTGCTTGGCTTTTGCTAAAAATCAGAATATAAAGAAGCTTGCCTCCTTTTGTTTTGTTTTTTTTTTTTTTTTTTGAACGATTTTTTTTTTAACTAAGCTTCGGCTTTTGTTTTTTTTTTTTTTTTGTTTTTAATTTTTTTTGAACAAGAAGAAGAATGAACTTAAAACTTACAAGAAACTCAAGAAGGTGGCTCTGATACCACTTTGATAGCGATCACCACTTTGGATGTTGCTAGAATACAAGGACCGTCTTGAGAATCTTAGTTTGGATATGATGATTCCACTTGGAGTATTGATCACCTTGATGTTGTTCTCTGACCAAGTCTTCAATCCGGGAGAAGTAGGCTAAGCGTGGCAATATAGCTACCACCTTTCCTTGCATACACCCTGTAATCGAATGCTTGAAGTCGTTACCCGACCCTTTGGACTCGAATCAGGCTAAGGATGGCAATATACTACCACCTTTCCTATATCACAAGTAGCAAAGCGTGAGGCCTAGCGCCACTAATTGAGGAGAACTCTCAAATTAGATAAGCTATTTTGTCAAGCGAACTCAAAGCAAGACAAAAACTAGCACAAGACTAGCAAAAGAAAGGATACCCTCTCTAGGTTGTAATGCTCATCAAAAGTGAGTCAAGAAGTTTAGTACATAGGTGTGAATAAATAGAAGAAACCTTGGCTATTCCAAGGGTCACTCACTATTCACGACCACTATTCATACAGCCACTATTCATTCTTGGAAACTAAGACAAATTAAAAGCTTAATTTAATGTTTTAGGAATAAGAAATGACTTATGAATTGTAAAAATCAGATTCAAGGGTTGGACGAAATTTGAGGAGTCTTCTTCGTCTTCACAAGCTTTGAAAGTCTCTTTAGCTTCCATGCATTAAATGCTAGTCCTTTGACTTCTCAAGATCATGCACCTTGGTTTATCAAGGGTTGGACGAAATTTGAAGAGTCTTCTTGGCTTTCACAAGCTTTGAAAGTCTCTTTAGCTTCCATGTGAGAATATGAAAGGTCACCTTCAAGTACTTGCAAACAAATTACGCTCCGTAACTCTTCGTATTCCCGAGATGTTGGAAACTTGGAAATAGCTTCTTGAAGTCTCTTAAGTCGTCCTCTAGTCATAGGACCCTCCAATTGCTCAAATGGTGACTCTCCAGCTTTCGGTGACATTTCATCTTCCGGTGACTTTTCAGCTTCCCGTGACCCTTGGCATTCCTTGGCATCCCGAGTTCCAGAAAGTGTGGTTTGATTGCTATCAACTTCCCCTCCCTTAAAAAGATTCGTCCTCGAATCCTCACCTGCAATATAAGGTGAAAGATCAGCAATATTAAAAATAGGACTTATACCATACTCACCGGGTAGATCAAGCTTGTATGCATTGTTAGCAATCTTTTGAAGCACTTGAAATGGTCCTGTAGCTCGTGGATGTAACTTTGTTGCTCGAGCATTAGGGAATCTCTTATTTCTCATATGTACCCAAACTAAGTCCCCGGGTTTGAGAATTAGTTCCTTTCGGCCCTTGTTCCTACTTTTGGCCACACGTTCACCAAGTTGTTCAAGCTTTGTCTTGATGTCCAAATGTAGCTTCTTGACCACTTCAGCTCTTTTAGCTCCATCCATGTTAGCATGTTCCTGAAATGGCAAAGGAGATAAGTCTAAAGGAGTTAATGGATTAAATCCATATACAACTTCAAATGGTGACTTATTAGTAGACGAATGAATCGTTCTATTATAAGCAAACTCAGCAATTGGAAGACAATCCTCCCATCCTTTGAGGTTCTTTTGGATGATGGCCCTAAGTAGAGCTCCAAGTGTCCTATTTGTGACCTCCGTTTGCCCATCCGTTTGAGGATGACTTGATGTAGAAAACAAAAGCTTAGTTCCCAACTTTCCCCAAAGTGTCTTCCAAAAGTAACTAATGAACTTCACATCACGATCGGAAACTATGCTTCTTGGAACACCATGCAAACGAACTACCTCCTTGAAAAACAAGCTTGCAACATGTTTTGCATCATCCACTTTCCTACAAGGAATAAAATGAGACATCTTAGAAAATCTGTCCACAACTACAAATATGCTATCCATACCTCTTTGAGACCTAGGTAGCCCTAAAATGAAGTCCATAGACACATCCACCCAAGGTGAATTAGGCACGGGCAGCGGGGTATACAATCCTTGTGGTAATGTCCTTGACTTAGCTTGTTTGCACCTTACACAACCTGCACAAAATTTTTCAACATTAGTTTTCATGTGAGGCCAATAAAAGTGTTCTTTTAAGATGTCTAAGGTCTTAGGAACACCAAAGTGTCCCATTAACCCTCCATTGTGTGCTTCTTGAACTAGTAGATCCCTTAAGGAACTTTGTGGCACACACAATCTGTTTCCTTTAAAAAGGAAGCCTTCATGTTTAAAATACTCTCTTTGAGCTCCCTTATCACATGAAGCAAACAAATCAGCAAAGTCATGATCTTTTGCATACAACTCCTTAATATATTCAAATCCCAAAATCTTGGCATCTAAAACAACAAGAAGATTGTACCTTCGAGATAGTGCATCAGCCACAATATTCTCCTTACCTTTCTTGTACTTAACCACGTATGGAAAAGTTTCAATAAAAGCAACCCACTTGGCATGTCTTCTTTGAAGGTTGTTTTGTCCCTTGAGGTACTTCAAAATTTCATGATCCGTGTGGATCACAAACTCCTTGGGCAGTAGGTAGTGTTGCCATGTCTCTAACGCCCTCACCACCGCATACAACTCCTTGTCATATGTTGGGTAGTTGAGTGTTGCACCTCCCAATTTCTCACTAAAGTAAGCAATTGGTCTTCCTCCTTGAAGTAGCACGGCTCCAATTCCTAAACCTGAAGCATCACATTCAACTTTGAAAGTCTTGTCAAAATTAGGTAAAACCAAACAAGGAGCATGAGTTAGTTCGTGTTTTAAAAGATCAAAAGCTTTTTGTTGAGATTCACCCCAAACAAATGGCACATTCTTTTTAACTAACTCATTCAATGGTGCTGCTTTAGAAGAAATTTTTTTAACAAACCTTCTATAAAAGCTAGCCAAACCGTGGAAAGATCTTACCTCGGTTACACTTGTAGGTGTAGGCCATTCTTGAATAGCTTGCACCTTTGCTTCATCAACTCGCAAACCGTTAGCACTCACAACAAATCCAAGGAAAACAACTTCATTAACACAAAAAGTACACTTTTTAAGATTAGCATAAAGTTGTTCTTTCCTTAAAACAGCAAGTACAAGTCTAAGATGTTCAACATGATCACTTAAACTTTTGTTATATACTAAGATGTCATCAAAGTACACAACAACAAACTTTCCAATAAAAGCTCTTAAAACATGATTCATAAGTCTCATGAAAGTGCTTGGAGCATTAGTTAAACCAAATGGCATAACTAACCACTCATAAAGTCCAAATTTTGTTTTAAAGGTTGTTTTCCACTCATCACCTTCCTTAACTCTAATTTGATGGTAACCGGATTTCAAATCAATTTTAGAGAACAAGGAAGCACCATTAAGCTCATCAAGCATATCATCAAGTCTTGGAATAGGATGTCTATACTTAATGGTGATTTTATTCACAGCCCTACAATCTATGCACATACGCCAAGTTCCGTCCTTTTTAGGGACTAAAATGACGGGGATGGCACAAGGACTCAAAGACTCACGAATTAAACCTTTAGAAAGTAATTCATGAACCTGTTTTTGAAGCTCTTTGGTCTCCTCCGGATTCGCTCTATAGGCTGGTTTGTTTGGAATTGAAGCTCCCGGGATGAAGTCTATTTGGTGTTCAATCCCTCGAATCGGTGGTAAACCGTGAGGTACCTCCTCCGTGAGCACATCTGAAAACTCCTTCAACAAACTAACAACTTCTAAAGGCAAGTTGCTAGGCGAATCATTAGTAAAATCAGATTCATTAAACAAAAGGAAGATCATGGAAAAATCAGAATTGAGAGCCCTATCTACATCTCTCAAACTTGCATAAAACAAGCCTTTTCCCTCACTTGTTTTAGGCTTTTTCCCCTCTTTTTTACCTCTGATTTTAGCCTTTCGATCATCCTCACCACTTGGCTTTTCTTCACTCCCTACCATTTGGCTTTTACTTTCTAAGCTCTCTTTTAGTCTTTTCTCTCGCATTCTTGCTTGTTCTTTGCTCACTTCTGTTGGTGACAATGGTGACAAGTGTAAAAGTCTTCTCTTGATGAGTGATCTTGTATTTGTTGGACCTCCCTTCGTGCCTTGCATCTTTATCATACTCCCAAGGTCTTCCCAACAACATGTGTGACGCATTCATGGGAATTATGTCACAAACAGCCTCATCCTCATACTTACCAATTGAAAACCTCACCTTGGCTTGCTTAGAAACATTAATCTTACCATTTTGATTTAGCCAATGCAATTGGTAAGGTCTAGGATGCTTGAAAGTAGGTAAATCTAATTTCTCAACAAGATAAGAAGAAACGCAGTTTGTACAACTACCTCCATCAATGATTACCATGCACTTCTTATCTTGAACCTTGCATCTTGAGTGAAATATGTTGAAACGCTGACTTTCCTCTTCCTCATCCTCACGAATGCTCAAGGACCGAATAGTTACTAGGAGTTCTCCATCACTTGATTCAAATTGCTCCTCTTCTTCTCCATGGCTTGAGCTCTCGGCCAAATGAGCATTGGATGGCTTCTCTTGGTCTTCTCCTTCATTTTCACTCAAAACAGTCCCATCATCAAGTAAAATCATTGTTTTAGTGTTAGGACAATCTTTAGCATAATGACCCTTGCCTAAACACTTAAAACAAACCACTTTAGAAGTACCTTTGCTAGTTTCACCTTTACTTACATTCTTAAGTGGCTTACTTGATTCTTTTGGCACCAACTTCTTCTTATCATCAATTTTGTTCCAAGGGGTAGATTTCCAAGTACTAGTTTTACTTACCCCTTTTCTCTTAAGTTGCTTCTCAACTTTCTCGGCCAAGTGAAGTAATTCCTCCAAGTCCGTGTAATGTTGAAGCTCCACAACATCAGCAATTTCCCTCCTTAAGCCTCCCAAAAACCGCGCCATGGTTGCTTCGGGATCTTCCTCAATGTTTGCTCGGGACATGGCCAAGTCAAGCTCTTGATAGTATTCTTCCACACTCCTATTTCCTTGCACCAAATTCTGAACTTTGTTATATAAATCTCTATAAAAGTGTGGAGGAACAAACCTTTTCTTCATGAGAGTCTTCATTTCTTCCCAAGTCCGCACCCTTGGCTCCCTATTCCTTGATCTTGTTACAACAAGCTTTTCCCACCAAGAGGCAGCATATCCTCCAAATTCAAGTGAAGCTAAATCCACTTTTCTTTCCTCGGAGTAGTTTTGTAGGGTAAAGATCTTGTCTACCTTTAGTTCCCACTCAAGGTAAGCTTCGGGGTCATTCTTGCCAAGGAACTTTGGAATGTCCATCTTGACATTTCTGAGATTGTCATCAATTCTATGACCACGCCTTTCTCTTCTTGGACCTCTATGGGACTCTTCATATTCCTCCTCCTCGGTTGAGTAGTGTGGTGGTGATTCTTGTCGACTCCTTTGATTTCTTGATTGATCCACAACTTGTTGAACAGAAATCCTAAGGTCATTCATCTCCTCTCGAACACCATCCATCATATTTTTGAATTGAAGCATAAGATGCTCCCTCCAAGCCTCTTGTTCTCTATCTCCACGAATGGGAGAATTATGTGGTGTTCCGGAACCCATTGCAAACTGATTTTAAAGTAACAAGAAATAAAAACAAATCCTAACTACCCTTAAACCCCTTCCCCAAAGATGACACTCACCAATGAAGAAAACTCTCGGCTTATTTGGGCTAGGTTCGCTCTTCTTTTACCCTCCTCCTCTCAAATGCTAGTTTGTGGTTTGTAAAAGCTTACTAGAGTTCGAACTCTCAAATAGACTTTCCAATCCAAGTAATTCACTCAACTTGTGAACTAGAGCCTCAACTTGCTTCCAATTCTTGAAAGTGTAGCAAAAGACTCAATTTAATAAAAAAAAACTAACAAAACCAAAGCCAAAACTAGGGTTTTCGGCCAAGGTGTACCAAAAGTCACAATCTGATTTCTTTTTTTTTTTTTTATATCTAAAGCACGCCCCTTTTTTTTTTTTTTTTTTTTTGATGTTTTTGTGCTTGGCTTTTGCTAAAAATCAGAATATAAAGAAGCTTGCCTCCTTTTGTTTTGTTTTTTTTTTTTTTTTTTGAACGATTTTTTTTTTAACTAAGCTTCGGCTTTTGTTTTTTTTTTTTTTTTGTTTTTAATTTTTTTTGAACAAGAAGAAGAATGAACTTAAAACTTACAAGAAACTCAAGAAGGTGGCTCTGATACCACTTTGATAGCGATCACCACTTTGGATGTTGCTAGAATACAAGGACCGTCTTGAGAATCTTAGTTTGGATATGATGATTCCACTTGGAGTATTGATCACCTTGATGTTGTTCTCTGACCAAGTCTTCAATCCGGGAGAAGTAGGCTAAGCGTGGCAATATAGCTACCACCTTTCCTTGCATACACCCTGTAATCGAATGCTTGAAGTCGTTACCCGACCCTTTGGACTCGAATCAGGCTAAGGATGGCAATATACTACCACCTTTCCTATATCACAAGTAGCAAAGCGTGAGGCCTAGCGCCACTAATTGAGGAGAACTCTCAAATTAGATAAGCTATTTTGTCAAGCGAACTCAAAGCAAGACAAAAACTAGCACAAGACTAGCAAAAGAAAGGATACCCTCTCTAGGTTGTAATGCTCATCAAAAGTGAGTCAAGAAGTTTAGTACATAGGTGTGAATAAATAGAAGAAACCTTGGCTATTCCAAGGGTCACTCACTATTCACGACCACTATTCATACAGCCACTATTCATTCTTGGAAACTAAGACAAATTAAAAGCTTAATTTAATGTTTTAGGAATAAGAAATGACTTATGAATTGTAAAAATCAGATTCAAGGGTTGGACGAAATTTGAGGAGTCTTCTTGGTCTTCACAAGCTTTGAAAGTCTCTTTAGCTTCCATGCATTAAATGCTAGTCCTTTGACTTCTCAAGATCATGCACCTTGGTTTATCAAGGGTTGGACGAAATTTGAAGAGTCTTCTTGGCTTTCACAAGCTTTGAAAGTCTCTTTAGCTTCCATGTGAGAATATGAAAGGTCACCTTCAAGTACTTGCAAACAAATAACGCTCCGTAACTCTTCGTATTCCCGAGATGTTGGAAACATGGAAATAGCTTCTTGAAGTCTCTTAAGTCGTCCTCTAGTCATAGGACCCTCCAATTGCTCAAATGGTGACTCTCCAGCTTTCGGTGACATTTCATCTTCCGGTGACTTTTCAGCTTCCCGTGACCCTTGGCATTCCTTGGCATCCCGAGTTCCAGAAAGTGTGGTTTGATTGCTATCAAATGGCGAGGATGTTTCAAGCCATGAAGAAAGACATGGCCTAAATCAGTATGGGACAAATCCATCAAAAACTCTATGAGCAACAAAATCTTTTTAAAGAAATGATGTAGAGACGTAAGATTCCTAAAAACGTATGTGATAAATTCTACCTTGAAATAAAATGTCATGAGAAAGCATGCCATTGTTCCAAAAACTATAAAGAAAAAGATAACCAAAAGCTCAAAAGGAAAAAGAAAAACCAAACATACAGGTTTTTCCGAAGGAAGTCATTAAGAAAGAAGTCCATTGACCGATGTTATCTATGTGGATGAAAAGGGCATTTTGCAAAAACTTGCCCTACGAAGAAAGGGAAAGCGGCTAAGCTAGCATCACAGACCTTTCACTATCATGAAGCAGATGTTGATGAAGCAAGCATAGAATCTCTCTATTCAGAATAATATGGCCGAGATACTTATACAACTTCGTCCTTCATGGGACATCTGATGAAGAAGATTTAGAAGAGAATGTCCCCATTCTTATGATGAACCAACCTCCAATGCTGAAAACCAACATGATCATACAAGAAGGGCACCTCATCTTGAAGTCAAGGTGCTTCTGTCAAATTATGACAAGCCTATCAAAGTGATCAGAGTCCTTGATACAGGAGCACGAAAAACTATGATGAACCCAGCCATCCTTCCAGACGAAGCTTGGGAGTCTCATCATGAATATTTCTTTGCTACAGGTGGCCAAACCTTTCATATTGCCTTGATATCTAAACAACCAATCGGAATTCAAATCCTTCCAAACTATGTTGTCACGATCAAAGTCAACGGAAGCAAACTTCATGGACATGATTTATTAATGGCCTTTGATGTCATCTTCAAAGCTCAGAAGCTACTAATATTTTCCCATGGAGTCAAATACAAGAGAACATTCCTACCATTCAAACCAACACAAAAGCTGTTCACAGTAAAGGATATACCAGAATCTGATCAACTTATCAAAAGATTGAAAAAATATTATGTCGAGTATCATGCAGACTTCACGAATCCTCATCCACTTTGGAAGAACTCAGAATTCTATGTTCGACTTTCATTTAAGAAAAATAAGGATATTAACGCAACTAAAGCCACGCATCCTAGCATGACACTAGAAGAGCTGAATTTGGCCCCGACAAGAATGCAACGAGCTATTATCCTTGGGCCTAATTGAAGCCACCAACTCAAATTGGGCTTGCCCAACTTTTTATGTCAAGAAGAGAGCAGAACAAGTTCAAGGAAAGAAGAGGTTAGTCATTGATTACAAACCTCTCAACTATTACTTACTTGATGATAAATTCCCTTGGCCCAGGACAAAAATCATGTTCTCTTACCTCTCAAAAGCTCAAATCTTTTCCAAATTTGACCTTAAATCTGGTTTCTGGCAAGTGGGTTTACACCCACAAGATAGGTATTAAACAAATTTTTGCCTACCTACAGCTCAATACCAATTGACTGTTCTGCCATTTGGTCTCAAAGTTGCACCATCTTTTTTCCAAAAGACATTGATGAAAATCTTCAAATCCATACTAAACAACACCCTTGTCTACATAAATGATATCCTCTTATATTCCAATAATATAGAGGTACATGAACAACTTCTCAACATGTTCATAGACTTGGTACAATAATATGGTTGATCAAGCAAAAACTATTGATTTTTTGGGCATGAAGATTGAGGACGGGGAGTATGAACCAGGATCACACCTATCCCAAGAACTACTTAAGTTCCCGGATAAGCATTTATCTATTAAATAGGTTCAACAATTCCTTGGAATCATCAACTATCTTAAAGATTTTATCCCCAAATGTTCAGCCTATACAAGCAAATTGTCAAAGCTTCTAAAGAAAAGTCCACCTCCTTGGGATGTCGACCAAACTGCAGCAGTCAAAATCTTAAAGAAGTGTGTCAAAACCTCTCACCCTTGAGAATTCCTGGAGATGGCCAATGAATCTTACAAACTGATGCCAGTGATGATTATTGGGGACCTATCTTATTAGAAAACGAAGGTGGAAAAATTCATTATTGTGGACATGCCAGCGGCCAATTTAAAGAATCTGAAGCTTATTATCATGATGTCTACAAGGAGATATTAGTTGTCAAATTTGAATTCCATCTGGTGGGATACAATTTCATTACCTTACTAGATAATACATCCTTCCCAACGATTATGGAGCTCAAGAATAAAGGAGTCCCAGAAAAACAGCTACTCAGACTCAAAGACTGGTTTTCAAAATACCAGTTTGAAGTCCAACACATAAAGGGCAAGGATAATGTTGTGCCTAATTATCTCTCCAGACAATTTCAACTTCAACTCATATCATCTACCAAGGTGTTGCCCGTTATCTTTAGGGAAACGAAAGAAGATAATATCTTCCAAACCTGTTTTTAGAGAAAAGCTCCCATCCATCTTATCAATCCTGATTTATAATTTTCTCCTCGTGATGAGCCTTTCAAAACTCTTGGAGATATCCAACAACATACAACTGTAAATTTGGTTCAATATCTATCGAAATATATTTCTGAAGAAGGAATCCAAGAGGAATAATCCTGCTATCATCTCCAGAAACAATTCTTGGGCATAATACATGCTGCTCTTTCTAAAGATCTCACCTTCAACGGTTTATGGTACTTTTGGTGTTTGTCCACCTTATACTTTTATCCGATTGAGTTCTCAGTATGGGATACACTCATCTTTTTTCAAGATACTGAAAAGGACTCTACCCTCTGGGGGTCATTCCTTCTATGGTATGCAACTATGGAAGAATGGATACAAGTGCTACAAAATGTATTTTAGGATGATGAAGACCCTCATGTCATATTCCTCTATCATAAGCCATATTCTACAGGAATCTAAGAAGAACTTTGTCTGGTCCCCCTACACTATAAATGAAAGACAATCAAGGGTCCAATCCAATATATTAAGGAAGAGTGCCGAGAACTTTATGTCCATCTATGTTTTGCCAATAAAGTCATCCACATGAAGATACTGAACGACTTACTTATACCTCGTTCGTAGACAACCCTATCACTGAAGAATCTGGATCAAACCAATCTAGAACTAGTCAAGATCAAGAGTTCGAGTATGAACCCGAGTTCGACCCAAGAGAAGTTCAATCATAAATTTAAACCTTGTAATAAATACCCATAGAATAAGGGTGGTCTTGTATTTTCCTAGGCATGACATCTCATCTAGTGAGGTGTGCTTAAAGCCACATTTTATTTTTAAAATAATGTAATATCCATGTTATAAGGGTAGTTGTGTACTTTCTTAGACATGACATCTCATCTAGTGAGGTGTCTTTGAGATAAGTGTCTTGCATGCAACCTAGCATGACATATCCTACATGCAACCTTCTTAAAGATCATTTGATGAAGGTTGCCACTCTGACACGGGTCTTTGTAAGGGTTCATGACTCTTCACTCCCGAAACTCTATAAATAGGGGAGTTGAATCAATTGTAAAACACATGAAAATAAATTAAAACTCCATTTTCCATACTTATGAGTTTCTAAGTTCTTAGTTGTCTTCTCCAAAGCCCTTAAGCCAGTCCATGGCTCATCATATTCTCCATCTTATTATCTCGCCTCTTATGAGGATCTTACATATCAGAAATATGCTATAACATAGAAAAGAGTAACGGTCCCTATAGTTCACACAAAGATCACAATCCATGCTTTCAATTGCTTTTACTTGGTGGATCTGAGCTTTGCTCGATTAAGCTAAGAGTGCCGAAGAAGGAGTGAAAGTTTAGAGTCAACCTGGTCAAGGAAGTTTGAATACATGGTGGCCATAGTCCTCTAAGGGTGTGAACGAGTAGGGCTCCCGTACTAGCTTGGTATCAGAGCCAAGTTGCTCTCATCTTGTCGGCCGGAGAATATTTTGATTAATATTATAATATTATATAGTATATAGTTATACATATTATATATATTATATTATTAATATAATTATGTATAATATAATTATAAATATATGTATATATAATTAATATATTATTATACAAAATATAATTAATAATATATGTTATATATAATAGTAATTATTAGATGTATACTATATTAATATGTATTTACATATATACATATTAATATCATATTTATATAATTATTATATATTATAATATAGTATATTAATATATAGTATTATATATATATTATTATTATATACTATATATAATATAAACTACATATATTATATTATTAATATTAATATATAATATTATATAGAGACATATATAATATTACATGTATATAATTAATAATATAATTATTTGTATTAAATAATTATAATTTTATGTACATAGTATAATTTATATAGTATTATAATATTATATATACGTATATATATGTATACATATTAATTTATAATGTATACTACTATCATATATAATTATTATATAATAAAATAATTATTATATAATAAAATAATTATTATATAATAAAATAATTATTATATTAATTATATAATATGTATACTATTAATACATATATTATAAATTAATATATATAATATACATATAATATGTATATAATAGTATTATATGTTATAATATAGTATATTTATAATTATACTTAATATACCATAATAGTAAATATAATATATTATAGTACATTATATAATATAACTATATATATTAATATATATTATTTTTTTATATGTATTATAATATATTTTATTAATATATATAATACATTATTAATAATTATTAATACATACATAATTATTAAATATATATTATATATTATATATACATAGTATGTATAGTAATATTATAATTAAATATATAATATTATTATATATCGTATAATAGTATATTATATACATTATAATAGTATGTTATAATAGCATATATATATATTAATAATACATAATATATATTTAAACCTTCATCAAATGACTCCTCACTTTAAGAAGGTTGCATGTAGGAGATGTCATGCTAGGTTGCATGCAAGACACTTATCTCAAAGACACCTCACTAGATGAGATGTCATGTCTAGGAAAGTACACAACTACCCTTATAACATGGGTATTACATTATTTTAAACATAAACCATAACTTTAAGTACACCTCACTAGATAAGATGTCATGCCTAGAAAAATACAAGACTACCCTTATTATATGGGTATTTATTATAAGGTCTAAATTTATGATTGAACTTGTCTTGGGTCAAAGTCGGGTTCATACTCGAACTCTTGAGCTTGACTAGTTCCAGGTTGGTTTGATCTGGATTCTTCAGATATAGGGTTGACTACGAACGAGGTATAAGTAAGTCCTTAAGTATCTTCATGTGGATGACTTTTATTGGCAAAACATAGATGAACATAAAGTTCTCGGCGCTCTTCCTTATTATATTGGATTGGACCCTTGATTGTCTTCCATTTATAGTGTAGGGGGACCGGACAAAATTTTTCTTGGATTCCTATAGAATATGGCCTATGACAGAGGAATATGACATGAGGGTCTTCATCATCCTAATATTCATTTTGGAGCACTTTTGTATCTATTCTTCCACAGTTTCATACCATAGCAGGAATGACCACTAGATGGTAGAGTCGTTTTCAGTATCTTGGAAAAAAATGAGTGTATCCCATACTGAGAACTCAATCGGATGAAAGTATAAGGTGGACGAACACCATAGGCACCATAAACCGTTGAAGGTGAGATCTATAGAAAGAACAACATGTATTATGCCCAAGAATGGTTTCTGGAGATGATAGGAGGCTTGTTCCTCTTGGATTCCTTCTTCAAAAATATATTTCGATAGATATCGAACCAAATTTGCAGTTGCATGTTGTCAGATATCTCCAAGAGTTTTAAAAGACTCATTATAAGGAGGAAATGATAAATAAGGATTGATAGGATGGATGGGAGCTTGTCTCCTAAAACCAGTTTTGAAAGATATTATCTTCTTTTGTTTCCCTATTATAAAGATAACGGGCAGCACCTTGGTAAATGATATGAGTTGAAGCTAAAATTGTCTGGAGAGATAATCAGGCACAACATTGTCCTTCCCCTTTATGTGTTAGACTTCAAATTGGCATTTGAAAACCAGTCTTTGAGTCTGAGTAGCTGTTTTTCTAAGAATGATGTATTATCCAATTAGATAATGAAATTGTATCCCACCAGATGGAATTCAAATTTTTTAATTCTATATGTGACAGTTGATATCTCCTTCTAGACAATATGATAATGTACTTCAGATTCTTTGAAGTGGCCGCTAGCATGTCCACAATAATGAAGTTTCCCACCTTCATTTTCTAATAAGATAGCTCCCCAATAATCATCACTAGCATCTATTTGTAAGATCTGTTAGCCATCTTTAGGAATTCTCAAGGCTGAGAGCTTTAAGATGTTTGACTGCTGCAGTTTGGTCGACATCCCAAGGAGGTGGACTTTTCCTTAGAAGCTTTGACAATTTGCTTGTATAGGCTGAACATTTGGGGATAAAATCTTTAAGATAGTTGACGATTCCATGGAATTGTTGAACCTGTTTAATAGATAAATGCTTATTCGAGAACTTATGTAGTTCTTGGGATAGGTGTGATCCTGGTTCATACTCCCCATCCTCAATCTTCATGCCCAGAAAATCAATAGATTTTTGCTTGATCACACTTTCTTTTGGGATAGCATAATACCCATATTTTGTACCAAGTCTATGAATATATTGAGAAGTTGTTCACATTCCTCTATATTATTGGAATTTAAGAGGATATCATCTATGTAGACAAGGGTACTTTTTAGTATGGGTTCAAAGATTTTCATCACGGTCTTATGGAAAAGGGATGGTGCAACTTTAAGGCCAAATGGCAGAACTGTCCATTCGTATTGAGCTGGGGGTAGCAAAATATTTGTTTTATACCTTTTATCTAGGTGTAAACCCATTTACTTGAAACCAGATCTAAGGTCAAATTTGGAAAAGATTTGGGCTTCTGAGAGGTTTGTAATCAATGACTAACCTCTTCTTTCCTCCAACTTGTTCTGCTCTCTTATTTTACATAAAAAGCTGGCCAAACCCAATTTTAGTTGGTGGCTTCAATTAGGCCCAAGGATATAGCTCGATTCATTCTTGTCGGGCCAAATCCAGCTCTTCTTATAACTTTAGTGGCATTAATATCCTCATTCTTCTTAAAAGGAAGTCGAACATAGAATTTTGAGGTATTCCAAAGTGGATGAGGATTGGTCAAGTCTGCATGTGACTCGACATAACATATTTTCAATCTTTTGATAAGTGAATTAGGTTTTGGTATCTCCTTTACTGTGAACAACTTTTGTGTTGGTGTGAATGGTAGGAATGTCCTCTTCTATTTGACTCCATGGGAAAATATTTGTAGCTTCTAAGCTTTGAAGAAGACATCAAAGCCCATTAATAAATCATGTCCATGATATTCGCTTCCAATGACTTTGATCCAGACAACATATTTTGGAAGGATTTGAATTCCGACTGGTTGTTTAGATATCAAGGCAATATGAAAGGTTTGGCCATCTGCAGGAAAGAAATATTCATGATGAGACTCCCAAGCTTCGTCTGGAAGGATAACTGGGTTCATCATAGTTTTTTGTGCTCCTGTATGAAAGACTCCGATCACTTTAATAGGACTGTCATACTTTGACTGAAGCACCTTGACTTCAAGATGAGGTGATAATATCCCTTCTTGTATGATCATGTTGGTTTTCAGCATTGGAGGTTGGTTCATCATAAGAATGGGGACATTCTCTTCTAAATCTTCTTCATCAGATGTCTAATGAAGGACGAAGGTTGTATCAGAATCCCGGCCATCTTGTTCTGAATAGAGAGATTCTATGTTTGCTTCATCAACATCTACTTCATGATAGTGAAAGGTCTGTGATGCTAGCTTAGCCGCTTTCCCTTTCTTCGTAGGGCAGATTTTTACGAAATGCCCTTTTTGTACACATAGATAACATCTCTCAGGAGACTTCTTTCTGAATGGCTTCCGTCGAAAAACACATGTATGTTTGGATTTTCTTTTTCCTTATGAGATTTTTCTTATCTTTTTCTTTTTCTTTTTTTGGAACAGTGACTTGTTTTCTCATGACATTTTGAAATTATTTAAAGAGATTTTTGTTGCTCACAGAGTTTCTCCAGAGCAGCCAAGCAGGTTTGATGGATTTGTCCCATGCTGATTTGGGCCATGTCTTTCTTCATGGCTTGAAACATCCTCCCCATTTCTAGTTGTAGCTTTTGTGGTAAAGAGGCAAGGTAGACATTCTTCAGATTGGGATCATTATAGCCATTCAAAATGTCGAATCTTTCAGATATTCGTTTGAAATATCTGTCTAGATCCTTTTACAATAGCGACCAGCACCTGATAGAGAAGTATTCTTGAGACACAGCCTTGGTGTACAAAGAAACCTCACCGATAAATTCTCTATGTATCTCACCAAGTATGTCAGCTGGCGTTGGTGCATCGATCAATTGTACTTGCCGGTATTCTCCAAGGCTCAAGAACCATTCTCTTAGGACACCACATATAGTATATTAGTCTATATTATATTATACACTATATTATATTATTAATATACATATAATACATGTAATATTATATATGTATCCATATAATATTATATAATTATAATACATATATTATAATTATATATGTATAAGACATATTAATGTTATGTAATTATATAATATTATAATACAAATTAATATTAATAAGGTAATATATATAGTATACTTCTATATAGTATATAATAATAATATAATATAATATTGATATATATATAATACTATATATTAATATACTATATTATAATATATAATAATTATATAAATATTATATTAATATGTATATATGTAAATACATATTAATATATAATACATATATAATAATTACTATTATATGTAATATATATTATTAATTATATTTTGTATAATACTAATATTGTATATATGTATAATAATATATTAATTATATAGACATATATTTATAATTATATTAATAATATAATATATATTATAATACATTATGCATATTATTAAAATATATGTATTATAACATATATTAAGTATATAATATTAAGAACTATTATATATACATAATATATATTATATACTATCTAATTATTATATATAATTAATGTATATTAATACATATATTATAATATAATATATGTTATAATAGTATAATAATATATATTAGTATACGTATAATATAGTATAATTATGTATAATAATACTATATATTATAAGATGTTATATCATAATATATTATAATATACAATATGCATATACTATATACTATATAATATTATAATATTAATCAAAATATTCTTCGGTCGACAAGACAAGAGCAACCTGGCTCTAATACCAAGCTAGCACGGGAGCCCTACTCGATCACAACCTTAGAGGACCATGGCCAGCATGTATTCAAACTGCCTTAAGCAGGTTGACTCTGAACTTCCACTCCTTCTTCGGCACTCTTAGCCTTTTCTAACAATGCTTAGGGACCGTTACTCTTTTCTAGGTTATAGCATATTTCTAATATACAAGATCCTCACCAGAGGCGAGTATAGAGCATACTTTATACTATAAGGATAATAAGATGGAGAATATGATGAGCCATAGACTGGCTTAAGGGCTTTGGAGAAGAAAACTAAGAACTTAGAAACTCATAGGTATAGAAAATGGAGTCTTTATTTATTTTTGTGGGTTTTACAATTGACTCAACTCCCCCATTTATAGCATTTCGGGAGTGAAGAGTCATGAACCCTTAGAAAGACACATGTCAGAGTGGCAACCTTCATCAAATGACTCCTCACTTTTAAGAAGGTTTCATGTTGGACATGTCATGCTAGATTGCATGCAAGACACTTATCTCAAAGACACCTCACTAGAGAAGATGTCATGTCTAGAAAAGTACACAACTACCCTTATAACATGGGTATTACATTATTTTAAAAATAAAACGTGGCTTTAAGTACACCTCATTAGATTAGATGTCATGCCTAGGAAAATAGAAGACTACCCTTATTATATGGGTATTTATTACAAGGTTTAAATTTACAATTGAACTTGTCTTGGGTCAAACTCGGGTTCATACTCGAACTCTTGATCTTGACCAGTTCTAGGTTGGTTTGATCCAGATTCTTCAGTGATAGGGTTGACTGCGAATGAGGTATAAGTAAGTCCTTCAATATCTTCATGTGGATGACTTTTATTGGCAAAACATAGATTGACATAAAGTTCTCGGCGCTCTTCCTCATTATCTTGGATTTGGACCCTTGATTGTCTTCCATTTATAGTGTAGAGGGACCGGATGAAGTTCTTCCATCAATACCATATTTTTGTACGAAGTCTATGAACATGTTGAGAAGTTTTTTATGTTCCTCTAAATTATTAGAATATAAGAGGATATCATCTCGGTAGACAAGGGTGCTGTTTAGTATGGGTTCGAAGATTTTCATCATGGTCTAAATTATAATAACATTATATAAAATATTATACTATATTTATACATAATATTATAATAAGTATATTATATACATATAATTATATATGTATAATACTATTATAGTAATATATGAATCTATACATATATAATATTAGTATATATTACTATACATATTATTATAATATTATATGTTATACTGTATATTAATATAAATATTATAACTATGTATTAATAATATAGTTATCATATATAAATATTATACATTAATACATATAATATAATATGTTAATAATATATTATATACAATTAATTTTATATACATATATACTATAATATTATAATATATACATATAATATGACAGTATATATATTTATTAATATATTGTATATACTAATGTAATATTAATTAATACATATAATATATTATGTTATAGTATATATTATAATATAATATAGTATGTATAATATTAATAGATATATGTTAATATATGTATTATATGTATATATTATATATAATATATAAGTATATATACTAATATTAATACAGATATATAATATTAACTGTATAGATAATAATATATATAATATACTATAATTATATACAGAATATAACATTATTATATAATATATATATAATATATTAATTATATAATATTATTACATAATATTATAATATATGTTATATGTATAATATTAATATTAATGTATAATAACATACTATATATATATTATTAATATATTTATACATTAATAAATATGTATATTTGTTATTGATATAAGTATATATTAATAATATTTACATATAGTATATAACTAATTAATATGTACATATATAATGATTATAAATATTATACATGAATATTATAACTATATTACTATATAATATATATCTATATAATATATAGGTATAAATATACTATTATAATATATTAACAATTACATAATTAATGTAATATATACATAATAATTATACATTATACTTTTTATATAATATTATAACACATAATACATAGTATATATTAGACACATTAATATATGTATTATAATGTATATATTGTTCCTATTTCTATTAATACATATTATAATACATATTATATATATTACTATGCATACTATATATTATATAATATATATTACATATTATTAATATAATAATTATAATATTATTAATTATATCATACTATATTATAGTATATACATTATATACATATTTTTATTAATTAGTATGTATATTATTATAATATATAGTATATTATAATATTATATAAATTATACATAATAACATACATATGTAATATATATAACATTATAATATATAATATTAATAATTATACATATATACTATATAATAATTATACTATAATATAAAATTCTATATTATTACATATACTATTATTAATTATATCTATTTATTATAGTCTAATAATTATTAAAATATAAAATTATATATAATATAATATAGTATACTATTAATATATTTATATATAATTAGTAATATATAACATAATAATTATATTATAATAATTAATTTATAATATAATAAATAATAATTATTACTATTATTAAACTATTATAATAAATAATATACTTATAATAAATAATATACTTATAATAATGTATATTATATGTATATATAATTATATAATTATTATATATATGATATAATATATATTACATGTATATACTATAATTATATAATACCTATATTATATAATATGTATTATTAATTTATATAATTATATTTATAACATATTATATTATGTTAATATAATATATACATATAATATATATTATAATGTACATACATATTATAATTATTAGTATATATTATTATAGTATGTATGTAATATAATTATTATATAGTATAATAATATAAAATATTTTAATATATTAATTATGTAATATATATTATAATAATTATATAATATAATACCTATTTATATTATTTATATTAATTGCTATACATATATACATATTAATATGCTATTAATACATATACTATATATGCATATATTATTTAGTTATATATTATATGTAAATATTATTAATATATATCTATATTTATAATTCGTATATATATTTATTAATGTATAATGTATAGTATAGTTATTATAATATTATACATATAACATATATTATAATATTATGCAATAATATTATATTTTGTGTATAATTATTAATTATTATAATAATAGAATAGTATACTATAATAATAATATTATAGTAAACATATTAATATACTAAATATATAAAATATCTTAATTTATAATTATAATATATATTAATAATAATATTTATATTATAATATAAATTAATTATAATATTATAATATGTATAATGTATGTTAATATATATTATAATTAATTCATAAGCTATAATATGTATAATAGTATATAATAGTATTATATATATGTTAATATATATTATAGTGTATTAATAATATATTAATATAATATTATATGAACATTATATAATATTACAAATTATAATATAGTATGTATATTTATAATAATTATAATTATATTGTGTATTAAATATATTATAATAGTATACATACAATTAATTATATAGAATTTATTATAATATATATTATATACTGTTAATATATAATATGTATATATTATAATATTAATAACATTATATTAATATGTACATACTATATATAAATATATATTTACATATAATTGTATATAATACATAATTATATAATCTTAATATATATATTATATAAAATATTAGGTATACATATAATATACATATATATTATACATATTATTTATACTATTAATAATTATAACATATTAATTTTAATATGCATAATATACTATATATATGTACTATTAATAATTAATTATAGTATATAGTATATTATTACATATATAATAATTTATTAGTACTATTAATATGTTATTATAATAATTAGATAATAATATATTTCATTAATATATTACATATATATTATAATATATTAATAATATTAATTATAATTATTATAATATTATATATGTATATAATAGTATACATTATGGTGTACATATGTAGTATATATTTATATAATAATATAATCATATATTATATTATTATATATATATATTATGCGTTTATATATGTGTATAATATTATGTATATATTAATATAATTAATACATATATAATTAATATTATATGTATTATAATATGGTATAATATATAATACATATATAATAATTATTATATTATATGTTACACTGTCCATGTAATATTAATATGTATACTATATTAATAATAATATTTTCAAATATATAATTATATATTAGTATATTATTATAGTATATCATATGTATGTTATATTATAATATACTAATATTAACTATACATATTATAATATAATAACAAATATAATTAATTAATATATATATAATATACTATATAATATATGTGTCATAATATAATTATGAATATACTATATAAATAATTATATTAATATTTTATACATTATATATAAATATATTATAAATATATATTAATAAATTTAATATATAGCATATGTATTATATAACTATCGTATATAATGTATGTATTTGTATATATTAATTAGTTATATAGTATATGTAAATATTATTAATATATACTAATATTAGTTATATGTATATATATTTATTAATATATATATATTAATAATATATATGTATAGTATAGTTATTATGTATTAATATTAATATTATACGTATAACATATATTATAATATTATGTAATAATATTATATAATTGTTATATTATATATTATAAAATAATGTTATATTCAGTACATAATTATTAATTATTATAATACATTATATAATATATATATATATGTACATAATATTATAATATAATAACACTATACTATAATAATAATATTATAATATAATTAATATATAATAGTTATTATAATTATTACTATATTAATACATTATATATTAATATGTATATATTATATAATATGAATATAATCTATGTAATATGTATTATAATTAATTTATGGTATATATGTATATATTTATATTATAATATATAATATAATATTAATACAAAATATTATAATATATGTTATATGTATAATAGTAATATTAATATAAAATAACTATACTATACATATATATTATTAATATATTTATACATTTAAATATATTAATAATGTATATACATATTATTAACATAAGTATATATTAATAATATTTACATTGTATAATATTAATATATATAATATTATATGTTATTATTAATTATTATATATTAGTATGTATATAATAATAATATATAATTAATAGTATAAAATATTATAATACATTAATTATAATATATGTATATAATATAATACTATTAATTATATTAATATTATGTATACATTAAATGAGTCCTCACTTTAAGAAGGTTGCATGTACGACATGTCATGCTAAGTTGCATGCAAGACACTTATCTGAAAGACACCTCACTAGATTAGATGTCATGTCTAGGAAAGTACACAACTACCCCTTATAACATGGGTATTACATTATTTTTTACATAAAATGTGGCTTTAAGTACACCTCACTAGATGAGATGTCATGTCTAGGAAAATACAAGACTACCGTTATTATATGGGTATTTATTACAAGGTTTAAATTTATGATTGAACTTGTCTTGGGTCGAACTCAGGTCATACTCGAACTCTTAATCTTGACTAGGTCCAAGTTAGTTTGATACGGATTCTTCAGTGATAGGGTTGACTATGAACGAGGTATAAATAAGGCCTTCAGTATCTTAATGTGGATGGCTTTTATTGGCAGAACATAGATGAACATAAAGTTCTCGGCGCTCTTCCTTATTATCATGGATTGGACATATTAATTATATAAATATGTAATATATTTATTTATTATAAGATACTATTATAATATTAATATTATTATATTATATATATAATATACTAGTCTTAATATATAATATTGTATATTTATGTATATTTTATAATTAATGTACATAATATAATATATTACTTTATATAATACTACATATATATTTATTATAATATATTATACGTGTTAATATTATATGCATATATATATGTATATTAA
Source organism: Caryopteris x clandonensis (assembly GCA_028749325.2). NCBI lineage: Eukaryota > Viridiplantae > Streptophyta > Magnoliopsida > Lamiales > Lamiaceae > Caryopteris > Caryopteris x clandonensis. The sequence continues at coordinate 158,529 of JAPYKT020000021.1, forward strand.
TATAATATATTTGTACTACAGATAGATGTATATAATATTATTAATATATTATAATATATTATTTATAATATATAATTATATATATTATAAATATATATAATATATAATATAATATATTATTATATAATTATACATTATATTATATATTATTAATATATTATATACTATATATATTAATATAATATATTAATAATTTGTATAATTATATTAATATATAAATAATATTAGTATCATATATAATATAGTTAATTATACATATTATAGTATATTATAATATATACAGTATTATATATTATATAAATATAACATATATTAATATATTATATACTATATAATATATACATATATTATAATAATTATTATAAGACCCCTGATAATAAATACAACGACCCTCCTAATATCATTTCCACAAGAGGGTTATTCCTGCAGACATGAAGAAAGACCATTATCTCCAAATCCCCGAGCTCCTAAACCATGTTTCATGTTCAAAAGCCGCAAAGAAGATTTTCCTCCTCTAGAGAGATGCGAGGATCAAACCTCTAAGGTATCCTCAAGGCCTTATATTCAAAGTACTGTAGTAGAAGAAATTGGCCATTTAAAACCTCTGAGTCAAGGAGAGGAAGTCCTCAATTGGTAGACCACAAATGCTCGGGCACAAAATCAGTCACTATAAAGTATTGATTCCAAGGTAACTCAAGTTCTCGACAAGGTTTAAAATTCATATAATTAAATGAGTTACTTGCAGACCCAGCTTCTTAGAGGGGAACCGAGGCTTACTTGGAAGATAACCCAGTTGGATAGAGAACTCAGAAGCCTTATTGCAAATCGGTGGTATTGCTTAGAGTTCCCATCAAAAGAAGCAGATATTAAGCAATTCAAAAAGGAGCTTGCGAGGATCGAAGAAGATAAGGCTGAAAGAAGCTCAACCTTTATGTCCCTGATACAGTCTCCACTTTTCTGACTTCACCAACCTTATATCAATCTCCAAATGAGTCAAAGACAGAGTCCCAGCTGTGTGCCCAACATTTTGGGATGATCTCCAGTATACCCTTACCGCCTTCAAGACAGAAAGAAGCAGAAGATGATTAATCAAAGGCTGAAGGTAAAAAAACCCATTAATACTTTAATGGCCCATCCTAAGTTCTCGGATCTCCTAGGAGAAACAAGTTATCCGAAAGAAAGTCAAAGCTATACATCAGAATCAACTAAAACATTTCCCGTATCAAGCGGAACAGAGGAAGAGATAGCTGATGTTTCAGCAATCCTTATGGCTGATGCAGGAGAAAGTCAACCCTTCACTGAACCTATTTCTGATGACTCGGATCAAGAGACTACTGACAGACCATATGTGACAGATCATACAAAAAAGTAAGGTACTAAACCCTCCATTGGTCCTTGGTTTTCATTTGATGATGTACCTATTCAAAAGCGAAGAGAAAAGATGCATATACTATCAGCCTGGATACATAATCATCTAAACAGAGAAGGAGCTGATTTAAGAATAGTTCTCAAGGAATTCACATCAAGGTTTCTTGGTGTCCTAAGAGAATGGTTCTTGAGCCTTGGAGAATACCAGCAATTACAATTGATCGGTGCACCAACACCAGCTGACGTACTTGGTGAGATACATAGAGAATTTTTCGGTGAGATTTCTTTGTACACCAAGGCTGTGTCTCAAGAATACTTCTCGATTAGGTGCTGCTCACTATTGAAAAAGGATCTGGACAGGCATTTCAAACGAATGTCTGAAAGATTCTACATTTTGAATGGCTATAATGATCCCAATCTGAAGAATATCTACCTTTCCTCTTTACCACAAGAGCCACAACTAGAAATGGCGAGGATGTTTCAAGCCATGAAGAAAGACATGGCCCAAATCAGCATGGGACAAATCCATCAAACCTGCTTGGCTGCTTTGGAGAAACTCTGTGAGCAACAAAATCTCTTTAAATAATTTCAAAATGTCATGATAAAGCAAGTCATTGTTCCAAAAAAGATGAAGAAAAAGATAAGAAAAAGCTCATAAGGAAAAAGAAAAACCAAACATATAAGTTTTGTCAAAGGAAGCCATTCAGAAAGAAGTCCACTGACAGATGTTATCTATGTGTAAAAAAAAGGGCATTTCGTAAAGATCTACCCTACGAAGAAAGGGAAAGCGGCTAAGCTAGCATCATAGACATTTCACTATCATGAAGTAGATGTTGATGAAGTAGACATAGAATCTCTCTATTCAGAATAAGATGGCAGGGATTCTGATACAGCCTTCGTCCTTCATTAGACATCGGATGAAGAAGATTTAGAAGAGAATGTCCCCATTCTTATGATTAACCAACCTCCAATGCTGAAAACCAATATGATCATAAAAGAAGGGATGTCATCACCTCATCTTGAAGTCAAGGTGCTTCAGTCAAACTATAACAGGCCAATTAAAGTGATCGGAGTCTTTCATACAGGAGCACAAAAAACTATGATGAACCCAATTATCCTTCCATATTGCCTTTCACCTCATCTTGGGAGTCTCATTGTGAATATTTATTTGCTGCAGATGGCTAAACCTTTCATATTGCCTTGATATCTAAACAACCAGTTGGAATTCAAATCCTTCCAGACTGTGTTGTCTGGATCGAAGTCATTGGAAGCAAACTTCACAGACATGATTTATTAATGGGCTTTGATGTCTTCTTCAAAGCTTAGAATCTACAAATATTTTTCCATGGAGTCAAATACAAGAGGACATTCCTACCATTCACACCAACACAAAAGCTGTTCACAGTAAAGGAGATACCAAAACTTGATTCACTTGTGAAAAGATTGAAAATATGTTATGTCGAGTCACATGCAGACTTCACCAATCCTCATCCACTTTGGAAGACCTCAGAATTCTATGTTCGACTTCCTTTTAAGAAGAATGAGGATAGTAACGCCACTAAAGTTACCAGAAGAGCTGAATTTGGCTCGACAAGAATGAATCGAGCTATTATCCTTGGGCCTAATTGAAGCCACCCACTCAAATTCGGCTTGGCCAGCTTTTTATGTCAATAAGAGAGCAGAACAAGTTGGAGGAAAGAAGAGGTTAGTCATTGATTACAAACCTCTCAGAAGCCCAAATCTTTTCCAAATTCGACCTTAAATCTGGTTTCTAGCAAGTGGTTTTACACCTAGATGAAAAGTATAAAACAACTTATTACCTACCCACAGCTCAATTACCAATGGACAGTTCTACCATCTGGTCTTAAAGTTGTACCATCCCTTTTCCAACAGACCGTGATGGAAATCTTCAAACCCATACTAAAAAACACCCTTGTCTACATAGATGATATCCTCTTATATTCCAATAATATCGAGGAACATGAACAACTTCTCAACATGTTCATAGACTTGGTACAAAAATATGGGTATTATACTATCCCAAAAGAAAAGTGTGATCAAGGAAAAATCTATTGATTTTCTGGGTATGAAGATTGAGGATGGGGAGTATGAACCAGGATCACACCTATCCCAAGAACTACTTAAGTTCTCGGATAAGCATTCACCCTATACAAGCAAATTGTCAAAGCTTCTAAGGAAAAGTCCACCTCCTTGGGATGTTGACCAAACTGCAGCAGTCAAACATCTTAAAGAAGTGATATAAGACCTTCTTGGAATAGATCTTAGACCTTCTATCCACGTGCAAACGAGATAGACAACCTTTGATTCTAACCGAGACAACCTTTACACTCTGATCGGAACCCTTGAAGAACAAGGTTAAGTAAGTCGGAACTTAACCCTTCTAATCACTCAGAATTGAGAATTAGACAAACTAAGTTTCTAAGATGGTTGGTCGCCACACTTGAAGTGATAAGACCGTATACTAGAACGCCACAAGCTTATACTCGATAAGTCCTAGAAGTTCTCTAAAGAACAAAGAAAACTCAGAAAATATTCTGAAAGTTGAAATCTTGAATATATGATATGATGTGATCTTACAATGGAGTTTTATCCCTATTTATACTACATGGCTAGGTTCAACATGTTTAAAACACATTGATTACATTCAATTCTACATTAAAACATGAATTTTGACTTCAAACTTTATGTCTACACTCAAACAATGAACCTACCCTACATTTGAGCCATGTACATCACCGGGCTGTTACATTCTCCATTGTAACTCTTCAAAAACGTTCATGATTGGGCTGTTACATTCTCCACTTCAGCTCCTTCAAAGTGTGTGTGATAGGCCATCAATTGGGTCACTAATTTGGGCTTTACTTTGGCCTGAAATGTCTCACAAAGTTGGACTGAATTTTGGGCTGCCATTGGATCACCTACATGGGCTGACCGAACACACAATTGGGCCAATGCTTCCTTGAATCTTTTGGCTCGTGCTCGAGTGATAGGTCCGTGAGGTAGAGAGAGTATTTCATCTATGTCTCGGTCCTTCTCCTTTGCTTGAATTGCATCCGTGACCTTGTTTGCATCATTCCCCCCTTGTTGAAAAGGATTTGTCCTCAAATCTGGTTCAAAGTCAAACGGAGACAAATCAGAAACGTTAAAGCTAGCACTAACATTATACTCACCTGGAAGATCTAGCTTATAAGCATTGTCATTGATACGCTCTAAAACTTGAAATGGACCATCTCCTCTTGTCATTAGTTTGGACTTCCTCTTTTCGGGAAATCGTTCCTTCCTCAAATGCAACCAAACCCAATCTCCTGGCTCAAAAACAACTTTCTTACGACCCTTGTTGGCATTTTTGACATATTGTTGTGTTTTCTTCTCAATGTTGATTCGGGCCTTCTCATGGATTTGTTTTACAAATTCAGCCTTTTTCTTGCCATCCATACTAGCTTGCACACTTAAAGGAAGAGGGGTCAAATCTAATGGTGATAAAGGATTAAACCCATAAACGATTTCAAAAGGAGTATAATTAGTAGCAGAATGTGTACTCCGATTGTATGCAAACTCTATATGTGGCAAACAATCTTCCCAAGTCCTCAAATTTGATTTTATTATGGCCCTAAGCAAAGTAGACAATGTCCTATTTACTACCTCAGTTTGGCCATCAGTTTGTGGGTGACATGTTGTTGAAAACATCAATTTTGTCCCTAACTTTCCCCACAATGTTTTCCAAAAATAACTCAGAAATTTAGTGTCTCTATCCGAAACAATGGTTTTTGGCATGCCATGTAATCGAACAATCTCCCTAAAGAACAACTCAGCTATATGCGATGCATCATCAGTTTTATGACATGCAATGAAATGAGCCATTTTCGAGAACCTATCAACCACTACAAAGATAGAGTCTTTACCTTTCTTGGTTCTTGGTAAACCAAGCACAAAGTCCATTGAAATATGGGTCCAAGGTTCCGAAGGTATCGGAAGAGGTGTATATAAACCATAGGGTTTAACCTTCGATTTAGCTTGCATACATGTCACACAATTAGCACAAATCTTTTGAACATCATGTTTCATGCGTGGCCAATAGAAATGATCATGCAAAATAGCCAATGTTTTATCTACACCAAAATGCCCCATTAAGCCCCCACCATGAGCTTCTCTCACAAACAATTCCCTCAATGAACTCACGGGTATACAAAGCCTATTTTCTTTAAAAAGATAGCCATCATGCTTGTAGAACTTACCAAATGCAATCTTGTCACATGCTTTGTAAATTTCAGCAAATTCGGCATCGTTTTCATACAAATCACGAATGAATGTAAATCCAAGCAATTTGGTATCTAAAACGGATAATAGAACATACCTTCTCGATAATGCATCTGCAACCACATTTTCCTTACCTTTCTTGTATTTGACAAGGTATGGAAACGTTTCGATAAACTCGACCCACTTTGCATGACGCCTGTTCAGCTTTTGTTGCCCCTTCAAATGTTTTAACGATTCGTGATCGGTGTGGATGATGAACTCTTTTGGCCAAAGGTAGTGCTGCCACGTTTGCAATGCCCTCACCAAAGCGTACATTTCCTTATCATAGGTTGGATAATTTAGGGCGGCTCCACCCAATTTCTCACTGAAATATGCAAGTGGCTTTCCTCCTTGCATCAAAACCGCTCCAATTCCTACTCCTGAGGCATCACATTCAATTTCAAAAGTTTTGTCAAAATTTGGCAACATTAGTAAAGGAGCGTTAGTCAATTTTTCTTTAATCAAATCAAAAGCTCTTTCTTGCTCCTTTTCCCACTTAAATGGTACGTTTTTCCTAATAACTTCCGTCAATGGTGCTGCCAACGTACTAAAGTCCCTCACAAATCGACGATAGAAGCTTGCCAAGCCATGGAAGCTCCTTACTTGGCTCACGGTCTTTGGTGTAGGCCAATCCCGTATAGCTTTAATCTTCTCTTCATCCACTTCAATTCCTGATGCACTCACAACAAAACCAAGAAAAACAAGCCTATCCGTGCAAAAGGTACATTTCTTAAGATTAGCAAATAGTCTTTCTTTTCTAAGAACATCCAAAACAGATTTAAGATGCTCCTCATGCTCATAGAGATTTTTGCTGTAGATCAAAATATCATCAAAATAAACTACCACAAACTTACCAATGAATGGTCGTAATACATGATTCATCAACCTCATGAAAGTGCTAGGGGCGTTTGAAAGCCCAAAAGGCATTACTAACCATTCGTAGAGTCCATGTTTGGTCTTGAATGCAGTTTTCCATTCATCCCCCTCCTTCATGCGTATTTGATGGTACCCACTTTTGAGATCTATTTTAGAAAATAAGGAAGCACCATACAATTCATCTAGCATATCGTCAAGACGAGGAATGGGGTGACGATACTTTACCGTTATGTTGTTCACTGCCCGACAATCAACACACATTCTCCAAGTGCCGTCCTTCTTTGGCACTAACAATACCGGTACCGCACAAGGGCTTAAGCTTTCTCGAACATATCCTTTCTCCAAAAGTTCAGCCACTTGTTTTTCCAACTCCTTTGTTTCCTCTGGATTTGTCCGATAAGCTGGTCGGTTTGGAATTTGCGCTCCCGAAACAAAGTCAATTTGATGTTCTATTCCTCGAAGGGGTGGCAATCCTTTCGGCGTTTCCTCGGGGAAAAGATCATCGTAATCCTGCAAAAGAGAGAGAATATTGCTCGGAAGTGTTCCGGCTAATTCTTGAGTTGATAAAAGAGCCTCCTTGTACAAAAGTACCAAAAGGGGCTGTTTTGAAATCAAAGCTCTCCTCAGTTCTCTCTTACTGGCCAAAAAGCACTCTTTTCTCTCTAAATTCTCACTCTTTTCCTCACAAATGTGTTTATCGCTCTTTTTGTGTTTGTCACTCTTTTTCTTTTCCCTCTCTCTCTCATATGATTGTTGGAGCTTTATTTGATCTTCTAAAGCTTCTTGAGGTTTTAAAGGAACGAGAGTGATAGGAACCTTGTTGAAAGTGAAAGAATACCTATTTGAGTATCCATCGTGCTTTGCCCGTTTGTCGAATTGCCAAGGTCGGCCAAGTAGCATATGGCATGCTTGCATTGGAACCACGTCACAAAGGACATCATCCTCATACTTGCCGATTGTGAAAAGAATTCTTACTCGACGGTTCACCTTTACCTCTCCTTGATCATTCAACCATTGAAGTCGATAGGGTTTTGGGTGTTTTTCGGTTGTAAGCCCCAACTTCTCTACCATGTCACAACTTGCTGCATTTGTACAACTTCCACCATCGATAATTATGCTACAAACCTTACCATTCACCAAACACCGGGTATGGAACAAATTCTCCCGTTGGTTTTCATCCTCCTTGGTTTGAGCACTTAGAATCCTTCTTGCAACAAGTAAATCACCTTTGGCTGCAACTTGCTCTTCTCCTTCTTCTTCTTCATCCGAATTATCATCAACTTCTTCTTTTTCATCCTCGGACTCAAGCTCCCCGTGGGCATTAATAATCAAAGCCCTCTTGTTTGGGCATTGGCTAGCAATGTGGCCATTCCCATGACATTTGAAGCACTTAATATCTCGAGTCTTTTCTAGAGTGTTAGTGGCCTTAGGAATAGTAGAAGTAGAAGAAGATTTTGGAAACTTGAAAGACTCACTTTTGAATTTCGATGATTGCTCTTCCTTTCTGTAAGGTGCTTTCCACGAACTAGAAGAAGCTCCACCAAAACCTTTCCGTACAGCTCTTTTTCTCTTCAATTGTTCCTCCACCTTTTGAGCTTGGTGCACCATATCTTCCAATTCTATGTATTGGTGCATTTCGACCACATCCGCTATCTCCGGATTGAGGCCGTGTAAGAATCGAGCCATTGTAGCTTCCCGATCCTCTTCAACATTCGCCCTTATCATAGCGATCTCCATTTCTTTGAAATACTCATCAACTGATTTTGAACCTTGAGAGAGACGTTGGAGTTTATTATATAAGTTTCGATAATAGTGACTCGGAACAAACCTTTTTCTCATTATGGCCTTCATTTCGTCCCATGTTTCAATTGGCCTTTCCCGGTTCCTTCTCCTACTCACGACAAGTTGATCCCACCAAGTAACGGCGTAATCTGAAAATTCCACTGCCGCTAACTTTACTTTACTTTCTTCTTCAAGTTGTTGATATTCGAACACCATTTCCATTTTTGTTTCCCACTCAAGATAAGCTTCTGGGTCACTTTTGCCTTGAAATGGAGGAATTTTGATCTTGATGTTGTTTCCACCATACCTTTGTCTTCGAACGTCGGGTTCATCAACAACTTCTTGCACCCTTGGCTGCCTATTTGGTTGTTGAGGTTGAGCTTGAGGCACTCGTTGCTCAACTTGATCAATACGGTCGTGTACACCTTCCATTTCTTCTCGAAGCAACCTCCTCATTTCTCCAAGTAAAGCTTGCATTTGGAGGTTTTGGGTTCTATGACCGGTTTCTTCTTCGTTACTCATGATTTATAACCTGCAAAAGAATGTTAGAAAAAAAAATATCCTCACAACACTCCCTTACGTGTTTCACTCAAAAGATGTCACTCACTCTCGTGTTTCCCACAAATATCGGCTTTTACCCTCAAGATGTGCTCACCACTCAAGCCTTTTACCACTCAATCTTCGTTTTCTATAGTTCTTATGAGAACTACGTTAAACAAATCAAGTGTGCCTGTGTCAAATTCTAGATACGGAAAAAAAAAACCACCAAAAAATAACACGAATAGCTCACAAAGAAAGAAAAACCAAAGAAGTCACAATAGATTTGTAACCTAAGTAAACCGAAGCCTTTTGTACTTTGATCTTTTTTTTTTTTTTTTTTTTTTTTTTTTTGCACTTTGATCCTTTTTTTTTTTTTTTTTTTTTTGCACTTTGATCCTTTTTTTTTTTTTTTTTTTTTTTTTTTTTTTGAGAAGAGATGAATAGAAATTTCAATATGGAAGGATTAGAAATGAAAGAATAAAGATAGATGGATAGAAGCTAACAAAACCTGTTGAACCAAAGCTCTGATACCAAATGATATAAGACCTTCTTGGAATAGATCTTAGACCTTCTATCCACGTGCAAACGAGATAGACAACCTTTGATTCTAACCGAGACAACCTTTACACTCTGATCGGAACCCTTGAAGAACAAGGTTATCTACACTCAAACAATGAACCTACCCTACATTTGAGCCATGTACATCATCGGGCTGTTACATTCTCCATTGTAACTCTTCAAAAACGTTCATGATTGGGCTGTTACATTCTCCACTTCAGCTCCTTCAAAGTGTGTGTGATAGGCCATCAATTGGGTCACTAATTTGGGCTTTACTTTGGCCTGAAATGTCTCACAAAGTTGGACTGAATTTTGGGCTGCCATTGGATCACCTACATGGGCTGACCGAACACACAATTGGGCTAATGCTTCCTTGAATCTTTTGGCTCGTGCTCGAGTGATAGGTCCGTGAGGTAGAGAGAGTATTTCATCTATGTCTCGGTCCTTCTCCTTTGCTTGAATTGCATCCGTGATCTTGTTTGCATCAAGAAGTGTGTCAAAAGCTCTCACCCTTAAGAATTCCTAGAGATAGCTAATGAATCTTACAAATAGATGTCAGTGATGATTATTGGAGAGCTATCTTATTAGAAAACGAAGGTGGGAAACTTCATTATTGTGGACATGCTAGCGGCCAATTCAAAGAATCTGAAGTACATTATCATGCTTACAAGGAGATATCAGCTGTCACATATAGAATTAAAAAATTCAAATTCCATCTGGTGGGATACAATTTTATTATCCGACTGGATAATACATCATTCCGAGCGATTATGGAGCTCAAGAATAAAAGAGTCCCAGAAAAACAGCTACTCAAACTCAAAGACTGGTTTTCAAAATACCAGTTTGAAGTCCAACACATAAAGGGGAAGAACAATGTTGTACCTGATTATCTCTCCAGACAATTTTAGCTTCAACTCATATCATTTACCAAGGTACTGCCCGTTATCTTTATGACAGGGAAACAAAAGAAGATAATATCTTCCAAAACTAGTTTTTGGAGACAAGCTCTCATCCATCTTATCAATCCTGATTTATCCTTCTCATGATGAGCCTTTCAAAACTCTTGGAGATATCTGACAACATGCCACTGTAAATTTGGTTCGATATCTATCAAAATATATTTTTGAAGAAGGAATCCAAGAGGAACAAGCCTGCTATCATCTCCAGAAACCATTCTTAGGCATAATACATGTTGCTCTTTCTAAAGATCTCACCTTCAATGGTTTATGGTGCCTATGGTGTTCGTCCACCTTATATTTTCATCCGATTAAGTTCTCAGTATGGGATACACTCATCTTTTCCAAGATACTGAAAAGACTCTACTGTCTAGTGGTCATTCCTACTATGGTACGCAATTGTGGAAGAATAGATACAAGTGCTCCAAAATGAATATTAGGATGATGAAGACCCTCATGTCATATTCCTCTGTCATAGGCCATATTCTAAAGGAATCCAAGAAGAATTTCGTCCGGTCCCCCTACACTATAAATGGAAGACAATCAAGGGTCCAATCCAAGATAATAAGGAAGAGCGCCGAGAACTTTATGTTCATCTATGTTTTGCCAATAAAAGTCATCCACATGAAGATACTTAAGGACCTACTTGTACCTCGTTCGTAGTCAACCCTATATCTGAAGAATCTAGATCAAACAAACCTGGAACTAGTCAAGCTCAAGAGTTCGAGTATAAACCCGACTTCGACCCAAGATAAGTTGAATCATAAATTTAGACCTTGTAATAAATACCCATATAATAAGGGTAGTCTTGTATTTTTCTAGGCATGACATCTTATCTAGTGAGGTGTACTTAAAGTTATGGTTTATGTTTAAAATAATGTAATATCCATGTTATAAGGGTAGTTGTGCACTTTCCTAGACATGACATCTCATCTAGGGAGGTGTCTTTGAGATAAGTGTCTTGCATGCAACCTGGCATGACATGTCTTACATGCAACCTTCTTAAAGTGAGGAGTCATTTGATGAAGGTTGCCACTCTTACACATGTCTTTGTAAGGGTTCACGACTCTTCTTTCCCGAAACTCTATAAATAGGGGAATTGAGTCAATCGTAAACACACTAAAATAAATAAACACTCCATTTTTCATACCTATGAGTTTCTAAGTTCTAAATATAATATAGATAGATATATAATATTACATGTATTATATGTATATTAATAATATAATATATATTGTATAAAATAATATAGACTAATATACTATATGTTATAGGGTTATTATAATATTACATGTATAGAATTAGTAATATAATTATACGTATTAAATAATTATAATTTATATGTATATAGTATAATTTATATAGTATTATAATATTACATATATGTATATATGTATACATATTAATTTATAATGTATAATACTATCATATAAAATTATTATATTAATTATATAATATGTATACTATTAATACATATATTATTTATTAATATATATAATATTCATATAATATGTATATATAGTATTATTATGTAATAGTAAATCATATAGAATTTATTAATATATATATGTATAATATCTAATAATAATAATTATATTATTAATTATATACATGTAATATTATAATAATTCTATAACATATAGTATATTAGTCTGTATTATATAATACATTATGTATTATTTTATTAATATACATATAATACTTGTATAATATCTTTATAACATATTAATATATATATATATATGTATATTAATAATTATAATATGTATATAATAGTATTATAATAGTATTCTATGTTATAATATAGTATATTTATAATTATACTTAACATATCATAAAAGTAAATATAATATAACTATATATACTATTATATATTAATGTATTATATGTATTATAAATTATTTTATTAATATATACAATACATTTTTAATAATTATTAATACTTACATAATTACTAAATATATATTATATATTATATATATAGTATGTATATTAATATTTAATTAAATATATACTATTATTATATACAGTATAGTAGTATGTTATAATATCATATATATATAATACATAATATATATATAAATACTATAATTAATATATATAATTATAACATATGTATAAATATTAATTATATGTACATATATACGTATAATATATTATAATAGTATTATATTAATGTACATATTATATAATATATACATATAATTACTGTTATATAGTTAATATTAGTTATTATATAATATATTAATATAATATATAATATTATAATACATATATTACTGTATCATATTAATATATTATAAATATATGTATATATAATTTATGTATAATTAATAAATGTATTATTATTATATATTTATAGTATATAGTATATAAAATATATGTATTGTATAATTATATATAATATATAAATTAATATTATAATATATAATATATTATACTTTATAGTTATATTATAATATGTATATATTATATAGTAATATTATATAAAATTATTATTATACATTAATATTATATTCTATAATATACTATTTTAATAGTATTATAATATATTATAATTATATTATATATGTATTATCAAGTATATAATATAAATTAACATTATAATATATAATATATTATACTCTATAGTCATATTATAATATGTATATATTATATAGTAATATTATATAAAATTATTATTATACATTAATATTATATTCTATCGTATATTATTTTTATGTATGTACTATATTTATAACATATTATATATATAATATAATTATATTATACTTATATAACTATATATAGAATATGTATGTATATTATTAATTATATGATATTTGTATATAATAATTATATAAATATATATATACTATTGATATATATTTATAAAATATTATATAACTAATATATATTATAACTATATATAACTATTATAATATATATTATATAATAGTATATTATACATATATATAAATTACTATATATATATTTAATATATAATTAAATAATATATAATATGCATGTATAATATATTATAATATTATTATATATATAATTATAAATATATATTATATACATATAATTATATATGAATAATATATATGTATACATATTATAATATAATTAATATATGTATAATATTATGCATATATTAATACATATATTATTATATGTTATAATATAATTAATATAATAATTATTATATTATATGATATTATATATAACATATACAATATATACTATATATTAATATTATGTGTAATAATTATAATTATATATAAATATAATTATACTATACATAAATACATATTATTATATATTTTGATATTATATATATTTTTATATACATAAATATATTAATTATATAATGTATATATTATATTTTATTATGACTTATATATTATAATATATTTAATATTAATATTATAATAGTATTAATATATATTATTATATTGCTATTATAATACATTATAATATATATATATATATATATCATTAATAGGATATGTATAATTCTAATATATTATAATATATATTAACTATATACAATATTATATATTAATTATGTATATATTATAGTACATATAAACATAATTAATATATTTATAATATATTAATTTACATATATTATAGTATATATGTAATAGTATAATATATATATATGTATATGTTTAATTTATATAATATAATATACATAATTAAATTTAATATATAATTAATTATATATTTATAATAGTATTACATACATACAATTATAATATATAATAATAAAATATATTATATTATATTTTATATTATTTGTGGTATTAATAATATATGTTATGTATGACTTTCATCCCGATTGAGTTCTCAGTATGGGATACACTCATCTTTTTCCAAAATACTGAAAACGACTCTACCCTCATGTGGATCTGTATTATATTAATATTTAATTGATACTATAATATATTATAATCTTATATACGATATAATATAAGTAAATATTATAATTATAATATATTATCATATCATAATTGTTTAATTATGCATATATTTATTATATGTATTATATATTATAATTAGTATATATATATACACATTATAATTTATATACATTATGTTACTTATAATATTACAATAATATGTAATAGTTATAATAATATATTAATAATATAATATATATTTATATTATAGCTACATTATATTTTAATATTTAATATCTATAATATTAATTATAACATATTAATAGATATATACATTATATAAATATATATAATAACATATAATTATTATATATTATATATTATGTGTAATAGCTATTATAATAATATTACATAACTATATTAATATTATAGTTATGTATACTATGATTACAATATATTCATATATATTATAATATATACTATAAATATAATATTATAATAGTATTAATATATAATTATTAACATATAGCTATCATATATAAAACTATATTATAATTACTTAATATTATTATTATAATACTATACAATAAGATATTATTAATACACTAATATATGTATTATATATATTATATAATATAATATGTATAATACATAATCATATAATATACCATTAATTATATATGTATACTATTCTATAATATATATATATATTAATTGTATTATAATATACATATATACATACTATTAATTATTAATAACATAGTATAATTATATATATTAATAATATTTTATACTATATATATGTTATTAGTATTATATTATTATTATAATTATAATATACATATTATTATAATTATTAATACATATATATTAGTGCTTACAATGTATACAGAAAATATCTACTATTATATAATTAATATTACATACTATAGATATTATTTTAAACATAAAACGTGTCTTTAATATCATATATGTATATTATATAATATGTAGATTTTATACTAATATATATGATATACATTAATATATTAATAAATATATCTATATTATAAATATAATATTAAAATATAATATATAGTATTTATAATTATATAATATATAATATATTTATATATTATTATATACTTATACTATATTATATTTATTCTTTTACGTATTAATATATACATATATAATTATATTTTAAATATAAGTTATTATAATATAGTATATAACATTATATTATTATAATATATTATAATATTATTATATAACATAATATAATACTTAATAATACTATTAATATATATAAAACATTATAATCATGTATATAATTATAATATGTATATATTATAATATACTATATATATCAATATATGATAATTATATAATTAATATGTACTATTTATAATTAATAATATGTACATATAATTATAGAATTATTACTATTATAATATATATCATATACATAATATATACATATTATAATTAATTAATATGATATATAATTAATATACATAACATAAATATGATATAATATATTAGTAATACATATTATATATATGTATCATTAATTAATATTGTATTAATAGATATTATTATACTATATATTATTTGTAATATAATATTTATATTAATTATACATTATATTAATATACATACATTAATATATATTCATATACGCACATATTATATATGTTATATTATTATAATATTAAGTATACTATAATATATATTAGTATTATCTATTAATATACCTTCTTAATAATATATATTAATAGTTATTAATTAATAATATGTTAATATACATTATACATAATATATATATAATCATCTTTATTATATTATATTTATAAATTATAATACCATATATATTATTATAATATATTATATATACACACATTATATGTTAATAGTATATATATTAAATATATATCAATATATTATATATTATACATATTAATATAGTATAATTATAACACATCTTAATAATAGATTATAATATAATTAAACATATATTAATTAATACTATTAATATAAGATATTATAATTTATATAAATTTTACTATTATAATATACCATATAACTATTAATATGTAATACATTATATTAATTATAATATAATATATATGTTTACATATAATTTATTTATATTATGTACATAATTACCTATATACATATATAATTATATGATTATATCAATTATTTATTAGTATTTATATTATTATACATTAATTATTATAACTATATTTATATTAATATGTATAATCTTATATTTATTATAGTATGTATATATATAATACTAATAGGTTATAATATATTATGATATGTATAGTGTATTATATATTATAATTAATTATAGTATATAGTATATTATTACATATATAATAATTTATTAGTATTATAAATATATTTTTATAATAGCTATTATATTATAATTAATATATATAATATATTCATGTATATTATATATTATAAATATTATATATAGTATATATTAAATAATTCATAATATATTATAATTATTCATAATATTATATATGATACTATATTTTATACAATATACTTATATATTATATAATATATATTATATAGTATAATATGTTATATTATATACTACATATATAATATTTATAATATATATTATAATTAATAAAATATATAGCATATATTAATAATATTTATATGTAATTATAATAACATATATAATATTAATAATATATCATAATAGTATATGTTATTATATTATATTTATATTATAATATATTATTAATGTTATACTATATTATAATAATATATATATACATTATGATAGCATAATTAATACATAATATATAATTAATATATATAGACATATATAATATTATGTATAATATATTATACATATAAATGTACATGTAATTAATATTTATACATATGTTATAATTATATATATTATTTATAGTATTTAAATATATATATATATTATGTTTTATTAATATATATATATACTATTATAACATACTATTATAATGTATATAATATACTATCATACTATATATAATACTAGTTTATATTTAATTATAATATAAATATACATACTATGTGTATATAATATATAATATATATTTAATAATTAAGTATTTATTAATAATTATTAATAATGTATTATATATATTAATAAAATATATTATAATACATATAAAAAAATAATATATAATAATATATATAGTTATATTATATAATGTACTATAATATATATATTTACTATTATGATATATTAAGTATAATTATAAATATACTATATTATAACATATAATACTATTATATAATACTATTATATACATATTATATGTATATTATATATATTAATTTATAATATATGTATTAATTGTATACATATTATTTAATTAATATAATAATTATTTTATTATATAATAATTATATATGATAGTATTATACATTATAAATTAATATGTATACATATATATACATATATAATATTATAATACTATATAAATTATACTATATACATATAAATTATATTATTAATTATATACATGTAATATTAGATATGTCTCTATATAATATTATATATTAATATTAATAATATGATTCCTGGAAGAGGGTACTTATTCTTTAATGTAAGTCGATTTAGCTCACGGTAATCAATGCACATTCTCATAGAGCTATCTTTCTTCTTTACGAACAAAACCAGTGCTCCCCAAGGCGAAACATTTGGTCTGATAGCTCTTGGATTTGAACCTTAAGTTCGTGTAACTCTTTTGGGGGGCCATAGGAGGCTTTGGAAATTGGCGTAGCTCCAAGTACCAAGTCTATAGTAAACTCCACTTGTCGGTTTGGGGAAATTCCGAATAGACTTTCTGGAAAAATATCTAAAAACTCCCTTACGATTGGTACATTGGTTAATGATGTTTCGGGAGACGGAACACTCATCACTTTCACCAAGAATCATTCACACCCTTCTTTCTTAAGCATCTTTACAGCCTACATTGATAATATAATACGTATGACAGGATTGGATTTTGGCCCATGAAAGATTATTTCTACACCATTCTAGTGACGGTAGAATTATCCTCTTCTTTAACAATGTAATATATAATTATTATATATATATATATATATTACAATATGAATATAATATATTATTATAATATATACCTATTATAATATATTATTAATATATGATATAATATATAATCATAATGTATATATACTATTAATGTTATATAATATTACTATACATATATGATATTAAAGCCATGTTTTATGTTTAAAATAATGAAATACCCATGTTATAAGGGTAGTTGTGTACTTTCCTAGACATGACATCTCATCTAGTAATATGTCTTTGAGATAAGTTATAAGGGTAGTTGTGTACTTTCCTAGACATGACATGTCATCTAGTGAGGTGTCTTTGAGATAAGTTTCTTGCATGCAACCTAGCATGACCTGTATAAATTCATAATATTATAATAATATGTAATATGTAATTAATATGTATATATATAGCTATAAATATAAATAGGTATTATATTATATACATTATTATAATATATATTAACATATTATATATTAATATATTTATTATAATATAAACATATAATTATATTACATACATACTATAGTAATATATACTAATAATTATATTATGTATATACATTATAATATATATTATAAGTATATATTTTAGTATTATACATTAATATATTTGTATATATTATATTAACATAATATAATATGCTATAAATATAATTATATATGTTAATAATACATAATATATAATATAGGTATTATATAATTATAATATATACATGTAATATATATTATATCATATATATAATAATTGTATGATTATATATGCATGTAATATACACTGTTATAAGTATATTATATATTATAATATTATAATAATATTAATAATTTTTATATATTATATTATATATTATTATATTATACTATAAATTAATTATTATAATATAATTATTATGTAATATATTACATATTATATATAAATATATTAATATTATACTATATTATAATATATATATATATATAATTATATATTTTAATAATTATTATACTATAATATATAGTTATAATTAATAATAGTATATGTAATAATATATAATAATTATATATTATAGTATAATTATAATTATTAATATTATATATTATAATGTTATATATATTACATATGTATGTTATCTATGTATAATTTATATAAAATAATAATATACTATATATTATGATAATATACATACTAATTAATGTACATATGTATATAATGTATATACTATAATTAATAATAATATAATTATTATATTAATAATATGTAATATATTATATATAGTATATATAGTAATATATATAATATTAATTATAATATGTATTAATAGTAATAGTAACAATATATATATAAATAATAATACATATATTAATGTATCTAATATATACTATGTATTATGTGTTATAATATTATATAAAAGTCTAACGTATAATTATTATGTATATATTATATTAATTATGTAATGGTTAATATATTATAATAGTATATAAATACCTATTTATTATATACAAATATATTATATATTAATATATTTATAATATTATTAGTATATAAAATTTATAATTATTATATATGTATTATATTAATTATTAAATATATATTATCATATGTATTATTATTATAATATATTAATTATTAACATATTATATAATTTATACTATATTATAATATATGTATGTCATTTTAATATATGTATACTATATAATATATACTTATATGTATATTAACTCACCATATATATTATAATATACTATAATATTATAATATTATCATATATAATACATATATAATAGATATATAATATATTAACATATTATAATAATATTATATGTATAATATATTACGTATATTCAATAATAGATAGTGTATAATAAATTATATATTATTGGTATATTATATATATTATGCATATAATTATTATATATTATCCATACTATATTATATATAATTATAACATATAGTATACATATATTAATTATATAGTAAAATGTATAATAGTTCATAATATATTTATAATATATTATAATATATATTATAAATTATATAATTTATACATATATAATTAATATTAATATATAATGTATATTAATAATGTACTATTAATATATAATACATATAATATATATACTATGTTCTATATATTATAATATATATTATAAATATAATATGTACTACTACACAATATACTATACAATTAATATATGTATACTATATGTCATAATTATATATAATATAGTATTATATATATAAATATATTATACATACATATTAATATTAGTATATTATACATAAGATATAATATATGTTATTATATATGTATATTATAATAATATATGTTTATATAAATATTAATATGAATATATATTTATATTATAATAATATTTATTTATTAATATCATATATATTATATACATATTATATTAGTAGTATACAAGATAGAGTACTTATGCTGTATATATTAATATAATAATATGATTATATATGATATTATTATATGTATATATTACATGTTTATATATGTATATAATATTATATATATATTAATATAATTAATACATATATAACTAGTATTATATGTATTATAATATGGTATAATATATAATATATATATAATAGTTATTATATTATATGTTACACTGTACATATAATATTAATATGTATACTATATTAATAATAATATATTAATATATAATTATATATTAATATATCATTATAGTTTATTATATGTATATTATATTATAATATACTAATATTAACTATCCATATAATAATATAATAGCACATATAATTAATTAATATATATAATATACTATAAATATATTGTAAATATATATTGATAATTATAATATATAGTATATTATCTAATATTAATATAATAATATTATAATAAATATGTTTTATATAATTATCATATATAATTTATACATATTAATATACTATTAATCCATATATTATATATGTATATATTAATTAGTTATATACTATATGTTAATATTATTAAAATATACTTATATTAATAATATGTATATATATTTATTAATGTATAAATATATTAATAATATATATGTATAGTATAGTTGTTATATATTAATATTAATATTATACATATAACATATATTATAATATTATGTAATAATATTATATAATTATTATATTATATATATTAGTTAAAATTATATATATTGTATAATTATTATATTATATATATTGTATACATATATTATTATCTATATAGTTAAAATTATATATCTGTATTAATATTAGTAAATATACATATATACATAAAGTTCTCGGCGTTCTTCCTTATTATCATGGACTGGATATATTAATCATATAAATATGTAATATATTAATTTATTATAAGATACTATTATAATATTAATATTATTATATTATATATATATAATATATTATTCTTAATATATAATATTGTATATTACATGTATATTTTATAATTAATATACATAATATAATATATTACTTTATACATTATTTAATTAATTATTAATTCATATTATGACTATCATATAATACTACATATATATTAATTATAATATATTATACGTATTAATATTATATGCATATATAGATATATATATATGTATCTTAATATAATATATTTATACTATATATATAGATGTATATAATATTATTAATATATTATAATATATTATTTATAATATATAATATAATATATTATTGTATAATAATATATTATATTATATATTATTAATATATTATATACTATATATATTAATATAATATATTAATAATTTGTATAATTATATTAATATATAAATTATATTAGTATCATATATAATATAATTAATTATACATATCA
The DNA here is from genome assembly GCA_028749325.2 of Caryopteris x clandonensis. Lineage (NCBI taxonomy): Eukaryota > Viridiplantae > Streptophyta > Magnoliopsida > Lamiales > Lamiaceae > Caryopteris > Caryopteris x clandonensis. The sequence goes on from JAPYKT020000021.1 coordinate 180,702, forward strand.
TAGTATATTATAATATATATAGTATTATATATTATATAAATATAACATATATTAATATATTATATACTATATAATGTATACATATATTATAATAATTATTATAAGACCCCCGATATTAAATACAGCGACCCTCCTAATCCACCTCCACTAAAAATATCATTTCCACAAGAGGGTTATTCCTGTAGACGTGAAGAAAGACCATTATCTCCAAATCCCCGAGCTCCTAAACCAAGTTTCATGTTCAAAAGCCGCTAAGAAGAGTTTCCTCCTCCAGAGAGACGCGATGATCAAATTTCTAAGGTATACTCAAGGTCTTATATTCAAAGTTCTATAGTAGAAGCAAGTGGCCATTTAAAACCTCTGAATGAAGGCGAGCAAGTCCTCAATTGCCATACCATAAATGCTCGGGCGCAAAATCAATCACTACAAAGTATTGATTCCAAGGTAACTCAAGTTCTCGACAAGGTTTAAAATTCATATAATCAAATGAGTTACTTGCCGACCCAGCTTCTGAGAGTGGAACAGATGTTTACTTGGAAGATAGCCCAATTGTATAGAGAACTCAGAAGCCTTATTGTAATTCGGTGGTATCGCTTAGAGTTCCCATCAAAAGAAGCAGCTATTAGGCTACTCAAAAAGGAGCTTGCAAGGATCGAAGAAGATAAGGCAGAAAGATGCTCAACCTTTATGCCCTCTGATAGAGTCTCCACTTTTCTGACTTCACCAACCTTATATCAATATCCAAATGAGTCAAAGACAGAGTCCCAGCTATATACCCAATATTTTGGGATGATCTCTAGTATACCCTTACCACCTTCAAGACAGAAAGAAGCAAAAGATGATCAATCAAAGGCTGAAGGTAAAAAAAACCCATTAATACTTTAATGGCCCATCCTAAGTTCTCTGGTCTCCCATGACAAACAAGTGATCCAAAAGAAAGTTAAAGCTATACGTCAGAATCAACTGAAACATTTCCAGCATTAAGCGGAACAGAGGAAGAGATAGCTGATGATTCAACAATCCTTATGGCTGATGCAGGAGAAAGTCAACCCTTCACTGAACCTATTTCTGATGACTCGGGTCAAGAGACTACTGATAGACCATATTTGACACATCCTACTGAAAAGCAAGGTACTAAACCCTCCATTGGTCCTTGGTTTTCATTTGATGATGTACCTATTCAAAAGCGAAGAGAAAAGATTCATATACTATCAGCCTGGATAGATAATTAGCTAAACAGAGAAGGAGCTGATTGAAGAATAGTTCTGAAAGGAATTCACATCAAGGTTTCTTGGTGTCCTAAGAGAATGGTTGTTAGGCCTTGGAGAATACCAGCAATTACAATTGATCAATGCACCAACGCCAGCTGACGTACTTGGTGAGATACATAGGGAATTTATTGGTGAGATTTCTTTGTACACCAAGGCTATGTCTCAAGAATACTTCTCTATCAGGTGCTGCTCGCTATTGAAAAAGGATTTGGACAGGCATTTCAAATAAATGTTTTAAAGATTCTACATTTTGAATGGCTATAATGATCCCAATCTGAAGAATGTCTACCTTCCCTCTTTACCACAAGACCTACAACAAGAAATGGCGGGATGTTTCAAGCCATGAAGAAAGACATGGCCCAAATCAGCATGGGACAAATCCATCAAACCTGCTTGGCTGCTCTGGAGAAACTCTGTGAGCAATAAAATCTCTTTAAATAATTTCAAAATGTCATGAGAAAGCAAGTCATTGTTGCAAAAAATATAAAAATAGATAAGTAAAAGCTCATAAGGAAAAAGAAAAACTAAACATACGGGTTTTTTCGAAGGAAGCCATTCAGAAAGAAGTCCACTGACAGATGTTATCTATGTCTACAAAAAGGGCATTTCGTAATAATATGCCCTACGAAGAAAGGAAAAACCGCTAAGCTAGCATCACAGACCTTTCACTATCATGAAGTAGATGTTGATGAAGTAGACATAGAATCTCTCTATTCAGAACAAGATGGCCGGGATTCTGATACAGCCTTTGTCCTTCATTAGAAGAGAATGTCCCCATTCTTATGATGAACCAACCTCCAATGCTGAAAACCAACATGATCGTACAAGAAAGGATGTCATCACCTCATCTTGAAGTCAAGATGCTTCAGTCAAAGTATGACAGGCCTATTAAAGTGATCGGAGTCTTTCATACATGAGCACAAAAAAACTATGATGAACCCAGTTATCCTTCCAGACGAAGCTTGGGAGTCTCATCATGAATATTTCTTTCCTGCAGATGGCCAAACCTTTCATATTGCCTTGATATCTAAACAACCAGTCAGAATTCAAATCCTTCTAGACTGTGTTGTCTGGATCAAAGTCATTGGAAGCAAACTTCACGGACATGATTTATTAATGGGCTTTGATGTCTTCTTCAAAGCTTAGAAGCTACAAATATTTTCCCATGGAGTCAAATACAAGAGGACATTCCTAACATTCACACCAACATAAAAGCTGTTCAAAGTAAAGGAGATAACAGAACCTGATTCACTTATCAAAAGATTGAAAATATGTTATGTGGAGTCACATGCAGACTTCACCAATCCTCATCCACTTTGGAAGACCTCAGAATTCTATGCTCAACTTCCTTTTAAGAAGAATGGGGATATTAACGCCACTAAAGTTACCAGAAGAGCTGAATTTGGCCCGACAAGAATAAATTGAGCTATTATCCTTAGTCCTAATTGAAGCTACCAACTCAAATTGGGCTTGGCCAGCTTTTTATGTCAATAAGAGAGTAGAACAAGTTGGAGGAAAGAAGAGGTTATCATTGATTACAAACCTCTCAGAAGCCCAAATCTTCGAATCCATACTAAACAACACCCTTATCTACATAGATGATATCCTCTTATATTCCAATAATATAGAGGAACATGAACAACTTCTCAACATGTTCATAGACTTTGTGCAAAAATCTATTGATTTTCTGGGCATGAAGATTGAGGATGGGGAGTATGAACCAGGATCACACCTATCCCAAGAACTACTTAAGTTCCCGAATAAGCATTTATCTATTAAATAGGTTCAACAGTTCCTTGGAATCGTCAACTATCTTAACGATTTTATCCCCAAATGGTCAGCCTATACAAGCAAATTTTCAAAGCTTCTAAGAAAAAGTCCACCTCCTTGGGATGTCGACCAAACAGCAATAGTCAAACATCTTATAGAAGTCTGTCAAAAGCTCTCACTTTTGAGAATTCCTTGAGATGGTCAACGGATCTTACAAACAGATGCCAGTGAAGATTATTGGAGAGCTATCTTATTAGAAAACAAAGGCTGAAAACTTCATTGTGGACGCATAGTGACCAATTCAAAGAATCTGAAGCACATTATCATGTTGTCTACAAGGAGATATTAGTTGTCAAATATGGAATTAAAAATTTTGAATTCTATCTGGTGGGATACAATTTCATTATCCAACTGGATAATACATCATTCCCAGCGATTGTGGAGCTCAAGAATAAAGGAATCCCAGAAAAACAGCTACTCAGACTCAAAGACTGGTTTTCAAAATATCAATTTGAAGTCCAATACATAAAGGGCAAGGACAATGTTGTGCCTGATTATCTCTCCAGACAATTTCAACTTCAACTCATATTATCTACCAAGGTGTTGCCCGTTATCTTTATGACAGGGAAACAAAAGAAGATAATATCTTCCAAAACTGGTTTTTGGAGACAAGCTCCCATCCATCTTATCAATCCTGATTTATCATTTTCTTCTCGTGATGAGCCTTTCAAAACTCTTGGAGATATCCGACAATATGCAACTGCAAATTTGATTTGATATCTATCAAAATATATTTCTGAAGAAGGAATCCAAGAGGAAGAAGCCTACTATCATCTCCAGAAACCATTCTTGGGCATAATACTTATTGCTCTTTCTAAAGATCTCACCTTCAACGGTTTATGGTACCTATGGTATTTGTCGACCTTATACTTTTATCCGACTGAGTTCTCAGTATGGGATACACTCATTATTTTCCAAGATACTGAAAACGACTTTACCCTCTGGTGGTCATTCCTTCTATGGTATGCAACTGTGGAAGAATGGATACAAGAGCTATGAAATGAATATTAGGATGATGAAGACTCTCATGTTATATTCCTCTGAGGGTGTGGGCTCATGGGGCTCCCGTACCCCGCTTTGGTATCAGAGCCAGGGCTCGCTCTTATCTTGTCCGCCGGAAAATATTTTGGGCTAGCAGAACTGCGCTGGAGGGGTAGTCGGAGAAGGCACGTTCCCAAACATAGAAAAGACAGGTTCTATTTTCTATCGTATATTATCGCAGTCTTTATCGCTTTCATTACCTAAACACTGTACTAGTAAATTAGAAAACCTTGTAGAATATACAACTATTCCCAACGATGCTATTGTAGAACAAATAGTTCCTCCCCTAGTTAGTCCTTATAATGTTTATAGAAAATATGGTAGCCTCACAAAGAGCATCAAGGCGTTAATCTCCTCTCGAAATCCTCCAACCAAGGAGTATGTCCAATCATCCAGGATGGATCACTGTGGACTTCCAGCCACAAATCATGAGGAATATGTCACACTGTCCATTCCTCCTGCATATATAGAGACATGGAAGAGAGAAGGGTACACTCACCTCCATCTAGGAGTTGCGAGACTGGTGTTATCATACCATGGCAGAAGAGAGCTTTCTACTACAGCAAGGATCGCCCTTCTTGACACCAGATTCCTCAAATATGAGCATGCTGTTGTGGGAACGGTTCTATCCACTCTCAACGCCGGAAGTGTGGTAATAACCTTTTTCCCCAACTTTGCTTTATCCTTGCAGGATTCCTCATTGGCAGATGCTTTTCAGGTGCAAATCCAAATAACTGGTTTTGAGCAGATTCCCGATTCCATAATGGGAACCTTACTTCATCAGATCGTGTACCAGTTACAAAATCATGCCCTTGATCTAAAAAATCAGGGGATAAAAGACGCTTTGATAGTACTAGCAGAATCCAGTTAGAAGTCCCCACCATCATCCAAATCCCGAGGCAGATAAGCAGAGGTGATCTCCAACGGTTAGTTCCAACTGAATGGATCACTAATTATGAATCTCTCCACCAAGTGACGAGGTCAGTCCAAGCTACTGACTTCAGCTTTCAAAGAGTGAAGGATGGACGAGTAAAGATGATCTATAAGACAGAACCTGAAGAAAGTTCAATCACTATGTTCCAGTTTACGATCTAGCCAGTCTTCAAACAAAGGGACGAAGACATTCCTATCTCTTCGTTCTCACCATATGCAAGCCATGTATATACAGACTGAATCAATGGTCATTTTATCTGGAATGCTGATCCTTCAGTGTGTGATCCACGATGTTCTTGTAACACCTGGGAAGATAGCGATGAAGAAGAAGAGAAGGTTCCCAAAAGAAGGAGGAGAAGGCGTTGTAAGAAACCTATCCATAAGTACAACAACCCACCTAATCCACGTTCACCAAAGATATTGGTTCCCCAAGAGAACCATGCATGTGGATATGAAGAGAGATTATTACCTCCAAATCCACCAGCTCCTCAATTGTGTTTCATGTTCAAAAGCCGGGAGGAGGATTTTTCACCTCTTGAAAGACGTGAAGATCATATCTCAAAGGTAACCTCAAGACCGTATGTCCAAAATACGGTGGTGGAAATAAGTGGCCAACTAAAGTCTTTGAGTCAAGGAGAAGAAGTCCTCAATTGACAGACAACAAATGCTCGAGCATAAAATCAAATGCTTCAGAGCATTGACCACAAGGTAACTCAAGTTCTAGACAAAGTCCAAAACTCACATAATCAAACGAGTTACTTGCAGACTCAACTCTTAAGAATAGAACAAAAACTTACTGGGAAGATAACGAAGTTGGATAGAGAGCTCAGAAGCCTTATGGAAAATAGGCAGTATGGATCTCAGTTTGCATCCAAAGAAGCTGAGATCAGACCAAAGAAGCTGAGATCAGACATCTCAAGAAAGAGCTTGCTCAAATTGAAGAGGACAAAGCAGAAAAAGCATGCCCATAGATAGTAGCTGTGGCTCAGCGTTCATGTCAACATTCAGGACTCCACCAGTATATCAACCTCCAAGTGAATCAAAAATGGAGTCTCAACTATATGCCAAACATTTCAGGATAATCTCCATCATACCCTTGCCACCTTCAAAACCAAAGGAAGAACCAGAAGAGGAACAATCAAAGGCTGAAGGGAAAAAACCTATCAACACTCTAATGGTCTATCCTATGTTCTCTGGTCTCCCTAGAGAAACAGTTGATCCAGAAGAAAGTCAAAGTTACACATCAGAATCAACTGAAACCTTTCCATCATCTAGTAGAACAGAAGAGGATATGGCTGATGTTTCAGCAATCCTCATGGCTGATGCAGGAGAAAGCCAACCCTTCACAGAGCCCGCTTCCGACGACTTGGATCAAGAGACTACCGACAGGCCATATGTAACACATCCGACTGAAAAGCAAGGTACTAAACCTTCTATTGGTCCTTGGTTTTCATTTGATGATGTAGTCATCCAAAAATAGAGAGAAAAGATGCATATACTATCCGCCTAAATAGATAACCAACTAAACAGAGAAGGAGTTGATCTGAGGACAGTTCTCAAGGAATTTACATCAAGATTTCTTGGTGTCCTTAGAAAATGGTTCTTAACCCTTGGAGAATATTGACAGAGACCACTGATTGACGCACCAACGCCGGCTGACGTGCTCGGAGAAATACATAGAGAGTTTATCGGTGGGATATCACTCTATACCAAAGCCGTATCTTAAGAATACTTCTCCATGAGATGTTGTTCGTTATTAAAAAAAGATCAAGATAGGTATTTCAAAAGGATGTCTGGAAGATTCTACATCCTAAATGGCTATAATGATCCTAATCTGAAGAATGTCTACCTAGCCTCCTTACCACAGGAGCTACAACATGAAATGGCGAGGATGTTTCAAGCCATGAAGAAAGATATGACCCAAATCAACATGGGTCAGATTCACCAAACTTGCTTGGCTTCTCTAGAGAAGCTCTGTGAGCAATAAAACCTTTTCAAAGAAATGATGGAGAGACGAAAAATCTCAGAAAAGGTATATGATAAATCCTACCTTCAAATAAAATGCCATGAAAAAGTCTGCCATTATTTCAAAAAGGAAAAAGAAAAGGGAAAGAACCAGCAGCTCAGAAGGAAAAAGAAAAACCAAACATATAGGTTTTTCCGAAGGAAGCCATTCAGAAAGAAGTCCACAGATAGATGTTATCTATGTGGACAAAAGGGGCATTTTGCAAAGAACTACCCTACCAAGAATGGGAAGCCGGCTAAACTGGCATCACAAACCTTCCACTATCATGAAGCAGAAGTGTTCGAAGCTGACATAGAATCTCTCTACTCAGAACAAGATGGCCAGGATTCTGATACAACTTTCGTTCTACATGAGACAACTGATGAAGAAGATTTAGAAGAGAATGTCCCAATTCTCATGATGAACCAATCACCAATGCTGAGAACAAACATGTTCATACAAGAAGGGATGCCATCACCACATCTAGAAGTCCAGGTGCAACAGTCAAAATAAGACAGACCTGTCAAAGTTAATGGGGTCCTCGATACAGGAGCAAGAAAAACCATGATGAACCCAGACATCCTTCCTGATGATGCTTGGGAGTCTCATCATGAATACTTCTTTGCTGCATATGGTCAAACCTTTCATACGGCCCTTATTTCTTGACAACCAGTAGGAATACAAATCCTCCCAGACTGTGTTGTTTGGACTAAGGTCATTGGAAGCAAGCTCCACGGATATGATTTATTAATGGGCTTTGATGTTTTCTTCAAAGCTCAGAAGCTACAAATATTCTCTCATGAAGTCAAATACAAAAGGACATTCCTACCTTTCACACCAACATAGAAGGCTGTTCACGGTAAAGGAGATACCAGAACCTAATCTACTTATCAACAAATTGAAAAAATGCTTTGTCGAGACTCATGTTGACTTCACCAATCCTCATCCACTTTGGAAGAACTCAGAGTTCTATATCCGACTTCCTTTCAAGAAAAATGAGAATATCAACGCAACTAAGGCAACCCATCCAGGCATGACACCTGAAGAGTTATATCTGGCCCGTCAAGAATCCAGTGAGCTATTATCCTTGGGTCTGATTGAAGCCACCAAGTCAAATTGGGCTTGCCCAGCCTTTTATGTCAATAAGAGGGCAGAACAGGTTCGAGGAAAGAAGAGGTTAGTCATTTATTACAAACCTCTCAACTATTACTTGCTCGATGATATGTTTCCTCTGCCTAGGACAAAAGTCATGTTTTCTTACCTCTCAGAAGCCCAAATCTTTTCTAAATTTGACCTTAAATCTGGTTTCTGGCAAGTGGGTTTACACCCAGAGGATAGGTACAAAACAGCCTTTTGCCTACCCACAGCTCAATATCAATGGACGGTTCTACCATTTGGTCTTAAGGTTGCACCATCCCTTTTCCAAAAGATCATGGTGAGAATCTTCGAACCAATACTAAACAGTACCCTCGTCTACATAGATGACATCATCTTATATTCCAAAAATATAGAGGAACATGAACAACTTCTCAACATGTTTATAGACTTGGTACCAAAGTATGGTATCATGTTATCCCAGAAGAAAAGTGTGATCAAGCGAAAATCTATTGATTTTCTGGGTATGAAGATTGAAGATGGAGAGTATGAACCAGGATCAAATTTATCCCAAGAACTACTTAAGTTCCCGAATGAACATTTGACTGTTCAACAGGTTCAACAGTTCCTTGTAATAGTCAACTATCTCAAAGATTTCATCCCCAAATGCTCAGCCTACACAAGCAAGCTGTCCATGCTTCTAAAAAAGAGTCCACCGCCTTGGGATGAAGAACAAACTGCCGCAATCAGACATCTTAAAGAAGTATGTCAAAAGCTCTCACCCTTAAGAATTCCAGGAGATAGCCAGAGAATGTTACAGACAGATGCCAGTGATGATAAATGGGGAGCCATCTTATTAGAAAACGAAGGTGGGAAACTTCACTATTGCGAACATGCCAGCGGTTAATTCAAAGAATATGAAGCACATTACCACGTTGTCTACGAAGAGATACTAACTGTCAAATATGGAATTCAAAAATTCAAATTCCATCTGGTGGGTTACAAATTCATCGTCCAACTAGACAATACTTCATTCCCAGCAATTATGGAGCTCAAGAACAAAGAAGTCCTAGAAAAATAGCTACTCAGGCTCAAAGACTGGTTTTCAAAATACCAGTTTGAAGTCCAACAGATAAAGGGCAAGGACAATGTTGTGCCTGATTATCTTTCCAGACAAGTTCAGCTTCAACTCATATCATCTACCAAGGTAATGCCTGTAATCTTTATGACAGGGAAACGGAGGAAGATAATATCTTCCAAAACCTGTTTTGGAGACAAGGTCCCATCCATCTCATCAATCCTGACTTATCATTCCCTCCACGTGATGAGCCTTTCAAAACTCTTGGAGATGTCCGACAACATGCGATGGTGAATTTGTTTCGATATTTATAAAAATATATTTCGGAAGAAGGAATCCAGGAGGAACAAGCTTGCTATCATCTCCAAAGACCATACCTGGGCATAATACATGTTGATCTTTCTAAAGATCTCACCTTCAACGGTTTATGGTACCTATGGTGTTTATCCTCCTTATATTTCCACCTGATTGAGCTTTCAGTGTGGGATACGCACATCTCTTTCCAAGATACTGAAAATGACTCTACTCTGTGGTGGTCATTACTACTATGGTACGCAACTGTGGAAGAATGGATACGAGTTCTTAAATATGAGTATCAGGATGATGAAGACCCTCATGTCATATTCCTCTGCCATAGGCCATATTCCACAAGAATCTAAGAAGAACTTCGTCCAGTACCTCTACACTATAAATGGATGACAATCAGAGGTCCAATCCAAGATGATAAAGGAGAACGCCGAGAGCTATATGCCCATCTATGCTTTTCCAACAAGAGCCATCCACATGAAGATACTGAGGGGCTTACTTACACCTCGTTCATAGTAAACCCTATCACAAATGAACCCAAATCAGACCAACCTGAAACAAGTCAAGACCAAGACTTCGAGTATGAACCCGAGTTCGACCCAAGACAAGTCCAACAATAAAGAAAGCTACACAAAGGCCACATTTTTAGTTTAGGAATGTAATAATACCCATGTTAAAAGGGTAATCTTGTAATTTCTGTTTTCCTGGGTCTAAGGTGTCTATGTAACTAGCATGACGTGTCTCACATGCAAGCTAGCATGAGGTGTCCTGCATGCAACCTAGCCTGATATGGGGTACATGTAAGGTAGCACGACGAGACACACATGCAAGCCAGGACGATGTGTCTCACATGCAAGGTAGCATGAGGTGTCCTACATGCAACCTAGCATGATGTGTCCTACATGCAGCCATCCTGAAGTGAGGTGTCATTTAAAGGGGCTGCCACTTTGACACATGTTTTGGATGAGGTCCATGACTCATGACTCCCAAGGGTCTATAAATATGGGAATGGAGTCACTTGTAAGACTTACAAAAATAAATAAACACTCCCATTTTCCATACTTATGAATTTCTAAGCTCTTAGTGGTCTTCTCCAAAGCCCTCAAGCCAGTCTATGGCTTATCATATTCTCCATCTTACTATCTCTATAGCATAAAGTATGCTCTATACTCGCGTCTTATGAGGATCTTGTATATCAGAAATATGCTATAATCTTGAAAAGAGTAACGGTCCCTATGGGTCACATGAAGATCACAATCCATGTTTTCTATTGATTCTACTTGGTTGGTCTGAACAAGGCTCTATATGGCCAGGGTACCGATGAGAGAGTGGAAGTTCAGAGTCAGCCATGTATCGAGTCGATATGAGTGCATGGTGTTCGTGGTCCTCTAAGGGTGTGGGCTTGTGGGGCTCCCGTACCCTGCTTTGGTATCAGAACCAGGGCTCGTTCTCATCTTATCCACCGGAGAATATTTTGGGCTAACAGAACTGTGCTGGAGGGGTAGCCGGAGAAGGCATGTTCCCAAACATGGAAAACCCAGGTTCTATTTCCTCTCGTATATTATCGCAGTCTTTGTCGCTTTCATTACCTAAACACTGTACTAGTAAATTAGAAAACCTTGTAGAATATACAACTATTCCCAAAGATGTTGTTGTAGAACAAACAGTTCTTCCCCTAGTTAGTCCTTATAATGTTTATAGAAAATATGGTAGCCTCACCAGGAGCATCAAGGCGTTAATCTCCTCTCGAAATCCTCCAACCAAGGAGTATGTCCAATCATCCAGGATGGATCACTGTGGACTTCCAGCCACAAATTATGAGCAATATGTCACGTTGTCCATTCCTCCTAAATATATAGAGACATGGAAGAGAGAGGGGTACACTCACCTACATCTAGGAGCTGTGAGACTGGTGTTATCATATCATGGCAGAAGAGGGCTTCCTATTATAGCAAGAATCACCCTCCTTGACACCAGATTCCTCAAATATGAGCATGCTATTGTGGGAATAGTTCTATCCACTCTCAACGCCGGAAGTGTGGTAATAACCTTTTTCCCCAACTTTGCTTTATCCCTGCAGGATTCCTCATTAGCGGATGCTTTTAAAGTGCAAATCCAAATAACTGGTGCTGGGCAGATTCCCAATTCCGTAATGGGAACCTTACATCATTAGATCATGTACCGGTTACAGAATCATGCCCTTGATCTAAAAAATCAGGGGATAAAAGACGCTCTGATGGTACTAGTAGAATCTAGTTCAGAAGTCCCCACCATTATCCAAATCCCGAGGCAGATAAGCAGAGGTGATCTCCAACGGTTAGTTCCAACTGAATGGATCACTAATTATGAATCTCTCCACCAAGTGACGAGGTCAATCCAAGCTACTGACTTCAGCTTTCAAAGACTGAAGGATGGACGAGTAAAGATGATCTATAAGACGGAACCTGAAGAAAGTTCAACCCCTATGTTCCAGCTTATGATCCAGCCAGTATTCAAACAAAGGGACGAAGATATTCCTATCTCTTCGTTCTCACCAGATGGAAGCCATGTATATACAGACCGAATCAACGGTCATTTTATCTGGGATGCTGATCCTTACGTGTGTGATCCACAGTGTTCTTGTAACACCTGGGAAGATAGCGATGAAGAAGAAGAGAAGGTTCCCAAAAGAAGGAGGAGAAGGCATTGTAAGAAACTTGTCCATAAGTACAACGACCCACCTAATCCACCTTCACCAAAGATATTGGTTCCCCAAGAGAACCATACATGTGGATATGAGGAGATATTATTACCTCCAAATCCACCAGCTCCTCAATCATGTTTCATGTTCAAAAGCCGGGAGGAGGATTTTCCACCTCTTGAAAGACGTGAAGATCATACCTCAAAGGTAACCTCAAGACCGTATGTCCAAAGTATGATAGTGGAAACAAGTGGCCAGATAAAGCCTCTGAGTCAAGGAGAAGAAGTCCTCAATTGGTAGACAACAAATGTTCGAGCACAAAATCAAATACTTCAGAGCATTGACCACAAGGTAACTAAAGTTCTAGACAAAGTTCAAAACTCATATAATCAAATGAGTTACTTGCAAACTCAACTCTTGAGAATAGAACTAAAACTTACTGGGAAGATAACCCAGTTGGATAGAGAGCTCAGAAACCTTATAGCAAATAGACAGTATGGATCTGAGTTCGCATCCAAAGAAGCTAAGATCAGACCACTCAAGAAAGAGCTTACTCAAATTGAAGAGGACAAAGCCGAAAAAAGCATGCCCACAGATAGTGGTTATGGCTCAGCGTTCATGTCAACATTTAGGACTCCACCAGCATATCAACCTCCAAGTGAATCAAAAACGGAGTCTCAACTGTATGCCAAACATTTCAGGATGATCTCCAGCATACCCTTGCCACCTTCAAAACCAAAGGAAGAACCAGAAGAGGAACAATCAAAGGTTGAAGGGAAAAAACCTATCAACACTCTAATGGCCCATCCTATGTTCTCTGGTCTCCCTGGAGAAATAGTTGATCCAGAAGAAAGTCAAAGTTACACATCAGAATAAACTAAAACCTTTCCATCATCTAGTGGAACAGAAGAGGATATGGCTGATGTTTCAGCAATCCTCATGGCTGATGCAGGAGAAAGCCAACCCTTCACAAAGCCCGCTTCTGACGACTCAGATCAAGAGACTACCGACAGGCCATATGTAACACATCCTACTGAAAAGCAAGGTACTAAACCTTTTATTGGTCCTTGGTTTTCATTTGATGATGTACCCATCCAAAAACAGAGAGAAAAGATGCATATACTATCCGCCTGGATAGATAACCAACAAAACAGAGAAGGAGCTGATTTGAGGACAGTTCTCAAAGAATTTACATCAAGATTTCTTGATGTCCTTAGAGAATGGTTCTTAAGCCTTGGAGAATACTGGCAGAGATAACTGATTAATGTACCAATGCCAGCTGACGGGCTTGGAGAAATACATAGAGAGTTTCTTGGTGAGATATCACTCTATACCAAAGCCGTATCTCAAGAAACTTCTCCATGAGATGCTGTTCGTTGTTAAAAAAAGATCTAGATAGGCATTTCAAAAGGATGTCTAAAAGATTCTACATCCTAAATGGCTATAATGATCCTAATCTGATGAATGTCTACCTAGGCTCCTTACCACAGGAGCTACAACATGAATGGCGAGGATGTCTCAAGCCATGAAGAAAGATATGACCCAAATCAGCATGGGTCAGATTCACCAAACCTGCTTGGCTGCTCTAGAGAAGCTCTGTGAGCAACAAAACCTTTTCAAAGAAATGATGGAGAGACGAAAAATCTCAAAAAAGGTATGTGATAAATCCTATCTCCAAATAAAATGCCATGAAAAAATCTGCCATTGTTCCAAAAAGGAAAAAGAAAAGGGAAAGAACCAGCTGGGAAGGAAAAAGAAAAACCAAACATATAGGTTTTTCCGAAGGAAGCCATTCAGAAAGAAGTCCACAGATAGATGTTATCTATGTGGACAAAAGGGGCATTTTGCAAAGAACTGCCCTACCAAGAAAGGGAAGGCGGCTAAACTGGCATCACAAACCTTCCACTATCATGAAACAGAAGTGTCTAAAGTTGATATAGAATCTCTCTACTCAGAACAAGATGTCCAGGATTCTGATACAGCTTTCGTTCTACAAGAGACAACTGATGAAGAAGATTTAGAAGAGAATGTCCCAATTCTCATGATGAACCAATCACCAATGTTGAGAACAAACATGTTCATACTAGAAGGGATGCCATCACCACATCTTGAAGTCCAGGTGCTCCAGTCAAAATATAACAGACCTGTCAAAGTTATTGGGGTCCTCGATACAGGAGCAAGAAAAACCATGAAGAACTCAAAGTTCTATATCCGACTTCCTTTCAAGAAAAATGAGGATATCAACGCAACTAAGGTAACCCATCCTGGCATGAAACCTGAATAGTTATATCTGGCCCGTCAAGAATGCAGTGAGCTATTATCCTTGGGTCTGATTGAAGCCAGTAACTCAGACTGGGCTTGCCCAGCCTTTTATGCCAATAAGAGGGCAGAACAGGTTCGAGGAAAGAAGAGGTTAGTCATTGATTACAAACCTCTCAACTATTACTTGCTCGATGATAAGTTTCCTCTGCTTAGGACAAAAGTCATGTTTTCTTACCTCTCAGAAGCCCAAATCTTTTCTAAATTTGACCTTAAATCTGGTTTCTGGCAAGTGGGTTTACACCCAGAGGATAGGTACAAAACAGCCTTTTGCCTACCCACAGCTCAATATCAATGGACGGTTCTACCATTTTGTCTTAAGGTTGCACCATCCCTTTTCCAAAAGACTATGATGAGAATCTTCGAACCAATACTAAACAGTACCCTCGTCTACATAGTTGACATCCTCTTATATTCCAAAAATATAGAGGAACATGAACAACTTCTCTACATATTTATAGACTTGGTACAGAAGTATGGTATCATGTTATCCCAGAAGAAAAGTGCAATCAAGCGAAAATCTATTGATTTTCTGGGTATGATGATTGAAGATGGGGAGTATGAACCAGGATCACATTTATACCAAGAACTACTTAAGTATGAACCAGAATGAACATTTGACTGTTAAACAGGTTCAACGGTTCCTTGGAATAGTCAACTATCTCAAAGATTTCATCCCCAAATGCTCAGCCTACACAAGCAAACTGTCCAAGCTTCTAAAAAGAGTCCACTGCCTTGGGATGAAGAACAAACTACTGCAATCAGACATCTTAAAGAAGTATGTCAAAAGCTCTCACCCTTAAGAATTCTAGGAGATGGACAAAGAATCTTACAGACAGATGCCAGTGATGATTATTGGGGAACCATATTATTAGAAAACGAAGGTGGGAAACTTCACTATTGCGGACATGCCAGCGGTCAATTCAAAGAATCTGAAGCACATTACCACGCTGTCTACAAAGAGATACTAGCTGTAAAATATGGAATTAAAAAATTCGAATTCCATCTGGTGGGTTACAATTTCATCGTCCAACTAGACAATACTTCATTCCCAGCAATTATGGAGCTCAAGAACAAAGGAGTCCCAGAAAAACAGCTACTCAGGCTCAAAGACTGGTTTTCAAAATACCAGTTTGAAGTCCAACACATAAAGGGCAAGGACAATGTAGTGCCTGGTTATCTTTCCAGACAAGTTCAGATTCAACTCATATCATCTACCAAGGTACTGCCTGTTATCTTTATGACATGGAAACGGAGGAAGATAATATCTTCCAAAATTGTTTTTTGGAGACAAGCTCCCATCCATCTCATCAATCCTGACTTATCATTCCCTCCATATGATGAGCCTTTCAAAACTCTTGAAGATGTCCAACAACATGCGATGGCGAATTTGTTTCGATATTTATCAAAATATATTTCGAAAGAAGGAATCCAGGAGGAATAAGCTTGCTTCTCAAGAGACCATACCTGGGCATAATACATGTTGATCTTTCTAAAGATCTCACTTTCAACAGTTTATGGTACCTATGGTGTTTATCCTCTTTATATTTCCACCCGATTGAGCTTTCAGTGTGGGATACGCTCATCTTTTTCAAGATACTAAAAATGACTCCACTCTGTTGTGGTCATTCCTACTATGGTACACAACTGTGGAAGAATGGATACGAGTTCTCCAAAATGAGTATCAGGATGACGAAGACCATCATGTTATATTCCACTCGAATCCAAGAAAAACTTTGTCCAGTACCTCTACACTATAAGTGGAAGACAATCAGAGGTCCAATCCAAGATGATAAAGGAGAACGCCGAGAGCTATATGTCCATCTGTGCTTTCCAACAAGACCCATCCACATGAAGATACTGATGGGCTTACTTACACCTCGTTCGTAGTAAACCCTATCACAAATGAACCAAAATCAGACCAACCTGAAACCATTCAAGACCAAGACTTTGAGTATGAACCCGAGTTCGACCCAAGACAAGTCCAACAATAAAGAAAGTTACACAAAGGCCACAATTTTATTTTAGGAATGTAATAATACCCATATTTAAAGGGTAATATTGTAATTTCTGCTTTCCTAGGTCTAAGGTGTCCATGCAACTAGCATGACGTGTCTCACATGCAAGCTAGCATGAGGTGTCCTGCATGCAACCTATCATGATGTGGCGTACATGCAAGGTAGCACGACGTGGCGCACATGCAAGCTGGGATGATGTGTCTCACATACAAGGTAGCATGAGGTGTACTACATGTAACCTAGCATGAGGTGTCCTACATGTAGCCATCCTGAAGTGAGGTGTCATTTAAAGGGGCTGCCACTTTGACACATGTCTTGGATGAGGTCCTTGACTCATCACTCCCAAGGGTCTATAAATAGGGGAATGGAGTCACTTGTAAGATACACAAAAATAAATAAACACTCCCATTTTCCATACTTATGAATTTCTAAGCTCTTAGTGGTCTTCTCCAAAGCCCTTAAGCCAGTCTATGGCTCATCATATTCTCCATCTTACTATCTCTATTGCATAAAGTATGCTCTATACTCGCCTCTTATGAGGATCTTGTATATCAGAAATATGTTATAATCTTGAAAAGAGTAACGGTCCCTATGGTTCACACGAAGATCACAATCCATGTTTTTGATTGATTCTACTCGGTTGGTCTGAACAAGAATCTATATGGCCAGGGTACCGACGAGAGAGTGGAAGTTCAGAGTCAGCCAAGTATCGAGTCGATATGAGTGTTGGTGTTCGTGGTCCTCTAAGGGTGTGGGCTCGTGGGGCTCCCATACCCCGCTTTGGTATAAGCCATAGTCTACAGGAATCCAAGAAGAACTTTGTCTGGTCCCCCTACACTATAAATGGAAGACAATCAAGGGTCCAATCCAACATAATAAGGAAGAGCGCCGAGAACTTTATGTCCATCTATGTTTTGCCAATAAAAGTCATCATCATGAAGATACTGAACGACTTACTTATACCTCGTTCGTAGTCAACCCTATCACTGAAGAATCTGGATCAAACCAACCTGAAACTAGTCAAGATCAAGAGTTCGAGTATGAACCCGAGTTCGACCCAAGACAAGTTCAATCAGAAATTTAAACCTTGTAATAAATACCCATATAATAAGGGTAGTATTGTATTTCCTAGGCATGACATCTCATCTAGTGAGGTGTACTTAAAGCCACGTTTTATTTTTAAAATAATCTAATACCCATGTTATAAGGGTAGTTGTGTACTTTCCTAGACAAGACATCCCATCTAGTGAGCTGCCTTTGAGATAAGTGTCTTGCATGCAACCTAGCATGACATGTCCTACATGCAACCTTCTTAAAGATCATTTGATGAAGGTTGCCACTCTGACACGTATCTTTGTAAGGGTTCATGACTCTTCACTCCCGAAACTCTATAAATATGGGAGTTGAGTCAATTGTAAAACACACGAAAATAAATAAACACTCTATTTTCCATACTTATGAGTTTCTAAGTTCTTAGTTGTCTTCTCCAAAGCCCTTGAGAAAGTCCATGGCTCATCTTATTCTCCATCTTATTATTTCGCCTCTTATGAGGATCTTGTATATCATAAATAAGCTATAACCTAGAAAAGAGTAACGGTCCCTATAGTTCACACGAAGATCACAATCAATACTTTCAATTGCTTTTACTTGGTAGATCTGAGCTTTGCTCGATCAGGCTAAGAGTGCCGAAGAAGGAGTGAAAGTTCATAGTCAACCTGCTCGACGTAGTTTGAATATAAGGGTGTGAACGAGTAGGGCTCCCGTGCCAGCTTGGTATCAAAGCCAAGTTGCTCTCATCTTGTCGGCCGGAGAATATTTTGATTAATATTATAATATTATATATTATATAGTTATACGTATTATATATATATATTATAATATATTATTAATATGTTATTAATATAATTATGTATAATATAATTATAAATATATTTATATATTATTATACATATATACAATATAGGTATTATACAAAATATAATGAATAATATATATTACATATAATAGTAATTATTATATGTATTATATATTAATGTGTACTTACATATATACATATTAATATAATATTTATACAATTATTATATATATTATAATATAATATATTAATATATAGTATTATATATATATTATTATTATATTATATTATTATTATATACTATATATAATATATACTGCATATATTATATTATTAATATTAATATATAATATTATATAGAGACATATATAATATTACATGTATATAATTAATAATATAATTATATTAATTAAATAATTATAATTTATATGTATAAAGTATAATTTATATAGTATTATAATATTATATATATGTATATATATGTATACATATTAATTTATAATGTATAATACTATAATATATAATTATTATATAATAAAATAATTATTATATTATATAATATGTATACTATTAATACATATATTATAAATTAATATATATAATATACATATAATATGTATATAATAGTATTATATGTTATAATATAGTATATTTATAAGTATACTTAATATATCATAATAGTAAATATAATATATTATAGTACATTATACAATATAACTATATATATTAATATATATTATTTTTTTATATGAATTATAATATATTTTATTAATATATAATACATTATTAATAATTATTAATACATACTTAATTATTAAATATATATTAAATATTATATATACATAGTATGTATATTAATATTATAATTAAATATATACTATTATTATATATAGTATAATAGTATATTATATACATTATAATAGTATGTTATCATAATATATATATTAATAATACATAATATATATATATATATATTTAAATATATAAATAATATATATAATTATAACATATGTATAAATATTAATTATATGTATATATGTAGGTATAATATATTATACATAATATTATATATGTATTTATACATTAATTATATATTATGTATTAATTATACTATCATAATGTATATATATACTATTATAATATATTATAATATTAATAATATATTATATTTATACATATATAATTATATAATATATATATTATATAATAACATATACTATTATGATATATTATTAATATTATAAATGTTATTATAATTACTCATAAATATGATTAATATATGCTATATATTTTATTAATTATAATATATTATAAATATTATATATGTAGTATATAATATAACATATTATAATATATAATATATGTTATATAATATATAATATATAAGTATATTGTTTAAAATACAGTATCGTATATAATAGTATGAATAATTATAATATATTATGAATTAATCTATATATACTTCATATAATATTTATAATACATAATATACATGGATATATTATATATATTAATTATAATATAATAGCTATTATAAAAATATATTTATAATACTAATAAATTATTGTATATATAATAATATACTATATACTATAATTAATTATATTATATAATATACTATACATATCATAATATATTATAACCTATTAGTTTTATATATACATACTATAATAAATATAAGATTATACATATTAATATAAATATGGTTATAATAATTAATATATAATATTATAAATACTAATAAATAATTGATATAATCATATAAATATATATGTATATATGTAATTATGTACATTATATAATATAAATTATATGTAAACATATATATTGTAATATATATTAATAGTTTAATGGTATATAAATTATATTACTGTATATTAATAGTATTAATTAATATATGTATAATTTATAATAAATATATAATAATTTATGATAATATTATTAATTATATTATAATCTATTATTAAGATGTGTTATAATTATACTATATTAATATGCATAATTTATAATATATTGATATATATTTAATTTATATACTATTAACATATAATGTGTGTATATATAATATGTTACAATAATATATATGGTATTATAATTTATAAATATAATATAATAAATATGATTATATGTATATATTATGTATAATGTATATTAAAATATTTTTAATTAATAACTATTAATATATATTATTAATAGATAAGACTAATATATATTATAGTATACTCAATATTATAATAATATAACATATATAATATGTGTGTATATGAATATATATTAATGTGTGTATATTAATATAATGTATAATTAATATAAATATTATATTATATATAATATATAGTATAATAATATCTATTAATAATATATTAATTAATTATACATATATATAATATGTATTACAAATATATTATATCATATTTATGTTATGTATATTAATTATATATCATATTAATTAATTAAAATATGTATATATTATGTATATAATATACATTATAATATTAAAAATTCTATAATTTTATGTAGATATTATAAATTATAAATAGTACATTTTAATTATATAATTATTATATATTGATATATTTAGTATATTATCATATTATACATATTATAATTATATACATGGTTATAATATTTTATATATATTAATAGTGTTATTAATTATTATATTATGTTATATAATAATATTATAATATATTATAAAAATATAATGTTATATACTATATTTTAATAACATATATTTAAATTATAATTATATATGTATATATTAATACCTATAAGAATAAATATAATATAGTATATTTATACAATAATAAATAAATATACTATATATTATATAATTATAAATACTATATATCATATTTTTGTAATATATATATACAATATAGATATATTTGTTAATATATTAATGTATATCATATATAATAGTATAAAATGTACATATTATATAATATATATATATATTAGTAAATATATATTTATATTATACTAATTATAATATATATATATATTTATTAATCATAATATAATATGTATAATACACATATAATTAATGTTATATAGTTAATAATAGTTATTATGTAATATATTAATATAATATATGATATTATAATACATATATGATGTATAATATTAATATATTATAAATATATGTATGTATAATTTATGTATAATTAATATATGTATTATTATTATATATTTATAGTATATAATATATTAAATATATGTATTATATAATTATATATTTATTATAATAATATACAATATGCAATATATTATACTTTATTATATTCAGCACAATTATATACATACATATAATATATAACATTATAATATATAATATACATATATACATTAATATGTATATTATTGAATATCTATATTATAGGTACACATAATTTTAATTTAATATAAACTATATTATATTAATTATGTATATATATTATAATAATACAGTTATAATATATTAATATAATTATGATAATATAATATCATAATTCTATTATATATGTATTATTAAGTATATAATATAAATTAATATTATATATAACATAATTATAATATATAATATGTTATACTTTATTGTTATATTATAATATGTATATATTATATAGTAATATTATATACAATTATTATTATACATTAATATTATATTATATAATTATATTATATTTATATAGCTCTATATAGTATATGTATGTATATTATTAATTATATGATATTAGTATATAATAATTATATAAATATGTATATACTATTAATATAAATAATATTATATAATTAATATGTTTTATAACGATATATAACTATTATAATATATATTATGTAATAGTATATAATACATATATATACATTTTAATAGATATATTATATATAATTAAATAATATATAATATATATTATAATATTATGAATTTATACATGTCATTCTAGGTTGCATGCAAGACACTTATCTCAAACATAAAACGTGGCTTTAATATCATATATGTATAATATTATATAACATTAATAATATATATACATCATGATTATATACTATATCATATATTAAAAATATATTATAATAGGTATGTATACATACATTACAATAATATATATTATATAATATTCTATAGTACTATATGTATACTATAATGTTATAAAATGTATAAATATTATAACATATTATATACATTTTATAATATTAATTATATATATTAATAATTATATAATTATTAATATTATATAAATATATATAATATACGTATATGTATAAATATTATAACATATTATATACGTTTTATTATATACATTTTATAATATATATACTATATTATATTATGACATATATATTATAATAATTAATATAATATATTTAATATTAATAATATAATAGTATTAATATATATCATTATATTACTATTATAATACATTATAATATATATATCATTAATAGGACATGTATAATAATAATATATTACAATATATATTTACTATATACATTAATATATATTAATTATGTATATATTATAATACATATATACATAATTAATATATTTATAATATATTAATATATAAATTATAATTATATATTATGTATACATATTTATATATTATAATATATACTATAATATATTAATTTTAATATTATAATTAATATATTATTTTATACTATGTATAATAGAATAATATTATTATATACTAACTTCTATAATATATTATATTATAACTATTATAATTATGTATTATACATATTAATTATACTTGTATACTAATATAATATTGATTGTATATCATATTATAATTAAATATGTATATTATATGTATTATAATACGTATATTATTAATATTAATATATAATATATATTTATAATTAATACATATAATATACTTATATTAACATATATTATAGTGTATATGTAATAATATAATATATATGTATATATGTATTAATTTATATAATATATATAATATAATATACATAATTATATATAATATATAATTAATTATATATTAATAATAGTATTACATATATACAATTATAATATATAATAATATAATATATTATACATTTTAATTATATTAATATACATATATATAATATATGTATATATAAATATATTATTATATTATTATACATATTATTAATAGACATATTAATAATATAATATTATTATATATATGCATACTATATAATTTATATACTATTATATATGACTATATAATATTACATAATAAATTATATAATATTAGATATTATATTATATATTATTTATGGTATTAATAGTATATGTTATATATGACTTAAATGACTTTACCCTGTGGTGGATCTATATTAAATAATATATAATTTATACTATAATATATCATAATATTATTTACTATATAATATAATAGTAAATGTTATAATTATAATATATTATAATATTATAATTATATAATTATGTATATATGTATTATATGTATTATATATCATAATTAGTATATATATACACCTAATAATTTATATACATTTGTTAATTATAATACAAATATAATATGTAATAGTTATAATAATATATTAATAATATAATATATATTTATATTAATAGCTATATACATTTTATTATAATAATTAATATCTATAATATTAATTAAAACATATTAACAGATATATACATTATATAAATATATATAATAACATATAATTATAATATATTATATATTATGTGTAATAGCGATTTTAATAATATTACATAACTATAATAATATTATATTTATGTATACTATGATTACAATATATTCATATATATTTTAATACTATAAATATAACATTATAATAGTATTAATATATAATTATTATAGTTAATATATATTAATTATATTTAATTATTAAAATATAGCTATCATATTTAAAAGTATATTATAATCACATAATATTATTATTATAATACTATACAATAATATATTACTAATACACTAATATATGTATTATGTATATTATATAATATAATATATATATAATATAATATATATATATATAATACATAATTATATAATAGAGCATTAATTATATATCTATACTATACTATAGAACATATACTAATTATGTTATAATATACATATATACATACTATTAATTATTAATAAAATACTATAATTATATATATACATATATATAAATAGTATTATATACTATATATTTATGGTATTAATATTATATTATAATTATAATTATAATATACATATTATTATAATTATTAATACATATATATTAGTCCTTATAATGTATGTACAATATTATATAACATTAATAATATGTATATATTATGTTTTTATATTATATCATGTATTAATAATATATTATAATAGGTATATATTATAATAATATATTATATTCATTTGCTATAATATATATATATATATATTATACAATATTATAACATATTATAATGAAATATATATAAATACTATTGTAGATATTTGTATATAATATTATATAATAGTTATATATTATAATAATAATATTATATAATATATGTTAATTAATATAGTTGTATAAATATTATAATTTATATTAATATATTATTATATATTATACTATATATAAAATGTATTACATAAGAGTATAATATATATTAATTAAAAAATATAATAGTTATACATAAATTATTAATTATATATTATAACATATATAATTAATAATATATAATATATAATAAATTTATAATATATAATATATAATATGTATTATATTATACATAATATATATATCATATATTAATAATATATTATATATTAATCTATATACATTGATATGTATTTATTAATATTATATTATGTATATATAATAATTATGATATAAATATATTATATGTAAAATATTAATATAATATTATTAATAATTTTAATATATATGCATAATATACATTAATAATATACATTAACATCTATTAATATATTAATAATATATATACTATAATATTTAACATATATTATAATATATGTATTATATAAGTATATTATATATAGTTATATAAATATATATGAATTATATTTATATAATATAATATATAATATTATATTATGTAATATAAATATAATATAATTATATAGTAGTAATTATCCTATTATACATATAATTAATAATAGTAATATATACATATGTTAATAATATTATAATTACGTACTATGTATACGTATTATACAACATATTATTAGTATATATTAATATGGATAATAATTAATTATAATATATCATGTTATAATAGAATATATTGTATTACATTATAATATATTAATTATTAATATAATATATATGTTATTAATAGTAGATATTAATTCCTAAAAATATACATATATGTATTATATAATATATGCTATATGTAAATATTAATATATATTATATATTATAACATTAATATAATATAATTATAATTATTAATATTATACGTATTATATATATTATAATATTATTAATTATATATATATTAATAAGTAATACATCTCATCTAGTGAGATGTTTTTGAGATAAGTGTCTTGCATGAAACCTAGCATGACATGTCCTATATACAACCTTCTTAAAGTGAGGAGTCATTTAATATATACATAATATTAATATAATGAATAGTATTATATTATATACATATATTATAAATAATGTATTATAATATTATATACTATTAAATATATATTATTATTATATACATACTAATATATAATAATTAATAATAACATATAATATTATATATATTAATATTATACAATGTAAATATTATTAATATATACTTATATTAATAATATGTATATCTATTTATTAATGTATAAATATATTAATATTATATATGTATAGTATAGTTATTTTATATTAATATTAATATTATACATATGACATATATTATAATATCATGTATTAATATTATATTATATATATTATAATATAAATATATACATATATACCATAAATTAATTATAATAAATATTACATAGATTATATTCATATAATATATAATGTATTAATATAATAATTATTATAATAACTATTATATATTAATTGTATTATAATATTATTTTTATAGTATGTTATTATTATATTATAATACTATGTACATACATATTATATAATTTATTTTAATAATTAATAATTATGTACATAATATAACATTATTATATAATATATAATATAATAATTGTATAATATTATTACATAATATTATAATATATGTTATATGTATAATATTAATATTAATATATAATAACTATACTATACATATATATTATTAATATATTTATACATTAATAAATATATATACATATAACTAATATTAGTATATATTAATAATATTTACATATAGTATATAACAAATTAATATATACATATATAATGTATGTATTAATAGTATATTAATATGCATACATTATATACGATAATTATATAATACATAAGTATGATATATTATTATATTAATATTAGATAATATACTATATATTACATTTATTAATGTATATTTATAATATATTTATATATAATTTATACAATAGTAATATAATTATTTATATAGTATATTAATAATTATATTAAGATACATATATTATATAGTTTATTATTTACATATATTAATTAATTATATGTGTTATTAAATTATAATATGTATAGTTAATATTAGTATATTATAATATAATATACATACGATATACTATAATAATATATTAATATATAATTATATAGATGAAAATATTATTATTAATATAGTATACATATTAATATTACATGGACAGTGTAACATATAATATAATAATTATTATATATGTATTATATATTATACCATATTATAATACATATAATATTAATTATATATTTATTAATTATATTAATATATACATAATATTATACACATATATAAACACATAATATGTAAATATATTTATAATAATAATATAATATATGATTATATGATTATATTAATATATACTCAATATGTACACCATAATGTATACTATTATATACATATATAATATTATACTAATTATAATTAATATTATTAATATATTATAATATATAGCTATTATATTAATTAGATATATTATTATATAATTATTATAATAATATACTATATACTATAATTAATTATTAATATATATTATAGTATAATGTATATACAAATAATATAAATATGTATATACATTATACTATATATATGTACTATTGATAATATATATTAATAATTATATAGTATATATTATAATATAGTATATTATGCATATTAAAATTAATATATTATAATTATTAATAGTATATATAATATGTATAATATATATGTATATTATATGCATACATACTATTTTAAATAATATATATATTAACAATATAAATTAATATTATATAATTATGTATTATATATAATTATATGTAAATATATAATTATATATAGTATGTACATATTAATATAATGTTATTAATATAATAATATATACATATTATATATTAATACTATATAATATATATTATAATAAATTCAATATAATTAATAGTATGTATACTATTATTTTATATTTAATATACAATATACTTATAATTATTATAAATATACATACTATATTATAATTTGTAATATTATATGATGTTGATATATTATTACATTAATAAATTATTAATACACTATAATATATATTAACATATTTATATATATAATACTATTATATACTATTATACATATTATAGCATATGAATTAATTATAATATATATTAACATACATTATACATATTATAATTAATTTATATCATACTATAAATATAATTATTAATATATATTATAATATATTATTTAATAAATTAAATTATAATTATATATTAAGATATACCATATATTTAGTATAATAATATGTTTACTATAATATTATTATTATAGTATACTATTCTAATATGATATTATTATGTACATATATATTATATAATGTATTATAATAATTAATAATTATATACAAAATAAAACATTATTATATAATATATATAATATAATATTATTACATAATATTATAATGTATGTTATATGTATAATTTTAATACTATATAATAACTATACTATACATATATATTATTAATATATTTATACATTAATAAATATATATACAAATTATTAACATAAGTATATATAAATAATATTTACATATAATATATAACTAATTAATATATGCATATATAATATATGTATTAATAGTATATTAATATGTATAAATTATATACGATATTTATATAATACATATGTATTATAATATTATTATATTAATATTAGATAATATACTATATATTATAATTATTCATATATATTTATAATATATTTATATATAATGTTTATAATATTAATATAATTATTTATATAGTATATTATATATATACTTATTAATTATATGTCTTATTACATTATTATATGTATAGTTAATATTAGTATATTATAATATAATGTACATATAATATACTTTAATAATATATTAATATATAATTATTATATATATAAATATATTATGCATATTAATATTATATGGACCGTGTAACATATAATATAATAATTATTATATATGTATTAAATATTATTCCATATTATAATACATATAATATTAATTATATATGTATTAATTATATTAATATATAAATAATATTATATACATATATAATATTATGTATACATATATATTATACATATTATTTATACTATTAATAATTATAATATATTAATTTTAATTTTTATAAATATACTCTATTATAATATATACTATATAATTATTAAAATATATATTATGTAAAATACATAATATATAGTATAATGTATATACATATTAACATTTATTAATATTTAGTTATACGATATAGTATATTATTGCATATATAATAATTTATTAGTATTATAAATACATTATTATACAAATAATGTATTTATAATACTAATAAATTATTATATATGCAAAAATATACTATATCGTATAACTAATTATTAATAAATGTTAATATGTATATACATTATACTATATATTATGTATTATATATAATATATATATTAATAATTATATAGTATATATTATAATTGAGTATATTATGCAAATTAAAATTAATAGATTATAATTATTAATTGTATTAATAATATGTATAATATATATGTATATTGTATGTTTACATAATATTACATATAATATATATATTAACAATATATATTAATATTATATAATTATATGTAAATATATAATTATATATAGTATGTCCATA
The DNA here is from genome assembly GCA_028749325.2 of Caryopteris x clandonensis. NCBI lineage: Eukaryota > Viridiplantae > Streptophyta > Magnoliopsida > Lamiales > Lamiaceae > Caryopteris > Caryopteris x clandonensis. The sequence goes on from JAPYKT020000021.1 coordinate 210,341, forward strand.
TTAATAAGATGTTATTAATATTATAATATATACATATTATATATTATATATTAATAGTATATAATATATATTATAATAAATTATGTATAATTAATAGTATGTATACTATTATATTATATTTAATATACAATATATTTATAATTATTATAATTATACACACTATATTATAATTTGTAATATAGTATAATATATATTAACATATTTTTAATGTGAAAAAATTATTTTAATTTATTTTTAATATACTATAATATATATTAACATACATTATAGATATTATAATATTATAATTAATTTATATTATACTATACATATAAATATTAATATATGTTATAATATATTATTAAATATATTAATTATATATACATATAATATATTATATTAAATAGCTATAATTATTATTATATATTATAATATATAGTATTATGGTGTTTATTTATTTATGTATATAATATATAAATATTATGTATATTATAATATCATAGAATATTAATATAATATTCATGTATCTTACATATATTAATATACTATGGACATATATTATAGCATATGTATATTAATACTTAATAGTATATAATAAGTATATTAATACTTAATAGTATATAATAATTAATATATGTATACATTACATACATAATATAATTATACATACTCATTATACATTAATTATTAATGTAATTATGTACATTACATATAATTACAGTAATGTTATTGTAAAATATTATATTTACATAATAATTATGTAATAAGAATTATATAATATATTATAGGTATATACATGTATATAATATATTAATATATTACATAATAATTTATATATATTAATATATATTAATTATCATATTAAGTATACATTATTAAATTATACTATATATTAGTATATTCTTATATAGTAATTATATATATTATGTAATAGTATTATATAATATATATAGTATTATATTATGCATATACATGGTTATAATAATATATATAATATATTATACACAAAATAAATATAATAATGTTATATATATATATATTATATATATAAACATAATATATTCATAATATATATAATATATAGTATATAATAATATACTAATATATAGTATAATAATTAATATAGTAATTAATATATATTAATATATTATATACATGTGTACACATATAATATTATATATAATTCGTATTATATAATTAAATTGTAATACATATTTATTAATATGTATACTAATAATATATCATATTATTATTAATATATTATATATTAATATATATACATATATTATTTATAATATTCTTATATATATTATTAATACACAATATATAATATAATATATATTACAATTATATAAATATTAAAATATGTTATACATACATAATATATATTAATAGCATAATATAAATATATTAATATATTATAATAAGTAATATATAATTATTAATATATATAATTAATATAATAACATGGATATAATATGTTATAATATTTATATAATTAATATAGTTAAATAATAATATATATAATATCGAAATATATAATAATATGAATCTATGTATAGTATAATTATAATTATTTATATATATGTACAATACTAATATATATTAATCATTAATATACTATTAATTATTATATATAAGTATAACTATGTATATATCAATATATTATTAATATTAATTCATTATTACATATATTATTATAATTATTATATTAATTATATTATAACATATTAATTATTAATTATATATCATAATAGATAATTCTAGTATATCATAATAAATATATAATAATTTATGATAATATTATTAATTATATTATATAGTTAATTAATATATATTATTATAACATATAATAATATATGTATTAATATATGCCTAATATTATACATATATTAATTATATTATAATATGTATACATATATATTATTCATATATAATTATAAGTACATACTATATATTTATAATTATATATAATAATATTATAATATATTATACATATATATATATTATATATTATTTAATAAAGTATAATATATCTATTAATATGTATATACATGTATTATGTACTATTACATAATATATATTATAATAGTTATAAAATATAATTATATAATATGATATATAATTAATTTAGATAACATAAATATGATATAATATATTAGTAATACATATCATATATGTATAATTAATTAATATATTATTAATAGATATTATTATACGATATATTATTTATAATATAATATTTATATTAATTATACATGATATTAATATACATACATATTATAAATGTTATATTATTATAATATTAAGTATACTATAATATATACTATATTAATGTATTAGTATTATCTATTAATATATCATATTAGTAATATATATTAATTGTTATTAATTAATAATATGTTAATACTTATTGTACATAATATATACATATAATTATATTTATTATATTAGATTTATTAATTATAATACCATATATGTTATTATAACATATTATATATACACACATTATATGTTAATATTATATATATTAAATATATATCAATTTATTATATATTATACATATTAATATAGTATAACTATAACACATCTTAATAATAGATTATAATATAATTAATAATATTATCATAAATTAGTATATATTTACTATAAATTATACATATATTAATTAATACTATTAGTATACATCAATATAATTTATATAAATTTTACTATTATAATATACCATATAACTATTAATATATAATACATTATATTAATGATAATATAATATATATTATAATATATAGGTTTACATATAATTTATATTATATTATGTACATAATTACATATATACATATATAATTATATGATTATATCAATTATTTACTAGTTTTTATAATATTATATATTAATTATTGTAACTATATTTATATTAATATGTATAATCTTATATTCATTATAGTATGTATATATATAATACTAATAGGTTATAATATATTATAATATGTATATTATATTATATAATATAATTAATTATAGTATATAGTATATAATTACATCTAAAATAATTTATTAGTATTATAAATATATTTTTATAATAGCTATTATATTATAATTAATATATATATATATAATATATTCATTTATATTATATATTATAAATATTATATATAGTATATATAAATTAATTCATAATATAATATAATTATTCATAATATTATATACGATACTATATTTTATACAATATACTTATATATTATATAATATATATTACATATTATAATATGTTATATTATATACTACATATATAATATTTATAATATATATTATAATTAATAAATTATATAGCATATATTAATAATATTTATATGTAATTATAATAACATATATAATATTAATAATATATCATAATAGTATATGCTATTATATTATATGTATATTATATAATTATATATGTATAAATAAAATATATTATTAATATTATAATATATACATTATGATAGTAAAATTAATACATAAAATATAATTAATATATATAGACATATATAATATTATGTATAATATATTATACATATATATGTACATATAATTAATATTTATACATATATTATAATTGTACATATTATTTATAGTATTTAAATATATATATATATTATGTATTATTAGTATATATATATACTATTATAACATACAAAAATAATGTATATAATATACTATTATACGATATATAATAATAGTATATATTTAATTATAATATTAATATACATACTATGTATATATAATATATAATATATATTTAATAATAATGTATGTATTAATAATTATTAATAATGTATTTTATATATTAATAAAATATATTATAATAAATATAAAAAATAATATATAATAATATATATAGTTATATTATATAATGTACTATATTATATTATATTTACTATTATGATATATTAATTATAATTATAAATATACTATATTATAACATATAATACTATTATATACATATTATATGTATATTATATATATTAATTTATAATATATGTATTAATAGTATACATATTATATAATTAATATAATAATTATTTTATTATATAATAATTATATATGATAGCATTATAAATTATAAATTAATATGTATACATATATATATATGCACATATATAATATTATAATACTATATAAATTATACTATATACATATAAATTATAATTATTCAATACATATAATTATATTATTAATTATATACATGTAATATTATATGTGTCTCTATATAATATTATATATTAATATTAATAATATAATATATGTAGTATATATTATATATAGTATATAATAATAATAATATAATATAATATATATATATATATAATAATATATATTAATATACTATATTATAATATGTAATATTTGTATAAATATTATATTAACATGTATATATGTAAATACGTATTAATATATAATACATATAATAATTACTAGTATATGTAATATATATTATTAATTATATTTTGTATAATTCTAATATTGTATATGTATAATAATAAATTAATTAAATATACATATATTTATAATTATGTTAATATTATATTAGTAATATATTATAATATATATAATATGTATAACTATATACTATATAATATTATAATATTAATCGAAATATTTTCCAGCCGACAAGACGAGAGTAACCTGGCTCTGATACTAAGCTAGCACGGGAGCCCTACTCGTTGACACCATTAGAGGACCATGGCCACCATGTATTCGAACTGCCTTGAGCAGGTTTACTCTGAACTTTCACTCCTTCTTCAGTACTCTTAGACTGATCATGCAAAACTCAGATTCACCAAGTAAAAGCTATTGAAAGCATGGATTGTGATCTTTGTATGAACTATAGGAATCGTTACTCTTTTCTAGGTTATAACATATTTCTGATATACAAAATCCACATAAGAGGTGAGATAATAAGATGGAGAATATGATGAGCCATGCTTAAGGGCTTTGGAGAAGACAACTAAGAACTTAGAAACTCATAAGTATGGAAAATAGAGTGCTTATTTATTTTCGCGTGTTTTACAATTGACTCAACTCCCCTATTATAAAGTTTCGGGAGTGAAGAGCCATGAACCCTTACAAAGACACGTGTCAGAGTGGCAACTTCATCAAATGATCTTTAAGAAAGTTACATGTAGGAAATGTCATGCTAGGACACCTCACTAGATGAGATGTCATATCTAGAAAAGTACACAACTACCTTTATAACATGGGTATTACATTATTTTAAACTAAAACATCGCTTTAAGTACACCTCACTAGATGAGATGTCATGCCTAGAAAAATACAAGACTACCCTTATTATATGGGTATTTATTACATGGTTTAAATTTATGATTGAATTTGTCTTGGGTCGAACTTGGGTTCATACTCGAACTCTTGATCTTGACTAGTTCCAGGTTGATTTGATCCAGATTCTTCAGTGATAGGGTTGGCTACGAATGAGGTATAAGTAAGTCGTTCAGTATCTTCATGTGGATGACTTTTATTGGCAAAACATAGATGGACATAAAGTTCTCGGCGCTCTTCCTTATTATATTGGATTGGACCCTTGATTGTCTTCCATTTATAGTGCAGGGGGACCGGACAAAGTTATTCTTGGATTCTTGTAGAATATGGCCTATGATAGAGGAATATGACATGAGGGTCTTCATCATCCTAATATTCATTTTGTAGCACATGTATCCATTCTTCCACAATTGTATACCAGAGAAGGAATGACCACCAGAGGGTAGAGTTGTTTTCAGTATCTTGAAAAAAGATGAGTGTATCCCATATTGAGAACTCAATCAGATAAAAGCATAAGGTGGACAAACACCATAGGAACCATAAACTGTTGAAGGTGAGATCTTTAGAAAGAGCAACATGTATTATGCCCAAGAATGCTTTCTGGAGATGACAGCAGGCTTGTTCCTCTTGGATTCCTTCTTCAAAAATATATTTCGATAGATATCGAGCCAAATTTGCAGTTGTATGTTGTCGGATATCACCAAGAGTTTTGAAAGGCACATCACGAGGAGAAAATGATAAATCGGGATTGATAAGATGGATGGGAGCTTGTCTCCAAAAACCAATTTTGGAAGATATTATCTTCTTTTGTTTTCCTGTCATAAAGATAACGAGCAGTACCCTGGTAGATGATATGAGTTGAAGTTGAAATTCTCTGGAGAGATAATCAGGCACAACATTGTCCTTGCCCTTTATATGTTGGACTTCAAACTGGTATTTTGAAAACCACTCTTTGAGTCTAAGTAGATGTTTTTCTGGAATTCCTTTATTCTTGAGCTCTATAATCATTGGGAAGGATGTATTATCTAGTTGGGTAATGAAATTGTATCCCACCAGATGGAATTCAAATTTTTTAATTCCATATTTGAGAGGTAATATCTCCTTGTAGACAACATGATAATAAGCTTCAGATTCTTTGAAGTGGCCGATGGCATGTCCACAATAATGAAGTTTCCCACCTTCGTTTTCTAATAAGATAGCTCTCCAATAATCATCACTGGCATCAGTTTGTAAGATCCGTTGGCCATCTCCAGGAATTCTCAAGGGTGAGAGCTTTTGACACACTTTTATAAGATGTTTAACTGCTGCACTTTGGTCGACATCCCAAGGAGGTGGACTTTTCCTTAGAAGCTTTGACAATTTGCTTGTATAGGCTGAACATTTGTAGATAAAATCTTTAAGATAGTTAACGATTCCAAGGAACTGTTGAACCTGTTTAATAGATAAGTGCTTATTTGGGAACTTAAGTAGTTCTTGGGATAAGTGTGATCTTGGTTCATACTCCCCATCCTCAATCTTCATGCCCAGAAAATCTATTTTTGTTTGATCAACCATATTTTTATACCAAGTCTATGAACATGTTGAGAAGTTGTTCATGTTCCTCTATATTATTGGAATATAAGAGGATATCATCTATGTAGACAAGGGTGTTGTTTAGTATGGATTCGAAGATTTTCATCATTGTCTTTTGGAAAAAGGATGGTGCAACTTTGAGACCGGATGGCAGAGCAGTCAATTGGTATTAATCGTGGGTAGGAAAAAATTTGTTTAATACCTTTCATCTGGGTGTAACCCCACTTGCCAGAAACCAGATTTATGGTCAAATTTGAAAAACATTTGAGCTTCTGAGAGGTAAGAGAACATGACTTTTGTCCTGGGCAAAGGAAATTTATCATCAAGCAAGTAATAGTTGAGAGGTTTGTAATCAATGACTAACCTCTTCTTTCCTTGAACTTGTTCTGCTCTCTTCTTGACATAAAAAGTTTGGCAAGCCCAATTTGAGTTGGTGGCTTCAATTAGGCCCAAGGATAATAGCTCGTTGCATTCTTGTCGGGCCAAATTCAACTCTTCTGGTGTCATGCTAGGATGTGTGGCTTTAGTGGCGTTAATATCCTTATTTTTCTTAAATGAAAGTCGAACATAGAATTCTGAGTTCTTCCAAAGTGGATGAGGATTGGTGAAGTCTGCATGATACTCGACATAACATTTTTTCAATCTTTTGATAAGTGGATCAGGTTCTGGTATCTTCTTTACTGTGAACAGCTTTTGTGTTGGTTTGAATGGTAGGAATATCCTCTTGTATTTGACTCCATGATAAAATATTTGTAGCTTCTGAGCTTTGAAGAAGATATCAAAGCCCATTAATAAATCATGTCCGTGAAGTTTGCTTCCGATGACTTTGATCTAGACAACACAGTCTGGAAGGATTTGAATTCCGATTGGTTATTTAGATATCAAGGCAATATGAAAGGTTTGGTCATCTACAATAAAGAAATATTCATGATAAGACTCCCAAGCTTCGTCTGGAAGGATTTCTGGGTTCATCATAGTTTTTTTTGCACATGTATCAAGGACTCCGATCACTTTGATAGGCCGGTCATACTTTGACTAAAGCACCTTGACTTCAAGATGAGGTGCCCTTCTTGTATGATCATGTTGGTTTTCAGCATTGGAGGTTGGTTCATCATAAGAATGGAGATATTCTCTTCTAAATCTTCTTCATCAGATGTCTCATGAAGGACGAAGGCTGTATAAGAATCCCGGCCATCTTGTTATGAATAGAGAGATTTTATGCCTGCTTCATCAACATATGCTTCATGATAGTGAAAGGTCTGTGATGCTTGCTTAACCGCTTTCCCTTTCTTCGTAGGGCAAGTTTTTACGAAATGCCCTTTTCGTCCACATAGATAACATCTGTCAGTGGACTTCTTTCTGAATGACTTCCTTCGAAAAAACTTGTATGTCTGGTTTTTCTTTTTCCTTCCAAGCTTTTGTTTATCTTTTTCTTTATGGTTTTTGGAACAATGGCATGTTTTCTCATGACATTTTATTTCAAGGTAGGATTTATCACATATATTTTTAGGAATCTTCCATCTCTCCATCATTTCTGTAAAATAAAATGTCATAAGAAGATTTTGTTGCTCACAGAGTTTTTGATGGATTTGTCCTATGCTGATTTGGGCCATGTCTTTCTTCATGGCTTGAAACATCCTCGCCATTTCTGGTTGTAGCTTTTGTGGTAAAGAGACAAGGTAGACATTCTTCAGATTGGGATCATTATAGCCATTCAAAATGTAGAATCTTTCAGACATTCATTTGAAATGTATGTCCAGATCCTTTTTCAATAGCGAGTAGCACCTCATAGAGAAGTATTCTTGAGACACAACCTTGGTGTATAAAGAAATCTCACCGATAAATTCTCTATGCATCTCACCAAGTACGTCAGCTGGCGTTAGTGCATCGATCAATTGTAATTTCCCGTATTCTCCAAGGCTCAAGAACCATTCTCTTAGGACACCAAGAAACCTTGATGTGAATTCCTTGAGAACTGTTCTTAAATCAGCTCCTTCTCTGTTTAGCTGATTATCTATCCAGGCTGATAGTATATGAATCTTTTCTCTTCGCTTTTGAATAGGTACATCATCAAATGAAAATCAAGGACCAGTGGAGGGTTTAGTACCTTGCTTTTCAGTAGGATGTGTCACATATGGTCTGTCAGTAGTCTCTTGATCCGAGTCATTAGAAATAGGTATAATACATATATAATATTATATATAATTAATTATACATATATATATGTATAATATATTATACATATATATCTACATATAATTAATATGTATACATATGTTAATAATTATATATATTAATTGAAGTATTTAGATATATATTATGTATTATTAATATATATATATACTATTATAACATACTATTATAACGTATATAATATACTATTATACTATATATAATAATAGTATATATTTAATTATAATATTAATATACATACTATGTATATTATTAATAATATATATTTAATAATTATGTAGGTATTAATAATTATTAATAATGTATTATATATATATATATTAATAACATATATTAAAATACATATAATATATTAATATAAAATAAAATATATAGTTATATTATATAGTATACTATAATATATTATATTTACTATTATGATATATTAAGTATAATCATAAATATACTATATTATAACATATAATACTATTATAATACTATTATAAACATATTATAATTATTAATATACATATATATTAATATGTTATAAAGGTATTATACATGTATTATATGTATATTAATAATATAATATATAATGTATAATATAATATAGACTAATATACTATATGTTATAGGGTTATTATAATATTACAAGTATATAATTAATAATATAATTATATATATTAGATATTATACATATATATATTAATAAATTATATATGATTTACTATTATATAATAATACTATATATACATATTATATTTATATCATATGTATTAAAAAATAATATATGTATTAATAGTATACATATTATATAATTAATATAATAATTATATATGATAGTATTATATATTATAAATTAATATGTATACATATATATACATATATATAATATTTTATACATATAAATTATAATTATTTAATACATATAATTATATTATTAATTATATGCATGTTATATTATAATAACCCTATAATATATAGTATATTCGTCTATATTATATTATACATTACGTATTGTATTATTAATATACATATAATACATGTAATATTATATATGTATCTATATAATATTATATATTATTATTAATAATATAATATATATAGTATATATTATATATAGTATATAATAATAATATAATATAATATTAATATATATAATACTATATATTAATATATTATATTATAATATATAATAATTATATAAATATTATATTAATATGTATATATGTAAATATATATTAATACATAATACATATAATAATTACTATTATAGGTAATATATATTATTAATTTTATTTTGTAAAATACAAATATTGTATATATGCATAATAGTATTTTAATTATGTATACATATATTTATAATTATATTATACATAATTATATTAATAATATAATATATATTATAATACATTATACATATTATTATAATATATGTAGTATAACATCTATTAAGTATATTATACTAATAACTATTATATATACGTAATATATATTATATACTATTTAATTATTATATATAATTAATATATATTAATACATATATTATATTATAATATATAATGTTTATGTATAATATAGTATAATTATGTATAATCCTATATATTATAATATGTTATATCATAATATATTATAATATATAATATGTATATACTATATACTATATAATTTTATAATATTAATCAAAATATTCTCCGGCCGATAAGACGAGAACAACCTGGCTCTGACACCAGCACGGGAGCCCCTACTCGTTCACACCCATAGAGGACCATGGCCACCATGTATTAAAACTATCTTGAGTAGGTTGACTCTGAACTTCCACTCTTTCTTCGGCACTCTCAAACTTATCTAACAAAGCATAGATCCACCAAGTAAAAGCAATTGAAATCATGGATTGTGATCTTCGTGTGAACTATAGAGACCATTACACTTTTCTTGGTTATAGCATATTTCTGATATACAAGATCCTAATAAGAGGCGAGTATAGAGCATACTTTATACTATAAGGATAATAAGATGGAGAATATGATGAGCCATAGACTGGCTTAAGAGCTTCGGGGAAGACAACTAAGAACTTAGAAACTCATAAATATGGAAAATAGAGTGTTTATTTATTTTAATGTGTTTTACAATTGACTCAACTCTCCTATTTATAGAGTTTCAGGAGTGAAGAGTCATGAACCCTTACAAAGACATGTGTTAGAGTGGCAACCTTCATCAAATGACTCCTCACTTTAAGAAGGTTGCATGGAGGACATGTCATGTTAGGTTGGATGCAAGACACTTATCTCAAAGACACCTCACTAGATGAGATGCCATGTCTAAAATAGTACACAACTACCCATATAATATGGGTATTACATTATTTTAAACATAAAATGTTGCTTTAAGTACACTCACTAGATGAGATGTTATGTCTAGGAAAGTACACCACTACCCTGGTATTACGTTATTTTAAACATAAAACGTGGCTTTAAGTACACCTCACTAGATGAGATGTCATGCCTAGGAAAATACAAGACTACCCTTATTATATGGGTATTTATTACAAGGTTTAAATTTATGATTGAACTTGTCTTGGGTCGAACTCTGGTTCATACTTGAACTCTTGATCTTGACTAATTCCATGTTGGTTTGATCAAGATTCTTCAGAAATAGGGACGAGGTATATGTAAGTCCTTCAGTATCATCATGATGTGGATGACTTTTATTGGCAAAACATAGATGGACATAAAGTTCTCAGTGCTCTTCCTTATTATCTTGGATTGGACCCTTGATTGTCTTCCATTTATAGTGTAGGGGGATCGGACGAAGTTGTTCTTGGATTCCTGTAGAATATGGCCTATGACAGACGAATATGACATGAACGTCTTCATCATCTTGTATCCATTCTTCCATAGTTGCATACCATAGAAGAAATGACCACCAGAGGGTAGAGTCATTTTCAGTATCTTGAAAAAAGATGAGTGTATCCTATACTAAGAACTTAATCGGATGAAAGTATAAGGTGAACAAACACCATAGGTACCATAAACAATTGAAGGTGAGATCTTTAGAAAGAGCAACATGCATTATGCCCAAGAATGGTTTCTGGAAATGATAGCAGGATTGTTCCTCTTGGATTCCTTTTTTAGAAATATATTTTGATAGATATCGAACCAAATTTGAAGTTACATGTTGTCGGATATCTCTAAGAATTTTGAAAGGTTCATCACGAGGAGGAAATGATAAATCAAGATTGATAAGATGGATGGGAGCTTGTCTCCAAAACCTAGTTTTGGAAGATATTATTTTCTTTCGTTTACCTATCATAAAGATAACGGGCAACACCTTGGTAGATGATATGAGTTGAAGCTGAAATTGTCTGGAGAGATAATCAGGCACAACATTGTACTTTCCCTTTATATGTTGGACTTCAAACTGGTATCTTGAAAACCAGTCTTTGAGTCTTAGTTAGATAATGAAATTGTATCCCACCAGATGGAATTCAAATTTTTTAAATCCATATTTGACAACTAATATCTCCTTGTAGACATCATGATAATGTGCTTCAGATTCTTTGATTTGACTGTTGGGATTTTCACAATAATGAAGTTTCCCACCTCCGTTTTCTAATAAGATTGCTCCCCAATAATCATCACTAGCATCTGTTTGTAAGATCCGTTGGCCATCTTCGAGAATTCACAAGGGTGAGAGCTTTTGACACACTTCTTTAATATGTTTTACTGCTGTAGTTTGCTCGACATCCCGAGGAGGTGGATTTTTCCTTAGAAGCTTTGACAATTTGTTTGTATAGACTGAACATTTGGGGATAAAATCTTTAAGATAGTTGACGATTCCAAGGAACTGTTGAACCTGTTTAATAGATAAATTCCTATCCAGGAACTTAAGTAGTTCTTGGGATACGTGTGATCTTGGTTCATACTCCCCATCCTCAATCTTCATGCCCAGAAAATCAATATATTTTTGCTTGATCACACTTTTCTTTTGGGATAGCATAATACCATATTTTTGTGCCGAGTCTATGAATATGTTGAGAATTTGTTCTTGTTCCTTTATATTATTGGAATATAAGAGGATATCATCTATGTAGACAAGGTTGCTATTTAGTATGGGTTCAAATATTTTGATCATGGTCTTTTGGAAAAGGGATGGTGCAACTTTAAGACCAAATGATAGAACTGTTTATTGGTATTGAGCTGTGGGTAGGCAAAAAACTGTTTTATACCTTTCATCAGGTCAAATTTGGAAAAGATTTGGGCTTCTGAGAGGTAAGAGAACATGACTTTTGTCCTGGGCAAAAGGGAATTTATCATAAAGCAAGTAATAGTTGAGAGGTTTGTAATCAATGACTAACCTCTTCTTTCCTCAAACTTGTTATGCTCTCTTATTGACATAAAAAGCTGGATAAGCTCAATTTGAGTTGGTGGCTTCAATTAGGCCCAAGGATAATAGCTCACTACATTCTTAATGGGTCAAATTCAGCTCTTCTGGTGTCATGCTAGGATGCGTGGCTTTAGTGGCATTAATATCCTCATTCTTCTTAAAAGAAAGTGGAACATAGAATTCTGAGTTCTTCCAAAGTGGATGAGGATTGGTCAAGTCTGCATGTGACTCGACATAACATATTTTTTTTAATCTTTTGATAAGTGGATCAGGTTCTGGTATCTCCTTTACGGTGAACAGCTTTTGTGTTGGTATGAATGGTAGTTATGTCTTCTTGTATTTGACTCCATAGGAAAATATGTGTAGCTTCTGAGCTTTGAAGAAGACATCAAAGCCCATTTAATCCATCATGTCCGTGAAGTTTGCTTTCGATGACTTTGATTTAGACAACACAGTCTGGAAGAATTTGAATTCCGACTGGTGGTTTAGATATCAAGGCAATATGAAAGGTTTGGCCATCTGCAGCAAAGAAATATTCATGATGAGACTGCCAAGCTTTGTTTAGAAGGATTTCTGGGTTCATCACAGTTTTTTGTGGTCCTGTATCAAGAACTCCGATCACTTTGATAGGCCTGTCATACTTTGATTGAAGCACCTTAACTTCAAGATGAGGTGATGGCATCCCTTCTTGTATGATCATGTTGGTTTTTAACATTGAAGGTTGGTTCATCATAAGAATAGGGATATTCTCTTCTAAATCTTCTTCATCAGATGTCTCATCAAGGACGAAGGTTGTATTAGAATCCCGGCCATCTTGTTTTGAATAGAGAGATAATATGTCTGATTCATGATAGTGAATGGTTTGTGATGCTTTCCCTTTGTTCGTAGGGTAGGTTTTTGCGAAATACCCTTTTTGTCCATATAGATAACGTCTGTCAGTAGACTTCTTTCTGAATGACTTCCTTTGGAAAAACTTGTATGTTTGGTTTTTCTTTTTCCTTCTGAGCTTTTGCTTATCTTTTTCTTTATCTTTTTTTGGAACAATGGCATGCTTTCTCATGACATTTTATTTCAAGGTAGGATTTATCACATACCCTTTTTGGAATCTTCCGTCTCTTCATCATTTCTTTAAAGAGATTTTGTTGCTCACAGAGTTTCTCCAAAGTAGCCAAGCAGGTTTGATGGATTTGTGCCAAGTTTATTTGGGCCATGTCTTTCTTCATGGCTTGAAACATCATTTGATTATATGAATTTTGAACCTTGTCGAGAACTTGAGTTACCTTGGAATCAATACTTTATAGTGATTGATTTTGTTCCCGAACATTTCTGGTCTGCCAATTGAGGACTTCCTCTCCTTGACTCAGAGGCTTTAAATGGCCACGTACGTCTACTACAGTACTCTGAATATAAAGCCTTGAGGTTACCTTAGAAGTTTGATCCTCGTGTCTCTCTAGCGGAGAAAAATCTTCTTCGCGGCTTTTGAACATGAAAGATGGTTTAGGAGCTCGAGGATTTGGAGATAATGGTCCTCTTCATGTCTGCAAGAATGCTTGGAATTGATATTTTTGGTGGAGGTGGATTAGCAGGGTCGTTGTATTTATTATTAGGGGCCTTATAATAATTATTATAATATATGTATATATTATATAGTATATAATATATTAATATATGTTATATTAATATAATATATATAATACTGTATATATTATAATATACTATAATATGTATAATTAATTTTATTATATATGATACTAATATTATTTATATATTAATATAATTATACATATTATTAATATATTATATTAATATATATAATATATAATATATTATTAATATATAATATAATGTATTATTATATAATAATATACTATATTATATATTATATATATTTATAATATATGTAATTATGTATTATAAATAATATATATGTAGTATTATATGATAGTCATAATATGAATTAATAATTAATTAAAGAATGTATAATGTAATATACTATAATTATGTATATTAATTATAAAATATAAATATAATATTATATATTATATGTCATATTATAATATTAATATCATAATAGTATCTTATAATAAATTAATATATTACATATTTATATAATTAATATGTCCAATACAAGATAATAAGGAAGAGCGCCAAGAACTTTATGTCCATCTATGTTTTGCCAATAAAAGTCATCCACATGAAGATACTGAAGGACTGTCAACCCTATCACTGAAGAATCCAGATCAAACCAACCTGGAACTAGTTAAGATCAAGAGTTCGAGAATGAACCCGACTTCAACCCAAGACAAGTTCAGTCATAAATTTAAACCTTGTAATAAATACCCATATAATAAGGGTAGTCTTGTATTTTCTTAGGTATAACATCTCATCTAGTGAGGTGTACTTAAAGCCACGTATTATGTTTAAAATAATGTAATACCCATATTATAAGGGTAGTTGTGTACTTTCCTAGACATGACATCTCATCTAGTGAGGTGTCTTTGAGATAAGTGTCTTGCATGCAACCTAGCATGACATGTCCACATTCAACATTCTTAAAGTGAGGAGTCATTTGATGAAGGTTGTCAATCTGACACGTACCTTTGTAAGGGTTCCTGACTCTTCACTCCCGTAATATTATATAATATTAATTATAATATTTATAAAATTAATATATATTAATAATATATAATAAAATATATATAGTATACTATAAATTATAATAACATTATATATAATATTATATTATATTTATACATAATATTATAATATGTACATTATATACATATAATTATATATGTATAATACTATTATATTAACATATGAATCTATACATATATAATATTAGTATATATTAATATACGTATTATTATAATATTATATGTTATACTATATATTAATATAAATTTTATAACTATTTATTAATTATATAGTTATCATATATATATATATATTATACACTAATACATATAATATAAATGTTAATAATATATTATATAAAATTAATTTTATATACATATATACTATAATATTATAATATATACATATAATATGATAGCATAAATATATGTATTAATATATTGTATATACTAATGTAATATTAATTAGTATATATAATATATTATGTTATAGTATATATTATAATATAATATAGTATGTATAATATTAATAGATATATGTTGATATATGTATTATATGTATATATTATATATAATATATATGTATATATACTAATATTAACACAGGTATATAATATTAACTATATAGATAATAATATATGTAATATACTATTATAATATACTATAATACCTATATATTAATATATAATTATATTCGTATAATATATAATATATTACTAATACATTATAATATTACGTACTCTATAATAATTATACTTAATATATACATAATAATTATAATATATACATAATATTAATATAATTAATAGTATTATATTATATACATATATTATAAATAATGTATTATAATATTATATACTATTAATTATATATTTTTATTATATTAATATTAATATATAATAATTAATAATACATATAATATAATATATTAATAACATATAATATTATATATTAATATTATACAAAGTAAATATTATTAATATATACTTATATTCATAATATGTATATATATTTATTAATGTATAAATATCTTAATAATATATATGCACAGTAAGTTATTATATATTAGTATTAATATTATACATATAACATATTATATAATATTATGTATTAATTTTATACAATTATTATATTATATATATATATATTATAATATAAATATATACATATATACCATAAATTAATTATAATATATATTACATATATTATATTCGTATTATATACTATGCACTTATTAATATAAAATGTATTAATATAATAATAATTATAATAACTATTATAATTAATTATATTATAATATTATTATGATGTAATATATTTTATTATAATTATATATTAAGATATATTATATATTTAGTATAATAATATGTTTACTTTAATATTATTATTATAGTATACTATTGTGTATATTATAATATTATGTACATATATATTATATATTTTATTATAATAATTCATAGTTATATACAGAATATAACATTATTATATAATATATAATTATATAATTATATAATATTATTACATAATATTATAATATATGTTATATGTATAATATTAATATTAAGATATACTAACTATACTATACATATATATTATTAATATATACATTAATAAATATATAAGCATATTATTAATATAAGTATATATTAATAATATTTACATATAGTATATAAATAATTAATATTTACATATATAATATATGTATTAATAGTATATTAATATGTATACATTATATATGATAATTATATAATACATATGTATTATAATATTATTGTATTAATATAGATAATATACTATATATTATAATTATTAATATATATTTATATAGTGTATATAATATTAATATAATTATTTTTAAAGTATATTAATAATTATACTATGATACATATATTATAGAGTATATTATATATATTAATTAATTATATGTGTTATTATATTATTATATGTATAGTTAATATTAGTATATTATAATATGATATACATTTAATATACTATAATATACATATTATTATTAATTTAGTATACATATTAATATTATATGGACAGTGTAACATATAATATAATAATTATTCTATATGTATTAATTATATTAATATATACATATTATATATAAACATGTAATATATAAATATAATAATATAATATATAATTATATTATTATATTAATATATACTACATATGTACACTGTAATGTATACTACTATATACATATATAATGTTATAATAATTATAATTAATATTATTAATATATTATAATATATATGTATTATATTAATTACATATATTATTATATAATTATTATAATAATATATTTATAATACTAATAAATTATTAAATATGTAATAATATACTATATACTATAATTAATTATTAATGTTTATTATAGTATAATGTATATACATATAATATTAATATGTATATACATTATATTATATATATATATATATGTATTATACATAATTATATATATTAATAATTATATAGTTTATATTATAATATAGTATATTAAGCATATTAAAATTAGTATATTATAATTATTAATAGTATAAATAGTATGTATAATATATATGTATATTATATGTATATATAATATTATATATGTATATAATATATATATATATATTATAATAAATTATATATAATTAATAGTATGTATACTAATATATTTTATTTAACATACAATATATTTATAATTATTATAATTATACATACTATATTATAATTTGAAATATTATATGGTGTTCATATATTATTGTATTAATATACTATAATATATATTAACATACATATTATATACTATTATACATATTATAACATATGTATTAATTATAATATAGATTAACATACATTATACATATTATAATATTATAATTAATTTAAAATACTATACATATAATTATATACTATTATATATATTATAACATATGTATTAATTATAATATAGATTAACATATATTATACATATTATAATATTATAATTAATTTAAAATACTATACATATAATTATTAATAAATATTATAATATATTATTAAATATATTAATTATATATACATATAATATATTATATTAAATATATATAATTAATATTATATATTATAATATATAAATATTATGTGTATTATAATATCATATAATATTAATATAATATTAATGTATATTATATATATATTAATATACACATAATAATTAATATATGTATACATTATAATACATAATATAATTATATATACTTATTATATATTAATTATTAATGTAATTGTATACATTACATAATATATTATATACATATAATATATATAATACATATAATATATATATATATATGAACATATATATTATAAGTCCATATTATATAATATAATTACTAGTTTTATTATAATATAATAGTATTTTATTATTAATATGTATAATAAACTACTCAATTATAATATATATTAATATTATGTTTGTAATATAATATTAATAATATATTATATACATATTAATATATATATATATATATTACATTATATAATATTATACAATATATTATATAATATAATATACATATTATATATACCTATTACATAATTATTAATATAGAATATGTCTATAATAATATGTATACATAAATATTATAATATATATTAACATAATTATATAGTATATTATTTATACTGTAATGTAATATTATACATTACATTATTACATATAATAGTATGATACATTAGTATGTATTATAATATAATTATACATATGTTAGTTATGTAATATGTATAATATATATAATATTAATAAATACATATTATTATAATATAAATATATATTCATATTAATATTAATATAAACATACATTATTATAATATACATATATAATAGCATATATTATATCTTATGTATAATATATTAATAGTGTATTATTAATATACATTATATATTATTGAACATGTAATATATTATACATATAATATTATTATAATATGTTAATATATTATATATGTATTATATATGATAATATTATAATATAATAGTATATTATAATATATATGGTCAGTTAATAACATATAGTATACATATATTACAATAACATACAAATATTATATTATAGTATAAATTACATAATATGGTAATAATTAATTTATTAAAATTATAATACATATCATAATATATATTTAATAATAAATATAATACATATATAATAATTATAAATATTATATAACTATATTAATATAATATATATATGTATATAATATATAGGTATTTATATACTATTATAATATATTAACCATTACATAATTAATATAATATATACATAATAATTAATAATATTATAATTATTATATTAATAATAAGTAATATATAATATATAGTATGTATAGTAATATATATAATATTAATTATAATATGTATTAATAGTTATACATATATACATTGCATATTATATGTATAGTTATTATAATATATTACTATATTATTATAATATTTTGAATTTATACATGTCATCCTAGGTTGCATGTAAGACACTTATCTTAAAGACACCTCACTAGATGAGATGTCATGTCTAGGAAAGTACACAACTACCCTTATAACATGGGTATTATATTATTTTAAACATAAAACATGGCTTTAATATCATATATGTATAATATTATATAACATTAATAATATATATACATTATGATTATATATTATATCATATATTAATAATATATTATATTCATATTAGATAAAAAATATATATATATATGTGTGTGTGTGATACAATTCACAAGATGGAGATATAGACTTGAATTACTAATTCTCTTTTGAATCGAATTTTATTGATCAATGTTAAACGGTATTGTTCTTGAGTGAAATGTTCTAAGGTTAACACGAATTCTCTCTTGACACATAGAATTTTTCCAAATGCTATGTTATACATTCATTTTTCTAATTGAACATATTCCTATGCCTAATAGAAATTGAAACATCGATGTAATAATCAATTCGTATAGTTATGCAAGGCGAACAATATATTCCTATACCATTCACAACAACCACCTATAATTGGTTATACACTTGCATCATTCAAGCAATTTCCACTAGACCTAACCTTTCCAGTTTAAATCTTGTAAATTCATCATTGCTGGCCAACCAATAACAAACATTAATCATATGCCTACTTGAATGAACAATAGGACAAATCATTCAACAATGCATAAAAGTCTCAATAAAACGATTCAAAGTCCATTAGTAATTCAAGTCTTCAATATGTTTAGCTCATGATTAGCTTAGAAAATACAATCCAAATATCTAATATATCATCCAAAAAAATTTGAAATTAAATTCCAAAGAAAACAGGGGAATAAAAGAGATTAAGGAAGAGATGATTAAGTTGTTGGGAGTGATGTTTTTCGAGCTTCCTTCCTCTTTTCTTTCTTCTTGTTGTTTCTTCTTTTTCCCCTCGAATTCTAGGTGAACAACTGTTGATAATGATGGTTTTTCTTTCCTGGTCCTGCAGCCCCTGTTTTCTCTATTTCTTGCGTGCTGTCTTGCTCTCTATGGTCTGCTGCCCTAAGGATCAAGGCCCACTCTTCTTTTTTTACTTTTCTTTTTGGGTAGCACATGTAGTTGGCCCATGATTCTTTTCCTGCTGATTCATTCACTCCTTTGCTTTGAAAAAAAAACTGGCCCACGTTAGCTTGGCAAACTTAATTTGTCCAGTCAGCAAGTTGGATTCGAATTTCCTGGGTAAAGAAATTGACTTCCAGTGTTGCTGCAACATCTCGTGTAGCAACTGGGGACTTTTCAGACATTCTGCACTTTTAGCTTTGCTTCCTCAAATTCAGCTCCAACCCTATTTTTTTTACATAAAATCAAAGAAAAATTACACATTTAATTTATACAAAATACAAAACAAAACGAAGATCTAATTATATTGTATTATACAAAAATTCACTAAATTCATCACTATTTTCTACATAAATTTAAGTTAAAGGGTACAAAAATAACTCTATTATATAGAGTTATCAAATGCATATATAATATATATTATATAATTAATAATATTATATAATATATATATATATTACATACTATGTGGATTATACTAAATATAATATAGCTATTAATATAATATAAATTATTTATATTAAATATTATAATGTTTTATATTAATATTATAATATAATAATACTAATAATATATATTAATATTATATAATTACTATTATAATATTATATTATAATTTATATTAATATATTATACAATATATAGATATAATATAATATAATTAAATATATAATCTTAATTGTATTATATAATATATAATATTATACATATATTATTAAAAATATAATATATATTAATAATAATTATTACACATATAAGTATATATTATATATATTAATATAATATTAATAATTATATAATTATTAATATATATAATTAATATTATATAATGTATATAATATGGTAAAATATTTATACATTTTATAACATTATAGTATACATATATTACTATATAATATTATATTAATATGTATATTAATTATTATACATTATAATATGTACATTATATAATTTTATAAATATATATTATTATAATGTATGTATACATAGTATATATATTAATATAGTTAATACTATATATTATTAATGTATATATAATATATTAATATACTATTAATAATAATTACATATATTATATTATAATATTAAATATGTATATTATGTATATACTATTATATATTGATAATTAATAGTATGTATAAATATTATGTCAATACTATATTTATTAATATAACATTATACATAAATTAATATAAAATATATAATTATACCTATATAACATGAGTATAATATATTATTAATTAAATATAATACTTATAATATATATTATAATATATAGTTATATTATGTAACATTATATATAATTATATATTATTATTATTATAGTATATTATAACTATAATATATATAATGTATTATTAATAATATTATAATTTATAATATATATATTATAAGTATTAAATTTAATTGAGCTTGAAAATCTTCTTGCCACTCGATCGGAATTTCAATATTTTCACCATCAAGATTAAGATACCTTGAAACCAAAGGACATGGTGGTGGTAATGCGGTTCCAGCACTTGTACTCGTCGGCATAGGTGATTTTCCTTTTGCTTGTCAAGATGAAGAAGATGATCCTCTACCTCCACGTCGTTTGTGGCTTGAGCTCGACATTTTGAGAGAGATTGAGAAAGATGACAAGATAAAGATAATTGAGAGAGATTGATGGAGATTGAGAAAAATGACAAGATAATCGGGAGAGATTGAGGGAGATTGAGAAAGATGACAAGATGATCAGGAGAGATTGAGGGAGATGACAAGATAATTGAGGGAGATTGAAAAAGATGACAGGATAATCGGGACAGATTGAGAGAGATTAGAGAGATCACAAGATAATTGAGAGAGATTGAGAGAGATTATGTATTGTGAAAGAAAATGAGTAGGGAGGGGGTATTTATAGAAGAAAAAAAAGAAGCAAAAGAGCCGTTGGAATCGCCGATTTCCGGTTCCGGTTCGGAACCGGTGGTTCCCAATGGTTACCCCAGCTCAACCGTTGGAGATCAAGGGCTATTTAATCTCAACCGTTGATTTCCAATGGCTATAATTTTGAAACCGTTGGGGGAACCGACGGTTAGAACCTACGGTTTCGGTTCTGAAAAATAGAGAACTAGAACCGAACCGTGACTCAATCGGAACCAAAATTGAGTCAACGTTGAACCGAACTGTTGACCGGTGATTCGAACTGGCAGTTTCGGTTCCAAACCAGAACTGTGCCCATGTCTATATAATATTGTATTATATTTAATAGTATATATATGTGATTATATTATAATATTATAGACTTATATATAGTAATATATGTATATTTACATTATAATATAGTATGTCAATATGAGTATAATATAACTATTTATTATAATATTTATATATATATTAATATATATATATATATATAATGTATATGTATATACCATAATACATACATTTGTATATATTATAATTAATATACTACAACATATACTATTATACTAATAATATATTATAATACATATAATATATATGAAAAAATATATTATAAGTCCATAGTATATATATAAATATTAATATATGTATTATAATACTATTAATATGATATTATATATATATTACATTAATACACATGTATATAAATATATAAACATATTATGATTATAAATTAATTAACATTGATTTAATATAATAATATAATTAATATATATATTATAATATATAATATGCTATAAATATGTATATATATTAATATATAATTATATTATGCATATTAATATATATAATATATACATAACATAATTAATAGTATTATTATAATATAATAGCATTTATTATCAATATGCATAATAAATTACTCAAATATAATATATATTAATATTATGTTTGTAATATAATATTAATAAAATAGTATATACATATTAATATATATATATATATATATTACATTATATTAATACTATATATTATATAATATAATATACATATTATATATACCTATTACATAATTATTAATATAGTATATGTCTATAATAATATGTATACATATTTATTATAATATATAGTAACATAATTATATATGGGTATTTATTACAAAATTTAAATTTATGATTGAACTTGTCTTGGGTCGAACTCGGGTTCATACTCGAACTCTTGATCTTGACTACTTCCAGGTTGGGTTGATCGAGATTCTTCAGTGATAGGGTTGACTATGAACGAGGTATAAGTAAGTCCTTCAGTATCTTCATGTGGATGGCTTTTATTGGCTAAACATAGATGGAGATAAAGTTTCGGCGCTCTTCCTTATTATCTTGGATTGCACCCTTGATTGTCTTCCATTTATAGTGTAGGGGGACCGGACGAAGTTCTTCTTGGATTCCAGTAGAATATGGTCTATGACAGAGGAATATGACATGAGGAAGGTCACGGATGCACTTCAAGTAAAGGAGGAGGACTGAGACATAGAAGGAATACTCTCTCTGCCTCAAGTACTTATCACTGGAGCACGAGCCAAAAAATTCAAGGAAGCATGCTCAATTGTGTGTTTGGTCAGCCCATGTAGGTGATCCAATGGCAGCCCAAAATTCAGTCCAATTTTGTGAGTCATTTCAGGCCAAAGTAAAGCCCAAACTAGTGACCCAATTGATGGCCTACCACACACACTTTGAAAGAGCTAAAATGGAGAATGTATCAGCCCAATCATGAACGTTTTTGAAGAAGTCACATGGAAGTTGAAGAGTCACCCGGTGATGTACATGGCTCAAATGTAGGGTAGATTCATAGTTTGAATGTAGACATAAAGCGTGAAGTCAAAATTCGTGTGTTTAGGTGCAAAATAATGTATTTAGACATGTTGAACCTAGACATGAACCTAGATACTAAAAGGGAACGACCATGTAGTATAAATAGGATGAAACTCTAATGTAAGGGGCATTCAATCATATTTTATATTCAAGACTTAAGACATGTACCTTTTGCACAGATAGGCTTGTTTTTCTTGGTTTTGTTGTGAGTGCATCAGGTGTTGAAGTGGATGAAGAGAAGATTAAAGCTATACGGGATTGGCCTACACCAAAGACCGTGAGCCAAGTAAGGAGCTTCCATGGCTTGGCAAACTTCTATCGTCGATTTGTGAAGGACTTTAGTACGTTGGCAGCACCATTGACGGAAGTCATTAGGAAAAACATACCATTTAAGTGGGTGATTTGATTAAAGAAAAATTGACTAACGCTCCTTAACTAATGTTGCCAAATTTTGACAAAATTTTTGAAATTGAATGTGATGCCTCAGGAGTAAGAATTGGAGCGGTTTTGATGCAAGGAGAAAAGCCACTTGCATATTTCAGTGAGAAATTGGGTGGAGCCGCCCTAAATTATCCAACCTATGATAAGGAAATGTACGCTTTGGTGAGGGCTTTGTAAACGTGGCAGCACTACCTGTGGCCAAAAGAGTTCATCATCCACACCGATCACAAATCATTAAAGTATTTGAAGGGGCAACAAAAGCTGAACAGGCATCATGCAAAGTGGGTGGAGTTTATTGAAACGTTTCCATTGCTCGTCAAATACAAGAAAGGTAAGGAAAATGTGGTTGCAGATGCATTATCGAGAAGGTATGTTCTATTATCCATTTTAGATACCAAATTGCTTGGATTTGCATTCATTTGTGATTTGTATGAAAATGATGCCGAATTTTCTGAAATTTACAAAGCATGTGACAAGATTGCATTCGGTAAGTTCTACAAGCATGATGGATATCTTTTTAAAGAAAATAGGCTGTATACCTATGAGTTCATTGAGGGAATTGTTTGTGAGAGAAGCTCATGGTAGGGGCTTAATGGGGCATTTTGGTGTAGATAAAACATTGGCTATTTTTCATGATCATTTCTATTGGCTACGCATGAAACATGATGTTCAAAAGATTTGTGCTAATTGTGTGACATGTATGCAAGCTAAATCGAAGGTTAAACCCCATGGCTTATATACACCTCTTCCTATACCTTCGGAACCATGGACACACATTTCAATGGACTTCGTGCTTGGATTGCCAAAAATAAGAAAGGTAAAGACTCTATCTTTGTAGTTGTTGATAGGTTCTCGAAAATGGCTCATTTCATTGCATGTCATAAAACTAATGATGCATCGTATATAGCTGAGTTGTTCTTTAGGGAGATTGTTTGATTACATGGCATGCCAAAAACCATTGTTTTAGATAGAGACACTAAATTTCTGAGTTATTTTTGGAAAACATTGTGGGGAAAGGAAGGGACAAAATTGATGTTTTCAACAACATGTCAGCCACAAACTGATGGCTAAACTGAGGTAGTAAATAGGACATTGTCTACTTTGCTTAGGGCCATAATAAAATCAAATTTGAGGACTTTGCCACATATAGAGTTTGCATACAATAGGAGTACACATTCTGCTACTAATTATACTCCTTTTGAAATTGTTTATGGGTTTAATCCTTTATCACCATTAGATTTGACCCCTCTTCCTTTAAGTGTGCAAGCTAGTATGGATGGCAAGAAAAATGATGAATTTGTAAAATAAAACCATGAGAAGGCCCGAATCAACATTGAGAAGAAAATACAACAATATGTCCGAAATGCCAACAAGGGACGTAAGAAAGTTGTTTTTGAGCCAGGAGATTGGGTTTGGTTGCATTTGAGGAAGGACCGATTTCCCGAAAAGAGGAAGTTCAAACTAATGATAAGAGGGGATGGTCCTTTTCAAGTTTTGGAGCGTACCAATGACAATGCTTATAAGCTAGATCTTCCTAGTGAGTATAATGTTAGTGCTACCTTTAACGTTTCTGATTTGTCTCCGTTTGACTTTGAACCAGATTTGAGGACAAATCCTTTTCAACAAGGGGGGAATGATGCAAACAAGGTCACGGATGCACTTCAAGCAAAGGAGGAGGACCGAGACATAGATGGAATACTCTCTCTACCTCAAGGACCTATCACTCGAGCACGAGCCAAAAAATTCAAGGAAGTATTGGCTTAATTGTGTGTTCCGTCAGCCTATGTAGGTGATCCAATAGCAGCCCAAAATTCAGTCAAATTTTCTGAGTGATTTCAGGCCAAAGTAAAGCCTAAACTAGTGACCCAATTGATGGCCTACCACACACACTTTGAAAGAGGTGAAATGGAGAATGTATCAGCCCAATCATGAACGGTTTTGAAGAAGTTACATGGAATTTGAATGGTCACCCGGTGATGTACATGGCTCAAATGTAGGGTAGGTTCATAGTTTGAATGTAGACATATAGCTTGAAGTCAAAATTCATGTGTCTAGGTGCAAAATAATGTATTTAGACATGTTGAACCTATACTTGAATGTAAACAATGTATTTAGATATGTTGAACCTACACATAAACCTAGACACTAAAAGGGAACGACCATGTAGTATAAATAGGGATGAAACTCTAATGTAAGGGGCATTCAATCATATTTTATATTCAAGACTTAAACTTTCAGAATATTTTCTGAGTTTCTTTGTTCTTTAGAGACCTTCTAGGACTTATCGAGTATAAGCTTGTGGCGTTTTAGTACACGGTCTTATCACTTCAAGTGTGGTGGCCAACTATCTTAGAAACTTAGTTTGTCTAATTCTCAATTCTGAGTGATTAGAAGGGTTAAGTTACGACATACTTAACCTTGTTCTTTAGGGTTCCGATCTGAGTGTAAAGGTTGTCTCGGTTAGATTCGAAGGTTGTCTATCTCATTTGCATGTGGATAGAAGGTCTAAGATCTATTCCTTGAAGGTCTTATATCAATCTTCATCATCCTAATATTCATTTTGGAGCACTTATATCTATTCTTCCACAGTTGTATACCATAGCAGGAATGACCACCAGAGGGTAGAGTTGTTTTCAATATCTTGGAAAAAGATGAGTGTATCCCACATTGAGAACTCAATCGGATGAAAGTATAAGGTGGACAAATACCATAGGTACCATAAACCATTGAAGGTGAGATCTTTAGGAAGAGCAACATGTATTATGCCTAAGAATGGTTTTTGGAGATGATAATAGGCTTGTTCCTCTTAGATTCCTTCTTCAGAAATATATTTCGATAGATATCGAACCAAATTTGCAATTGCATATTGTCAGATATCTCCAAGAGTTTTGAAAGGCTCATCACGAGGAGGAAATGATAAATTAGGATTGACAAGATGGATGGGAGATTATCTCTAAAAACCGGGATAACGGACAGCACCTTGGTAGATGATATGAGTTGAAGCTGAAATTGTCTGGAGAGATAATCAGGCACAATATTGTCCTTGCCCTTTATGTGTTGGACTTCAAAATGGTATTTTGAAACCAGTCTTTGAGTCTGAGTAGCTGTTTTTCTGGGACTCCTTTATTCTTGAGCTCCATAATCGCTAGGAAGTATATATTATCCAGTTGAATAATGAAATTGTATCCCACCAGATGAAATTCAAAATTTTTAATTCCATATTTGACAGCTAATATCTTCTTGTAGACAACATGATAATGTGCTTCAAATTCTTTGAATAAGCCGCTGGCATGTCCAAAATAATGAAGTTTCCAACCTTCGTTTTCTAATAAGATAGCTCCCCAATAATCATCAATGTCATCTGTTTATAAGATCCATTGGCCATCTTCAGGAATTCTTAAGGGTGAGAGCTTTTGACACACTTCTTTAAGATGTTTGACTGCTGCAGTTTGGTCGACATCCCAAGGTGGTGGACTTTTTCTTAGAAGCTTTGACAATTTGCTTATATAGGCTGAACATTTGGGGACAAAATCTTTAAGATAGTTGAGGATTCCAAGGAACTGTTGAACCTGTTTAATAGATAAATGCTTATCCGGGAACTTAAGTAGTTCTTGGGATAGGTGTGATCCTGGTTCATACTCCCCATCCTCAGTCTTCATGCCCAGAAAATCAATAGATTTTTGCTTGATCACACTTTTCTTTTGGGATAACATAATACCATATTTTTGTACCAAGTCTATGAACATGTTAAGTAGTGTTCATGTTCCTTCATATTATTGGAATATAAGAGGATATCATCTGTGTAGACAAGGGTTCTGTTTCGTATGGGTTTGAAGATTTTCATCATAGTCATTTGGAAAAGGGATGGTATAACTTTAAGACCAAATGGCAGACCTGTCCATTGGTATTAAGTTGTGGGTAGGCAAAAAGTTGTTTTATACCTTTCATCTAGGTGTAAACCCACTTGCTAGAAACCAGATTTAAGGTCAAATTTGGAAAAGATTTAGGCTTCTGAGAGGTAAGAGAACATGACTTTTGTCCTGGGCAAAGAGAATTTATCATCAAACAAGTAATAGTTGAGAGGTTTGTAATCAATGACTAACCTCTTCTTTCCTCGAACTTGTTATGCTCTCTTAATGACATAAAAAGCTGGGCAAGTCCAATTTGAGTTGGTGGCTTCAATTAGGCCCAAGGATAATAGCTCGTTGCATTCTTGTTGGGCCAAATTCAGCTCTTCTGGTATCATGCCAGAATGCGTGGCTTTAGTGGCATTAATATCCTCATTTTTCTTAAAAGGAAGTCGAACATAGAATTCTGAGTTCTTTCAAAGTGGATGAGGATTGGTGAAGTCTGCATGTGACTCGACATAATAATTTTTCAATCTTTTGATACATGGATCAGGTTCTGGTATCTCCTTTACTGTGAATAGCTTTTGTGTTGGTGTGAATGGTATGAATGTCCTCTTGTATTTGACTCCATGGGAAAATATTTTTAGCTTCTGAGCTTTGAAGAAGACATCAAATCCCATTAATAAATCATGTCCGTGAAGTTTGCTTCTGATGACTTTGATCCAGACAACACAGTTTGGAAGGATTTGAATTGTAACTGGTTGTTTAGATATCAAGGCAATATGAAATGTTTGGCCATCTACAGCAAAGAAATATTCATGATGAGACTGCCAAGCTTCGTCTGGAAGGATATCTGGGTTCATCATAGTTTTTTGTGCTCCTGTATAAAGGACTCTGATCACTTTGATTGGCCTCTCATACTTTGACTGAAGGACCTTGACTTCAAGATGAGGTGATGGCATCCCTTCTTGTATGATCATGTTGGTTTTCAGCATTGGAGGTTGGTTCATCATAAGAATGGGGACATTTTCTTCTAGACTTCTTCATCAGATGTCTCATGAAGGACGAAAGTTGTATCAGAATCCCGTCCATCTTATTCTGAATAGAGAGATTCTATGTCAGCTTCATCAACATCTGCTTCATGATAGTGAAAGTTCTGTGATGCTAGCTTAGCCTCATTTCTCTTTCTTCGTAGGGCAGGTTTTTGCGAATTGCCCTTTTTGTCCACATAGATAATATCTGTCAGTGGACTTCTTTCTGAATGGCTTCCTTCATAAAAACATGTATGTTTGGTTTTTATTTTTCCTTCAGAGCTTTTGCTTTTCTTTTTCTTTTTCTTTTTTGGAACAATTGCATACTTTCTCATGACATTTTATTTCAAGGTAGGATTTATCACATACCTTTTTAGGAATGTTTCGTCTCTCCATCATTTCTTTAAAGAGATTTTGTTGCTCACAGAGTTTCTCCAGATCAGCCAAGCAGGTTTGATGGATTTGTCCCATGCTGATTTGGGCCATGTCTTTCGTCATGGCTTGAAACATCCTCGCCATTTCTAGTTGTAGCTCTTGTGGTAAAGAGGCAAGGTAGATATTCTTCAGATTAGGATCATTATAGCTATTCAAAATATAGAATCTTTCAGACATTCGTTTGAAATGCCTATCTAGATCCTTTTTCAATAGCAAGCAGTACCTCATAGAGAAGTATTCTTGAGACAGAGCCTTGGTGTACAAAGAAATTCACCGATAAATTCTCTATGTATCTCACCTAGTACGTCAGCTGGCTCAAGAACCATTCTCTTAGGACACTAAGAAACCTTGATGTAAATTCCTTGAGAACTGTTCTTTAATCAGCTCATTCTCTGTATAGCTGATTATCTATCCAGGCTGATAGTATATGTATCTTTTCTCTTTGCTTTTGAATAGGTACATCATCAAATGAAAACCAAGGACCAATGGAGGATTTAGTACCTTGATTTTCAGTAGGATGTGTCACATATGGTCTGTCAGTAGTCTCTTGATTTGAGTCATCAGAAAGAGCTTCACTGAAGGGTTGACTTTCTCCTGCATCAGCCATAAGGATTGCTGAAACATCAGCTATCTCTTCCTCTGTTCCACTTGATGCTGGAAAGGTTTCATTTGATTCTGATCTACAACTTTGACTTTCATTTCTCCTACGAGACAGAGAACATAGGATGGGCCATTAAAGTATTAATGGGTTTTTTTACCTTCAGCCTTTGATTGATCACCTTCTGCTTCTTTCTATCTCGAAGGTGGTAAGGGTATATTGGAGATCACCCCAAAATGTTTGGCATATAGCTGGGACTCTATCTTTGACGCATTTGGAGATAGATATAAGGTTGGTGAAGTCATAAAAGTGGAGACTCTATCTGGGGGCATAAAGGTTGAGCTTTTTTCTACCTTATCTTCTTCGATCCTTGCAAGCTCCTTTTTGAGTTGCCTAATCTCTGCTTCTTTTGATGTGAAGTCTAAGCCATACTACCGATTTGCAATAAGGCTTCTGAGTTCTCTATCCTATCCAACAAGTGATTGCGCACAATGAAGCTTCCAACGAGGACCGCAACGCAATAGTTCATAGGTGATCCAACACTAGAGATAAGCTAAAATAGGGTGTCCTGAGCAATTGCAATAATCGTCATGTTACCTGTACTAAACTAGCGACTTTAACCGTAAATATGACATACTTCACTTTCTAGTAAGCCTCTGTTCCACTCTCATAAGCTGGGTTTCCAAGTAACTCATTTGATTATATGAATTTTGAACCTTGTCGAGAACTTGAGTTACCTTGGAATCAATACTTTGTAGTGATTGATTTTGTGCCCGAGCATTTGTGGTCTACCAATTGAGGACTTCCTCTCCTTGACTCAGAGGCTTTAAATGGTCACTTCCTTCTACTACAGTACTTTGAATATAAGGCCATGAGGTTACCTTAGATGTTTGATCCTCGTGTCTCTCTAGAGGAGGAAAATCTTCTTTGCAGCTTTTGAACATGAGACAGGGTTGAAGAGCTCAAGGATTTGGAGGTAATGGTCTATCTTCATATCTACATGGATAACCATCTTGTGGAATTGATATTTTTGGTGGAGGTGGATTAGGAGGGTCATTGTATTTATTATCATGGGTCTGATAATAATAATTATTAATATATAATATAATATAATATTATATATTATATATTTATAGTATATACAATTATATATTATAAATAATATATTATAATATATTAATAATATTATATACATATATATAATATATATATATTATATTAATATACATATATAAATGCATATAATATTATTACGTATAATATATTATAATTAATATATATGTAGTAGTATATGATAGTCATAATATGAATTAATAATTAATTAAATAATATATAATGTAATATATTATAATTATTATATTAATTATAAAATATACATATAATATATAGTATTATACATTAATAATAATATATTATATATAATATTATAATATTAACATTATAATTGTATCTTATAATACATTAATATATTACATATTTATATAATTAATATGCCCAATCCAAGATAATAAGGAAGAGCGCCGAGAACTTTATGTCCTTTTGCCAATAAAAGCCATCTCTACATGAAGATACTGAAGGACTTGCTTATACCTCGTTCATAGTCAACCCTATCAATGAAGAATTCGGGTCAAACCAACCTGGAACTAAACAAGATCAAGAGTTCGAGTATGAACCTGAGTTCAACCGAAGACAAGTTCAATCATAAATTTAGACCTTGTAATAAATATCCATATGATAAGGGTAGACTTGTATTTTCCTAGGCATGACGTCTCATCTAGTGAGGTGTACTTAAAGCCACATTTTATGTTTAAAATAATGTAATAACCATGTTATAAGGGTAGTTGTCTACTTTCCTTGACATGACATCTCATCTAGTGAGGTGTCTTTGAGGTAAGTATCTTGCATGCAACCTAGCATGACATGTCCTGCATGCAACCTTCTTAAAGTGAAGAGTCATTTGATGAAAGTTGCCACTCTGACACGTGTCTTTGTAAGGGTTCATGATTCTTCATTCTTGTTTATATAATATTAATTATGACATATATATAATTAATATATATTAATAATATATAATAACATCTATATATAGTATACTATAAATTATAATAACATTATATATAATATTATGCTATATTTATACATAATAATATAATATGTATAATACTATTATTTTAACATATGAGAATCTATACATATATAATATTAGTATATATTAATATAAATATAATTATAATATTATATGTTATACTATATATTAATATAAATATTATAACTATGTATTAATTATATAGTTATCATATATAAATATTATTCATTAATACTTATAATATAATATGTAAATAATATATTATATACAATTAATTTTATATACATATATACTATAATATTATAATATATACATATAATAAATAGTATTTATAAAATGTATATTAATATATATTATATATTATACATATTAATAATAAAATACTATTATATTATGATATATATATTATGTATTATTATAATATAATAGTATTTTATTATTAATATGTATAATAAACTACTCATTGGTATAATATATACATATAATAAATAGTATTTATAATATGTATATTAATATATATTATGTATTATAATGTATACATAATTAATATATATTATATATTATAATTATGATATATATAATATATATTTCATTCTATAAATTTATAATAATAATACACATATTAATTATACATATATTTATGATATATTAATATTATACATTAATATATGTATTATAATATTATATATTATATTAATATATATTACATAATAACTGTTATTAACTATATAACATTAATTATATGTATATTTATACTATTATATATGATATACTTTAATATATTACTATATTAATATATATATATATTTATATATTGTATATATATTATTAAAATAATATATATAGTTTACGTAATTATATAATTTATAGTATATGTATATATTATTACATACATATACTATATTATATTTATACTTATGCATATTAATATATACATTATAATTTAAATATATATTCTTATCATATAATATATAACATTATATTATTATGATATATTATAATATTATTATATAACATAATATAATAATTAATAATACTATTGACATATATAAAATCTTATAATCATGTATGTAATTATAATATGGATAATATTATAATATACTATAGATATTAATATATAATAATTATATAATTAATATATACTATTTATATTAATAATATGTACATATAATTATATAATTATTAATATTATATTATATACTGATATTATGTACATAATATATACATATTATAATTAATTAATATGATATATAATTCATATGCATAATATAAATATGATATAATATATTAATAATACATATTAATTATATATGTATAATTATTTAATATACTATTAATATTTATTATTATACTATATTTTATTAATAATATAATATTTATATTAATTATATATTATATTAACATACATACATTAATATATATTTATATACATATACTATAATATATACTATATTAATATATTAGTATTATATATTAATATATCATATTAATAATATATATTAATAGATATTAATTAATAATATTTTGATATACATTATACGTAATATATACGTATAATTATATTAATTACATTATATTTATAAATTATAATACCATATATATTATTATAACATATTATATATATACATTATATATTAATAGTATGTATATATTAATTATATATCAATATATTATATGTTATACATATTAATATAGTATAATTATAACACATCTTAATAATATATTATAATATAATTAATAATATTATCATAGATTATTATATATTTATTATAAATTATACATATATTAATTAATACTATTAATATACAATAATATAATTTATATACATATTACTATTATAATATACCATATAACTATTAATATATAATACATTATATTAATTATAATATAATATATATTATAATATATATATATACACACACTAGTGTGAGACCTGTGCGATGTATAGAAGATATTATTTTCTTATATTTTGTAATATAAGCATATATTCAAGTTATATGATATATTGTAGAAGGTGTGAATTTTTAAATTAGTGATTACTTTTTTTGTATAATGAGTAGAAATTAAATATAATTATATGTTTCGTCTTTTCTTCTATTAGAATTACTCTCATTCATAAATTGATAAGCATGATATCAACGTAGACGGTTGAATCAAATTAAATTAAAAAATACTGATATTAGCGGATTAAAGAAAATAAAGATTTGCACATATCTCATAAAAATTGCCAATTACAATGTCAAAATAAGGACACAAATATTTTGCAAATTGCTAATTAAATGTTATAATATTACAAAATTTTGAAATTAGATAGAAACAAATACTTTGAAAGCTAATGAAAATTCGCACGGTGCGTATCCGTCAAAATAATTAGTAGATCTCAACAGAAAATCACATGAACAATTAAACGAAAAATGAAAGAGATGGACAAACATTTCGTTTAAAAATAAGAAAGAGAAACATTTAAAAAATAAAATATGTTTATGATAAATTAAAAGCAACAGATGAATACAAAAATCTAAAATAAAATAATATTTTGAAGAGTGTAGGCTTTGTTGACAACTGTAATAGGGCACACATATTATCATACCTGTTTTACCGTTTATTTTCTCAAGAAATAACATGCAAAAGACTTCAAGAGGAGGGTGAACAAAAAAACAGACCTTAAAATATTTAGTGATAATTTTGAGAAAATATATAGAAAGAATATATAAACAAAAATGAGAAATGATTTTGAATTATGGTAAAATGGTGAAAATTTAATTTCATATTTGGAAAAATCAGATTATATCCATGTAATTAAATGATTTTAAATAATTGATAGCTTAATAAATTATTAATGACTTTCCACAATATAATGAAACAATGATTTAACATTCCTAACAAATTTATTTCTTATTTTAAATATATTATGAGTTAACAAAAATTCCTTAAAATTCAAATTTATTTATGCTGAACAACAGAAACTAAACAAATCCCAAAGATTGTTGATATTAATCTCTTCCCTTTAATTGTATTAGTATCTTAAAGAGTTTCATAAATATATATAGTTTTTCATATATATGATAAAAATTTAAGCCGAAAAAAAAACAAATTATAGAAAATTCATTTTACTTATATATATATATATATTTGGTTTGATAAAAGAATCGAGAAATTGGAATCATATATTTATTAGATTTCATATATTTCTTGAATTTCATAATTCAGTTATTTAATTAATATTCGATAAAATATCTAGATTTCGAATCTATTATTAAATATTGCAGTATATTCATTTTGATATCATCTAATTTTTATATTCCTAAATTTGTGGAATAATTTAAATTTTGAAACGGAATCAAAATTTATAGAATAAAAATGTCTAATTTTAATTTAATAATACTATAGTTATTCTAAATTAAGTAATGAAGTTTAGGCGGGAAAACAAAATTGGAAAAAAGTCATTTTGTTTATATATATATATATATTTATTTACATATAATTTATATTATATTATGTACATAATTACATATATACATATATAATTATATGATTATATTAATTATTTAATAGTATTTATAATATTATATATTAATTATTATAACTAATTTATATTAATATGTATAATCATATATTTATTATAGTGTGTATATATATAATACAAATAGGTTATAATATATTATAATATGTATAGTATATAATATAACATAATTAATTATAGTATATAGTATATTATTACATATATAATAATTTATTTGTATTATAAATATATTATTACAATAGCTATTATATTATAATTAATATATATAATATATTCATGTATATTATATATTATAAGTATTATTATAGTATATATAAATTAATTCATAATATATTATAACATAATATTATATACTATACTGTATTTTATACAATATACTGATATATTATATGATATATATTATATATTATAATATGTTCTATTATATACTACATATATAATATTTATAATATATATTATAATTAAATATATAGCATATATTAATAATATTAATATGTAATTATAATAACATATATAATATTAATAATATATCATAATAGTATATGTTAATATATTACATGTATATTATATAATTATATATGTATAAATAAAATATATGTTATTAATGTCTTGAAGGTGGTAAGGGTATACTAGAGATCATCCCAAAATGTTAGGTATACAGCTGGGACTCTGTCTTTGACTCATTTGGATATTGATATAAGGTTGGTGAAGTCAGAAAAGTGGAGACTCTATCAGAGGGCATAAAGGTTGAGCATCTTTCTGCCTTATCTTCTTCGATCCTTGCAAGCTCCTTTTTGAGTAGCCTAATATCTGCTTCTTTTGATGGGAACTCTAAGCGATACCACCGAATTGCAATAAGGCTTCTGAGTTTTCTATCCAATTGGGTTATCTTCCAAGTAAACATCTGTTCCACTCTTTGAAGCTAGGTCGGCAAGTAACTCATTTGATTATATGAATTTTAAACCTTGTCGAGAACTTGAGTTACCTTGGAATCAATACTTTGTAGTGATTGATTTTGCGCCCGAGCATCTGTGGTATGCCAATTGAGGACTTGCTCGCCTTGACTCAGAGGTTTTAAATGGCCACTTGCTTCTACTATAGAACTTTGAATATAAGACCTTGAGTATACCTTAGAAGTTTGATCCTCGCGTCTCTCTGGAGGAGGAAACTCTTCTTTGCGGCTTTTGAACATGAAACTTGGTTTAGGAGCTCGGGGATTTGGAGATAATGGTCTTTCTTCATGTCTACAGGAATAACCCTCTTGTGGAAATGATATTTTTAGTGGAGGTGGATTAGGAGGGTCGCTGTATTTAATATCGGGGGTCTTATAATAATTATTATAATATATGTATACATTATATAGTATATAATATATTAATATATGTTATATTTATATAATATATAATACTATATATATTATAATATACTATAATATGTATAATTAATTATATTATATATGATACTAATATTATTTATATATTAATATAATTATACAAATTATTAATATATTATATTAATATATATAGTATATAATATATTAATAATATATAATATAATATATTATTATACAATAATATATTATATTATATATTATAAATAATATATTATAATATATTAATAATATTATATACATCTATATATATAGTATAAATATATTATATTAAGATACATATATATATATCTATATATGCATATAATATTAATACGTATAATATATTATAATTAATATATATGTAGTATTATATGATAGTCATAATATGAATTAATAATTAAATAAATAATGTATAAAGTAATATATTATATTATGTATATTAATTATAAAATATACATGTAATATACAATATTATATATTAAGAATAATATATTATATATATATAATATAATAATATTAATATTATAATAGTATCTTATAATAAATTAATATATTACATATTTATATAATTAATATGTCCAATCCATGATAATAAGGAAGAACGCCGAGAACTTTATGTTCATCTATGTTCTGCCAATAAAAGCCATCCACATTAAGATACTGAAGCACTTATTTAAACCTCGTTCATAGTCAACCCTATCACTGAAGAATCTGGATCAAACTAACTTGGACCTAGTCAAGATCAAGAGTTCGAGCATGACCCGAGTTCGACCCAAGACAAGTTCAATCATAAATTTAAATCTTGTAATAAATACCCATATAATACGGGTAGTCTTGTATTTTCCTAGGCATGACATCTCATCTAGTGAGGTGTACTTGAAGCCACATTTTATGTTAAAAATAATGTAATACCCATGTTATAAGGGTAGTTGTGTACTTTCCTAGATATGACATCTCATATCTAGTGAGATGTACTTAAAGCCACATTTTATGTTAAAAATAATGTAATACCCATATTATAAGGGTAGTTGTGTACTTTCCTAGATATGGCATCTCATATAGTGATGTGTCTTTGACATAGTGTCTTGCATGCAACCTAGCATGGCATGTCATACATGCAACCTACTTAAACTGAGGAGTCATTTAAAATATACATAATATTAATATAATTAATATTATTATATTATATACATATATTATAATTAATGTATTATAATATTATATACTATTAATTATATATTATTATTATATGCATACTAATATATAATAATTAATAATAACATATAATAGTATATATATATTAATATTATACAATGTAAATATTATTAATATATACTTATATTAATAATGTGTATATATATTTATTAATGTATAAATATATTAATAATATATATGTATATTATAGTTATTTTATATTAATATTAATATTATACATATAACATATATTATAATATTATGTATTAATATTATATTATATATATTATAATATAAATATATACATATATACCATAGATTAATTATAATACATATTACAAAGATTATATTTATATTATATAATATATACATATTAATCTATAATGTATTAATATAATAATAATTATAATAACTACTATATATTAATTATATTATAATATTATTATTATAGTATATTATTATTTATATTATAATATTATGTACATACATATATTATATAATGTATTATAATAATTAATAATTATGTATAGAATATAACATTATTATATAATATATAATATAATAATTATATAGTATATGTTATATGTATAATATTAATATTAATAAATAATAACTATACTATACATATATATTATTAATATATTTATACATTAATAAATATATATACATATAACTAATATTAGTATATATTAATAATATTTACATATAGTATATAACTAATTAATATATACATATATAATATATTATTAATAGTATATTAATATGCATACATTATATACTATAATTATATAATACATATCTATTATATATTATTATATTAATATTAGATAATAGCTATTACACATAATATATAATATATTATAATTATATTTTATTATATATATTTATATAATGTATATATCTATTAATATGTTATAATTAATATTATAGATATTAATTATTATAATATAATGTATACAACTATTAATATAAATATATATTATATCATTAAAATATAATTATAACTATTACATATTATTATAATATTATAATAAACATAATGTATATAAATTATTATGTATATATATATAATAATTATAAAATATAATACATATAATACATATATACATAATTATATAAATATAATATTATAATATATTATAATTATAATTTTTACCATTATATTATATAGTATATAATATTATAATATATTATAGTATAAATTATATATTAATATAATACAGATCCATCAGAGAATAGAGTCGTTTTCAGTATC
The DNA here is from genome assembly GCA_028749325.2 of Caryopteris x clandonensis. NCBI lineage: Eukaryota > Viridiplantae > Streptophyta > Magnoliopsida > Lamiales > Lamiaceae > Caryopteris > Caryopteris x clandonensis. The sequence continues at coordinate 251,542 of JAPYKT020000021.1, forward strand.
TTGGAAAAAGATGAGTTGATAGCATACTGAGAACTCAATCGGATGAAAGTCATCTATAACATATACAATTAATACCACAAATAATATATAATATTATATTATTCATAATATAATATTATATATTCATATATAATAGTATATAAATTATATAGTATGTATTATATACAGTATATATAATAATAATGTATAATACTAATATATATTGATCATTAATATATTATTAAGTATTATATATATGTATAACTATGTATATATATATATTATTAATATTAATTAATTATTACATATATAATTACAATTATTATACATAATAATAATAATATATATTATATATGTTATATATATTATTATACAATATAATAATTATTATATTAACTATATTATAACATATTAATATTAATTATATATAATATTATATAACTATAGTATATCATAATAAATATATAATAATTTATGATAATATTATTAATTATATATTATATAGTTAATTAATATATATTATTATAATATATAATAATATTTGTATTAATATATGCATAATATTATACATATATTAATTATATTATAATATGTAAACATATATATTATTCATAATAATTATATGTAAATAATATATATTTATAATTATATATAATAATATTATAACATATCATACATATATATAATTATATATAATATATATATATATATTAATATGTATATGCATGTATTATATACTATTATATAACATATATTATAATAGTTATATATAGTTATAACATATATTAATTATATAATATTATATAATTTTAATAAAATGTATATATATATTTATATAATTATTATATGCTAATATCATATAATTAATAATATACATGCATATACTATATATAGCTATATAAATATGTTATAAATATATTATATATAAAATATAATATATTATATATTTTAATATTAATGTATAATAATAATTGTATATAATATTACTATAAATATGTACATATTAAAATATAACTATGTTATAATATATTATATATTATAATATTAATTTATATTATATACTTAATAATAGATATATAATATAATTATGATATTATATTATCATAATTGTATTGATATAGGATTACACTATTATTATAATAAATGTACATAATTAATATAATATAGTATATATTAAATTATAATTATGTGTACCTATAATATATTATTATAATAGTGTTATATTATATATACATATTCTATAATATAAATATTAATGTATATATGTATATTATATAATATAATGTTATATATTATAATAAAGTATATAATTATATTAATATATATTACATAATAACTATTATTAACTATATAACATTAATTATATGTATATTATATAAAATATTATGATTAATATATATATATTATATAATTAGTATAATATAAATGTATATACACTAATATGTATATATTATATAATATGTACATTATACACTATTATATATGATATACATTAATATATTAATATATATATATATATTGTATATATATTATTATAATATGATATATAGTATAAATAATTATATAATATATAGTATATGTATATATTATTATATATATACTATATTATATTTATACTTATACATATTAATATATACATATATAATTATAATTTAAATATATATTGTTATAATATAGTATATAACATTATATTATTATAATATATTATATAATATATTATAATATTATAATGTAACATAATATAATAATTAATAAAACTATTAATATATATATATATATAAGATATTATAATCATGTATATAATTATAGTATGTATAATATTATAATATACTATAGATAATAATATATAATAATTATTTAATTAATATATACTATTTATAATTAATAATATGTACATATAATTATATAATTATTACTATTATAATGTATATTATAATGTATATTATATTCTAATATTATATACGTAATATATACATATTATATTTAATTTATATGATATATAATTAATATACATAATATAAATATGATATAATATATCAATAATACATAGTAATTATATATGTATAATTAATTAATATAGTATTAATACATATTATTATATTATATATTATTAACAATATAATATTTATATTAATTATACATTATATTTATATAAATACATATTACATATGCCATATTATTATAATATTAAGAATACTATAATATATACTATATTAATATATTAGTATTATATATTAAAATATCATATTAATAATATATATTAATAGTTATTAATTAATAATATGTTAATATACATTATACATAATATATACATATAATTATATTAACTATATTATATTTATAAATTATAATACCTTACATATTATTATAACATATTATATGTATACATTATATATTAATAGTATATATCTTAATTATATATCAATATATTATATATTATACATATTATAATATTTTATATTATATATTATATATATTATAATATGTTATATTATATACTACATATATAATATTTGTAATATATATTACAATTAATATAATATATAGCATATATTAGCAATATTAATATGTAATTATAATAACATATATAATATTAATAATATATCATAATAGTATATGTTTTATATTATATGTATATTATATACTTATATATGTATAAATATAATATATGTAATTAATATTATATTATATACTTATATATGTATAAATATAATATATGTAATTAATATTATAATATATTATAATAGTATATATATACATTATGATAGTATATAATATATAATTAATATATATTAACATATATAATATTATGTATAATATATTATACGTATATATGTACATATAATTAATATTTATACATATGTAATAATAATATATAATTATAGTATTTAAATATATATATTATGTATTATTAATATATATATATTCTATTATAACATACTAATATAATGTATATAATATACTATATTTCATAATATATAGAATAATAATTTATATTTATTTATAATATTAATATACATACCATGTATATATAATATATAATATATATTTAATAATTATGTATGTATTAATAATTATTAATAATGTATAATATATATAAATAAAATATATTATAATACATATAACATATTAATATATAATATGATATAAGACCTTCTTTGAATAGATCTTAGACCTTCTATCCTCGTGCAAATGAGATAGACAACCTTCGATTCTAACCGAGACAACCTTTACACTCTGATCGGAACCCTTGAAGAACAAGGTTAAGTAAGTCGGAACTTAACCCTTCTAATCACTCGGAATTGAGAATTAGACAAACTAAGTTTCTAAGATGGTTGGTTGCCACACTTGAAGTGATAAGACCGTATACTAGAACGCCACAAGCTTATACTCGATAAGTCCTAGAGTTCTCTAAAGAATAAAGAAAACTCAGAAAATATTCTGAAAGTTGAAATCTTGAATATAGGATATGATATGATATGATATCCTTACAATAGAGTTTCATCCCTATTTATACTACATGGCTAGGTTCGACATGTTTAAAACACACTAATTACATTCAATTCTACATTAAAATACAAATTTTGACTTTAAACTTTATGTCTACAATCAAACAATGAACCTACCCTACATTTGAGCCATGTACATCACTGGGCTGTTACATTCTCCATTGTAACTCTTAAAAAACGTTCATGATTGGGCTGTTACATTCTTCACTTCAGCTCCTTCAAAGTGTGTGTGATAGGCGATCAATTGGGTCACTAATTTGGGCTTTACTTTGGCCTGAAATGTCTCACAAAGTTGGACTGAATTTTGGGCTGCCATTGGATCACCTACATGGGCTGACCGAACACACAATTGGGCCAATGCTTCCTTGAATCTTTTGGCTCGTGCTCGAGTGATAGGTCCGTGAGGTAGAGAGAGTATTCCATCTATGTCTCGGTCCTTCTCCTTTGCTTGAACTGCATCCGTGACCTTGTTTGCATCATTCCCCCCTTGTTGAAAAAGATTTGTCCTCAAATCTTGTTCAAAGTCAAATGGAGACAAATCAAAAATATTATAGCTTGCACTAACATTATACTCACCTGGAAGATCTAGCTTATAAGCATTGTCATTGATACGCTCTAAAACTTGAAATGGATCATCTCCTCTTGTCATTAGTTTGGACTTCCTCTTTTCGGGAAATTGTTCCTTCCTCAAATGCAACCAAACCCAATCTCCTGGCTAAAAAACTACTTTCTTACGACCTTTGTTGGTATTTTGGATATATTGTTGTGTTTTCTTCTCAATGTTGATTCGGGCCTTCTCATGGATTTGTTTTACAAATTCAGTCTTTTTCTTGCCATCCATACTAGCTTGCACACTTAAAGGAAGAGGAGTCGAATATAATGGGCCACAAATGATTTCAAAAGGAGTATAATTAGTAGCAGAATGTGTACTCCGATTGTATGCAAACTCTTTATGTGGCAAACAATCTTCCCAAGTCCTCAAATTTGATTTTATTATGGCCCTAAGCAAAGTAGACAATGTCCTATTTACTACCTCAGTTTGGCCATCAGTTTGTGGGTGACATGTTGTTGAAAACATCAATTTTGTCCCTAACTTTCCCCACAATGTTTTCCAAATATAACTCAAAAATTTGGTATCTCTATTCGAAACAATGGATTTTGGCATGCCATGTAATCGAACAATCTCCGTAAAGAACAAGTCAGCTATATGCGATGCATCATCAGTTTTATGACATGCAATGATATGAGCCATTTTCGAGAACCTATCAACCACTACAAAGATAGAGTTTTTACCTTTCTTGGTTCTTGGCAAACCAAGCACGAATCCATTGAACTATGGGACCAAGGTTCTGAAGGTATCGGAAGAGGTGTATATAAACCATGAGGTTTAACCTTCGATTTAGCTTGCATACATGTCACACAATTAGCACAAATCTTTTGAACATCATGTTTCATGCGGGGCCAATAGAAGTGATCGTGTAGCCAATGTTTTATCTACCCCAAAATGCCCCATTAAGCCCCCACCATGAGCTTCTCTCACAAACAACTCCCTCAATGAACTCATGGGTATACAAAGCCTATTTTCTTTAAAAAGATAGCCATCATGCTTATAGAACTTACCGAATGTAATCTTGTCACATGCTTTGTAAATTTCAGCAAATTCGACATCGTTTTCATACAAATCACAAATGAATGTAAATCCAAGCAATTTGGTATCTAAAACGGATAATAGAACATACCTTCTCGATAATGCATCTGCAACCACATTTTCCTTACCTTTCTTGTATTTGACAAGGTATGGAAACATTTTGATAAACTCGACCCACTTTTCATGATGCCTGTTCAGCTTTTGTTGCCCCTTCAAATGTTTTAACGATTTGTGATCGGTGTGGATGATGAACTCTTTTGGCCAAAGGTAGTGCTACAACGTTTGCAATGCCCTCACCAAAGCGTACATTTCCTTATCATAGGTTGGATAATTTAGGGCGGCTCCACCCAATTTCTCACTAAAATATACAAGTGGCTTTCCTCCTTGCATCAAAACCGCTCCAATTCCTACTCCTGAGGCATCACATTCAATTTCAAAAGTTTTGTCAAAATTTAGCAACATTAGTAAAGGAGCGTTAGTCAATTTTTCTTTAATCAAATCAAAAGCTCTTTCTTGCTCCTTTTCCCACTTGAATGGTACGTTTTTCCTAATAACGTCTGTCAATGGTGCTGCCAACATACTAAAGTCCCGCACAAATCGACGATAGAAGCTTGCCAAGCCATGGAAGTTCCTTACTTATCTCACGGTCTTTGGTGTAGGCCAATCCCGTATAGCTTTAATCTTCTCTTCATCCACTTCAATTCCTGATGCACTCACAACAAAACCAAGAAAACCAAGCCTATCCGTGTAAAAGGTACATTTCTTAAGATTAGCAAATAGTCTTTCTTTTCTAAGAATATCCAAAACAGATTTAAGATGCTCCTCATGCTCATAGAGATTTTTGTTGTAGATCAAAACATCATCAAAATAAACTACCACAAACTTACCAATGAATGGTCGTAATATATGATTCATCAACCTCATGAAAGTGCTAGGGACGTTTGAAAGCCCAAAAGGCATTACTAACCATTCGTAGAGTCCATGTTTGGTCTTGAATGCAGTTTTCCATTCATCCCCCTCCTTCATGCGTATTTGATGGTACCCACTTTTGAGATCTATTTTAGAAAATAAGGAAGCACCATACAATTCATCTAGCATAACGTCAAGATGAGGAATGGGGTGATGATACTTTACCGTTATGTTGTTCACTGCCCAACAATCAACACACATTCTCCAAGTGCCATCCTTCTTTGGCACTAACAATACCGGTACCGCACAAGGGCTTAAGCTTTCTTGAACATATCCTTTCTCCAAAAGTTCAGCCACTTGTTTTTCCAACTCCTTTGTTTCCTCTGGATTTGTTTGATAAGCTGGTCGGTTTGGAATTTGTGCTCCCGGAACAAAGTTATTTGATGTTCTATTCCTCGAAGGGGTGGCAATCCTTTTGGCATGTCCTCGGGGAAAAGATCATTGTAATCCTGCAAAAGAGAGAGAATATTGGTCGGAAGTGTTCCGGCTAATTCTTGAGTTGATAAAAGAGCCTCCTTGTATAAAAGTACCAAAAGGGGCTGTTTTGAAATCAAAGCTCCCCTCAGTTCTCTCTTACTTGCCAAAAAGCACTATTTTCTCTCTAAATTCTCACTATTTTCCTCACAAATGTGTTTATCGCTCTTTTTGTGTTTGTCACTCATTTTCTTTTCCCTCTCTCTCTCATATGATTGTTGGAGCTTTATTGGATCTTCTAAAGCTTCTTGAGTTTTTAAAGGAACGAGAGTGATAGGAACCTTGTTGAAAGTGAAAGAATACCTATTTGAGTATCCATCGTGCTTTACCCATATGTCGAATTGCCAAGGTCGGCCAAGTAGCATATGGCATGCTTGCATTGGAACCACGTCACAAAGGACCTCATACTTGCTGATTGTGAAAAGAATTCTTACTCGACGTTCACCTTTACCTCTCCTTGGTCATTCAACCATTGAAGTCGATAGGGTTTTGGGTGTTTTTTGGTTGTAAGCCCCAACTTCTCTACCATGTCACAACTTGATGCATTTGTACAACTTCCACCATCGATGATTATGCTACAAACCTTACCATTCACCAAACACTGGGTATGGAACAAATTCTCCTGTTGGTTTTCATACTCCTTGGTTTGAGCACTTAGAATCCTTCTTGCAACAAGTAAATCACCTTTGGCTGCAACTTGCTCTTCTCCTTCTTCTTCTTCATCCGAATTATCATCAATTTCTTCTTTTCATCCTCGGACTCAAGCTCTCCGTGGGCATTAATAATCAAAGCCCTCTTGTTTGAGCATTGGCTAGTAATGTGGCCATTCCCACGACATTTGAAGCACTTAATATCTCGAGTCTTTTCTAGAGTGTTAGTGGCCTTAGGAATAGTAGAAGTAGAAAAAGATTTTGGAAACTTGAAAGACTCACTTTTGAATTTCGATGATTGTTCTTCCTTTCTGTAAGGTGCTTTCCACGAACTAGAAGAAGCTCCACCAAAACTTTTTCGTACAACTCTTTTTCTCTTCAATTATTCCTCCACCTTTTGAGATTGGTGCATCATATCTTCCAATTCTATGTATTGGTGAATTTCGACCACATCCGCTATCTCTGGATTGAGGCCGTGTAAGAATTGAGCCATTGTAGCTTACCGATCGTCTTCAACATTCGCCCTTATCATAGCGATCTCCATTTCTTTGAAATACTCATCAACTGATTTTGAACCTTGAGAGAGACATTGGAGTTTATTATATAAGTTTCGATAATAGTGACTCAGAATAAACCTTTTTCTCATTATGGCCTTCATTTCATCCCATGTTTCAATTGACCTTTCCCGGTTTCTTCTCCTACTCACGACAAGTTGATCCCACCAAGTAACGGCGTAATCTGAAAATTCCACTGCTGCTAACTTTACTTTACTTTCTTCTTCAAGTTGTTGATATTCAAACACCATTTCCATTTTTTTTTCCCACTCAAGATAAGCTTCTGGGTCACTTTTGCTTTGAAATGGAGGAATTTTGATCTTGATGTTGTTTCCACCATACCTTTGTCTTCGAACGTCGGGTTCATCAACAATTTCTTACACCCTTGGCTGCCTCTTTGGTTGTTGAGGTTGAGCTTGAGGCACTTGTTGCTCAACTTGATCAATATGGTCGTGTACACCTTCCATTTCTTCTCGAAACAACCTCCTCATTTCTCCAAGTAAAGCTTACATTTGGAGGTTTTGGGTTCCATGACCGGTTTCTTCTTCGTTACTCATGATTTATAACCAACAAAAGAATGTTAGAAAAAAAAATATCCTCACAACACTCCCTTACGTGTTTCACTCGAAAGATGTCACTAACTCTTATGTTTCACACAAATATCGCTTTTACCCTCAAGATGTGCTCACCACTCAAGCCTTTTACCACTCAATCTTCATTTTCTATAATTCTTATGAGAACTACATTAAACAAATCAAGTGTGCCTGTGTCAAATTATAGAAACGAAAAACTACCCAAGAATATCACGAATAGCTCATAGAGAAAGAAAAACCATAGAAGTCACAATAGATTTATAACCTAAGTAAACCGAAGCCTTTTGTACTTTGATCCTTTTTTTTTTTTTTTTACACTTTGATCTTCTTTTTTCTTTTTTTTTTTTGAGAAGAGATGAAAAGAAATTAAAGATGGAAGGATTAGAAATGAAAGAATAAAGATAGATGGATAGAAGCTAACAAAACCTGTTGAACCAAAGCTCTGATACCAAATGATATAAGACCTTCTTGGAATAGATCATAGACCTTCTATCCACGTACAAACGAGATAGACAACCTTCGATTCTAACCGAGACAACCTTTACACTCTGATCGGAACCCTTGAAGAACAAGGTTAAGTAAGTCAGAACTTAACCCTTCTAATCACTCGGAATTGAGAATTAGACAAACTAAGTTTCTAAGATGGTTGGTCGTCACACTTGAAGTGATAAGACCGTATACTAGAACGCCACAAGCTTATACCCGATAAGTCATAGAAGTTCTCTAAAGAACAAAGAAAACTCAGAAAATATTCTGAAAGTTGAAATCTGGAATATATGATATGATATCCTTACAATAGAGTTTTATCCCTATTTATACTACATGGCTAGGTTCTAAATGTTTAAAACACATTAATTACATTCAATTCTACATTAAAACACGAATTTTGACTTTAAACTTTATGTCTACAATCAAACAATGAACTACCCTACATTTGAGTTATGTACATCACCGGGCTGTTACATTCTCCATTGTAACTCTTCAAAAACGTTCATGATTGGGCTGTTACATTCTCCACTTCAACTCCTTCAAAGTGTGTGTGATAGGCCATCAATTTGGTCACTAATTTGGGCTTTTTTTTGGCCTGAAATGTCTCACAAAGTTGAACTGAATTTTGGGCTGCCATTGGATAACCTACATGGGCTGACCGAACACACAATTGGGCCAATGATTCCTTGACTCTTTTGGCTAGTGCTCGAGTGATAGGTCCATAAGGTAGAGAGAGTATTCCATCTATGTCTCGGTCCTTCTCCTTTGCTTGAACTACATCCGTGACCTTGTTTGCATCATAATAATATATATAGTTATATTATATAATGTACTATAATATATTATATTTACTATTATGATATATTAAGTATAATTATAAATATACTATATTATAATAAGTTATAATACTATTATAATACTATTATATACATATTATAATTATTAATATATATATATATATATTAATATGTTATATAGGTATTATACATGTATTATATGTGTATTAATAATATAATATATAATGTATAATATAATACAGACTAATATACTATATGTTATAGGGTTATTACAATATTACATGTATATAATTAATAATATAATTATATATATTAGATATTATACATATTTATATGAATAAATCATATATGATTTACTTTTACATAATAATACTATATATACATATTATATGCATATTATATATATTAATAAATAATATATGTATTAATAGTATAAATATTATATAATTAATAAAATAATTATATTAATTATATAATAATTATATATGATAGTATTATACATTATAAATTATTAAGTATACATATATATAATATTATAATACAATATAAATTATACTATATACATATAAATTATAATTATTTAATGCATATAATTATATTATTCATTATATAAATGTAATATTATAATAACCCTATAACATATAGTATATTAGTCTATATTATATTATAGATTATATATTATATTACTAATATACATATAATACATGTAATATTATATATGTATCTATATAATATTATATAATTATAATACTTATGTTATAATATATATGTATAATACATATAATGTTATATAATTATATAATATTATATATTAATATTATTATAATATATATGTATAATACATATAATGTTATATAATTAAATAATATTATATATTAATATTAATAATATAATATATATAGTATATAATAATAATATACTATAATATTAATATATATAATACTATATATTAATATTCTATGTATATATGTAAATACATACTAATATATAATACATATAATAATTACTATTATATGTAATATATATTATTAATTATATTTTGTATAATACTAATATTGTATATATGTATATTAGTATATTAATTATATATACATATATTTATGATTATATTATACATAATTATATTAATAATATAATATATATTATAATACATTATACATATTATTATAATATATGTATTATAACATTTATTAAGTAAATAATATTAATAACTATTATTTATACATAATATATATTATATACTATATAATTATTATATATAATTAATATATATTTTAATACATATATTATAATATAATATATGTTTTAATATTATAATAATATATATTGGTATATGTATAATATAGTATAATTATGTATAATGCTATATATTATAATATGTTGTATTATAATATATTATAATATATAATATGTATATACAATATACTATATAATATTATAATATTAATCAAAATATTCTCTGGCCGACAAGACTAGAGCAACCTAGCTCTGATACCAAGCTAGCACGGGAGCCCTACTCGTTCACACCCTTAGAGGACCCATGGCCACCATGTATTCAAACTGCCTTGAGCAAGTTGACTCTGAACTTCCACTCCTTCGGCACTCTTAGCCTTATCGAACAAAGCTCAGATCCACCGAGTAAAAGCTATTGAAAGCATGGATTGTGATCTTCATGTGAACTATAGGGACCGTTACTCTTTTCTTGGTAATAGCATATTTCTGGTATACAAGATCCTCATAAGAAGCGAGTATAGAGCATACTTTACACTATAAGGATAATAAGATGGAGAATATGATGAGCCATATACTAGCTTAAGGGCTTTGGAGAAGACAACTAAGAACTTAGAAACTCATAAGTATGGAAAATGGAGTGTTTATTTATTTTTGTGTGTTTTACAATTGACTCAACTCCTCTATTTATAGAGTTTTGGAAGTGAAGAGTCATGAACCCTTAGAAAGACACATGTCAGAGTGGCAACCTTCATCAAATGACTCCTCACTTTAAGAAGGTTGCATATAGGACATGTCATGCTAGGTTGCATGAAAGACACTTATCTCAAAGACACCTCACTAGATGATATATCATGTTTAGGAAAGTACCTAACTACCCTTATAACATGGGTATTACATTATTTTAAACATAAAACGTGGCTTTAAGTACACCTCACTTGATGAGATGTCATGCCTAGTAAAATACAAGACTACCCTTATTATATGGGTATTTATTACAAGGTTTAAATTTATAATTAAACTTGTCTTGGGTCGAACTCGGGTTCCTACTCGAACTCTTAATCTTAAATAGTTCCAAGCTGGTTTGATCCAGATTTTTCATTGATAGGGTTGACTATGATCGATGTATAAGTAAGTCATTCAGTATCTTCATATGGATGGCTTTTATTGGCAAAACATAGATGGACATAAAGTTCTCGGCGTTCTTCCTTATTATCTTGGATTGGACCCTTGATTATCTATCATTTATAGTGTAGGAGAACTGGATGGAGTTCTTCTTGGATTCCCGTAGAAAATGGCCTATGATAGAGGAATATGACATTTTGGAGCACTTGTATCCATTCTTCCACATTTTCTTACCATAGCAGGAATGACCACCAGAGGGTAGAGTCGTTTTCAATATCTTGAAAAAAGATAAGTGTATCCCATACTGAGAACTCAATCGGATGAAAGTATAAGGTGGACAAACACCATAGGTACCAAAAACCGTTGAACGTGAGATCTTTAGAAAGAGTAACATGTATTATGCCCAAGAATGGTCTCTGGAGATGATAGCAGGTTTGTTCCTCTTGGATTTCTTCTTCAGAAATATATTTCGATAGATATCGAACCAAATTTGTAGTTCATGTTTTCGGGTATCTCCAAGAGTTTTGAAAGACTTATCATAAGGAGGAAATGATAATTCAGGATTGATAAGATGGATGGGAGCTTGTCTCTAAAAACTGGTTTTGGAAGATATTATCTTCTTTCATTGTCCTGTCATAAAGATAACGGGCAGCACCTTTGTAGATGTTATGAGTTGAAGCTAAAATTGTCTGGAGATATAATCATGTACAACATTGTCCTTGTCCTTTATGTGTTGGACTTCAAACTGATATTTTGAAAACCAATCTTGAGTCTGAGTAGCTATTTTTCTGGGATTCCTTTATTCTTGAGCTCCATAATCGCTGGGAATGATGTATTATCCTGTTGGATAATGAAATTGTATCCCACCAGATGGAATTCCAATTTTTTAATTCCATATTTGACAGCTAATATATCCTTGTAGACAAATTGATAATGTGCTTTAGATTCTTTGAATTGGCCGCTGGCATGTCCACAATGAAGTTTCCCACCTTTGTTTTCTAATAAGATAGCTCTCTAATAATCTTCACTGGCATCTGTTCGTAAGATTCGTTGGCCATCTCCAGGAATTCTCAAGGGTGTGAGCTCTTGACACACTTCTTTAAGATGTTTGACTGCTGCAGTTTGGTCGAAATCCCAAGGAGGTGGACTTTTCCTTAGAAGCTTTGACAATTTGCTTGTATAGGCTGAACATTTGGGGATAAAATCAGTAAGATAGTTAACGATTCCAAGGAACTGTTGAACCTGTTTAATAGATAAATGTTTATCTGGGAATTAAGTAGTTCTTGGGGTAGGTGTGATCCTGGTTCATACCCCCCATCCTCAATCTTCACGTCCAGAAAATCAATCGATTTTTGCTTGATCACACTTTTCTTTTGGGGTAGCATAATACCATATTTTTGTACCAAGTCTATGACCATGTTGAGAAGTTGTTCATGTTCCTATATATTATTGGAATATAAGAGGATATCATCTATGTAGACAATGGTGCTATTTAGTATGGGTTCAAAGATTTTCATCATGGTCTTTTGAAAAAGGAATGGTGTAACTTTAAGACCAAATGGCAGAACTGTCCATGGTATTGAGCTGTGGGTAGGCAAAAAGTTGTTTTATATCTTTCATCTATGTGTAAATCCACTTTCCAAAAACCAAATTTAAGGTCAAATTTGGAAAAGATTTGGGCTTCTAAGAGGTAAGAGAACATGACTTTTGTCCTAGGCAAAGGGAATTTATCATCAAGTAATAGTTGAGAGGTTTGTAAGCAATGACTAACCTCTTCTTTTCTTGAACTTGTTATGTTCTCTTATTAACATAAAAAGCTGGGCAAGCCCAATTTGAGTTGGTGGCTTCAATTAGGCCCAAGGATAATAGCTCGTTGCATTCGTGTTGGGCTAAATTCAGCTCTTATGGTGTCATGCCAGGATGCGTCACTTTAGTGGTGTTAATATCCTTATTCTTCTTAAAAGGAAGTCGAACATAGAATTATGAGTTCGTCCAAAGTGGATGAGGCTTTGTGAAGTCTACATGTGACTCGACATAACATTTTTTCAATCTTTTGATAAGAGGATCAGGTTCTGGTATCTCCTTCACTGTGAGCAGCTTCTGAGCTTTGAAGAAGACATCAAAGTCCATTAATAAATCATGTCCGTGAAGTTTCCTTCTGATGACTTTGATTCGACAACACAGTCTGGAAGGATTTGAATTCTGACTGGTTGTCTAGATATCAAGGCAATATGAAAGGTTTGGCCATCTGCAGCAAAGAAATATTCATGATGAGAGTCCCAAGCTTCATCTAAAAGGATGTCTGGATTCTTCATAGTTTTTCGTGCTCCTGTATGTAGGACTCCGATCACTTTGATAGGCCTGTCATACTTTGACTGAAGCACCTTAACTTCAAGACGAGGTGATGGCATCCCTTCTTGTATGATCATGTTTGTTTTTAGCATTGGAGGTTGGTTCATCATAAGAATGGGGACATTCTCTTCTAAATCTTCTTCATCAGATGTCTCATGAAGGATGAAGGCTGCATCAGAATCCCAGCCATCTTATTCTAAATAGAGAGATTCTATGTCTGCTTCATCATCAACATCTTCTGCATGATAGTGAAAGGTTTGTGATGCTAGCTTAGCCGCTTTCCCTTTCTTCATAGTGCAGGTTTTTGCGAAATGCCCTTTTTGTCCACATAGATAACTTCTTTATCTTTTTTGGTACAATGGCATGGCTTCTAATGATATTTTATTTTAAGGTAGGATTTATCACATACATTTTAAGGAATCTTCCATCTCTCCATCATTTCATTAAAGAGATTTTGTTGCTCACAGAGTTTCTCCAGAGCAGCCAAGCATGTTTGATGGATCTGTCCCATGCTTATATGGGCCATGTCTTTCTTTAAGGCTTGAAACATCCTCGCCATTTCTGGTTGTAGATCTTGTGGTAAAGAGGCAAGGTAGACATTCTTCAGATTGGGATCATTATAGCCATTCAAAATGTAGAATCTTTCAGACATTCGTTTGAAATGCCTATCTAGGTCCTTTTTCAATAGCAAGCAGCACCTCATAGAGAAGTATTCTTGAGACACAACCTTGGTGTACAAAGAAATATCACCGCTAAATTCTCTATGTATCTCACCAAGTACGTCAGTTGGCATTGGTGTATCAATCAATTATAATTGCCGGTATTCTCCAAGGCTCAAGAATCATTCTCTTAAGACACCAAGAAACCTTCATGTAAATTCCTTGAGAACTGTTCGTAAATCAGCTCCTTCTCTGTTTAGCAGGCTGATAGTATATGCATCTTTTCTCTTCGCTTTTGAATAGGTACATCATCAAATGAAAACCAAGGACCAATGGAGGGTTTAGTACCTTGTTTTCAGTAGGATGTGTCACATATGGTCTGTCAGTAGTCTCTTGATCTGAGTCATCAGAAATAGGTTCAGTGAAGGTTTGACTTTCTCCTGCATCAGCCATAAGGATTACTGAAACTTGATGCTGGAAAGGTTTTAGTTGATTCTGATTTATAGCTTTTGCTTTCTTCTGGACCACTTGTTTCTCCTAGGAGACCAGAGAACATAGGATGGGCTATTAAAGTATTAATGGGTGTTTTTTCCTTTAGCCTTTGATTGATCATCTTCTGCTTCTTTCTGTCCTAAAGGTGGTAAGGGTATACTGGAGATCATCCCAAAATGTTTGGCATACAGCTGGGATTCTGTCTTTGACTCATTTAGAGATTGATATAGAGTTGGTGAAGTCATAAAAGTGGAGACTCTATAAGGGGGCACAAAGGTTGAGCTTCTTTCTGCCTTATCTTCTTCACCCTCGCAAGATCCTTTTTGAGTTGCCTAATATCTACTTCTTTTGATGTGAACTCTAAGCCATACTGGCAATTTGCAATAAGGCTTCTGAGTTCTTAATCCAACTGGGTTAAGCCTCTGTTCTACTCTCAGAAACTAGGCCTGCAAGTAACTCATTTGATTATATGAATTTTGAACCTTGTCGAGAACTTAAGTTACCTTGGAATCAATACTTTGTAGTGATTGATTTTGTCCTCGAGCATTTATGGTCTGTCAATTGAGGACTTCCTCTCCTTGACTCAGAGGCTTTAAATGGCCACTTGCTTCTACTACAGTACTCTGAATATAAGGCTTTGAGGTTACCTTAGAAGTTTGATCCCCGCGTCTCTCTAGAGGAGGAAAATCTTCTTCACGGCTTTTGAACTTGAAACAGGATTGAGGAGCTCGGGGATTTGGAGGTAATGGTCTCTCTTCATGTCTGCATGAATAACCCTCTTGTGGAATTGATATTTTTGGTAGAGGTGGATTAGGAGGGTCGTTGTATTTATTATCAGGGGTCTTATAATAGTTATTATAATATATGTATACATTATATATCGTATTTAATATATTATAAATATAATATATATAATGTTGTATATATTATAATATACTATAATATGTATAATTTATATTATATATGATACTAATATTATTTATATATTAATATAATTATACATATTATTAATATATTATATTAATATATATAGTTTATAATATATTATTACATAATAATATATTATATTATATATTATATATATTTATAATATTTGTAATTATATATTATAAATAATATATTATAATAAATATATATATGTAGTATTATATGATAGTCATCATATGAATTAATAATTAATTAAATAATGTATAATGTAATATATTACAATTATGTATATTAATTATAAAATATACATATAATATTATATATTATATATTATTAAAAATATATTATATATATAATATTATAATATTAATATTATAATAGTATCTTATAATAAATTAATATATTACGTATTTATATAATTAATATGTCCAATCCAAGATAATAAGGAAGAGCGCCGAGAACTTTATGGCCATCTATATTTTGCCAATAAAAGGTATCCACATGAAGATAATGAAGGACTTGCTTATACCTCGTTCATTGTCAATCCTATCACTGAAGAATTCGGATCAAACCAATCTAGAACTAGTCAAGATGAAGAGTTCGAGTGTGAACCCAAGTTCGACCCAAGACAAGTTCAATCATAAATTTAAACCTTGTAATAAATACCCGTATAATAAGGGTAGTCTTGTATTTTTCTAGGCATGACATTTTATCTAGTAGGGTGTACTTAAAGCCACATTTATGTTTAAAATAATATAATACCCATGTTATAACTGTAGTTGTGTACTTTTCTAGACATGACATCTCATCCAGTGAGGTGTCTTGAGATAAGTATATTGCATGGAACATAGCATGACATGTTGATAGGAATCAAGCACAAGCTCTTGACAAGGAAGCTCAAAAGTCATGGGAAGACGAAGAGTCAAGGGCAACCCAAGAGTCTCAAGAAGACGAAGAGCCACCTTCTTTGAAGATCAAGGGTCCAATAACAAGGGGACATCTCAAGAGACTTCAAGAGGCAATTTCCCAATTTCCGGCATCTCGGGAATACCAAGGGTCAAGTGGAGTTCACTGTTTACAAGTCATAGAAGGTGATGGTTCAACTTCCTTCTTGGGAAGGTCCAAGGTCGTGGATGCTTCATTTTCTACCTTGGGGAGCTCAAAAGACAAGAATCTAGAGTTGGACTTTTGGCCTTCTCCTACCTATGCATTCGGCCGAACCAACAAGGAGGGAACAAAAGTCAATTTTGCTTGTTCCACATTTATGGCTCTAGAAGATTACAAAGGACCAGAATTAAAGCCTATCCCCACACATAAATTCGGCCACCTACATGAATATAAGAGCCTTGGAAGATCAAGAGGAGCAAGCACTTGTCATGATAAGTTATCAAGTGATAAGGCTGTCCACATTACTTATCATGATAAGCTATCAAGTGATAAGGCTTTCAAGATCTAAGAAGACTTTTCAAGTACCATGAAAGCTTATCAAGTGATAGGACCTTTCAAATCTGATCTATAGCTTTTCTTATTTTATAACTTATTAGATTAGTCTTTTTAGTTCCTTGGACGAGATTTCATGCCTATAAATAGGCCTTGTACTCAAGTTCTCTTTTCAAGCTTTGAATTACAACCTTGATAGGATTTCTTCCTTTCTTACTAGTAAGTTTTAGTTTGTGTCTTGCAATCTAGCTTGCTAAGTTATCTAGCTTATCTATTCAAGAGTTCTCATTGAGTAGTGGCGCTTAGGCCTCACTTGTTCAACTAGATATTCTAAGAAGGGCAACACTTCTATTGTTGTCCTAGCTTGTTTTCTAAGTTGATAAAGTCGGGTAACACCCTAACAATTCTCTTAAGTATATCAAAGGGAAGGTAGTAGTCTTATTGCTGCCTTAACCTTGTTTGCCTAATTCTTGAAGTGTAGGGTTGAGAACATAGGTGTTTATCACCATATCCATTAAAGGGTTTCTCAAGACGATCTCATTTTCAATAGCTCTTCCGTTCTCCTCGGGAGTTGCTATCATTTTGGTATCAGAGCTAGTGCTCTTGAGCTACCCTCATTTTGTAAGTCTTTCTTTCGTTCCATTCTGTTTTTTTTTTCAAGTTTTAAAAGCCGAGACTATAAGTTAGAAAAAAAAAAAAAAAGGGCAAGTCTCAAGTTTCTGATTTTTATTGTTTAAAAGCCAAGGCACATATCAAAAACAAAAAAATTTATATATAAAAGGCGTGCCAACGTAAAAAAAAAAAAAAAAAAAAAAAAAGAAAGTTAGTTTACTTCTTGTTTGTGTTTTGTTCAAAAAAAAAATTAAATTCATCTCTTGAGTCTAAGTTCTCTTCCTTTTGTTCTCAACCATAACCCTTTCATTTCTCACTTCTTTCTATCTAGTTGGAACATTTTGAGGTTCTTTGTGCTCTATTTATTGAGTTTCTTTTATAAGGAGGCTAGAAAATGAGGCTTGAACTTGTTGTAAGCCTTAACTTTTAATTCCTAGTGAGTTGGAAGAAAGAGTGGTAAGAAAAGAGTGAATCCAGCCCAAAATAAGCCGAGAGTCCACAAATATACATTGGTGAGTGTCATTTTGGGGATTGGGGGTTAAGGGCCGTGAGGAAATTCTTGTTATTTTTTTCTTACTAATCACTTCATGGGTTCGCC
This sequence comes from Caryopteris x clandonensis, assembly GCA_028749325.2. Classification (NCBI taxonomy): domain Eukaryota; kingdom Viridiplantae; phylum Streptophyta; class Magnoliopsida; order Lamiales; family Lamiaceae; genus Caryopteris; species Caryopteris x clandonensis. The sequence goes on from JAPYKT020000021.1 coordinate 270,639, forward strand.
TTCGGGTACCGGAGTTCCTCCAAATTCTCCTAACTTGGACAGGGAACAAGAAGCTTGGAGGGGACATCTTCTAAGGCAGTTTCAAATAATGATGGACGGAGTACGAGAAGAAATGAATGACCTTCGGATTTCGGTTCAACAGGCCGTGGACAACTCAAGACAAGCCGTGGAAAATACGAGTCGACACCTAAGGAGTCCACGAGCATCACGGGGTGGTTCTAGAGCAAGCCGGAGATCAAGGAGTTATCACAACACAACTCCTCCAGAGACCACCAAAGAAAGTGAGTTCGAAGAACCAAGGAGGCCGAGGAGGGAAAGGAGAAACCAAGGAGGGAATGATCAAATCCGCAACATCAGAATGGAGATTCCGAAATTCCTTGGTAAGAACGATCCCGAAGCTACCTGGAGTGGCAAAGCAAGGTGGATAAGATCTTTGCACTTCAGAACTACACCGAAGATCAAAAGGTAACCCTTGCTTCCTTAGAATTTGGTGGCTATGCAGCAACTTGGTGGGAGAAGCTCGTGAATACAAGAGCTAGAAACCGGGAGCCACTTGTGCGGACTTGGGAGGAAATGAAGTTGCTAATGAAGAAAAGGTTCGTACCTCCTCACTTTTACCGAGACCTATATAACCGGGTTCAAACAATGTCTCAAGGTACTAAGAGCGTGGAGGAGTACTATCAAGAGCTGGACTTAGCTATGTCCCGCGCCGGAATTGAGGAGGATCCCGAGGCTACTATGGCGAGGTTCTTGGGTGGACTACGGAAGGACATCGCTGATGTGGTGGAGCTTCACCAATATATGAACCTTGAAGAGATGCTACATATGGCCGAGAAGGTGGAGAGACAATTGAAGCGGAAAAGTGCTAGTAAGTTCTCGCAATCTAGCACGTGGAAAGGTAACTCCGTCTCGAACCCTAAATCTGATTTTAAGAAGGCGGACACCAAGGAAACAAGTAAGCCCTCTAAATTTGCTCCTAAAGGTGATACTAACAAGGGTGCTTCCAAGGTTACTTGTTTCAAGTGTCTAGGGAAGGGCCATATAGCTAAGGACTGTCCAAATTCCAAGGTGATGGTGATGCTCGAAGATGGCACCATATTGAGCCAAAGCGAAGGTGAAGAATCGGATGCGGGAAGGGCTGAGCCAACACACAATGATGAAGCCGTGGAAGAGCAGTTTGAGTCTAGCAGTGATGAAGTTCTAGTCACCATGAGATCACTAAGCGTTCGTGAGGGGGAGGATGACCAAGATCAGAGGTCAAACATTTTCCACTCGAGATGCAAAGTTGGGGATAAAAAGTGTATGCTCATCATCGACGGCGGGAGTTGCACAAACTGCGTAAGTTCTTATTTAATTGAGAAATTGAACTTACCTACTCTTAAGCATCCTAGGCCCTACCAGTTACATTGGCTCAATCAAGTGGGGAAAATCAAAGTGACCAAGTAGGCCAAAGTCAAATTCTCCATTGGAAGGTACGAGGACGAGGTGCTTTGTGACGTCATTCCAATGAACGCCACACACATGCTGTTGGGAAGGCCGTGGGAATTCGACCGCAATGCAATTCATGAAGGCCGCACCAACAAGTACAAGATCACTCAAGATAACAAGTCTTTCACCCTTATTCCTTTATCTACTCTTGATGTTGTAAAAGAACAAAGGAAAATGATTGAAAACCAGAAAAAGCATGAAGAGGAAAAAAAGAATTTGAGAGAAAAAAATTCATGTGAGAGCCGAGAGGGTGAGGAAAAAGAAAAATCAGATTGTGAGTTATTCTTGAGTGAAAAGAAAGAGAGGAAAAAGACAAGGGCAAGTGAGAAAAAAGTCGCCCTGTTTGGAAGTAGTAGAGATGTTAAGAGGGCACTTGGGTCAAACGATCCAATTTTCTTACTTATGTTTTTAGAAAATTCACTTGATGCTAACCAGCTTTCTAGTCTTCCTAACTCTGTTTTGCAGGTCTTAAAAGAATTCGAGGATGTGTTGGAAGACAAGGAGCACATGGAGCTTCCTCCATTCCGTGGGATAGAGCACCAGATAGATTTCGTGCCGGGATCATCCATTCCCAATAGGCCGGCGTACCGAGCTAACCCAGAAGAAACTAAGGAGCTCCAGAAACAAGTTGAGGACTTGCTCTCGAAAGGATATATCCGTGAGTCTCTCTCCCCTTGCGCTATTCCTGTCATACTTGTGCCTAAAAAAGATGGATCTTGGAGGATATGTATGGACTGTAGGGCGGTAAACAAAATAACCATTAAGTACCGTCATCCCATACCTAGGTTAGATGACATGTTGGATGAACTAAATGGTGCATCATTGTTTTTGGAAAACTGCCTTCAAGACCAAATTCGGTCTTTATGAATGGTTGGTTATGCCCTTTGGTCTCACCAATGCACCGAGCACTTTTATGAGACTCATGAATCATGTTTTGCGTGCTTTCATTGGCAAGTTTGTTGTAGTTTATTTCGATGATATCTTGGTTTTTAGCAAATCATTAAATGAGCATGTTGATCACTTAAGGGCTGTTCTTAACACATTAAGGACAGAGAAATTATTTGCTAATCTTAAAAAGTGTTCCTTTTGTGTTGAAGAAGTTTCTTTTCTTGGGTTTGTGATTAATGCTAACGGTTTGCAAGTGGATGAAAGCAAAGTGCAGGCAATAGTGGAGTGGCCGGTGCCAACAAGTGTCACGCAAGTTAGATCTTTCTTAGGGCTTGCAGGTTTTTACCGGAGATTCGTGAAGGAATTCTCTACCAAGGCAGCACCACTTCACGAGTTGGTGAAGAAAGGAATCAAGTTCGAATGGGGTGAAATGCAGGATAAGGCGTTTAATTTGCTGAAATTCGAACTAACCCATGCTCCTATCTTAGCTCTCCCTAACTTTGATAAAACATTTGAATTGGAGTGTGATGCCTCAGGTATAGGGATCGGAGCAGTGCTTATGCAAGAAGGAAGGCCCATAGCTTATTTTAGCGAGAAGTTGAGCGGAGCCACACTCAACTACCCGACGTACGACAAGGAGTTGTACGCTGTAGTTCGAGCCCTAGAGACTTGGCAGCACTATCTCATGCCAAGGGAGTTCATCATACACACCGACCATGAATCGATCAAATACCTCAAGGGGCAAAGGAGCTTGCATAGGAGGCATGCCAAGTGGGTGGCCTTTATCGAAACATTCCCCTACATGGTCAGGTATAAAAAGGGTAAGGATAACTTGGTGGCTGATGCTCTTTCTCGTAGGTACAATGTTCTTACAATTTTAGAAACTAAAATCTTAGGTTTTGAGTTTCTTAAGAATTTGTATGATCATGATCATGATTTTTCCGAAATCTTTGCTAAATGTGAAAAAGGGGCCTTTGAAAAGTTTTTCAAACATGAAGGGTTTCTGTTTAAGGGCAATTGCTTATGTGTACCATCTTGCTCTACTAGGGAATTACTTGTTCGGGAAGCTCATAGTGGGGGCTTGATGGGGCACTTTGGAATTCCTAAGACTCTTGACATCTTACAAGAACATTTCTTTTGGCCTAACATGAAAAAAGATGTTGAGAAAGTGTGTGCAGGTTGTGTGGAGTGTAAGCTGGCCAAATCAAAGGTTCTACCACAGGGGCTTTATTCGCCACTGCCAATACCTCAGGCTCCTTGGACGGATATTTCAATGGACTTTATCTTGGGGCTTCCGAGGTCCTCTCGAGGTAAGGATAGTGTCTTCGTCGTTGTTGATCGCTTTTCTAAAATGGCACACTTTATCCCTTGCAGAAAGGCGGATGATGCTAAACACGTGGCAGACTTATTCTTTCAAGAGGTAGTTAAGCATCATGGGGTTCCCAAGACCATAGTCTCCGACCGAGACGTAAAATTCTTGAGCTACTTCTGGAAGACATTGTGGGGAAAGCTTGGAACCAAGCTTCTATTCTCGACCACTAGTCACCCACAGACTGATGGCCAGACCGAGGTGACGAATCGGACTTTGGGCCAACTTCTTAGGGCTATCATCAAGAAGAACTTGAAAGGATGGGAGGACTGCCTACCCATAGCCGAGTTTGCCTACAATAGGACAACTCACAAGTCCACAGGTTATTCTCCTTTCGAAGTGGTTTACGGATTTAACCCCTTAACACCCTTGGATTTGTTTCCTTTGCCTTCACAGGAATACACTAGCATGGATGGAGTCAAAAGGGCTGAGGAAGTGCAAAAGTTGCATTCTCAAGTGAGAGAGCACCTTGAGAAAAGGAACGACCAGATTGCAAAGCTACGAAACAAGGGTCGGAAGGAGTTAGTCTTGAAGGAAGGAGATTGGGTGTGGGTTCACATGCGGAAGGAGCGGTTTCCCAATGCACGAGCTACAAAATTGCACCCTAGAGCCGTGGGACCCTTTCAAGTCTTGAGAAGGATTAACGACAACGCCTACTTGCTAGACCTACCAAGTAAGTATGGAATTAGTCCGACTTTTAATGTTTCTGACCTTTCTCTTTATGATGCAAGATCCGATTCGAGGACGAATCTTCAAAAGGGGGAGGAAACTGATAGGAATCAAGCACAAGCTCTTGACAAGGAAGCTCAAAAGTCATGGGAAGACGAAGAGTCAAGGGCAACCCAAGAGTCTCAAGAAGACGAAGAGCCACCTTCTTTGAAGATCAAGGGTCCAATGACAAGGGGACGTCTCAAGAGACTTCAAGAGGCAATTTCCCAATTTCCGGCATCTCGGGAATACCAAGGGTCAAGTGGAGTTCATTGTTTACAAGTCATAGAAGGTGATGGTTCAACTTCCTTCTTGGGAAGGTCCAAGGTCGTGGATGCTTCATTTTCTACCTTGGGGAGCTCAAAAGACAAGAATCTAGAGTTGGACTTTTGGCCTTCTCCTACCTATGCATTCGGCCGAACCAACAAGGAGGGAACAAAAGTCAATTTTGCTTGTTCCACATTTATGGCTCTAGAAGATTACAAAGCACCAGAATTAAAGCCTATCCCCACACATAAATTCGGCCACCTACATGAATATAAGAGCCTTGGAAGATCAAGAGGAGCAAGCACTTGTCATGATAAGTTATCAAGTGATAAGGCTGTCCACATTACTTATCATGATAAGCTATCAAGTGATAAGGCTTTCAAGATCTAAGAAGACTTTTCAAGTACCATGAAAGCTTATCAAGTGATAGGACCTTTCAAATCTGATCTATAGCTTTTCTTATTTTATAACTTATTAGATAAGTCTTTTTAGTTCCTTGGCCGAGATATCATGCCTATAAATAGGCCTTGTACTCAAGTTTTCTTTCCAAGCTTTGAATTACAACCTTGATAGGATTTCTTCCTTTCTTACTAGTAAGTTTTAGTTTGTGTCTTGCAATCTAGCTTGCTAAGTTATCTAGCTTATCTATTCAAGAGTTCTCATTGAGTAGTGGCGCTTAGGCCTCACTTGTTCAACTAGATATTCTAAGAAGGGCAACACTTCTATTGTTGTCCTAGCTTGTTTTCTAAGTTGATAAAGTCGGGTAACACCCTAACAATTCTCTTAAGTATATCAAAGGGAAGGTAGTAGTCTTATTGCTGCCTTAACCTTGTTTGCCTAATTCTTGAAGTGTAGGGTTGAGAACATAGGTGTTTATCACCATATCCATTAAAGGGTTTCTCAAGACGATCTCATTTTCAATAGCTCTTCCGTTCTCCTCGGGAGTTGCTATCACATGTCCTACATGCAATTTTCTTAAAGTGAGGAGTCATTTGATGAAGGTTGCCACTCTGACACGTGTCTTTGTATGGGTTCATGACACTTCACTCCCGTAATATTATATAATATTAATTATGACATATATAATTAATGTATATAAATAATATATAATAATACATATATATAGTATACTATAAATACATATAATTATATATGTATAATACTATTATATTAACATATAAATCTATACATATATAATATTAGTATATATTAATATACATATTATTATAATATTATATGTTGTACTATATATTAATATGAATAATATAACTATGTATAAATTATATAGTTATCATATATAAATATTATACATTAATACATATAACATAATATGTTAACAATATATTATATACAATTAATTTATATACAAATATACTATAATATTATATAATATATACATATAATATAATAGTATATATATGTATTAATATATTCTATATACTAATGTAATATTAATTAGTATATATAATATATTATGTTATAGTATATATTATAATAAAATATCGTATCTATAATATTAATAGAGATATGTTCATATATGTATTATATGTATATCTTATATATAATATATATGTATATTTATATGGATAGTTAATAATAGTATATTATAATATAATATACATATAATAAACTATGATGATATATTAATATATAATTATATATTAATATATTATTATTAATATAGTATACATATTAATATTATATGTACAGTGTAACATATAATATAATAACTATTATATATGTATTATATATTATACCATATTATAATACATATAATACTAATTATATATGTATTAATTATATTAATATATATATAATATTATATACTTATATAAACATGTAATATATACATATAATAATATCATATATAATCATATTATTATATTAATATATACAGCATAAGTACTCTATCTTGTATACTACTAATATAATATGTATATAATATATATGATATTAATAAATACATATTATTATAATATAAATATATATTCATATTAATATTAATATAAACATACATTATTATAATATACATATATAATAACATATATTATATCTTATGTATAATATACTAATATTAATATGTATGTATAATATATATTATATATATAATACTATATTATATATAATTATAACATATAGTATACATATATTAATTTTATAGTATATTGTGTAGTAGTACATATTATATTTATAATAATAGAATATAGTATATATATTATATGTATTATATATTAATAGTACATTATTAATATACATTATATATTAATATTAATTATATATGTATAAATTATATAATTTATAATATATATTATAATATATTATAAATATATTATGAACTATTATACATTTTACTATATAATTAATATATGTATACTATATGTTATAATTATATATAATATAGTATGGATAATATATAATAATTATATGCATAATATATATAATATACCAATAATATATAATTTATTATACACTATCTATTATTGAATATATATAATATATTATACATATAATATTATTATAATATGTTAATATATTATATATATATTATATATGTATTATACATGATAATATTATAATATTATAGTATATTATAATATATATGGTGAGTTAATATACATATAAGTATATATTATATAGTATACATATATTAAAATGACATGCATATATTATAATATAGTATAAATTATATAATATGTTAATAATTAATATATTATAATAATAATACATATGATAAAATATATTTAATAATTAATATAATACATATATAATAATTATAAATTTTATATACTAATAATATTATAAATATATTAATATATAATATATATGTTTATAATATATAGGTATTTATATACTATTATAATATATTAACCATTACATAATTAATATAATATATACATAATAATTATACATTAGACTTTTATATAATATTATCACACATAATACATAGTATATATTAGATACATTAATATATGCATTATATTTATATATATTGTTACTATTACTATTAATACATATTATAATTAATATTATATATATTACTATATATACTATATATAATATATTACATATTATTAATATAATAATTATATTATTATTAATTATAGTATATACATTATATACATATGTACATTAATTAGTATGTATATTATCATAATATATAGTATATTATTATTTTATATAAATTATACATAGATAACATACATATGTAATATATATAACATTATAACATATAATATTAATAATTATAATTATACTATAATGTATAATTATTATATATTATTACATAAACTATTATTAATTATAACTATATATTATAGTATAATAATTATTAAAATATATAATTATATATATATATATTATAATATAGTATAATATTAATATATTTATATATAATATGTAATATATTACATAATAATTACATTATAATAATTAATTTATAGTATAATATAATAATATATAATATAATATATAACAATTATTAATATTATTATAATATTATAATATATAATATACTTATAACAGTGTATATTACATGCATATATAATCATACAATTATTATATATATGATATAATATATATTACATGTATATATTATAATTATATAATACCTATATTATATATTATGTATTATTAACATATATAATTATATTTATAACATATTATATTATGTTAATATAATATATACAAATATATTAATGTATAATACTAAAATATATACTTATAATATATATTATAGTGTATATACATAATATAATTATTAGTATATATTACTATAGTATGAATGTAATATAATTATATGTTTATATTATAATAAATATATTAATATATAATATGTTAATATATATTATAATAATGTATATAATATAATACCTATCTATATTTATAGCTAATATATACATATTAATTACATATTACATATTATTATAATATTATGAATTTATACATGTCATGCTAGGTTGCATGCAAGAAACTTATCTCAAAGACACCTCACTAGATGACATGTCATGTCTAGGAAAGTACACAACTACCCTTATAACTTATCTCAAAGACATATTAGTAGATGAGATGTCATGTCTAGGAAAATACACAACTACCCTTATAACATGGGTGAGTTAATATACATATAAGTATATATTATATAGTTTACATATATTAAAATGACATACATATATTATAATATAGTATAAATTATATAATATGTTAATAATTAATATATTATAATAATAATACATATGATAATATATATTTAATAATTAATATAATACATATATAATAATTATAAATTTTATATAATAATAATATTATAAATATATTAATATATAATATATATGTATATAATATATAGGTATTTATATACTATTATAATATATTAACCATTACATAATTAATATAATATATACATAATAATTATACATTAGACTTTTATATAATATTATCACACATAATACATAGTATATATTAGATACATTAATATATGTATTATATTTATATATATATATATATTGTTACTATTACTATTAATACATATTATAATTAATATTATATATATTACTATATATACTATATATAATATATTACATATTATTAATATAATAATTATATTATTATTAATTATAGTATATACATTATATACATATGTACATTAATTAGTATGTATATTATCATAATATATAGTATATTATTATTTTATATAAATTATACATAGATAACATACATATGTAATATATATAACATTATAACATATAATATTAATAATTATAATTATACTATAATGCATAATTATTATATATTATTACATATACTATTATTAATTATAACTATATATTATAGTATAATAATTATTAAAATATATAATTATATATATATATATATTATAATATAGTATAATATTAATATATTTATATATAATATGTAATATATTACGTAATAATTACATTATAATAATTAATTTATAGTATAATATAATAATATATAATATAATATATAACAATTATTAATATGCATATTACATGCATATATAATCATACAATTATTATATATATGATATAATATATATTACATGTATATATTATAATTATATAATACCTATATTATATATTATGTATTATTAACATATATAATTATATTTATAACATATTATATTATGTTAATATAATATATACAAATATATTAATGTATAATACTAAAATATATACTTATAATATATATTATAATGTATATACATAATATAATTATTAGTATATATTACTATAGTATGTAAGTAATATAATTATATGTTTATATTATAATAAATATATTAATATATAATATGTTAATATATATTATAATAATGTATATAATATAATACCTATTTATATTTATAGCTAATATATACATATTAATTACATATTACATATTATTATAATATTATGAATTTATACATGTCATGCTAGGTTGCATGCAAGAAACTTATCTCAAAGACACCTCACTAGATGACATGTCATGTCTAGGAAAGTACACAACTACTGTTATAACTTATCTCAAAGACATATTAGTAGATGAGATGTCATGTCTAGGAAAATACACAACTACCCTTATAACATGGGTATTACATTATTTTAAACATAAAACATGGCTTTAATATCATATATGTATAATAATATTATATAACATTAATAGTATATACATTATGATTATATATTATATCATATATTAATAATATATTATAATAGGTATATATTATAATAATATATTATATTCATATTGTAATATATATATAATAATTAAATATTACATTGTTAAAGAAGAGGATAATTATACGGTCACTAGAATGGTGTAGAAATAATCTTTCATGGGCCAAAATCCAATCCTGTCATACGTATTATATCATCAATGTAGGCTGTAAAGATGCTTAAGAAAGAAGGGTGTGAATGATTCTTGGTGAAAGTGATGAGTGTTCCGTCTCCCGAAACATCATTAACCAATGTACCAATCGTAAGGGAGTTTTTAGATATTTTTCCAGAAAGTCTATCGAGAATTTCCCCAGACCGACAAGTGGAGTTTACTATAGACTTGGTACCTGGAGATACGCCAATTTCCAAAGCCTCCTATGGCCCCCCAAAAGAGTTACACGAACTTAAGTTTCAAATCCAAGAGCTATCAGACCAAATGTTTCGCCTTGGGGAGCATTGGTTTTGTTCGTAAAGAAGAAAGATGGCTCTATGAGAATGTGTATTGGTTACCGTGAGCTAAATTGACTTACATTAAAGAATAAGTACCCTCTTCCAGGAATCATATTATTAATATTAATATATAATATTATATAGAGACATATATAATATTACATGTATATAATTAATAATATAATTTATATGTATATAGTATAATTTATATAGTATTATAATATTATATATATGTATATATATGTATACATATTAATTTATAATGTATAATACTATCATATATAATTATTATATAATAAAATAATTATTATATTAATTAAATAATATGTATACAATTAATACATATATTATAAATTAATATATATAATATACATATAATATGTATATAATAGTATTATATGTTATAATATAGTATATTTATAATTATACTTAATATATCATAATAGTAAATATATATATTATAGTACATTATATAATATAACTATATATATTATTATATATTATTTTTTTTATATGTATTATAATATATTTTATTAATATATATAATACATTATTAATAATTATTAATAAATACTTAATTATTAAATATATATTATATATTATATACACATAGTATGTATATTTATATTATAATTAAATATAAACTATTATTATATATAGTATGATAGTATATTATATACATTATAATAGTATGTTATAATAGTATATATATATATTAATAATACATAATATATATTTAAATAATATAAATAATATATATAATTATAACATATGTATAAATATTAATTATATGTACATTTATATGTATAATATATTATACATAATATTATATATGTCTATATATATTAATTATATATTATGTATTAATTATGTTATCATAATGTATATATATATTATTATAATATATTATAACATTAATAATATATTATATTTATACATATATAATACCCAGGACGGGTGTATGACCCAAATCAAACAGTCTAAGATCAACGATAGACATGTGAGGAACAAACAATTCTTTTACTGAATACAGGACTTTTACTGAGGACCCTCTTAGTAATATAAGCTGACAAGAAAAACCCCACAAACGCCTGCGCCTTCACTCGGCATTACGGCAACAAGGGCACGAAGTCGGCTTATACACCTTAGGTTAACTCAAACCAGATTCAAACCTCACAAATCCTACCATTGATTTTAGTTATTTGATTTTAATCATGTTTCCAGAATCATTAATATATCTGGATCCATGTTAGTAGGAATATGAATAGCCATACTATGATCTAACACTATGATCTAGCCAGCCATATTAGGCGGCCTAATGCAAAGTAAAATTAAAAACAGAAAAATAAAAATTAAAATAACTTACACTTTAGTTGTGCTCAGAAGAAAGCTTTTATTAATGTTGGCAATTACAATGGGGAGAGAGTGGTTGGAGAGAGAAAAGAGAGAGGCGGTAAACACCAGCGTGCCTCTTCTGAAAAGAAAACAACCTATTTATAGAAAAGGAAGAGCCGGACATGAAACCCCGGATTCCAAAATCAAAAATAAATAGTAAAAACTTTACAAAAGTCAAAAAGAAAAGCTACTTTATAAAAGCAGAAATTGACAAATATGTCACGATCTTTGTCTGGTGACTAATATGTCACTGTTGACTGGTGACTAATATGTCACTGTTGATTCTTCATCTTCAATTTTCTTCTGAATCTGAATTTTCTGGAGAGATATGTTCTCTTCTAATTCCAATATTATGAAATCTGAGCTTCCAAAAACCCAGAAGAAATGACTGAGAAAAACATGAAGATGTATAGGAATATTTTTCCATACACCTCTTGAATTTGTTGTCTTGGAATTCCATCATTTTCCAAGCACGACTATGAATTTTAACAACTCTTGCACAATTTTGATCAAGTTGTTTTTTACTGCAAGAATCTTGAACAAGAAGAGAAAGAGATTCCTTTCTGCATTGTTGCCAAATATCATCAATAATCTGTTTCCATTGATAAAAACAGAAACATCTGGAACAATTTAAATAATGATTCTGATCCATATTCATTTTTTCTCTGTGGAAAAAGAGTCTTTGAGCTCTTCAAGGGCTTCAAATAAAGCCGGATCTGGAATATCATCTTCTGGATCCTGTGAATCTTGAAGAATACTAGTGAATTGATTTTCACTAGATTCAGACCTCATTGAGGTATCAGATCTTGAATCTGAACAAAGATTTTTAGAAATATCTTTTTTCATTTCAGAAACAAATAGTTCAATCATTTGTTTCTGTGAAAGAATCCCAGCATATTTCTGGGTAAGAATTTTGAAAGGACTTATATTATCCTCTTCTTTTTCTTTTTCTTTTTCTTTAAGATCTTGCTTATAAGCTTTGATCTTTTCATTGATTTTATCAAATGTTTCTTCCGAGTGTAATTTCCCGGTTTTTGGGTCTATTCTCATCATTTTATCCCAGAATTTGCATTGGCTGATTCGCCATAAACAAGGTGCACCATAGCTAGTATAACCAACTATTGTTGTCCATTTCCATATCCATGGAATTCCAAATTCAATAAAGAAAAGACAAGTAGTCTTTCCTTCAATGAAATTTTCAGAAGATTTTCCCTGTATAACAGGGGAGACTGATATCCAATCTTTCATTAGACCATGAAAAAGGTCTGGCAAAATTTTTGCCGAAGGTCCAAAAGTTCTCCACCAAGTAAAGAACCAGTTTGGAATTGGTTTATGAAATATAATTTCACAAACTTTTATAAACCAAGAGTGTTTATGCCTCTTGTTCTCATATAAGAGAGTTTTTTCAAATGCTTCAATATAATCGAAGTAATTGAATTTAAAGGTTTGCTTATTAAGCTCATAAAAGAATTCTTTTTCTGCTAATGGAGATATACCCCATTCTTCAAAAGATATAATCTTTTTGATAATCATTTTGGAAAAGTTATAATCTTTTCCTCTTTCGCCAGAAGCGAAATGATTAATCTCAACACTATTAGTGGAGAGAAAGAGATTTTCATAAAAACCTCTCTGTTTGTAAGACCCATACACGTATGACGTGTTAGAAAGATATCTTTCCATTATGATCCAAGGACTATTAGCCCATTGAATATCTCTTTCTTCTATTAGAAGAATAAGTTGTCGATCAGAATTTTCGACAAACATTTTTTCAAAATCATCTTCTTTTGCTATATTAGCATAAGAAGTTTGAGTTTCCTCAGGAGAGATATCACTCTCTTTCTGTTTTTGTTTCTGTTTCAAGAATTCTTGAAACTCTTTATCAAGATCAGAAGTATTACCTCCGATATTTGCAATATTTTGGGCAACCAAGCTTTTGCTTGCCATATTGCACAATTGTTCTGGATTGAGGGTTATAACCCCTTCCTCCTCTTCCTCTATAAGAGGAAAGATCACCTCTTCCAGGTGGTTGATATCCTCTTCCTCTATGAGAGGAAGATGCTCCTCTATCAGGATAACTCATTCCTGCAAATATTCACGAGTTAAAAAATCAGGCAAATAATTATCAATGCCTTTTTTATAGACAATATCAAAATCAAATGGAGCAAGATGAGATTGCCATCTGGCAAACATCTGCTTTGAAACATCATGTTTAAAATCTTTTTGAAACATGAATTTTGCAGAATTACAATCAGTTTTAATTATAAATTTCTGATTATATAAATCATCCTGAAATTTTAATACACATTTAACAATGGCAAGAATTTCTTTAGCCACTGTTGAATAATTTTTCTGAGAATTATTCCATTTCCCAGAATAGAATCGAACAAGATATTCTTGTTTTTTATGGGGATTAACCTGTTTAAGGATTCCTCCATAACCAATATCAGAAGCATCGGTTTCAACTATTTTTTCCCATAAGGGATTTGCTAACATAAGACATGGAAGGTTTTTAACCTTTTCCTTAATCTTTTTAACAGCCTTGGTATGATTATCATTCCAAGGTTTAGGATTCTTTTTTAATCTATCATATAAGATAGAAGTATCTTCATTAAGATTTTTTATATAGGAAGAAATATAATTAAGACTTCCTAAAAACCTTTGCAATTGGGTTTTATCAGTAATAATATCTGGAAATTTATTTCCAAATTCAATACTTCTTTGAATAGGAATAATATTTCCTTTGTCAATAATATGACCAAGAAATCTAATACTAGATTGAAATAAAATCATTTTTGGCTTTGAAATAACAAGGCCATTTTTAATAACAATATCTTTAAACATATTTAAATGTTTAAAGTGGGTTTCAATGTCTTTAGAAAAGACCAGAATATCATCAATATAAACGATGATAAAATTGCTAAATGGATTAAAAATGTCATTCATAATTTGTTGAAATTCTGAAGGAGCATTTTTTAATCCAAATGGCATAACTGTCCATTCATAATGTCCAAATGGAACATTGAAGGCAGTTTTATATCTATCAGATTCATTAATTTGAATCTGCCAAAATCCAGATTTTAAATCAAATTTAGAAAAGACTAATGCATTAACTAGCCTATCAAGAAGATCCTTCTTGTTAGGAATAGGATGTCTAATCCATTTTAAAACTTTATTTAATGGCTTATAATTAATAACAAGCCTAGGAACTCCTCGTTCCTGCTCAGAATGTTTATTAACATAAAATGCAGTGCATGACCAAGGAGATTTTGAAGGAGTTATTAACTTCTTTTGTAAAAGAGATTCAATCTCTTTTTTACATAACTCTAAATATTCAGAGTTCATCTGACAAGGTCTTGCCTTGGTAGGAATATTCCTTTCATTAAAATCTTCTTCATAAGGAAGAGAAATTATATGCTTTTTTCTATCCCAAAAAGCATTTGGTAAATCATTACAAATATCAACAGAAAACTTATTATTAATAAGTTTTATTTTTTCCTGTAATTTAGGATTTTTGAGTTTTTCTTCAATAGTTAGAAAACTCACTTCTTCTTTTAAAGAATTTATTTGAAAGGTTTTTCTTTCAATCTGTTCTTGTAGTTCATTAAGAACTTTATGAACAGGTTTTGTAATAAAATCAAAAGTTATGGGTTTCCCTTCAAAAGTTCCAGTTAACCCTTTTTCATTAACAATAGTTAATGGATAAATTTTATAAATAAAAGGTAAGCCTAATATAAGTTGGCTTGAAATATCTTTAGCAAGAAGAAAACTTGTTGAAATACAACAATTATCTTTGCAAATATATGCTTTTGGAATCTTGAAACTAATATCAAGACGTTCACCTCCAGCATGTGAAAGTGAATGAGTGGTTTTATGAAAATACCTAGTAGGAATTAATCCTTCCTGTATGACATTTAAATCAGCACCACTATCAATCATGGCAATAAAATTCATTTTATGATTTTTAATAATAAGAGTAATTTTAGTATACCACTTCTGAGATATCATCATAGAAATAGTAGAAAGATAATTTTTTTCTAATGGCATAAAATGCTCAATAGAATCATCAAGAATATTATCATTCTCTTTTTCTTTATTACCTTCTAATAAAGAAAGTCTTTGATGAAAATTATCATTAATCTTATAAAGATTTTTTATTTCATTTTTAAGATTATCAATCTCATAAACTAAATCCTGAGTAGAAATAGGATTTTGTTTTTCATACTTCTGTCTAAGAAGCTTATTAACTTCAGACATGGAGTATGAATTCTCAGTATTCTGAGAAACAGTTTGACTAGTATTACTAGTAGATGGAATATCTTCCAGTTGATCAATAATATTAGTTCTTAAAGTAGGATCTTTAATCCTTTTAAGAAATTCTAATATATTATCATTAGTCAAGACACTTAAATTAAGATCTTGAAATTGAGACATAAGTTTATAAAACTCATCATTATTATTATCAGTATTACTGATTTCTTGTAAAGGACGAATACAAGGTTGTCCTTGTATACATGCTTCACAATCTTCACTTTCTGATAATAAAGATTCATTATCAAGAAGTTGAAGATCTTCAGAAACATCAGATTCTGAGTATTCAGTATCTGAACTTTCTGATTTATTATTATCAGTATCTAAAACAATTTTACATATTTTTTCTTTTAACTCATCATCTATATCAAGAGCTTTAATCTTATCTTTAGCCCAACACTGGTTAGCATAATGACCAGGTTTTTTACATTTTCTACATATAATAGAAAATTCTTTTTTATTTCTTTTATCTTTTTTATAAAAAGATGATCTAGATTTTTTCAATTCTATTTTTCTATCAGAATAATATCTTTTCTTTCTTTTAGAAAGTTTTCCTTCTCTAACATCTTTAGAAGGACGTTTCTTCCCCTTATGAGGAATTTCCATACCAAATTGACCACAAAATTGGCCAAGTTGTTTTTTCTCAAGCAAATTTTGCTTTCTAATCTGGTTATTTAATTTCAACTCATTACATAAGGCTAAACCTTCTTGTACACAATTTGATATTAAATTACCATAAGTATATTCTTCATAAGGTATAGAAACCTTATCACGCCTAAGAATTCTTCGAACTCTTTCAGCAAAAAGACTTGGAAGGCCATCTATAAATTTGGCTTTCCAATGACTATTATTACAGTCAGCAAGTTCAAAGATACGTGTTAAGAAAGTATCTTTGTACCATCTAAAATCAGACAATGTTTTACATTTAAGATTACTGAGGAGAGTTCTAATATTATCTCCATTATCAGTAAACTTACCTGTAAAGTGATCAATAATTCTGAGAACCAGTGAATATACTGCATTCTCAACAAGATTATTATTCTCATTTTTAACAGAATTAAAAATAGAATCTTTTTGTTCTTGGGACAAATAGTTATCCCACCAACCTTTAAGTTGGCCAGTGAAACCTGCAACTATTATTATAGCAATATTCCTATCTGTATTACCAGATACTTTGCAAACAGTACTATACATCATCATACGATGTGCTAAATTATAGATGTGCCTATCAGTGCAACCATCTAAATTCCATTCATATATACTTTTCCCATTATAATTATTGGAAAGAAAATATTCTTGTTGATTCTATTGAGCATTTTATGCCATTAGAAAAAAATTGTCTTTCTACTATTTCTATGATGATATCTCAGAAGTGGTATATTAAAATTACTCTTATTATTAAAAATCATAAAATGAATTTTATTGCCATGATTGATAGTGGTGCTGATTTAAATGTCATACAGGAAGGATATTATAAATATTATATATGTAGTATATAATATAACATATTATACTATATAATATATAATATATAATATATAAGTATATTGTATAAAATATAGTATCATATATAATATTATGAATAATTATAATATATTATGAATTATTTAATATATACTATATATAATATTTATAATATATAATATACATGAATATATTATATATATTAATTATAATATAATAGCTATTATAAAAATATATTTATTATACTAATAAATTATTATATATGTAATAATATACTATATACTATAATTAATTATAATATATAATACACTATACATATCATAATATATTATAACCTATTAGTATTATATATATACATACTATAATAAATATAAGATTATACATATTAATATAAATATAGTTATAATAATTAATGTATAATAATATAAATACTAATAAATAATTGATATAATCATATAATTATATATGTATTTAGGTAATTATGTACATAATATAAATAAATTATATGTAAACATATATATTATATTATAATTAATATAATGTATTACATATTAATAGTTATATGGTATATTATAATAGTAAAATTTATATAAATTATATTATTGTATATTAATAGTATTAATTAATATATGTATAATTTATAATAAATATACAATAATTTAGGATAATATTATTAATTATATTATAATCTATTATTAAGATGTGTTATAATTATACTATATTAATATGTATAATATATAATATATTGATATATATTTAATATATATACTATTAACACATAATGTGTGTATATATAATATATTATAATAATATATATGGTATTATAATTTATAAATATAATATAATAAATATGATTATATATATTATGTATAATGTATATTAACATATTATTAATTAATAACTATTAATATATATTATTAAGAAGATATATTAATAGATAATACTAATATATATTATAGTATACTTAATATTATAATAATATAACATATATAATATGTGCGTATATGAATATATATTAATGTATGTATAGTAATATAATGTATAATTAATATAAATATTATATTACAAATAATATATAGTATAATAATATCTATTAATACAATATTAATTAATTATACATATATATAATATGTATTACGAATATATTATATCATATTTATGTTATGTATATTAATTATATATCATATTAATTAATTATAATATGTATATATTATGTATATGATATATATTATAATAGTAATAATTCTATAATATTTTGTACATATTATTAATTATAAATAGTACATATTAATTATATAATTATTATATATTGATATATATAGTATTATTATACATATTATACATATTATAATTATATACATGATTATAATATTTTATATATATTAATAGTATTATTAAGTATTATATTATGTTATATAATAATATTATAATATATTATAATAATATAATGTTATATACTATATTATAATAACTTATATTTAAAATATAATTATATATGTATATATTAATACGTATAAGAATAAATATAATATAGTATAAGTATATAATAATATATAAATATATTATATTATATATAATTATAAATAATATATATTATATTTTAATATTATATTTATAATATAGATATATTTATTAATATATTAATGTATATCATATATATTAGTATAAAATGTACATATTATATACATATTATTAAATATATATTTACATTATACTAATTATAATATATATATTAATCTTAATATTATATATATATATAATATACATATAATTAATGTTATACAGTTAATAATAGTTATTATGTAATATATTAATATAATATATGATATAATAATACATATATTATGTATAATATTAATATCTTATAAATATATGTATTATATAATTATATATATATTATAATAATATACAATATGTAATATATTATACTTCATTATAATCTACACAATTATATACATACATATAATATATAACATTATAATATATTATATACATATATACATTAATATGTATATTATAGGTACACATAATTATAATTTACTATAAACTATATTATATTAATTATGTATATATATTATAATAATAGAGTTACAATATATTAATATAATTATTATAATATAATATATTATTAAATATATAATATAAATTAATATTATATATAACATATTTATAATATATAATATATTATACTTTAATGTTATATATATATATATATATAATATATTATACTTTATATAATATATTATATTTATATATATAATATATTTATAACATATTATATTAATAATATAATTATATTATATTTATATAGCTATGTTAGTATATGTATGTATATTATTAATTATATGATATTAGTATATAATAATTATATAAATATGTATATACTATTAATATATAATATTATATAATTAATATATGTTATAACGATATATAACTATTATAATATATATTATGTAATAGTATATAATACATATATATACATATTAATAAATATATTATATATAATTAAATAATATATAATATTATGAATTTATACATGTAATGCTAGGTTGCATGCAAGACACTTATCTCAAACATAAAATGTGGCTTTAATATCATATATGTATAATATATATTAATATTTACATATAGTATTTATTATAAAATACATATAGAAATTAATATATACCATTAATAACATATATATTATTATAATAATTAATATATTATAATGTATATTGCAGTATATTATATTATAACACGATATATTATAATTAATTACTATACATATTAATATATACTAATAATATGTAGTATAATACATATACATAGTACGTAATTATAATATTATTAATATATGTATATATTACTATTATTAATTAATATGTATAATAGGATAATTAATACTATATAATTATATTATATTTATAGTACATAATATAATATTAAATAATATATTATATAAATATAATTCATATATATTTATATAATTATATATAATATACTTATATAATAAATATATTATAATATATGTTAACAATTATAATATATATATTATTAATATATTAATTGATATGAAAGTATATTATTAATTATTTTATACATATATATTAATAATTATGAAAGTATATTATTAATTATATAATTATGAATATTATATATATAATATAATTATATCTATTATATATAATTATACAATACATATATTTTATATACTATATACTATAAATATATAATAATAATACATTTATTAATTATACATAAATTATATATACATATATTTATAATATATTAATATGATACAGTAATATATGTATTATAATATTATATATTATATTAATATATTATATAATAACTAATATTAACTATATAACAGTAATTTTATGTATATTATATATATAATAATATTATTAATATATATATATATATTATATTATTAGTATAATATAAATATATATACTAATATGTATATATTATATAATATGTACATTAATATAATACTATTATAATATATTATACGTATATATGTACATATAATTAATATTTATACATATGTTATAATTATATATATTAATTATAGTATTTATATATATATATATTATGTATTATATATATATGATATTATAACATACTACTATACTGTATATAATAATAGTATATATTTAGTTAAATATTAATATACATACTTTGTATATATAATATATAATATATATTTAGTAATTATGTATGTATTAATAATTATTAAAAATGTATTGTATATATTAATAAAATAATTTATAATACATATAATACATTAATATATAATAGTATATATAGTTATATTATATTTACTTTTACGATATGTTAAGTATAATTATGAATATACTATATTATAACGTATAATACTATTATAATACTATTATATACATATTATAATTATTAATATACATATATATATATATATTAATATGTTATATAGATATTATACATGTATTATATGTATATTAATAAAATAATATATAATGTATTATATAATATAGACTAATATACTATATGTTATAGGATTATTATAATATTACATGTATATAATTAATAATATAATTATTATTATTAGATATTATACATATATATATATATATATTAATAAATTCTATATGATTTACTATTACATAATAATACTATATACATATTATATGAATATTATATATATTAATAAATAATATATGTATTAATAGTATACATATTATATAATTAATATAATAATTATATATGATAGTATTATACATTATAAATTAATATGTATACATATATACATATATATAATATTATAATACTATATAAATTATACTATATACATATAAATTATAATTATTTAATACATATAATTATATTACTAGTTCTATACATGTAATATTATAATAACCCTATAACATACAGTATATTAGTCTATATTATTTTATACAATATATATTATATTATTAATATACATATAATACATGTAATATTATATATCTATCTATATAATATAATATAATTATAATACATATATTAGAATTATATATGTATAATACATATTAATGTTATATAATTATATAATATTATATATTACTATTAATAATATAATATATATAGTATATATTATATATACTATTTAATAATAATATAATATAATATTAATATATATAATACTATATATTAATATACTATATTATAATGTATAATAATTATATAAATATTGTAAATACATATTAATACATAATACATGTAATAATTACCATTATATGTAATATATTATTAATTATAGATACATATATTTATAATTATATTATATATAATTATATTAATAATATAATATATATTATAAAACACTATACATATTATTATATTATATGCATTATAACATATATTAAGTATATAATATTAATAGCTATTATATATATACATAATATATATTATATACTATATAATTATTATATATAATTAATATATATAAATACATATATTATAATATAATATATGTTATAATATTATAATAATATATATTAGTATATGTATAATATAGTATAATTATGTATAATACTATATATTATAATATGTTATATTATTAATATATTATAATATATAATATGCATATACTATATACTATATAATATTATAATATTTATCAAAATATTCTCCGGCCGACAAGATGAGAGCAACCTAGCTCTGATACCAAGCTAGCACGAGAGCCTACTTGTTCACACCCTTAGAGGACCATGACCACCATGTATTCAAACTGCCTTGAGCACGTTGACTCTGAACTTCCACTCCTGCTTCGGCACTCTTAGCCTTATCGAGCAAGGTTGCGATCCACTAAGTAAAAGCAATTGAAAGCATGGATTTTGATCTTCGTGTGAACTATAGAGCATACTTTATACTATAAGGATAATAAGATGAAGAATATGATGACCCATAGACTGGATTAAGGGCTTTCGAGAAGACAACTAAGAACTTAGAAACTCATAGGTATGAAAAATGGAGTGTTTATTTATTTTAGTGTGTTTACGATTGACTCAATTCCCCTATTTATAGAGTTTCGGGAAAGAAGAGTCGTGAACCCTTACAAAGACATGTGTAAGAGTGGCAACCTTCATCAAATGACTCCTCACTTTAAGAAGGTTGCATGTAAGACATGTCATGCCAGGTTGCATGCAAGACACTTATCTCAAAGACACCTCCCTAGATGAGATGTCATGTCTAGGAAAGTGCACAACTACCCTTATAACATGAGTATTACATTATTTTAAATATAAACCATAACTTTAAGTACACCTCACTAGATAAGATGTCATGCCTAGAAAAATACAAGACTACCCTTATTATATGGGTATTTATTACAAGGTCTAAATTTATGATTCAACTTATCTTGGGTCGAAGTCGGGTTTATACTCGAACTCTTGAGCTTGACTAGTTCCAGGTTTGTTTGATCCAGATTCTTCAGATATAGGGTTGACTATGAACGAGGTATAAGTAAGTCCTTAAGTATCTTCATGTGGATGACTTTTATTGGCAAAACATAGATGAACATAAAGTTCTCGGCGCTCTTCCTTATTATATTGGATTGGACCCTTGATTGTCTTCCATTTATAGTGTAGGGGGACCGGACGAAATTCTTCTTGGATTCCTTTAGAATATGGCCTATGACAGAGGAATATGACATGAGGGTCTTCATCATCCTAATATTCATTTTGGAGCACTTGTATCTATTCTTCCACAATTGCATACCATAGTAGGAATGACCACTAGACAGTAGAGTCTTTTCAGTATCTTGGAAAAAGATGAGTGTATCCCATACTGAGAACTTAATCGGATGAAAGTATAAGGTGGACGAACACCATAGGCACCATAAACCGTTGAAGGTGAGATCTTTAGAAAGAGGAACATGTATTATGCCCAAGAATGGTTTCTGGAGATGATAGCAGGCTTGTTCCTCTTGGATTCCTTCTTCAAAAATATATTTTGATAGATATCGAACCAAATTTACAGTGGCATGTTGTCGGATATCTCCAAGAGTTTTGAAAGGCTCATCATGAGAAGGATAAATCAGGATTGATAAGATGGATGAGAGCTTGTCTCCAAAAACTAGTTTTGGAAGATATTATCTTCTTTTGTTTCCCTGTCATAAAGATAACGGGCAGTACCTTGGTAAATGATATGAGTTGAAGCTAAAATTGTCTGGAGAGATAATCAGGCACAACATTGTTCTTCCCCTTTATGTGTTGGACTTCAAACTGGTATTTTGAAAACCAGTCTTTGAGTCTGAGTAGCTGTTTTTCTGGGACTCCTTTATTCTTGAGCTTCATAATCGCTCGGAAGGATGTATTATCCAGTCGGATAATAAAATTGTATCCCACCAGATGGAATTTGAATTTTTTAATTCTATATGTGACAGCTGATATCTCCTTGTAAGCATGATAATGTACTTCAGATTCTTTGAATTGGCCGCTAGCATGTCTACAATAATGAAGTTTCCCACCTTTGTTTTCTAATAAGATAGCTCTCCAATAATCATCACTGACATCTATTTGTAAGATTCATTAGCTATCTCTAGGAATTCTTAAGGGTGAGAGCTTTTGACACACTTCTTTAAGATGTTTGACTGCTGCAGTTTGGTCAACATCCCAAGGAGGTGGACTTTTCCTTAGAAGCTTTGACAATTTGCCTGTATAGGCTGAATGCTTATCCGAGAACTTAAGTAGTTCTTGGGATAGGTGTGATCCTGGTTCATACTCCCCATCCTCAATCTTCATGCCCAGAAAATCAATAGATTTTTTCTTGATCACACTTTTCTTTTGGGATAGTATAATACCCATATTTTTGTACCAAGTCTATGAACATGTTGAGAAGTTGTTCATGTTCCTCGATATTATTGGAATATAAGAGGATATCATCTATGTAGACAAGGGTGCTTTTTAGTATGGGTTTGAAGATTTCCATCACGGTCTGTTGGAAAAGGGATGGTACAACTTTAAGACCAGATGGTAGAACTGTCCATTGGTAATTGAGCTGTGGGTAGGTAAAAAGTTGTTTTATACTTTTCATCTAGGTGTAAAACCACTTGCTAGAAACCAGATTTAAGGTCGAATTTGGAAAAGATTTGGGCTTCTGAGAGGTTTGTAATCAATGACTAACCTCTTCTTTCCTCCAACTTGTTCTGCTCTCTTATTGACATAAAAAGCTGGCCAAGCCCAATTTGAGTTGGTGGCTTCAATTAGGCCCAAGGATAATAGCTCGATTCATTCTTGTCGAGCCAAATTCAGCTCTTTTGGTAACTTTAGTGGCGTTAATATCCTCATTCTTCTTAAAAGGAAGTCGAACATAGAATTCTGAGGTCTTCCAAAGTGGATGAGGATTGGTGAAGTCTGCATGTGACTCGACATAACATATTTTCAATCTTTTCATAAGTGAATCAAGTTTTGGTATCTCCTTTACTGTGAACAGCTTTTGTGTTGGTGTGAATGGTAGGAATGTCCTCTTGTATTTGACTCCATGGAAAAATATTTGTAGATTCTAAGCTTTGAAGAAGACATCAAAGCCCATTAATAAATCATGTCTGTGAAGTTTGCTTCCAATGACTTTGATCCAGACAACACAGTCTGGAAGGATTTGAATTCCAACTGGTTGTTTAGATATCAAGGCAATATTAAAGGTTTAGCCATCTGCATCAAATAAATATTCACGATGAGACTCCCAAGATGAGGTGAAAGGCAATATGGAAGGATAATTGGGTTCATCATAGTTTTTTGTGCTCCTGTATGAAAGACTCCGATCACTTTAATAGGCCTGTCATAGTTTGACTGAAGCACCTTGACTTCAAGATGAGGTGATAACATCCCTTCTTTTATGATCATATTGGTTTTCAGCATTAGAGGTTGGTTAATCATAAGAATGGGGACATTCTCTTCTAAATCTTCTTCATCCGATGTCTAATGAAGGACGAAGGCTGTATCAGAATCCCGGCCATCTTATTCTGAATAGAGAGATTCTATGTCTACTTCATCAACATCTACTTCATGATAGTGAAATGTCTGTGATGCTAGCTTAGCCGCTTTCCCTTTCTTCGTAGGGTAGATTTTTACGAAATGCCCTTTTTTTTACACATAGATAACATCTGTCACTGGACTTCTTTCTGAATGGCTTCCTTTGACAAAACTTATACGTTTGGTTTTTCTTTTTCCTTATGAGCTTTTGCTTATCTTTTTCTTCATCTTTTTTGGAACAATGACTTGCTTTATCATGATATTTTGAAATTATTTAAAGATATTTTGTTGCTCACAGAGTTTCTCCAAAGCAGCCAAGTAGGTTTGATGGATTTGTCCCATGCTGATTTGGGCCATGTCTTTCTTCATAGCTTGAAACATCCTCGCCATTTCTAGTTGTAGCTCTTGTGGTAAAGAGGAAAGGTAGATATTCTTCAGATTGGGATCATTATAGCCATTCAAAATGTAGAATCTTTCAGACATTCGTTTGAAATGCCTGTCCAGATCCTTTTTCAATAGTGAGCAGCACCTCATCGAGAAGTATTCTTGAGACACAGCCTTGGTGTACAAGGAAATCTCACCGAAAAATTCTCTATGTATCTCACCAAGTACGTCAGCTGGTGTTGGTGCACCGATCAATTGTAATTGCTGGTATTCTCCAAGGCTCAAGAACCATTCTCTTAGGACACCAAGAAACCTTCATGTGAATTCCTTGAGAACTATTCTTAAATCAGCTCCTTCTCTATTTAGCTGATTATATATCCAGGCTGATAGTATATGCATCTTTTCTCTTCGCTTTTGAATAGGTACATAATCAAATGAAAACCAAGGACCAATGGAGGGTTTAGTACCTTGCTTTTTTTGTATGATGTGTCACATATGGTCCGTCAGTAGTCTCTTGATCCGAGTCATCAGAAATAGGTTCAGTGAAGGGTTGACTTTCTCCTGCATCAGCCATAAGGATTGCTGAAACATCAGCTATCTCTTCCTTTGTTCCGCTTGATACAGGAAATGTTTTAGTTGATTCTGATGAATAGCTTTGACTTTCTTTTGGATAACTTGTTTCTCCTAGGAGATCTGAGAACTTAGGATGGGCCATTAAAGTATTAATGGGTTTTTTTACCTTCAGCCTTTGATTAATCATCTTCTGCTTCTTTCTGTCTTGAAGGCGGTAAGGGTATACTAGAGATCATCCCAAAATGTTGGGCACACAGCTGGGACTCTGTCTTTGACTCATTTGGAGATTGATATAAGGTTGGTGAAGTCAGAAAAGTGGAGACTGTATCAGGGGCATAAAGGTTGAGCTTCTTTCTGCCTTATCTTCTTCGATCCTCGCAAGCTCCTTTTTGAATTGCCTAATATATGCTTCTTTTGATGGGAACTCTAAGCAATACCACCGATTTACAATAAGGCTTCTGAGTTCTCTATCCAACTGGGTTATCTTCCAAGTAAGCCTATGTTCCCCTCTAAGAAGCTGGGTCTGCAAGTAACTCATTTGATTATATGAATTTTAAACCTTGTCGAGAACTTGAGTTACCTTGGAATCAATACTTTATAGTGACTGATTTTGTGCCCAAGCATTTGTGGTCTGCCAATTGAGGATTACAAGGTTTAAATTTATGATTGAATTTATCTTGGGTCGAACTTGGGTTCATACTCGAACTCTTAATCTTGACTAGTTCCAAGTTGGTTTGATCCAGAACCTTCAGTGATAGGGTTGACTACAAACGAGGTATAAGTAAGTCGTTCATTATCTTCATGTGGATGGCTTTTATTGGCAAAACATAGATGGACATAAAGTTCTCGGTGCTCTTCCTTATTATATTAGATTTGACCCTTGATTGTCTTCCATTTATAGTGTAGGGGGACCAGATTCTTGGATTCCTGTAGAATATGGCTTATGACAGAGGAATATAACATGAGGGTCTTCATCATCCTAATATTCATTTTGGAGCACTTGTATCCATTCTTCCACAGTTGCATACCATAGCATGAATGACCATCAGAGGGTAGAGTCGTTTTGAGTATCTTGAAAAAAGATGAGTGTATCCCATATTGAGAATTCAATCGGATAAAAGTATAAGGTGGACAAACACCATAGGTACCATAAACCATTGAAGGTGAGATCTTTAGAAAGAACAACATGTATTATGCCTAAGAATGGTTTCTGAAGATGATAGCAGGCTTGTTCCTCTTGGATTCCTTCTTCAGAAATATATTGCAATAGATATCAAACCAAATTTGCAGTTGCATGTTGAAAGGCTCATCACAAGGAGAAAATGATAAATCAGGATTGATAAGATGGATGGGAGCTTGTCTCCAAAAAATGGTTTTGAAAACCAGTCTTTGAGTCTCAGTAGCTATTTTTCTGGGACTCCTTTATTCTTGAGTTCCATAATCGCTGGGAAGGATGTATTATCTAGTTGGATAATGAAATTGTATCCCACTAGATGAAATTCGAATTTTTTAATTCCATATTTGACATCTAATATCTCCTTGTAGACATCATGATAATAAGCTTCAGATTCTTTGAATTGGCCACTGGCATGTCCACAATAATGAAGTTTCCCACCTTCGTTTTCTAATAAGATAGCTTTCCAATAATCATCACTGACATTTATTTGTAAGATCCGTTAGCTATCTCTAGGATTTCTCAAGGGTGAGAGCTTTTGACACACTTCTTTAAGATGTTTAACTGCTACAGTTTGGTCGACATCCCAAGGAGGTGGACTCTTCCTTAGAAGCTTTGACAATTTGCTTGTATAGGCTGAACATTTGGGGATAAAATCTTTAAGATAGTTGACGATTTCAAGGAACTGTTGAACCTGTTTAATAGATAAATGGTTATCCAGGAACTTAAGTAGTTCTTGGGATAGATGTGATCCTGGTTCATACTCCCCATCCTCAATCTTCATGCCAAGAAAATCAATAGATTTTTGCTTGATCACACTTTTCTTTTGGGATAGCATAATACCCATATTTTTGTAGCAAGTCTATGAACATGTTGAGAAGTTGTTCATGTTCCTCTATAATATTGTAATATAAGAAGATATCATCTATGTAGACAAGGTGATAGCGATCACCACTTTGGATGTTGCTAGAATACAAGGACCGTCTTGAGAATCTTAGTTTGGATATGATGATTCCACTTGGAGTATTGATCACCTTGATGTTGTTCTCTGACCAAGTCTTCAATCCGGGAGAAGTAGGCTAAGCGTGGCAATATAGCTACCACCTTTCCTTGCATACACCCTGTAATCGAATGCTTGAAGTCGTTACCCGACCCTTTGGACTCGAATCAGGCTAAGGATGGCAATATACTACCACCTTTCCTATATCACAAGTAGCAAAGCGTGAGGCCTAGCGCCACTAATTGAGGAGAACTCTCAAATTAGATAAGCTATTTTGTCAAGCGAACTCAAAGCAAGACAAAAACTAGCACAAGACTAGCAAAAGAAAGGATACCCTCTTTAGGTTGTAATGATCATCAAAAGTGAGTCAAGAAGTTTAGTACATAGGTGAATAAATAGAAGAAACCTTGGCTATTCCAAGGGTCACTCACTATTCACGACCACTATTCATACGGCCACTATTCATTCTTGGAAACTAAGACAAATTAAAAGCTTAATTTAATGTTTTAGGAATAAGAAATGACTTATGAATTGTAAAAATCAGATTCAAAGGTTGGACGAAATTTGAGGAGTCTTCTTGGTCTTCACAAGCTTTGAAAGTCTCTTTAGCTTCCATGCATTAAATGCTAGTCCTTTGACTTCTCAAGATCATGCACCTTGGTTTATCAAGGGTTGGACGAAATTTGAAGAGTCTTCTTGGCTTTCACAAGCTTTGAAAGTCTCTTTAGCTTCCATGTGAGAATATGAAAGGTCACCTTCAAGTACTTGCAAACAAATAACGCTCCGTAACTCTTCGTATTCCCGAGATGTTGGAAACTTGGAAATAGCTTCTTGAAGTCTCTTAATTCGTCCTCTAGTCATAGGACCCTCCAATTGCTCAAATGGTGACTCTCCAGCTTTCGGTGACATTTCATCTTCCGGTGACTTTTCAGCTTCCCGTGACCCTTGGCATTCCTTGGCATCTCGAGTTCTAGAAAGTGTGGTTTGATTGCTATCAACTTCCCCTCCCTTAAAAAGATTCGTCCTCGAATCCTCACCTGCAATATAAGGTGAAAGATCAGCAATATTAAAATTAGGACTTATACCATACTCACCGGGTAGATCAAGCTTGTATGCATTGTTAGCAATCTTTTGAAGCACTTGAAATGGTCCCGTAGCTCGTGGATGTAACTTTGTTGCTCGAGCATTAGGGAATCTCTCCTTTCTCATATGTACCCAAACTAAGTCCCCGGGTTTGAGAATTAGTTCCTTTCGGCCCTTGTTCCTACTTTTGGCCACACGTTCACCAAGTTGTTCAAGCTTTGTTTTGATGTCCAAATGTAGCTTCTTGACCACTTCAGCTCTTTTAGCTCCATCCATGTTAGCATGTTCCTGAAATGGCAAAGGAGATAAGTCTAAAGGAGTTAATGGATTAAATCCATATACAACTTCAAATGGTGACTTATTAGTAGACGAATGAATCGTTCTATTATAAGCAAACTCAGCAATTGGAAGACAATCCTCCCATCCTTTGAGGTTCTTTTGGATGATGGCCCTAAGTAGAGCTCTAAGTGTCCTATTTGTGACCTCCGTTTGCCCATCCGTTTGAGGATGACTTGATGTAGAAAACAAAAGCTTAGTTCCCAACTTTCCCCAAAGTGTCTTCCAAAAGTAACTAAGGAACTTCACATCACGATCGGAAACTATGCTTCTTGGAACACCATGCAAACGAACTACCTCCTTGAAAAACAATCTTGCAACATGTTTTGCATCATCCACTTTCCTACAAGGAATAAAATGAGACATCTTAGAAAATCTGTCCACAACTACAAATATGCTATCCATACCTCTTTGAGACCTAGGTAGGCCTAAAATGAAGTCCATAGACACATCCACCCAAGGTGAATTAGGCACGGGCAGCGGGGTATACAATCCTTGTGGTAATGTCCTTGACTTAGCTTGTTTGCACCTTACACAACCTGCACAAAACTTTTCGACATTAGTTTTCATGTGAGGCCAATAAAAGTGTTCTTTTAAGATGTCTAAGGTCTTAGGAACACCAAAGTGTCCCATTAACCCTCCATTGTGTGCTTCTTGAACTAGTAGATCCCTTAAGGAACTTTGTGGCACACACAATCTGTTTCCTTTAAAAAGGAAGCCTTCATGTTTAAAATACTCTCTTTGAGCTCCCTTATCACATGAAGCAAACAAATCAGCAAAGTCATGATCTTTTGCATACAACTCCTTAATATATTCAAATCCCAAAATCTTGGCATCTAAAACAACAAGAAGATTGTACCTTCGAGATAGTGCATCAGCCACAATATTCTCCTTACCTTTCTTGTACTTAACCATGTATGGAAAA
This sequence comes from Caryopteris x clandonensis, assembly GCA_028749325.2. Classification (NCBI taxonomy): domain Eukaryota; kingdom Viridiplantae; phylum Streptophyta; class Magnoliopsida; order Lamiales; family Lamiaceae; genus Caryopteris; species Caryopteris x clandonensis. The sequence continues at coordinate 302,639 of JAPYKT020000021.1, forward strand.
GTTTCAATAAAAGCAACCCACTTGGCATGTCTTCTTTGAAGGTTGTTTTGTCCCTTGAGGTACTTCAAACTTTCATGATCCGTGTGGATCACAAACTCCTTGGGCAGTAGGTAGTGTTGCCATGTTTCTAACGCCCTCACCACCGCATACAACTCCTTGTCATATGTTGGGTAGTTGAGTGTTGCACCTCCCAATTTCTCACTAAAGTAAGCAATTGGTCTTGCTCTTTGAAGTAGTACGGCTCCAATTCCTAAACCTGAAGCATCACATTCAACTTCGAAAGTCTTGTCAAAATTAGGTAAAACCAAACAAGGAGCATGAATTAGTTCGTGTTTTAAAAGATCAAAAGCTTTTTGTTGAGATTCACCCCAAACAAATGGCACATTCTTTTTAACTAACTCATTCAATGGTGCTGCTTTAGAAGAAATTTTTTTAACAAACCTTCTATAAAAGCTAGCCAAACCGTGGAAAGATCTTACCTCGGTTACACTTGTAGGTGTAGGCCATTCTTGAATAGCTTGCACCTTTGCTTCATCAACTCGCAAACCGTTAGCACTCACAACAAATCCAAGGAAAACAACTTCATTAACACAAAAAGTACACTTTTTAAGATTAGCATAAAGTTGTTCTTTCCTTAAAACAGCAAGTACAAGTCTAAGATGTTCAACATGATCACTTAAACTTTTGCTATATACTAAGATGTCATCAAAGTACACAACAACAAACTTTCCAATAAAAGCTCTTAAAACATGATTCATAAGTCTCATGAAAGTGCTTGGAGCATTAGTTAAACCAAATGGCATAACTAACCACTCATAAAGTCCAAATTTTGTTTTAAAGGTTGTTTTCCACTCATCACCTTCCTTAACTCTAATTTGATGGTAACCGGATTTCAAATCAATTTTAGAGAACAAGGAAGCACCATTAAGCTCATCAAGCATATCATCAAGTCTTGGAATAGGATGTCTATACTTAATGGTGATTTTATTCACAGCCCTACAATCTATGCACATACGCCAAGTTCCGTCCTTTTTAGGGACTAAAATGACGGGGATGGCACAAGGACTCAAAGACTCACGAATTAAACCTTTAGAAAGTAATTCATGAACCTGTTTTTGAAGCTCTTTGGTCTCCTCCGGATTCGCTCTATAGGCTGGTTTGTTTGGAATTGAAGCTCCCGGGATGAAGTCTATTTGGTGTTCAATCCCTCGAATCGGTGGTAAACCGTGAGGTACCTCCTCCGTGAGCACATCTGAAAACTCCTTCAACAAACTAACAACTTCTAAAGGCAAGTTGCTAGGCGAATCATTAGTAAAATCAGATTCATTAAACAAAAGCAAGATCATGGAAAAATCAGAATTGAGAGCCCTATCTACATCTCTCAAACTTGCATAAAACAAGCCTTTTCCCTCACTTGTTTTAGGCTTTTTCCCCTCTTTTTTACCTCTGATTTTAGCCTTTTGATCATCCTCACCACTTGGCTTTTCTTCACTCCCTACCATTTGGCTTTTACTTTCTAAGCTCTCTTTTAGTCTTTTCTCTCGCATTCTTGATTGTTCTTTGCTCACTTCTGTTGGTGACAATGGTACAAGTGTAAAAGTCTTCTCTTGATGAGTGATCTTGTATTTGTTGGACCTCCCATCGTGCCTTGCATCTTTATCATACTCCCAAGGTCTTCCCAACAACATGTGTGACGCATTCATGGGAATTATGTCACAAACAGCCTCATCCTCATACTTACCAATTGAAAACCTCACCTTGGCTTGCTTAGAAACATTAATCTTACCATTTTGATTTAGCCAATGCAATTGGTAAGGTCTAGGATGCTTGAAAGTAGGTAAATCTAATTTCTCAACAAGATAAGAAGAAACGCAGTTTGTACAACTACCTCCATCAATGATTACCATGCACTTCTTATCTTGAACCTTGCATCTTGAGTGAAATATGTTGAAACGCTGACTTTCCTCTTCCTCACCCTCACGAATGCTCAAGGACCGAATAGTTACTAGGAGTTCTCCATCACTTGATTCAAATTGCTCCTCTTCTTCTCCATGGCTTGAGCTCTCGGCCAAATGAGCATTGGATGGCTTCTCTTGGTCTTCTCCTTCATTTTCACTCAAAACAGTCCCATCATCAAGTAAAATCATTGTTTTAGTGTTAGGACAATCTTTAGCATAATGACCCTTGCCTAAACACTTAAAACAAACCACTTTAGAAGTACCTTTGCTAGTTTCACCTTTACTTACATTCTTAAGTGGCTTACTTGATTCTTTTGGCACCAACTTCTTCTTATCATCAATTTTGTTCCAAGGGGTAGATTTCCAAGTACTAGTTTTACTTACCCCTTTTCTCTTAAGTTGCTTCTCAACTTTCTCGGCCAAGTGAAGTAATTCCTCCAAGTCCGTGTAATGTTGAAGCTCCACAACATCAGCAATTTCCCTCCTTAAGCCTCCCAAAAACCGCGCCATGGTTGCTTCGGGATCTTCCTCAATGTTTGCTCGGGACATGGCCAAGTCAAGCTCTTGATAGTATTCTTCCACACTCCTATTTCCTTGCACCAAATTCTGAACTTTGTTATATAAATCTCTATAAAAGTGTGGAGGAACAAACCTTTTCTTCATGAGAGTCTTCATTTCTTCCCAAGTCCGCACCCTTGGCTCCCTATTCCTTGATCTTGTTACAACAAGCTTTTCCCACCAAGAGGCAGCATATCCTCAAAATTCAAGTGAAGCTAAATCCACTTTTCTTTCCTCGGAGTAGTTTTGTAGGGTAAAGATCTTGTCTACCTTTAGTTCCCACTCAAGGTAAGCTTCGGGGTCATTCTTGCCAAGGAACTTTGGAATGTCCATGTTGACATTTCTGAGATTGTCATCAATTCTATGACCACGCCTTTCTCTTCTTGGACCTCTATGGGACTCTTCATATTCCTCCTCCTCGGTTGAGTAGTGTGGTGGTGATTCTTGTCGACTCCTCGATCCATGTGGACTCCTTTGATTTCTTGATTGATCCACAACTTGTTGAACAGAAATCCTAAGGTCATTCATCTCCTCTCGAACACCATCCATCATATTTTTGAATTGAAGCATAAGATGCTCCCTCCAAGCCTCTTGTTCTCTATCTCCACGAATGGGAGAATTATGTGGTGTTCCGGAACCCATTGCAAACTGATTTTAAAGTAACAAGAAATAAAAACAAATCCTAACTACCCTTAAACCCCTTCCCCAAAGATGACACTCACCAATGAAGAAAACTCTCGGCTTATTTGGGCTAGGTTCGCTCTTCTTTTACCCTCCTCCTCTCAAATGCTAGTTTGTGGTTTGTAAAAGCTTACTAGAGTTCAAGCTCTCAAATAGACTTTCCAATCCAAGTAATTCACTCAACTTGTGAACTAGAGCCTCAACTTGCTTCCAATTCTTGAAAGTGTAGCAAAAGACTCAATTTAATAAAAAAAAAAACTAACAAAACCAAAGCCAAAACTAGGGTTTTCGGCCAAGGTGTACCAAAAGTCACAATCTGATTTTTTTTTTTTTTTTTTATATCTAAAGCACGCCCTTTTTTTTTTTTTTTTTTTTTTTTTTGATGTTTTTGTGCTTGGCTTTTGCTAAAAATCAGAATATAAAGAAGCTTGCCTCTTTTTGTTTTTGTTTTTTTTTTTGAACGATTTTTTTTTTTTTTAACTAAGCTTCGGCTTTTTTTTTTTTTTTTTTTTTTTTTTATGAACAAGAAGAAGAATGAACTTAAAACTTACAAGAAACTCAAGAAGGTGGCTCTGATACCACTTTGATAGCGATCACCACTTTAGATGTTGCTAGAATACAAGGACCTTCTTGAGAATCTTAGTTTGGATATGATGATTCCACTTGGAGTATTGATCACCTTGATGTTGTTCTCTGACCAAGTCTTCAATCCGGGAGAAGTAGACTAAGCGTGGCAATATAGCTACCACCTTTCCTTGCATACACCCTGTAATCGAATGCTTGAAGTCGTTACCCGACCCTTTGGACTCGAATCAGGCTAAGGATGGCAATATACTACCACCTTTCCTATATCACAAGTAGCAAAGCGTGAGGCCTAGCGCCACTAATTGAGGAGAACTCTCAAATTAGATAAGCTATTTTGTCAAGCGAACTCAAAGCAAGACAAAAACTAGCACAAGACTAGCAAAAGAAAGGATACCCTCTTTAGGTTGTAATGATCATCAAAAGTGAGTCAAGAAGTTTAGTACATAGGTGAATAAATAGAAGAAACCTTGGCTATTCCAAGGGTCACTCACTATTCACGACCACTATTCATACGGCCACTATTCATTCTTGGAAACTAAGACAAATTAAAAGCTTAATTTAATGTTTTAGGAATAAGAAATGACTTATGAATTGTAAAAATCAGATTCAAAGGTTGGACGAAATTTGAGGAGTCTTCTTGGTCTTCACAAGCTTTGAAAGTCTCTTTAGCTTCCATGCATTAAATGCTAGTCCTTTGACTTCTCAAGATCATGCACCTTGGTTTATCAAGGGTTGGACAAAATTTGAAGAGTCTTCTTGGCTTTCACAAGCTTTGAAAGTCTCTTTAGCTTCCATGTGAGAATATGAAAGGTCACCTTCAAGTACTTGCAAACAAATAACGCTCCGTAACTCTTCGTATTCCCGAGATGTTGGAAACTTGGAAATAGCTTCTTGAAGTCTCTTAATTCGTCCTCTAGTCATAGGACCCTCCAATTGCTCAAATGGTGACTCTCCAGCTTTCGGTGACATTTCATCTTCCGGTGACTTTTCAGCTTCCCGTGACCCTTGGCATTCCTTGGCATCTCGAGTTCCAGAAAGTGTGGTTTGATTGCTATCACAAGGGTGTTGTTTAGTATGGATTCGAAGATTTTCATCATGGTCTTTTGGAAAAAGGATGGTGCAACTTTGAGATCAAATGGCAAAACAGTTAATTGGTATTGAGCTGTGGGTAGGCAAAATGTTGTTTAATAACTTTCATCGACAGTATAGCTTAGAGTTCATATCAAATGAAGTAGATATTGGGCAACTCAAAAAGGAGCTTGCAAGGATCGATGAAGATAAGGCAAAAAGAAGCTCAACCTTTATGCTCCCTGATAGAGTCTCCACTTTTATGACTTCACCAACCTTATATCAATCTCCAAATGAGTCAAAGACAGAGTCCCAGCTGTATGCCAAATATTTTGGGATGGTCTCTAGTATACCCCCACCACCTTCAAGACAGAAAGAAGCAGAAGGTGATCAATCAAAGGCTGAAGGTAAAAAAACCCATTAATACTTTAATGGCCCATCCTAAGTTCTCTTGTCTCCTAGGAGAAACAAGTGATTCGAAGGAAAGTTAAAGCTATATATCAGAATCAACTGAAATATTTCCAGCATCAAACGGAACAGAGGAAGAGATAGCTGATGTTTTAGCAATCCTTATGGTTGATGCAAAAGAAAGTCAACCCTTCACTGAACATATTTCTGACTCGGATCAAGAGACTACTGACAGACCAGATGTGACACATCCTACTGAAAAGTAAAGTACTAAACCCTCCATTGGTCCTTGGTTTTCATTTGATGATGTACCTATTCAAAAGCAAAGAGAAAAGATACATTACTATCAGCCTGGATAGATAATCATCTAAATAAAGGAGCTGATTTAAGAATAGTTCTCAAGAAATTCACATCAAGGTTTCTTAGTGTCCTAAGAGAATGGTTCTTGAGCCTTGGAGAATACTGGCAGTTACAATTGATCGATGCACCAACGCCAGCTGACGTACTTGGTGAGATACATAGAGAATTTATCAATGAGATTTCTTTGTACACCAAGGCTGTGTCTCAAGAATACTTCTGTATTAGGTGCTGCTCGCTATTGAAAAAGGATTTGGACATGTATTTCAAACGAATGTCTGAAAGATTCCACTTTTTGTGGCTATAATGATCCCAATTTGAAGAATGTCTACCTTGCCTCTTTACCACAAGAGCTACAACCAGAAATAGCGAGGATGTTTCAAGCCATGAAGAAAGACATGGCCTAAATCAGCATGGGACAAATCCATCAAACCAGTTTGGCTGCTCAAGAGAAACTCTGACTGCAACAAAATCTCTTTAAATAATTTCAAAATGTCATGAGAAAGCATGTCATTGTTCCAAAAAAGATAAAGAAAAAGATAAATAAAAGCTCATAAGGAAAAAGAAAAACTAAACATACTGGTTTTTTCGAAGGAAGACATTCAGAAAGAAGTCCACTGACAAATCTTATCTATGTGTACAAATAGGGCATTTCGTAAAAACCTGCCCTACGAAGAAAGGGAAAGTGGCAAAGCTAGCATCACCGGCCTTTCACTATCGTGAAGCAGATGTTGATGAAGCATACATAGAATCTCTCTATTTAGAACAAGATGGCCGAGATTCTGATACAACCTTCGTCCTTCACGAGACATCTGATGAAGAAGATTTAGAAGAGAATGTCCCCATTCTTATGATGAACCAACCTCCAATGCTGAAAACCAACATGATCATACAAGAAGTTGTCATCACCTCATCTTGAAGTCAGGTGCTTCATTTAAAGTATGGCAGGCCTATTAAATTGATCGTAGCACGAAAAACTATGATGAACCCAGTTATCCTTCCAGAGGAAGCTTAGGAGTCTCATCATGAATATTTCTTTGCTGCAGATGGCCAAACCTTTCATATTATCTTGATATCTAAAAGTTGTACCATCCGTTTTCCAAAAGACCATGATGAAAATCTTCGAACCCATACTAAACAACACCCTTGTCTACATATATGATATCCTCTTATATTCCAATAAAATAGAGGAACATAAACAACTTCTCAACATGTTCATAGACTTGGTACAAAAATATGGGTATTATGCTATCCCAAAAGAAAAGTGTGATCAAGCAAAAATCTATTGATTTTCTTGGCATGAAGATAGAGGATGGAGAGTATGAACCAGGATCACACCTATCCCAAGAACTACTTAAGTTCCTGGATAAGCATTTATCTATTGAACAGGTTCAACAGTTCCTTGAAATCGTCAACTATCTTAAAGATTTTATCCCCAAATGTTCAGCCTATACAAGCAAATTGTCAAAGTTTCTAAGGAAAAGTCCACCTCCTTGGGATGTCGACCAAATTGCAACAGTTAAACATCTTAAAGAAGTGTGTCAAAAGCTCTCACCCTTGAGAATTCCTAGAGATGGCTAACGGATCTTACAAATAAATGTCAGTGATGATTATTGGAGAGCTATCTTATTAGAAAATGAAGGTGGGAAACTTCATTATTGTGGACATGCCAGTGGCCAATTCAAAGAATTTGAAGTACATTATCATGCAATCTACAAGGAGATATCAGCTGTCACATACGAAATTAAAAAAATTGAATTCAATCTGTTGGGATACAATTTCATTATCCAACTAGATAATACATCCTTCCCAGCGATTATGAAGCTCAAGAATAAAGGAGTCCTAGAAAAATAACTACTCAGACTCAAAGTTTAGTTTTCAAAATACCAGTTCCAAGTCCAACACATAAAGGGGAAGGACAATGTTGTGCATGATTATCTCTCCAGATAATTTCAGCTTCAACTCATATCATCTACCAAGGTACTGCCCATTATACTATGACAGGGAAACGAAAGAAGATAATATCTTCCAAAATTGGTTTTTGGAGACAAGCTCTAATCCATCTTATCAATCCTGATTTATAATTTCCTTCTCTTGATGAGTCTTTCAAAACTCTTGGAGATATCCGACAAAATGCAACTACAAATTTGGTTCGATATCTATCAAAATATATTTTGAAGAAGGAATCCAAGAGGAACAAGCCTGCTATCATCACCATAAACCATTCTTGGGCATAATTCATGTTGCTCTTTCTAAAGATCTCACCTTCAATGGTTTATGGTGCCGATGGTGTTTGTCCATCTTATACTTTCATCCGATTTAGTTCTCAGTATGGGACACACTCATCTTTTTCCAAGATACTGAAACGACTCTACCCTTTGGTGGTCATTCCTGCTATAGTATGCAACTGTGGAAGAATAGATACAAGTGCTCCAAAATGAATATTAGGATGATGAAGACCCTCATGTCATATTCCTCTGTCATAGGCCATATTCTACAGGAATCTAAGAAGAATTTCGTTCGATCCCCCTACACTATAAGTGGAAGACAATCAAGGGTCCAATCCAAGATAATAAGGAAGAGCGCCGAGAACTTTATGTCCATCTATGTTTTGCCAATAAAAGTCATCCCCATGAAGATACTAAAGGACTTACTTATACCTCGTTCGTACTCAACCCTATATCTGAAGAATCTGGATCAAACAAACCTGGAACTAGTCAAGATCAAGAGTTCGAGTATGAACCTGAGTTCGACCCAAGACAAGTTCAATCATAATTTTAGACCTTGTAATAAATACCCATATAATATGGGTAGTCTTGTATTTTTCAAGGCATGACATCTTATCTAGCGAGGTGTACTTAAAGCTATGGTTTATGTTTAAAATAATGTAATACCCATGTTATAAGGGTAGTTGTGTACTTTCATAGACATGACATCAGATCTAGTGAGGTGTCTTTGAGATAAGCGTCTTGCATGCAACCTAGCATGACATGTCCTACATGCAAACTTCTTAAAGTGAGGAGTTATTTGATGAATGTTGCCACTCTGACACGTGTCTTTGTAAGAGTTCATGACTATTCTTTCCCGAAACTCTATAAATAGGGGAACTAAGTTTAATATTAATATATAATATTATATAATTATATAACATTAATATGTATTATACATATATAATTATAATATATGTATTACAATTATATAATATTATATAGATACATATATAATATTACATGTATTATATGTATATTAATAATGTAATACATAATGTATAATATAATATAGACTAATATACTGTACATTATAGGGTTATTATAATATTACATGAATATAATTAATAATATAATTATATGTATTAAATAATTATAATTTATATGTATATAGTATAATTTAAATAGTATTATAATATTATATATATGTATACATATTAATTTATAATGTATTATACTATCATATATAATTATTATATAATTAATGAAATCAATAATAGGATTTGTGAGGTTTGAATCAGGTTTGAGTTAACCTAAGGTGTATAAGCCGACTTCGTGCCCTTGTTTCCGTAATGCCGAGTGAAGGCGCAGGCGTTTGTGGGGTTTTTCTTGTCAGCTTATATTACTAAGGGGGTCCTCAGTAAAAGTCCTGTATTCAGTAAAATTTTTGTTTGTTCCTCACCTGTCTATCATTGCTCTTAGTCTGTTTGGTCTGGGTCATGCCCTTCCTAGGTCTTGAATGAAGAGATTAATAAAATGAAATGGGCTGATAGACCCACACAGAGTAGGTATTATTATAATAAACCTTCTCCTGCTGATGTTCTGCTTGAAGAACAAGAATATTTTCTTTCCAATAATTATAATGGAAAAAGTATTTATGAATGGAATTTAGATGGTTGTACTGATAGGCACATCTATAATTTAGCACACCGTATGTTGATGTATAGTACTGTGTGTAAAGTTTATGGTAATACAGATAGAAACATTGCAACAATGATAACTGCAGGTTTTACTGGCCAACTTAAAGGTTGGTGGGATAACTATTTATCCCAAGAACATAAAGCTATTATTTTTAATTCAATAAAAATGGAGGATAATAATCCTGTTGAAAATGCAGTTTATTCTTTAGTTCTCACAATTATTGATCATTTTACAGGTAAGTTTACTGATAATGGAGAGAATATTAGAACTCTTCCCAGTAATCTTAGATGTAAAACACTATCTGATTTCAGATGGTACAAAGATACATTTTTAACACGTATCTTTGAATTACCTGACTGTAATAATAGTCATTGGAAAGCCAAATTTGTAGATGGCCTTCCTAGTCTTTTTGCTGAAAGAATTCGTAGAATTCTTGGGAAAGATAAGGTTTCTATACCTTATGATAATTATACCTATGGTAATTTGATATCAACTTGTGTACAAGAAGGTTTAGCCTTATGTAATGAGTTGAAATTAAATAATCAAATAAGAAAGCAAAATTTTCTTGAGAAAAAGCAACTTGGCCAATTTTGTGGTCAATTTGGTATGGAAGTTCCTCATAAGGGGAAGAAACGTCCTTCTAAAGATATTAGAGAAGGAAAACTTTCTAAAAGAAAGAAAAGATATTATTCTGATAGAAAAAGAGAATTGAAAAAATCTAGATCATCTTTTTATAAAAAAGAAAAAAGAATTTTCTATAATATGTAGAAAATGTAAAAAACCTGGTCATTATGCTAACCAGTGTTGGGCAAAAGATAAGATAAAAGCCCTTGATATTGATAATGATTTAAAAGAAAAAATATGCAAAATTGTTTTAGATTCTGACAATAATAAATCAGAAAGTTCAGATACTGAATACTCAGAATCTGATGTTTCTGAAGATCTTCAACTTCTTGATAATGAATCTTTATTATCAGAAAGTGAAGATTGTGAAGCATGTATACAAGGACAACCTTGTATTCGTCCTTTACAAGAAGTCAGTAAAACTGATAATAATGATGAATTTTATAAACTTATGTCTCAATTTCAAGATCTTAATTTAAGTGTCTTGACAAATGATAATATTTTAGAATTTCTTAAAAGGATTAAAGATCCTATTTTAAGAACGAATATTATTGATCAAATAGAAGATATTCCATCTACTAGTAATACTAGTCAACATGTTTTTAATAAAACTGAGAATTCATACTCCATGTCTGAAGTTAATAAGCTTCTTAGACAGAAGTATGAAAAACAAAATCCTATTTCTACTCAGGATTTAGTTTATGAGATTGATAATCTTAAAAATGAAATAAAAAATATTTATAAGATAAATGATAATTTTCATCAAAGACTTTCTTTATTAGAAGGAAATAAAGATAAGGAAATTGATAATTCTCCTGATGATTCTATTGAACATCTTATGTCTTTAGGAAAAGATTATTTTCCTACTATTTCTATGATTATATCTCAAAAGTGGTATACTAAAATCACTCTTCTTATAAAAAATCAAAAAATTGATTTTATTGCTATGATTGATAGTGGTGCTGATTTAAATGTTATACAGGAAGGATTAATTCCTACTAGGTATTTTCATAAAACTTCTCATTCACTTTCCCATGCTGGAGGTGAACGTCTTGAAATAAATTTCAAGATTCCTAAAGCATATATTTGCAAAGATAATTGTTGTATTTCAACAAGTTTTCTTCTTGCTAAAGATATTTCAAGCTAGCTTATACTTGGCTTACCTTTTATTTATAAAATTTATCCTTTAACTCTTGTTAATGAAAAAGGGTTAACTGGAACTTTTGAAGGAAAACCCATGTCTTTTGATTTTATTACAAAACCTGTTCATAGAGTTCTTAATGAACTACAAGAACAGATTGAAAGAAAAACCTTTCAAATAAATTCTTTAAAAGAAGAAGTGAGTTTTATGACTATTGAAGAAAAACTCAAAAATCCTAAACTACAGGAAAAAATAAAACTTATTAATAATAAGTTTTCTGTTGATATTTGTAATGATTTACCAAATGCTTTTTGGGATAGAAAAAAACATATTATTTCTCTTCCTTATGAAGAAGATTTTAAAGAAAAGGATATTCCTACTAAGGCAAGACCTTGTCAAATGAACTCTGAATATTTAGAGTTATGTAAAAAAGAAATTGATTCTCTTTTACAAAAGAAGTTAATAACTCCTTCAAAATCTCCTTGGTCATGTACTGCATTTTATGTTAATAAGCATTCTGAGCAGGAACGAGGAGTTCCTAGACTTGTTATTAATTATAAACCCCTTAATAAGGTTTTAAAATGGATTAGACATCCTATTCCTAATAAGAAGGATCTTCTTGATAGACTTGTTAATGCATTAGTCTTTTCTAAATTTGATTTAAAATCTGGTTTTTGGTAGATTCAAATTAATGAATCTGATAGATATAAAACTGCATTCAATGTTCCATTTGGACATTATGAATGGACAGTTATGCCATTTGGATTAAAGAATGCTCCTTCAGAATTCCAACAAATTATGAATGACATTTTTAATCCATTTAGCAATTTTATCATTGTTTATATTGATGATATTCTTGTCTTTCCTAAAGACATTGAAACACGTTTTAAACATTTAAATATGTTTAAAGAAATTGTTATTAAAAATGGCCTTGTTATTTCAAAGCCAAAAATGATTTTATTTCAATCAAGTATTAGATTTCTTGGTCATATTATTGATAAAGGAAATATTATTCCTATTCAAAGAAGTATTGAATTTGGAAATAAATTTCCAGATATTATTACTGATAAAACCCAATTACAGAGGTTTTTAGGAAGTTTAATTTATATTTCTTCCTATATTAAAAATCTTAATGAAGATACAACTATTTTATATGATAGGTTAAAAAAGAATCCTTTACCTTGGAATGATAACCATACCAAGGCCGTAAAAAGGATTAAAGAGAAGGTTAAAAACCTTCCATGTCTTATGTTAGCAAATCCCTTATTGAAAAAAATTGTTGAAACTGATGCTTCTGATATTGGTTATGGAGGAATCCTTAAACAGGTTGATCCCCATAAAAAACAAGAATATCTTGTTCGATTTTATTCTGGGAAATGGAATAATTCTCAGAAAAATTATTCTACAGTGGCTAAAGAAATTCTTTCCATTGTTAAATGTGTTTTAACATTTCAGGATGATTTATATAATCAGAAATTCATAATTAAAACTGATTGTAATTCTGCAAAATTCATGTTTCAAAAAGATTTTAAACATGATGTTCAAAGAAGATGTTTGCCAGATGGCTATCTCATCTTGCTCCATTTGATTTTGATATTGTTTATAAAAAATGCATTGATAATTATTTGCCTGATTTCTTAACTCGTGAATATTTGCAGGAATGAGTTATCCTGATAGAGGAGCATCTTCCTCTCATAGAGGAAGAGGACATCAACCACCAGGAAGAGGTGATCTTTCCTCTTATAGAGGAAGAGGAGGAAGGGGTTATAACCCTCAATCCAGAACAATTGTACAATATGGCAAACAAAAGCTTGTTGCCCAAAATATTGCAAATATCGGAGGTAATACTTCTGATCTTGATAAAGAGTTTCAAGAATTCTCGGAACAAAAACAAAAACAAAAAGAGAGTGATATCTCTCCTGAGGAAACTCAGACTTCTTATGCTAGCAAAAGAAGATGATTTTGAAAAATTGTTTGTCGAAAATTCTGATCGACAACTTATTCTTCTAATAGAAGAAAGACATACTCAATGGGCTAATAGTCCTTGGACCATAATGGACAGATATCTTCCTAACACATCATATGTGTATGGAACTTATAAACAAACAGGTTATTATGAAAATCTCCTTCTCTCCACTAATAGTGTTGAGATTAATCATTTCTCCTCTGGAGAAAGAGGAAAAGATTATAACTTTTCCAAAATAATTATCAAAAAGATTATATCTTTTGAAGAATGGGGTATATCTCCATTAGCAGAAAAAGAATTCTTTTATGAGCTTAATAAGCTAACTTTTAAATTCAATTACTTCGATTATATTAAAGCATTTGAAAAAACTCTCTTATATGAGAACAAGAGGCATAAACACTCTTGGTTTATTAAAGATTGTGAAGTTATATTTCATAAACCAATTCCAAATTGGTTCTTTACTTGGTGGAGAACTTTTGGACCTTCGGCAAAAATTTTGCCAGACCTATTTCATGGTCTCATGAAAGACTGGATATCAGTCTCCCCTGTCATACAGGGAAAAACTTCTGAAAATTTCATTGAAGGGAAGACTACTTGTCTTTTCTTTATTGAATTTGGAATTCCATTGATATGGAAATGGACACCAGTAGTAGGTTATACCAGCTATGGTGCACCTTGTTTATGGCGAATCAGTCAATGTAAATTCTGGAATAAAATGATGAGAATGGATCCAGAAATCGGGAAATTATTCTCGGAAGAAACTTTTGAAAAAATTAATGAAAAGATCGAAGCTTATAAGCAAGATCTTAAAGAAAAAGAAAAAGAAGAGGATAATATTAGTCCTTTCAAAATTCTTACCCAGAAATATGCTGGGGTTCTTTCACAGAAACAGATGATTGAATTATTTGTTTCTGAAATGAAAAAAGATATTTCAAAAAATCTTTGTTCAGATTCAAGATCTGATACCTCAATGAGGTCTGAATCTAATGAAAATCAATTCACTAGTATTCTTCAAGATTCTCAGGATCCAGAGGATGATATTCCAGACCCGGCTTTATTTGAAGCCCTTGAAGAGCTTAAAGACTCTTTTTCTACAGAGAAGAAATGAATACAGAACATACTTTAAATTGTTCTAGATGTTTCTGTTTCTTTCAATGGAAACATAATATTGATGATATCTGGAAGCAATGCAGAAAGGAATCTCTTTCTCTTCTTGTTGAAGATTTCAGCAGTAAACAACAAATTGATCAAAATTGTGCAAAAGTTGGAAGAATTCATAAGCGTTCTTGGAAGATGATGGAATTTCAAGACAAAAAATTCAAAAGGTGTATGGAAAAATATTGTTCTACACCATTATGTTTTTCTCATCAATTTCTTTTGGGTTTTTGGAAGCTCAGATTCCATAATATTGGATTCAGAAGAGAACATCTCTCTCCAGAAAATACTGATTCAGAAGAAAATTGAAGAGGAAGATAAACAGTGACATATTAGTCACCAGACAAAGATGTGGACACATTTGTCATTTTATGCTTTTATAAAGCAGCTTTTGACTTTGTAAAAAGTTGTTTTTACTGTTCATTTTTTATTTTGGAATCCGGGGTTTCATGTCCGGCTCTTCCTTTTCTATAAATAGATTGTTTTTCATTCAGTTGAGGCACGCTGGTGTTTACCGCCTCTCTTATTTCTCTCTCCAACCACTCTCTCCCTTTGTAATTTTCTAAGCCCCAAGATTAATAAAATTATTTTGAGTACAAATAAAGTGTAAGTCAATATTTTTAATTTCTGTTTATATTTTATTTTTACTTTGATTTATCAGCCGCCTAATATGGCTGGCTAGTTCTTTGTGTTATATCATAGTATGGCTATTCATATTCCTACTAACATGGATCCAGATCTTTAAGGTACTGGAAACATGATTAAAATCAAATAACTAAAATCAATAATAGGATTTGTGAGGTTTGAATCAGGTTTGAGTTAACCTAAGGTGTATAAGCCGACTTCGTGCCCTTGTTGCCGTAATGCCGAGTGAAGGCGCAGGCGTTTGTGGGGTTTTTCTTGTCAGCTTATATTACTAAGGGGTCCTCAGTAAAAATCCTGTATTCAGTAAAATTTTTGTTTGTTCCTCACCTGTCTATCATTGATCTTAGTCTGTTTGGTTTGGGTCATGCCCTTCCTGGGTCTTGAATGGTATCAGAGCCATGGAAGTAGAGATATGTATATGTTCATCTATGATCTAACACTTTTTATCCTTATGAATATATTTCATAAGAAAACTACTGTTAAAAACAGTAGAATTGAGGAATATGATATTAAATCCTATGTGTAATACAGACATTTAATGTCAAAGTATCCAAAATATTTTTATCAGTTAATGAAACTGAAAGATTTGGATATACGTCAAAATAGACTGGTCCATGTGCCAGACTAGATTGAATCATTCCCATTATAGAATGGGTAAAATCCAGATTTCTAGCATCTCTAAGAGTTGCCATAAACATCTCTGGTAAACCTTTTAAAGTTAAAGGTCTAAATGAAATTTGTATGCATCCTATATGAATGAAATTATGAGTATCAATAAAAGGTTGAATATCTCTTTCATTCAAGATACGAATAGTCATTTCTTTATCATTAAGAGAGATTGCAGACTCAGTAGTTTTGATTACTTGTTTGAAACCTAATTTTTCAAATGTTCATAATTCATAAACCAGATTTGGTTTTATTCTAGGAATAGTCCATTTATTTAATAAATCTAAATTATCAGGAATATCAAATTCCTCAATTTTACTGTTTTTAACAGTAGTTTTCTTATGAAATATATTCATAAGGATAAAAAGTGTTAGATCATAGATGAACATATACATATCTCTACTTCCATGGCTCTGATACCATTCAAGACCCAGGAAGGGCATGACCCAAACCAAACAGACTAAGATCAATGATAGACAGGTGAGGAACAAACAAAAATTTTACTGAATACAGGACTTTTACTGAGGACCCCCTTAGTAATATAAGCTGACAAGAAAAACCCCACAAACGCCTGCGCCTTCACTCCGCATTACGACAACAAGGGCACGAAGTCGGCTTATACACCTTAGGTTAACTCAAACCTGATTTAAACCTCACAAATCCTATTATTGATTTTAGTTATTTGATTTTAATCATGTTTCCAGTACCTTAAAGATCTGGATCCATGTTAGTAGGAATATGAATAGCCATACTATGATCTAACACAAAGAACTAGCCAGCCATATTAGGCGGCTAATAAATCAAAGTAAAAATAAAAATTAAACAGAAATTAAAAATATTGACTTACACTTTATTTGTACTCAGAATAATTTTATTAATCTTGGGGCTTGGAAAATTACAAAGGGAGAGAGTGGTTGGAGAGAGAAATAAGAGAGGCGGTAAACACAAACGTGCCTCAACTGAATGAAAAACAACCTATTTATAGAAAAGGAAGAGCCGGACATGAAACCCCGGATTTCAAAATAAAAAATGAACAGTAAAAACAACTTTTTACAAAGTCAAAAGCTGCTTTATAAAAGCATAAAATGACAAATGTGTCCACATCTTTGTCTGGTGACTAATATGTCACTGTTTATCTTCCTCTTCAATTTTCTTCTGAATCAATATTTTCTAGAGAGAGATGTTCTCTTCTGAATCCAATATTATGGAATCTGAGCTTCCAAAAACCCAAAAGAAATTGATGAGAAAAACATGATGGTGTAGAACAATATTTTTCCATACACCTTTTGAATTTTTTGTCTTGAAATTCCATCATCTTCCAAGAACGCTTATGAATTCTTCCAACTTTTGCACAATTTTGATCAATTTGTTGTTTACTGCTGAAATCTTCAACAAGAAGAGAAAGAGATTCCTTTCTGCATTGCTTCTAGATATCATCAATATTATGTTTCTATTGAAAGAAACAGAAACATCTAGAACAATTTAAAGTATGTTCTGTATTCATTTCTTCTCTGTAGAAAAAGAGTCTTTAAGCTCTTCAAGGGCTTCAAATAAAGCCGGGTCTGGAATATCATCCTCTGGATCCTGAGAATCTTGAAGAATACCAGTGAATTGATTTTCACTAGATTCAGACCTCATTGAGGTATCGGATCTTGAATCTGAACAAAAAGTTTTTGAAATATCTTTTTTCATTTCAGAAACAAATAATTCAATCATCTGTTTCTGTGAAAGAACCCCAGCATATTTCTGGGTAAGAATTTTGAAAGGACTAATATTATCCTCTTGTTTTTCTTTTTCTTTTTCTTTAAGATCTTGCTTATAAGCATCGATCTTTTCATTAATTTTTTCAAAAGTTTCTTCCGAGAATAATTTCCTGGTTTCTGGATCCATTCTCATCATTTTATCCCAGAATTTACATTAGCTGATTCGCCATAAACAAGGTGCACCATAGTTGGTATAACCTACTACTGGTGTCCATTTCTATATCCATGGAATTCCAAATTCAATAAAGAAAAGACAAGTAGTCTTCCCTTCAATGAAATTTTCAGAAGTTTTTCCCTGTATGACAGGGGAGACTGATATCCAGTCTTTCATGAGACCATGAAATAGGTCTGGCAAAATTTTTGCCGAAGGTCCAAAAGTTCTCCACCAAGTAAAGAACCAATTTGGAATTGGTTTATGAAATATAACTTCACAAACTTTAATAAACCAAGAGTGTTTATGTCTCTTGTTCTCATATAAGAGAGTTTTTTCAAATGCTTCAATATAATCGAAGTAATTGAATTTAAAAGTTAGCTTATTAAGCTCATAAAAGAATTCTTTTTCTGCTAATGGAGATATACCCCATTCTTCAAAAGATATAATCTTTTTCATAATCATTTTGGAAAAGTTATAATCTTTTCCTCTTTCTCCAGAGGAGAAATGATTAATCTCAACACTATTAGTGGAGAGAAGGAGGTGTTCATAATAACCTCTTTGTTTATAAGTTCCATACACATATGATGTGTTAGGAAGATATATGTCCATTATAAGTTCCATACACATATGATGTGTTAGGAAGATATCTGTCCATTGAGTACAAAAAAAAAAAAATTCAAAACCCAGGAAGGGCATGACCCAAACCAAACAGACTAAGATCAATGATAGACAGGTGAGGAACAAACAAAAATTTTACTGAATACAGGACTTTTACTGAGGACCCCCTTAGTAATATAATCTTATAAGAAAAACCCCACAAACGCCTGCGCCTTCACTCGGCATTACGGCAACAAGGGCACGAAGTCGGCTTATACACCTTAGGTTAACTCAAACCTGATTCAAACCTCACAAATCCTATTATTGATTTTAGTTATTTGATTTTAATCATGTTTCCAGTACCTTAAAGATCTGGATCCATGTTAGTAGGAATACGAATAGCCATACTATGATCTAAAACAAAGAACTAGCCAGCCATATTAGGCGGCTGATAAATCAAAGTAAAAATAAAAATTAAACAGAAATTAAAAATATTGACTTACACTTTATTTGTACTCAGAATAATTTTATTAATATTGGGGCTTAGAAAATTACAAAGGGAAAGAGTGGTTGGAGAGAGAAATAAGAGAGGCGGTAAACACCAGCGTGCCTCAACTGAATGAAAAACAACCTATTTATAGAAAAGGAAGAGCCGGACATGAAACCCCGGATTCCAAAATAAAAAATGAACAGTAAAAACAACTTTTTACAAAGTCAAAAGCTGCTTTATAAAAGCATAAAATGACAAATGTGTCCACATCTTTGTCTGGTGACTAATATGTCACTGTTTATCTTCCTCTTCAATTTTCTTCTGAATCAATATTTTCTGGAGAGAGATGTTCTCTTCTGAATCCAATATTATGGAATCTGAGCTTCCAAAAACCCAAAACAAATTGATGAGAAAAACATGATGGTGTAGAACAATATTTTTCCATACACCTTTTGAATTTTTTGTCTTGAAATTCCATCATCTTCCAAGAACGCTTATGAATTCTTCCAACTTTTGCACAATTTTGATCAATTTGTTGTTTACTGCTGAAATCTTCAACAAGAAGAGAAAGAGATTCCTTTCTGCATTGCTTCTAGATATCATCAATATTATGTTTCTATTGAAAGAAACAGAAACATCTAGAACAATTTAAAGTATGTTCTGTATTCATTTCTTCTCTGTAGAAAAAGAGTCTTTAAGCTCTTCAAGGGCTTCAAATAAAGCCGGGTCTGGAATATCATCCTCTGGATCCTGAGAATCTTGAAGAATACCAGTGAATTGATTTTCACTAGATTCAGACCTCATTGAGGTATCGGATCTTGAATCTGAACAAAAAGTTTTTGAAATATCTTTTTTCATTTCAGAAACAAATAATTCAATCATCTGTTTCTGTGAAAGAACCCCAGCATATTTCTGGGTAAGAATTTTGAAAGGACTAATATTATCCTCTTGTTTTTCTTTTTCTTTTTCTTTAAGATCTTGCTTATAAGCATCGATCTTTTCATTAATTTTTTCAAAAGTTTCTTCCGAGAATAATTTCCTGGTTTCTGGATCCATTCTCATCATTTTATCCCAGAATTTACATTAGCTGATTCGCCATAAACAAGGTGCACCATAGTTGGTATAACCTACTACTGGTGTCCATTTCTATATCCATGGAATTCCAAATTCAATAAAGAAAAGACAAGTAGTCTTCCCTTCAATGAAATTTTCAGAAGTTTTTCCCTGTATGACAGGGGAGACTGATATCCAGTCTTTCATGAGACCATGAAATAGGTCTGGCAAAATTTTTGCCGAAGGTCCAAAAGTTCTCCACCAAGTAAAGAACCAATTTGGAATTGGTTTATGAAATATAACTTCACAAACTTTAATAAACCAAGAGTGTTTATGTCTCTTGTTCTCATATAAGAGAGTTTTTTCAAATGCTTCAATATAATCGAAGTAATTGAATTTAAAAGTTAGCTTATTAAGCTCATAAAAGAATTCTTTTTCTGCTAATGGAGATATACCCCATTCTTCAAAAGATATAATCTTTTTCATAATCATTTTGGAAAAGTTATAATCTTTTCCTCTTTCTCCAGAGGAGAAATGATTAATCTCAACACTATTAGTGGAGAGAAGGAGGTGTTCATAATAACCTCTTTGTTTATAAGTTCCATACACATATGATGTGTTAGGAAGATATATGTCCATTATAAGTTCCATACACATATGATGTGTTAGGAAGATATCTGTCCATTGAGTACAAAAAAAAAAAAATTCAAAACCCAGGAAGGGCATGACCCAAACCAAACAGACTAAGATCAATGATAGACAGGTGAGGAACAAACAAAAATTTTACTGAATACAGGACTTTTACTGAGGACCCCCTTAGTAATATAATCTTATAAGAAAAACCCCACAAACGCCTGCGCCTTCACTCGGCATTACGGCAACAAGGGCACGAAGTCGGCTTATACACCTTAGGTTAACTCAAACCTGATTCAAACCTCACAAATCCTATTATTGATTTTAGTTATTTGATTTTAATCATGTTTCCAGTACCTTAAAGATCTGGATCCATGTTAGTAGGAATACGAATAGCCATACTATGATCTAAAACAAAGAACTAGCCAGCCATATTAGGCGGCTGATAAATCAAAGTAAAAATAAAAATTAAACAGAAATTAAAAATATTGACTTACACTTTATTTGTACTCAGAATAATTTTATTAATATTGGGGCTTAGAAAATTACAAAGGGAAAGAGTGGTTGGAGAGAGAAATAAGAGAGGCGGTAAACACCAGCGTGCCTCAACTGAATGAAAAACAACCTATTTATAGAAAAGGAAGAGCCGGACATGAAACCCCGGATTCCAAAATAAAAAATGAACAGTAAAAACAACTTTTTACAAAGTCAAAAGCTGCTTTATAAAAGCATAAAATGACAAATGTGTCCACATCTTTGTCTGGTGACTAATATGTCACTGTTTATCTTCCTCTTCAATTTTCTTCTGAATCAATATTTTCTGGAGAGAGATGTTCTCTTCTGAATCCAATATTATGGAATCTGAGCTTCCAAAAACCCAAAACAAATTGATGAGAAAAACATGATGGTGTAGAACAATATTTTTCCATACACCTTTTGAATTTTTTGTCTTGAAATTCCATCATCTTCCAAGAACGCTTATGAATTCTTCCAACTTTTGCACAATTTTGATCAATTTGTTGTTTACTGCTGAAATCTTCAACAAGAAGAGAAAGAGATTCCTTTCTGCATTGCTTCTAGATATCATCAATATTATGTTTCTATTGAAAGAAACAGAAACATCTAGAACAATTTAAAGTATGTTCTGTATTCATTTCTTCTCTGTAGAAAAAGAGTCTTTAAGCTCTTCAAGGGCTTCAAATAAAGCCGGGTCTGGAATATCATCCTCTGGATCCTGAGAATCTTGAAGAATACCAGTGAATTGATTTTCACTAGATTCAGACCTCATTGAGGTATCGGATCTTGAATCTGAACAAAAAGTTTTTGAAATATCTTTTTTCATTTCAGAAACAAATAATTCAATCATCTGTTTCTGTGAAAGAACCCCAGCATATTTCTGGGTAAGAATTTTGAAAGGACTAATATTATCCTCTTGTTTTTCTTTTTCTTTTTCTTTAAGATCTTGCTTATAAGCATCGATCTTTTCATTAATTTTTTCAAAAGTTTCTTCCGAGAATAATTTCCTGGTTTCTGGATCCATTCTCATCATTTTATCCCAGAATTTACATTAGCTGATTCGCCATAAACAAGGTGCACCATAGTTGGTATAACCTACTACTGGTGTCCATTTCTATATCCATGGAATTCCAAATTCAATAAAGAAAAGACAAGTAGTCTTCCCTTCAATGAAATTTTCAGAAGTTTTTCCCTGTATGACAGGGGAGACTGATATCCAGTCTTTCATGAGACCATGAAATAGGTCTGGCAAAATTTTTGCCGAAGGTCCAAAAGTTCTCCACCAAGTAAAGAACCAATTTGGAATTGGTTTATGAAATATAACTTCACAAACTTTAATAAACCAAGAGTGTTTATGTCTCTTGTTCTCATATAAGAGAGTTTTTTCAAATGCTTCAATATAATCGAAGTAATTGAATTTAAAAGTTAGCTTATTAAGCTCATAAAAGAATTCTTTTTCTGCTAATGGAGATATACCCCATTCTTCAAAAGATATAATCTTTTTCATAATCATTTTGGAAAAGTTATAATCTTTTCCTCTTTCTCCAGAGGAGAAATGATTAATCTCAACACTATTAGTGGAGAGAAGGAGGTGTTCATAATAACCTCTTTGTTTATAAGTTCCATACACATATGATGTGTTAGGAAGATATATGTCCATTATAAGTTCCATACACATATGATGTGTTAGGAAGATATCTGTCCATTGAGTACAAAAAAAAAAAAATTCAAAACCCAGGAAGGGCATGACCCAAACCAAACAGACTAAGATCAATGATAGACAGGTGAGGAACAAACAAAAATTTTACTGAATACAGGACTTTTACTGAGGACCCCCTTAGTAATATAATCTTATAAGAAAAACCCCACAAACGCCTGCGCCTTCACTCGGCATTACGGCAACAAGGGCACGAAGTCGGCTTATACACCTTAGGTTAACTCAAACCTGATTCAAACCTCACAAATCCTATTATTGATTTTAGTTATTTGATTTTAATCATGTTTCCAGTACCTTAAAGATCTGGATCCATGTTAGTAGGAATACGAATAGCCATACTATGATCTAAAACAAAGAACTAGCCAGCCATATTAGGCGGCTGATAAATCAAAGTAAAAATAAAAATTAAACAGAAATTAAAAATATTGACTTACACTTTATTTGTACTCAGAATAATTTTATTAATATTGGGGCTTAGAAAATTACAAAGGGAAAGAGTGGTTGGAGAGAGAAATAAGAGAGGCGGTAAACACCAGCGTGCCTCAACTGAATGAAAAACAACCTATTTATAGAAAAGGAAGAGCCGGACATGAAACCCCGGATTCCAAAATAAAAAATGAACAGTAAAAACAACTTTTTACAAAGTCAAAAGCTGCTTTATAAAAGCATAAAATGACAAATGTGTCCACATCTTTGTCTGGTGACTAATATGTCACTGTTTATCTTCCTCTTCAATTTTCTTCTGAATCAATATTTTCTGGAGAGAGATGTTCTCTTCTGAATCCAATATTATGGAATCTGAGCTTCCAAAAACCCAAAAGAAATTGATGAGAAAAACATGATGGTGTAGAACAATATTTTTCCATACACCTTTTGAATTTTTTGTCTTGAAATTCCATCATCTTCCAAGAACGCTTATGAATTCTTCCAACTTTTGCACAATATTGATCAATTTGTTGTTTACTGCTGAAATCTTCAACAAGAAGAGAAAGAGATTCCTTTCTGCATTGCGTCCAGATATCATCAATATTATGTTTCCATTGAAAGAAACAGAAACATCTAGAACAATTTAAAGTATGTTCTGTATTCATTTCTTCTCTGTAGAAAAAGAGTCTTTAAGCTCTTCAAGGGCTTCAAATAAAGCCAGGTCTGGAATATCATCCTCTGGATCCTGAGAATCTTGAAGAATACAAGTGAATTGATTTTCACTAGATTCAGACCTCATTGAGGTATCAGATCTTGAATCTGAACAAAGATTTTTTGAAATATCTTTTTTCATTTCAGAAACAAATAATTCAATCATCTGTTTCTGTGAAAGAACCCCAGCATATTTCTGGGTAAGAATTTTGAAAGGACTAATATTATCCTCTTCTTTTTCTTTTTCTTTTTCTTTAAGATCTTGCTTATAAGCTTCGATCTTTTCATTAATTTTTTCAAAAGTTTCTTCCGAGAATAATTTTCCGGTTTCTGGATCCATTCTCATCATTTTATCCCATAATTTACATTGGCTGATTCGCCATAAAAAAGGTGCACCATAGCTGGTATAACCTACTACTGGTGTCCATTTCCATATCCATGGAATTCCAAATTCAATAAAGAAAAGACAAGTAGTATTCCCTTCAATGAAATTTTCAGAAGTTTTTCCCTGTATGACAGGGGAGACTGATATCCAGTCTTTCATGAGACCATGAAATAGGTCTGGCAAAATTTTTGCCGAAGGTCCAAAAGTTCTCCACCAAGTAAAGAACCAATTTGGAATTGGTTTATGAAATATAACTTCATAAACTTTAATAAACCAAGAGTGTTTATGTCTCTTGTTCTCATATAAGAGAGTTTTTTCAAATGCTTCAATATAATCGAAGTAATTGAATATAAAAGTTAGCTTATTAAGCTCATAAAAGAATTCTTTTTCTGCTAATGGAGATATACCCCATTCTTCAAAAGATATAATCTTTTTGATAATCATTTTGGAAAAGTTATAATCTTTTCCTCTTTCTCCAGAGGAGAAATGATTAATCTCAACACTATTAGTGGAGAGAAGGAGGTTTTCATAATAACCTGTTTGTTTATAAGTTCCATACACATATGATGTGTTAGGAAGATATCTGTCCATTATGGTCCAAGGACTATTAGCCCATTGAGTATCTCTTTCTTCTATTAGAAGAATAAGTTGTCGATCAGAATTTTTGACAAACAATTTTTCAAAATCATCTTCTTTTGCTATATTAGCATAAGAAGTCTGAGTTTCTCCAGGAGAGATGTCACTCTCTTTTTGTTTTTGTTTTTGTTTCAAGAATTCTTGAAACTCTTTATCAAGATCAGAAGTATTACCTCCAATATTTGCAATATTTTGGGCAACAAGTTTTCGTTTGCCATATTGTACAATTGTTCTGGATTGAGGGTTATAAGAGGAAAGATCACCTCTTCCTGGTGGTTGATGTCCTCTTCCTCTATGAGAGGAAGATGCTCCTCTATCAGGATAACTCATTCCTGCAAATATTCACGAGTTAAGAAATCAGACAAATAATTATCAATGCCTTTTTTATAAACAATATCAAAATCAAATGGAGCAAGATGAGATTGCCATCTGGCAAACATCTGCTTTGAAACATCATGTTTAAAATCTTTTCGAAACATGAATTTTGCAGAATTACAATCAATTTTAATTATGAATTTCTGATTATATAAATCATCCTGAAATTTTAAAACACATTTAACAATGGCAAGAATTTCTTTAGCCACTGTAGAATAATTTTTCTGAGAATTATTCCATTTCCCAGAATAAAATCGAACAAGATATTCTTGTTTTTTATGGGGATCAACCTATTTAAGGATTCCTCTATAACCAATATCAGAAGCATCAGTTTCAACAATTTTTTTCCATAAGGGATTTGCTAACATAAGACATGGAAGGTTTTTAACCTTCTCTTTAATCCATTTTACGGCCTTGGTATGGTTATCATTCCAAGGTAAAGGATTCATTTTTAACCTATCATATAAAATAGCTGTATCTTCATTAAGATTTTTAATGTAGGAAGAAATATAATTTAAACTTCCTAAAAACCTTTGTAATTGGGTTTTATCAGTAATAATATCTGGAAATTTATTTCCAAATTCAATACTTCTTTGAATAGGAATAATATTTCCTTTATCAATAATATGACCAAGAAATTTAATACTTGATTGAAATAAAATCATTTTTGGCTTTGAAATAACAAGGCCATTTTTAATAACAATATCTTTAAACATATTTAAATGTTTAAAATGTGTTTCAATGTCTTTAGGAAAGACAAGAATATCATCAATATAAACAATGATAAAATTGCTAAATGGATTAAAAATGTCATTCATAATTTGTTGGAATTCTGAAGGAGCATTCTTTAATCCAAATGGCATAACTGTCCATTCATAATGTCCAAATGGAACATTGAATGCAGTTTTATATCTATCAGATTCATTAATTTGAATCTGCCAAAAACCAGATTTTAAATCAAATTTAGAAAAGACTAATGCATTAACAAGTCTATCAAGAAGATCCTTCTTATTAGGAATAGGATGTCTAATCCATTTTAAAACCTTATTAAGGGGTTTATAATTAATAACAAGTCTAGGAACTCCTCGTTCCTGCTCAGAATGCTTATTAACATAAAATGCAGTACATGACCAAGGAGATTTTGAAGGAGTTATTAACTTCTTTTGTAAAAGAGAATCAATTTCTTTTTTACATAACTCTAAATATTCAGAGTTCATTTGACAAGGTCTTGCCTTAGTAGGAATATCCTTTTCTTTAAGATCTTCTTCATAAGGAAGAGAAATAATATGTTTTTTTCTATCCCAAAAAGCATTTGGTAAATCATTACAAATATCAACAGAAAACTTATTATTAATAAGTTTTATTTTTTCCTGTAGTTTAGGATTTTTGAGTTTTTCTTCAATAGTCATAAAACTCACTTCTTCTTTTAAAGAATTTATTTGAAAGGTTTTTCTATCAATCTGTTCTTGTAGTTCATTAAGAACTCTATGAACAGGTTTTGTAATAAAACCAAAAGATATGGGTTTTCCTTCAAAAGTTCCAGTTAACCCTTTTTCATTAACAAGAGTTAAAGGATAAATTTTATAAATAAAAGGTAAGCCAAGTATAAGCTGGCTTGAAATATCTTTAGCAAGAAGAAAACTTGTTGAAATACAACAATTATCTTTGCAAATATATGCTTTAGGAATCTTGAAATTTATTTCAAGACGTTCACCTCCAGCATGGGAAAGTGAATGAGAAGTTTTATGAAAATACCTAGTAGGAATTAATCCTTCCTGTATAACATTTAAATCAGCACCACTATCAATCATAGCAATAAAATCAATTTTTTGATTTTTTATAAGAAGAGTGATTTTAGTATACCACTTTTGAGATATAATCATAGAAATAGTAGGAAAATAATCTTTTCCTAAAGACATAAGATGTTCAATAGAATCATCAGGAGAATTATCAATTTTCTTATCTTTATTTCCTTCTAATAAAGAAAGTCTTTGATGAAAATTATCATTTATCTTATAAAGATTTTTTATTTCATTTTTAAGATTATCAATCTCATAAACTAAATCCTGAGTAGAAATAGGATTTTGTTTTTCATACTTCTGTCTAAGAAGCTTATTAACTTCAGACATGGAGTATGAATTCTCAGTTTTATTAAAACAGGTTGACTAGTATTACTAGTAGATGGAATATCTTCTATTTGATCAATAATATTTGTTCTTAAAATAGGATCTTTTATCCTTTTAAGAAATTCTAAAATATTATCATTTCTCAAGATACTTAAATTAAGATCTTGAAATTGACACATAAGTTTATAAAATTCATCATTATTATCAGTTTTACTGACTTCTTGTAAAGGACGAATAGGTTGTCCTTGTATACATGCTTCACAATCTTCACTTTCTGATAATAAAGATTCATTATCAAGAAGTTGAAGATCTTCAGAAACATCAGATTCTGAGTATTCAGTATCTGAACTTTCTGATTTATTATTGTCAGAATCTAAAACAATTTTGCATATTTTTTGTTTTAAATCATTATCAATATCAAGGGCTTTTATCTTATCATTTGCCCAACACTGGTTAGCATAATGACCAGGTTTTTTACATTTTCTACATATTATAGAAAATTCTTTTTTCTTTCTTTTTTCTTTTTTATAAAAAGATGATCTAGATTTTTTCAATTCTCTTTTTCTATCAGAATAATATCTTTTCTTTATTTTAGAAAGTTTTCCTTCTCTAATATCTTTAGAAGGACGTTTCTTCCCCTTATGAGGAACTTCCATACCAAATTGACCACAAAATTGGCCAAGTTACTTTTTCTCAAGCAAATTTTGCTTTCTTATTTGGTTATTTAATTTCAACTCATTACATAAGGCTAAACCTTCTTGAACATCTTGTGTCTTTAGGAAAAGATTATTTTCCTACTATTTCTATGATTATATCTCAAAAGTGGTATACTAAAATCACTCTTCTTATAAAAAATCAAAAAATTGATTTTATTGCTATGATTGATAGTGGTGCTGATTTAAATGTTATACAGGAAGGATTAATTCCTTCTAGGTATTTTCATAAAACTTCTCATTCACTTTCCCATGCTGGAGGTGAACGTCTTGAAATAAATTTCAAGATTCCTAAAGCATATATTTGCAAAGATAATTGTTGTATTTCAACAAGTTTTCTTCTTGCTAAAGATATTTCAAGCCAGCTTATACTTGGCTTACCTTTTATTTATAAAATTTATCCTTTAACTCTTGTTAATGAAGAAGGGTTAACTGGAACTTTTGAAGGAAAACCCATATCTTTTGATTTTATTACAAAACCTGTTCATAGAGTTCTTAATGAACTACAAGAACAGATTGAAAGAAAAACCTTTCAAATAAATTCTTTAAAAGAAGAAGTGAGTTTTATGACTATTGAAGAAAAACTCAAAAATCCTAAATTACAGGAAAAAATAAAACTTATTAATAATAAGTTTTCTGTTGATATTTGTAATGATTTACCAAATGCTTTTTGGGATAGAAAAAAGCATATTATTTCTCTTCCTTATGAAGAAGATTTTAAAGAAAAGGATATTCCTACTAAGGCAAGACCTTGTCAAATGAACTCTGAATATTTAGAGTTATGTAAAAAAGAAATTGATTCTCTTTTACAAAAGAAGTTAATAACTCCTTCAAAATCTCCTTGGTCATGTACTGCATTTTATGTTAATAAGCATTCTGAGCAGGAACGAGGAATTCCTAGACTTGTTATTAATTATAAACCCCTTAATAAGGTTTTAAAATGGATTAGACATCCTATTCCTAATAAGAAGGATCTTCTTGATAGACTTGTTAATGCATTAGTCTTTTCTAAATTTGATTTAAAATCTGGTTTTTTGGCAGATTCAAATTAATGAATCTGATAGATATAAAACTGCATTCAGTGGTCCATTTGGATATTATGAATGGACAGTTATGCCATTTGGATTAAATAATGCTCCTTCAGAATTCCAACCAATTATGAATGACATTTTTAATCCATTTAGCAATTTTATCATAGTTTATATTGATGATATTCTTGTCTTTTCTAAAGACATTGAAACACATTTTAAACATTTAAATATGTTTAAAGAAATTGTTATTAAAAATGGCCTTGTTATTTCAAAGCCAAAAATGATTTTATTTCAATCAAGTATTAGATTTCATGGTCATATTATTGATAAAGGAAATATTATTCCTATTCAAAGAAGTATTGAATTTGAAAATAAATTTCCAGATATTATTACTGATAAAACCCAATTACAGAGGTTTTTAGGAAGTTTAAATTATATTTCTTCCTATATTAAAAATCTTAATGAAGATACAGCTATTTTATATGATAGGTTAAAAAAGAATCCTTTACCTTGGAATGATAACCATACCAAGGCCGTAAAAAGGATTAAAGAGAAGGTTAAAAACCTTCCATGTCTTATGTTAGCAAATCCCTTATGGCAAAAAATTGTTGAAACTGATGCTTCTGATATTGGTTAGGGAGGAATCCTTAAACAGGTTGATCCCCATAAAAAAACAAGAATATCTTGTTCGATTTTATTCTGGGAAATGGAATAATTCTCAGAAAAATTATTCTACAGTGGCTAAAGAAATTCTTGCCATTGTTAAATGTGTTTTAAAATTTCAGGATGATTTATATAATCAGAAATTCATAATTAAAACTGATTGTAATTCTGCAAAATTCATGTTTCAAAAAGATTTTAAACATGATGTTTAAAAGCAGATGTTTGCCAGATGGCAATCTCATCTTGCTCCATTTGATTTTGATATTGTTTATAAAAAGGCATTGATAATTATTTGTCTGATTTCTTAACTCGTGAATATTTGCAGGAATGAGTTATCCTGATAGAGGAGCATCTTCCTCTCATAGAGGAAGAGGACATCAACCACCAAGAAGAGGTGATCTTTTCTCTTATAGAGGAAGAGGAGGAAGGGGTTATAACCCTCAATCCAGAACAATTGTACAATATGGCAAACAAAAACTTGTTGCCCAAAATATTGCAAATATCGGAGGTAATACTTCTGATCTTGATAAAGAGTTTCAAAAATTCTTGAAACAAAAACAAAAACAAAAAGAGAGTGACATCTCTCCTGAGGAAACTCAGACTCAGGACTTCTTATGCTAATATAGCAAAAGAAGATGATTTTGAAAAATTGTTTGTCGAAAATTATGATCGACAACTTATTCTTCTAATAGAAGAAAGAGATACTCAATGGGCTAATAGTCCTTGGACCATAATGGACAGATATCTTCCTAACAAATCATATGTGTATGGAACTTATAAACAAAGAGGTTATTATGAAAACCTCCTTCTCTCCACTAATAGTGTTGAGATTAATCATTTCTCCTCTGGAGAAAGAGGAAAAGAATATAACTTTCCAAAATGATTATCAAAAAGATTATATCTTTTGAAGAATGGGGTATATCTCCATTAGCAGAAAAAGAATTCTTTTATGAGCTTAATAAGCTAACTTTTGTATTCAATTACTTCGATTATATTGAAGCATTTGAAAAAACTCTCTTATATGAGAACAAGAGGCATAAACACTCTTGGTTTATTAAAGTTTGTGAAGTTATATTTCATAAACCAATTCCAAATTGGTTCTTTACTTGGTGGAGAACTTTTGGACCTTCGGCAAAAATTTTGCCAGACCTATTTCATGGTCTCATGAAAGACTGGATATCAGTCTCCCCTGTCATACAGGGAAAAATTTCTGAAAATTTCATTGAAGGGAAGACTACTTGTCTTTTCTTTATTGAATTTGGAATTCCATGGATATGGAAATGGACACCAGTAGTAGGTTATACCAGCTATGGTGCACCTTGTTTATGGCGAATCAGCCAATGTAAATTATGGGATAAAATGATGAGAATGGATCCAGAAACCGGGAAATTATTCTCGGAAGAAACTTTTGAAAAAATTAATGAAAAGATCGAAGCTTATAAGCAAGATCTTAAAGAAAAAGAAAAAGAAAAAGAAGAGGATAATATTAGTCCTTTCAAAATTCTTACCCAGAAATATGCTGGGGTTCTTTCACAGAAACAGATGATTGAATTATTTGTTTCTGAAATGAAAAAAGATATTTCAAAAAATCTTTGTTCAGATTCAAGATCTGATACCTCAATGAGGTCTGAATCTAGTGAAAATCAATTCACTTGTATTCTTCAAGATTCTCAGGATCTAGAGGATGATATTCCACACCGGGCTTTATTTGAAGCCCTTGAAGAGCTTAAAAACTCTTTTTCTACAGAGAAGAAATGAATACAGAACATACTTTAAATTGTTCTAGATGTTTCTGTTTCTTTCAATGGAAACATAATATTGATGATATCTGGAAGCAATGCAGAAAGGAATCTCTTTCTCTTCTTATTGAAGATTTCAGCAGTAAACAACAAATTGATCAATATTGTGCAAAAGTTGGAAGAATTCATAAGCGTTCTTGGAAGATGATGGAATTTCAAGACAAAAAATTCAAAAGGTGCATGGAAAAATATTGTTCTACACCATCATGTTTTTCTCATCAATTTCTTTTGGGTTTTTGGAAGCTCAGATTCCATAATATTGGATTCAGAAGAGAACATCTCTCTCCAGAAAATACTGATTCAGAAGAAAATTGAAGAGGAAGATAAACAGTGACATATTAGTCACCAAACAAAGATGTGGACACATTTGTCAATTTATGCTTTTATAAAGCAGCTTTTGACTTTGTTAAAAGTTGTTTTTACTGTTCATTTTTTATTTTGGAATCCGGGGTTTCATGTCCGGCTCTTCCTTTTCTATAAATAGGTTGTTTTTCATTCAGTTGAGGCACGCTGGTGTTTACCGCCTCTCTTATTTCTCTCTCCAACCACTCTCTCCCTTTGTAATTTTCCAAGCCCCAAGATTAATAAAATTATTCTGAGTACAAATAAAGTGTAAGTCAATATTTTTAATTTCTGTTTAATTTTTATTTTTACTTTGATTTATCAGCCGCCTAATATGGCTGGCTAGTTCTTTGTTTTAGATCATAGTATGGCTATTCATATTCCTACTAACATGGATCCAGATCTTTAAGGTACTGGAAACATGATTAAAATCAAATAACTAAAATCAATAATAGGATTTGTGAGGTTTGAATTAGGTTTGAGTTAACCTAAGGTGTATAAGCCAACTTCGTGCCCTTGTTGCCGTAATGCCGAGTGAAGGCGCAGGCGTTTGTGGGGTTTTTCTTGTCAGCTTATATTACTAAGGGGGTCCTCAGTAAAAGTCCTATATTCAGTAAAATTTTTGTTTGTTCCTCACCTGTCTATCATTGATCTTAGTCTGTTTAGTTAGGGTCATGCCCTTCCTGGGTCTTGAATTTTTTTTTTTTTTTTTGTACTCAATGAACAGATATCTTCCTAACACATCATATGTGTATGGAACTTATAAACAAAGAGGTTATTATGAAAACCTCCTTCTCTCCACTAATAGTGTTGAGATTAATCATTTCTCCTCTGGAGAAAGAGGAAAAGATTATGACTTTTCCAAAATGATTATCAAAAAGATTATATCTTTTGAAGAATGGGGTATATCTCCATTAGCAGAAAAAGAATTCTTTTATGAGCTTAATAAGCTAACTTTTATATTCAATTACTTCGATTATATTGAAGCATTTGAAAAAACTCTCTTATATGAGAACAGGAGGCATAAAAACTCTTGGTTTATTAAAGTTTGTGAAGTTATATTTCATAAACCAATTCCAAATTGGTTCTTTACTTGGTGGAGAACTTTTGGACCTTCGGCAAAAATTTTGCCAGACCTATTTCATGGTCTCATGAAAGACTGGATACCAGTCTCTCCTGTCATACAGGGAAAAACTTCTGAAATTTTCATTGAAGGGAAGACTACTTGTGATAGCAATCAAACCACACTTTCTGGAACTTGGAATAGCCAAGGTTTCTTCTATTTATTCACCTATGTACTAAACTTCTTGACTCACTTTTGATGAGCATTACAACCTAAAGAGGGTATCCTTTCTTTTGCTAGTCTTGTGCTAGTTTTTGTCTTGCTTTGAGTTCGCTTGACAAAATAGCTTATCTAATTTGAGAGTTCTCCTCAATTAGTGGCGCTAGGCCTCACGCTTTGCTACTTGTGATATAGGAAAGGTGGTAGTATATTGCCATCCTTAGCCTGATTCGAGTCCAAAGGGTCGGGTAACGACTTCAAGCATTCGATTACAGGGTGTATGCAAGGAAAGGTGGTAGCTATATTGCCACGCTTAGCCTACTTCTCCCGGATTGAAGACTTGGTCAGAGAACAACATCAAGGTGATCAATACTCCAAGTGGAATCATCATATCCAAACTAAGATTCTCAAGACGGTCCTTGTATTCTAGCAACATCCAAAGTGGTGATCGCTATCACTTGTCTTTTCTTTATTGAATTTGGAATTCCATGGATATGGAAATGGACACCAGTAGTAGGTTATACCAACTATGGTGCACCTTGTTTATGGAGAATCAGCCAATGTAAATTCTGGGATAAAATGATGAGAATGGATCCAGAAACCGGGAAATTATTCTCGGAAGAAACTTTTGAAAAAATTAATGAAAAGATCGAAGCTTATAAGCAAGATCTTAAAGAAAAATAAAAAGAAAAAGAAGAGGATAATATTAGTCCTTTCAAAATTCTTACCCAGAAATATGCTGGGCTTCTTTCACAGAAACAGATGATTGAATTATTTGTTTCTGAAATAAAAAAAAGATATTTCAAAAAATCTTTGTTCAGATTCAAGATCTGTTACCATAATGAGGTCTGAATCTAGTGAAAATCAATTCACTAGTATTCTTCAAGATTCTCAGGATCCAGAGGCTGATATTCCAGACCGGGCTTTATTTGAAGCCCTTGAAGAGCTTAAAGACTCTTTTTCTACAGAGAAGAAATGAATATAGAACATACTTTAAATTGTTCTAGATGTTTCTGTTTCTTTCAATGGAAACATAATATCGATGATATCTGGAAGCAATGCAGAAAGGAATCTCTTTCTCTTCTTGTTGAAGATTTCAGCAGTAAACAACAAATTGATCAAAACTGTGCAAAAGTTGGAAGAATTCATAAGCGTTCTTGGAACATGATGGAATTTCAAGACAAAAAATTCAAAAGGTGTAT
This sequence comes from Caryopteris x clandonensis, assembly GCA_028749325.2. Lineage (NCBI taxonomy): Eukaryota > Viridiplantae > Streptophyta > Magnoliopsida > Lamiales > Lamiaceae > Caryopteris > Caryopteris x clandonensis. Next base: position 336,973 of record JAPYKT020000021.1, read on the forward strand.
GGAAAAATATTGTTCTACACCATCATGTTTTTCTCATCAATTTCTTTTGGGTTTTTGGAAGCTCAGATTCCATAATATTGGATTCAGAAGAGAACATCTCTCTCCAGAAAATACTGATTCAGAAGAAAATTGAAGAGGAAGATAAACAGTGACATATTAGTCACCAGACAAAGATGTGGACACATTTGTCATTTTATGCTTTTATAAAGCAGCTTTTGACTTTGTAAAAAGTTGTTTTTACTGTTCATTTTTTATTTTGGAATCCGGGGTTTCATGTCCGGCTCTTCCTTTTCTATAAATAGGTTGTTTTTCATTCAGTTGAGGCACGCTGGTGTTTACCGCCTCTCTTATTTCTCTCTCCAACCACTCTCTCCCTTTGTAATTTTCCAAGCCCCAAGATTAATAAAATTATTCTGAGTACAAATAAAGTGTAAGTCAATATTTTTAATTTCTGTTTAATTTTTATTTTTACTTTGATTTATCAGCCGCCTAATATGGCTGGCTAGTTCTTTGTGTTAGATCATAGTATGGCTATTCATATTCCTACTAACATGGATCCAGATCTTTAAGGTACTGGAAACATGATTAAAATCAAATAACTAAAATCAATAATAGGATTTATGAGGTTTGAATCAGGTTTGAGTTAACCTAAGGTGTATAAGCCGACTTCGTGCCCTTGTTGCCGTAATGCCGAGTGAAGGCGCAGGCGTTTGTGGGGTTTTTCTTGTCAGCTTATATTACTAAGGGGGTCCTCAGTAAAAGTCTTGTATTCAGTAAAATTTTTGTTTGTTCCTCACCTGTCTATCATTGATCTTAGTTTGTTTGGTTTGGGTCATGTCCTTCCTGGGTCTTGAATGGTATCAGAGCCATGGAAGTAGAGATATGTATATGTTCATCTATGATCTAACACTTTTTATCCTTATGAATATATTTCATAAGAAAACTACTGTTAAAAACAGTAGAATTGAGGAATATGATATTCCTGATAATTTAGAATTATTAAATAAATGGACTATTCCTAGAATAAAACCAAATCTGGTTTATGAATTAGGAACATTTGAAAAATTAGGTTTCAAACAAGTAGTCAAAACTACTGAGTCTGCAATCTCTCTTAATGATAAAGAAATGACTATTCGTCTCTTGAATGAAAGAGATATTCAACCTTTTATTGATACTCATAATTTCATTCATATAGGATGCATACAAATTGCATTTAGACCTTTAACTTTAGAAGGTTTACCAGAGATGTTTATGGCAACTCTTAGAGATGCTAGAAATCTGGATTTTATCCATTCTATAATGGGAATGATTCAATCTAGTCTGGCACATGGACCACTCTATTTTGATGTATATCCAAATCTTTCAGTTTCATTAACTGATAAAAATATTTTGGATACTTTGACATTAAATGTCTGTACAGAAAATTATAATTATGTTTCTGGAACAGAAGTCATATGCATCTGTTATCGCATATATTTTAAACCTCTATATACTCTTAATCCTATGTGTAAAAGAGTAGATAAAAAGTCTAATGAGACTATTTTAATTGAAACAAACTTTGGAAAATCTAATATTACTACTAGAAGAGCCATAAAATGGGAAGAAATAAAATTTCCAGAACATTGGACTCTTACACAGGCTATGCCTAAAATTCCTGTTGTTAACAATAGATTACAACAGATTATACAGAATACTGAAGGATCAGTGCAAATTAAATTTGCTTCTGATCAAAGGAAGTTAATATCTTCCTCTAGATCTTTATCCAGATCTAGATCAAATCAGAATTTTATTTCTCCTCTTCAATATGATGTGGATATTCCACAGACTTCTAGAGTATCAACATCTTCTTATTTTCGAGAGGATGATAAATCTCAAGAAGATCATAATGAAGAAATTATTATAGATAAAAATAAAATTTTACATAGTAATGTTTATAACATTAAAGATATTGATACTATATCTCAAATGAATTTTACGATTTAATTATGATTAATACATTCAAATTAGATTTTTCTAAAGGATCTGCTGTTAGAAGGCAGATTAATACAGAATTTAATTTATCCAAATGGGAACCATTTAGAAAATGGTATTTTAGTAGTTTTACTAAAAAAGAATATGATTTCTTTGTTGACAGTTTTTATAAGTTCTGTGAAGAAAAAAATAGGATCATATATTATGTTCCTTGGTTTTTTAAAACTTTTATTGCTGATTATATTTCAGTAATGGAAAGAAGTTATAAACTTTCAAATGGACAGATTCAAAAATCTGTTTTTCCTCCACAACAAACTTTTCAAATTGAAAAGAATGATAAGTCTTTTAATTTTACAGCTTTTTCAAAAATATTTGAAACAGATATGCTTTCTATTACAACAAAGCATATAAATCAATTGATTGAAAATCAAAATTTTACAAATTTATATTTAACTATTCTAGGTGAAGAAATGATATCTCTTCATGATAGAGTTGAAAAAATTATTTCAGCTATTAATCAGATAAAACCTGATGTTCATATTGAAAAGAAAAAAGAAGTAGATATTTCTTCTATTGCTTCTTCTTCTATTCAATCTCCTCCTTTAATAAAGGATTTTAAACTTAAATCTTCTGTTTCCGATTTGGAAAAATTATTACAAGAAAAGTTTAAAAATTTGAATATTTCAGCATTAGATGATGAAGAAGAATTTCCTCCTTCTACCTTTTCTGTTAATAATACTGAAGAGATTAATAAAATGAAATGGGCTGATAGACCCACACATAGTAGGTATTATTATAATAAACCTTCTCCTGCTGATGTTCTGCTTGAAGAACAAGAATATTTTCTTTCCAATAATTATAATGGAAAAAGTATTTATGAATGGAATTTAGATGGTTGTACTGATAGGCACATCTATAATTTAGCACACCGTATGTTGATGTATAGTACTGTGTGTAAAGTTTCTAGTAATACAGATAGAAACATTGCAACAATGATAACTGCAGGTTTTACTGGCCAACTTAAAGGTTGGTGGGATAACTATTTATCCCAAGAACAGAAAGCTATTATTTTTAATTCAATAAAAATAGAGGATAATAATCCTGTTGAAAATGCAGTTTATTCTTTAGTTCTCACAATTATTGATCATTTTACAGGTAAGTTTACTGATAATAGAGAGAATATTAGAACTCTTCTCAGTAATCTTAGATGTAAAACACTATCTGATTTCAGATGGTACAAAGATACATTTTTAACACGTATCTTTGAATTACCTAACTGTAATAATAGTCATTTGAAAGCCAAATTTGTAGATGGCCTTCCTAGTCTTTTTGCTGAAAGAATTCGTAGAATTCTTAGGAAAGATAAGGTTTCTATACCTTATGATAATTATACCTATGGTAATTTGATATCAACTTGTGTGTACAAGAAGGTTTAGCCTTATGTAATGAGTTGAAATTAAATAACCAAATAAGAATGCAAAATTTGCTTGAGAAAAAGCAACTTGGCCAATTTTGTGGTCAATTTAATATGGAAGTTCCTCATAAGGGGAAGAAACGTCCTTCTAAAGATATTAGAGAAGGAAAACTTTCTAAAAGAAAGAAAAGATATTATTCTGATAGAAAAAGAGAATTGAAAAAATCTAGATCATCTTTTTATAAAAAAGAAAAAAGAATTTTCTATAATATGTAGAAAATGTAAGAAACCTGGTCATTATGCTAACCAGTGTTGGGCAAAAGATAAGATAAAAGCCCTTGATATTGATAATGATTTAAAAGAAAAAATATGCAAAATTGTTTTAGATTCTGACAATAATAAATCAGAAAGTTCAGATACTGAATACTCAGAATCTGATGTTTCTGAAGATCTTCAACTTCTTGATAATGAATCTTTATTATCAGAAAGTGAAGATTGTGAAGCATGTATACAAGGACAACCTTGTATTCGTCCTTTACAAGAAGTTAGTAAAACTGATAATAATGATGAATTTTATAAACTTATGTCTCAATTTCAAGATCTTAATTTAAGTGTCTTGACAAATGATAATATTTTAGAATTTCTTAAAAGGATTAAAGATCATATTTTAAGAACAAATATTATTGATCAAATAGAAGATATTCCATCTACTAGTAATACTAGTCAACCTGTTTTTAATACAACTGAGAATTCATACTCCATGTCTGAAGTTAATAAGCTTCTTAGACAGAAGTATGAAAAACAAAATCCTATTTTTACTCAGGATTTAGTTTATGAGATTGATAATCTTAAAAATGAAATAAAAAATCTTTATAAGATAAATGATAATTTTCATCAAAGACTTTCTTTATTAGAAGGAAATAAAGATAAGGAAATTGATAATTCTCCTGATGATTCTATTGAACATCTTATGTCTTTAGGAAAAGATTATTTTCCTACTATTTCTATGATTATATCTCAAAAGTGGTATACTAAAATCACTCTTCTTATAAAAAATCAAAAAATTGATTTTATTGCTATGATTGATAGTGGTGCTGATTTAAATGTTATACAGGAAGGATTAATTCCTACTAGGTATTTTCATAAAACTTCTCATTCACTTTCCCATGCTGGAGGTGAACGTCTTGAAATAAATTTCAAGATTCCTAAAGCATATATTTGCAAAGATAATTGTTGTATTTCAACAAGTTTTCTTCTTGCTAATGATATTTCAAGCCAGCTTATACTTGGCTTACCTTTTATTTATAAAATTTATCCTTTAACTCTTGTTAATGAAAAAGGGTTAACTGGAACTTTTGAAGGAAAACCCATATCTTTTGATTTTATTACAAAACCTGTTCATAGAGTTCTTAATGAACTACAAGAACAGATTGAAAGAAAAACCTTTCAAATAAATTCTTTAAAAGAAGAAGTGAGTTTTATGACTATTGAAGAAAAACTCAAAAATCCTAAATTACAGGAAAAAATAAAACTTATTAATAATAAGTTTTCTGTTGATATTTGTAATGATTTACCAAATGCTTTTTGGGATAGAAAAAAGCATATTATTTCTCTTCCTTATGAAGAAGATTTTAAACAAAAGGATATTCCTACTAAGGCAAGACCTTGTCAAACGAACTCTGAATATTTAGAGTTATGTAAAAAAGAAATTGATTCTCTTTTACAAAAGAAGTTGATAACTCCTTCAAAATCTCCTTGGTCATGTACTGCATTGTATGTTAATAAGCATTCTGAGCAGGAACGAGGAGTTCCTAGACTTGTTATTAATTATAAACCCCTTAATAAGGTTTTAAAATGGATTAGACATCCTATTCCTAATAAGAAGGATCTTCTTGATAGACTTGTTAATGCATTAGTCTTTTCTAAATTTGATTTAAAATCTGGTTTTTGGCAGATTCAAATTAATGAATCTGATAGATATAAAATTGCATTCAATGTTCCATTTGGACATTATGAATGGACAGTTATGCCATTTGGATTAAAGAATGCTACTTCAGAATTCCAACAAATTATGAATGACATTTTTAATCCATTTAGCAATTTTATCATTGTTTATATTGATGATATTCTTGTCTTTTCTAAAGACATTGAAACACATTTTAAACATTTAAATATATTTAAAGAAATTGTTATTAAAAATGGCCTTGTTATTTCAAAGCCAAAAATGAGTTTATTTCAATCATGTATTAGATTTCTTGGTCATATTATTGATAAAGGAAATATTATTCCTATTCAAAGAAGTATTGAATTTGGAAATAAATTTCCAGATATTATTACTAATAAAACCCAATTACAGAGGTTTATAGGAAGTTTAAATTATATTTCTTCCTATATTAAAAATCTTAATGAAGATACAGCTATTTTCTATGATAGGTTAAAAAAGAATCCTTTACCTTGGAATGATAACCATACCAAGGCCATAAAAAGGATTAAAGAGAAGGTTAAAAACCTTCCATGTCTTATGTTAGCAAATCCCTTATGGAAAAAAATTGTTGAAACTGATGCTTCTGATATTGGTTATGGAGGAATCCTTAAACAGGTTGATCCCCATAAAAAACAAGAATATCTTGTTCGATTTTATTCTGGGAAATGGAATAATTCTCAGAAAAATTATTCTACAGTGGCTAAAGAAATTCTTGCCATTGTTAAATGTGTTTTAAAATTTTAGGATGATTTATATAATCATAAATTCATAATTAAAACTGATTGTAATTCTGCAAAATTCATGTTTCAAAAAGATTTTAAACATGATGTTTCAAAGCAGATGTTTGCCAGATGGCAATCTCATCTTGCTCCATTTGATTTTGATATTGTTTATAAAAAAAGCATTGATAATTATTTGCCTGATTTCTTAACTCGTGAATATTTGCAGGAATGAGTTATCCTGATAGAGGAGCATCTTCCTCTCATAGAGGAAGAGGACATCAACCACCAGGAAGAGGTGATCTTTCCTCTTATAGAGGAAGAGGAGGAAGGGGTTATAACCTTCAATCCAGAACAATTGTACAATATGGCAAACAAAAGCTTGTTGCCCAAAATATTGCAAATATCGGAGGTAATACTTCTGATCTTGATAAAGAGTTTCAAGAATTCTTGAAACAAAAACAAAAACAAAAAGAGAGTGATATCTCCCCTGAGGAAACTCAGACTTCTTATGCTAATATAGCAATAGAAGATGATTTTGAAAAATTGTTTGTCGAAAATTATGATCGACAACTTATTCTTCTAATAGAAGAAAGAGATACTCAATGGGCTAATAGTCCTCGGACCATAATGGACAGATATCTTCCTAACACATCATATGTGTATGGAACTTATCTGTCCATCATGGTCCAAGGACTATTAGCCCATTGAGTATCTTTCTTCTATTAGAAGAATAACTGTGGAATATCCATATCATATTGAAGAGGAGGAATAAAATTCTGATGTGATCTAGATCTGGATAAAGATCTAGAGGAAGATATTAACTTCCTTTGACCAGAAGCAAATTTAATTTGCACTGATCCTTCAGTTTTCTGTATAATCTGTTGTAATCTATTGTTAACAACAGGAATTTTAGGCATAGCCTGTGTAAGAGTCCAATGTTCTGGAAATTTTATTTCTTCCCATTTTATGGCTCTTCTAGTAGTAATATTAGATTTTCCAAAGTTTGTTTCAATTAAAATAGTCTCATTAGACTTTTTATCTACTCTTTTACACATAGGATTAAGAGTATATAGAGGTTTAAAATATATGCGATAACAGATGCATATGACTTCTGTTCCAGAAACATAATTATAATTTTCTGTACAGACATTTAATGTCAAAGTATCCAAAATATTTTTATCAGTTAATGAAACTGAAAGATTTGGATATATATCAAAATAGACTGGTCCATGTGCCAGACTAGATTGAATCATTCCCATTATAGAATGGGTAAAATCTAGATTTCTAGCATCTCTAAGAGTTGCCATAAACATCTCTGGTAAACCTTCTAAAGTTAAAGGTCTAAATGCAATTTGTATGCATCCTATATGAATGAAATTATGAGTATCAATAAAAGGTTGAATATCTCTTTCATTCAAGAGACGAATAGTCATTTCTTTATCATTAAGAGAGATTGCAGACTCAGTAGTTTTGACTACTTGTTTGAAACCTAATTTTTCAAATGTTCCTAATTCATAAACCAGATTTGGTTTTATTCTAGGAATAGTCCATTTATTTAATAAATCTAAATTATCAGGAATATCATATTCCTCAATTCTACTGTTTTTAACAGTAGTTTTCTTATGAAATATATTCATAAGGATAAAAAGTGTTAGATCATAGATGAACATATACATATCTCTACTTCCATGGCTCTGATACAATTCAAGACCCAGGAAGGGCATGACCCAAACCAAACAGACTAAGATCAATGATAGACAGGTGAGGAACAAACAAAAATTTTACTGAATACAAGACTTTTACTGAGGACCCCCTTAGTAATATAAGCTGACAAGAAAAACTCCACAAACGCCTGCGCCTTCACTCGGCATTACGGCAACAAGGGCACGAAGTCGGCTTATACACCTTAGGTTAACTCAAACCTGATTCAAACCTCACAAATTCTATTATTGATTTTAGTTATTTGATTTTAATCATGTTTCCAGTACCTTAAAGATCTGGATCCATGTTAGTAGGAATATGAATAGCCATACTATGATCTAACACAAAGAACTAGCCAGCCATATTAGGCGGCTGATAAATCAAAGTAAAAATAAAAATTAAACAGAAATTAAAAATATTGACTTACACTTTATTTGTACTCAGAATAATTTTATTAATCTTGGGGCTTGGAAAATTACAAAGGGAGAGAGTGGTTGGAGAGAGAAATAAGAGAGGCGGTAAACACCAGTGTGCCTCAACTGAATGAAAAACAACCTATTTATAGAAAAGGAAGAGCCGGACATGAAACCCCGGATTCCAAAATAAAAAATGAACAGTAAAAATAACTTTTTACAAAGTCAAAAGCTGCTTTATAAAAGCATAAAATGACAAATGTGTCCACATCTTTGTCTGGTGACTAATATGTCACTGTTTATCTTCCTCTTCAATTTTCTTCTGAATCAGTATTTTCTGGAGAGAGATGTTCTCTTCTGAATCCAATATTATGGAATCTGAGCTTCCAAAAACCCAAAAGAAATTGATGAGAAAAACATGATGGTGTAGAATAATATTTTTCCATACACCTTTTGAATTTTTTGTCTTGAAATTCCATCATCTTCCAAGAACGCTTATGAATTCTTCCAACTTTTGCACAATTTTGATCAATTTGTTGTTTACTGCTGAAATCTTCAACAAGAAGAGAAAGAGATTCCTTTCTGCATTGCTTCCAGATATCATCAATATTATGTTTCCTTTGAAAGAAACAGAAACATCTAGAACAATTTAAAGTATGTTCCGTATTCATTTCTTCTCTGTAGAAAAAGAGTCTTTAAGCTCTTCAAGGGCTTCAAATAAAGCCGGGTCTGGAATATCATCCTCTGGATCCTGAGAATCTTGAAGAATACTAGTGAATTGATTTTCACTAGATTCAGACCTCATTGAGGTATCAGATCTTGAATCTGAACAAAGATTTTTTGAAATATCTTTTTTCATTTCAGAAACAAATAATTCAATCATCTGTTTCTGTGAAAGAACCCCAGCATATTTCTGGGTAAGAATTTTGAAAGGACTAATATTATCCTCTTCTTTTTCTTTTTCTTTTTCTTTAAGATCTTGCTTATAAGCTTCGATCTTTTCATTAATTTTTTCAAAAGTTTCTTCCGAGAATAATTTCCCGGTTTCTGGATCCATTCTCATCATTTTATCCCATAATTTACATTGGCTGATTCGCCATAAACAAGGTGCACCATAGCTGGTATAACCTACTACTGGTGTCCATTTCCATATCCATGGAATTCCAAATTCAATAAAGAAAAGACAAGTAGTCTTCCCTTCAATGAAATTTTCAGAAGTTTTTCCCTGTATGACAGGGGAGACTGATATCCAGTCTTTCATGAGACCATGAAATAGGTCTGGCAAAATTTTTGCCGAAGGTCCAAAAGTTCTCCACCAAGTAAAGAACCAATTTGGAATTGGTTTATGAAATATAACTTCACAAACTTTAATAAACCAAGAGTGTTTATGCCTCTTGTTCTCATATAAGAGAGTTTTTTCAAATGCTTCAATATAATCGAAGTAATTGAATACAAAAGTTAGCTTATTAAGCTCATAAAAGAATTCTTTTTCTGCTAATGGAGATATACCCCATTCTTCATAAGATATAATCTTTTTGATAATTATTTTGGAAAAGTTATAATCTTTTCCTCTTTCTCCAGAGGAGAAATGATTAATCTCAACACTATTAGTGGAGAGAAGGAGGTTTTCATAATAACCTCTTTGTTTATAAGTTCCATACACATATGATGTGTTAGGAAGATATATGTCCATTATAGTCCAAGGACTATTAGCCCATTGAGTATCTCTTTCTTCTATTAGAAGAATAAGTTGTCGATCAGAATTTTCGACAAACAATTTTTTAAAATCATCTTCTTTTGCTATATTATCATAAGAAGTCTGAGTTTCCTCAGGAGAGATATCACTCTCTTTTTATTTTTGCTTTTGTTTCAAGAATTCTTGAAACTCTTTATCAAGATCAGAAGTATTACCTCCGATATTTGCAATATTTTGGGCAACAAGCTTTTGTTTGCCATATTGTACAATTGTTCTGGATTGAGGGTTATAACCCCTTCCTCCTCTTCCTCTATAAGAGGAAAGATCACCTCTTCCTGGTGGTTGATGTCCTCTTCCTGTATGAGAGGAAGATGCTCCTCTATCAGGATAACTCATTCCTGCAAATATTCACGAGTTAAGAAATCAGGCAAATAATTATCAATGCCTTTTTTATAAACAATATCAAAATCAAATGGAGCAAGATGAGATTGCCATCTGGCAAACATCTGCTTTGAAACATCATGTTTAAAATCTTTTTGAAACATGAATTTTGCAGAATTACAATCAGTTTTAATTATGAATTTCTGATTATATAAATCATCCTGAAATTTTAAAACACATTTAACAATGGCAAGAATTTCTTTAGCCACTGTAGAATAATTTTTCTGAGAATTATTCCATTTCCCAGAATAAAATCGGACAAGATATTCTTGTTTTTTATGGGGATCAACCTGTTTAAGGATTCCTCCATAACCAATATCAGAAGCATCAGTTTCAACAATTTTTTTCCATAAGGGATTTACTAACATAAGACATGGAAGGTTTTTAACCTTCTCTTTAATCCTTTTTACGGCCTTGGTATGGTTATCATTCCAAGGTAAAGGATTCTTTTTTAACCTATCATATAAAATAGCTGTATCTTCATTAAGATTTTTAATATAGGAAGAAATATAATTTAAACTTCCTAAAAACCTCTGTAATTGGGTTTTATCAGTAATAATATCTGGAAATTTATTTCCAAATTCAATACTTCTTTGAATAGGAATAATATTTCCTTTATCAATAATATGACCAAGAAATCTAATACTTGATTGAAATAAAATCATTTTTGGCTATGAAATAACAAGGCCATTTTTAATAACAATTTCTTTAAACATATTTAAATGTTTAAAATGTGTTTCAATGTCTTTAGAAAAGACAAGAATATCATCAATATAAACAATGATAAAATTGCTAAATGAATTAAAATGTCATTCATAATTTGTTGGAATTCTGAAGGAGCATTCTTTAATCCAAATGGCATAACTGTCCATTCATAATGTCCAAATGGAACATTGAATGCAGTTTTATATCTATCAGATTCATTACTTTGAATCTGCCAAAAACCAGATTTTAAATCAAATTTAGAAAAGACTAATGCATTAACAAGTCTATCAAGAAGATCCTTCTTATTAGGAATAGGATGTCTAATCCATTTTAAAACCTTGTTAAGGGGTTTATAATTAATAACAAGTCTAGGAACTCCTCGTTCCTGCTCAGAATGCTTATTAACATAAAATGCAGTACATGACCAAGGAGATTTTGAAGGAGTTATTAACTTCTATTGTAAAAGAGAATCAATTTTGTTTTTTACATAACTCTAAATATTCAGAGTTCATTTGACAAGGTCTTGCCTTAGTAGGAATATCCTTTTCTTTAAAATCTTCTTCATAAGGTAGAGAAATAATATGCTTTTTTCTATCCCAAAAAGCATTTGGTAAATCATTACAAATATCAACAGAAAACTTATTATTAATAAGTTTTATTTTTTCCTGTAATTTAGGATTTTTGAGTTTTTGTTCAACAGTCATAAAACTCACTTCTTCTTTTAAAGAATTTATTTGAAAGGTTTTTCTTTCAATCTGTTCTTGTAGTTCATTAAGAACTCTATGAACAGGTTTTGTAATAAAATCAAAAGATATGGGTTTTCCTTCAAAAGTTCCAGTTAACCCTTTTTCATTAACAAGAGTTAAAGGATAAATTTTATAAATAAAAGGTAAGCCAAGTATTAGCTGGCTTGAAATATCTTTAGCAAGAAGAAAACTTGTTGAAATACAACAATTATCTTTGCAAATATATGCTTTAGGAATCTTGAAATTTATTTCAAGACGTTCACCTCCAGCATGGGAAAGTGAATGAGAAGTTTTATGAAAATACCTAGTAGGAATTAATCCTTCCTGTATAACATTTAAATCAGCACCACTATCAATCATAGCAATAAAATCAATTTTTTGATTTTTTATAAGAAGAGTGATTTTGGTATACCACTTTTGAGATATAATCATAGAAATAGTAGGAAAATAATCTTTTCCTAAAGACATAAGATGTTCAATAGAATCATCAGGAGAATTATCAATTTCCTTATCTTTATTTCCTTCTAATAAAGAAAGTCTTTGATGAAAATTATCATTTATCTTATAAATATTTTTTATTTCATTTTTAAGATTATCAATCTCATAAACTAAATCCTGAGTAGAAATAGGATTTTGTTTTTCATACTTCTGTCTAAGAAGCTTATTAACTTCAGACATGGAGTATGAATTCTCAGTTTTATTAAAAGCAGGTTGACTAGTATTACTAGTAGATGGAATATCTTCTATTTGATCAATAATATTTGTTCTTAAAATAGGATCTTTAATCCTTTTAAGAAATTCTAAAATATTATCATTTGTCAAGACACTTAAATTAAGATCTTGAAATTGAGACATAAGTTTATAAAATTCGTCATTATTATCAGTTTTACTGACTTCTTGTAAAGGACGAATACAAGGTAGTCCTTGTATACATGCTTCACAATCTTCACTTTCTGATAATAAAGATTCATTATCAAGAAGTAGAAGATCTTCAGAAACATCAGATTCTGAGTATTCAGTATCTGAACTTTCTGATTTATATTATTGTCAGAATCTAAAACAATTTTGCATATTTTTTCTTTTAAATCATTATCAATATCAAGGGCTTTTATCTTTTCTTTTGCCCAACACTGGTTAGCATAATGACCAGGTTTTTTACATTTTCTACATATTATAGAAAATTCTTTTTTCTTTCTTTTTCCTTTTTTATAAAAAGATGATCTAGATTTTTTCAATTCTCTTTTTCTATCAGAATAATATTTTTTCTTTCTTTTAGAAAGTTTTCCTTCTCTAATATCTTTAGAAGGACGTTTCTTCCCCTTATGAGGAACTTCCATACCAAATTGACCACAAAATTGGCCAAGTTGCTTTTTCTCAAGCAAATTTTGCTTTCTTATTTGGTTATTTAATTTCAACTCATTACATAAGGCTAAACCTTCTTGTACACAAGTTGATATCAAATTACCATAGGTATAATGATCATAAGGTATAGAAACCTTATCTTTCCTAAGAATTCTACGAATTCTTTCAGCAAAAAGACTAGGAAGGCCATCTACAAATTTGGCTTTCCAATGACTATTATTACAGTCAGGTAATTCAAAGATACGTGTTAAAAATGTATATTTGTACCATCTGAAATCAGATAGTGTTTTACATCTAAGATTACTGAGAAGAGTTCTAATATTCTCTCCATTATCAGTAAACTTACCTGTAAAATGATCAATAATTGTGAGAACTAAAGAATAAACTGCATTTTCAACAGGATTATTATCCTCCATTTTTATTGAATTAAAAATAATAGCTTTCTGTTCTTGGGATAAATAGTTATCCCACCAACCTTTAAGTTGGCCAGTAAAACCTGCAGTTATCATTGTTGCAATGTTTATAGGAGTATAATTAGTAGCAGAATGTGTACTCCGATTGTATGCAAACTCTATATGTGGCAAACAATCTTCCCAAGTCCTCAAATTTGATTTTATTATGGCCCTAAGCAAAGTAGACAATGTCCTATTTACTACCTCAGTTTGGCCATCAGTTTGTGGGTGACATGTTGTTGAAAACATCAATTTTGTCCCTAACTTTCCCCACAATGTTTTCCAAAAATAACTCAGAAATTTAGTGTCTCTATCCGAAACAATGGTTTTTGGCATGCCATGTAATCGAACAATCTCCCTAAAGAACAACTCAGCTATATGCGATGCATCATCAGTTTTATGACATGCAATGAAATGAGCCATTTTCGAGAACCTATCAACCACTACAAAGATAGAGTCTTTACCTTTCTTGGTTCTTGGTAAACCAAGCACAAAGTCCATTGAAATATGGGTCCAAGGTTCCGAAGGTATCGGAAAAGGTGTATATAAACCATAGGGTTTAACCTTCGATTTAGCTTGCATACATGTCACACAATTAGCACAAATCTTTTGAACATCATGTTTCATGCGTGGCCAATAGAAATGATCATGCAAAATAGCCAATGTTTTATCTACCCCAAAATGCCCCATTAAGCCCCCACCATGAGCTTCTCTCACAAACAATTCCCTCAATGAACTCACGGGTATACAAAGCCTATTTTCTTTAAAAAGATAGCCATCATGCTTGTAGAACTTACCAAATGCAATCTTGTCACATGCTTTGTAAATTTCAGCAAATTCGGCATCGTTTTCATACAAATCACGAATGAATGTAAATCCAAGCAATTTGGTATCTAAAACGGATAATAGAACATACCTTCTCGATAATGCATCTGCAACCACATTTTCCTTACCTTTCTTGTATTTGACAAGGTATGGAAACGTTTCGATAAACTCGACCCACTTTGCATGACGCCTGTTCAGCTTTTGTTGCCCCTTCAAATGTTTTAACGATTCGTGATCGGTGTGGATGATGAACTCTTTTGGCCAAAGGTAGTGCTGCCACGTTTGCAATGCCCTCACCAAAGCGTACATTTCCTTATCATAGGTTGGATAATTTAGGGCGGCTCCACCCAATTTCTCACTGAAATATGCAAGTGGCTTTCCTCCTTGCATCAAAACCGCTCCAATTCCTACTCCTGAGGCATCACATTCAATTTCAAAAGTTTTGTCAAAATTTGGCAACATTAGTAAAGGAGCGTTAGTCAATTTTTCTTTAATCAAATCAAAAGCTCTTTCTTGCTCCTTTTCCCACTTAAATGGTACGTTTTTCCTAATAACTTCCGTCAATGGTGCTACCAACGTACTAAAGTCCCTCACAAATCGACGATAGAAGCTTGCCAAGCCATGGAAGCTCCTTACTTGGCTCACGGTCTTTGGTGTAGGCCAATCCCGTATAGCTTTAATCTTCTCTTCATCCACTTCAATTCCTGATGCACTCACAACAAAACCAAGAAAAACAAGCGTATCCGTGCAAAAGGTACATTTCTTAAGATTAGCAAATAGTCTTTCTTTTCTAAGAACATCCAAAACAGATTTAAGATGCTCCTCATGCTCATAGAGATTTTTGCTGTAGATCAAAATATCATCAAAATAAACTACCACAAACTTACCAATGAATGGTCGTAATACATGATTCATCAACCTCATGAAAGTGCTAGGGGCGTTTGAAAGCCCAAAAGGCATTACT
Source organism: Caryopteris x clandonensis (assembly GCA_028749325.2). Classification (NCBI taxonomy): domain Eukaryota; kingdom Viridiplantae; phylum Streptophyta; class Magnoliopsida; order Lamiales; family Lamiaceae; genus Caryopteris; species Caryopteris x clandonensis. The sequence goes on from JAPYKT020000021.1 coordinate 352,369, forward strand.
AACCATTCGTAGAGTCCATGTTTGGTCTTGAATGCAGTTTTCCATTCATCCCCCTCCTTCATGCGTATTTGATGGTACCCACTTTTGAGATCTATTTTAGAAAATAAGGAAGCACCATACAATTCATCTAGCATATCGTCAAGACGAGGAATGGGGTGACGATACTTTACCGTTATGTTTTTCACTGCCCGACAATCAACACACATTCTCCAAGTGCCATCCTTCTTTGGCACTAACAATACCGGTACCGCACAAGGGCTTAAGCTTTCTCGAACATATCCTTTCTCCAAAAGTTCAGCCACTTGTTTTTCCAACTCCTTTGTTTCCTCTGGATTTGTCCGATAAGCTGGTCGGTTTGGAATTTGCGCTCCCGAAACAAAGTCAATTTGATGTTCTATTCCTCGAAGGGGTGGCAATCCTTTCGGCGTTTCCTCGGGGAAAAGATCATCGTAATCCTGCAAAAGAGAGAGAATATTGCTCGGAAGTGTTCCGGCTAATTCTTGAGTTGATAAAAGAGCCTCCTTGTACAAAAGTACCAAAAGGGGCTGTTTTGAAATCAAAGCAATCCTCAGTTCTCTCTTACTGGCCAAAAAGCACTCTTTTCTCTCTAAATTCTCACTCTTTTCCTCACAAATGTGTTTATCGCTCTTTTTGTGTTTGTCACTCTTTTTCTTTTCCCTCTCTCTCTCATATGATTGTTGGAGCTTTATTTGATCTTCTAAAGCTTCTTGAGGTTTTAAAGGAACGAGAGTGATAGGAACCTTGTTGAAAGTGAAAGAATACCTATTTGAGTATCCATCGTGCTTTGCCCGTTTGTCGAATTGCCAAGGTCGGCCAAGTAGCATATGGCATGCTTGCATTGGAACCACGTCACAAAGGACATCATCCTCATACTTGCCGATTGTGAAAAGAATTCTTACTCGACGGTTCACCTTTACCTCTCCTTGATCATTCAACCATTGAAGTCGATAGGGTTTTGGGTGTTTTTCGGTTGTAAGCCCCAACTTCTCTACCATGTCACAACTTGCTGCATTTGTACAACTTCCACCATCGATAATTATGCTACAAACCTTACCATTCACCAAACACCGGGTATGGAACAAATTCTCCCGTTGGTTTTCATCCTCCTTGGTTTGAGCACTTAGAATCCTTCTTGCAACAAGTAAATCACCTTTGGCTGCAACTTGCTCTTCTCCTTCTTCTTCTTCATCTGAATTATCATCAACTTCTTCTTTTTCATCCTCGGACTCAAGCTCCCCGTGGGCATTAATAATCAAAGCCCTCTTGTTTGGGCATTGGCTAGCGATGTGGCCATTCCCATGACATTTGAAGCACTTAATATATCGAGTCTTTTCTAGAGTGTTAGTGGCCTTAGGAATAGTAGAAGTAGAAGAAGATTTTGGAAACTTGAAAGACTCACTTTTGAATTTCGATGATTGCTCTTCCTTTCTGTAAGGTGCTTTCCACGAACTAGAAGAAGCTCCACCAAAACCTTTCCGTACAGCTCTTTTTCTCTTCAATTGTTCCTCCACCTTTTGAGCTTGGTGCACCATATCTTCCAATTCTATGTATTGGTGCATTTCGACCACATCCGCTATCTCCGGATTGAGGCCGTGTAAGAATCGAGCCATTGTAGCTTCCCGATCCTCTTCAACATTCGCCCTTATCATAGCGATCTCCATTTCTTTGAAATACTCATCAACTGATTTTGAACCTTGAGAGAGACGTTGGAGTTTATTATATAAGTTTCGATAATAGTGACTCGGAACAAACCTTTTTCTCATTATGGCCTTCATTTCGTCCCATGTTTCAATTGGCCTTTCCCGGTTCCTTCTCCTACTCACGACAAGTTGATCCCACCAAGTACCGGCATAATCTGAAAATTCCACTGCCGCTAACTTTACTTTACTTTCTTCTTCAAGTTGTTGATATTCGAACACCATTTCCATTTTTGTTTCCCACTCAAGATAAGCTTCTGGGTCACTTTTGCCTTGAAATGGAGGAATTTTGATCTTGATGTTGTTTCCACTATACCTTTGTCTTCGAACGTCGGGTTCATCAACAACTTCTTGCACCCTTGGCTGCCTATTTGGTTGTTGAGGTTGAGCTTGAGGCATTCGTTGCTCAACTTGATCAATACGGTCGTGTACACCTTCCATTTCTTCTCGAAGCAACCTCCTCATTTCTCCAAGTAAAGCTTGCATTTGGAGGTTTTGGGTTCTATGACCGGTTTCTTCTTCGTTACTCATGATTTATAACCTGCAAAAGAATGTTAGAAAAAAAATATATCCTCACAACACTCCCTTACGTGCTTCACTCAAAAGATGTCACTCACTCTCGTGTTTCCCACAAATATCGGCTTTTACCCTCAAGATGTGCTCACCACTCAATCTTCGTTTTCTATAGTTCTTATGAGAACTACGTTAAACAAATCAAGTGTGCCTGTGTCAAATTCTAAATACGGAAAAAAAAAAAACCACCAAAAAATAACACGAATAGCTCACAAAGAAAGAAAAACCAAAGAAGTCACAATAGATTTGTAACCTAAGTAAACCGAAGCCTTTTGTACTTTGATCCTTTTTTTTTTTTTTTTTTTTGTGCACTTTGATCCTTTTTTTTTTTTTTGTGCACTTTGATCTTTTTTTTTTTTCTTTTTTTTTTTTTGAGAAGAGATGAATAGAAATTTTAATATGGAAGGATTAGAAATGAAAGAATAAAGATAGATGGATAGAAGCTAACAAAACCTGTTGAACCAAAGCTCTGATACCAAATGATATAAGACCTTCTTGGAATAGATCTTAGACCTTCTATCCACGTGCAAACGAGATAGACAACCTTTGATTCTAACCGAGACAACCTTTACACTCTGATCGGAACCCTTGAAGAACAAGGTTAAGTAAGTCGGAACTTAACCCTTCTAATCACTCGGAATTGAGAATTAGACAAACTAAGTTTCTAAGATGGTTGGTCGCCACACTTGAAGTGATAAGACCGTATACTAGAACGCCACAAGCTTATACTCGATAAGTCCTAGAAGTTCTCTAAAGAACAAAGAAAACTCAGAAAATATTCTGAAAGTTGAAATCTTGAATATATGATATGATATGATGTCCTCTTACAATGGAGTTTTATCCCTATTTATACTACATGGCTAGGTTCAACATGTTTAAAACACATTGATTACATTCAATTCTACATTAAAACATGAATTTTGACTTCAAACTTTATGTCTACACTCAAAGAATGAACCTACCCTACATTTGAGCCATGTACATCACCGGGCTGTTACATTCTCCATTGTAACTCTTCAAAAACGTTCATGATTGGGCTGTTACATTCTCCACTTCAGCTCCTTCAAAGTGTGTGTGATAGGCCATCAATTGGGTCACTAATTTGGGCTTTACTTTGGCCTGAAATGTCTCACAAAGTTGGACTGAATATTGGGCTGCCATTGGATCACCTACATGGGTTGACCGAACACACAATTGGGCCAATGCTTCCTTGAATCTTTTGGCTCGTGCTCGAGTGATAGGTCCGTGAGGTAGAGAGAGTATTTCATCTATGTCTCGGTCCTTCTCCTTTGCTTGAATTGCATCCGTGACCTTGTTTGCATCAGTACTATACATCAACATACGGTGTGCTAAATTATAGATGTGCCTATCAGTACAACCATCTAAATTCCATTCATAAATACTTTTTCCATTATAATTATTGGAAAGAAAATATTCTTGTTCTTCAAGCAGAACATCAGCAGGAGAAGGTTTATTATAATAATACCTACTCTGTGTGGGTCTATCAGCCCATTTCATTTTATTAATCTCTTCTGTATTATTAACAGAAAAGGTAGAAGGAGGAAATTCTTCTTCATCATCTAATGCTGAAATATTCAAATTTTTAAACTTTTCTTGTAATAATTTTTCCAAATCGGAAACAGAAGATTTAAGTTTAAAATCCTTTATTAAAGGAGGAGATTGAATAGAAGAAGAAGCAATAGAAGAAATATCTACTTCTTTTTTCTTTTCAATATGAACATCAGGTTTTATCTGATTAATAGCTGAAATAATTTTTTCAACTCTATCATGAAGAGATATCATTTCTTCATCTACAATAGTTAAATATAAATTTGTAAAATTTTGATTTTCAATCAATTGATTTATATGCTTTGTTGTAATAGGAAGCATATCTGTTTCAAATATTTTTGAAAAAGCTGTAAAATTAAAAGACTTATCATTCTTTTCAATTTGAAAAGTTTGTTGTGGAGGAAAAACAGATTTTTGAATCTGTCCATTTGAAAGTTTATAACTTCTTTCCATTACTGAAATATAATCAGCAATAAAAGTTTTAAAAAACCAAGGAACATAATATATGATCCTATTTTTTTCTTCACAGAACTTATAAAAACTGTCAACAAAGAAATCACATTCTTTTTTAGTAAAACTACTAAAATACCATTTTCTAAATGGTTCCCATTTGGATAAATTAAATTCTGTATTAATCTGCCTTCTAACAGCAGATCCTTTAGAAAAATCTAATTCGAATGTATTAATCATAATTAAATCATAAAATTCATTTGAGATACAGTATCAGTATCTTTAATGTTATAAACATTACTATCTAAAATTTTATTTTTATCTATAATAATTTCTTCATTATGATCTTCTTGAGATTTATCATCCAGATCTTTAAGGTACTGGAAACATGATTAAAATCAAATAACTAAAATCAATAATAGGATTTGTGAGGTTTGAATCAGGTTTGAGTTAACCTAAGGTGTATAACCCGACTTCGTGCCCTTGTTGCCGTAATGCCGAGTGAAGGCGCAGGCGTTTGTGGGGTTTTTCTTGTCATCCGATCTTTCCACAGTCTTGCTGGTTTTTATCGACGCTTCGTGCGCAATTTCTCCAGCATAGCTGCACCGCTTATGGAGTTAAGCAAGAAAGATCGAAAGTTTGAATGGGGTCCTGTTCAAGAGCATGCGTTTAACACTTTGAAATCATGTTTATGTAATGCGCCTGTTCTTCGTCTTCCGGACTTCAATAAGACGTTTGAAATTGAGTGTGATGCCTCGGGCAAAGGGATTGGTGCTGTTTTGATGCAGGAACGCAGGCCAGTCGCCTATTTCAGTGAGAAGCTCAACGACGCCGCCCTTAGGTACTCGACGTATGATAAGGAGCTGTATGCATTGAAGAGAGCTTTGGATACATGGCAGCACTATTTGTGGCCTAAGGAGTTCGTGATTCATACGGACCATGAGAGCTTGAAGCATTTAAAGGGCCAGCAAAATCTGAACAAGCGACACGCCCGTTGGGTAGAATTCATCGAGTCCTTTCCGTACGTCATTGATGAGAACAGTCCAAGCAACAATGAAGAAGAAGATGTCGAGCTGCAATTCAAAGGACCCGTTACCCGACTTCGTGCTAAGAAGCTTCAACAATATTTACAAGTGTTGATTAGAAGGAAGTTCGAAGTTGGAGAACAAGAAGATAAATGCAGCCCAAGAATTATCACTATGTTGACAACTGAAGATCAAGCCCAAGAAGATCAAGTTAATTAATTGACGAGTTTGGATCAGCCCATCTTTGATTAAATTCGTTAATTATGAAGGCCCAAGTCTAATTGGGATTTATTTAACCTAGTTTAGACTTTTATTATCTTATTTTTGGTATTTTAGTTATTTCCTTAAAAACAGTTTTTCATTAAGGACACAATCCTAGTTGATTAGGTTGCCTTAATTTTCGTCCATCCCTTAGTATAAATAAGGGATCTATTTTATTTTGTTAGGCAGACAATATTTTGAGAAATAAAGCTTTTGCATTCCGATCTTGTCTCACCCCTTGTGTTCGAAATTATCAACTCTTAGAAGGATAACATCTTTTAAGTTTTATCAAAGGTTCGTTCTAGATCTTCAAAGATCTAGGGTTAACTTGCTGCAATTCGTGAAGTTACTTGTGTTCGGGTTTCGCCGTTAGAATCGTCGAGGTTCGAACAAGGTGGCCGATCTTCTACCGATCTCCATCGCCAATCGCCTGCCCCCTCCTCCACCCTTCAGCTTTCGCCAACAACAACAACCAGCCGTAAGTTATCTCATCTCCACCCTTCCCTAATCCTAACCGGAACCATATAGTCCTCCATATTCAACCCTTCGAGCCTTAATTTCAGATTTGGTTGTGTTTCATTTTGTGTCGTTCATAGTTTATTTAATCGAGTCGTCTAGTCGTCGATTGGTATAATTGAGTCGTGTGTTGAGCCCTTACATTACCGTCGTGTGTTCGTTTCTGTTCTCCGCGTACTTTGTTTTAATAGTGTGTTCTCGATACCCTTGAGATCACATCATAAAATTTGTATCAGAGCCACGACGGCTTTACTGTTCGTGGTTCAACAATTGGTGTCTTGTAATTCTATTGAGTATTTCGTGTTTCGAGTTGTAATTTCGTTTCATGTTCATTCATAGTTTAAAAAAAAAAAAGAAAGAAAATCGATAAAAAAAAAAGAAATCGATCAAAAAAAAAGAAAAAAATCGATCAAAAAAAAAAAAAGAAAGAAATCGATCAAAAAAAGAAAAAAGAAGAATTGTTCTTGTTATCTTGTTTTCGTCCAGTGCATCAATCAGTCAGAAGAGGAGCGAAGAAGGAAGAGATCGATTGTTACCTTGTTGATTGCTAGATATATTAGGTTATTTAAGATTGTGTTCGCACTGGTGATACACATCCAAATCAAACCTACCTTATCTGTTTCATCTCTTTTCCTTATTATTCCCTACACCCCAATTAAGATATCCTGTTTCCCGGTAAAACTTCAAACGGACGCCAATTTTGCCCCCGACCTTCGATTTTGCTCCATAATACCATTCCGAAAGCGGAACGACGAGACGAACAAGACTCACAACTTTGCTGTGACATATAGGTACGGCAGCCCAAATTCCTTCATCTTCATGGTGAAATCGTCCATCGAATATTTTCCGGATTTCTGTTTCTTCGAAATTCTGTGCTTTTCCACCCCTACAGCCGACCCTTGCCACATTGCAGCCTTTATACATCAAGTTTGAGATTGAGAGAAGACTACGAGGTGCTGACTTCAAGTTTGAGATTTTCGAATCCATACATACACACCACCACACACGTGCACCACCATATCTTTGAGTGATACACGAGTGGAAACAAAAGGAGTGAAAACATACGAGTGAATGTGAGGTTGTGAGGTTCCTTTCTTATTTTCCTTTATGTTTGTTCGTTTTGCAGGTACCTCCCTACGAGGAGCTGACTTCAAGACGGAGATTTTCGAATCCATACATACACACTACCACACACGTGCACCACCATATATTTGAGTGATACACGAGTGCAAACAAAAAGAGTGAAAACATACGAGTGAACGTGAGATTGTGAGGTTCTTTCCTTGTTTACTTTACGTTTGTTCGTTGTGTAGGAACCATGCAACCCGGAGATAATTCCAAGAAGGCAGCCGACTTACATAAGTCACCCAACACTCCATCATCGCCTACTACACCCATGGATGATGCTTCATCTTTCCAGCAGCATAGTAATGCTAAATTTCTATATGAGGCTTTCACCCGAGACTATACTAGGCACAATCAGGTCTTGGATACTACTTTGGAGAGGATCATGGAACGGCTTGAGCATCTCAGCGCTCGAGACCCAGTACCACCAGTTGTAGCTCAGCCAAACGAGCCTGTAAGACCTGCACGACCGCCCCCAGCTATAGTTCAGCGACGCAAACCACCCGTGCAGGAGGACGAACATGACGTTCAAGATGAATATATGGGTGAAGCAGACTTTGGAGCAGAAATCGAGGCTGAGTATGAACCCCCACCTCCACAGAGGCGTGACCAACCACGTCCTCTATCTCCCCGGCGTGCAGCCCGCGCTGTTCCCCGCAGATTTGGAGAGACCGACAGCTTGTTAAATAACATCAAAACAAGCTTTCCAGAATTCGAGGGTTTACATGATCCTGATGTGTACCTCGATTGGGAGCGGAAAGTCAACAAGATCTTCGAGTGTTACGACTTTCCCGAGTTTAAGAAGGTTCAGCTCGCATCTCTGGAATTTAGAGGCTATGCAGCCTCATGGTGGGAGAACCAGCAAGAAAGAAGGCGCCGTGATCGACATCCGCCTATCGATACGTGGCAAGAGATGAAAGACGTCATGCGAGGATGTTTTATCCCAGTACTCTATGAACGAGAGCTTGAAAAGAAACTGAATAGAATCAAGCAAGGCACTCGTTCGATTGAAGAATACCATAAGGAGCTCGAGACCTCCTTGAACCGAGCCGAAAAAGAAGAGACCTTAAATGCTACCATTATTCGGTATATTGAGGGCATGAATCGGGATATTGCATGTGATGTCAAGCGCAGAGACTTCGCTAGCATTGAGGAGATGGTGCACTATGCATCAATAGTCGAACGACAGCTCCATGATGGCCGCCGCCGATCCAACCACAGTGCAGCACCTACACGGCCAACTTGGAGTCGAGGCTCTTCATCTACGCCTCCCACTGACCCCACACGTCCCCGAGGACAGCCCGGTCAGCCTTTTCGACGTTTCGACAACTCTACACCGCAGTCCAACCGTAGGCCCGAGTCTACGCTGGCTAATTCTGCAAGGTCTCAAAACACACGGCCTAATCCACCTCAGCAGTCGCCCAATGCAGCCCCAAATCGAGCTCGTGATATCTAATGTCACAAGTGTCAAGGTTGGGGTCATTTTCAAAGAGGTTGTCCAAACCGGCGAATTCTATACCTTACGGACAAAATGAGCTCGAATAAGCCAGTGAGGACGAATCAGAACAGCAAGGCGACGCTACCATTGGAGAGAACGACGCAGGGCAAGAGGAGATTGATCCGGATCCTGAGCAAGTCAGTCTAGTTACCATCCGAAGTCTGAGCATCATTCGAGAAGGGGAGCAAGATCATCAACGGGAAAACATATTCTACACCCGTGCAACGATCAAGACTCATACATGCTCCATGATTATTGACAGTGGCAGCGTCATCAACGCCATTAGTCAATACGCAGTAGATAAACTCGCCTTGATTACAAAGAAGCACCCAAAGCCATACAGACTGCAGTGGCTCACAGATAGGGGCGAAATCCGAGTTGTCTGCTAGGTAAGTGTCTCGTTCTCAATTGGTACATTTTCTAACACTATTTTGTGCGATGTTATTCCTATGGATGCAGCGCACCTTCTTTTAGGTCGACCCTGGCAGTTCGTTAGACGTGTAGTCCACGATGGACGATTGAACACGTATGCAGTGGAGACCAACGGCCGAACCAGCATCTTGAAGCCGTTGTCACCCAAAGTCGTTGCCGAGGACCAGCAACGCATGCAAGAGAGGTTCAATGAAGAGAAGGGAAGGCAAGCCGCAAAACGGACCATCGCCGCAACCACCGATACCCCGGCCAATTCTGACCCCGTGCAGCCCTCCTCCACCGCCTCCTCCTCTTCAAAATAGCCCCCTCTCAACTCTTTACCTAAGGATAAACCATCCGGTTCAGCTGCAAGCAATTCCAAGTCGAAAAGCTTGTTTATTTCGGTTAAAGGAGTTGAAAAAGCAGTTAACGCAGGTTTGCCACTAGTCTTACTTTCATATAAGAGCAGTGCTACTAACAATGATTGTTTACCTAGTGATGTGCAGCCCTTGTTGGACGAGTACAGTGACGTGTTTCCGGAGGAGATACCAAGTGGTTTACCTCCAGTTCGAGGGATCGAGCACCAGATCGATTTTCAGCCCGGTGCTGTGCTTCCCAACCGCCCAGCTTACCGCACCAGCCCCGATGAGATGAAGGAGATCGATCGTCAAGTCAAGGAGCTATTGGAGAAGAAGCAAATCCGTGAATCGATGAGCCCTTGCGCAGTCCCGGTGATTCTAGTGCCGAAGAAGAACAATGAATGGCGAATGTGTATGGTTGAAGTTTGAATGGGGTCCTGTTCAAGAGCATGCGTTTAACACTTTGAAATCATGTTTATGTAATGCACCTGTTCTTCGTCTTCCGGACTTCAATAAAACATTTGAAATTGAGTGTGATGCCTCGGGCAAAGGGATTGGTGCTGTTTTGATGCAGGAACGCAGGCCAGTCGCCTATTTCAGTGAGAAGCTCAACGACGCCGCCCTTAGGTACTCGACGTATGATAAGGAGCTGTATGCATTGAAGAGAGCTTTGGATACATGGCAGCACTATTTGTGGCCTAAGGAGTTCGTGATTCATACGGACCATGAGAGCTTGAAGCATTTAAAGGGCCAGCAAAATCTGAACAAGCGACACGCCCGTTGGGTAGAATTCATCGAGTCCTTTCCGTACGTCATCAAGTACAAGAAAGGTGAGGAAAATGTTGTCGCTGATGCTCTATCTCGAAGGTATGTACTTCTGAACTTAATGCATGCCAAGATGTTAGGTTTTGAATCGATTAAGAGCTTGTATGCAAATGATGTGTTCTTTGCTTCGATTTATGCTGCATGTTCGGTCAAGCCTAAGACAATTGATGGATATTTCGTGCATGATGGCTTTCTGTTTAAAAATTCGAAGTTATGCATACCTATGTGTTCTATGCGTGAGCTACTTGTTTTAGAATCGCATGCGGGAGGTTTGATGGGTCACTTTGGTGTGTCTAAGACATTAAACTTGTTGCATGAGCATTTCTTTTGGCCGCATATGAGACGTGATGTTGAAAACGTGTGTAGTAGATGCATTACCTGTCGTAGGTCTAAGTCTACTTCGCACCCGTTTGGATTATACACGCCCCTACCTGCCCCTAGTTCTCCTTGGATTGATCTATCTATGGATTTTATTTTGGGATTACCTAGGTCTAGATCGGGTAAGGATTCTGTGTTTGTTGTGGTTGATCGGTTTTCCAAAATGGCACATTTCATTGCATGCCGTAAAACCGACGATGCTGTTCACGTCGCCAATTTATTCTTTGTGCATGTTGTTAGATTGCATGGCATTCCTAGAACTATTGTTAGTGATAGGGATTCCAAGTTTTTAGCACATTTCTGGCGTGTTCTATGGGGTAAGTTAGGTACTAAGTTGCTCTTCTCTACTGCATGTCATCCACAAACGGATGGTCAAACTGAAGTCGTGAATAGAACTTTGGGTACCTTGCTGCGTTCTTTAGTTAAAAACAACTTGAAATCGTGGGAAGATTGTCTACCATTTGCTGAATTCGCATATAATAGAGTTGTTCATTCATCTACTAATATGTCCCCGTTTGAGGTTGTTTACGGTTTTAATCCACTAACCCCTACTGATTTGTTACCTTTACCTGTTGAGCATCTAACGAGTGTTAAAGGTATAAGAAGAGCTGAACAAGTGAAAGAGATGCATAAAACAGTTCGTGCGCGCATCGAGCAAGCCGGCGCACGTACAGCTGTCCAAAGGAACCAACGGCGCAAGCCAATGATTTTTCAGCCTGGAGATCGTGTTTGGATTCATCTGAATCCCGGTCGATTCCCAAACCTGCGAAAATCAAAGCTGATGCCACGAGGAGATGGTCCCTTCACCGTGTTGAATCGTGTCAACGACAATGCTTATCGCATTGATTTACCAGGTGAGTATAAGTGTTCCTCTACGTTTAATGTTGCTGATCTTTCTCCCTATGTTGCAGATGATTTCGAGCAAGAAGAGCCCATGAATTCGAGGACGAATTCTTTTCAGCAAGGGGGGAATGATGAGAACAGTCCAAGCAACAATGAAGAAGAAGATGTCGAGCTGCAATTCAAAGGACCCGTTACCCGACTTCGTGCTAAGAAGCTTCAACAATATTTACAAGTGTTGATTAGAAGGAAGTTCGAAGTTGGAGAACAAGAAGATAAATGCAGCCCAAGAATTATCACTATGTTGACAACTGAAGATCAAGCCCAAGAAGATCAAGTTAATTAATTGACGAGTTTGGATCAGCCCATCTTTGATTAAATTCGTTAATTATGAAGGCCCAAGTCTAATTGGGATTTATTTAACCTAGTTTAGACTTTTATTATCTTATTTTTGGTATTTTAGTTATTTCCTTAAAAACAGTTTTTCAATAAGGAAAACAATCCTAGCTGATTAGATAGCCTTAATTTTCGTCCATCCCTTAGTATAAATAAGGGATCTAGGTTATTTTGTAAGGGAGACAATATTTTGAGAAATATAGCTTTTGCATTCCGATCTTGTCTCACCCCTTGTGTTCGAAATTATCAACTGTTAGAAGGATAGCATCTTTTAAGTTTTATCAAAGGTTCGTTCTAGATCTTCCAAGATCTAGGGTTAACTTGCTGCAATTCGTGAAGTTACTTATGTTCGGGTTTCGCCGTTAGAATCGTCGAGGTTCGAACAAGGTGTCCGATGTTCTACCGATCTCCATCGCCAATCGCCTGCCCCCTCCTCCACCCTTCAGCCTTCGCCAACAACAACAACCAGCCGTAAGTTATCTCATCTCCACCCTTCCCTAATCCTAACCGGAACCATATATTCCTCCATATTCAACCCTTCGAGCCTTAATTTCAGATTTGGTTGTTTCATTTTGTGTCGTTCATAGTTTATTTAATCGAGTCGTCTAGTCGTCGATTGGTATAATTGAGTCGTGTGTTGAGCCCTTACATTACCGTCGTGTGTTCGTTTCTGTTCTCCGCGTACTTTGTTTTAATAGTGTGTTCTCGATACCCTTGAGATCACATCAATCATCAAGTACAAGAAAGGTGAGGAAAATGTTTTCGTTGATGCTCTATCTCGAAGGTATGTACTTCTGAACTTAATGCATGCCAAGATGTTAGGTTTTGAATCGATTAAGAGCTTGTATGCAAATGATGCTTTCTTTGTTTCGATTTATGCTGCATGTTCGGTCAAGCCTAAGACAATTGATGGATATTTCGTGCATGATGGCTTTCTATTTAAAAATTTAAAGTTATGCATACCTATGTGTTCTATGCGTGAGCTACTTGTTTAGAATCGTATGCGGGAGGTTTGATGGGTCACTTTGGTGTGTCTAAGACATTAAACTTGTTGCATGAGCATTTCTTTTGGCCGCATATGAGACGTGATGTTGAAAACGTGTGTAGTAGATGCATTACCTGTCGTAGGTCTAAGTCTACTTCGCACCCGTTTGGATTATACACGCCCCTACCTGCCCCTAGTTCTCCTTGGATTGATCTATCTATGTGGGATTACCTAGGTCTAGATCGGGTAAGGATTCTGTGTTTGTTGTGGTTGATCGGTTTTCCAAAATGGCACATTTCATTGCATGCCGTAAAACTGACGATGCTGTTCACGTCGCCAATTTATTCTTTGTGCATGTTGTTAGATTGCATGGCATTCCTAGAACTATTGTTAGTGATAGGGATTCCAAGTTTTTAGCACATTTCTGGCGTGTTCTATGGGGTAAGTTAGGTACTAAGTTGCTCTTCTCTACTGCATGTCATCCACAAACGGATGGTCAAACTGAAGTCGTGAATAGAACTTTGGGTACCTTGCTGCGATCTTTAGTTAAAAACAACTTGAAATCGTGGGAAGATTGTCTACCATTTGCTGAATTCGCATATAATAGAGTTGTTCATTCATCTACTAATATGTCCCCGTTTGAGGTTGTTTACGGTTTTAATCCACTAACCCCTACTGATTTGTTACCTTTACCTGTTGAGCATCTAACGAGTGTTAAAGGTATAAGAAGAGATGAACAAGTGAAACAGATGCATAAAACAGTTCGTGCGCGCATCGAGCAAGCCGGCGCACGTACAGCTGTCCAAAGGAACCAACATCGCAAGCCAATGATCTTTCAGCCTGGAGATCGTGTTTGGATTCATCTGAATCCCGGTCGATTCCCAAACCTGCGAAAATCAAAGCTGATGCCACGAGGAGATGGTCCCTTCACTGTGTTGAATCGTGTCAACGACAATGCTTATCGCATTGATTTACCAGGTGAGTATAAGTGTTCCTCTACGTTTAATGTTGCTGATCTTTTTCCCTATGTTGCAGATGATTTCGAACAAGAAGAGCCCATAAATTCGAGGACGAATTCTTTTCAGCAAGGGGGGAATAATGAGAACAGTCCAAGCAACAATGAAGAAGAAGATGTCGAGCTGCAATTCAAAGGACCCGTTACCCGACTTCGTGCTAAGAAGCTTCAACAATATTTACAAGTGTTGAGTAGAAGGAAGTTCGAAGTTGGAGAACAAGAAGATAAATGCAGCCCATGAATTGTCACTGTGTTGACAATTGAAGATCAAGCCCAAGAAGATCAAGTTAATTAATTGACGAGTTTGGATCAGCCCATCTTTGATTAAATTCGTTAATTATGAAGGCCCAAGTCTGATTGAGATTTATTTTACCTAGTTAGACTTTTATTATCGGATTTTTGGTATTTTTAATTATTTCCTTAAAAACAGTTTTTCATTAAGGAAAACAATCCTAGTTGATTAGATAGCCTTAATTTTCGTCCATCCCGTAGTATAAATAAGGGATCTAGGTTATTTTGTCAGGGAGACAATATTTTGAGAAATAAAGCTTTTGCATTCCGATCTTGTCTCACCCCTTGTGTTCGAAATTATCAACTCTTAGAAGGATAGCATCTTTTAAGTTTTATCAAAGGTTAGTTCTAGATCTTCCAAGATCTAGGGTTAACTTGCTGCAATTCGTGAAGTTACTTGTGTTCGGGTTTCGCCGTTAGAATCGTCGAGGTTCGAACAAGGTGGCCGATCTTCTACCGATCACCATCGCCAATCGCCTGCCCCCCCCTCCTCCACCCTTCAGCCTTCGCCAACAACAACAACCAGCCGTAAGTTATCTCATCTCCACCCTTCCCTAATCCTAACCGAAACCATATATTCCTCCATATTCAACCCTTCGAGCCTTAATTTCAGATTTGGTTGTGTTTCATTTTGTGTCGTTCATAGTTTATTTAATCGAGTCGTCTAGTCGTCGATTGGTATAATTGAGTCATGTGTTGAGCCCTTACATTACCGTCGTGTGTTCGTTTCTGTTTTCCGCGTACTTTGTTTTAATAGTGTGTTCTCGATACCCTTGAGATCACATCATATAATATATTATTATTAATATATAATATTATATATTATATGTATATGTTATAATTAATATATATAATTATAATAGATTACATAATACATCATTTAATTAATTATTATTTCATATTATGACTATCATATAATACTACATATATATTAATTATAATACATTATACGTATTAATATTATATGCATATATATAAGTATATTATTTATAATATATAATTACATATATTATAAATATATAAAATATATTATATTATATATTAATAATATATTATATACTATATATAATATATTAATATATTAATAATATGTATAATCATATTAATATATAAATAATATTAGGATCATATATAATATAATTAATTATACATATTATAGTATATTATAATATATAAAGTATTATATTTGTTTTCTCTCCGCTAGGCCGTTTTGTTGATGAATATGTGTACAAGATATTCTGTGCAAGATTCCTTCTTTGGCTAAGAGATCAGAAAACGGTGTATATTCCCCTCGCCAATCAGATTGTAATATTTGCAAGGGACAATTTAGTTATTTCTCAGATTGGGACTTGAAAACCAAAAAAGCGGGTAAGGCATAAGATTTTGGTTTAAGGAGAAAAATCCAAGTGAATCTGGAAAATGAATCTATGAAACTGATATATAACCACTAGAAGAGAGTGTAGGAGCAGGTCCCCATAAATCTGAGTGTACCAACTCCAATGGCTTGGAATATTTATATGGGTATTTATTACAAGGTTTAAAGTTATGATTGAACTTGTCTTGGTGAGAACTCTGGTTCATACTCGAACTCTTGATCTTGACTAGTTTTAGGTTGGTTTGATCCTGATTCTTCAGTAATAGGATTGACTATGAACGATGTATAAGTAAGTCCTTCAGTATCCTCATGTGGATGGCTTTTATTGGCAAAACATAGATGGATATACAGTTCTCGGTGCTCTTCCTTATTATCTTGGATAGGATATATTAATTATATAAATATGTAATATATTAATTTATTATATGATACTATTATAAGATACTATTATAATATTAATATTATAATATTATATATATAATATATTATTATTAATATATAATATTATATATTATATGTATAATATTAATATTATAATATTATATATATATAATATATTATTATTAATACATAATATTATATATTATATGTATATGTTATAATTAATAGATATAATTATAATAGATTACATAATACATTTATAATTAATTATTATTTCATACCATGACTATCATATAATACTACATATATATTAATTATAATACATTATACGTATTAATATTATATGCATATATATAAGTATATTATTTATAATAAATAATTACATATATTATAAATATATAAAATATATTATATTATATACTATATATATTAATATAATATATGAATAATATGTATAATTATATTAATATATAAAGAATATTAGTATCATATATAATATAATTAATTATACATATTATAGTATATTATAATATATACAGTATTATATATGTTTTCTCTCTGCTAGGCCGTTTGTTTTGTTGATGAATATGTGTACAAGATATTCTGTGCAAGATTCCCTCTTCAGCTAAGAGATCAGAAAACAGTCTATATTCCCCTCGCTAATCAGATGACAATATTTGCAAGGTACAATTTAGTTATTTTTCAGATTGGGACTTGAAAACCAAAAAAGCTTGTAAGGCATCAGATTTCGGTTTAAGGAGAAAAATCCAAGTCAATCGGGAAAATCTATCTATGAAACTGATATATAACCACTAAAAGATAGTATAGGAGCAGGTCGCCATAAATCTGAGTGTAACAACTCCAAAGGCATGGAATATTTATATAGGTATTCATTACAAGGTTTAAATTTATGATTGAACTTGTCTTGGTCGAACTCGGGGTCATACTCTAACTCTTGATCTTGACTTGTTCCAGGTTGGTTTGATCCTGATTCTTCAGCAATAGTATTGACTATGAACGATGTATAAGTAAGTCCTTCAGTATCCTCATGTGGAGGGCTTTTGTCGGCAAAACATAGATGGACATAAAGTTCTCGGTGCTCTTCCTTATTATCTTGGATTGGACATATTAATTATATAAATATGTAATATATTAATTTATTATAAGATACTATTATAATATTAATATTATAATATTATATATATAATATATTATTATTAATACATAATATTATATATTATATGTATATGTTATAATTAATATTTATAATTATAATATATTACATAATACATTATTTAATTAATTATTATTTCATACAATGACTATCATATAATACTACATATATATTAATTATAATATATTATACGTATTAATATTATATGCATATATATAAGTATATTATTTATAATATATCATTACATATTTTATAAATATATAAAATATATTATATTATATATTAATAATATATTATATACTATATATTAATATAATATATGAATAATATGTATAATTATATTAATATATAAATAATATTAGTATCATATATAATATAATTAATTATACATATTATAGTATATTATAATATATACAGTATTATATATGTTTTCTCACCGCAAGGCCGTTTTGTTGATGAATATGTGTACGAGATATTCTGTGCAAATTTCCCTCTTTGGCTCAGAGATCAGTAAACTGTCTATATTACCCTCGCCAATCAGATTGTAATATTTGCAAAGGACAATTTACTTATTTTTCAGCTTGGGACTTGAAAACCAAAAAAGCATGTAAGGCATCAGATTTTGTTTTAGGGAGAAAAATCCAAGTGAATCTGGAAATGAACCTATGAAACTTATATATAACCACTAGAAGAGAGTGTAGGAGCAGGTGCCTGTAAGTCTGAGTGTAGCAACTCCAAAGGCCTGGTATATTTATATACAAATATAATATATTAATAATATGTATAATTATATTAATATATAAAGAATATTAGTATCATATATAATATAATTAATTATAAATATTATAGTATATTATAATATATATAGAATTATATATTTTTTCTCTCCGCTAGGCCGTTTTGTTGATGAATAATGTGTACGAGATATTCTGTGCAAGATTCCCTCTTTGGCTAAGAGATCAGAAAACGGTCTATATTCCCCTCGCCAATCAGATTGTAAAATTTTCAAGGGACAATTTAGTTATTTTTCAGATTGGGACTTGAAACCAAAAAAGCATGTAAGGCATCATATTTTGGTTTAAGGAGAAAAATCCAAGTGAATCTGGAAAATGAATCTATGAAACTGATATATAACCACTATTACATATGTGTATTATGTATATACTATTATATTAATAATTAATATTATATATAATATATTATGTAATATACATATATTATATAATACTTATTAATATATAATAATATTATAATATTAATATATAGTATAATATATTATTAATATATATTATATAATATATGCTAATTAATATTATTATATATAACATACATATATATAATTATACAAATATGTATATTATATGTTAATTAATAGTATATTAATTATAATACATATAATACATATATAGTATATAATATTAATATGTATATATACTATAAATATATATTATATGGTGTTCATGTATAATTATATTAAAATATAATTATAATATTACAATATATTAATTGTATAATTATATTACTATATATACTATAATGTATATAATAGTATTAATATATTATAAATATATATGTATTATATAATATCCATAATATAATTAATAATATTATTATACATATATTTATGTATTAATATAATAATACTATTAATATATTGTAATATTATATTATATAGTATATATCATATATGTATAATATCATATAACATTAATAATATATATACATTATGATTATATATTATATCATATATTAATAATATATTATAATAGGTATATATTATAATAATATATTATATTCATATTATAATATATATAAATAATAATTATGTTATAATATATAATATATAATATATATTAATATATACATATAGTATATATTATAAAATACATATATGTATATATTTAGAAATTAATATCTACTATTAAGAACATATATATTATAATAATAATTAATATATTATAATGTATATTACAGTATATTATATTATAACATGATATATAATAATTAATTATTATACATATTAATATATACTAATAATATGTAGTATGATACATATACATCGTAAGTAATTATAATATTATTAATATATGTATATATTACTATTATTAATTAATATGTATAATAGGGTTAATTAATACTATATAATTATATTATATTTATATTACATAATATAATATTGTATATATTATATACTATATAATTTTATAATATTAATCAAAATATTCTTCGACCGACAAGACGAGAACAACCTGGCTCTGATACCATAAGAGGCGAGTATAGAGCATACTTTATACTATAAGAATAATAAGATGGAGAATATGATGAGCCATAGACTAGTTTAAGGGCTTTGGAGAAGATAATTAAGAACTTAAAAACTCATAAGTATGGAAAATAGAGTGTTTATTTATTTTCATGTGTTTTACAATTGACTCAACTCTCCTATTTATAAAGTTTCGGGAGTGAAGAGTCATAAACGCTTACAAAGACACGTGTCAGATTGGCAACCTTCATCAAATAACTCCTCATTTTAAGAAGGTTTCATGTAGGACATGTCATCCTAGATTGCTTGCAAGACACTTATCTCAAAGACACCTCACTAGATGAGATGTCATGTCTAGGAAAGTACACAACTACCCTTATAACATGGGTGTTACATTATTTTAAAGATAAAACGTAACTTTAAGTACACCTCACTAGATGAGATGTTGGCCATCTCCAGGAATTCTCAACGGTGAGGGCTTTTGACACACTTCTTTAATATGTTTGACTACTGCAGTTCGGTCGACATCCCAAGGAGGTGGACTTTTCCTTAGAAGCTTTGTCAATTTGCTTGTAAAGGCTGAACATTTGGGGATAAAACTTTTAAGATAGTTGACGATTCCAAGGAACTATTGAACCCGTTTAATAGATAAATTCTTATCCGGGAACTTAAGTAGTTCTTGGGATAGGTGTGATCCTGGTTCATCTCCCCATCCTCAATCTTCATGCCCAGAAAATCAATAAATTTTTGCTTGATCACACTTTTCTTTTGGGATAGCATAATACCATATTTTTGTACCAAGTCTATGAACATGTTGAAAAGTTGTTCATGTTCCTCTATATTATTGGAATATAAGAGGATATCATCAATATAGACAAGGGTGTTGTTTAGTATGGGTTCGAAGATTTTCATCATGGTATTTTCATCATGGTATTTTGGAAAAGATTTGGGCTTCTGAGAGTTAAGAGAACATGACTTTTGTCCTGGGCAAAGGGAATTTACATCAAGTAAGTAATAGTTGAGAGGTTTGTAATCAAAGAATAACCTCTTCTTTCCTCGGACTGGTTCTGCTCTCTTATTGACATAAAAAGCAGGGTAAGCCCAATTTGAGTGGGTGGCTTCAATTAGGCCAAAGTATAATAGCTCGCTACATTCTTATCGGGCCAAATTCAGCTATTCTGGTGTCATGCCAGGATGCGTGGCTTTAGTGGCGTATATTATAATATACTATAATATGTATAATTAATTATATTATATATGATACTAATATTATTATATATTAATATAATTATACATATTATTAATATATTATATTAATATATAATATAATATATTACATATTTATATAATTAATATGTCTAATCCAAGAAAATAAGGATGAGCACCGAGAACTTTATATCCATCTATGTTTTGCCAATAAAGGCCATCCACATGAGGATACTGAAGAACTTACTTATACATCGTTCATAGTCAATCATATTACTAAAGAATCAGGATCAAACTAACCTGGAACTAGTCAAGATCAAGAGTTCGAGTATGAACCCGAGTTCGACCAAGGCAAGTTCAATCATAAATTTAAAGCTTGTAATAAATACCCATATAAATATTCCATGCCTTTGGAGTTGGTACACTCAGATTTATGGGGACCTGCTCCTACACTCTCTTCTAGTGGTTATATATCAGTTTTATAGATTCATTTTCCAGATTCACTTGGATTTTTCTCCTTAAACCGAAATCTGATGCCTTAATTCTTTTTTAGTTTTCAAGTCCCAATCTGAAAAATAACAAAATTGTCCCTTGCAAATATTACAATCTGATTGGCGAGGGGAATATAGACCGTTCACTGATCTCTTAGCCAAAGAGGCAATCTTGCACAGAATATCTTGTACACATATTCATCAACAAAACGGTCTAGCGGAGAGAAAACATATATAATACTGTATATATTATAATATACTATAATATGTATAATTAATTCAATTATCTATGAAACTAATATTATTTATATATTAATATAATTATATGTATTATTAATATATTATATTAATATATATAGTATATAATATATTATTAATATATAATATAATATATTTTATATATTTATAATATATATAATTATATATTATAAATAATATATGCATATAATATTAATACGTATAATATATTATAATTAAAATATATGTGGTATTATATGATAGTCATAATATGAAATAATAATTAATTAAATAATGTTTATGTAATCTATTATAATTATATATATTAATTATAACATATACATATAATATATAATATTATATGTTAATAATAATATATTATATATATATAATATTATAATATTAATATTATAATAGTATCTTATAATAAATTAATATATTACATATTTATATAATTAATATGTCCAATCCAAGAAAATAAGGAAGAGCATAGAGAACTTTATATCCATCTATGTTTTACCAATAAAAGTCATTCACATGAGGATACATCGTTCATAATCAATCCTATTACTGAAGAATCAGGATCAAACCAACCTGGAACAAGTCAAGATCAATAGTTCGAGTATGAACCCGAGTTCGACCAAGACAAGTTCAATCATAAATATAAACCTTGTAATAAATACCCGTATAAATATTCCATGCCTTTGGAGTTGGTGCACTCAGATTTATGGGGACCTGCTCCTACACTCTCTTCTAGTGGTTTTATATCAGTTTAATAGATTCATTTTCCAGATTCACTTGGATTTTTCTCCTTAAACCAAAATCTGATGCCTTATATGCTTTTTTGGTTTTCAAGTCCAAATTTGAAAAATAACTAAATTGTCCCTTTCGAATATTACGATCTGATTGGCGAGGGGAATATAGACCGTTTTCTGATCTCTTAGCCAAAGAGGGAACGTTGCACAGAATATCTTGTACACATATTCATCAACAAAACGGCCTAGCAGAGAGAAAACATATATAATACTGTATATATTATAACATTCTATAATATGTATAATTAATTATATTATAAATGATACTAATATTATTTATATATTAGTATAATTATACATATTATTAATATATTATATTAATATATATAGTATATAATATATTATTAATATATAATATAATATATGTAATTATATATTAAAAATAATATACTTATATATATGCATATAATATTAATACGTATAAAATATTATAATTAATATATATGTAGTATTATATGATAGTCATAATATGAAAGAATAAGTAATTAAATAATGTATTATGTAATCTATGATAATTATATACATTATTATAACATATACATATAATATTATATATTATATATTAATATTAATATATTATATATATAATATTATAATATTAATATTATAATAGTATCTTATAATAAATTAATATATTACATATTTATATAATTAATATGTCCAATCCAAAATAATAAGGAAGAGCACCGAGAACTTTATGTCCATCTATGTTTTGCCAATAAAAGAAATCCACATGAAGATACTGAAGGACTTACTTATACATTGTTCATAGTCAATCCTATTACTGAAGAATCAGGATCAAACCAACCTGGAACTAGTCAAGATCAAGAGTTCGAGTATGAACCCGAGTTCTCACCAAGACAAGTTCAATCATAATATTAAACATTGTAATAAATACCCATATAAATATTCCAAGCCATTGGACTTGGTACACTCAGATTTATGGGGACCTGCTCCTACACTCTCTTCTAGTGGTTATATATCAGTTTCATAGATTCATTTTCCAGATTCAATTGGATTTTTCTTCTTAAACCAAAATCTAATGCCTTACATGCTTTTTTGGTTTTCATGTCCCAATCTGAAAAATAACTAAATTGTCCCTTGCAAATATTACAATCTGATTGGCGAGGGGAATATAGACCGTTTTATGATCTTTAGCCAAAGAGGGAATCTTGCACAGAATATCTTATACATATATATTCATCAACAAAACTGCCTAGCGGAGAGAAAACATATCTAATACTATATATATTATAATATACTATAATATGTATAATTAATTATATTAGATATGATACTAATATTATTTATATATTAATATGATTATACATATTATTAATATATTATATTAATATATATAGTATATAATATATTATTAATATATAATATAATATATTTTATATATTTATAATATATGTAATTATATATTATAAATAATATACTTATATATATGCATATAATATTAATACGTATAATATATTATTATTAATATATATGTAGTATTATATGATAGTCATTATATGAAATAATAATTTATTAAATAATGAATTATATAATTTATTATATTATATATATTAATTATGGCATATACATATAATATATAATATTATATATTAATAATAATATATTATATATATTATATTATAATATTAATATTATAATAATATCTTTTAATAAATTAATATATTACATATTTATATAATTAATATGTCCAATCCAAGATAATAAGGAAGAGCACCGAGAACTTTATGTCCATCTATGTTTTGCCAACAAAAGTCATCCACATGAGGATACTGAAGGACTTACTTATAAATCGTTCATAGTCAATCCTATTACTGAAGAATCCGGATCAAACCAACCTGGAACTAGTCAAGATCAAGAGTTCGAGTATGAAGCTGAGTTCTCACCAAGACAAGTTCAATCATATAATACTATTAATATTATACATATAATATATAATATTATATATTAATAATAATATATTATATATATAATATTATAATATTAATATTATAATAGTATCTTATAATAAATTAATATATTACATATTTATATAATTAATATATCCTATCCAAGATAATAAGGAAGAGCACCGAGAACTGTATATCCATCTATGTTTTGCCAATAAAAGCCATCCACATGAGGATACTGAAGGACTTACTTATACATCGTTCATAGTCAATCCTATTACTGAAGAATCAGGATCAAACCAACCTAAAACTAGTCAAGATCAAGAGTTCGAGTATGAACCAGAGTTCTCACCAAGACAAGTTCAATCATAAATTTAAACCTTGTAATAAATACCCATATAAATATTCCAAGCCATTGGAGTTGGTACACTCAGATTTATGGGGACCTGCTCCTACACTCTCTTCTAGTGGTTATATATCAGTTTCATAGATTCATTTTCCAGATTCACTTGGATTTTTCTCCTTAAACCAAAATCTGATGCCTTACATGCTTTTTTGGTTTTCAAGTCCAAATCTGAAAAATAACTAAATTGTCCCTTGCAAATATTACAATCTGATTGGCAAGGGGAATATAGACCGTTTTCTGATCTCTTAGCCAAAGAGGGAATCTTGCACAGAATATCTTGTACACATATTCATCAACAAAAGGGCCTAGCGGAGAGAAAACATATATAATACTTTATATATTATAATATACTATAATATGTATAATTAATTATATTATATATGATACTAATATTATTTATGTATTAATATGATTATACATATTATTAGTATATTATATTAATATATATAGTATATAATATATTATTAATATATAATATAATATATTTTATATATTTATAATATATGTAATTATATATTATAAATAATATTCTTATATATATGAATATAATATTAATACGTATAATATATTATAATTAATATATATGTAGTATTATATGATAGTCATTATATGAAATAATAATTTATTAAATAATGAATTATGTAATCTATTATAATTATATATATTAATTATAGCATATACATAAATTAATATATTACATATTTATATAATTAATATGTCCAATCCAAGATAATAAGGAAGAGCACCGAGAACGTTATGTCCATCTATGTTTTGCCAATAAAAGTCATCCACATGAGGATACTGAAGGACTTACTTATACATCGTTCATACTCAATCCTATTACTGAAGAATCAGGATCAAACCAACATGGAACTAGTCAAGATCAAGAGTTCGAGTATGAACCCGAGTTCGACCAAGAAAAGTTCAATCATAAATATAAACCTTCTAATAAATACCCATATAAATATTCTAAGCCTTTGGAGTTGGTGCACTCAGATTTATGGGGACCTGCTCCTATACTCTCTTCTAGTGGTTATATATCAGATTTATCAGTTTCATAGATTCATTTTCCAGATTCACTTGGATTTTTATCCTTAAACCAAAATATTATGCCTTGCATGCATTTTTGGTTTTCAAGTCACAATCAAAAAAATAACTAAATTGTCCCTTGCAAATATTAC
This sequence comes from Caryopteris x clandonensis, assembly GCA_028749325.2. Classification (NCBI taxonomy): domain Eukaryota; kingdom Viridiplantae; phylum Streptophyta; class Magnoliopsida; order Lamiales; family Lamiaceae; genus Caryopteris; species Caryopteris x clandonensis. The sequence goes on from JAPYKT020000021.1 coordinate 378,040, forward strand.
AATCTGATTGGCGAGGGGAATATAGACTGTTTTTTGATCTCTCAGCCGAAGAGGGAATCTTGCACAGAATATCTTGTACACATATTCATCAATAAAAAAGGCCTAGCGGAGATAAAACATATATAATACTGTATATATTATAATATACTATAATATGTATAATTAATTATATTATATATTATAGTAATATTCTTTATATATTAATATAATTATACATATTATTAATATATTATATTAATATATAGTATATAATATATTATTAATATATAATATAAGTTATTTTATATATTTATAATATATGTAATTATATATTATAAATAATATACATATATATGAATATAATAATAATACGTATAATATCTTATAATTAATATTTATGTAGTATTATATGATAGTCATTATATGAAATAATAATTAGTTAAATTATGAATTATGTAATCTATTATAGTGAATATATAATAATTATAACATATACATATAATATATAATATTATATATTAATAATAATATATTATGTCTATAATTTTATAATATTAATATTATAATAGTATCTTTAAATAAATTAATATATTACATATTTAAATAATTAATATGTCCAATCCAAGATAATAAGGAAGAGCACCGAGACCTTTATGTCCATCTATGTATTGCCAATAAAAACCATCCACATGAGGATACTGAAGGACTTTCTTATACATCGTTCATAGTCAATCCTATTTCTGAAGAATCAGGATCAAACCAACCGGGAACTAGTCAAGATCAAGAGTTCGAGTATGAACCCGAGTTCGACCAAGACAAGTTCAATCATAAATTTAAACCTGGTAAAAAATACCCATATAAATATTCGAAGCCTTTGGAGTTGGTACACTCAGATTTATGGGGACCTACTCTTACACTCTCTTCTAGTGGATATATATCAGTTCCATAGATTCATTTTCCAGATTCACTTGGATTTTTCTCCTAAAACCAAAATATGATGCCTTACATGCTTCTTTGGTTTTCAAGTCCCAATCTGAAAAATAACTAAATTGTCCCTTGAAAATTTTACAATCTGATTGGCGAGGGGAATATAGACCGTTTTCTGATCTCTTAGCCAAAGTGGGAATCTTGCACACAATATCTCGTACACATTATTCATCAACAAAACGGCCTAGCGGAGAGAAAAAAAAATATAATACTATATATATTATAATATACTATAATATGTATAATTAATAATGTTATGTAGGATACTAATATTCTTTATATATTAATATAATTATACATATTATTAATATATTATATTAATTTATATAGTATATAATATATTATTAATAAATAAGATAATTTATTTTATATATTTATAATATATGAAATTATAGATTTTAAATAATATACTTATATATATACATATAATAAATTATAATTAATATATATGTATTTATTATATGACAGTCATTATATAAAATAATAATTAATTAAATAATGAATTATGTAATCTATTATAATTATATATATTAATAATAACATATACATATAATATATAATATTATATAATAATAATAATATATTATATATAATTTTGTAATATTAATATTATAATAGTATCTTATAATAAATTAATATATTTCATATTTATATAATTAATCTGTCCAATCCAAGATAATAAGGATGCGCACCGAGAACTTTATGTCCATCTATGTTTTGCCAATAAAAGCTATCCACATGAGGATACTGAAGGACTTACTTATACATTTTTCTAGTCAATCCTATTACTGAAGAATCAGGATCAAACCAACCTGGAACTAGTCAAGATTAAGTGTTCGAGTATGAACTCGAGTTCTCACCAAAGCAAGTTCAATCATAAATATAAACCTTGTAAAAAATACCCATATAAATATTCGAAGCCTTTGGAGTTGGTACACTCAGATTTATGGGGACCTGCTCCTACACTCTCTTCTAGTGTTTATATATCAGTTTCAAAGATTCATTTTCCAGATTCACTTGGATTTTTCTTCTTCAACCAAAATATGAAGCCTTACATGCTTTTTTGGTTTTCAAGTCTCAATCTGAAAACTAACTAAATTGTCCCTTGCAAATATTACAATAGTATTGGCGAGGGGAATATAGACCGTTGTCTGATCTCTTAGCCAAAGAGGGAATCTTGCACAGAATATCTTGTGCACATATTCATGAAGGAAACGGTCTAGCGGAGGGAAAACATATATAATACTAAATATATTATAATATACTATAATAAGTATAATTAATTATATTATATACGATACTAATAGTATTTATATATTAATAGGGAGGTGCTATACACACCACCCTTTCTTCTAAACACACCACACCATTTAATTTTACAAAAAAGGACCTTAACAAAATTACCAAAATAACCCTCAAAATTAAAAAAAAAAAATTGGCACCTGTGAAGCTTTCTTCCCCCTTCTCTTCTCCCTTCCCCCTTCCCTTCTCTGCGTAAAACCCTAAAAATTTTAAATCAAAAATTGATTCATTCACCATATTTTTTTCTTATATTCATGGACAATCAACAAGTACATCTAAAATCGGTAAGTTTTGGAATGTTTTATTGTACTACATTGTGTTTTGTCTTTCATTTTCTTTCAAAACTGAAATCTGCATCGCGTAGCAGAAATTTCGGGTGCGTTCGGCCTGTATCAGCCGAACGTAAGCCTAAACACTGAAATCTGCATCGCGTCTGAAGGCCGAACACATTATGTAACGTTCGGCTACCCACGGCCGAACACTTCGTGTTGTGTTCGGCTACTCACGGCCGAACACTTCGTGCTGTGTTCGGCTGATACAGGCCGAACGCATGTTCGGCTGTTCTAGGCCGAACACGGATTGTCTTGTAATTTTTTTGGTTGTTTTCTGATTCATTTAATTTTATTTTCAGGAGACCTCAAGAACAAGTGCTTTTATTTTAGATAACAACGAGGTTGTTGTTGATTATCAAGATGTGTTTAATACAATGGTTTTGTTCGAATCACAAGAAAATTTGATTTCTTGGGTCCGTGAAAAGGCTATCCCATTAGGCATAGTAGTGGTTGTGATGAGGTCAGAAATCGGAGATGAATGCAGACGACCTCGTTTGTGGTTAGGATGCGAACGAGGGGGTAAATATCGGCCACCGAAAAAAAACAGAGCAAAGAGAAAAATGAAAATCAAGAAACAAATGAATGTGGAAGAGAATTGGAAGAGGTAGAGAATAAAACAATTGAGCATCGTCGTCGCGGAACCAAGAAATGCGATTGTCCATTTCGTCTAAAAGGAACATACTACAAAGAGACTGATGCATGGGCCTTGGAGGTCATTTGTGGTTCGCATAATCACGAGATGTCAAGATATTTAGAGGGTCACTCTTTTGCTGGCCGTTTAACTACGGATGAGGTGAAATTGGTGTCTGATCTATCTACCGGTAATAGCCGTCCTAGGGACATATTGTTTACGTTACAGAAGAGGTATACAGAAAATAAATCTACGATAAAGACTATCTACAATATTCGACAGAAGAACAGACTAGTCGAACACTGTGGCAGGTCACAGCTGCAATATCTCATGGGCAAACTTAAGGAGAAAGATTTTTTCTTCCATACTAGGCGGTGTGAGCAAACAGATGCTGTGAGAGATATGTTTTGGGCCCATCCGACAAGTGTGAAGTTGCTCCGGGCCTTTCCAAATGTCTTGTTAATGGATTGTACATACAAAACAAACCGGTACAAACTACCGTTTTTAGAAATTGTTGGGGTGACTTCCACAAACATGACATTTTCAGTTGCATGTGCCTATCTAGAATCCGAGAAGGAGGATAATTACTTATGGGCGTGCAATGTCCTTAAAGATTTGATGGACCAATCCAGCCTACCGAAAATATTTGTAACCGACCAAGAGCTTGCACTGATAAATGCAATCGAGATAACGTTTCCTAGTTCTCATCATTTGCTATGTCGGTGGCACATCAACAGAAATGTAATGCATAAATGCAAGAAATACTTTAGCACAAAGGAACAATGGAATTCGTTTATTGCAGCTGGAATTCGTTGATTTTTGCCGAATCAGAGCACAGGTTCGAAGAGTTGCTGCAGCGGTTTCAGAATGATTTTTCCTATAAAAAAGAGGCTGTGAAATATGTTTTGGACAATTGGATAAGTGGGTATAAGGAGCGATTTGTTTCTTGTTGGGTGAACAACTTGATGCATTTTGAAAATACCACAACAAATAGGTATTAAATAATCATTCATCATTTATATGCTATATTATTATTTTATTTCTGTATATTGTTATTTATGTTATATGATCATTAATATTTTTTTCTCCATATAGGGCGGAGGGCCATCATGCAAAGTTGAAAAAACAACTTCAATCGAGTACAGGCACTTTTGAAACGTGTTGGGAAAAATTTTTCATCCTTCTCGAAACATCGCATAATGCAATCAAAAGTTCATTCGAGAAGAGCATAAATATAGTCCAACATTGGTACTCATCTCCTGTATTCCAAATGATAAGGGGTATGGTTTCTATCTCTGCTTTGGATATGATTTTGGATGAAATGGTTGGTATTGGAGAAGATGGCATCGATCCTTTATTATGTGGGTGTATTTTGCGAAAAACTTGTGGTCTTCCATGTGCTCACGAGCTATCTGAATATGTTCGGGAGAATATGCCTATCCCCCTAGATAGAGTTGACCGATTTTGGAGAAAGCTGGACATGGAACCTGTGGATGAAGTCAATAAAAATATATCGGATGACATAAAAAATTCTTTCAAGAAGACACTTGATGAAATTGTCAACCAATTTGAGGGTGCACATGATGAATCACATAAGTTGTTAATGTTGAAGAGGTTGAGAGAGTTTACACACCCAACAACTTCATCCCTCATTGAACCACAAGTCCAACTACGTACGCGTGGACGTCCTGCCAAAACAAAAGCAAAAAAGAACAACCCCACAAAAAAAAGATTCAAGTGCTTTTGAGTATGTTCAATCCATCCACGACAGTTGTTCGCCAGGGGAAGAGCCAATTTTCATAAGTGGAGAAAACGTGTCCAGTGCTAATATTAGTTCCACTCGACGAGAAAAACAAAAGGTACTTATGAAGTATAAACAAAATTTGTGGTGTTTTCTTTCTCTTTGCCGTCCTAATCAATGATAACTGTATGATATCCAGGTGGTTCGACGTGCAAGTAATGTTATTCCCACAAACAAGTATATTGAATTTTTTGAAGACATTCCACATATCTTTCGGCCATATGTTTGTGGGACTAAGAACGTTAGAGGAGACGGGCACTGTGGATTTCGTGCAATTGCCGAGCTAATGAACTATGGGGAAGACTCGTGGTCTAGAGTTCGTTGTGACTTGATTCATGAATTACAACAATTTGGAGAAATGTATGCACCCATATTCAAGGAGCACGGACGTGTTGGGGAAGTTGAAGATACATTACACTGTTTTGAGGAGAGAGCCCCTAGACGACACTAGCTTGATATCCCTGATATGGGCCACATGATTGCAACTGTCTACAACGTAGCACTTGTGGTGCTAACACAAATTGCAAACTATACTTTCCTTCCCCTGAGGACTGCAAACCCAGAAGATCCGAAGCTTATTTGCATAGCTTTGGTATCACAAAGCACGCATTTTTGCGCGGTAAAATTATTTTCTTATTATTACATTTTCTTATGATTTTCAATTTTTCAGAGAAATTTTTCTTATACGTGCAATGTGACAGGTCTCATTAAGCACTGGATGCCCGTTGCCTCCTGTTCTGCATGCATGGCATGAACATCGCCTTCCATGTGCTACTGGATGGGAGATATTCTATAGAAGTCGTTTTCAAATGTATAATGCCATTTGTTTACAAAATAACTGATATGTACTTTTTTTTTTTAAAATTGTGGAATATTATTTATTTTACATCTTCTATAAATACAAAATTTGCAAAGTTATGATGAAATCTTTCCGATAAATCGCCAATCATATGATGAAATTATTGAAATTGCAAACTATGTTATTTACATTATGTCCCAAAAAACAGAATGTACAAAATCCATAAAAAACGAAGTTTCAGTGCGTTCGGCCAACACTGGCCGAACGAAACATAATACGTTCGGCCAGCACTGGCCGAACATCCTATACCATGTTCGGCCAGCACTGGCCGAACGTATTGTGATCCGTTCGGCCAGTGTTGGCCGAACGCCCTGACACTTCGTTTTTTATGGATTTTGTACATTCTGTCCAAAAAAAACAGAATGTACAAAATCCATAAAAACGAAGTGTCAGGGCGTTCGGCCAACACTGGCCGAACGTATCACACTACGTTCGGCCAGTGCTGGCCGAAAATGGTATAGGATGTTCGGCCAGTGCTGGCCGAACGTATTGTGTTTTGTTCGGCCAGTGTTGGCCGAATGCACTGAAACTTCGTGTTATACAGTCTGTTTTTTCGGGTTTCTATTTTTTTCGGGTTATGTATTTTGTACGTTGAGTTTTTTTTTTTTTCAACGAATGCAAAAATCAAGCGTAGTGTAGGCAAACAGAGTAACGAACAAACATTAAAATTATAATTTAAAAATATTAGAAACACCGAATAAAATAATAATTTAACATTCAAATGTATAAAAATTTAATGTCATACATATATGTTTACAAAAGCACTACTCTACTCATCGGAATCACCCCCGTCATCCACCGTGAGACCATCGAGTATTCTTGTAGCCTCCTCGACTCTAGGCATCACATAATCCAGCAATAGATGCGGATCCTGGGCTGTCCACATGCGAACCAGTGGGTGAAGAATATTCCGGGCATCATTGAATCGAGCCCACATTTGACTAGGGTTCGCATCAACCGAAAAATGCCATACTGCGGATATAAGCTCGGGGTTTTGGACTTGTGGATGGGAGAATGTACGGTACCAATCCATATACTCTGGTACAGTCTCCCATGCTGGCTGTGCAAGTCTCCCCCGTCGCTGGATGGACAACACGTGGCTATCCCATGAGAGAAACATGGATCCAAGCACCCCCCATGAAAGTACGTACTGACCGGGCATTTTTCCTCTTCTTGCCAGAACTGGATCCAATGGAGGCAACGGGATATGCTGGACATGACCGAACTGCCTTAACACTCGATCAGGGTGGTATGGTTCGACAATGTCCAACGCCTTTATGCAGCCATGATAAAACGTCACTTCAGGATGTTCGAATCGATCACGTACTTGCTGATAAGGATCCCAGATGACCTACGTATTGAATTGTTCATGTTATATATTTGAAAAATACATATATTTGTGAAAAAATAATTAAAAAGACCCTTACTTCGTGTGGTTGGAGTGCATCCAACCACTCCCTGCACGCCTGCAAACCCAAAGTGTTGGGTCCACCTTGCCCGTGCTGTGCCCATCGCATGGCTAGTGGAAACCTCGGATCGTACTCCACATTAAATTGAGGTCGTGGGATCGTCGGGAAGTGCTCGTAAATCCATGCCTACATATATACAAATGTAAGGGTACAACATACTAAAAATTGTAACATAACGTAAAAGTAAATAATTTTCAAAGAATGACGTACCTCCAGTAGTGTAAGATATCCAGCGATTTGCTTTACTCCCGCCCTTGATGCGGAGCCTAACTGCCTATAAAGATAGGCAAGGGCAGCAGCACCCCATGCAAATTCCCGGACGACGCTCGTGTCTTCCAGCAGCTTCAGATAGCCAGCAGAGATCCGAATACCACTTTTGTCGGAAAATATGGTACACCCAAGGATATAAAGTATATAAGCTCGAGCTGCCTTCTCTGCAGCTCGTCTCTGCGTAATCTGAACGCTGTCCGAGAAAGTGATACGAAGCCACTCTAGCTTCACAGACTGCCCTCTCTTGTCATTGAGGGCCAATACGGCATCCTCAACTGACACACCCAACAACCGATGTATCAGTGCAGGTGAGAATTCTGCAGGATCGTCTTCCACCTGCACCGGCTGCCCAACCACCGGAAGACCGAGTAAAGACGACACATCATCTAATGTGATCGACATCTCACCAAAGGGTAGGTGGAAAGTGTTGGTCTCCGGCTGCCACCGTTCGACGAATGCAGAAATGAGGTTCCGGTTGGGAGCTTTGTAGGATATCTTGCTCAAATTGTGAAGCCCGGACCGCTTCACATACGACCTCCAGACTCGGGTCGTCTCGTCCTCAGGATACACCCATCGAAGAAGCTTCGAAGTGTGGCAGAGGCATTTTAAAACGCCTCTCTCATTGCCATTCCACACGTCGGCGGCTACGTGTGTTTTGAAGCTTCGCAGTAATGACGGATCGTAGGGGCCGCCGGGAAATGGGCCCATCAATAACTCATTCTGCTCGGCTTGCCTCACTTGTTCTTGAGGCATTTCGGCATATTCCTCCTCCTGTTCTTCCGGCACGTGAGAAGGACCCGCCTCTTGCTGGGCAGCCCGTAATTGTCTATTTGAAGCGGTAGGCCGTCTTCTCCTTCTTTCGTAAACTATAACATAAGATAATTAAAATGTTAACATACATACGTTGCAAAAAAAAAATTAAAAAAATAGCAGGCTCTTCGGCCAACACTGGCCGAACTCCTCGCAGGCTGTTCGGCCAACCAGCGCCGAACGCCTCGCAGGCTGTTCGGCCAACCAGCGCCGAACGCCTGCGATTCTCGCGACAGAAATATATTAATTGAAATCTCGGAATTGCGGCACATTACCTGGAGTTTCGCGTTCGGCGTCCATTGCCTCCTACGGTGAATGTGTATGTGCACTTCGGGATGGTGGAGGGGAAGGGTTTTTGCGTGGGAGAGGTGTTTGGCGGATGGGGAAGGGTTTTCGCGTAGGTTTCCTGTCGGCGGATGGAGAGGAACAAATTGTGAATTTTTTGAAAGGTCAGGGGTATTTTTGATATTTTTGTGGTGTGTTTAGTAATTTTGAATTTTTAAATGTAGTGTTGTGTGGTGTGTTTAGTAAATGTGGTGTGTTTAGAAATTTAGGTGGTGTGGTTAGATTATACCATATTAATATGATTATACATATTATTAATATATTATGTTAATATATACAGTATATAATATATTATTAATATATAATATAACATATTTTATATATTTATAATATATGTAATTATATATTATAAATAATATACTTATATATATGCATATAATATTAATTCGTATAATATATTATAATTAATATATATGTAGTATTATATGATAGTCATTATATGAAATAATAATTTATAAAATAATGAATTATGTAATCTATTATAATTATATATTAATTATCGCATATACACATAATATATAATATTATATATTAATAATAATACATTTTATATATAATATTATAATATTAATATTATAATAGTATCTTATAATAAATTAATCTATTACATATTTATATAGTTAATATGTCCAATCCAAGATAATAAGGAAGAGCACCGAGAACTTTATGTCCATCTATGTTTGACCTATAAAAGCCATCCACATGAGGATACTGAAGGACTTACTTATACATCGTTCATAATCAATCCTATTTATGAAGAATCAGGATCAAACCAACCTAGAACTAGTCAAGATCAAGAGTCCGAGTATGAACCCGAGTTCGACCAAGACAAGTTCAATCATAAATTTAAACCTTGTAAAAAATACCCATATAAATATTCGAAGCCTTTGGAGTTGGTACACTCAGATTTATGGGGACCTACTCCTACACTCTCTTCTAGTTTTTATATATCAGTTTCATAGATTCAATTTTCAGATTCACATGGATTTTTCTCCTTCAATCAAAATATGATGCCTTACATGCTTTTTTGGTTTTCAAGTCCCATCTGAAAAATAACTAAATTGTCCCTTGCAAATATTACAATAGTATTGGCGAGGGGAATATAGACTGTTTTATGATTTCTCAGCCAAAGAGGGAATCTTGCACAGAATATCTTGTACACATATTCATCGACAAAACGGCCTAGCGGAGAGAAAACTTATATAATACTATATATATTATAATATACTATAATATTTATAATTAATTATATTATATATGATACTAATATTATTTATATATTAATATGATTATACATATTATTAATATATTATATTAACATATATAGTATATAATATTGTATATTAATAATAATATATTATATATATAATATTAATATTATAATAGTATGTTATAATAAATTAATATATTACATATTTATATAATTAATATGTCCAATCCAAGATAATAAGGAAGAGCACTGAGAACTTTATGTCCATCTATGTTTTGCCAATAAAAGTCATTCACATGAGGATACATCGTTCATAGTCAATCCTATTACTGAAGAATCAGGATCAAACCAACCTGGAACAAGTCAAGATCAATAGTTCGAGTATGAACCCGTGTTCGACCAAGACAAGTTCAATCACAAATATAAACCTTGTAATAAATACTCGTATAAATATTCCATGCCTTTGGAGTTGGTGCACTCAGATTTATGGGGACCTGCTCCTACACTCTCTTCTAGTGGTTTTATATCAGTTTCATAGATTCATTTTCCAGATTCACTTGGATTTTTCTCCTTAAACCAAAATCTGATGCCTTATATGCTTTTTTGGTTTTCAAGTCCAAATTTGAAAAATAACTAAATTGTCCCTTTCGAATATTACGATCTGATTGGCGAGGGGAATATAGACCGTTTTCTGATCTCTTAGCCAAAGAGGGAATCTTGCACATAATATCTTGTACACATATTCATCAACAAAACAGCCTAGCGGAGAGAAAACATATATAATACTATATATATTATAATATACTATAATATGTATAATTAATTATATTATATATGATACGAATATTATTTATATATTAATATGATTATACATATTATTAATATATTATATTAATATATATAGTATATAATATATTATTAATATATAATATAATATATTTTATATATTTATAATATATGTAATTATATATTATAAATAATATACTTATATATGCGTATAATATTAATACGTATAATATATTATAATTAATATATATGTAGTATTATATGATACTCATTATATGAAATAATACTTTATTAAATAATGAATTATGTAATCTATTATAATTATATATATTAATTATTGCATATACATATAATATATTATATTATGTATTAATTATAATATATTATATATATATATTATTATAATAGTATGTTATAATAAATTAATATATTACATATTTATATAATTAATATGTCCAATCAAAGATAATAAGGAAGAGCACCGAGAACTTTATGTCCATCTATGTTTTGCCAATAAAAGTCAATCACATGAGGATACATCGTTCATCGTCAATCCTATTACTGAAGAATCAGGATCAAACCAACCTGGAACAAGTCAAGATCAAGAGTTCGAGTATATGAACTCGAGTTCAACCAAGACAAGTTCAATCATAAATATAAACCTTGTAATAAATACCCGTATAAATATTCCAAGCCTTTGGAGTTGGTACACTCAGATTTATGGGACCTACTCTTACACTCTCTTCTAGTGGTTATATATCAGTTTCATAGGTTCATTTTCCAGATTCACTTGGATTTTTCTCCTTAAAGCAAAATCTGATGCCTTACATGCTTTTTTGGTTTTCAAGTCCAAATCTAAAAAATAACTAAATTGTCCCTTGCGAATATTACGATATGATTGGCGAGGGGAATATAGACTGTTTTCTGATCTCTTAGCCAAAGAGGGAATCTTGCACAGAATATCTTGTACACATATTCATCAACAAAACGGCCTAGCGGAGAGAAAACATATATAATACTATATATATTATAATATACTATAATATGTATAATTAATTATATTATATATGATACTAACATTATTTATGTATTAATATGAATATACATATTATTAATATTTAGTATAATATATTTTATATATTTATAATATATGTAATTATATATTATAAATAATATACTTATATATAAGCATATAATATTAATACGTATAATATATTATAATTAATATATATCTAGTATTATATGATAGTCATTATATGAAATAATAATTAATTGAATAATTAATTAAGTAATCTATTATAATTATATATATTAATTATAGCATAAACATATAATATATAATATTATATATTAGTAATAATATATTATATATATAATATTATAATATTAATATTATAATAGTATCATATAATAAATTAATATATTTTATATTTATATAATTAATATGTCCAATACAAGATAATAAGGAAGAGCACCGAGAACTTTATGTCCATCTTTGCTTTGCCAATAAAAGTCATTCACATGAGGATACTGAAGGACTTACTTATACATCGTTCATAGTCAATCCTATAACTGAAGAATCAGGATCAAACCAACCTGGAACTAGTCAAGATCAAGAGTTCGAGTATGAACCCGAGTTCGACCAAGACAAGTTCAATCACAAATATAAACCTTATAATAAATACCCGTATAAATATTCCAAGCCTTTGGAGTTGGTGCACTCAGATTTATAGGGACTTGCTCCAACACTCTCTTCTAGTGGTTATATATCAGTTTATAGATACATTTTCCAGATTCACTTGAATTTTTCTCCTTAAACCAAAATCTGATGTCTTACATCTTTTTTGGTTTTCAAGTCCCAATCTGAAAAATAACTAAATTGTCCCTTGCAAATATTACAATCTGATTGGCAAGGGGAATATAAACCGTTTTCTGATCTCTCAGCCAAAGAGGGAATCTTTCGCATAATATTTTTACACATATTCATCTACAAAACGGCCTAGCGTAGAGAAAACATATATAATACTATATATATTATAATATACTACAATATGTATAATTAATTATATTATATACGATACTAATATTATTTATGTATTAATACGATTATACATATTATTAATATATTATATTAATATATATAGTATATAATATATTATTAATATATAATATAATATATTTTATATATTTATAATATATGTAATTATATATTATAAATAATATACTTATATATATGCATATAATATTAATACGTATAATATATTATAATTAATATATATGTAGTATTATATGATAGTCATTATATGAAATAATAATTAATTAAATAATGAATTATGTAATCTATTATAATTATATATATTAATTATAGCATAAACATATAACATATAATATTATATATTAGTAATAATATATTATATATATAATATTATATTATTAATATATAATAGTAGCTTATAATAAATTAATATATTACATATTTATATAATTAATACGTCCAATCCAAGATAATAAGGAAGGGCACCGAGAACTTTTTGTCCATCTACGTTTGTCCAATAAAAGCCATTCACATGAGGATACTGAAGGCCATACTTATACATCGTTCATAGTCAATCCTGTTTCTGAAGAATCAGGATCAAACCAACATGGAACTAGTCAAGATAAAGAGTCTGAGTATGAACCTGAGTTCGACCAAGACAAGTTCAATCATAAATTTAAACCTTATAAAAAATACCCATATAAATATTCGAAGCCTTTGGAGTTGGTACACTCAGATTTATAGGGACCATCTCCTACACTCTCTTCTAGTGTTTATTTATCAGTTTCATAGATTCATTTTCCAGATTCACTTGGATTTTTCTCCTTCAACCAAAATATGATGCCTTACATGCTTTTTTGGTTTTCAAATCCCAATCTGAAAAATAACTAAATTGTCCATTGCAAATATTACAATAGTATTGGCGAGGGGAATATAGACCATTTTCTGATCTCTCAGCCAAAGAGGGAATCTTGCACAGAATATCTTGTACACATATTCATCAACAAAACGGCCTAGCGGAGAGAAAACATGTATAATACTATATATATTATAATATACTATTATATGTATAATTAATTATATTATATATGATACTAATATTATTTATATATTAATATGATTATACATATTATTAATATATTATATTAATATATATAGTATATAATATATTATTAATATATAATATAATATATTTTATATATTTATAATATATGTAATTATAATTTATAAATAATATACTTATATATGCGTATAATATTAATACGTATAATATATTATAATTAATATATATGTAGTATTATATGATAGTCATTATATGAAATAATAATTTATTAAATAATGAATTATGTAATCTATTATAATTATATATATTAATAATAGCATATACATATAATATATAATATTATATATTAATAATAATATATTATATATATAATATTATAATATTATTATTATAATAGTATCTTATAATAAATTAATATATTACATATTTATATAATTAATATACCAATACAAGATAATAAGGAAGAGCACCGAGAACTATATGTCCATCTAATTTTGCCAATAAAAGTCATTCACATGAGGATACTGAAGGACTTACTTATACATCGTTCATAGTCAATCCTATAACTGAAGAATCGGGATCAAACCAACCTGGAACTAGTCAAGATCAAGAGTTCGAGTATGAACCAGAGTTCGACCAAGACAAGTTCAATCATAAATATAAACCTTGTAATAAATACCCATATAAATATTCAAAGCCTTTGTAGTTGGTACACTCAGATTTATGGGGATCTGCTCCTATACTTTCTTCTAATGGTTGTATATCAGTTTCATAGATTTATTTTCCAGATTCACATGAATTTTTCTCCTTAAACTAAAATCTGAAGCCTTACATGCTTTTTCGGTTTACAAGTCCCAATCTGAAAAATAACTAAATTGTCCCTTGCAAATATTACAATCTGATTGGCGAGGGGAATATAGACCGTTTTCTGATCTCCTAGCCAAAGAGGGAATCTTGCACAGAATATCTTGTACACATATTCATCAACAAAACGGCCTAGCGGAGTGAAAACATATATAATACTGTATATATTATAATATACTATAATATGTATAATTAATTATATTATATATTATACTAATATTATTTATATATTAATAAGATTATACATATTATTAATATATTATATTAATATATATAGTATATAATATATTATAAATATATAATATAATATATTTTATATATTTATAATATATATAATTATATATTATAAATAATATACTTATATATATACATATTATATTAATGCGTATAATATATTATAATTAAAATATATGTAGTATTATATGATAGTCATAATATGAAATAATAATTAATTAAATAATGTTTTATGTAATCTATTATAATTATATATATTAATTATAACATATACATATAATATATAATATTATATATTAATAATATATTATATATATAATATTATAATATTAATATTATAATAGTATCTTATAATAAATTAATATATTACATATTTATATAATTAATATGTCCAATCCAAGAAAATAACGAAGAGCATTGAGAACTTTATATCCATCTATGTTTTTCCAATAAAAGTGGATACATGAGGACACTGAAGGACTTACTTATACATCGTTCATAGTCAATCCTATTACTGAAGAATCAGGATCAAACCAACCTGGAACTAGTCAAGATCAAGAGTTCGAGTATGAACCCGAGTTCGACCAAGACAAGTTCAATCCTAAATTTAAACCTTATAATAAATACCCATATAAATATTCCAAGCCTTTGGAGTTGGTAATCTCAAATTTATGGGGACCTGCGCCTACACTTTCTTCATGTGGTTATATATCAGTTTCATAGATTCATTTTCCAGATTCACTTGAATTTTTCTCCTCAAACTAAAATCTGAAGCCTTACATGCTTTTTTGGTTTACAAGTCCCAAGCTGAAAAATAACTAAATTGTCCATTGCAAATATTACAATCTGATTGGCGAGGGGAACATAGACCATTTTCTGATCTCTTAGCCAAAGAGGGAATCTTGCACAGAATATCTTGTACACATATTCATCAACAAAACGGCTTAGCGGAGAGAAAACATATATTATACTGTATATATTATAATATACTATAATATGTATAATTAATTATATTATAAATGATACTAATATTATTTATATATTAGTATACTTATACATATTATTAATATATTATATTAATATATATAGTATATAATATATTATTAATATATAATATAATATATTATATATATTTATAATATATGTAATTATATATTATAAATAATATACTTATATAGATGCATATAATATTAATACGTATAATATATTATAAATAATATATATGTAGTATTATATGATAGTCATTATATGAAATAATAATTTATTAAATAATGAATTATATATATGCATAAAATATTAATACGTATAATATATTATAATTAATATATATGTAGTATTATATGATAGTCTTAATATGAAAGAATAATTAAATAATGTATTATGTAAGCTATTATAATTATATACATTATTATAACATATACATATAATATTATATATTATATATTAATAATAATATATTATATATATATAATATCATAATATTAATATTATAATAGTATCTTAAAATAAATTAATATATTACATATTTATATAATTAATATGTCCAATCCAAGATAATAAGGAAGAGCACCGAGAACTTTATGTCCATCTTTGTTTTGCCAACAAAAGCCCTCCACATGAGGATACTGAAGGACTTACTTAAACATCGTTCATAGTCAATCCTCTTACTGAAGAATCAGGATCAAACCAACCTAGAACTAGTCAAGATCAAGAGTTCGAGTATGAACCCGAGTTCGACCAAAACAAGTTCAATCATAAATTTAAACCTTGTAATAAATACCTATATAAATATACCAAGCCTTTGGAGTTGGTACACTCTGATTTATAGAGACCTGCTCCTACACTCTCTTCTAGTGGTTATATATCAGTTTAATAGGTTCATTTTCCAGATTCACTTGGATTTTTATCCCTAAACTAAAATCTGATGCCTTTAATGCTTTTTTGGTTTTCAAGTCCCAAGCTGAAAAATAACAAAATTGTCCTTTGCAAATATTACAATCTGATTGGCGAGGGGAATATGGACAGTTTTCTGATCTCTGCGCCAAATAGGGAAATTTGCACAGAATATTTTGTATACATATTCATCAACAAAACGGCCTTGCGGTGAGAAAACATATATAATACTGTATATATTATAATATACTATAATATGTATAATTAATTATATTATATATGTTACTAATATTATTTATATATTAATATAATTATACATATTATTCATATATTATATTAATATATAGTATATAATATATTATTAATATATAATATAATATATTTTATATATTTATAATATATGTAGTGATATAATATAAATAATATACTTATATGTATGCATATAATATTAATACGTATAATATATTAGAATTAATATATATGTAGTATTATATGATAGTCATTTTATGAAATAATAATTAATTAAATAATGTATTATGTAATATATTATAATTATATATATTAATTATAACATATACATATAATATATAATATTATGTATTAATAATAATATATTATATATATAATATTATAATATTAATATTATAATAGTATCTTATAATAAATTAATATATTACATATTTATATAATTAATATGTCCAATCCAAGATAATAAGGAAGAGCACCGAGAACTTTATGTCCGTCTATGTTTTGCCGACAAAAGCCCTCCACATGAAGATACTGAAGGACTTACTTATACATCGTTCATAGTCAATAATATTGCTGAAGAATCAGGATCAAACCAACCTGGAACTAGTCAAGATCAAGAGTTAGAGTATGACCCCGAGTTCGACCAAGACAAGTTCAATCATAAATTTCAACCTTGTAATAAATACCTATATAAGTATTCCAAGCCTTTGGAGTTGGTACACTCAGATTTATGGGGACCTGCTCCTACACTATCTTTTAGTGGTTATATATCAGTTTCATAGATTCATTTTCCCGATTCACTTGGATTTTTCTCCTTAAACCAAAATCTGATGCCTTACATGCTTTTTTGCTTTTCAAGTCCCAATCTGAAAAATAACTAAATTGTACCTTGCAAATATTGTCATCTGATTAGCGAGGGGAATATAGACTGTTTTATGATCTCTTAGCCGAAGAGGGAATCTTGCACAGAATATCTTGTACACATATTCATCAACAAAATGGCCTAGCAGATCTAAGTTTTCTTTGTTCTTTAGAGAACTTCTAGGACTTATCAAGTATAAGCTTGTGACGTAAGTATACGGTCTAATCAATTCAAGTGTGGAGACCAACCATCTTAGAAACTTAGCTTGTCAAATTCTCAATTCCGAGTGATTAGAAGGGTTAAGTTGACTTACACAACCTTGTTCTTCAAAGGTTCTGATCAGAGTGTAAAGGTTGTTTCGGTTAGAATCGAAGGTTGTCTATCTCGTTTGCACGTGGATAGAAGGTCTAAGATCTAATCCAAAAAGGTCCTATATCACTCGAACTCTTGATCTTGACTAGTTCCAGGTTGGTTTGATCCTGATTCTTCAGTAATAGGATAGACTATTAACGATGTATAAGTAAGTCCTTCAGTATCCTCATGCGGACAACTTTTATTGCCAAAACATAGATGGACATAAAGTTCTCGGTGCTCTTCCTTATTATGTTGGATTGGACATATTAATTATATAAATATGTAATATATTAATTTACTGTAAGATACTATTATAATATTAATATTATAATATTATATATATAATATATTATTAATATATAATATTATATATTATATGTAGATGTTATAATTAATATAGATTACATAATACATTATTTAATTAATTATTATTTCATATAATGACTATCATATAATACTACATATTTTATTAATTATAATATATTATACGTATTAATATTATATGCATATATATAAGTATATTATTTATAATATATAATTACATATATTATATTATATATTAATAATATATTATATACTATATATATTAATAAAATATATTAATAATATGTACAATTATATTAATATAAAAATAGTATTAGTATCATATATAATATAATTAATTATACATATTATAGTATATTATGATATATACAGTATTATATATGTTTTCTCTCCGCTAGGCCGTTTTGTTGATGAATACGTGTACAAGATATTCTGTGCAAGATTCCCTCTTTGGCTAAGAGATCAGAAAATGGTCTATATTCCCCTCGCCAATCAGATTGTAATATTTACAAGGGACAATTTAGTTATTTTTCTGCTTGGGACTTCAAAACCAAAAAAAGCATGTAAGGCATCAGATTTTGGTTTAAGGAGAAAAATCCAAGTGAATCTAGAAACTGAATCGATGAAACTGATATATAACCACTACAAGAGAGTGTAGGAGCAGGTCCCCATAAATCTGAGTGTACCAACTCCAAAGGATTGGAATATTTATATGGGTATTTATTACAAGGTTTAAATTTCTGATTGAACTTGTCTTGGTCGAACTCGGGTTCATACTCGAATTCTTGATCTTGACTAGTTCCAGGTTGGTTTGATCCTGATTCTTCAGTAATAGGATTGACTATGAACGATGTATAAGTAAGTCCTTCAGTATCCTCATGAGGATAGCTTTTATTGGCAAAGCATAGATGGACATAAAGCTCTCGGTGCTCTTCCTTATTATATTGGATTGGACATATTAATTATATAAATATGTAATATATTAATTTATTATAAGATACTATTATAATATTAATATTATAATATTATATATATAATATATTATTATTAATATATAATATTATATATTATATGTATATGTTATAATTAATATATATAATTATAATAGATTACCTAATACATCATTTAATTAATTATTATTTCATATTATGACTATCATATAATACTACATATATTAATTATAATACATTATACGTATTAATATTATATGCATATATATAAGTATATTAATTATAATATATAATTACATATATTATAAATATATAAAATATATTATATTATATATTTATAATATATTATATACTATATATATTAATATAATATATGAATAATATGTATAATTATATTAATATATAAATAATATTAGTATCATATATAATATAATTAATTATACATATTATAGTATATTATAATATATACAGTATTTTATATGTTTTCTCTCCGCTACGCCGTTTTGTTGATGAAAATGTGTACAAGATATTCTGTGCAAGATTCCCTCTTTGGCTAAGAGATCAGAATACGGTCTATACTCCCCTCGCCAATCAGATTATAATATTTGCAAGGGACAATTTAGTTATTTTTCAGCTTGGGACTTGAAAACCAAAAAAGCATGTAAGGCTTCAGATTTTGGATTAAGGAGAAAAATCCAAGTGAATCTGGAAAATGAATCTATGAAACTTATAAATAACCACTAGAAGAGAGTGTATGAGCAGGTCCCCATAAATCTGAGTGTACCAACTCCAAAGGCTTGGAATATTTATATGGGTATTTATTACAAGGTTTAAATTTATGAACGAACTTGTCTTGGTCGAACTCGGGTTCATACTTGAACTCTTGATATTGACTAGTTCCAGGTTGGTTTGATCATGATTCTTCAGTAATAGGATTGACTAAGAACGATATATAAGTAAGTCGTTCAGTATTCTCATGTGGATGACTTTTATTGGCAAAACATAGATGGACATAAAGTTCTCGGTGCTCTTCCTTATTATGTTTGATTGGACATATTAATTATATAAATATGTAATATATTAATTTACTATAAGATACTATTATAATATTAATATTATAATATTATATATATAATATATTATTGTTAATATATAATATTATATATAATTTGAATATGTTATAATTAATATATATAATTATAATAGATTACATAATTCATTATTTAATTAATTATTTTATATAAGTATATTATTTATAATATATAATTAAAAATATTATATTACATGTTAATAATATATTATATACTATATATATTAATATAATATATTAATATTATGTACAATTATACTGATATATAAATAGTATTAGTATAATATATAATATAATTAATTATACATATTATAGTATATTATAATATATCCAGTATTATATATGTTTTCTCTCCGCTAGGCCATTTTGTTGTTGAATATGTGTACAAGATATTATGTGCAAGATTCCCTCTTTGGCTAAGAGATCAGAAAACGGTCTATATTCCCCTCGCCAATCAGATTATAATATTTGAAAGGGATAATTTAGTTATTTTTCAGCTTGGGACTTGAAAACCAAAAAAGCATGTAAGGCATCAGATTTTAGTTGAAGGAGAAAAATCCAAGTGAATCTAGAAACTGAATCTATTTAACTGATATATAACCACTAGAAGAGAGTGTAGGAGCAGGTCCCCATAAATCTGAGTGTACGAACTCCAAAGGCTTGGAATATTTATATGGGTATTTATTACTAGGTTTAAATTTCTGATTGAACTTGTCTTGGTCGAACTCGGGTTCATACTTGAACTCTTGATCTTGACTAATTCGAGGTTGGTGTGATCATGATTCTTCAGTAATAGGATTGACTATGAAATATATATAAGTAAGTCCTTCAGTATTCTCATGTGGATGACTTTTATTTGCAAAACTTAGATGGACATAAAGTTCTCGGTGCTCTTCCTTATTATGTTGGATTGGACATATTAATTATATAAATATGTAATATATTAATTTATTATAAGATACTATTATAAGATACTATTATAATATTATATATATAATATATTTTTATTAATATATTATATATTATATGTATATTTTATAATGAATATATATAATTATAATAGATTACATAATACATAATACTATATATATTAATATAATATATTAATATATAAATAATATTTGTATCATATATAATCTAATTAATTATACATATTATTGTATATTATAATATATACGGTATTATATATGTTTTCTCTCCTCTAGGCCGTTTTGTTGATGAATATGTGCACAAGATATTCTGTGCAAGATTCCCTCTTGGGCTAAGAGATCAGAAAACGGTCCATATTCCCCTCGCCAATCAGATTGTAATATTTGCAAGGGACAATTTAGTTATTTTTCAGCTTGGGACTTGAAAACCAAAAAAACATGTATGGCATCATATTTTGGTTTAAGGAGAAAAATCCAAGTGAATCTGGAAAATGAATCTATCAAATTGATATATAACCACTAGAAGAGAGTGTAGGAGCAAGTCCCCATAAATCTGAGTGTACCAACACCAAAGGCTTGGAATATTTATAGGGATATTTATTACAAGGTTTAAATTTATGATTGAAGTTGTCTTGGTCGAACTCGTGTTCGTACTCGGACTCTTGATCATGACTAGTTCCAGGTTGGTTTGATCCTGATTCTTCAGTGATAGGATTGACTATGAACGATGTATAAGTAAGTCCTTCAGTATCTTCATGTGGATGACTTTTATGGGCAAAACATAGATGAACATAAAGTTCTCGGTGCTGTTCCATATTATCTTGGATTGGACATATTAATTATATTAATATGTAATATATTAATTTATTATAAGATACTATTATAATATTAATATTATAACATTATATATAATATATTATTATTAATATATAATATTATATATTATATGTATATGTTATAATTAATATATATAATTATAATATATTACATAATTCATTATTTAATTAATTATTATTTCATATAATGACTATCATATAATACTACGTATATATTAATTATAATATATAATACGTATTAATATTATTTGCATATATATGCATAATTTATTTATAATATATAATTACATATATTATAAATATATAAAATATATTATATTATTTATTAATAATATATAAAATATACTATATATATTAATATAATATATTAATAATATGTATAATTATACTAATATATAAATAATATTAGTATCATACATAATACGATTAATTATACATATTATAGTATATTATAATATATACAGTATTATATATGTTTTATCTCCGCTAGGCCGTTTTGTTGATGAATATGTGTACAAGATATTATGTGCAAGATTCCCACTTTGGCTAAGAGATCAGAAAATGGTCTATATTCCCCTCGCCAATCAGATTGTAATATTTGCAAGGCGTAATTTAGTTATTTTTCAGCTTGGGACTTGAAAACCGAAAAAGCATTTAAAGCATCAGATTTTGGTTTAAGGAGAAAAATCCAAGTGAATCTGAAAAATGAACCTCTGAAACTGATATATAACCACTAGAAGATAGTGTAGGAGCAGGTCCCCATAAATCTGAGTGTGCCAAAGCGGGGTACGGGAGCCCCACGAGCCCACACGCTTAGAGGACCACGGACACCATGCACTCAGATCGACTCGATACTTGGCTGACTCTGAACTTCCACTCTCTCGTGGTCACCCTGGCCATATAGAGCCTTGTTCAGACCAACCGAGTAGAATTAATTGAAAACATGGATTGTGATCTTCGTGTGAACCATAGGGACCGTTACTCTTTTCAAGATTATAGCATATTTCTTATATACAAGATCCTTATAAAAGGCGAGTATAGAGCATACTTTATGCTATAGAGATAGTAAGATGGAGAATATGATTAGCCATAGAATGGCTTGAGGGCTTTGGAGAAGACCACTAAGAGCTTAGAAATTCATAAGTATGGAAAATGGGAGTGTTTATTTATTTTTGTGTATCTTACAAGTGACTCAATTCCCCTATTTATAGACCCTTGTGAGTTATGAGTCATGGATCTCATCCAAGACATGTGTCAAAGCGGCAGACCCTTTAAATGACACCTCACTTCAGGATGGCTGCATGTAGGACACGTCTTGCGAGGTTGCATGTAGGACACCTCATGCTACCTTGCATGTGAGACACGTCGTCCTGGCTTGCATGTACGCCACATCGTGCTACCTTGCATGTACGCCACATCATGCTAGGTTGCATGCAGGACACCTCATGGTAGCTTGCATGTGAGACACGTCATGCTAGTTGCATGGACACCTTAGACCTAGGAAAGCATAAATTACAAGATTACCCTTTTAACATGGGTATTATTACATTCCTAAACTAAAAACGTGGCCTTTGTGTAGCCTTCTTTATTGTTGGACTTGTCTTGGGTCGAACTCGGGTTCATACTCGAAGTCTTGGTCTTAACTGGTTTCAGGTTGGTCTGATTTGGGTTTATTTGTGATAGGGTTTATTACGAACAAGGTGCAAGTAAGCCCCTCAGTATCTTCATGTGGATGGCTCATGTTGGCAAAGCATAGATAGACATATAGCTCCGGCGTTCTCCTTTATCATCTTGGATTTGACCTCTGATTGTCTTCCATTTATAGTGTAGAGGTACTGGACGAAGTTCTTCTTGGATTCCAGTGGAATATGGCCTATGGCAGAGGAATATGACATGAGGGTCTTCATCATCCTGATACTCATTTTGGAGAACTCGTATCCATTCTTCCACAGTTGCGTACCATAGTAGGAATGACCACCACAGAGTGGAGTCATTTTCAGTATCTTGGAAAAAGATGAGCGTATCCCACACTGAAAGCTCAATCGGGTGGAAATATAAAGAGGATAAACACCATAGGTACCATAAACAGTGGAAGGTGAGATCTTTAGAAAGATCAACATGTATTATGCCCAGGTATGGTCTCTGTAGATGATAGCAAGCTTGTTCATCCTGGATTCCTTCTTCCGAAATATATTTCGATATATATCGAAACAAATTCGCCATTGCATGTTGTTGGCTATCTCCAAGAGTTTTGAAAGGCTCATCACGTGGAGGGAATGATAAGTCAGGATTGATGAGATAGATGGGAGCTTGTCTCCAACAAACGATTTTGGAAGATATTATCTTCCTCTGTTTCCCTGTCATAAAGATAACAGGCAATAATATTAATATTATAATATTATATATATAATATATTATTATTAATATATAATATATAATATTATATGTATATGTGATAATTAATATATATAATTATAATAGATTACATAATTCATTATTTAATTAATTATTATTTCATATAATGACTATCATATAATAATACATATAAATTAATTATAATTAATTATACGTATTAATATTATATGCATATATATAAGTATATTATTTATAATATATAATTACATATATTACAAATATATAAAATAAATTATCTTATATATTAATAATATATTATATACTATATAAATTAATATAATATATTAAATATATGTAAAATAATATTAATATATAAAGAATATTAGTATCATATATAATATTATTAATTATACATATTATAGTATATTATAATATATATAGTATTATATATGTTTTCTCTCAGCTAGGCCGTTTTCTTGATGAATATGTGTACAAGATATTCTGTGCAAGATTCCCTTTTCGGCTCAGACATCAGAAAACAGTCTATATTCCCCTCGCCAATCAGATTGTAATATTTGCAAGGGACAATTTAGTTATTTTTTAGATTGGGACTTGAAAACCAAAAAAGAATGTAAGGCATCAGATTTTGGTTTAAAGAGAAAAATCCAAGTCAATCTCGAAAATGAATCTATGAAACTGATATATAACCACTAGAAGAGAGTATAGGAGCAGATCCCCATAAATCTGAGTGTACCAACTCCAAAGGCTTGGCATATTTATATGGGTATTTAT
The DNA here is from genome assembly GCA_028749325.2 of Caryopteris x clandonensis. NCBI lineage: Eukaryota > Viridiplantae > Streptophyta > Magnoliopsida > Lamiales > Lamiaceae > Caryopteris > Caryopteris x clandonensis. The sequence goes on from JAPYKT020000021.1 coordinate 403,651, forward strand.
TACATGGTTTATATTTATTATTGAACTTGTCTTGGTCGAACTCGGGTTCATACTCGAACTCTTGATCTTGACTAGTTGCAGGTTGGTTTGATCCTGATTCTTCAGTAATAGGATTGACTATGAACGATGTATAAGTAAGTCCTTCAGTATCCTCATGTGGATGGCTTTTATTGGCAAAACATAGATGGACATAAAGTTCTCGGTGCTCTTCCTTATTATCTTGGATTGGAAATATTAATTATACAAATATGTAATATATTAATTTATTATAAGATACTATTATAATATTAATATTATAATATTATATATAAAATATATTATTATAAATATATAATATTATATATTATATGTTTATGCGATAATTAATATATATAATTATAATAGATTACATAATTCATTATTTAATTAATTATTATTTCATATAATGACTATCATATAATACTACATATATATTAATTATAATAAATTATACGTATTAATATTATATGCATATATATAAATATATTATTTATAATATATAATTACATATATTATACATATATAAAATATATTATATTAAATATTAATAATATATTATATACTATATATATTAATATAATATATTATTAATATGTATAATCATGTTAATATATTAATAATATTAGTATCATATATAATATAATTAATTATACATATTATAGTATATTATAATATATATAGTCTTATATATGTTTTCTCTCCGCTAGGCCGTTTTGTTGATGAATATGTGTACAAGATATTATGTGCAAGATTCCCTCTTTGGCTAAGAGATCAGAAAACGGTCTATATTCCCCTCGCCAATCTGATATAAGACCTTCTTGGAATAGATCTTAGACCTTCTATCCACGTGCAAACGAGATAGACAACCTTTGATTCTAACCGTGACAACCTTTACACTCTGATCGGAACCCTTGAAGAACAAGGTTAAGTAAGTCGGAACTTAACCCTTCTAATCACTCGGAATTGAGAATTAGACAAACTAAGTTTCTAAGATGGTTGGTCGCCACACTTGAAGTGATAAGACCGTATACTAGAACGCCACAAGCTTATACTCGATAAGTCCTAGAAGTTCTCTAAAGAACAAAGAAAACTCAGAAAATATTCTGAAAGTTGAAATCTTGAATATATGATATGATATGATATTACAATGGAGTTTTATCCCTATTTATACTACATGGCTAGGTTCAACATGTTTAAGACACATTGATTACATTCAATTCTACATTAAAACACGAATTTTGACTTCAAACTTTATGTCTACACTCAAACAATGAACCTACCCTACATTTGAGCCATGTACATCACCGGGCTGTTACATTCTCCATTGTAACTCTTCAAAAACGTTCATGATTGGGCTGTTACATTCTCCACTTCAGCTCCTTCAAAGTGTGTGTGATAGGCCATCAATTGGGTCACTAATTTGGGCTTTACTTTGGCCTGAAATGTCTCACAAAGTTGGACTGAATTTTGGGCTGCCATTGGATCACCTACATGGGCTGACCGAACACACAATTGGGCCAATGCTTCCTTGAATCTTTTGGCTTGTGCTCGAGTGATAGGTCCGTGAGGTAGAGAGAGTATTTCATCTATGTCTCGGTCCTTCTCCTTTGCATGAATTGCATCCGTGACCTTGTTTGCATCATTCCCCCCTTGTTGAAAAGGATTTGTCCTCAAATCTGGTTCAAAGTCAAACGGAGACAAATCAGAAACGTTAAAGCTAGCACTAACATTATACTCACCTGGAAGATCTAGCTTATAAGCATTGTCATTGATACGCTCTAAAACTTGAAATGGACCATCTCCTCTTGTCATTAGTTTGGACTTCCTCTTTTCGGGAAATCGTTCCTTCCTCAAATGCAACCAAACCCAATCTCCTGGCTCAAAAACAACTTTCTTACGACCCTTGTTGGCATTTTTGACATATTGTTGTGTTTTATTCTCAATGTTGATTCGGGCCTTCTCATGGATTTGTTTTACAAATTCAGCCTTTTTCTTGCCATCCATACTAGCTTGCACACTTAAAGGAAGAGGGGTCAAATCTAATGGTGATAAAGGATTAAACCCATAAACGATTTCAAAAGGAGTATAATTAGTAGCAGAATGTGTACTCCGATTGTATGCAAACTCTATATGTGGCAAACAATCTTCCCAAGTCCTCAAATTTGATTTTATTATGGCCCTAAGCAAAGTAGACAATGTCCTATTTACTACCTCAGTTTGGCCATCAGTTTGTGGGTGACATGTAGTTGAAAACATCAATTTTGTCCCTAACTTTCCCCACAATGTTTTCCAAAAATAACTCAGAAATTTAGTGTCTCTATCCGAAACAATGGTTTTTGGCATGCCATGTAATCGAACAATCTCCCTAAAGAACAACTCAGCTATATGCGATGCATCATCAGTTTTATGACATGCAATGAAATGAGCCATTTTCGAGAACCTATCAACCACTACAAAGATAGAGTCTTTACCTTTCTTGGTTCTTGGTAAACCAAGCACAAAGTCCATTGAAATATGGGTCCAAGGTTCAGAAGGTATCGGAAGAGGTGTATATAAACCATAGGGTTTAACCTTCGATTTAGCTTGCATACATGTCACACAATTAGCACAAATCTTTTGAACATCATGTTTCATGCGTGGCCAATAGAAATGATCATGCAAAATAGCCAATGTTTTATCTACCCCAAAATGCCCCATTAAGCCCCCACCATGAGCTTCTCTCACAAACAATTCCCTCAATGAACTCACGGGTATACAAAGCCTATTTTCTTTAAAAAGATAGCCATCATGCTTGTAGAACTTACCAAATGCAATCTTGTCACATGCTTTGTAAATTTCAGCAAATTCGGCATCGTTTTCATACAAATCACGAATGAATGTAAATCCAAGCAATTTGGTATCTAAAACGGATAATAGAACATACCTTCTCGATAATGCATCTGCAACCACATTTTCCTTACCTTTCTTGTATTTAACAAGGTATGGAAACGTTTCGATAAACTCGACCCACTTTGCATGACGCCTGTTCAGCTTTTGTTGCCCCTTCAAATGTTTTAACGATTCGTGATCGGTGTGGATGATGAACTCTTTTGGCCAAAGGTAGTGCTGCCACGTTTGCAATGCCCTCACCAAAGCGTACATTTCCTTATCATAGGTTGGATAATTTAGGGCGGCTCCACCCAATTTCTCACTGAAATATGCAAGTGGCTTTCCTTCTTGCATCAAAACCGCTCCAATTCCTACTCCTGAGGCATCACATTCAATTTCAAAAGTTTTGTCAAAATTTGGCAACATTAGTAAAGGAGCGTTAGTCAATTTTTCTTTAATCAAATCAAAAGCTCTTTCTTGCTCCTTTTCCCACTTAAATGGTACGTTTTTCCTAATAACTTCCGTCAATGGTGCTCCCAACGTACTAAAGTCCCTCACAAATCGACGATAGAAGCTTGCCAAGCCATGGAAGCTCCTTACTTGGCTCACGGTCTTTGGTGTAGGCCAATCCCGTATAGCTTTAATCTTCTCTTCATCCACTTCAATTCCTGATGCACTCACAACAAAACCAAGAAAAACAAGTCTATCCGTGCAAAAGGTACATTTCTTAAGATTAGCAAATAGTCTTTCTTTTCTAAGAACATCCAAAACAGATTTAAGATGCTCCTCATGCTCATAGAGATTTTTGCTGTAGATCAAAATATCATCAAAATAAACTACCACAAACTTACCAATGAATGGTCGTAATACATGATTCATCAACCTCATGAAAGTGCTAGGGGCGTTTGAAAGCCCAAAAGGCATTACTAACCATTCGTAGAGTCCATGTTTGGTCTTGAATGCAGTTTTCCATTCATCCCCCTCCTTCATGCGTATTTGATGGTACCCACTTTTGAGATCTATTTTAGAAAATAAGGAAGCACCATACAATTCATCTAGCATATCGTCAAGACGAGGAATGGGGTGACGATACTTTACCGTTATGTTGTTCACTGCCCGACAATCAACACACATTCTCCAAGTGCCGTCCTTCTTTGGCACTAACAATACCGGTACCGCACAAGGGCTTAAGCTTTCTCGAACATATCCTTTCTCCAAAAGTTCAGCCACTTGTTTTTCCAACTCCTTTGTTTCCTCTGGATTTGTCCGATAAGCTGGTCGGTTTGGAATTTGCACTCCCGAAACAAAGTCAATTTGATGTTCTATTCCTCGAAGGGGTGGCAATCCTTTCGGCATTTCCTCAGGGAAAAGATCATCGTAATCCTGCAAAAGAGAGAGAATATTGCTCGGAAGTGTTCCGGCTAATTCTTGAGTTGATAAAAGAGCCTCCTTGTACAAAAGTACCAAAAGGGGCTGTTTTGAAATCAAATCTCTCCTCAGTTCTCTCTTACTGGCCAAAATGCACTCTTTTCTCTCTAAATTCTCACTCTTTTCCTCACAAATGTGTTTATCACTCTTTTTGTGTTTGTCACTCTTTTTCTTTTCCCTCTCTCTCTCATATGATTGTTGGAGCTTTATTTGATCTTCTAAAGCTTCTTGAGGTTTTAAAGGAACGAGAGTGATAGGAACCTTGTTGAAAGTGAAAGAATACCTATTTGAGTATCCATCGTGCTTTGCCCGTTTGTCGAATTGCCAAGGTCGGCCAAGTAGCATATGGCATGCTTGCATTGGAACCACGTCACAAAGGACATCATCCTCATACTTGCCGATTGTGAAAAGAATTCTTACTCGACGGTTCACCTTTACCTCTCCTTGATCATTCAACCATTGAAGTCGATAGGGTTTTGGGTGTTTTTCGGTTGTAAGCCCCAACTTCTCTACCATGTCACAACTTGCTGCATTTGTACAACTTCTACCATCGATAATTATGCTACAAACCTTACCATTCACCAAACACCGGGTATGGAACAAATTCTCCCGTTGGTTTTCATCCTCCTTGGTTTGAGCACTTAGAATCCTTCTTGCAACAAGTAAATCACCTTTGGCTGCAACTTGCTCTTCTCCTTCTTCTTCTTCATCCAAATTATCATCAACTTCTTCTTTTTCATCCTCGGACTCAAGCTCCCCGTGGGCATTAATAATCAAAGCCCTCTTGTTTGGGCATTGGCTAGCGATGTGGCCATTCCCATGACATTTGAAGCATTTAATATCTCGAGTCTTTTCTAGAGTGTTAGTGGCCTTAGGAATAGTAGAAGTAGAAGAAGATTTTGGAAACTTGAAAGAGTCACTTTTGAATTTCGATGATTGCTCTTCCTTTCTGTAAGGTGCTTTCCACGAACTAGAAGAAGCTCCACCAAAACCTTTCCGTACAGCTCTTTTTCTCTTCAATTGTTCCTCCACCTTTTGAGCTTGGTGCACCATATCTTCCAATTCTATGTATTGGTGCATTTCGACCACATCCGCTATCTCCGGATTGAGGCCGTGTAAGAATCGAGCCATTGTAGCTTCCCGATCCTCTTCAACATTCGCCCTTATCATAGCAATCTCCATTTCTTTGAAATACTCATCAACTGATTTTGAACCTTGAGAGAGACGTTGGAGTTTATTATATAAGTTTCGATAATAGTGACTCGGAACAAACCTTTTTCTCATTATGGCCTTCATTTCGTCCCATGTTTCAATTGGCCTTTCCCGGTTCCTTCTCCTACTCACGACAAGTTGATCCCACCAAGTAACGGCGTAATCTGAAAATTCCACTGCCGCTAACTTTACTTTACTTTCTTCTTCAAGTTGTTGATATTCGAACACCATTTCCATTTTTGTTTCCCACTCAAGATAAGCTTCTGGGTCACTTTTGCCTTGAAATGGAGGAATTTTGATCTTGATGTTGTTTCCACCATACCTTTGTCTTCGAACGTCGGGTTCATCAACAACTTCTTGTACCCTTGGCTGCCTATTTGGTTGTTGAAGTTGAGCTTGAGGCACTCGTTGCTCAACTTGATCAATACGGTCGTGTACACCTTCCATTTCTTCTCGAAGCAACCTCCTCATTTCTCCAAGTAAAGCTTGCATTTGGAGGTTTTGGGTTCTATGACCGGTTTCTTCTTCGTTACTCATGATTTATAACCTGCAAAAGAATGTTAGAAAAAAAATATCCTCACAGCACTCCCTTACGTGTTTCACTCAAAAGATGTCACTCACTCTCGTGTTTCCCACAAATATCGGCTTTTACCCTCAAGATGTGCTCACCACTCAAGCCTTTTACCACTCAATCTTCGTTTTCTATAGTTCTTATGAGAACTACGTTAAACAAATCAAGTGTGCCTGTGTCAAATTCTAGATACGGAAAAAAAAACCACCAAAAAATAACACGAATAGCTCACAAAGAAAGAAAAACCAAAGAAGTCACAATAGATTTGTAACCTAAGTAAACCGAAGCCTTTTGTATTTTGATCCCCTTTTTTTTTTTTTTTTTTTTTTTTTTTTGTGCACTTTGATCCTTTTTTTTTTTTTTTTTTGAGAAGAGATGAATAGAAATTTCAATATGGAAGGATTAGAAATGAAAGAATAAAGATAGATGGATAGAAGCTAACAAAACCTGTTGAACCAAAGCTCTGATACCAAATGATATAAGACCTTCTTGGAATAGATCTTAGACCTTCTATCCACGTGCAAACGAGATAGACAACCTTTGATTCTAACCGAGACAACCTTTACACTCTGATCGGAACCCTTGAAGAACAAGGTTAAGTAAGTCGGAACTTAACCCTTCTAATCACTCGGAATTGAGAATTAGACAAACTAAGTTTCTAAGATGGTTGGTCGCCACACTTGAAGTGATAAGACCGTATACTAGAACGCCACAAGCTTATACTCGATAAGTCCTAGAAGTTCTCTAAAGAACAAAGAAAACTCAGAAAATATTCTGAAAGTTGAAATCTTGAATATATGATATGATATGATATTACAATGGAGTTTTATCCCTATTTATACTACATGGCTAGGTTCAACATGTTTAAAACACATTGATTACATTCAATTCTACATTAAAACACGAATTTTGACTTCAAACTTTATGTCTACACTCAAACAATGAACCTACCCTACATTTGAGCCATGTACATCACCGGGCTGTTACATTCTCCATTGTAACTCTTCAAAAACGTTCATGATTGGGCTGTTACATTCTCCACTTCAGCTCCTTCAAAGTGTGTGTGATAGGCCATCAATTGGGTCACTAATTTGGGCTTTACTTTGGCCTGAAATGTCTCACAAAGTTGGACTGAATTTTGGACAGCCATTGGATCACCTACATGGGCTGACCGAACACACAATTGGGCCAATGCTTCCTTGAATCTTTTGGCTTGTGCTCGAGTGATAGGTCCGTGAGGTAGAGAGAGTATTTCATCTATGTCTCGGTCCTTCTCCTTTGCATGAATTGCATCCGTGACCTTGTTTGCATCACAATCAGATTGTAATATTTGCAAGGGACAATTTAGTTATTTTTCAGATTGGGACTTGAAAACCAAAAAAGCATGTAAGGCATCAGATTTTGATTTAAGGAGAAAAATTCAAGTGAATCTAGAAAATGAATCTATGAAACAGATATATAACCACTAGAAGAGAGTGTAGGAGCAAGTCCCCATAAATCTGAGTGCACCAACTCCAAAGGCTTGGAATATTTATACGGGTATTTATTACAAGGTTTATATTTATGATTGAACTTGTCTTGGTTGAACTCGGGTTCATACTCAAACTCTTGATCTTAACTAGTTCCAGGTTGGTTTGATCCTGATTCTTCAGTAATAGCATTGAGTATGTACGATATATATGTAAGTCCTTCGGCATCCTCATGTGGATGGCTTTTATTGCCAAAACCTAGATGGACATAAAGTTCTCGATGCTCTTCCTTATTATCTTGGATTGGACATATTAATTATATAAATATGTAATATATTAATTTATTATAAGATACTATTATAATATTAATATTATAATATTATATATATAATATATAATTATTAATATATAATATATAATATTATATGTTATAATTAATATATATAATTATAATAGATTACATAATTCATTATTTAATTAATTATTATTTCATATAATGACTATCATATAATACTACATATAAATTAATTATAATTTATTTTATGTATTAATATTATATGCATATATATAAGTATATTATTTATAATATATAATTACATATATTATAAATATATAAAATAAATTATCTTATATATTAATAATATATTATATACTATATAAATTAATATAATACATTAATAATATGTATAATTATATTAATATATAAAGAATATTAGTATCATATATAATATTATTAATTATACATATTATAGTATATTATAATATATATAGTATTATAAATGTTGTCTCTCTGCTAGGCCGTTTTGTTGATGAATATGTGTACAAGATATTCTGTGCAAGATTCCCTCTTCGGCGGAGAGATCAGAAAACAGTCTATATTCCCCTCGGCAATCAGATTGTAATATTTCCAAGGGACAATATAGTTATTTTTCAGATTGGGACTTGAAACCAAAAAAGCATGTAAGGCATCAGATTTTGGTTTAACGAGAAAAATCCAAGTGAATCTGGAAAATGAATCTATGAAACTGATATATAATCACTAGAAGAGAGTATAGGAGCAGATGATCCCCATTAATCTGAGTGTACCAACTCCGAAGGCTTGGAATATTTATATGGGTATTTATTGCAAGGTTTATATTTCTGATTGAACTTGTCTTGGTCGAACTCGGGTTCATACTCGAACTCTTGATCTTGACTAGTTGTAGGTTAGTTTGATCCTGATTCTTCAGTAATAGGATTGACTATGAACGTTGTATAAGTAAGTCCTTCAGTATCCTCATGTGGATGGCTTTTATTGGCAAAGCATAGATGGACATAAAGTTCTCGGTGCTCTTCCTTATTATCTTGGATTGGACATAGTAATTATATAAATATGTAATATATTAATTTATTATAAGATACTATTATAATATTAATATTATAATATTATATACATAATATATTATTATTAATATATAATATTATATATTATATGTTTATGCTATAATTAATATATATAATTAGAATAAATTGCATAATTCATTATTTAATTAATTATTATTTCATATAATGACTATCATATAATACTACATGTATATTAATTATAATATATTATACGTATTAATATTATATGCATATATATAAGTATATTATTTATAATATATAATTACATATATTATAAATATATAAAATATATTATATTATATATTAATAATATATTATATACTATATATATTAATATAATATATTAATAATATGTATAATCTTATTAATACATAAATAATAATAGTATCATATATAATATAATTAATTATACATATTATAGTATATTACAATATATACAGTATTATATATGTTTTCTCTACGCTAGGCCGTTTTGTTGATGAATATGTGTACAAGATATTCTGTGCAAGATTCCCTCTTTGGCTAAGAGATCAGAAAACGGTCTATATTCCCCTCGCCAATCAGATTGTTATATTTGCAAGGGACAATTTAGTTATTTTTCAGATTGGGACTTGAAAACCAAAAAAGCATGTAAGGCATCAGATTTTGGTTTAACGAGAAAAATCCAAGTGAATCTGGAAAATGAATCTATAAAACTGATATATAACCACTAGAAGAGAGTGTAGGACTGCGTCCCCATAAATCTGAGTGTACCAACTCCAATGGCTTGGAATATTTATATGGGTATTTATTACAAGGTTTAAAGTTATGAATGAACTTGTCTTGGTGAGAACTCTGGTTCATACTCGAACTCTTGATCTTGACTAGTTTTAGGTTGGTTTGATCCAGATTCTTCAGTAATAGGATTGACTATGAACGATGTATAAGTAATTCCTTCAGTATCCTCATGTGGATGGCTTTTATTGGCAAAACATAGATGGATATACAGTTCTCGGTGCTCTTCCTTATTATCTTGGATTGGATATATTAATTATATAAATATGTAATATATTAATTTATTATAAGATACTATTATAATATTAATATTATAATATTATATATATAATATATAATTATTAATATATAATAATATATATTATATGTATATGTTATAATTAATATATATAATTATAATAGATTACATAATTCATTATTTAATTAATTATTATTTCATATAATGACTATCATATAATACTACATATATATTAATTATAATAAATTATACGTATTAATATTATATGCATATATATAAATATATTATTTATAATATATAATTACATATATTATACATATATAAAATATATTATATTAAATATTAATAATATATTATATACTATATATATTAATATAATATATTATTAATATGTATAATCATGTTAATATATTAATAATATTAGTATCATATATAATATAATTAATTATACATATTATAGTATATTATAATATATATAGTCTTATATATGTTTTCTCTCCGCTAGGCCGTTTTGTTGATGAATATGTGTACAAGATATTATGTGCAAGATTCCCTCTTTGGCTAAGAGATCAGAAAACGGTCTATATTCCCCTCGCCAATCAGATTGTAATATTTGCAAGGGACAATTTAGTTATTTTTCAGATTTGGACTTGAAAACCAAAAAAGCATGTAAGGCATCAGATTTTGATTTAAGGAGAAAAATTCAAGTGAATCTAGAAAATGAATCTATGAAACAGATATATAACCACTAGAAGAGAGTGTAAGAGCAAGTCCCCATAAATCTGAGTGCACCAACTCCAAAGGCTTGGAATATTTATACGGGAATTTATTACAAGGTTTATATTTATGATTTGATGCAAACAAGGTCACGGATGCAATTCAAGCAAAGGAGAAGGACCGAGACATAGATGAAATACTCTCTTTACCTCACGAACCTATCACTCTAGCACGAGCCAAAAGATTCAAGGAAGCATTGGCCCAATTGTGTGTTCGGTCAGCCCATGTAGGTGATCCAATGGCAGCCCAAAATTCAGTCCAACTTTGTGAGACATTTCAGGCCAAAGTAAAGCCCAAATTAGTGACCCAATTGATGGCCTATCACACACACTTTGAAGGAGCTGAAGTGGAGAATGTAACAGCCCAATCATGAACGTTTTTGAAGAGTTACAATGGAGAATGTAACAGCCTGGTGATGTACATGGCTCAAATGTAGGGTAGGTTCATTGTTTGAGTGTAGACATAAAGTTTGAAGTCAAAATTCGTGTTTTAATGTAGAATTGAATGTAATCAATGTGTTTTAAACATGTTGAACCTAGCCATGTAGTATAAATAGGGATAAAACTCCATTGTAAGATTATATCATATCATATATTCAAGATTTCAACTTTCAGAATATTTTCTGAGTTTTCTTTGTTCTTTAGAGAACTTCTAGGACTTATCGAGTAAAAGCTTGTGGCGTTCTAGTATACGGTCTTATCACTTCAAGTGTGGCGACCAACCATCTTAGAAACTTAGTTTGTCTAATTCTCAATTCTGAGTGATTAGAAGGGTTAAGTTCCGACTTACTTAACCTTGTTCTTCAAGGGTTCCGATCAGAGTGTAAAGGTTGTCTCGGTTAGAATCAAAGGTTGTCTATCTCGTTTGCACGTGGATAGAAGGTCTAGGATCTATTCCAAGAAGGTCTTATATCATGATTGAACTTGTCTTGGTTGAACTCGGGTTCATACTCGAACTCTTGATCTTAACTAGTTCCAGGTTGGTTTGATCCTGATTCTTCAGTAGTAGCATTGACTATGTACGATATATATGTAAGTCCTTCGGCATCCTCATGTGGATGGCTTTTATTGCCAAAACATAGATGGACATAAAGTTCTCGATGCTCTTCCTTATTATCTTGGATTGGACATATTAATTATATAAATATGTAATATATTAATTTATTATAAGATACTATTATAATATTAATATTATAATATTATATATATAATATATAATTATTAATATATAATATTATATATTATATGTATATGTTATAATTAATATATATAATTATAATAGATTACATAATTCATTATTTAATTAATTATTATTTCATATAATGACTATCATATAATACTACATATAAATTAATTATAATTTATTATACGTATTAATATTATATGCATATATATAAGTATATTATTTATAATATATAATTACATATAATATAAATATATAAAATAAATTATCTCATATATTAATAATATATTATATACTATATAAATTAATATAATACATTAATAATATGTATAATTATATTAATATATAAAGAATATTAGTATCATATATAATATTATTAATTATACATATTATAGTATATTATAATATATATAGTATTATAAATGTTGTCTCTCTGCTAGGCCGTTTTGTTGATGAATATGTGTACAAGATATTCTGTGCAAGATTCCCTCTTCGGCGGAGAGATCAGAAAACAGTCTATATTTCCCACGGCAATCAGATTGTAATATTTCCAAGGGACAATATAGTTATTTTTCAGATTGGGACTTGAAACCAAAAAAGCATGTAAGGCATCAGATTTTGGTTTAAGGAGAAAAATCCAAGTGAATCTGGAAAATGAATCTATGAAACTGATATATAATCACTAGAAGAGAGTATAGGAGCAGATGATCCCCATTAATCTGAGTGTACCAACTCCAAAGGCTTGGAATATTTATATGGGTATTTATTACAAGGTTTATATTTATGATTGAACTTGTCTTGGTCGAACTCGGGTTCATACTCGAACTCTTGATCTTGACTAGTTGTAGGTTAGTTTGATCCTGATTCTTCAGTAATAGGATTGACTATGAACGATGTATAAGTAAGTCCTTCAGTATCCTCATGTGGATGGCTTTTATTGGCAAAGCATAGATAGACATAAAGTTCTCGGTGCTCTTCCTTATTATCTTGGATTGGACATAGTAATTATATAAATATGTAATATATTAATTTATTATAAGATACTATTATAATATTAATATTATAATATTATATACATAATATATTATTATTAATATATAATATATAATATTATATGTTTATGCTATAATTAATATATATAATTATAATAAATTGCATAATTCATTATTTAATTAATTATTATTTCATATAATGGCTATCATATAATACTACATGTATATTAATTATAATATATTATACGTATTAATATTATATGCATATATATAAGTATATTATTTATAATATATAATTACATATATTATAAGTATATAAAATATATTATATTATATATTAATAATATATTATATACTATATATATTAATATAATATATTAATAATATGTATAATCTTATTAATATATAAATAATAATAGTATCATATATAATATAATTAATTATACATATTATAGTATATTACAATATATACAGTATTATATATGTTTTCTCTACGCTAGGCCATTTTGTTGATGAATATGTGTACAAGATTTTCTGTGCAAGATTCCCTCTTTGGCTAAGAGATCAGAAAACGGTCTATATTCCCCTCGCCAATCAGATTGTAATATTTGCAAGGGACAATTTAGTTATTTTTCAGATTGGGACTTGAAAACCAAAAAAGCATGTAAGGCATCAGATTTTGGTTTAACGAGAAAAATCCAAGTGAATCTTGACAATGAATCTATAAAACTGATATATAACTACTAGAAGAGAGTGTAGGACTGCGTCCCCATAAATCTGAGTGTACCAACTCCAATGGCTTGGAATATTTATATGGGTATTTATTACAAGGTTTAAAGTTATGATTGAACTTGTCTTGGTGAGAACTCTGGTTCATACTCGAACTCTTGATCTTGACTAGTTTTTGGTTGTTTTGATCCTGATTCTTCCGTAATAGGATTGACTATAAACGATGTATAAGTAATTCCTTCAGTATCCTCATGTGGATGGCTTTTATTGGCAAAACATAGATGGATATACAGTTCTCGGTGCTCTTCCTTATTATCTTGGATTGGATATATTAATTATATAAATATGTAATATATTAATTTATTATAAGATACTATTATAATATTAATATTATAATATTATATATATAATATATAATTATGAATATATAGTAATATATATTGTATGTATATGTTATAATTAATATATATAATTATAATAGATTACATAATTCATTATTTAATCAATTATTATTTCATATAATGACTATCATATAATACTACATATATATTAATTATAATAAATTATACGTATTAATATTATATGCATATATATAAATATATTATTTATAATATATAATTACATATATTATACATATATAAAATATATTATATTAAATATTAATAATATATTATATACTATATATATTAATATAATATATTATTAATATGTATAATCATGTTAATATATTAATAATATTAGTATCATATATAATATAATTAATTGTACATATTATAGTATATTATAATATATATAGTCTTATATATGTTTTCTCTCCGCTAGGCCGTTTTGTTGATGAATATGTGTACAAGATATTATGTGCAAGATTCCCTCTTTGGCTAAGAGATCAGAAAACGGTCTATATTCCCCTCGCCAATCAGATTGTAATATTTGCAAGGGACAATTTAGTTATTTTTCAGATTGGGACTTGAAAACCAAAAAAGCATGTAAGGCATCAGATTTTGATTTAAGGAGAAAAATTCAAGTGAATCTAGAAAATGAATCTATGAAACAGATATATAACCACTAGAAGAGAGTGTAAGAGCAAGTCCCCATAAATCTGAGTGCACCAACTCCAAAGGCTTGGTGATGCAAACAAGATCACGGATGCAGTTCAAGCAAAGGAGAAGGACCGAGACATAGATGAAATACTCTCTCTACCTCACGGTCCTATCACTCGAGCACGAGCCAAAAGATTCAAGGAAGCATTGGCCCAATTGTGTGTTCGGTCAGCCCATGTAGGTGATCCAATGGCAGCCCAATATTCAGTCCAACTTTGTGAGACATTTCAGGCCAAAGTTGATAGGAATCAAGCACAAGCTCTTGACAAGGAAGCTCAAAAGTCTGTTACGGTGGTTGGTCTAGCTTCTCCAATTCCGAGTTTCCTGAAAATAGACATAGGCATCAAATTAATACTTGCCCCTAAATCACATAAAGCTCTACCAACATCTCTACCACCAATAGAACAAGGGATAGTAAAACTCCCTGGATCTTTTAATTTTGGAGGAATCTTATTTTTGAAAATTGCAGTGGATCCTTCGGTCAAAGCAACCGTTTCAAACTCTCCAAGCCGTCTTTTTTTTGTCAAAATGTCCTTCAAGAATTTCACATAATTGGGCATTTGTTCCAAAGCCTCCACCAATGGAATGTTGATATGGAGCTGCTTTAAAACATCTAAAAATCTTCGAAATTGGACATCTTGTTGCTGCTTTTGAAAGCGTTGAGGAAATGGAGGTGGCAGTCTCTCAGCAATTTTCTGTTCAGCAGTTTGCTGAATTGATGCTGTAGCATTCTGGGCAGATTTTGTGGAATTTAAATTCGAATTTCCAGCTTCTTTTTCTGTTTCAGCATTTCTTTGGATTGAAGTGGGCTCATTTTTCTGCTCTTCTTCCACAGTATTCGGTTCTAAATCCTTACCATTCCTCAACGTGACGGCCTTGCAATGTTCCTTGCCCTCTCTTCTCGGATTTTCGGTGTCACTTGGTAAGGCACCTTGAGGTCGATTTCTCAATTCATTTGCTAATTGCCCCACTTGTACCTCAAGATTTCTCAACGAAGTTGCTTGACTTTGAATCAATGCATCGTTCTTAGCCATGTACTCCTTCATCAAATTTTCAAGAGAATTAGTTTGGGTGGCTTGTGGAGGAAATCTTTGTTGTTGTTGTTGATTGGAGAATCCCGGTGGGAAGTTAGGCTTGCTTTGTAATGGTGCATTGTTCGAGTTGTTGCCTTGACCTCCCCAAGAGAAATTTGGATGTTGCCTCCACCCCGGATTGTAAGAATTGGAATATGGATTGTTGCGGTTGGAGTTTTGATTTCCCATATAGCAAACCGAGGCTGGATTGGAAGGACAACAATCAAATGTGTGGCCATCTCCACAATAAACACATGAAATAGCCGCTGCTTGTTCCATAGGGGCTGTTGGTGTCATTCCCCCCAAACTTAAATTCTTCAAAATGTTGCTCATGGAAGAAACTTGGGCTGTCAAAGCTGTCAATGCATCTATTTCATAAACTCCGGCTGTTTTCTTACCGGTTGGTGCTCTTGAATTGGACCATTGGTAGTTGTTGTTGGCAATCCTTTCCAATATCTCATAAGCATCATTATATGATTTAGAAAGAATAGCTCCGTTTGCCGAAGCATCCAACACCATGCGAGTAGAGGCATTAAGACCATTGTAGAAGGTCTCCATTTGGATACAATGAGGGATACCATGGTGGGGGCACTTTCTCAACAACTCCTTGAATCTCTCCCAAGCTTGACATACGGACTCATCCTCCGTTTGTTGGAAAGAAATAATCTCATTCCGGTACTTGGCATTTTTTGTTGGAGGAAAGTACTTCATCAAGAATTTCTCGGCAAGATCATTCCAAGAAGCAATAGAATCCGGTGGGAGAGTGTTAAGCCACGCTCTAGCTCGATCCCTCAATGAGAAAGGGAATAATTTCAGCCTCAAGGCCTCCTCCGTGACACCTTGGAGCTTGAAAGAGTCACTCACCTCTAAAAATGATCGAAGATGAAGATGAGGATCTTCAGTGGCTAGCCCGCTAAATTGACCCACAGTTTGCAACATTTGGAACATCACCGGCTTCAACTCGAATTGAGGTGCTTGAATTTCAGGCCGAATGATGCCCGGATTAAGGTCATTGAACATTGGGGCAGCATACTCTCGTATGGCTCTCTCTCGGTCATCGGCCATTACAATTGCATTGGCAGCCACATTTAATTCCTCTTCGGCCATGTTACCTTGATGTTGAGTCCGCTGTCCTCTTTGTTCCCTTCTTCCTCTTCTAAATGTGCGTTCAATCTCGGGGTCAAAAGGAGCTAATACAAAATCTTGTTGCTCGTTCATACACAAAGTCAACCTATTAAAGCACAAGAGCAACAATCAAGATTAGACAAAATAAAAGAAATAAATTGCAAAGTTATCGATATCACAAAAATTTTAATTTACAATCCCCGGCAACGGCGCCAAAAACTTGTTGGGTTTAATACGCAAGTGTACGTAGTCCACAAGTAATACAATGATGAGTAGATCGTCTCCACAGGGATTGAAATTAAAATGATTTGCAACTATCAATTACTCACAATTTGTAATAAAAAAAATACATAATAAATGGATTGGATGGTTTGGTTTTAAGTCTATTAATTAAACAAGAATTAAAGAAATTATTTCTAGCACGTGGTTGATCAAATCACACTAAATAGCAGCACGAAATTCACAAGATGGATGTATTAGACTTGAATTACTAATTGTCATTTGAATCGAAGTTTATTGAGCAATGATAAGCGGCATTGTTTTTAAGTGAAAGATGCTAAAGTTAACATGAATTCCCTTTCGATACATAGGATTTTTCCAAACACTATGTCTTATATTCCTTTTTCTAATTGAACATATTCCTATGCCTAATTGAAATTGGAACATCAATGCAAAAACCAATTCATACAATTATGCAAGGCGAATAATATATCCCTATACCATTCACGACAACAACCTAAAAACGGTTATTCACTTGCATCATTCAAGCAATTTCCACTAAACTTAACCCTTCCGGTATTAAAATCTAGCTTGTAAATTCACCATTGTTGGCCAAACAACAACAAACATTCATCATCTTCCTACTTGAATGAACAATAGCACCAATCACCCAACAATGCAATAAAGTTTCAATAATTCGATTCAAAATCCATTAGCAATTCAAGTCTAAGTAATGTTTAGCTCATACTTAATTCTGGAAATTCAATCCACAAAGCTAACATAAAATCCATACAAAATCCAAAGTATAATTTCAAGAGAAATAAGGAAATAAAGGGAGTTAAAGAGAGGAGAGATAAGCTGTTCGGATGACTGATTTTTCGAGCTCTTTTCCTCCTCTTTTCCCTTGAGATGATTCCTTCCTTCTCTCCTTGAAATCTCCGTGGAAAACTGATGAGAATGATGGAATCTGTCCTCCTTTTCCTTCTTCTCTTGCTGTCTGCGTGCCTTCTTTTCTGCTGCTGGGATTCTCTCTCTGCTGGGGCTGCTGCTGCTGATCTCCCAAATGTCTTACCCTAGTTTCTGTTTTGTTTCTTTTTTTTGGGGCTGCCCTCTTGCTCAAGGCCCACGACCCACTTCTTCTTTTGGCAGCCCAGTCAAATTGTCCATGTTGACTTCCCAGCTGGATAATTTTAAGTGTCCAGTCAGCAAATCAAATTTCGCATTTTCTGGTTAGGGAACTTGACTTCCAGCATGCTGCAGCATCTCGTACAGCAACTGGGGATTTTCCAGACTTTCTGCAATTTTAATTTTAATTCCTCAATTTCAGCTCCATTCCTATTTTTTTACACATAATCAAAGAAAAATTACACATTTAATTCACATGATCTACAAAATAAAATAAAGATCTAATTATGTCACATTATATTAAAATTCACCAAATTCATCACTTTTTCCTATATGATTTCAAATTAAAGGGTATGAAAATAACTCTATTATATAGAGTTATCAATAATATACTATATAATATATGTATCATAATATAAAAATTAATATACTATATAAATATTTATGTTAATATTATATACATTATATAAATATATTGTAAATATATATTGATAATTATAATATATAGTATATTATCTAATATTAATATAATAATATTATAATACCTATGTTTTATATAATTATCATATATAATGTATACATATTAATATACTATTAATACATATATTATATATGTATATATTAATTAGTTATATACTATATGTAAATATTATTAAAATATACTTATATTAATAATATGTATATATATTTATTACTGTATAAATATATTAATAATATATATGTATGGTATAGTTATTATATATTAATATTAATATTATACATATAACATATATTATAATATTATATAATAATATTATATAATTATTATATTATATATATTATATAATAATGTTATATTCTGTATATAATAAATAATTTTTAAAATAAATTATAAAATATATGTGTACAAAATATTCTAATAAACATAATAGTATACTATAATAATAATATTATAGTAAACAATTATTATACTAAATATATAATATATCCTAATATGAAATTATAATACAATATATTATATCATAATAATATTATAACATAATTAATATATAATAGTTTTTATAATTATTATTATATTAATATGTATATAGTATATAATATGAATATAATCTATGTAATATATATTATATTTATACTAATATTACCTATACATATAATAATATAATAACACATATAATTAATTTATATACCTAATATACTATATAATATATGTATCATAATATAATTAATAATATACAATATAAATATTTATGTTAATATTATATACATTATATAAATATATTGTAAATATAGATTGATAATTGTAATATATAGTATATTATCTAATATTAATATAATAATAGTATAATACATATGTTTTATATAATTATCATATATAATGTATACATATTAATATACTATGAATACAAATATTATCAATATAGTTAAAATTATATATTTGTATTAATATTAGTATATATACATATATATTATATATAAGATATACATATAATACTTATATTAACATTTATCTATTAATATTATAGATACGATATTTTATAATAATATATACTATAACATAATATATTATATATACTAATTAATATTACATTAGTATATAAAATATATTAATACATATATATACTATTATATTATATAATATTATAATATATACGTACATAAAATTAATTGTATATAATATTTTATTAACATATTATATTATATGTATTAATGTATAATATTTATATATGATAACTATATAATTAATACATAGTTATATTATTTATATTAATATATAGTACAACATATAATATTATAATAATATGTATATTAATATATACTAATATTATATATGTATAGATTTATATGTTAATATAATAGTATTATACATATATAATTATATGTATTTATAGTATACTATATATATGTATTATTATATATTATTAATATACATTAATTATATATATGTCATAATTAATATTATATAACATTACGGGAGTGAAGAGTCATGAACCTATACAAAGACACGTGTCAGAGTGACAACCTTCATCAAAATGACTCCTCACTTTAAGAAAATTGCATGTAGGATTTGTCATGCTAGGTTGCATGCAAGATACTTATCTCAAGACAACCCACTGGATGAGATGTCATGTTTACAAAAGTACACAACTACCGTTATAACATGGGTATTACATTATTTTAAACATAATCGTGGCTTTAAGTACACCCTACTAGATAAAATGTCATGCCTAGGAAAATAAAAGACTACCCTTATTATTTGGGTATTTATTACAAGGTTTAAATTAATGATTGAACTTGTCTTGGGTCGAACTCAGGTTCACACTCGAACTCTTGATCTTAACTAGTTCTAGATTGGTTTGATCCGGATTCTTCAGTGATAGGGTTGACAATGAACGAGGTATAAGTAAGTCCTTTAGTATCTTCATATGGATAGCTTTTATTGGCAAAATATAGATGGACATAAAGTTCTCGGCGCTCTTCCTTATTATCTTAGATTGGACATATTAATTATATAAATATGTAATGTATTAATTTATTATAAGATACTATTATAATATTAATATTATAATATTATATATATAATATATTATTAATAATATATAATATATAATATTATATGTATATTTTATAATTAATATACATAATTATAATATATTACATTATACATTATTTAATTAATCATTAATTCATATTATGACTATCATATAATACTACATATATATTTATTATAATATATTATTTATAATATATAATTACATATATTATAAATATATAATATATAATATAATATATTATTATGTCATAATATATTATATTATATTTTAATAATATATTATATACTATATATTAATATAATATATTAATAATATGTATAATTATATTAATATATTAATAATATTAGTATCATATATAATATAATTAATTATACATATTATAGTATATTATAATATATGCAGATTATATATATATTATAGTTATAATATATTAAATACTATATATAATATATACATATATTATAATAACTATTATAAGACCCCTGATAATAAATACAACGACCCTCCTAATCCACCTCCACCAAAAACATCAATTCCATAAGAGGGTTATTCATGCAGACATGAAGAGAGACCATTACCTCCAAATCCCCGAGCTCCTCAACCATGTTTCAAGTTCAAAAGCCGCGAAGAAGATTTTCCTCCTCTAGAGAGACGCAAGGATCAAACTTCTAAGGTAACCTCAAAGCCTAATATTCAAAGTACTGTAGTAGAAGCAAGTGGCCATTTAAAGCCTCTGAGTCAAGGAGAGGAAGTCCTCAATTGACAGACCATAAATTCTCGGGCACAAAATCAATCACTACAAAGTATTGATTCCAAGGTAACTCAAGTTCTCAACAAGGATCAAAATTCATATAATCAAATGAGTTACTTGCAGACCTAGCTTCTAAGAGTGGAACAGAGGCTTAACCTAGTTGGATTAAGAACTCAGAAGTCTTATTGAAAAAGGATCTAGATAGGCATTTCAAACGAATGTCCGAAAGATTCTATATTTTCAAATGGCTATAATGATCCCAATCTGAAGAATGTCTACCTTGCCTCTTTACCATAAGATCTACAACCAGAAATGGCGAGGATGTTTCAAGCCTTGAAGAAAGACATGGCCCATATCAGCATGGGACAGATCCATCAAACATGCTTGGCTGCTCTGGAGAAACTCTGTGAGCAACAAAATCTCTTTAATGAAATGATGGAGAGATGGAAGATTCCTAAAAAAGTATGTGATAAATCTTACCTTGAAATAAAATGTCATTAGAAACCATGCCATTGTACCAAAAAAGATAAAGAAGTTATCTATGTGGACATAAAGGGCATTTCGTAAAAACCTGCCCTATGAAGAAAGGGAAAGCGGCTAAGCTAGCATCACAGATATTTCACTATCATGCAGAAGATGTTGATGAAGCAGACATAGAATCTCCCAATTTAGAACAAGATGGCCGGGATTCTAATACAGCCTTCATCCTTCATGAGACATCTGATGAAGAAGATTTAGAAGAGAATGTCCCCATTCTTATGATGAACCAACCTCTAATACTAAAAACCAACATGATCATACAAGAAGGGATGCCATCACCTCGTCTTGAAGTTAAGGTGCTTCAGTCAAAGTATGACAGGTCTATCAAAGTGATTGGATTCCTTCATACAGGAGCATGAAAAAACTACGATGAACCCAGACATCCTTCCAGACGAAGCTTGGGAGTCTAATCATGAATATTTCTTTGCTGCAGATGGCCAAACCTTTCATATTGCCTTGATATCTAAACAACTAGTCGGAATTCAAATCCTTCCAGACTGTGTTGTCGAATCAAAGTAATCGGAAGCAAACTTCACGGACATAATTTATTAATGGGCTTTGATGTCTTCTTCAAAGCTCAGAAGCTACAAATATTTTCTCAAGAAGTCAAATACAAGAGGACATTCCTACCATTCACACCAAGACAAAAGCTGTTCACAGTGAAGGAGATACCAGAACCTGATCCACTTATCAAAAAATTGAAAAAATGTTATGTCGATTGAAAAAATGTTATGTCGAGTCACATGCAGACTTCACCAAGCCTCATCCACTTTGGAAGAACTCATAATTCTATGTTCGACTTCCTTTTAAGAAGAATAAGGATATTAACGCCACTTAAGCACGCATCCTGGCATGACACCAAAAGAGCTGAATTTGGCCCAACACGAATGCAACGAGCTATTATTGATAGGATATATTTTATCTATATTTATTTATCTTACTTCCCTTGGTTTTGGTTTATAATCATGCTTAGTCCCTGAGTTTTGATTAAAGATTGTGTTTTGTAGGGTAATTGGATGGATTGATGCATTTTGGATATAAAATGGTGGATTTGAAGATATGCAAGGACCAGCCAAAGTTTTTACATAAGGCGTGGGCATGCCTTATCGTCGGATTTGAAGATGTGCAAGGCGTGGGCACGCCTTAGCTCGAAACGCCCATTAACGGAAATGAACATAACTGCCCACTCTTAATTCTCCACTAAGTGATGGCCTTTACATCTGATTTATGAGAATAATTATTGTTAGAATTAGTGGGTGGTAGGAGACACTATATATATAGGGGAGTTATGGAGAGAAGAAACACCTAGAATTCGATACACTCTTTTAATTTTATTTTTTGTTGCAATTCTCCATGGAAGGCTAAGCTTCCTCTTTTCATCTAAGTGAATTACAGAGGACTATGTTCATCCGAATTGTGAGATCTAATTAGTTTTTATTTGTTCTTTCATTTTTGTTATTCATATATCTTCCGTGTGTGATAAATCTTATTGTTTTGATGATTGAATGAGTGGCCAATCTTTTGACTGTTGAAACAATATGTTGCCAATTAGATTGTTAAACCCGTAATTGTTTAACCATTCTAATATAAGTGGTACAATAACACGATTATTTGAACCAATCTGTTATGAAGATATATAATCTAGCTTAAATAAACCTACATGTGCGTTTGTTGGCTAGAATTGGTGGTCTCTCTCTATCTAATGCTATTCGTAAATTAAATTCTATGATTGTATCTAGAATTGTTTATTGATAAGGGAAATAATTAGAGGTTGTACCCTAATTATCGAACAACTAAGCAGAGATAGGTTGTTTTGGTCATACCAACAACTATAACGAATTTAATGATTGAATGAAAGAACCATATTTGCATCCATGATCGATTCTACGAACATATTCTGAAGTTAACCCATAGTTGTATTTGTTTAAACTGAATTTCACTCAAATTACATATTGTTCTTGCTCAATTGAATATTGCTATTCACCAAACCTCAAACCCCCCTGATTTTATTTACAACAAAAGAATAAAAAAATTACGATCCTTGTTCATCACTATCACAAATCTTTAAGAACAAGTGTTTTATTATTTGTTGGTCTCGACAGCCAACAAATTTTTGGCGCTGTTGCCGGGGATTGGTGTCAAGTTGATTTATTCTTTTATTTATTTTTATTTTGTTATTTGTTCGTTTATATGCCCCGTTCTTCTCGTGCAAGTGAATTCCAATTTGATCTTGAAATTGAAAAGACTGCTAGAAGATTGAGGAGAGAAACAAAATTGAGAAAGCAAGCATTATCATCATCTTCTCCCGGACTGAATTTGGCAGTTTCGTTGGCTGACTCATCAAGTGATTCTGAAACAGAAATAGAGCTAACCATGGCTAATGCAGAAAGAACGTTGAGGTAATTGACTACACCACCAAATGTAAATCAACAACCACTTTGCATTCAATTCCCAGCTGTGGAGGGTGATTTTGAGTTGAAGTCCGGATTAATCCATCTTCTTCCAAGATTCCATGGATTAGAAAATGAAGACCCCCACAAACATTTAAAAGAGTTCCATGTAGTTTGCTCTAGCATGAAACCATAGGGTGTCACGAAGGAACAAATAAAGCTACATGCTTTCCCATTTTTCCTAGCCGATAAAGCAAAGGACTGACTATTTTATTTGCCATCTGGTTCTGTGACTACATGGACGGAAATGGTTTTGTTATTCCTTGACAAAATTTTCCCTGCTTCGAAAGTTGCAAGTATTAGAAGGGAAATTTATGGAATTAAGCAAAAAGATTCAGAAGGGCTTCACGAGTATTGGGAAAAGTTTAAACAACTTAATGCAAGTTGCCCTCAACATGGAATATCAGAGCAGCTTCTCATACAATATTTTTATGAAAGATTGCTTCCCATAGAGAGAAGGATGATGGATGCCGCCAGTGGAGGTCGCTTTGCCTCATCGAGGCGATGTGTTTGGAATGCTGGCGCCTCGCGCCTAGGCGAGTGCCTAGGCGCGCCTTTTTAACCACTGACATTAATA
This sequence comes from Caryopteris x clandonensis, assembly GCA_028749325.2. Classification (NCBI taxonomy): domain Eukaryota; kingdom Viridiplantae; phylum Streptophyta; class Magnoliopsida; order Lamiales; family Lamiaceae; genus Caryopteris; species Caryopteris x clandonensis. The sequence goes on from JAPYKT020000021.1 coordinate 428,786, forward strand.
ATATATATACATTATGATTATATATTATATCATATATTAATAATATATTATAATAGGTATGTATACATACATTACAATAATATATATTATATAATATTCTATAGTAATATATGTATACTATAATGTTATAAAATGTATAAATATTATAACATATTATATACATTTTATAATATTAATTATATATTAATAATTATATAATTATTAATATTATATTAATATATATAATACATACTTATATGTATAATAATTATTATATTATTAATAATATATGTATAATATATATGTATTATAATATGTATAGAAGTATAGTTATTTATATGTATAATATTATATATTATATGTATATATTGTATAATATATTAATATATTAAAATATATTAATATTATAACAGTAATTATATAATATTAATATATATTATTAATATTATTGTATAATAATATTAATATATAACATTATAATATTTAATAGCAATAATTTATATAATATTAAAATAATATGAATTTATGTATAGTATAATAATAATTAAATATAATTATAATTATTTATATATATGTAAAATACTAATATATATTAATCATTAATATACTATTAATTATTATATATAAGTATAACTATGTATATATAAATATATTATTAATATTAATTAATTATTACATAAATAATTATAATTATTATACATAATATTAATATATAGAATATATTATGTAAGTTATATATATATATATTATTATATAATATAATAATTATTATATTAATTATATTATAACATATTAATATTAATTATATATCATATTACATAATTCAAGTATATTATAATAAATATATAATAATTTATGATAATATTATTAATTAGATTATATAGTTAATTAATATATATTATTATAACATATAATAATATATGTATTAATATATGCCTAATATTATATATATATATATATATTCATTATATTCTAATATGTATACATACATATTATTCATATATAATTATATGTATATAATATATTTATAATTATAAATATATAATAATATTATAATATAGTATACACATATATTATATATTATTTAATTATATATAATATATCTATTATTATGTATATATATGTATTATATACTATTACATAATATATATTATAATAGTTATATATCGTTATAACATATAATTATATAATATTTTATATATTAATAGTAAATACATGTTTATATAATCATTATATACTAATATCATATAATTAATAATATACATACATATACTATATATAGCTATATAAATATAATTATATTATATATAATATGTTGTAAAAATATTATATATATATAAATATAATATATTATATAATATAATATTAATGTATAATAATAATTGTATATAATATTACTATATAATATATACATATTATAATATAACAATAGAGAATAATATATTATATATTAAAATTATGTTATATATTATATACTTAATAATACATATATAATATAGTTATGATATTATATTATCATAATTATATTAATATATTATAACTCTATTATTATAATATAAATACATAATTAATATAATATAGTTTATATTAAATTATAATTATATGTACATATAATATACATATTAATGTATATTTGTATATTATATATTATAATGTTATATATTATATGTATGTATATAATTTTGTATATTATAATAAAGTATACTATTGTATATAATTATAATAAATATATAATTATATAATACATATATTTAATATATTATATAATATAAATATATAATAATAATACATATATTAATTACACATAAATTATACATACTTATATTTATAATATATTAATATTATACATAATATATGTATTATAATATCATATATTATATTAATATATTACATAATAACTATTATTAACTATATAAAATTAATTATATGTATATTATATATATAATATTATGATTAATATATATATATATATTATAATTAGTATAATAAAAATATATATTTACTAATATGTATATATTATATAATATGTAAATTTTATACTATTATATATTATATACATTAATATATTAATAAATATATCTATATTGTATATATATTATTAAAATATGATATATAGTATTTATAATTATATAATATATAGTATATTTATATATTATTATATACATATACTATATTATATTTATTCTTATACGTATTAATATATACATATATAATTATAATTTAAATATATGTTATTATAATTTGGTATATAACATTATATTCTTATAATATTTAGAAAATTATTATATAACATAATATAATAATTAATAATACTATTAATATACATAAAATATTATAATCATGTATATAATTATAATATGTATAATATTATAATATACTATATATATGAAAATATAATAATTATATATTCAATATGTACTATTTATAATTAATAATATGTACATATAATTATAGAGTTATTAATATTATATTGCATATTATATGCATAACATATACATATTATAGTTAATTAATATAGTATTAATATATATTATTATACCATATATTACTTATAATATAATATTTATATTAATTATACATTATATTAATATACATACATTAATATATATTCATATAACTACATAATGTATATGTTATATTATTATAATATTAAGTACACTATAATATATACTATATTAATATATTAGTATTATCTATTTATATATCATATTAATAATATATATTAATAGTTATTAATTAATAATATGTCAATATAAATTATACATAATATATACATATAATTATATTTATTATATTATATTTATAAATTATAATTCCATATATATTATTATAACAATATATAATATAATATAATTAAAAATATAATATTAGTGTATTATATTATATAATATATAATATTATACATATTTATATAACTATACTTATATACATATTATATTACATATATATTATACATATACAATAATATAATATATATTAATAAAAATTATTATACATACAAGTATATATTATATATATTAATATAATATTAATAATTATATAATTATTAATATATATAATTAATATTATATAATGTATATAATATGTTATAATATTTATAAATTTTATAACATTATGGTGTACATAAATTGCTATATAATATTATATTAATATGTATATTAATTATTATAAATATATATCATTATAATGTATGCATACATAGTATGTATATTAATATAGTTAATGTATTAAAACTATTAATACATATAGTATATGCTATATAATATTAATGTATATATAATATATTAATATACTATTAATAATAACTACATATATTATATTACAATATTACGTATTTATATTATGTATATTAATAATTAATAGTATATATAATATATTATGTGATATACATATTAATATATATCATATAATATATACTAATTAATATTATTATATATAACATACATCTATATAATATACAAATATGTATATTATAAGTTACTTAATAGTATATTAATTATAATACATATAATACGTATATAATTTATAACAATAATATGTATATATATTATAAATATATATTATATGGTGTTTATATATTATTATATTAATATATTATTATAATATTACAATATATTAATAGTATAATTATATTACTACATATACTATAATTTATAGAATAGTATTAATATATATGTATTATATAATATACATAATATAATTAATAGTATTATTATACATATATTTATGTATTAATATAATAATACTATTAATATTTTGTACTATTATAATAATATATTAATATAATAATTTATGAACACCATATAATATATATACATATTAATATTATATATTAATATTATAATTATATATATATATTATTATATAGTATATATGTATATAATGTATATGTAATTGTATATATATATGTTAATATTATAATAACATATTATATTATAATAGTATTAATATACATTATAATATACATATTGTTATTATACATAATATAATATATATAATGTATCATATACATATAATTGTAAATATTTATTATAAGTAATATTTATATTAATGTTAGAATATTATAGTATTATATACATTTTATAATGTTAATTATATATTAATAATTATATAATAATTAATATTATATTAATATATATAATACATACTTATATGTATAATAATTATTATATTATTAATAATATATGTATAATATATATGTATTATAATATGTATAGAAGTATAGTTATTTATATGTATAATATTATATATTATATGTATATATTGTATAATATATTAATATATTAAAATATATTAATATTATAACAGTAATTATATAATATTAATATATATTATTAACATTATTGTATAATAATATTAATATATAACATTATAATATTTAATAGCAATAATTTATATTATATTAAAATAATATGAATTTATGTATAGTATAATAATAATTAAATATAATTATAATTATTTATATATATGTAAAATACTAATATATATTAATCATTAATATACTATTAATTATTATATATAAGTATAACTATGTATATATAAATATATTATTAATATTAATTAATTATTACATAAATAATTATAATTATTATACATAATATTAATATATAGAATATATTATGTAAGTTATATATATATATATTATTATATAATATAATAATTATTATATTAATTATATTATAACATATTAATATTAATTATATATCATATTACATAATTCAAGTATATTATAATAAATATATAATAATTTATGATAATATTATTAATTAGATTATATAGTTAATTAATATATATTATTATAACATATAATAATATATGTATTAATATATGCCTAATATTATATATATATATATATATTCATTATATTCTAATATGTATACATACATATTATTCATATATAATTATATGTATATAATATATTTATAATTATAAATATATAATAATATTATAATATAGTATACACATATATTATATATTATTTAATTATATATAATATATCTATTATTATGTATATATATGTATTATATACTATTACATAATATATATTATAATAGTTATATATCGTTATAACATATAATTATATAATATTTTATATATTAATAGTAAATACATGTTTATATAATCATTATATACTAATATCATATAATTAATAATATACATACATATACTATATATAGCTATATAAATATAATTATATTATATATAATATGTTGTAAAAATATTATATATATATAAATATAATATATTATATAATATAATATTAATGTATAATAATAATTGTATATAATATTACTATATAATATATACATATTATAATATAACAATAGAGAATAATATATTATATATTAAAATTATGTTATATATTATATACTTAATAATACATATATAATATAGTTATGATATTATATTATCATAATTATATTAATATATTATAACTCTATTATTATAATATAAATACATAATTAATATAATATAGTTTATATTAAATTATAATTATATGTACATATAATATACATATTAATGTATATTTGTATATTATATATTATAATGTTATATATTATATGTATGTATATAATTTTGTATATTATAATAAAGTATACTATTGTATATAATTATAATAAATATATAATTATATAATACATATATTTAATATATTATATAATATAAATATATAATAATAATACATATATTAATTACACATAAATTATACATACTTATATTTATAATATATTAATATTATACATAATATATGTATTATAATATCATATATTATATTAATATATTACATAATAACTATTATTAACTATATAAAATTAATTATATGTATATTATATATATAATATTATGATTAATATATATATATATATTATAATTAGTATAATAAAAATATATATTTACTAATATGTATATATTATATAATATGTAAATTTTATACTATTATATATTATATACATTAATATATTAATAAATATATCTATATTGTATATATATTATTAAAATATGATATATAGTATTTATAATTATATAATATATAGTATATTTATATATTATTATATACATATACTATATTATATTTATTCTTATACGTATTAATATATACATATATAATTATAATTTAAATATATGTTATTATAATTTGGTATATAACATTATATTCTTATAATATTTAGAAAATTATTATATAACATAATATAATAATTAATAATACTATTAATATACATAAAATATTATAATCATGTATATAATTATAATATGTATAATATTATAATATACTATATATATGAAAATATAATAATTATATATTCAATATGTACTATTTATAATTAATAATATGTACATATAATTATAGAGTTATTAATATTATATTGCATATTATATGCATAACATATACATATTATAGTTAATTAATATAGTATTAATATATATTATTATACCATATATTACTTATAATATAATATTTATATTAATTATACATTATATTAATATACATACATTAATATATATTCATATAACTACATAATGTATATGTTATATTATTATAATATTAAGTACACTATAATATATACTATATTAATATATTAGTATTATCTATTTATATATCATATTAATAATATATATTAATAGTTATTAATTAATAATATGTCAATATAAATTATACATAATATATACATATAATTATATTTATTATATTATATTTATAAATTATAATTCCATATATATTATTATAACAATATATAATATAATATAATTAAAAATATAATATTAGTGTATTATATTATATAATATATAATATTATACATATTTATATAACTATACTTATATACATATTATATTACATATATATTATACATATACAATAATATAATATATATTAATAAAAATTATTATACATACAAGTATATATTATATATATTAATATAATATTAATAATTATATAATTATTAATATATATAATTAATATTATATAATGTATATAATATGTTATAATATTTATAAATTTTATAACATTATGGTGTACATAAATTGCTATATAATATTATATTAATATGTATATTAATTATTATAAATATATATCATTATAATGTATGCATACATAGTATGTATATTAATATAGTTAATGTATTAAAACTATTAATACATATAGTATATGCTATATAATATTAATGTATATATAATATATTAATATACTATTAATAATAACTACATATATTATATTACAATATTACGTATTTATATTATGTATATTAATAATTAATAGTATATATAATATATTATGTGATATACATATTAATATATATCATATAATATATACTAATTAATATTATTATATATAACATACATCTATATAATATACAAATATGTATATTATAAGTTACTTAATAGTATATTAATTATAATACATATAATACGTATATAATTTATAACAATAATATGTATATATATTATAAATATATATTATATGGTGTTTATATATTATTATATTAATATATTATTATAATATTACAATATATTAATAGTATAATTATATTACTACATATACTATAATTTATAGAATAGTATTAATATATATGTATTATATAATATACATAATATAATTAATAGTATTATTATACATATATTTATGTATTAATATAATAATACTATTAATATTTTGTACTATTATAATAATATATTAATATAATAATTTATGAACACCATATAATATATATACATATTAATATTATATATTAATATTATAATTATATATATATATTATTATATAGTATATATGTATATAATGTATATGTAATTGTATATATATATGTTAATATTATAATAACATATTATATTATAATAGTATTAATATACATTATAATATACATATTGTTATTATACATAATATAATATATATAATGTATCATATACATATAATTGTAAATATTTATTATAAGTAATATTTATATTAATGTTAGAATATTATAGTATTATATACATTTTATAATGTTAATTATATATTAATAATTATATAATAATTAATATTATATTAATATATATAATACATACTTATATGTATAATAATTATTATATTATTAATAATATATGTATAATATATATGTATTATAATATGTATAGAAGTATAGTTATTTATATGTATAATATTATATATTATATGTATATATTGTATAATATATTAATATATTAAAATATATTAATATTATAACAGTAATTATATAATATTAATATATATTATTAACATTATTGTATAATAATATTAATATATAACATTATAATATTTAATAGCAATAATTTATATTATATTAAAATAATATGAATTTATGTATAGTATAATAATAATTAAATATAATTATAATTATTTATATATATGTAAAATACTAATATATATTAATCATTAATATACTATTAATTATTATATATAAGTATAACTATGTATATATAAATATATTATTAATATTAATTAATTATTACATAAATAATTATAATTATTATACATAATATTAATATATAGAATATATTATGTAAGTTATATATATATATTATTATATAATATAATAATTATTATATTAATTATATTATAACATATTAATATTAATTATATATCATATTACATAATTCAAGTATATTATAATAAATATATAATAATTTATGATAATATTATTAATTAGATTATATAGTTAATTAATATATATTATTATAACATATAATAATATATGTATTAATATATGCCTAATATTATATATATATATATTCATTATATTCTAATATGTATACATACATATTATTCATATATAATTATATGTATATAATATATTTATAATTATAAATATATAATAATATTATAATATAGTATACACATATATTATATATTATTTAATTATATATAATATATCTATTATTATGTATATATATGTATTATATACTATTACATAATATATATTATAATAGTTATATATCGTTATAACATATAATTATATAATATTTTATATATTAATAGTAAATACATGTTTATATAATCATTATATACTAATATCATATAATTAATAATATACATACATATACTATATATAGCTATATAAATATAATTATATTATATATAATATGTTGTAAAAATATTATATATATATAAATATAATATATTATATAATATAATATTAATGTATAATAATAATTGTATATAATATTACTATATAATATATACATATTATAATATAACAATAGAGAATAATATATTATATATTAAAATTATGTTATATATTATATACTTAATAATACATATATAATATAGTTATGATATTATATTATCATAATTATATTAATATATTATAACTCTATTATTATAATATAAATACATAATTAATATAATATAGTTTATATTAAATTATAATTATATGTACATATAATATACATATTAATGTATATTTGTATATTATATATTATAATGTTATATATTATATGTATGTATATAATTTTGTATATTATAATAAAGTATACTATTGTATATAATTATAATAAATATATAATTATATAATACATATATTTAATATATTATATAATATAAATATATAATAATAATACATATATTAATTACACATAAATTATACATACTTATATTTATAATATATTAATATTATACATAATATATGTATTATAATATCATATATTATATTAATATATTACATAATAACTATTATTAACTATATAAAATTAATTATATGTATATTATATATATAATATTATGATTAATATATATATATATATTATAATTAGTATAATAAAAATATATATTTACTAATATGTATATATTATATAATATGTAAATTTTATACTATTATATATTATATACATTAATATATTAATAAATATATCTATATTGTATATATATTATTAAAATATGATATATAGTATTTATAATTATATAATATATAGTATATTTATATATTATTATATACATATACTATATTATATTTATTCTTATACGTATTAATATATACATATATAATTATAATTTAAATATATGTTATTATAATTTGGTATATAACATTATATTCTTATAATATTTAGAAAATTATTATATAACATAATATAATAATTAATAATACTATTAATATACATAAAATATTATAATCATGTATATAATTATAATATGTATAATATTATAATATACTATATATATGAAAATATAATAATTATATATTCAATATGTACTATTTATAATTAATAATATGTACATATAATTATAGAGTTATTAATATTATATTGCATATTATATGCATAACATATACATATTATAGTTAATTAATATAGTATTAATATATATTATTATACCATATATTACTTATAATATAATATTTATATTAATTATACATTATATTAATATACATACATTAATATATATTCATATAACTACATAATGTATATGTTATATTATTATAATATTAAGTACACTATAATATATACTATATTAATATATTAGTATTATCTATTTATATATCATATTAATAATATATATTAATAGTTATTAATTAATAATATGTCAATATAAATTATACATAATATATACATATAATTATATTTATTATATTATATTTATAAATTATAATTCCATATATATTATTATAACAATATATAATATAATATAATTAAAAATATAATATTAGTGTATTATATTATATAATATATAATATTATACATATTTATATAACTATACTTATATACATATTATATTACATATATATTATACATATACAATAATATAATATATATTAATAAAAATTATTATACATACAAGTATATATTATATATATTAATATAATATTAATAATTATATAATTATTAATATATATAATTAATATTATATAATGTATATAATATGTTATAATATTTATAAATTTTATAACATTATGGTGTACATAAATTGCTATATAATATTATATTAATATGTATATTAATTATTATAAATATATATCATTATAATGTATGCATACATAGTATGTATATTAATATAGTTAATGTATTAAAACTATTAATACATATAGTATATGCTATATAATATTAATGTATATATAATATATTAATATACTATTAATAATAACTACATATATTATATTACAATATTACGTATTTATATTATGTATATTAATAATTAATAGTATATATAATATATTATGTGATATACATATTAATATATATCATATAATATATACTAATTAATAATGTATTATCTATATATTAATATACATTACATTACATAATATTATACTATATATTATATAATATAAAATACATATTATATATACCTATTAGTTAATTATTAATATAGTATATGTCTAAAGTAATATGTAGAGATATATGTTATAATATATATTAACATAATTATATAATATATTATGTTATACTATAATGTAATATTATACATATAATAGTATTATACATTATTATATACTATATTTATGATATTAGTACATATAATAGTATTAAATTACATACACATATATACATATAATATACACATTTTAAATTATATTACATACATACTATATATAATATGTTAATATATATTATAATAATTATATAATATTAATATTATAAAATTATATATAATATAATACCTATTTATATTAATAGCTATACATATATACATATTAATTACATATTATATGTATAGTTATTATAATATATTATTATATTATTATAATATTATGAATTTATACATGTCATGCTAGGTTGCATGCAAGATATTTATCTCAAAGACACCTCATTAAATGAGATGTCATGTCTAGGAAAGTACACAATTACCCTTATAACATGGGTATTACATTATTTTAAACATAAAATGTGGCTTTAATATCATATATGTATAATATTATATAACATTAATAATATATATACATTATCATTATATATTATATCATATATTAATAATATATTATAAAAGGTATATGTTATAATAATATATTATAGTCATATTATAATATATATACATATATATGTGATACCCCAAGTCCCTCACTACTCATTGGCCAATATAGTTCATGCATTGCATTTATTTTATAATTTTATTTGTTATTTAAATTGCATTTTTATTTGTATTGCGGCTTGTATTTAATTATGTTTGCAATGTTACTTTTAAATTTTAAGGGTTTACAGTATAGGTTGGAACCCCTTGGGTCAAATGTCGAGGAACAGAAATTATGTGTCAAGCATTAATAATATAGAATTACACGTAGTGAGTTAATAATAATAATAATAATAATAATAATAATAATAATAATAATAATAATAATAAAAATAATACGAAATGGGGTAAAAATCTTGAAGGATATATATATTTTTTCTACATAATTTAATTTGCATATACATATAAACTTATATGTGTGGGTATATCAACTACACAATAAATTATTATTTAGTATTCAACATGGGTTTAGTTATATAAAAAAATAAATAAATAATAATAGATAATAGTACTAACCTTTGCATGTGTTGGTTGTGTATATATAATTAGTGTGTGTGCGTGTGTTTATATATAACTAGTGTGGGTGCGTGTGCATATATATATATATATATTGATAATAAATGTGTAAAAGTTAAGTCGGTCGTTAACTTAAGAGTTAAGGAAAAAAAAAGGGGCTTCATTCCTTTGATAAAAAAAATAAAGAAGAGAGAGGGGAGGTAGAAGAGAAGGTTGCGGAGAGGAGTAGTCCAGTGGAAAAGAAAAGAAAAGAAAAGTAGAGAGAGAGAGAGAGAGAGAGGAATTGGTGAAACATGGATAGACTCTCTGATTATGATTATTTATTAATCTAGCTCTTTCCGGTGCACAGTAAAGGGGTCATGGGCCATATAAAGATAAAGTATCCCAAAACATGGGTGAGGGTTTCAGTAGTATACATTTCACGTCTCTTTTAAAGTTTCTGCAAATATTTAACTTATCGTACATGTATGATTTCTGCTTATCGGGCTTTAGCTCACTTAGTTTGTACATTGCAGGTGAGCATGATGATGATGTGTAAGCTCATGGTTTACCAGGCATGTTGTTCGTGCTTTAACAAGCTTTTAGGATCGGTGTACATGGATGACGACCTTTACGGCTAAACCATGGGCTTACTATGCTTATGATCTCATTTGTTTTACTTTTGGGGTCTTGTATAATAGTACTGAACTTTTGATGTGTAAATATTGGTGTGATTGTGGCGGATACTTTTGCATCTGGATCCTTATTTATAAGTGTGGATAAATCTTTATGTAAATCTGTTACATGTGTGGATTTTGCTTGGGCGTAAATGAGTCTTTGTTTAGGAGATGAGTTGTACCTCGTAAATATGCTACAGGTGAACAGGTGAATGAAAAAAATTACAAGTTTAACCAGGTTAAAAGTAATCTATATTGTGAGTTATAAGGGTGAGGGTGTCACAATATTTAATAAGTATATATTACTTATAAATATATATATAATTAATTAATTATATTATAATATATATATACATAATATGTATAATATTAATGATTTTAATTATATTATATTAATGTTATAATATATAATATGTATTAATATTTAAATATAGTATATATTATAAAATACATATATGAATATATTTAGAAATTAATATCTACTATTAATAACATAAATATTATAATGATAATTAATATATTATAATGTATTACAGTATATTATATTATAACATGATATATTATAATTAATTATTATACATATTAATATATACTAATAATATGTAGTATAATACATATACATAGTACGTAATTCTAATATTATTAATATATGTATTTATTACTATTATTAATTAATATGTATAATAGGATAATTAATACTATATAATTATATTATATTTATATTACGTAATATAATATTAAATACTATATTATATAAATATAATTCATATATTTATATAATTATATATAAATACATATATAATGCATATATTATAATATATGTTAACTATTATAGTGTATATATATATTATTATTATATTAATAGATATTAATGTATATTATTAATTATATTATAAATATATATTATAATATTAAGAACATATAATTATATAATTATGTATTATATATATAATATAATTATATATATAATATAATTATATAATAGTTATATCTATAATATATAATATATAATATTTATTAATAGGTAATCAATGTATATAATTATTAATAATATTATATTAATAATTAATATATTACCTATAATATATTTATATCATAATTATTATATATACATAATATAATATTAATAAATATATATAAATGTATTATAGTTAATATGTATTAATTATTTATAACTATTATTATAATACTATACTATATAAAAAGTATATTATGTATACTATATGTTATAATTATATATAATATAGTATTATATATGTATAATATATTATACATACATATTAATATTAGTATATTATAGATAAGATATAATATATGTCATTATATATGTATATTATAATAATGTATGTTTATATTAATATTAATATGAATATATATTTATATTATAATAATATGTATTTATAAATATCATATATATAGTATACATATTATATAACTAACATATGTATAATTATATTATAATATATAATAATGTATAATATTATTATATGTAATAATGCAATGTATAATATTACATTATAGTATAACATAACATATTATATAATTATGTTAATATACATTATAAGGTATAGTATAATATTATATAATGTAATATATATACATATATTAATACGTATATAATATATTATTAATAGTATAATGCAAATTATACTATTAATAGTATATAATATATTATTAATAGTATATACCCGGTTTCTGGGTCCATTCTCATCATTTTATCCCAGAATATACATTGGCTGATTCGCCATAAAAAGGGTGCACCATAGCTGGTATAACCTACTATTGGTGTCCACTTCCATATCCATGGAATACCAAATTCAATAAAGAAAAGACAAGTAGTCTTCCCTTCAATGAAATATTCAGAAGATTTTCCCTGTATAACAGGGGAGACTGATATCCAGTCTTTCATAAGACCATGGAAAAGGTCTGGCAAAATTTTTGCCGAAGGTCCAAAAGTTCTCCACCATGTAAAGAACCAATTTGGAATTGGTCTGTGAAAAATATTTTCACAAACTTTTATAAACCAAGAGTGTTTATGCCTCTTGTTCTCATATAAGAGAGTTTTTTCAAAACTTTTGATATAATCGAAGTAATTGAATTTAAAATTCATATTATGAAGCTGAGAATAAAATTCTTTCTCTGCTAATGGAGATATACCCCATTCTTCAAAGGATATAACCTTTTTGATAATAATTTTGGAAAAGTTATAATCTTTTCCTTTTTCTCCAGAGGAGAAATGATTTATCTCAACACTATTAGTGGAGAGAAGGAGAGTTTCATAATAACCTCTCTGTTTATAAGACCCAGACACGTATGACGTGTTAGAAATATATCTTTCCATAATGGTCCAAGGACTATCAGCCCATTGAGTATCTCTTTCTTCTATTAGAAGAATAAGTTGTCGATTAATATTTTCGACAAACATTTTTTCATTTTCATCTTCTTTTGCTATATTAGCATAAGAATTCTGAGTATCCTCAGGAGAGATATTACTCTCTTTTCCTTTTTGTTTTTGTTTAAAGAATTCTTGAAACTCTTTATCAAGATCAGAGGTATTACCTCCATAGGAACTTGCTGTATAAGCAATATTCTGGGCAATCAATTTTTGTTTGCCATGTTGAACAATAGTTCTGGGTTGAGATTGAGGGATATAACCCCTTCCTCCTCTTCCTCTCTAAGAGGTAATGTTTCCTCCACTTGTACTTCCTCTTCCTCTATTAGAGGAATAGAAATTGTGATCCGGGAAACTCATTCCTGCAAGAATTCACGAGTAAGAAAATCAGGCAAATAATTATCAATGCATTTTTTATAAACAATAACAAAATCAAAAGGAGCAAGATGTGCTTGCCATCTGGCAAACATCTGCTTTGATACATCATGTTTAAAATCTTTATTAAACATGAATTTTGCTGCATTGCAGTCTGTTTTGATTATAAATTTCTGATTATATAAATCATCTTGAAATTTTAAAACACACTTAACAATGGAAGAATCTCTTTAGCCACTGTTGAATAGTTTTTCTGGGCATTATTCCATTTCCCAGAATAAAATCGAACAAGATATTCTTGTTTTTTATGGGGATCAACCTGTTTAAGGATTCCTCCATAACCAATATCAGAAGCATAAGTTTCAACAATTTTTTCCCATAAAGGATTTGCAAGCATAAGACATGGAAAGTTTTTAACCTTCTCTTTAATTCTTTTAACAGCCTTGGTATGATTATCATTCCAAGGAGAAGGATTCTTTTTAAGTCTATCATATAAAATAGCAGTATCTTCATTAAGATTTTTTATATAAGAAGAAATATAATTAAGATTTCCTAAAAACCTTTGTAATTGGGTTTTATCAGTAATGATATCTGGAAATTTATTTCCAAATTCAATACTTCTTTGAATAGGAATAATATTTCCTTTGTCAATTATATGACCAAGAAATCTAATAGAAGATTGAAATAAAAGCATTTTTGGTTTTGAAATAACAAGACCATTTTTAATAACAATTTCTTTAAACATATTTAAATGTTTAAAATGGGTTTCAATGTCTGTAGAAAAGACAAGAATATCATCAATATAAACGATGATAAAATTGCTAAATGGGTAAAAAATGTCATTCATAATTTGTTGAAATTCTGAAGGAGCATTTTTTAATCCAAATGGCATAACTGTCCATTCATAATGTCCAAATGGAACATTAAAGGCAGATTTATATCTATCAGATTCATTAATTTGAATCTGCCAAAATCCAGATTTTAAATCAAATTTAGAAAAGACTAATGCATTAACAAGTCTATCAAGAAGATCCTTCTTATTAGGAATAGGATGTCTAATCCATTTTAAAACTTTATTAAGAGGTTTATAATTTATAACAAGTCTAGGAACTCCTCGTTCCTACTCAGAATGTTTATTAACATAAAATGCAGTACAAGACCAAGGAGAATTAGAAGAAGTTATTAACTTCTTTCGAAGTAAAGAATCAATTTTTTTTTACATAACTCTAAATATTCAGAGTTCATTTGACAAGGTCTAGCCTTGGTAGGAATATCTTTTTCACAGAAATTTTCTTCATAAGGAAGAGAAATAATATGCTTTTTTCTATCCCAAAAAGCATTTGGCAAATCATTACAAATATCAATAGAAAACTTATTATGAATAAGTTTAATTTTTTCCTGTAATTTAAGATTTTTTAGTTTTTCCTCAATAGTTAAAAAACTCACTTCTTCTTTTAAAGAATTTATTTGAAAGGTTTTTCTTTCAATCTGTTCTTGAAGTTCATTTAAAACTCTATTAATGGGTTTTGTAATAAAATCAAAAGATATAGGTTTTCCTTCAAAGGTTCCAATTAAACCTTTTTCTTTGACAACAGCCAAAGGATAAATTTTATAAATAAAAGGTAAGCCAAGTATAAGCTGGCTTGAAATATTTTTTGCAAGAAGAAAGCTTGTTGAAATGCAATTTCCATTTTTGCAAACAAAAGCTTTTGGAATTTTGAAATTTATTTCAAGACGCTCATCTCCAGCATGAGAAAGTGAATGTTTGGTTTTATGAAAATACCAGGTAGGAATTAATCCTTCCTGGATGACATTTAAGTCAACACCACTATCAATCATGGCAATAAAATCAAATTTTTTATTTTTTATAAGAAGAGTAATTTTTGTATATCACTTTTGTGATATAACCATAGAAATAGTAGACAAATAATTTTTTTCTAATGGCATAAAATGCTCAATAGAATCATCAGGAATATTATCAATTTCCTTTTCTTTATCTTCTAAAAGATAAAGTCTTTGATGAAAATCCTTATTAATATGATAAAGATTTTTAATCTCATTCTTGAGATTATCAATTTCATGAACTAAATCCTGAGTAGAAACAGGATTTTTCTTTTCATACTTCTGTCTAAGAAGTTTATTTACTTCGGACATGGAGTATGTATTCTCAGTATTTTGAGAAACAATATTACAAGTATTACTAGTAGATGGAGTATCTTCCATTTGATCAATTATACTAGTTCTTAAAAGAGGATCTTTAATTCTTTTAAGAAATTCTAGCAAATTATCATTAGTCAAGACACTTAAATTAAGATCTTGAAACTGAGACATAAGTTTATAAAACTCATCAGTATTTTCAGTATTACTGATTTCTTTTGAAGAACGAATACAAGGTTGTCCTTGTACACATGCTTCACAATCTTCACAATTTTATATTATATATATGCATATTATATTATATATATATTATATAAATTAATTCATATTTACATATATATTATATTATATTACATGTATTAATATAAATTATAAATATGTATTTTATGTTAATATAAGTATATTATATGTATTAATTATAAATATGTGTTACATGTTAATATTTATAATATACATATTATAATAGATAATATACATATTTAATATTATAATAATTATAATATGTATACATTATATAATATAATAATATTAATTATTATAATATGATATATAATTAATATTATATTAGTATACATATATAATTAATCTATATAATATATACTTATAATAGTTATAATATAATATATTATATAAATTAGTGTATAATAATATTATATTAATATATATAGTATACTATAACATATTAATTATAATATTATAATTAATATATTATAGTATATATTATAATATATAAATATGTATACATAATATACATTTCTAATTAATACATTAATATTTTATAAATATATTAATTATGTATATATGTATTATAATATATACATAATTAATATATATTAATGTATATAGTTAATATATATTATAATATATTATTATTATACATATCCTATTAATGATATATATATAGAATGTATTATAATGGTAATATAATAATATATATTAATATTATTATATTATGAATATTAAATATATTATATAAATTATTCTAATATATATGTCATAATATATTATAGTATATATATTATAAAATTAATATATTTATGTATATAATAATATATATAATATAAAAATATATAATAAAATTAATATATTTATGTATATAATAATATGTATAGTATAATTATAATTATATATAATTATAATTATTTATATATTTGTATAATACTAAAATATATTAATCATTAATATATTATTAATTATTATATATATGTATAACTATGTATATATAAATATATTATTAATATTAATTAATTATTACATATATAATTATAAATATTATAAATAATATTAATAAATAGTATATATTATATATGCTATATATATTATTATATAATATAATAATTATTATATTAATTATATTATAACATATTAATGTTAATTATATATCATATTATATAATTATATTATATCATAATAAATATATAATAATTTGTGATAATATTATTTATTATATTATATAGTTAATTAATATATATTATTATAACATATAATAATATATATATATATATATATAAATATATGCATAATATTATACATATATTAATTATATTATAATATGTATACATATTTAATTATATGTATAGAATATATATTTATTATTATATATATAATAATATTATAATATATTATACATATATATATATCATATATTATTTAATTATATATAATATATCTATTAATATGTACATATATGTTTTATATACTATTACATAATATATATTATAATACTTATATACAGTTATAAATTATATTAATTATATAATATTATATATTTAATAGTATATACATATTTATATAATTATTATATTCTAATATCATATAATTATTAACATACATACATATACCATATATAGCTATATAAATAAAATATAATTATATTATATATATAATATGTTATAAATATATTATATAATATATTATATAATATAATATTAATATATAATAATAATTGTATATAATATTATTATATAATATATACATATTATAATAACTATAATATATTATATATTATAATTATGCTATATATAATTTTAATTGATATTATATACTTACTAATACTTATAATATAATTATAATATTATTTTATCATAATTATATTATTATATTATGACATTATTTTTATAATATATATAAATAATTAATATAATATACCATATATTAAATTATAATTATGTGTACCTATAATATATTATTATAATAGTGTTATATTATATATAAGTATTCTATAATATACATATTAATGTATATATGTATATTATATGTTATGATGTTATATATTATATGTATGTATATAATTATGTATATTATAATAAAGTATAATATATTACATATTATATATAATTATAATAAATATATAATTATATAATACATATATGTAATATATTTTATACTATAAATATATAATAATAATACACATATTAATTATACATATATTTATGATATATTGATATTATACACTAATATATGTATTATAATATTATATATTATATTAATATGTATTACATAATAATTGTTATTAACTATATAACATTAATTATATGTATTTTATATATAATATTACGATTAATATATTATTATATAATAAGTATAATATAAATATATATATATTCTAATATGTATATATTATATAATATGTACATTTTATACTATTATATATGATATACTTTAATATATTACTATATTAATATATATATATATATATTGTATATATATTATTAAAATATGATATATAGTATACATAATTATATAATATATAGTATATGTATATATTATTATTACATATACTATATTATATTTATACTTATACATATTGGAAGTAGAAATATGTTTAAGTTCATCTATGGTCTAACACATCTTCTCTTTATGAATATATTTCATAAGAAAACTAGTGTTAAAAACACTAGAATTGAGGAATTTGAAATTCCTGAAAATTTAGATTTATTGAATAAATGGACTATTCCAACGATAAAACCAAATCTGGTTTATGAATTATGAACTTTTGAGAAATTAGATATCAAACAAGTAGTTGAAACTACTGAGTCTGCAATATCTCTTAATGATAAAGAGATGACTATTCGTCTCTTGAATGAAAGAGATATTCAACCTTTTATTGATACACATAATTTTATCCATATAGGATGCATTCAAATTGCATTTAGACCTTTAACTTTAGAAGGTCTACCAGAAATGTTCATGGCAACTCTTAGAGGTGCTAGAAATCTAGATTTTACCCATTCTATAATGGGAATGATTCAATCTAGTCTGGCACATGGACCAGTCTATTTTGATGTATATCCAAATCTTTCAGTTTCATTAACTGATAGAAATATTTTGGATACTTTGACATTAAATGTCTGTACAGAAAATTATAATTATGTTTCTGGAACAGAAGTCATATGTATCTGTTATCGTATATATTTTAAACCATTATATACTCTTAATCCTATGTGTAAAAGAGTAGATAAAAAGTCTAATGAGACTATTTTAATAGAAACTAATTTTGGAAAATCCAATATTACTACTCGTAGAGCCATTAAATGAGAAGAAATTAAATTCCCAGAACACTGGACTCTTAGACAGGCTATGCCTAAAATCCCTGTTGTTAATAATAGATTACAACAGATTATTCAGAATAATGAAGGATCAGTGCAAATTAAATTTGCTCCTGACCAAAGGAAGTTAATATCTTCCTTGAGATCATTATCTAGATCTCAATCTAATCATTCTTATATTTCTCCTTTTCATTATGATGTGGAACTACCACAGACTTCTAGAGCATCAACGTCTTCTTATTTTCAAGAAGATGATAAATCTCAAGAAGATCATAATGAAAATATTGTTATTGATAAAAACAAGATTTTACATAATAATGTTTATACTATTAAAGATACTGATACAGTATCACAAATGAATTTTACTATTTAATATGACTAGTACAACCAAACTTGATTTTACAAAAGGATCTGTTATCAGAAAGCAGATTAATGATGAATTCTATTTACCCAAATGGGAACCATTTAGAAAATGGTATTTTAAAAGTTTTACTAAAAAAGAATATGATTTCTTTTTAGAAAATTTTTTTAAGTTCTGTAAAGAAAAAAATGAAATTATTTATTTCATTCCTTGGTTTTTTAAAACCTTTATTACTGATTATATTTCGGTTATTGAAAGAAGTTATAAACTTACTTCTGGACAGATTAAAAAATCTGTTTATCCACCTCAACAACCTTTTCAAATTGAGAAGAATGATAAATCTTTCAATTTTACTGCCTTTTCAAAAATATTTGAAACAGATATGCTTCCTATTACTACGAAGCATATAAATCAATTAATTGAAAATCAAAATTATACAAATTTGTATTTAACTATTCTTGGTGAAGAAATGATTTCTTTACATGATAGAGTTGAAAAAATTATTTCAGCTATTAATCAAATTAAACCTGATGTTCATATTGAAAAGAAAAAGGATATTTCATCCGTTGTTTCTTCTTCAATACAATCTCCTCCTTTGATAAAGGATTTTAAACTTAAATCTTCTGTTTCCGATTTGGAAAAATTATTAGAAGAGAAATTTAAAGCTTTTAATATTTCAGCTTTAGATAATGAAGAAGAATTTCAAAAATAATTTCAAAATCCTTCTTTTTCTACTTCTGTTAATATTACATAAGAAATAAATAAAATGAAGTGGGCAGATAGACCTACTCAGAGCAGGTACTATTACAATA
This sequence comes from Caryopteris x clandonensis, assembly GCA_028749325.2. Lineage (NCBI taxonomy): Eukaryota > Viridiplantae > Streptophyta > Magnoliopsida > Lamiales > Lamiaceae > Caryopteris > Caryopteris x clandonensis. Next base: position 451,535 of record JAPYKT020000021.1, read on the forward strand.
GACCTTCTCCTGTAGATATTCTTCATGAAGAACAAGAATATTATATTTCCAACAATTATAATGGGAAAAGTATTGATGAATGGAATTTAGATGGTTGCACTGATAGGCACATCTATAATCTTGCATATCGAATGATGATGTATAGAACTGTGTGTAAGGTATCTGGTAATACAGATAAAAATATTGCTGGTATGATTACTGCTAGTTTTACTGGCCAACTTAAAGGTTGGTGGGATAATTATTTATCCCATGAACAAAAATCTTCTATCCTTAATTCTATTAAGGAAGAAAATAATATTCCTGTTGAGAATGCTGTTTATTCATTAGTTCTTACTATTATTGATCATTTTACAGGAAGGTTTACTGATAATGGAGAGAATATTAGAACTCTTCTCAGTAACCTTAGATGTAAGGCACTGTCTGATTTCAGATGGTATAAAGATACATTTTTAACTCGTATCTTTGAATTACCAGACTGTAATAACAGTTATTGGAAAGCTAAATTTATAGATGGCCTTCCTAGTCTTTTTGCTGAAAGAATTCGTAGAGTTCTTAGGCAAGATAATATTTCTATACCTTATGAAAATTATACTTATGGTAATTTAATATCAACTTGTATTCAAGAGGGTTTAGCCCTATGTAATGAGTTGAAATTAAATAACCAAATTAGAAAGCAAAATTTGCTTGAGAAAAAACAACTTGGCCAATTTTGTGGTCAATTTGGTATGGAAAACCCTAATAAAGGAAAAAAACGTCCTTCTAAATATTTCAGGGAAGGAAAACTTTCTAAAAGAAAGAAAAGACATTATTCTGATAGAAGAAAAGAATTGAAAAAATCTAGAACAGATTTTTATAAAAAAGATAAAAGAAAGAAAAAAGAGTTTTCTATAATATGTAGAAAATGCAAAAAACCTGGTCATTATGCTAACCAGTGTTGGGCAAAAGATAGGATTAAAACCCTTGATATAGATGATGATTTAAAAGAAAAAAATTGCAAAATTGTTTTAGATTCTGATAATAATAAATCAGAAAGCTCAGATACTGAGTATTCAGAATCAAATGATTCTGAAGATCTTCAACTTCTTGATAATGAATCTTTATTATCAGAAAGTGAAGATTGTGAAGCATGTATACAAGGACAACCTTGTATTAGTTCTCGTTCTTCAAAAGATATCAGTAATACTGATAATACAGATGAGTTTTATAAACTCATGTCACAATTTCAAGATCTTAATTTAAGTGTCTTGACTAATGATAATTTGCTAGAATTTCTTAAAAGAATTAAAGATCCTCTTTTAAGAACTAGTATAATTGATCAAATGGAAGATACTCCATCTACTAGTAATACTAGTCAGGTTGTTTCTCAGAATACTGAGAATACATACTCCATGTCCGAAGTTAATAAACTTCTTAGACAGAAGTATGAAAAGAAAAATCATGTTTCTACTCAGGATTTAGTTTATGAAATTGATAATCTCAAAAATGAGATTAAAAATCTTTATCATATTAATAATGATTTTCATCAGAGACTTTGTTTTTTAGAAAATAAAGATAAAGAAATTGATGATATTCCTGATGATTCTATTGAGCATTTTATGCCATTAGAAAAACATTATTTGTCTACTATTTCTATGGTTATATCACAAAAGTGGTATACAAAAATTACTCTTCTAATAAAAAATCAAAAATTTGATTTTATTGCCATGATTGATAGTGGTGCTGACTTAAATGTCATACAGGAAGGATTAATTCCTACCAGGTATTTTCATAAAACCAAACATTCACTTTCTCATGCTGGAGGTGAACGTCTTGAAATAGATTTCAAAATTCCAAAAGCTTTTGTTTGCAAAAAAGGTAAATGCATTTCAACAAGCTTTCTTCTTGCAAAGAATATTTCAAGCCAACTTATTCTCGGCTTACCTCTTATTTATAAAATTTATCCTTTGACTATTGTCAATGAAAAAGGTTTAATTGGAACCTTTGAAGGAAAACCTATATCTTTTGATTTTATTACAAAACCCATTAATAGAGTTTTAAATGAACTTTAAGAACAGATTGAAAGAAAAACCTTTCAAATAAATTCTTTAAAAGAATAAGTGAGTTTTTTAACTATTGAGGAAAAACTCAAAAATCCTAAATTACAGGAAAAAATTAAACTTATTCATAATAATTTTTCTATTGATATTTGTAATGATTTGCCAAATGCTTTTTGGGATAGGAAAAAGCATATTATTTCTCTTCCTTATGAAGGAAATTTCTGTGAAAAAGATATTCCTACCAAGGCTAGACCTTGTCAAATGAACTCTGAATATTTAGAGTTATGTAAAAAACAAATTGAAGCTTTACTTCAAAAGAAGTTAATAACTTCTTCTGATTCTCCTTGGTCATGCACTACATTTTATGTTAATAAGCATTCAGAGCAGGAACGAGGAGTTCCTAGGCTTGTTATTAATTATAAGCCTCTTAATAAAGTTTTAAAATGGATTAGACATCCTATTCCTAATAAGAAAGATCTTCTTGATAGACTTGTTAATGCATTAGTCTTTTCTAAATTTGATTTAAAATCAGGATTTTGGCATATTCAAATTAATGAATCTGACAGATATAAAACTGCTTTCAATGTTCCATTTGGACATTATGAATGGACAGTTATGCCATTTGGATTAAAAAATGCTCCTTCAGAATTTCAACAAATTATGAATGACATTTTTTATCCATTTAGCAATTTTATTATCGTTTATATTGATGATATTCTTGTCTTTTCTAAAGATATTGAATCTCGCTTTAAACATTTAAATATGTTTAAAGAAATTGTTATTAAAAATGGCCTTGTTATTTCAAAGCCAAAAATGCTTTTATTTCAATCTTGTATTAGATTTCTTGGTCATATAATTGACAAAGGAAATATTATTCCTATTCAAAGAAGTATTGAATTTGGAAATAAATTTCCAGATATCATTACTGATAAAACCCAATTACAAAGGTTTTTAGGAAGTCTTAATTATATTTCTTCTTATATAAAAAATCTTAATGAAGATACTGCTATTTTATATGATAGACTTAAAAAGAATCCTCCACCTTGGAATGATAATCATACCAAGGCTGTTAAAAGGATTAAAGAGAAGGTTAAAATCCTTCCCTATCTGATGCTTGCAAATCCCTTATGGGAAAAAGTTGTTGAAACATATGCTTCTGATATTGGTTATGGAGGAATCCTTAAACAGGTTGATCCCCATAAAAAACAAGAATATCTTGTTCGATTTTATTATGGGAAATGGAATAATGCCCAGAAAAACTATTCTACAGTGGCTAAAGAGATTATTGCCATTATTAAGTGTGTTTTAAAATTTCAAGATGATTTATATAATCAGAAATTTATAATTAAAACTAATTGCAATGCAGCAAAATTCATGTTTAATAAAGATTTTAAACATGATGTTTGCCAGATGGCAAGCACATCTTGCTCCTTTTGATTTTGTTATTGTCTATAAAAAAGGCATTGATAATTATTTGCCTGATTTTCTTACTCGTGAATTTTTGCAGGAATGAGTTTCCCGGATCACAATTTCTATTCCTCTAATAGAGGAAGAGGAAGTACAAGTAGAGGAAACATTACCTCTTATAGAGGTAGAGGAGGAAGGGGTTATATCCCTCAAACTCAACCTAGAACAATAGTTCAGCATGGCAAACAAAAATTGATTGCCCAGAACATTGCTAATACAGCAAGTTCCTATGGAGGTAATACCTCTGATCTTGATAAAGAGTTTCAAGAATTCTTGAAACAAAAACAAAAAGGGAAAGAGAGTAATATCTCTCCTGAGGATACTCAGACTTCTTATGCTAATATAGCAAAAGAAGATGAAAATGAAAAAATGTTTGTCGAAAATATTAATCGACAACTTATTCTTCTAATAGAAGAAAGAGATACTCAATGGGCTGATAGTCCTTGGACCATTATGGAAAGATATCTTTCTAACACGTCATACGTGTCTGGGTCTTACAAACAGAGAGGTTATTATGAAACTCTCCTTCTCTCCACTAATAGTGTTGAGATAAATCATTTCTCCTCTGGAGAAAAAGGAAAAGATTATAACTTTTCCAAAATTATTATCAAAAAGGTTATATCCTTTGAAGAAAGGGGTATATCTCCATTAGCAGAGAAATAATTTTATTCTCAGCTTCATAGTATGAATTTTAAATTCAATTACTTCGATTATATCTAAAGTTTTGAAAAAACTCTTTTATATGAGAACAAGAGGCATAAACACTCTTGGTTTATAAAAGTTTGTAAAAATATTTTTCACAGACCAATTCCAAATTGGTTCTTTACATGGTGGAGAACTTTTGGACCTTCTGCAAAAATTTTGCAAGACCTTTTCCATGGTCTTATGAAAGACTGGATATCAGTCTTCCCTGTTATACAGGGAAAATCTTCTGAAAATTTTATTGAAGGAAAGACAGCTTGTCTTTTCTTTATTGAATTTGGTATTCCATGGATATGGAAGTGGACACCAATAGTAGGTTATACCAGCTATGGTGCACCATGTTTATGGCGAATGAGCCAATGCAAATTCTGGGATAAAATGATGAGAATGGACCCAGAAACCGGGAAATTATTCTCGGAAGAAACATTTGAAAAAATAAATGAAAAGATCAAAGCTTATAAGCAAGATCTTAAAGAAAAAGAAAAATAAAAAGAAGAGGATCATATTAGTCCTTTCAAGATTCTTACCCAGAAATATGCTGGGATTTTATCACAGAAACAGATGATTGATTTGTTTGTTTCTGAAATGAAAAAAGATATCTCGAAAAATCTTGCATCAGATTCAAAATCTGATTCCTCTATGAGGTCGGAAACTAGTGAAAATCAATTCACTAATCTTCTACAGGATTCTCAGGATCCAGTGGATGATATCCCTGACCCAGCTTTATTTGAAGCCCTTGAAGAGCTCAAAGACTCTTTTTCAAAAGATTCAAAATGAATCTGAATCATAATATTAATTGCCCAAGATGTTTCTGTTATTCTCAATGGAAACATAATATTGATGAAATTTAGAAGCAATGTAGAAAGGAATCTATTTCTCTCCTTGTTGAAGATTTCAGCAGTGATCAGTAACTTGATAATAATTGCTCAAAAGTTATGAGAATTCATTGCCAAGCTTGGAAGATGATGGAATTCCAAGATAATAAATTCAAAAGATGTATGGAGAAATATTCATCTTCAACATCATGCTTTTCCGATTCTTTCCTTCTGGGTTTTTGGAAGCTCAGATTCCATAATATTGGATTCAGAAGAGAACATATCTCCAAAAGAATCAGATTCTGAAGAAAGTTAAAGACGAAGGTCAACAGTGACACATTAGTCACCAGACAAGGATTTTGACATATTTGTCATTTTATGTTTTTATAAAGCAGCTTTACTGTTTTCTTTTTTACTTTTGTAAAGTTTTACTATTCATTTTTATTTTTGGAATCCGGGGTTTCATGTCCGGCTCTTCCTTTTCTATAAATAGGTTTGTTTTTCATTTGAGGAGGTACGCTGGTGTTTACCGCCTCTCTTATTTCTCTCTCCAACCACTCTCTCCCTTTGTAATTTTCCAAGCCTCAAGATTAATAAAATTATTCTGAGTACAAATAAAGTGTAAGTCAATATTTTTAATTTTTGTTTAATTTTTATTTTTACTTTGATTTATCAGCCGCCTAATATGGCTGGCTAGTTATCTGTGTTAGATCATAGTATGGCTATTCATATTCCTACTAACATGGATCCAGACCTTTAAGGTTCTGGAAACATGATTAAAATCAAATAGCTAAAATCAACAATAGGATTTGTGAGGTTTGAATCAGGTTCGAGTTAACCTAAGGTGTATAAGCCGACTTCGTGCCCTTGTTGCCGTAATGCCGAGTGAAGGCGCAGGCGTTTGTGGGGTTTTTCTTGTCAGCTTATATTACTAAGGGGGTCCTCAGTAATAAGTCCTGAATTTAGTAAAAAATTGATCTGTCTGTTCCTCACCTGTCTATTATTGATCTTAGTCTGTTTGGTTTGGGTCATGCCCGTCCTGGGTCTTGTTTGGTATCAATACTTATACATATTAATATATATATATTATAATTTAAATATATATTATTATAATATAGTATATAACATTATATTATTATGATATATTATAATATTATTATATAACATCATATAATAATTAATAATACTATTGACATATATAAAATCTTATAATCATGTATATAGTTATAATATGTATAATATTATAATATACTATAGATATTAATATATAATAATTATATAATTAATATATATTATTTATAATTAATAATATGTACATATAATTATATAATTATTAATATTATAATGTATATTATATACTGATATTATATACACAATATATACATATTATAATTAATTAATATGATATATAATTCATATGCATAATATAAATATGATATAATATATTAATAATACATATTAATTATATATATTTATAATTAATTAATATAGAATTAATACATATTATTATACAATATATTATTAATAATATAATATTTATATTAATTATACATTATAATAATATACATACATTAATATATATTTATATACATACATATTATATATGTGTATACTGTAGTATATGCTATATTAATATATTAGTTTTATATATTAATATATCATATTAATAATATATATTAATAGATATTAATTAATAATATGTTAATATACATTATACATAATATATACATATAATTATATTAATTACATTATATTTATAAATTTAATATTATATTTATAAATTATAATACCATATATATTATTATAACATATTATATATATACATTATATTAATAGTATATATGTATTAATTATATATCAATATATTATATATTATACATATTAATATAGTATAATTATAACACATCTTAATAATATTTATAATATAATTAATAATATTTTCATAGATTATTATATATTTATTATAAATTATACATATATTAATTAATACTTTTAATATATAATAATATAATTTATATACATATTACTATTATAATATACGATATAACTATTAATATATAATACATTATATTAATTATAATATAATATATATTATAATATATATGTATATATATACTAGTGTGAGACTTGTGTGATGTACAGAAGATATTTTTTTCTTATATTTTGTAATATAAGCATATATTAAAGTTATATGATATATTGTAGAAGGTGTAAATTTTTAATTTAGTGATTAATTTTTTGTATAATGAGTAGAAATTAAATATAATTATATGTTTCATCTTTTCTTCTAGTAGAATTAGTCTCGTTCACAAATTGATAAGCATGATATCCACGTAGAAGGTTGAATCAAATTAAATTTAAAAAATAGTGATATTAGGAGATTAAAGAAAATAAAGATTTGCACATATTTCATAAAAATTGCCAATTACACAGTTAAAATATGGACACAAATATTTTGCAAATTGCTAATTAAATGTTATAATATTACAAAATTTTGAAATTAGATAGAAACAAATACTTTGAAAGCTAATGAAAATTCGCACGGTGCGTATCCTTCGAAATAATTAGTAGATCTCAACAGAAAATCACATGAACAAATAAACAGAAAATGAAAGAGATGGACGAACTTTTCATTTAAAAATAAGAAAGAGAAACATTTAAAATATGAAATATGTTTATGATAAATTAAAAGTAACAGATGAATACAAAAATCTAAAATAAAATAATATTTTCAATAGTATAGGCTTTGTTGACAACTGAAATAGGGCACACATATTATCATACTTGTTTTACTATTTATTTTCTCAAGAAATAACATGCAAAAGACTTCAAGAGGAGGGCGAACAAAAAAAAAAGACCTTAAAACATTTAGTGATAATTTTGAGAAAATATATAGAAAGAATAGATAAACAAAAATGAGAAATGATTTTGAATTATAGTAAAATGGTGAAAATTTAATTTCATGTTTGACAAAATCAGATTATATCCATGTAATTGGATGATTTTAAATAATTGATAGCTTAATAAATTATTAATGACTTTCCACAATATAATGAAACAATGATTTAACATTCCTAACAAATTTATTTCTTATTTTGAATATATTATTAGTTAACAAAAATTCCTTAAAATTCGAATTTATTTATGTTGAACAACAGAAACTAAACAAATCCTGAAGATTGTTGATATTAATCTCTTCACTTTAATTGTAATAATGTATCTTAAAGAGTTCTATAAATATATATAGTTTTTCATATATATGATAAAAATTTTAGCCGAAAAAAACAAAATATAGAAAATTCATTTTACTTATTAAATATATATATATTTGGTTTGATAAAAGAATCGAGAAAATTGAATCATATATTTATTAGATTTCATATATTTCTTGAATTTCATAATTCAGTTATTTAATTAATATTCGATAAAATATCTAGATTTCGAATCTATTATTAAATATTGCAGTATATTCATTTTGATATCATCTAATTTTGAAATACCTAAATTTGTGGAATAATTTAAATTTTGAAACGGAATCAAAATTTCTACAATAAAAAGGTCTAATTTTAATTTAATAATAATATAGTTATTCTAAATTAAGTAATGAAGTTTAGGCGGGAAAACAAAATTGGAAAAAAGTCATTTTGTTTATATATATATATATATTTACATATAATTTATATTATATTATGCACATAATTACATATATACACATATAATTATATGATTATATTAATTATTTATTTGTATTTATAATATTATATATAAATTATTATAACTATATTTATATTAATATGTATAATCATATATTTATTATAGTATGTATATATATAATACTAAAAGGTTATAATATATAATAATATGGATAGCATATTATATAATATAATTAATTATAGTATATAGTATATTATTACATATATAATAATTTATTTGTATTATAAATATATTATTACAATAGCTATTATATTATAATTAATATATACAATACATTCAGGTATATTATATATTATAAATATTATTATAGTATATACAAATTAATTCATAATATATTATAACTAATATATTATATGATATATATTATATATTATAATATGTTATATTATATACTACATATATAATATTTATAATATATATTATAATTAATATAATATATAGCATATATTAATAATACTAATATGTAATTATAATAACATATACAATATTAATAATATATCATAAAAGTATATTTTAATATACTATATGTATATTATATAATTATATATGTATAAATATAATTATAATTGTATATATATACATTATGATAGTATAATTAATATATATTAACATATATAATATTATGAATAATATATTATACATATATATGTACATATAATTAATATTTATACATATGTTATAATTATATATATTAATTATAGCATTTAAATATATATATTGTGTATTATTAATATATATATACTATTATAACATACTATTATAATGTATATAATATACTATTATACTATATATAATAATAGTATATATTTAATTATAATATTAATATACATACTATGTATATATAATATATAATATATATGTAATAATTATTATAATATATTATATTTACTATTATGATATATTATTTGATATATATTATATATTATAATATATTATATTATATACTACATATATAATATTTATAATATATATTATAATTAATATAATATATAGCATATATAGCATATATTAATAAGTAATTATAATAACATATATAATATTAATAATATATCATAATAGTATATTTTAATATATTATATAATTATATATGTATAAATATAATTATAATAGTATATATATACATTATGATAGTATAATTAATATATATTAACATATATAATATTATGAACAATATATTATGCATATATATGTACATATAATTAATATTTATACATATGTTATAATTATATATATTAATTATAGCATTTAAATATATATATTGTGTATTATTAATATATATATATATATACACTATTATAACATACTATTATAATGTATATAATATATTATTATACTATATATAATAATAGTGTATATTTAATTATAATATTAATATACATACTATGTATATATAATATATAATATATACGTAATAATTATTATAATATATTATATTTACTATTATGATATATTAAGTATAATTATAAATATACTATATTATAACATATAATACTATTATAATACTATTATATACATATTATAATTATTAATACACATATATATTAATGTGTTATATAGGTATTATGCATGTATTATATGTATATTAATAATATAATATATAATGTATAATATAATATAGACTAATATACTATATGTTATAGGGTTATTATAATAATACATGTATATAATTAATGATATAATTATATATATTAGATATTATACATATATATACTAATAAATTATATATGATTTACTATTACATAATAATACTATATATACATATTATATGTATATTATTTATGTTAATAAATAATATATGTATTAATTGTATACATATTATATAATTAATATAATAATTATATTAATTATATAATGATAATATGTGATAGCATTATACATTATAAATTAATATGTTTACATATATACATATATATAATATTATAATACTATATAAATTATACTATATACATATAAGTTATAATTATTTAATAAATATTATTATATTATTAATCATATACATGTAATATTATACTAACCCTATAACATATAGTATAGTAGTCTATACTGTATTATACATTATATATTATATTATTAATATACATATAATACATGTAATATTATTATATGTATCTATATAATATTATATAATTATAATACATATATTATAATTATTTATGTATAATATGTATTAATGTTATATAATTATATAATATTATATATTAATATTAATAGTATATAATAATCATATAATATAATATTAATATATATATATAATACTATATATTAATATAATATATTATAATATATAATAATTATATAACTATTATATTAATATGTATATATGTAAATACTTATTAATATATAATGCATATAATAATTACTATTATATGTAATATATATTATTAATTATATTTTGTATAATACTACTATTGTATATATGTATAATAGTGTGGTAATTATATATACATATATTTATAATTATATTATCGATAGTGATATCAATAATATATTAATAATATAATATATATTATAATAAATTATACATACTAAGTATATAATATTAATAACTATTATACATACATAATATATATTATATGCGATATAATTATTATATATAATTAATAAATATTAATATATATATATTATAATATAACAAATTTTATAATATTATAATAATATATTAGTATATGTATAATACTATATTTTATAATCAATTATATTATAATATATTATAATATATTATAATACATAATATGTATATGCTATATACAATATAATATTATAATATTAATAAAAATATTCTCCAGCCGACAAGACGAGAGCAACCTGGCTCTGATACCGCTTGTACGGAAGCCCTACTCGTTCACACCCTTAGAGGACCATGGCCACCATGCATTCAAAATGCCTTGAGCATGTTGACTTTGAACTTCCACTCCTTCCTTGACACTCTTAGCCTTATCGAGCAGAGCTCAGATCCACCAAGTAAAAGCAATTGAAAGCACGATTGTGATTTTCGTGTGAACTATAGGGACCGTTACTCTTTTCTAGTTTATAGCAATTGAAAGCATGGATTTTGATCCTCATAAGAGGTGAGTATAGAGCATACTTTATACTATAAAGATAATAAGATGGAGAATATGATGAACCATACACTGGCTTAAGGGCTTTGGAGAAGACAACTAAGAACTTAGAAACTCATAAGTATGGAAAATGGACTGTTTATTTATTTTCTTGTGTTTTAGAATTGACTCAACTCTCCTATTTATAGAGTTTCGGGAGTGAAGAGTCATGAACCCTTACAAAGATACGTGTTAGAGTGGCAACCTTCATCAAATGAGGAGAAAGCGGGTTGCAGTAGGACATGTCATGCTAGGTTGCATGCAAGACACTTATCTCAAAGACATCTCATTAGATGAGATGTCATTTATAGAAAAGTACACAACTACCCTTATGACATGGGTATTACATTATTTTAAACATAAAACGTGGCTTTAAGTACACCTCACTAGATGAGATGTCATGCCTAGAACAAGACTACCCTTATTATATGGATATTTATTACAAGGTTTAAATTTATGATTGAACTTGTCTTAGGTCAAACTCAGGTTTATACTTGAACTCTTGATCTTGACTAGTTCCAGGTTGGTTTGGTCCAAATTCTTCAGTGATAGGGTTGACTACGAACGAGGTATAAGTAAGTCCTTCAGTATCTTCATGTGGATGGCTTTTATTGGCAAAAGATAGATGGACATAAAGTTCTCGACGCTCTTCCTTATTATCTTGGATTGGACACTTGATTGTCTTCCATTTATAGTGTAGGGGGACTAGACAAAGTTCTTCTTGGATTCCTGTAGAATATGGCCTATGATAGAGGACTGTGACATGAGGGTCTTCATTATTCTAATATTCATGTTGAAGCACCTGTATCCATTTTTCCATAGTTGCATACTATAGAATGAATGACCACCAGAGGGTAGAGTTATTTTCAATATCTTGGAAAAAGATGAGTGTATCCCATACTAAGAACTCAATCGGATGAAAGTATAAGGTGGACGAACACCATAGGTACCATAAACTATTGAAGGTGAGACCTTTAGAAAGAGTAACATGTATTATACCCAAGAATGGTTTCTAGAGATGATAGCAGACTTGTTCCTCTTGGATTCCTTCTTCAGAAATATATTTCGATAGATATCGAACCAAATTTGTAGTTGCATGTTGTCGGATATCTCCAAGAGTTTTTAAAGGCTCATCACGAGGAGGAAATGATAAATTAGGATTGATAGGATGGATGGGAGCTTGTCTCCAAAAACCACTTTTGGAAGATATTATCTTCTTTCGTTTCCCTGTCATAAAGATAACGGGTAGCACCTTGGTAAATGATATGAGTTGAAGCTGAAATTGTCTGGAGAGATAATCAGGCACAACATTGTCTTTGCCCTTTATGTGTTGGACTTCAAACTGGTATTTTGAAAACTAGTCTTTGAGTCTGAGTAGCTGTTTTTCTGGGACTCCTTTATTCTTGAGCTCCATAATCGCTAGGAAGGATGTATTATCCAGTTTGATATTGAAATTGTATCCCACCAGATGGAATTCGAATTTTTTAATTCCATATTTGACAACTAATATCTCCTTGTAGACAACATGATAATGTGCTTTAGATTCTTTGAATTGGCCGCTGGCATGTCCACAATAGTGAAGTTTCCCACCTTCGTTTTCTAATAAGATAGCTCCTCAATAATCATCACTGACATCTGTTTGTAAGATCCGTTGGCCATCTCCAGGCATTCTCAGGGGTGAGAGATTTTGACACACTTCTTTTAGATATTTGATTGCTGCAGTTTGGTCGACATCCCAAGGAGGTAGACTTTTCCTTAGAAGCTTTGGCAATTTGCTTGTATGGGTTGAACATTTGGGGATAAAATATTTAAGATGGTTGACGATTCCAAGGAACTTTTGAACCTGTTTAATAGATAAATGCTTATCCGGAACTTAAGTAGTTCTTGGGATAGGTGTGATCCTGGTTCATATTCCCCCTCCTCAATCTTCATGCCCTGAAAATCAATAGATTTTTGCTTGATTACACTTTTCTTTTGGGATAGCATAATACCATATTTTTGTACCAAGTCTATGAACATGTTGAGAAGTTGTTCATGTTCCTCCATATTATTCGAATATAAGTGGATACCATATCTATGTAGATAAGGGTGCTGTTTAGTCTGGGTTCGAAGATTTTCTTCATGGTCTTTTGGAAAAAGGATTGTGCAACTGTAAGACCAAATGGTAGAAATGTCCATTGGTATTGTATTGTGGGTAGGCAAAAAGTTATTTTATACCTTTCATCTGGGTGTAAACCCACTTGCCAGAAACCAAATTTAAGGTCTAATTTGGAAAATATTTAGGCTTCTGAGAGGTAAGAGAACATGACTTTTGTCCTGGGCAAAGGGAATTTATCATCAAGCAAGTAATAGTTGAGAGGTTTGTAATCAATGACTAATATCTTCTTTCCTCGAACTTGTTCTGCTCTCTTATTGACATAAAAGGCTGGGCAGGCCCAATTTGAGTTGGTGACTTCAATTAGGCCCAAGGATAATAGCTCGTTGCATTCTTGTTGGGCCAAATTCAGCTCTTCAGGTGTCATGCCAGAATGCATGGCTTTAGTGGTGTTAATATCCTCATTCTTCTTAAAAGGAAGTCGAACATAGAATTCTGAGTTCTTCCAAAGTGGATGAGGATTGGTGAAGTCTGGATGATACTCAACATAACATTTTTTCAATCTTTTGATAAGTGGATCAGGTTTGGTATCTCCTTTACTATGAACAGCTTTTGTGTTGGTGTGAATGGTAGGAATGTCCTCTTATATTTAACTCCATGGAAAAATATTTGTAGTTTCTGAGCTTTGAAAAAGACATCAATGCCCATTAATAAATCATATCCATGAAGTTTGCTTCCGATGACTTTGATCCAGACAACACAGTCTGGAAGGATTTGAATTCCGATTGGTTGTTTAGATATCAAGGCAATATGAAAGGTTTGGCCATCTGCAGCAAAGAAATATTCATGATGAGACTCCCAAGCTTTGTCTGGATGGATGTCTCAGTTCATCATAGTTTTTCGTGCTCCTGTATTAAGAACTCGAATCACTTTGATAGGCATGTCATACTCTGACTGAAGCACCTTGACTTCAAGATGAGGTGAGGGCATCCCTTCATTTGAAATGCCTGTCTCGATCATTTTTCAATAGCGAGCAACACCTCATAGAGAATTATTCTTGAAATACAGCCTTGGTGTACAAAGAAATATCACCGATAAATTCTCTATGTATCTCACCAAGTACGTCAGCTGGCATTGGTGCATTGATCAATTGTAATTGCTGGTATTCTCCAAGGCTCAATAACCATTCTCTTAGAAAACCAAGAAAGCTTGATGTGAATTCCTTGAGAAATGTTTTTAAATCAGCTCCTTCTCTGTTTAGTTGATTATCAATCCAGGTTGATAGTATATGCATATTTTCTCTTCGCTTTTGAATAGGTACATCATTAAATGAAAATCAAGGACCAATGGAGGGTGTTTAGTACCTTGCTTTTTAGTAGGATGTGTCACATATGGTCTGTCAGTAGTCTCTTGATCCGTGAATTTCTCCTGCATCAGCCATAAGGATTGCTGAAACATCATCTATCTCTTCCTCAGTTCCACTTGATCCTGGAAAGGTTTCAGTTGATTCTGATGCATAGCTTTAAATTTCTTCCTGATCACTTATTTCTCCTTGGAGACCAGAGAACATAGGATGGGCCATTAAAGTATTAATAGGTTTTTTTTTTACCTTCAGCCTTTGATTGATAACCTTCTGCTTCTTTATGTCTTTAAGGTGGTAAGGGTATACTGGAGATCATCCCAAAATGTTGGGCATACAGCTGGGACTCTATCTTTGACTCATTTGTTGATATAAGGTTGGTACAGTCATCAAAGGGGGCATAAAGGTTAAGCTTCTTTCTGCTTTACTTCTTCGATCCTTGCAAGCCCCTTTTTGAGTTGCATAATCTCTGCTTCTTTTAATGTGAACTCTAAGACATACTGCCAATTTGCAATAAGGCTTCTGAGTTCTCTATCCAATTGTGGTATGCGAATTGAGGACTTCCTTTCCTTGACTCAGAGGCTTTAAGTGGCTTCTTGCTTCTACTAAAGTACTATTATATATCCTATTATATAATATTATATGTATATTATATATATTAATTTATAATATATGTATTAATAGTATACATATTATATAATTAATATAATAATTATATTAATTATATACATGTAATATTATAATAACCCTATAACAAATATTAGTCTATATTATATTATAATTATATATGTATAATACATTGTAATGTTATATAATTATATAATATTATATGTTAATATTAATAACATAATATATGTAGTATATATTATATATAGTATATAATATTAATATAATATATTATTAATATATATAATACTATATGTTAATATACTATATTATAATATATAATAATTATATAAATATTATATTATTATGTATATATGTAAATACATATTAATATATAATACATATAATAATTAATATTATATATAATATATATGTATTATTAATTATATTTTGTATAACACTAATATTGTATATATGTATAATAGTATAATAATTATATATACATGTATTTATAATTATATTATACATAATTATATTAATAATATAATATATATTATAATACATTATACATATTATTATTATAAGTGTGTTATAACATATATTAAGTATATAATATTAGTAACTATTATATGCACATAATATATATTATATACTATATAATTAATATATATATTAATACATATATTATAATATAATATATGTTATAATATTATTATAATATATATTAGCATATGTATAATATAGTATAATTATGTATAATACTATATATTATAATATGTTAAATTATAATAAATTATAATATATAATATGTATATACTATATACTATATACTATCTAAATATTGTAATATTAATCAAAATATTCTCCGGCCAACAAGATAAGAGCAACCTGGCTCTGATACCAAGCTAGTACGGGAGCCCTACTCGTTCACACCCTTAGAGGACCATGGCCACTATGTATTCAAACTGCCTTGAGCAGGTTGACTCTGAACTTTCATTCCTTCGGCACACTTAGCCTTATCGAGCAAATTGCAGATCCACCAAGTAAAAGCAATTAAATGCATGGATTATGATCTTCGTGTGAACTACAGGGACCGTTACTCTTTTCTAGATTATAGCATATTTCTGATACACAAGATCGTCATAAGAGGCGAGTATAGAGCATACTTTATACTATAAACATAATAAGATGGAGAATATGATGAGCCATAAACTGGCTTAAGGTCTTTGGAGAAGACAACTAAGAACTTAGAAACTCATAAGTCTGAAAAATGGAGTGTTTATTTATTTTTGTGTGTTTTACAAATGACTTAACTCCCCTATTTAAAGATTTTCAGAAGTGAAGAGTCATGAACCCTTACAAAGACACGTGTCAGAGTGGCAGCCTTCATCAAATGACTCCTCACTTTAAGAAGGTTGCGTGTAGGACATGTCTTGCTAGGTTGCATGCAAGAGACTTATCTCAAAGACACCTCACTAGATGAGATGTCATGTCTAGGAAACTACACAAATACCCTTATAATATAGGTATTATATTATCTTAAAAATAAAATGTGGCCTTAAGTACACCTCACTAGATGAGATGTCATGCCTAGGAAAATACAAGACTACCCTTATTATATGGGTATTTATTACAAGGTTTAAATATATGATTGAACTTATCTTGTATCAAACTCGAGTTTATACTCGAACTCTTGATCTTCACTAGTTCCAGATTGGTTTGATCCAGATTCTTCAGTGATAGGGTTTATTGGTAAAACATAGATGGACATAAAGTTCTCGGCGCTCTTCCTTATTATCTTAGATTGGACCCTTGATTATCTTCCATTTATAATGTAGGAGGACTGGATGAAGTTCTTCTTGGATTCCTGTAGAATATGGCTTATGACAGATGAATATGACATGAGGGTCTTCATCATCCTAATATTCATTTTGGAGCACTTGTATCCATTCTTCCACAGTTGCATACCATAGCATGAATGAGCACCAGAGGGTAGAGTCATTTTCAGTATCTTGGAAAAAGATGAGTGTATCCCATTATGAGAACTCACTCGGATGAAAGTATATGGTGGACAACCACCATCAGTACCATAAACTGTTGAAGGTGAGATCTTTAGAAAGAGTATGTATTATGCTAAAGAATGGTTTCTGGAGATGATAGCAGGCTTGTTCCTCTTGGATTCCTTCTTCAGAAATATATTTTGATAGATATCGAACCAAATTTGTAGTTGTATATTGTCGGATATCTCCAAGAGTTTTGAAAGGCTCATCACGAGGAGAAAATGATAAATTAGGATTGATAAGATGGGTGGGAACTTGTCTCCAAAAAGCGGTTTCGGAAGATATTATCTTCTTTCGTTTCCCTATCATAAAGATAACAGGAAGCACCTTGGTAGATGATATGAGTTGAAGCTGAAATTGTCTGGAGAGATAATCAGGCACAAAATTGTCCTTGTCCTTTATATGTTGGACTTCAAAATTGTATTTTGAATACCAGTCTTTGAGTCTGAGTAGCTGTTTTTCTGGAACTCCTTTATTCTTGAGCTCGATAATCATTGGGAAGGATGTATTATCTAGTTGGATAATGAAATTGTATCCCACCAGATGGAATTCAAATTTTTTAATTCCATATTTGACAACTAATGTCTCCTTCTAGACAGCATGATAATAAGCTTCAAATTCTTTGAATTGGCCGTTGGTATATCTACAATAATAAAGTTTCCCACCTTCGTTTTCTAATAAGATAGCTCCCCAATAATCATCACTGGCATCTGTTTGTAAGATTAGTTGGCCATCTCAAGGAATTCTCAAGAGTTAGAGCTTTTGACACACGTCTTTAAGATTTTTAACTACTGCAGTTTGGTCGACATCCCAAGGAGGTGGACTTTTCCTTAGAAGCTTTGATAATTTGCTTGTATAGACTGAACATTTGGGGATAAAATCTTTAAGATAGTTGACAATGAGGAACTGCTGAACCTGTTTAATAGATAAATGCTTATCCAAAAACTTAAGTAGTTCTTGGGATAGGTGTGATCCTGGTTCATACTCCCCATCCTCAATCTTCATGCCAGAAAATCAATAGATTTTTGCTTGATTACACTTTTCTTTTGGGATAGCATAATACTATATTTTTGTACCAAGTCTATGAATAAGTTGAGAAGTTGTTCATGTTCCTCTATATTATTGGAATATAAGAGGATATCATCTATGTAGACAAGAGTGCTGTTTTGTATGGGTTCGAAGATTTTTATCATGGTCTTTTAGAAAAGGGATGGTGCAACTTTGAGACCAAATGGTAGAACAGTCCATTGGTATTGAGCTGTGGGTAGCTAAAAAGCTGTTTTATAACTTTCATCTGGGTGTAAACCCACTTGCCAGAAATTAAATTTCAGGTCAAATTTGGAAAAGATTTGAGCTTCTAAGTGGTAAGAGAACATGCCTTTTTTCCTGGGCAAAGGGAATTTATCATCAAGTAAGTAATAGTTGAGAGGTTTGTAATCAATGACTAAGCTCTTCTTTCCTCGAAATTGTTCTGCTCTCTTGTTGACACATAAAGCTGGGCAAGCATAATTTGAGTTGGTGACTTCAATTAGGCTCAAGGATAATATCTCGTTGCATTCTTATCGGGCCAAATTCAGCTCTTCTGGTGTCATTCCAGGATGCGTGGCTTTAGTGGAATTAATATTCTTTTTCTTCTTAAAAGAAAGTCGAACATAGTATTCTAAGTTCTTCTAAAGTGGATGAGGATTGGTGAAGTCTGCATGATACTCGAAATAACATTTTTTCAATCTTTTGATAAGTGGATCAAGTTCTGGTAAATCCTTTACTGTGAACAACTTTTGTGTTGGAGTGAATGTTAGGAATGTCCTTT
Source organism: Caryopteris x clandonensis (assembly GCA_028749325.2). NCBI lineage: Eukaryota > Viridiplantae > Streptophyta > Magnoliopsida > Lamiales > Lamiaceae > Caryopteris > Caryopteris x clandonensis. The sequence goes on from JAPYKT020000021.1 coordinate 471,298, forward strand.
AGTATTTGACTCCATTAATAAATTATGTCAATGAAGTTTGCTTCCGATGACTTTGATCCAAACAACACAGTCTGTAAAGGATTTGAATTCTGATTGGTTATTTAGATATCAAGGCAATATGAAAGGTTTGGCCATCTGCAGCAAAGAATTATTCATGATGAGACTCCCTAGTTTCGTCTGGATGATTTCTGGGTTCATCATAGTTTTTCTTGCTCCTGTATCAAGGACTCTGATCACTTTGATAGGCCTGTCATACTTTGACTGAAGCACCATGACTTCAAGATGACGTGATGGCATCCCTTCTCTGTTTAGCTGATTATCAATCCAGGCTGATAGTATATGCTTATTTTCTCTTCACTTTTGAATAGGTACATCATCAAATGAATACCAAGGACCAATGGAGGGTTTAGTACTTGATCTTTAGTAAGATGTGTAACATATGGTGTGTCAGTAGTGTCTTAATCCGAGTCATCAGAAATAGGTTCAGTGAAGGGTTGACTTTCTCCTCCATCAACCATAAGAATTGCTGAAACATCAACTATCTCTTCCTCTGTTCCACTTGATGCTGGAAAGGTTTCAGTTGATTCTGATGTATAGCTTTGACTTTCTTCTGGGTCATTTGTTTCTCCTGGGAGATCAGAGAACATAGGATGGACCAATAAAGTATTAATGGGTTTTTTTTACCTTCAGCCTTTGATGGATCACCTTCTGCTTCTTTCTGTATTGAAGGTGGTAAGGGTATACTGGAGATCATCACAAAATATTTGGCATACAGCTGGGACTCTGTCTTTGACTCCTTTGGAGATAATCTAATATATATAATTATATTATTAATTATATACAAGTAATATTATAATAACCCTACAACATATAGTATATTAGTCTATATTATATTATACATTATATATTATATTATTAATATACATATAATACATGTATAATACCTATATAACACATAAATATATATATATATATGTATGTTTGTCAATAATTATAATATGTATATAATAGTACTATATAATAGTATTATATGTTATAATGTAGTATATTTATAATTTTACTTAATATATCATAATACTAAATATAATATAATATAATAATTATTAATACATTCATAATTATTAAATGTATATTATATATTATATATTATATATACATAGTATGTATATTAGTTTTAATACATAACTAAATATATACTATTATATATTATAGTATAATAGTATATTATATACATTATAATAGTATGTTATAATAGTATATATATATTAATAATACATAATATATATATTTAAATACTATAAAATATATATATATAATTATAACATATGTATTAATATTAAATATATGTACATATATATGTATAATATATTATACATAATATTATATATGTCTATATACATTAATTATATATTATGTATTAATTATACTATCATAATGTATATATATACTATTATAATGGTATTAATTAATATATTTGTAATTTATGATTATATTATTAATTATATAATAATATATTATTAGGATGTGTTATAATTATACTATATTAATATGTATAATATATAATATATTGATATATAATTAATATATATATATATACTATTAATATATAATGTATTTATAATATTCTATAATAATATATATGGTATTATAATTTATAAATATAATGAAATTAATATAATTATATGTATATATTACGTTTAATGTATATAAACATATTATTAATTAATAACTATTAATATATATTACTAATATGATATATTAATATATATTACTAAAATATAAATATAGTACATATTATAGTATACTTAATATTATAATAATATCTAATATATAATATGTTTGTATATAAATATATATTAATGTATGTATATTAATATAATGTATAATTAATATAAATATTATATTATTAATAATATATAGTATAATAATATGTATTAATACTATATTAATTAATTATAAATATATAAATAATATGTATTATTAATATATTATATAATATTTATATTATGTATATTAATTGTATATAATATTAATTAATTATAATATGTATATATTATGTATATAATATTAGTATATAATATACATTATAATATTAATAAATATATAATTATATGTACATATTATTAATTATAAATATTAATAGTAATTATATAATTATTATATATTAATATCTATAGTATATTATAATATTATACATATTATAATTATATACATGATTATAATATTTTATATATATTAATAGCATTATTAATTATTATATTATGTTCTATAATAATATTGTTATTAATTATAAGAATATAATGTTATATAATATATTATAACAATATATTTGTAATAACATATATTTAAATTATAAGGTACAAGATAATATATACATATACTATATATTATATAATTATATATACTATATATCATATTTTAATAATATATATACAATATACATATTAGAATATATATATATATTATACTAATTATATAATATATATACTAATATAATAAATAGTATTATAATACATATATTAATGTCTAATATTAATATATTATAAATATTTGTATATATAATTTATGTGTAATTAATATATGTATTATTATTATATATTTATCGTATATAATATATTAAATATATGTATTATATAATTATATATTTATTATAATTATATATAATATGTAATATATTATACTTGATTATAATATACATAATTATATACATACATATAATATATAACATTATAATATATAATATACATATATACATTAATATGTATATTATGGAATATGTATATATAATATAACACTATTATAATAATATATCATAGGTACACATAATTATAATTTAATGTATGCTATATTAAATTAATTATGCATATATAATATAATAATAGTGTTATAATATATTAATAAAATTATGATAATATAATACCATAATTATATTATATATGTATTATTAAGTATATAATATAAATTAATATTATATATAACATAATTATAATATATAATATATTATGCTTTATAGTTATATTACAATATGTATATATTATATAGTAATATTATATACAATTATTATTATACATTAATATTATATTATATAATATATTATATTTTTATATATGCTATATTTATAACATATAATATATGTACTATAATTATATTATATTTATATAGCTATATATAGTATATGTATGTATATTATTAATTATATGATATTAGTATATAATAATTATATAAATATGTATATACTATTAATATATATAATATTTTATAATTGATATATGTTATAACTATATATGACTATTGTAATATCTATTATCTAATAGTATATAATACATATATATACATATTAATAGATATACTATTTATAATTAAATAATATTTAATATATATATGTATAATATTATTATATATATAATGATAAATATATATTATATACATATAATTATATATGAATAATATATATGTATGCATATTATAATATAATTAATATATATATATATAATAATATGCATATATTAATACATATATATTATTATATGTTGTAATAATATATATTAATTAAATATATAATATAATTTATAAAATTATCATAAATTATTATATATTTATTATGATATACTATAATTATATAATATGATATATAATTGATATTAATATGTTATAATATAATTAATATAATAATTATTATATTTTAATAACATATAAAACATATATAATATATACTATATATTAATATTATGTATAATAATTATAATTATATATGTAATAATTAATTAATATTAATAATATATAAATGATTAGTATATATTAGAAATATTAATTTAATATATTTAATATTCATAATATAATAGTATTAACATATATTATTATAGTAGTATTATAATACATTATAATATATATATATATCATTAATAGGATATGTATAATAATAATACATTATAATATATTATAACATATATTAACTATATCCATTAATATATATTAATTATGTATATATTATAATACATATATACATAATTAATATATTTATAATATATTAATATATTATAATTAATATATTATAATATTCTATATATAATAGTATAATATTATTATATAATAATTTATATAATATATTATATTATAACTAATAAATTATATATTATACATATTAATTATATATGTATACTAATATAATATTAATTATATATCATATAATAATTATAATATATAGTTTATACTGTTATAATATATTTGTATTGTAATAATTAATATTATTATATTATATAATCTATACATATTATAATTATTATAATATTAAATATGCATATTATTAATATTAATATATAATATATATTTATAATTAATACATATAATATACTTATATTAACATATATTTATATACATAGATTATAGTATATATGTAATAATATATATATGCATATATGAATTAATTTATATAATATATATATATAATATAATATACATATTATATATAATATATAATTAATTATATATTAATAATAGTATTACATATATACATTTATAATATATTATACATATTAATAATATTAATATACATATATATCTATATATATAATATATATAAATATATTATTATATTAATATACATATTATTAATATACATTAAACATAATATTATTATATATATTTTATATAATACATAGTATATAATTTATATACTATTAATATATAATTTATACTATAATATATTATAATATTATATACTATATAATATAATAGTAAATAATATAATTATAATATATAATAATATTATAATTATGTATATGTGTATTATATGTATTATATATTATAATTAGTATATATATACATAATAATATATATACATTTGTTAATTATAATACTATAATTATATGTAATAGTCATAATAATATATTAATAATATAATATATATTTATATTAATAGCTATATAATTTATATTATATTTATTAATATCTATAATATTAATTATAACATATTAATAGATATATATATAAATATAGATAATAACATATAATTATAATATATTATATATTATCTATAATAGCTATTATAATCATATTACATAACTATAATAATATTAAAGTTATGTATACTATGATTACAATATATTCATATATATTATAATATATACAATAAATATAATATTATAATAGTATTAAAATATAATTATTATAGTTAATTTATATTAATTATATATAACTATTAACATATCGCTATCATATTTAAAAGTATATTATAATTACATAATTTTATTATCACAATACTATACAATAATAAATTCTTAATACACTAATATATATATTATATATATTATATAATGTAATATATATACTACATAATTATATAATATAACATTAATTATATATGTATACAATACTATAATACATATATTAATTATGTTATAATATACATATATACGTACTATTAATTATTAAAAACATAGTATAATTATATATATTAATAATATTATATACTATATATGTTATTAATATTATACTATTATTATAATTAAAATATACATATTATTATAATTATTAATACATATATATTTTTCCTTATAATGTATACAGAAAATATGTATTATTATATTACCTATTAATAAATATTATATATAATATATAATCTATATAACCATTATATAATTAATTCATATATTAATACTATATTTATTAATATAACATTATATATATATTATTATAAAATATATAATTATACCTATATAATATGAATATAATATATTATTAATTATAATATAATACTTATAATATATATTATGATGTATATTATAATATACTATATAATAATGTAAAACTATTCTTAATATTATGTTATATATAAATACACCTAAGGTGACGATTTAAAATGTAAAACTATTCTTAATATTATGTTATATATATATACACACTACATGCATGCATGCATACATGCATATATATTATATATATACACATGCATATATATTATATATATATACACACTCGCAGACATATATATATAACCTATATATATATATATAACCTGTATATAGAAATATATATATATATTTTAAATATATATTTTTATTAATATATATATGTATATGCATGTATTTATAAAATATCTATTTATATTCTAAATCTTTATATATATATATTTTTTATTTATTAAATAAATATATCAAAATATTTATTAAAATGTAATTAATAAAATTAAAATATTATTATTTTATTTAAGATAATTATAAAAATATTTAAATTAAAGAATAAATCATTAATAAATAATATATATAAAAAATTATATTTAAATTAAAAAATAATTTGTAATTATTAATTCATAAATAATATATATATATATTAATAATACATAAATATAACATATATATCGTAAAAACGTCAACTACGGTCACGTTTTCTAATTTATATATATATATTTTATATATATATTTATATTCTAAATATATATTTTCAATATGTATATATATATTTATTTAGTAAGAAAATATATAACAATATATATTAAATTATTATTTTAAAAAAATAAAATTTTATAATTTTAATTAAGAAAAAAATTATATTTAAATTAAAAAATAATTTGTAATTATTAATTCATAAATAATATATATATTAATAATATATAAATATAACATATATATCTTAAAAACGTCACCACAGTTGACGTTTTTAAGAAATGTCAACTACGGTGAGCTTTCTAATTTATTTTATATATATTTTATATAGATATATATATATATTTATAAAATATATATTTATATTGTAAATATATATTTTCAATATGTGTATATATATATATATTTATTTAGTAAGAAAATATATAACAATATATATTAAATTATAATTTTAAAAAATAAAATGTTATAATTTTATTTAAGAAAATTATTATATTTAAATAAAAAATAGTTTTAATTATTAATTCATAAATAATATATATATTAATAATATATAAATGGGACATAATATATATATATATATATATCTTAAAACGTCCCCAAAGTTGACGTTTTTAAAAAACGTCAACTACGGTGACATTTTCTTATTTATTTTATTTTATATACATTATATATAGATATATATATTTATATTCTAAATATATATTTTCAATATGTATATATATATATATATTTATCTATTAAGGAAATATATAAAAATATATATTAAATTATAATTTTAAAAAATAAAATGTTATAATTTTATTTACAAAAAAATTATATTTAAATTAAAAATAATTTTGACTTATTAATTCATGAAAATAAAAAAATATATATTAATAATATATAAATATATATATATATATATAAAATATATATTTGAATAAACGTCACCTTAGTTGACGTTTTTTAAAAACGTCAACTTAGGTGACGTTTTTTAATTTTTTTTATCTTTTCTTAGATATATATATATATTTTATTTAAGAAAAAAAATTATATTTAAATTAAAAAATAATTTTTAATTATTAATTCATGAAAATAAATAATATATATTAATAATATATAAATATATATATTTTAATAAACGTTACCCCAATTGACGTTTTTAAAAAATGTCAACTGAGGTGACGCTTTTAATTTATTTTCTTTTATATAATATCTATTTATAATATATATATATTCTAAATATATATTTTGAATATGTATATATATATATATTTTTATTGATTGAGTAAATATATAAAAATATATATTAAATTATAATTTTAAAATGTAAAATATTATAATGTTATTTAAGATATTAAAAAATATGATTTAAATTAAAGTATAAGTTATAATTAATATTATTATGTGTAGTTAAAAATAATAATATTAATATATATATATAATATATATAATGCGTAAATATATATAAATAAATAATTAAAAAATAGAAACGTTAGTTGTACTGATGTTTTAAAAAAACGTCAGTTGCGGTGACGATATTTCTTTTATTTTAATTTATATTAATATATGTTACATATATATTATAAATATATATTCTGAATGTATATATATATTTTATTATTATATTATATTAGTTAAGTAAATATATATATATATACAAATTTATGTATATATATTTTATAAAAATTATTTAATTTTAAATAAGGTAATAAAAAAAATATTTAATAATACATAAATATATATATATATATATACTCACAAATAATAAAAAAAGGAAAAAAAGGTATTACTTTGAAACTTAATTTTTACTATCATTTTAATAAATTTTACAAAAATATATGCTTATGTTTAAAACTGATTAAAAGTGTATTTTCAATAAAATAAAACGGATAAAAATTGTATTTGTATTTATTATTTATCTACAATTTCATATAATTTTGATATATCATATCACACTTTAAATAAATTTTTACAACTACACTTGTGCATCAACTCATTTTACACGTACACATTCATACATCAACTCAATTTATTGCTTGAAGACACCTACCTACACATCACATGCATTTGCAGAGATACATCAACTCAATTTTTACTTTGCAACCTACCTACACATGCATTTGCAGAGATTTGGCATTTGCAGAGATTTGGCGTGGAGTAATAAAATGCAAGCATGCATGCATCAAATAAAGTCAACTTTTGATTTGCAGCTTTTTGCAGTGGAGGAAGCCGTGAACATCTTTACACTTATATAATGACACTCACTTCTTCTCTCATGAATCAATTTGAAGACTCTCTTCTCTTTCACTCTCAATTTCCTTTCTTCACTCACAATAATATTTCAAGACTCTCTCTTCTCTTTCACTCTCAACTTTCTCTCCCTTCTCTTCACGTCTCCTTGCATTTTCCTCCTTCAACTTTCTCGTTCAACATTGTTTTTGTTATTCTTATTTATTTGGAGAATTTGATACTGCTCCTATCCCGTCTTGATTTCTTTGTATAAAAAGGTATGTTTTTTTGGAGCCAAGTATGACATGCTTTAATTTGTTTTTGTTTTACTTGTAACCTAATCTTTTTTTATTTATCACCAATAGATATATGTTCATAATTTTTGGCATGATTTGATGTTTTTCTTAAACACTAATCATCAATTTTTGTATTTTTTATGCTATATTGTGTAGATTGTGTTGAAGAAGACAAACTTCAACTTCCACAAACATTTTCGTAACCTAAACTAAGGTTAGTATACATATACATCATATTTTTAACAGAATATAGTACTATAAGTGAATGTTTATTTGGTTTCGTATATACATTCATATGTGCATAATTTTCAATAATATTTGTGTATTGATTTATGTGTCATTTAATTATTTTGTTGTATTTATTAATTTTATTTTATTATGATGAATATATTTTTATTTTTGCACGTACTGTATGTTTAACTTGTTTTGATTTATGGACTGTTATGTTGACTAAATAAATCTTTTTAAAATATTTAATATATTATTATAGGATATTTAAAAAAATTAAATTTAATAACTATAATAACCCTTACAAATTATGTTTGAGAGGTATGGCTTCTACATCAAGGTCATCAGCATCAACTTACATACGTGCCAATAAATATATCACATACAAAGTTTATCAGTCTATCGTAAAAAAAATCAACAAGTTTCGTGCAATTAAGAATACGTAATCAACAAGTAAAAGAAGAAATAGAGGGATTGAGGAGAAAAGATGTTGCTGCAAATGTTATTTCCAACATGCAAGACCAAGAAATACATAAATTATGGCGACGTGTAAAGATGTGCCAAGTTGAATTGGAGTGGTCATCTAACCGTATTTCTGTTTTAGAAGGTCATGCTCGGCAATAAGAAGAAGTGTTATGGAATGAAATAAACTTACTACGTGGTACTATAAGTCCCATGACAATGGAAAAAAATAATATAATAGAGCAGCTTGGGGCTAGAGCCGGGCATATAAACGCCCTAGAAAACGAGGTGAATGAGTTACGTGCTCAGTTGGATAACGAGAGACACCAAAATGATATTATCCAACAAGAGAGTACGACTAACTTTCATCACGTGAATATGATGCGATCACGCATATTAGATCTTATAGATGTCACCCTGGCTTGAATATGTGGCATGATCCAGTAGATAATGAAAATGTTGATATAGAAGTTGTGGATGATAATAATGTTGTAGAAAATATATCTAAAAATGATCATTCACAGAGTGATGTATATTCCTTGTAAATGTATATTGGTTGTGAAATTTAATGCATTATTTAACATGCTTTTCATACGTATCTTGTTTGTTTGTTTAAATAATGTAATACATAATTTTATTTGTTCTTCATTTTTGTTTTGAATTTATATATTTCACAGTAAAACATTACATATATATATCACTTTCGATCAATGGCGAGTCAACGAAGAGTTTGAATTAGAGTTTATTGCGGAGGCAAAATTATACAGGAAAGCGGAAAAGTATTGTATAGTTCTGCGCCCATTGGTTACACACGAATTGATCGAAATACAGACTTATCTGCATTGAAAGATCTAATTTATCAATATGTTGGTGTGGCTAAAGACCAGTTTCATCTGAAACTTTTCACTAAATGGGGGAAAATATACGGTCACAATAATATTATAGAGTCTGTAGTTCAGATTGAAACTGATGATAATCTTAGGTTCTTCCTAGATCCTAATGATGGATTAAACTCTATGGACATTTTTGTTGAGAAAGAAGCATGCCAAAATCTTAGGGAACAAGAAGGTATGCTTATGAGCCAAGAGTGGGGATATTATATGTCGTTGTTGTCCGAACAAGATGTGCCCACGACATCATTCCAAGATTTAACTAACCCTTGTGATTATGTGCTCGAAATCACTCAGGGAATGGAGAACCTTGCTTTCACAAACGCTTTATTAAAGGGAGAATGTAGTGTCCAAAATATAATTGGTCCCAATAATACTAGGAATGAACCTGAAGATATAATTAGTCCTAGTAATACGGGCAATACAGAAGACACGGACCCTTGTGCGGATTCTTTAGGTCCAATTTCCTCATCTGAAATGGAAGTTGAAAATTCGGATGAAAATTTGGATGACAACGAAGCAGTAGTAGACGAAGAAGATGTTACTGTGGCTAATGTAAATTCCGATGGTGTCGAAGCAACAATCAATATCGACTGGGAGACAAACATCCCGTTTTACACAATGAGTGGCCCCGAAGTTGCAGCTGACTCGATGCATAATCCTTCGTCTTCGTGGGGAATGTTTTACGATCCTAGCCGAGGGATAATTGAGAAGGACATATTATTTAGGGATAAGAATGCCTTCATTGCACCGATTAAGGATTTCTCAATACGACATGTAAGATGTCAATTTCGAGTTATCGAAAGTAAACCCCTCATTTTAGTTCTCAAATGTCAACACAGTACTCCTTCTCAAGAGTGTCCTTGGTATGTTAGGGCATCATTTAATCAAAAACTGGTGATGTTCAAAATAACCAAAGGTGGTGGAGATCATAGATGTTATATGAATGATATATCTTCTGATCATCGAAACCTAGACAAAAATTTTTTAGCTTTCTTGATTAAGGAAAATGTTCGGGTCAATCCTGCAATCAGCGTGTCTGAGGCACAAGCAGACGTTAAAAACACAATCGGATACTCAATTTCATATCAGAAGGCATGGCATGGCATTAGACGGGCGATTGAGAACAATTATGGGATATGGGAGAGCTCCATAAGAAAGCTGCCTAAGTTTTTGGGTGCATTGCAAAAGTGGAACTCGGGCATCATTGTAGAGTGGAAACACCATGACACCAACGTCCCACATAAAAATATTATCAAATATGTTTTTTTGGGCGTTCGAGCCTTGTTACACAGGGTTCAAGTATTGTCCACCGATTATCAGTGTTGATGGGACACATCTATATACAAAATACAAACATAAAATGTTGATAGCCGTTGCGGTGGACGAAAACAAACAGATACTTCCCCTAGCATTTGCTATTGTAGACGAGGAGAATTTTGAATCTTGGAAGTAGTTTTTGGATTTGATTTGCAAGTACGTCATAGGTGGGAGGGCTCAGATGTGCATTATTTCAGATAGAAATGCAGGTATTTTAAGTGCAATTGAGTCAATACCAAATTTTAATGCCCCACATGGAGTGAGTCATTTTTGTTTGAGATATGTTTGTTCAGATTTGAATTCGCATTTTAAAGATGTGCAATTGAAAGATCTGTGTTGGCGGGCTGGATCTGAACACCAAATCATTAAGCATGGCAGTGTTATGAATGAAATAAGAAATCTGAATCCGACTGCGTACTTGTATCTCAATCAAATCAATAAAGAATATTGGGCTTTCGCGCATAATGGTGGCTAACGACATGGTATTTTGACCACTAATGTGTCTAAATCGTTTAACGGTATCTTAAAGGGTGCTCGACGTCTCCCTCTAATAGCTATAGTGGAGATCACATTCAAGCGATGCGTTGCATATTTTAGAGACCGAAAAAAAGCTGTTAGGAGAATGCAGAGCAATGCATAATCATATAGTAATTTTGCTCATTCAAAATACCAGTATTGGTCGCATATGTCTGTGGGTCATGTAGTTACCCAGATTGATTACCATGAGCAATCTCCTATGGTGGTCACGAAACCAAGACCAGGCAAAGGGGGCCACATACATGCTGTTAGGCTTTCTACTAGAGACTGCTCTTGCGGCAAGTGGACCTTATATGGTATTCCATATTCACACGTGATGAGTGTATGCGCTGATTTACTGATTAATGCTACCTCATTTGTGCAACCGTATTATCGCTTGGTAAACTACAAGCAAACATATGCTGCTGCATTCCAACCCTATTTAGGGGAGGAATATTGGGATGAGCCTGATTTTCAGTTATATCATGACACCACTTTAAGAAATACGTATCGCCGAGGAAGAAATCGAAGGTCGCAAATTCCGAATGAGATGGATTGGCCTCAAGCACGAGCTAGGCTACAAGCAAGGAGATGACAGGCTTGTCGACAAGGAGAAGGAACCAGTCAAGAACCTCATCGACATTCTCAAACATTACAAACACAGGAAATTGAACAACCAAGCTCACAATCAGAAGATTTCTAATATCATCTAGAAACCTTATGAAATCTGTGTAATGTAAGTGATTATGTTAAAGGGAAAAAACATGTTATATGTCGAGTTTCATGTATTGATATATGTTATATGTCCAGTCACCTTATACATCTTACGATTTAATTATCCTATATTCATTAATGTTGTTTTTTCATCTGTAGTGATCGATGGATATCAATTCACACAACCACTATGGCCCCAAGGAACCGACAATTCTCACCCTTCAATCTCAGCACATTTTTGAGGGCTTACTGAAGTCCGACGATTATGTGAACTTTTTCTTTCGCTTTAGGCGGTGCGACAATGATTTTTGGGAATTATTTGAACGTGAAGGGTCTGAGATCCACACACACGTACTGGATTTGTTATTTCAAATGGGTTTCTACGGTGTGTATAGGTGCGGGAGGTTTTACCCGGACAACCACTTAATAACTGCTTTGGTGGAGAGGTGGCGACCAGAGACCCACACATTTCGCTTGCCTGTGGGTGAAGCAACCGTGACTTTGTTGGATGTCGCCTTAATATGGGGTTGCGGGTTGAAGGGGATCCAGTGTGTGGACTTGATCCTACAATATCTCCCAATGAGTGGGTTAATTACTGTCAGGCGATGTTAGGTTACACGCCAGAACTATCCCACACAAAAAGCAGAAAGATTAGAGCCAGCTCTTTAGCAGCTCATATGCGATCGCATCCAATGACGGATGATAGTACAGTTGAACATGTTGAGCAATATGCATAAGCATGTGCTTTATTCCAGATATGCGGTGTGATGTGCCCTGATGCTAGTGGAAATTTATTACCACTAGTACATGTACAATGTCTGCAAGATTTAAAGAGGGTTAATGAATTCAGCTGGGGCAGTGCCGTACTATCTTCCCTATACCGTCACTTGTGCGATGGCGCGTTGGAGTATAAAGAAAATCTCGGTGGCCCAGTTCAACTATTACAGGTATTCCTTTTTTATGATATATTAATAAATCTACCATACATAACCTTATTAATTACTCTTTTTTTACGTGTTCATAATATTTGATAGATTTGGGCATGGTTGCGAATATCGTCCATTGTGCCTGTATATAAGGCGAGTAGATTAAATATGCAAGAAATTGGAAGACCTGATCATTTGGGTGGTGGTACACTCCCCATCCCCCCTTTCGGTGCTCGATAATATTTACAATGCACACCATGTTATTTTGGTTATTTTATCGTTGTTGGTAATATTTACAGTGCACACCCAAATGTAATGCATCTACTAATTAACTAGTAAAATATATGTAACAGGTGGAATATTGCTAGCAGTTTTGTGCACACTGGTAGGTTTTTCGAGAAATATTAGATAAATTGACACATGACCAGGTTCGATTTATTACTTCATTTTAACAATTCTTATATGTAATAATTAAAAACACATGTATGTTTTTTGATTTTTGGTTATTGTGTGTCATCAGTTTACATGAGATCCATATGATTGGTCGCAACCGGAAGTACTCCATTTACCTTCGCGGTGCTTCTCGGACAATGTGCGAGCTCAATGTCCTCTGATTTTCTTCTCATTTGTGGAGTTCCATCATCCAGAAAGAGTCTTACGTCAGTTCCGAATGTTGCAAGACATACCTAATCGGATCGACCCTCTTGATGACTGGAAGACGAACGTGCATCAGATTCATCATAAATGGCGTAAAACTGCCAACTGGATAGATATACACGCGAAGTATGTTCATCAGTGGAATCAAAGGCATGCGTATCTCACGGGAACCCAATTTGCAATGAACCCAACGATGACACCCGATTACTATGATTGGTATAACTGGATTACACGTTATTTTATATACCCTGTAGATACGTATGAAATAATGGGAATAAGAACTGGAGATGCTTCACTGATGCACTACATGGTACGCAACATATATGTAATTCTACAATTAATTTTATATTTATTCAACATGATTGGTATTTTAATGTGCATCTGTTATCTTATTTGTAGTTTGAACAGTTGGAACCCATGAAGAGAAATATGAAGAATAGAAATAGGTTCGACATTGAGCAACTTAATACTTTGTTAGATGAAAAGTTCTCATTATATGAAAATATAGAGCGAACAATTGAGAGATTATCACTGGAGCCTCCGTAAATGACGTATACCCTGCCTGTACATCAATAAGAGATGCAAAGTCAATCAGGTACTCAGATGAGAATTAGAAGGTGTTGTACCCCTGAAGATCGGATGCCATCACCTGGGAACTTTGCATCAACATCTTTGTGACCCAAATACCAAACTAAAGGACATATGTCGGATGTATATAGTCCTTCAATGAGTACACCAACATATACTCCGACACCCTACCATACATCTATGTCCACTCACTCGCCATTTCCTTATATGAATGTTGACCTCGGAGCAGGAGAAACTAGCAATATGCCAAACTACGACTTGAACCGTCCTACTCTGATTCAATTTCAGTACTCAGATGTAGCTACTTTTAGGGATGTAGGAGACCACTCTACGTCATCCTCCAGCAGAATCACAATTTATTTGACACCAACCTCAGAGGAAGATGAGGTCGAAGAAGACATACAGCCACAACCACCCGTTGTTCACACAAGAGGTATAAGAGGTGGAACTCAAAGGAGACAACAAGAAACATCAGGAAATGACGGGCAAGGTGAAGGAAGAGGTCAGCGAACTAGAAGAATCCGAGGTTGTGGTACAGGAGGTCATTTGTAATAGGCGTGAATATAGATCATTTGGATCCAAACAATTCGTGTCTTTGATATTGACCATTGTTTACTTCAATTTTGTATTATTTAACATTGGTTACTTCAATTTCAATCATTAATTAATAATTGCAATAAAATACGTTTTGATAACATGATTTGAAATGCCCAAATAGAAATCCCAAAAAAAATATATATAAATATAGTATATTGAAGTATCCACTCGGTCAGCCAAGTAGAGTCAATGACCGAGTTAAGGCACGAGGTGATGGTGCAACAAAAAAGTCCCCAATTCCAGAAACTATTTAACACTCGGTCTACAGAGTTGATGCACAAACTGAGTCAAGTCACCGAGTCATGCAACCGACTCGATCAACCGAGTCAAATGAGGCATCGAGTGACTTGGACCGAGTGGATGCACAAATCGAATATAAATGTGCATATCCAGAAAGTTTTAGCCACTCGGCCGACCGAGTTGATTCACAACCCGAGTTAGTTGACCGAGTTAAGGTACTGACTCGGGTGACCGAGTCACGTGATGGGTTGAGTTAGTCGAATCGGGTGGATGCACGAACCAAAAATCATTATGTTTTCCAAAAAATTTCAGCCACTCGGCCTATCGAGTCGATGCACAAATCGAGTGACACTGACCGAGTTATAGTACAGACTCAGGTGACCGAGTCGTGTGAAGGGTCGAGTGACTTGGACCGAGTTGAGTATCCCACGGAATGAAATGGGTTGTCCAGAATGTTTTAGCCACTTGGCCAACCGAGTGAATGCACAGACCGAGGCGTTGGACCACATTTGGAGACCAACTTGGCCAACTGAGTCAGAAGTCGGGCCGAGTTGTGCGATCGAGTCAGACGGAACTAATTGGGTATAAATTGAAATCATTCTCCCTCTTTCCTCATTTCCACCAACAAAAAACCCTACTCTCACCCATCTATTCTAAATCCTCTCAAACCCCTCCTCTACTTTGAAGTATACTTGTGGAAAAAGATATACCAACATATTATAACTCTTAAATCATCCAAGAAATTGCATTCACGGATTTGTTTGTGAAGATTTGAAGGTTGGCCATACTCCCACATTGACTGATAATAATTCTCCAGTAAGGTATGTTTCAATGACAATCTATATTATTGTAGTCATATGTTGCTAATTCTTCCATATTTGGAGCATTGTGTACTACTTGGGTTATGTTATTTGGTTATATTAATTGGAGAATTTCATCATTGTAATTAGGAATTTAACTATATTGGCATAGTTTATTGATATTGTATGTATATTTGGAGTGTAGGGCATGGTGATACGTATTATTTGGAGTATTGTGGCATCAATGGGTTTATGAAAATATGTGTATGTTCTTTGGCGTATTTCATCGAACACTTGGTGTGCATCATACTAATGGTGTTGAAAATTATGCATTCTTGATGAATGTTGATAATGTAATGTTATATTCCCATAGGCTAGCAATATTTTGGCAAAATTAATATGTGGAGTTGCATATGAACATAGTGTTTAACATTGAAGTTATTGAATTTGTTACACTACTATTATACATGTGCAAGTTTTAAGTAATGTGAAGAATAAAATCGTGCATATATACATTGATGTTTTTGTAGGAACTGTTGAGAAAATGTATCCTTACCCATTCGGTGCTCGTGGTTGGACCGCCGATGATATGGAACGATAAATCTAGAATAGACGGCGATTTGAAGAGGAAGAAAGGCAAAGAACTCGAATTCATTCTACGGGAGTTGTTGGTACTGAATTTGATTGGAATCAACACTCGGTGGAAGAACAATAACAAGAGTATGAAAGAATTCTAGCAACTATGCCGGATGCATATAGCATAGAATTTTTCGGTTGGGATACTAGGAGTGACCGATGGTACAAGGTGTATAATAAGAAAAGACGGGCCACCCGGTTTGCAGATGTAGAGTGCATGAAAGAGTTGGAAATATACGACGATTTAAAAAATGTGCAAAAATATGGGATGGTCTAATTTCTTCGCCTTACGGGAGAAGACATATGAGCGGTTGGTACTTGAATTCTTCTCGACACTGTATGTGGGATATGATGACACCGTGCCGAGGTCCTTAAACTTCAAGTTGGGTAATGAGTTCCATACGATTGAGCCGGAAATGTTGAATGAAATTTATGGATTTCCGAGAAACAAACCATGCAATCTACCGGATATGAAGATCAACTTCCCTGAATTCAATCCAATCCAGTTTTGGAAGGATATAACTGAGGCTTCCCCAGACAAAGCATCCACTTACAACCCAAGCCGATCAAAAGCATCAAGTATAAGAAGCCCGGTTATTTGATATTTCGAACGCTTCCTTTCATGCACAATTTTGGCAAAACCTGAACCGGGGGTTGTTATATTGGACAAGTTGTTCATTCTCTGGTGTTTTTTTAATGGGAAAAAATTCAATGTAGCCCCAATGGTTTTACGGCAGTTCGTTCGAACTAAACAGCAAGTAGCCAACCATATTGGAGGCTTCATTACTCCAATTGCTCGTAATTACGGGATTAATTTGGAAGGGTTTGAAGAAACTCTAGGCAAAACAACCATCAACCTGGAACTTCTAATCAACATGAAGATGTGTATGTTGCATCCCGGGACCAAAAAATTATAGCTTATTTTATCTGATAAGAAAAGACTTGCTCTGCCCAACGCTCGGCTGACAAATATATCCGGTGGAAAAATACCGAATATTCTTCTTAATGGCTCAATCCACAGTGAAGCCATCGAGGAGAGCGAGAGAGAACTGAGTAATGAAGAGACTAGAAGGAAGAGGAGGAGAAGAGGTACAAATACAAGAACCGAACCTATGGAGGTCGATAACGAACAACAAACTGAAGATGAGATGATGGGAGAGGCCAGAACTTCCCAGCAGCCCCACCCTCCATATACACATCATACAGGTTGGAACGATTGGTCAGAATGGAGAAATGCCTTAGACACACGGGGTGCCAACATTGAAGAATATATGCATCATCAGGCATATAATTCTCAAGTTGCACTTGATATGCAAAGACAACAGTACGAGTCGCATGTGCAGCAACGGCATTTTGACGAGCATGAATATCCTGTATACCAACCTTTCAACCCATCTAACACTCCATATCGACCATGAATTTATTCTATGTTGAAGTAGGTAGTCAATCTGTTGTTCCTCTTTTGGTTATAAAATGATATTCATTACTTTTCTAAAAATGTGGACAAATGTGTTTCACTATGTTTATTTAGTTTTTAAGAATTACCTGCTTTCATTTACCTATGCTTTCTACATTTGTTTTTTATATTTTAATATCAAATGAATACAAATATCCCATCAAGAATTTTATTAACTTTATGCCCAAAAGCAAAAAAGAAAAATTTAAGGGACCTAGGAAGAAAGCATTATAAATACGTGTGTGGTGACTGATTTTACTTACATACAAATATGGATCATCCCCTAAAATTCTCTCATTTTCCTCCACAATTAAAATGCTATAACTTGTTTGAAGCTTAGTTCTACTCGAACACATACTGAACAAAGGAAATGGAGACCGTGCTTGTGGATACTCTTGTGAAGGACGTCGAAGCAGGTGATTGGGAAATCGGTAACCATAATAGCAATTGCTTGTTGAACGTAAGAAAATGTGTTGAAGAACCAATTCAAGGAGCGTAAGTTCTCTTATGCAGACGTGAAAAGGTGGGTTGATTTGCTACAATCCCGTCACTACACATTCAAAAAAATGATAATGACGGCTGGAGTTCGTATGGTTGGTGAACGACTGTATATAAACCATAAAGACTATTGCTGGCGTTTATGGGTAATTTTCTCTATACTTTAAGCAAACATTTATTTTCTTCATTGTAAATATCTATTTCATGCTTCTATTACTTATTCTTACATTTATAGGATCTTGATCCCAAAAATGACAAGTACAATTGCATACCTAATTGATGATGAGCCATTCTTCGACCAACTAGAGAAGCTTTTCAATTTTGAAGATAATGATATCGTCAGTGGACCATCTTCCTCAACTAGGCAATAAAATGATTTGGTTTAGCTATGATTGCTATTTGAAATGTTGGACTTTCATGAGTATTGTAATGGTATTATTGTAGTAATTATTGTATATAGTGTTATATAGGTATTTGTAAGTGTGTAAAAATTGTAATCGTCGTTGGCTAAGCTTCACTTTATATATAATATTTGTTTCTTCATCTTATTCAAGGCAAATAATTTTATTTATATAACAATATTATGAAATAATTTAATAAATAAAGTTTATTATTATACAATAACATATATATAACACAACAAAAAACTATTATACCGAATAAACATATCCTAAAAAAACACAACAAACAAAACAATAAATCCTTATTGCAAATTTGTCATCGACACAATTATCCACATGAACACCACTTGTACCGGACACGTCTCTAGATAATAAAGAAGCACTGAATTTAACCAAACCAATTTTGAAAGTGATTCTCCTTTCGGTATTTTCAACCAATGAGAAAATACATAAATCACCCAATTTCAAATTGGTGTCCTCCACAAAGCGCCCCCAACTGGGACTTCAGTGTTAGGCAAGACTTTTATCATCTCCTTAGGCATTGACTGCATGAAAATTTGAAAAATAAAAACAAAACAAATCAGACTTTAAATAAAAAATTTACAAAAATTACTATAATTCTTATAAAACTAAATTTATCAGTAGATAGTGCGGGGCCAAATGTAATTTCGATAATGCAATATCGAAAGATGGCTTATTCTCATCCAAAATTGGCAAGAGATCGGTGTAGACTTCGTCAATTCTGAAAGCACGCCTTTTCCCTTGTTCTTACTCATTCTCTTTGTGCATTTATCTATTATCCTAACATAGGCCTACTTATATTACATAGGCCTATTTATATTACTTCAGCAATGAATCATTACTGATTTTACAGTACGATGCAATACATATTTTAATATAATTTGAGAAGACGTGCACGCTAAAAAACTGAATTCAATTCACGAGACTCTGTAAAAACTGACAATTCACGAAAGTCTGAAAACTGAAAAAAAAAGTGATAGATTGACATAATGAAATAACAATTCATTCATTTATTCAATATAAAAATTATTATTTATTTACATCAATGATCATAATAATATATATTCTTTTTTTTCAAATTACACAACATAAAAATAATAATAAAAAATTATATTTTATTTTAAATAATATTTTTTTCATCTTAAATTATAAATTTCAAAAGTAAATTATTATGATGTTATTTAATATATATTTTATATATTTAGTTAATAAATGAAATTATATATATATATCTATATATAATATATAAAAATAAGAAAACAAATGTCACCTTGACGTTTTCTTAAAACGTCAATTAAGATGACGTTTATTCAATTATTTTTTTTATTCTTTTATATATATATATATATATTTATATATTATTAATATATATATATATTATTTTATTTTCAGAATAAGAATTAATAATTAAAAAAATTATCTTAAATAAAATTATAACATTTTACTTTTTAAAATTACAATTTAATATATATTTTTATATATTTGCTTAATAAATAAAAAATATATATATATACATATTCAAAATATATATTTAGATTATAAATATATATTCTATAAATATATATATATCTATTTATAATATATATTATAAAAAAAATAAAAACATCACCTTAATTGACGTTTTTTTTAAACGTCAATTAAAGTGATGTTTATTCGGTTTTTTTTTCCGCATATATATATATATTTATATATTATTATATATATATATTATTCTATTTTTTATTAAAAATTATTCTTTAATTTAAATAAATTTTTTTATTATCTTATATAAAATTATAACATTTTACTTTTTAAAATTATAATTTAATATATATTTTTTATATATTTACTTAATAAATAAAAAAAATATATATATACATATTCCAAATATATATTTAGATTATAAATATATGTTATATATATCTATATATAATATATATATTATAAAAATAAAATAAAAAACGTCACCTTAATTGATGTTTTTTTAAAACATCAATTAAGCTGACGTTTATTGGTTTTTCCTTTTTTTAATTCGGATATATATATATATATTTATATATTATATTATTAATATATATATTATTTTATTTACATAATATGAATTAATAATTAAAAATTACTCTTTAACTCAAATAATTTTTTTATTATCTTAAAGAAAATTATAACATTTTACTTTTTTAAATTATAATTTAATATATATTTTTATATATTTATTAATAAATAAATATATATATATACATATTCAAAATATATATTTAGATTATAAATATATATTTTATAAATATATATATATATATATCTTTATATAATTTATATTATAAAAAAATAAAAAATCACCTTAATTGACTTTTTTTAAAACGTCAATTAAGGGGACGTTTATTGGTTTTTTCTTTTTTTTATTCGGATATATATATATATTTATATATTATTATTATATATATGTTATTTTATTTTTAGAATATGAATTAATAATTAAAAATTATTCTTTAATTTAAATATTTTTTTTAAACATTTTACTTTTTAAAATTATAATTTAATATATATTTTTATATATTTACGTAATAAATAAAATATATATTTATATATAAATTCAAAATATATATTTAGATTATAAATATATATTTTATAAATATATATATATAATAGAAAAAAATTAAAGAAAAGTCACCTTAATTGACGTTTTTTTAAAATGTCAATTAAGGTGACGTTATTTCATTATTTTTTTTATATTCATATATATATTTATATATTATTAATATATATTATTTTATTTTTAGAATATGAATTAATGATTAAAATTTATTCTTTAATTTAAATAATTCTTTTTATTATCTTAAATAAAATTATAATATTTTAATTTTTTATATTATAATTTAATATATATTTTGATATATTTACTTAATAAATATATATATATACATATTCAAAATATAGGTTTAGAATATAAATATATATTTTATAAATATATATATTAATAAAAATATATATTTAAAATATATATATATATATCAATATACATGTTATATATATATATATGTGTGTGCGAGTGTGTATATATATACATAAGTATGAATGGATGCATGAATGCATGTATCTGTAGGATATATATATATATATATATAACAATAATAAGAACGTCAACTAAGTTGATGTTCTTTCTTTAAATTTTAGAATCGTTACCTATGGTGACGTTTTTTCAAAAAAAATGTCAGCTCCCTTGACGTTTTACCTATTTTAAAAAACAGTTGCAAAACATACCTATTTTGTAAATTTTTTTTCGCATTATTTTGAAAAAAAACCCTACATTATATATAATAATATTTATATGTATATATTATAATATATAGTTATATTATACTCATATTAACATACTATATTATAATGTAAATATACATATATTATAAATCTATACTCTAATAATAATAACATATACTTGTATATAATGTTACATATTATAATGCTATAGAATATGTTATATATAATAGTATAATATATGTGATTATACTATAATATTGTATACTTATATATAGTAATATATGTATATTTATATTATAATATAGTACGTTACTATGAGTATAATATAACTATATATTATAATATGTATATATATAAATATTATTAATATATAATGTATATATATAGCATAATATATACATTTGTACATATATTATAATTTATATACTACTATATATACTATTATACTAATAATATATTATAATACATATAATATATATTATAAGTCCATAGTTTTTTTATATAATATATTAATATACGTATTATAATACTATTAATATGATATTATATATATATATATTACATTAATACATATGTATATAAATATATATACATATTATGATTATAATTTAATTAACTTACATTTAATAAAAATATATAATTAATATATAATATGATATATAATATATTATAAATATGTATATATAATAATATATAATTATATTATGCATATTAATATATATAATATATAATATAATTAATATATATAATATATAATATAATTAATAGTATTATTATAATATAATAGTATTTTATTATTAATATGTATAATAAACTACTCAAATATAATATATATAGTAATATTATGTTTATAATATACTATTAATAATATATTATATACATATTAATATACATATTACATTATATGATATTATACTATATATTATATAATATAAAATACATATTATATATGCCAATTACATAATTATTAATATAATATATGTCTATAATAATATGTATACATATATATTATAATATATATTAACATAATTATATAATATATTATTTGCACTATAATGTAATATTATACATTACATTATTACATATTCATGCCTAGGAAAATACAAGACTACCCTTATTATATGGGTATTTATTACAAGGTTTAAATTTATGATTGAACTTGTCTTGGATCGAACTTGGGTTTATACTCGAACTCTTGATCTTAACTAGTTCCAGGTTGGTTTGATCCAGATTCTTCAGTGATAGGGTTGACTACGAACCAGGTATAAGTAAGTCGTTCAGTATTTTCATGTGGATGGCTTTTATTGGCAAAACAGAGATGGACATAAAGTTCTTGGCGCTCTTCCTTATTATATTGGATTGGACCCTTGATTGTCTTCCATTTATAGTGTAGGAGGACCGGACGATGTTCTTCTTGGATTTCTGTAGAATATGACTTATGACAGAGGAATATGACATGAGGGTCTTTATCATCCTAATATTCATTTTGGAGCACTTGTATCCATTCTTCCACAGTTGCATACCATAGCATGACCACCAGAGAGTAGAGTTGTTTTCAGTATCTTGGAAAAAGATGAGTGTATCCCAAACTGAGAACTCAATCAGATGAAAGTATAAGGTGGACAAACACCATAGGTACCATAAAATGTTGAAGGTGAGATCTTCAGAAAGAGCAACATTTATTATGCCCAAAATGGCTTCTGGAGATGATAGCAGGCTTATTCCTCTTGGATTCCTTATTCAGAAATATATTTCGATAGATATCGAACCAAATTTGCATTTGCATATTGTCGGATATCTCCAAGAGTTTTGAAAGGCTCATCACGAGGAGGAAATGATTAATTAGGATTGATAATATGGATGGGAGCTTGTCTCCAAAAAGTGGTTTTGGAAGATATTATCTTCTTTCGTTTCCCTGTCATAAAGATAACGGGCAGCACCTTGGTAGATGTATGAGTTGAAGCTAAAATTGTCTGGAGAGATAATTAGGCACAACATTGACCTTGCCCTTTATGTGTTGGACTTCAGACTGATATTTTGAAAAACAGTCTTTGAGTCTGAGTAGCTGTTTTTCTGGGACTCCTTTATTCTTGAGATCCATAATCGCTGGGAAGGATGTATTATGTAGTTGGATAATGAAATTGTACCCCACCAGATGGAATTTGAATTTTTTAATTCCATATTTGACAACTAATATCTACTTGTAGACAACATGATAATAAGCTTCAAATTCTTTGAATTGGCCGCTGGTATGTCCACAATAATGAAGTTTCCCACCTTTATTTTCTAATAAGATAGCTCTCCAATAATCATCACTGGCATCTGTTTGTAAGATCCGTTGGCCATCTCCAGAAATTATCAAGGGTGAGAGCTTTTGACACACTTCTTTAAGATATTTGACTACTGTAGTTTGGTCGACATCCCAAGGAGGTGGACTTTTCCTTAGAAGCTTTGACAATTTGCTTGTATAGGCTGAACATTTGGGGATAAAATCTTTAAGATAGTTTACAATTTCAAGGAACTGTTGTACCTATTTAATAGATAAATGATTATCTAGGAACTTAAGTAGTTCTTTGAATAGGTGTGATCCTAGTTCATACTCCCCATCCTCAATCTTCATTCCGAGAAAATCAATAGATTTTTGCTTGATCATACTTTTCTTTTGTGATAGCATAATACCATATTTTTGTACCAAGTCTTTGAAAAGTTGAGAAGTTGTTCATGTTCTTCTACATTATTGGAATATAAGAGCATATCATCGATGTAGACAAGGGTGATGTTTAGTATGGGTTCGAAGATTTTCATCATGGTCTTTTAGAGATGAGATGGTGCAACTTTGAGACCAAATAGCAGAACAGTCTATTAGTATTGAGTTGTGGGTAGGCAAAAAGCTATTTTATATCTTTCATTTGGGTGTAAACCCACTTGCCAGAAACCAAATTTAAGGTCAAATTTGGAAACGATTTGAGCTTCTGAGAGGTAAGAGAATATGACTTTTGTCCTGGACAAGGGGAATTTATCATCAAGCAAGTAATAGTTGAGAGGCTTGTGATTAATGACTAACCTCTTCTTTCCTCGAACTTGTTCTATACACTTGTTGACATAAAAAGCTGGGCAAGCCCAATTTGAGTTGGTGGCTTCAATTAGGCCCAAGGATAATATCTCGCAGCATTCTTGTCGGGCCAAATTCAGCTCTTCTGGTGTCATGCCAGCATGCATGGCTTTAGTGATGTTAATATCCTCATTCTTCTTAAAAGAAAGTCAAACATAGAATTCTAAGTTCTTCCAAAGTGGATGAGGATTGGTGAAGTCTGAATGATACTCGACATAACATTTTTTCAATCTTTTGACAAGTGGATGAGGTTCTGGTTTCTGGATCAGTTTTTTGTGCTCCAGTATCAAGGAGTTTGATTACTTTGATAGGCCTGTCATACTTCGACTGAAGCACCTTGACTTCAGGATGAAGTGATGGCATCTCTTCTTGTATGATCGTGTTGGTTTTCAACATTGAAGGTTGGTTCATCATAAGAATGGGGACATTCTCTTCTAAATCTTCTTCATCAGATGTCTAATGAAGGATGAAGGCTATCTCAGAATCCCGGCCATCTTGTTCTGAATAGAGACATCCTATGTCTACTTCATCAACATCTGCTTCATGACAGTGAAAGGTCTGTGATGCTAGCTTAGCCGCTTTCCCTTTCTTCATAGGGTAGGTTTTTGTGAAATGCCCTTTTTGTCCACATAGATAACATCTATTCGTGGACTTCTTTCTGAATGGCTTCCTTCGGAAAAACCTGTATGTTTGGTTTTTCTTTTTCCTTCTGAGCTTTTGCTTATCTTTTTCTTTATCGTTTTTGGAACAATGGCATGCTTTCTCATGATATTTTATTTCAAGGTAGGATTTATCACATACCTTTTTAGGAATCTTCCATTTCTCCATCATTTCTTTAAAGAGGTTTTGTTGCTCATAGAGTTTCTCTAGAGCAGCCAAGCAGGTTTGATGGATTTGTCAAATGCTGATTTGGGCCATGTCTTTCTTCATGGCTTGAAACATCCTCACTATTTCTGGTTGTAGCTCTTGTGGTAAGGAGGCAAGGTAGACATTCTTCTGATTGGGATCATTGTAGCCATTCAAAATGCAGAATCTTTCAAACATTCATTTGAAATGTCTAGATCCTTTTTCAATAGCGAGCAGCACTTCATAGAAAAGTATTCTTGAGACACAGCCTTAGTGTACAAAGAAATTTCACCGATAAATTCTCTATGTATCTCACCAAGTACGTTAGCTGGCGTTGGTGCATCGATCAATTGTAATTACAAGTATTGTCCAAGGCTCAAGAAACATTCTCTTAGGATACCAAGAAACCTTGATGTGAATTCCTTGAGAACTGTTCTTAAATTAGTTCCTTCTCTGTTTAGCTGATTATCTATCCAGGCTGATAGTATATGCATCTTTTCTCTTCGCTTTTGAATAGGTACATCATCAAATGAAAACCAAGGACCAATGGAGGGTTTAGTACCTTGCTTTTTAGTAGGATGTGTCACATATGGTCTGTCAGTAGTCTGTTGATCCGAGTTATCATAAATAAGTTCAGTGAAGGGTTGACTTTCTCCTGCATCAGCCATAAAAATTGTTGAAACATCAGCTATCTCTTCCTCTATTCCACTTGATGCTGGAAAGGTTTCAGTTGATTTTGATGCATAGATTTGACTTTCTTCAGGATCACTTGTTTCTCCTGGGAGACTAGACAACATAGGATGGCCCATTAAGTATTAATGGGGTTTTTAACCTTCAGCCTTTGATTGATCACCTTCTGCTTCTTTCTATCTTAAATATGGTAAAGGTATACTGGAGATCATCCCAAAATGTTTGGCATACAGCTGGGACTTGGTCTTTAACTCATTTGGAGATTGATATAAGGTTGGTGAAGTAATAAAAGTAGAGACTCTATTAGGGGGCATAAAGGTTGAGCTTCTTTCTGCCTTATCTTCTTCGATCCTCCTTGCAAGCTCCTTTTTTAGTAGTTTAATCTCTGCTTCTTTTGATGTGAACTCTAAGCCATACTGCCGATTTACAATAAGGCTTCTGAGTTCTCTATCTATTTGGGTTATCTTCCCAATAAGCTCTGTTCCACTCTCAGAAGCTGGGTTTGCAAGGATCTCATTTGATTATATGAATTTTGAACCTTGTAATACTTTGTAGTGATTGATTTTGTACCCGAGCATTTGTGGTCTGCCAATTGAGGACTTCCTCTCCTTGACTTAGAGGCTTTAAATGGCCATTTGCTTCTACTAGAGTACTCTGAATATAAGGCCTTGAGGTTACCTTAGAAGTTTGATCCTTGCGTTTCTCTAGAGGATGGAAATCTTCTTCGCGGCTTTTGAATATGAAACATGGCTGAGGAGCTCGGGGACTTGGAGGTAATGGTCTCTCTTTATGTCTGCATGAATGGTTCCCTCTTGTGGAATTCATATTTTTAGTGGAGGTGGATTAGGAGGGTCGTTGTATTTATTATCAGGAGTTTGATAATAATTATTATAATATACGTATACATTATATAATATATAATATATTAATATATGTTATATTTATATAATATATAATACTGTATATATTATAATATGCTATAATATGTATAATTAATCATATTATATATGATACTAATATTATTTATATATTAATATAATTATACATATTACTAATATATCATATTAATATATATAGTATATAATATATTATTAATATATAATATAATATATTATTATATAATAATATATTATATATATTTATAATATATGTAATTATATATTATAAATAATATATTATAACAAATTAATAATATTATATACATATATATAGTATAAATACATTATATTAATATACATATATATATGCATATAATATTAATACGTATAATATATTATAATTAATATATATGTAGTATTATATGATAGTCATAATATGAATTAATAATTAATTAAATAATGTATAATGTAATATTATAATTATGTATATTAATTATAAAATATAAATATAATATTATATATTATATATTAATAATAATATATTATATATAATATAATAATATTAATATTATAATAGAATCTTATAATAAATTAATATATTACATATTTATATAATTAATATGTCCAATCCAAGATAATAAGGAAGAGCGCCGAGAACTTTATGTGCATCAATGTTTTGCCAATAAAAGTCATCCATATGAAGATACGACTTACTTATACCTCGTTCATAGTCAACCCTATCACTGAAGAATCCGGATCAAACCAACTTGGAACTAGTCAAGATCAAGAGTTCAAGTATGAACCTGAGTTTGACCCAAGACAAGTTCAAGAGTTCAAGTATGAACCTGAGTTTGACCTAAGACAAGTTCAATCATAAATTTAAACCTTGTAATAAATACCCAAATGATTAGTCTTGTATTTTCCTAGGCATGACATCTCATCTTGTGACGTGTACTTAAAACCATGTTTTATGTTTAAAATAATGTAATACCCATGTTATAAGGGTAGTTGTGTACTTTCCTAGACATGACATCTCATCTAGTGAGGTGTCTTGGAGATAAGTATCTGGCATGCAACTTAGCATCACATGTCCTACATGCAACCTTCTTAAAGTGAGGAGTCATTTGATGAAGGTTGCTACTCTGACACGTGTCTTTGTAAGAGTTCATGACTCTTTACTCCCGTAATATTATATAATATTAATTATGATATATATATATATATAATTAATATATATTAATAATAAATAATAGCATATATATATAGTATACTATAAATTATAATAACATTATATATAATATTATACTATATTTATACATAATATTATAATATGTACATTATATACATATAATTATATATGTATAATACTATTATATTACAATATGAATCTATACATATATAATATTAGTATATATTAATATACATATTATTATAATATTATATGTTATACTATATATTAATATAAATATTATAACTATGTATTAATTATATAGTTATCATATATAAATATTATACATTAATACATATAATATAATATGTTAATAATATATTATATACAATTAATTTTTTATACATAGATTCTATAATATTATAATATATACATATAATATAAGAGTACATATATATGTATTAATATATTGTATATACTAATGTCATATTAATTAGTATATATAATATATTATGTAATAGTATATATTATAATATAATATAGTAAATATAATATTAATAGATATATGTTAATATTTGTATTATATGTATATATTATATATAATATATATATGTATATATATACTAATATTAGTATAGATATATAATATTAACTGTATAGATAATAATATATGTAATATACTATTATAATATACTATAATACATATATATTAATATATAATTATATATGTATAATATATTATATATTACTAATAAATTACATTATACATAATACTAATATAATTAATAGTATTATATTATATACATATATTATAATTAATGTATTATAATATTATATACTATTAATTATATATCATCATTATTTACATATTAATATAAAATAATTAATAATAACATATAATATAATATATTAATAACATATAATATTATATTTATATTAATATTATACAACGTAAATATTATTAATATATGCTTATATTAATAATATGTATATATATTTATTAATGCATAAATATATTCATAATATATATGTATAGTATTGTTATTATATATTAATATTAATATTACACATATAACATATATTACAATATTATGTATTAATATTATATTATACATATATTATAATATAAATATATACATATATACCATAAATTAATCAAAAAAGATATTACATAGATTATATTCCTATTATATACTATATACATATTAATGTATAATGTATTATTATAATAATAATTATAATAACTATTATAGATAAATTATATTATTATATTATTATGATATAATATATTATATTGTAATTATATATTAAGATATATTATATATTTAGTATAATAATATGTTTACTATAATATTATTACTATAGCATACTATTATGTATATTATAATATTATGTACATATATATTATATAATGTATTATAATAATTAATAATTGTATTCAGAATATAACATTATTATATAATATATATAATATAATAATTATACAATATTATTACATAATATTATAATATATGTTATATGTATAATATTAATATTAATATATAATAACTATACTATACATATATATTATTAATATATTTATACATTAATAAATATATATGCATATTATTAATATAAGTATATATTAATAATATTTACATATAGTATATAACTAATTAATATATATATAATATATGTATTAATAGTATATTAATATATATACATTATAAACGATAATTATATAATACATATGTATTATAATATATTATAATCATTAATATGAATTTATAATATATTTATATATAATGTATATAATTTTAATATAATTATTTATATAGTATATTAATAATTATATTATGATACATATATTATATAGTATATTGTATATATTAATTAATTATATATGTTATTATATTATTAGATGTATAGATAATATTAGTATATTATAATATAATATACATATAATATACAATAATAATATATTAATATATAATTATATATATTAATATATTATTATTAATATAGTATACATAATAATATTATATGGACAGTGTAACATATAGTATTAATTATATATGTTTTAATTATATTAATATATGCATAATATTATATACATATATAAACATGTAATATATACATATAATAATATAATATCTAATTATATTATTATATTAATATATACTACATATGCACACTATTATGTATACTATTATATACATATATAATATTATAATAATTATAATTAACATTATTAATATATTATAATATATATGTATTATATTAATGAAATATATTATTATATAATTATTATAATAATACATTTATAATACGAATAAATTATTATAGGGTAATAATATACTGTATACTATGATTAATTATTAATATATATTACAGTATAATGTATATACATATAATATTAATATGTATTATTTGTAATATATATTAATAATTATATAGTATATATTATAATATAGTATATTATGCATATTAAAATCAATATACTATAATTATTAATAGTATAAATAATATTTATAATATATATGTTTATTATATGTATACATAATATTATATAATATATATATATATTAACAATATATATTAATATTATATAATTATGTACTATATATAATTATATGTAAATATAAAATTATATATAGTATGTACATATTAATATAATGTCATTAATATTATAATGTATACATATTATGTATTAATAGTATATAATATAAATTATAACAAATTACATATAATATACAATATATTTATAATTATTATAATTATTATAATTATACAGACTATATTATATTTAATATACAATATATTTATAATTATTATAATTATACAGACTATATTATAATTTGTGATATTATATGGTGTTCATATATTATTAATATGCTATAATATATCTTAACATACTACTATATACTATTATACATATTATAACATATTTATTAATTATAATATATATTAACATACATTAAACATATTATAATATTATAATTAATTTATATTATCCTATACATATAATTACAAATATATATTATAATATATTATTAAATATATTAAATATATATACATATAATATATTATATTAAATACCTATAATTAATATTATATATTATAATATATAGTATTATGGTGTTTGTTTAATTATGTATATAATAAATAAATATTATGTATATTAAAATATCATATTATATTAATATAATATTAATGTATATTACCTATATAAATATACTATGGACATATATTATATTATATATTATGTATATGTATATTAATACATAATATTATATAATAATTAATATATGTTTACATTATAATACATAATATATTTAAACATACTTATTATATATTAATTATTAATGTAATTATATACATTACATATAATTACATTAATGTTATTGTATAATATTATATATTTACATATTAATTATATAATATGAATTATATATAATATTATAGGTATATACATAGTTATAATATAATATAATATTTATATAATATTATAATATATATAATATAATATATATACAATAATATAATAATGTTATATAGATTATATATATAATTATAAAATATACATAATATATATAACACCATATAACAATATACTAATATGTAGTATAATTTAATAACGTATAAATATAATAATAAATATATATTATATATATAAATTATGATATAATATATTAATATAATATATGCATGTATATACCTATAATATTATATATAACTCATATTATATAATTAAATTAAAATACATATTTATTAACACGTATATGAATAATATATCATATTATTAATAATATATAATATATTAATATATATATATATATATATTATATATGATATTATTATATATATTATTAATATACAATATATATTATTTTAATATTCATATAAACATAATATAATATAATATTAATAATATACATATAAAAATTAAAATAAATATATATAATATATATAATATAATATATTATTTTAATATATTTTATACATACATAATATATATTAATAGCATAATATAAATTTATTAATATATTATAATAAGTAACTTATATTAAATATAATATTATAGTATATCATATATAATAACATATATATATTAATGTATTGTCATATAATATTTATATTATTATACATAATATTATATATTAACATTATATATTATGTAAATATATATTATAATATGTATTAATAATATTAATTATATATAACATATAATTATTAACATATTATAATATATTATATATTATAAAAATATTATAATAGTAATATATATAATATTACATATATAATATATATTATATAATTAATAATATTATATAATATATATTACATACTATGGATTATATAATTATATGATTATGTATATTATATATATAATATAAGTATATTATAGTTATATCTATAATATATTATATATAATATTTAGTAATAGGTAATCAATATATAATAATTAATAATATTATATTAATAATTAATATAATAAAATATTACATATAATATATTTATATCATAATTAGTATATATACATAATATAATATTAATAAATATATATAAATGTATATAGAATAATATATGATATATATTTTATGTATAATATAAATCAATATATATTATATATTATAAATATATTATATACTTTATATATTATTAATTATATATGTTTAACTATTATATATATTAATTAATATATATTATACTCTTATGTAATACATATTACATATAGTATAAATTACAATAATATATTAATATAAATGATAATATTTATATAACTATATTAATTAACATATATTATATATTATTAATTATATATGTTATAATATATAATTAATAATATATGTTTAACAATAATATATATTATACTATTATGTAATAAATATTATATACAGTATAAATTATAATAATATATTAATATAAATTATAATATTTATATAACTATATTAATTAACAACTATTATACAATATTATATACAAATTCCTATAATAGTATTTATATATATTCCATTATAATATATTATAATATTGTATAATATATTTATATATATTATAATATGAATATAATATATTATTAATATATAATATAGTATATAATTATAATATATACATATTATTATTGTTATACAATATTATACATATATGATATTAAAGTCACATTTTATGATGAGCCATAGATTGGCTTAAGGGCTTTGGAGAAGACAACTAAGAACTTAGAAACTCATTAATATGGAGAATGGAGTGTTTTTTTTTTTTTCGTGTGTTTTACAATTGACTCAACTCCCCTATTTATAGAGTTTCGCGAGTGAAGAGTGATGGACCCTTACAAAGACACGTGTCAGAGTGGCAACCTTTATCAAATGACTTCTCACTTTATGAAGGTCCTACATGCTAGGTTGCATGCAAGATACTTATCTCAAAGACATTTCACTAGATGAGATGTCATGTCTAAGAAAGCGCACAACTACCCTTATATCATGGGTATTACATTATTTTAAACATACAATGTGGCTTTTAGTACACCTCACTAAATGGAATGTCATGCCTAGAAAAATACAAGACTACCCTTATTTATGGGTATTTATTACAACGTTTAAATTTATGATTGAACTTTTCTTGGGCCAAACTCGGGTTCATACTCGAACTCTTGATCTTGGCTAGTTCCAGGTTGGTTTGACCCATATTCTTCAGTGATAAGGTTGACTATGAACGATGTATAAGTAAGTCCGTCAGTATCTTCATGTGGATGGAAAAATATAGATGGACATAAAGTTCTCGATGCTCTTCCTTATTATCTTATATTGGACCCTTCATTGTCTTCCAGTTATAGTGTAAGGGGACCGGACAAAGTTCTTCTTGGATTCTTGTAGAATATGGCCTATGACAGAGGAATATGATATGAGGGTCTTCATCATCCTAATATTCATTTTGGAGTACTTGTATAAATTCTTCCACAGTTGCATACCATAGCAGGAATGACCATCAGAGGGTAGAGTCATTTTTAGTATCTTGGAAAAAGATGAGTGTATCCCATACTGAGAACTCAATCGGATGAAAGTATAAGGTGGACAAATACCATAGGTACCATAAACCGTTGAAGGTGAGATCTTTTGAAAGACCAACATGTATTATGCCCTAGAATGGTTTCCGGAGATGATATCAGGCTTGTTCCTCTTGGATTCCTTCTCCAAAAGGGACATTCTCTTCTAAATCTTCTTCATCATATGTCTAATGAATGACAAAGGCTATATCGGAATGCAGGCCATGTCTACTTCATCAACATCTACTTAATGATAGTGAAAGGTCTGTGATTCTAGCTTAGTCGCGTTCCCTTTCTTTGTAGGACACCAAGAAACCTTGATGTCAATTCCTTGAGAACTGTTCTTAAATCAACTCCTTGTCTGTTTAGCTGATTATATATCCAGGCTTATACTACTTGCATATTTTTTTCTTCGCTTTTGAATAAGTACATCATCAAATGAAAATCAAGGACCAATGGAGTGTTTAGTACCTTGCTTTTTAGTAGGATGTGTCAGATATGGTCTTTCAGTAGTCTCTTATTCTGAGTCATCAGAAATAGGTTCAGTGAAGGGTTGACTTTCTTTGCATCAGCCCTAATGATTGCTAAAACATCAGCTATCTCTTCCTCTGTTCCACTTGATGCTAGAAAGGTTTCATTTGATTTTGATGTATAACTTTGAATTTCTTCAGGATCACTTGTTTCTCCTGGGAGACCAGAGAATATAGGATGGGCCATTAAAATATTAATGGGTTTTTTTACCTTCAGACTTTGATTGATCACCTTCTACTTCTTTCTATCTTGAAGGGGGTAAGGGTATACTGGAGATCATCCCAAAATGTTTGGCATACAGCTGAGACTCTATCTTTAACTCATTTGGAGATTGATATAAGGTTGGTGAAGTCATAAAAGTGGAGACACTATCAGGGGGCATAAAGGTTGAGCTTATTTCTGCCTTATCTTCTTCGATCCTTGCAGGCTCCTTTTTGAGTTGCCTAGTCTCTGCTTCTTTTGATGTGAACTCAAATCCATACTGCCGATTAATAAAGCTTCTGAGTTCTCTATCCAACTGGGTTATCTTCCCAGTAAGCCCATGTTCCACTCTCAGAAGCTGGATATGCAAGTAACTCATTTGATTATATGAATTTTGAACCTTGTCGAGAACTTGAGTTACCTTAGAATCATTACTTTATAGTGATTGATTTTGTACCCAAGCATTTGTGGTCTACCAATTGAGGACTTCCTCTCCTTGACTCAGACTCTTTAAATAAGACAGAGTTCCTGCTATATGCCAAACATTTTGGGAAGATCTCCAGTATACCCTTACCACATTCAAGACAGAAAGAAGCAGAAGGCTTTCAATCAAAGGTTGATGGTAAAAAAAAACCCATTAATACTTTAATGGCCCATCCTATGTTCTCTGGTCTCCCAGAGGAAACAAACGATCCGGAAGAAAGTCAAAGCTATGCATTATAATCAACTGAAACCTTTCCAGCATCAAGTGGAACAAAGGAAGAGATAGCTGATGTTTCAGAAATTCTTATGGCTGATGTAGGAGAAAGTCAACCCCGTCACTGAACCTATTTCTGATGACTCAGATCAAGAGACTACTGACAGACCATATGTGACACAGTCTATTGAAAATCAAGGTACTAAACCCTCCATTGGTCCTTGATTTTCATTTGAGGATGTACCTATTCAAAAACGAAGAGAAAAGATTCATATACTATCAGCCTGGATAGATAATCAACTAAATAGAGAAGGAGTTGATTTAAGAACAGTTCTCAAGGACAAGCTCTCATCTATCCTATTAATCTTGATTTATCATTTCCTCCTCGTGATGAGCCTTTCAAAACTCTTGGAGATATCCGACAACATTCAACTGGAAATTTGGTTCGATATCTAGTGAAATATATTTCTGAAGAAGGAATCCAATAGGAACAAGCCTGCTATCATCTCCAGAAACCATTCTTGGGCATAATACATGTTACTCTTTCTAAATATCTCACCTTCAACGGTTTATGATACCTTTGGTGTTTGTTCACTTTATACTTTCATCCGATTGAATTCTCAGTATGGGATACACACATCTTTTCCCAAGATACTGAAAATGACTCTACCCTCTGGTGGTCATTCATGCTATGGTATGCAACTGTGCAAGAATGGATACAAGTGCTCCTAAATGAATATTAGGAAGATGAAGACCCTCATGTCATATTCATCTGTCGTAGGCCATATTCTACAAGAATCTAAGAAGAACTTTGTCCAGTCCCCCTACACTATAAATGGAAGACAATCAAGGGTCCAATCCAAGATAATAAGGAAGAGCACCGAGAACTTTATGTCCATCTATGTTTTGTCAATAAAAGCCATCCACATGAAGATACTGAAGAACTTACTTATACCTCGTTCGTAGCCAACCCTATCACTAAAGAATCTGGATCAAACCAACCTAGAACTAGTCAAGATAAAGAGTTCGAGTATGAACCCAAGTTCGACCCAAGACAAGTTCAATCATAAATTTAAACCTTGTAATAAATACCCATATAATAAGGGTAGTCTTGTATTTTCCTAGGCATGACATCGAATCTAGTGAGGTGTACTTAAAGCCACATTTTATATTTAAAATAATGTAATACCCATGTTATAAGGGTAGTTGTGTACTTTTCTAGACATGACATCTCATCTAGTGAGGTGCATTTGAGATAAGGGTCTTGCATGCAACCTAGCATGACATGTCCTACATGCAACCTTCTTAAAGTGAGGAGTCATTTGATGAAGGTTGTCACTCTGACACGTGTCTTTGTAAGGGTTCATGACTCTTCACTCCTGAAACTCTATAAATCGGAGAGTTTCTATGGCTCATCATAGAGTTTCTTATAAGGGTTCATGACTCTTCACTCCTAAAACTCTTCACTTATAAGTTTCTAAGTTCTTAGTTGTCTTCTCCAAAGCCCTTAAGCCAGTATATGGCTCATCATATTCTCCATCTTATTATCTTTATAGTATAAAGTATGCTCTATACTTGCCTCTTATGAGGATCACAATCCATGCTTTCAATTGTTATAACCTAGAAAAGAGTAACGGTCCCTATAGTTCACACAAAGATAACAATCCATGCTTTCAATAGCTTTTACTTGGTGGATCTGAGCTTTGCTCGATAAGGCTAAGAGTCCCGAAGAAGGAGTGAAAGTTCAAAGTCAACCTGCTAAAGGCAGTTTGAATACATGGTGGCTGTGGTCCTCTAAGGGTGTGAACGAGTAGGGCTCCCATGCTAGCTTGGTATCAGAGCCAGATTGCTCTCGTCTTGTAATATTATACTAACATAATATAATATATAGTATTATACATAATTATACTATATTTTACATATACTAGTACATTATTATAATATTATAACATATATTATATTATAATGTATGCATTAATATATATTAATTATATATAATAATTACATAGTTTATAATATCTATTATGTATATATAATAGTTATTAATATTATATACTTAATATATGTTATAATACACTTATTCTAATAATATGTATAATGTATTATAACATATATTGTATTATTAATATATTATTAATATAATTATGTATAATATAATTATAAATATATGTATATATAATTAATATACTATTATGCATATATACAATTTTAGTATTATACAAAATATAAAGAATAATATATATTACATATAATAGTAATTATTATATGTATTAAATATAATATTTATATAATTATTATACATTATAATATAGTATATTAATATATAGTATTATATATTTTAATATTATATTATATTATTATTATATACTATATATAATATATACTATATATATTATATTATTAATATTATTATATAATATTACATGTATTATATGTATATTAATAATATAATATATAATGTATAATATAATATAGAATAATATACTATATGTTATTGGGTTATTATAATATTACATGTATATAATTAATAATATAATTATATGTATTAAATAATTATAAGATATATGTATATAGTATAATTTATATAGTATTATAATATTATATATATGTATATAAATAATACATATAATATGTATATATAGTATTATTATGTAATAGTAAATCATATATAATTTATTAATATATATGTATAATATCTAATATACATAATTATATTATTAGTTATATACATGTAATATTATAATAACCCTATAACATATAGTATATTAGTCTATATTATATTATACATCATATATTATGTTATTAATATACATATAATACATGTATAATACCTATATAAAATATTAATATATATATGTATATTAATATTTATAATATGTATATAATAGTATTATATAATAGTATTATATGTTATAATATAGTATATTTATAATTATACTTAATATATCATAGCATTAAATATAATATATTATAGTACATTACATAATATAACTATATATTATTATATATTATTATATTATATGTATTTTAATATATTTTATAAATATATATAATACATTATTAATAATTATTAATACATACATATATTTTATTAATATATATAACACATTAATATATATATATACGTATATGTATATTAATAATTATAATATGTATATAATAGTATTATAATGGTATTATATGTTATAATATAGTATATTTATAATTATACTTAATATATCATAATAGTAAATATAATATATTATAATAATTATTAATACATACATAATTATTAAATATATATTATATATTATATATACATAGTATGTATGTTAATATTATAATTAAATATATACTATTATTATATATAATATAATAGTATATTATATACATTATAATAATATGTTATAATAATATAATAGTATAGTATATTATATACATTATAATAATATATTATACATATTATAATAATAATATTTATTTTATTATTATCATTATATACTAGTGTGAAACCTCATGCTATACATGAAAGTTATTTTTGTATTATTTTATTATGATTTTTTAATTATCTAGTATTAAAAGTACTAGCAAAAAATTAATAATTACACTTTATATTTGAATTTATAATTTTCATTGCTTATTAAGTACTACCAAATTTAAATAATTAATATATTTTGCTATACATGTTTTTTATGTCATTAATGTTAATATATTTTAATAAAGATTAATATATTTTTTTTTTATATACCAACGCTGAAAATATGAATATTATTTTATTATTTAGAAAATTTAAATCTTCCAAACAAATCTAATGTAAATCTAAATTTTATTGAATAAAGCTAATAT
Source organism: Caryopteris x clandonensis (assembly GCA_028749325.2). Lineage (NCBI taxonomy): Eukaryota > Viridiplantae > Streptophyta > Magnoliopsida > Lamiales > Lamiaceae > Caryopteris > Caryopteris x clandonensis. The sequence goes on from JAPYKT020000021.1 coordinate 512,345, forward strand.
TTTTTTTTATATATATAGAAAAAGGAAAAATTTATTTGTGAGGAAAAACAAAAATAAAAATATTTATTATTATTATTATTATTGTTATTATTATTATTATTATTATTATATAGATATATAGACATATAGACATATAGATATCTAGATATGCATATAGATAAAGATTTATACATATCGATATATACATATATATAGACATATTCATATACATAGATAATAATATAGATTATTATTATTATTATTATTATTATTATTATTAAGTATTTATATATATTAATATTACATAATATATATATATACAATTATAACATATGTATAAATATTAAATATATGTACATATAGACGTATAATGTATTATAAATAATATTAGACATGTTAATATATGTTAATTACATATTATGTACTAATTATATTGTCATAATGTATATATATAATATATATTAATATTTATATATAGAATATATTATAAAATACATATATGTATATATTTAGAAATTAATATCTACTATTAATAACATATATATTATAATTATTGTAATATATATCACAATATATTATATTAGAACATGATATATTATAATTAATTATTATACATATTAATATACTGTAATAATATGTAGTATAATACATATACATAGTACGTAATTATAATATTATTAATATGTGTATATATTACTATTATTAATTAATATGTTTAATAGGATAATTAATACTATATAATTATATTATATTTATATTACATAATATAATATTAAATATTATATTATATAAATATAAAATATATATATTTATATAATTATATATAATATACTTATATAAAACATATATTATAATATATGTTAACAATTATAATATATATTATTAATATATTAATAGATATTAATGTATATTATTAATTATATTATATATATTATAATTATTAATAACATATAATTATATAATAATGTATATTATATATATAATATAATTATATAATAGTTATATCTATAATATATTATATATAATATTTATTAATAGGTAATCATCATATATAATTATTAATAATATAATATTAATAATTAATATATTACATATAATATATTCATATCATAATTATTATATATACATAATATAATTTTAATAAATATTTATAAATGTATAAGATTAATATATAATATACTATTAATATATAATATGTATATTACGTATAATATAATACATATTATATATTATATATTATTAATTATATATGTTATAATATATAATTAATAATATTATAATATTGTATATTATATATATATATATATATATTATAATATGAATATAGTATATTATTATGATATATACCTATTATAATTTATTAATATATGATATAATATATAATCATAATATATACATTTATTAATGTTATATAATATTATACATATATGATATTAAAGCCACGTTTTATGTTTAAAATAATATCTATAGTATGTGATATTAATTATGTAATTGTACATATTTTATGTATTCATTATAAGGACTAATATATATGTATTAATAATTTTAATAATGTGTATATTATAATTATAATAATAATATAATATTAATAACATATAAATAGTATATAATATTATTAATATATATAGTTATACTATGTTATTAATAATTAATAGTATGTATATATGTATATTATAATATAATTAATATATGTATTATAGTATAGTATACATATACAATTAATGCTATATTATAGAATTATGTATTATATATGTATATATATTATATTATATAATAATTATAATGCATAATTAGTGTATTCATAATATATTATTGTATAGTATTATAATAATAATATTATTAACTATAATAATAATATATTAATACTATTATAATATTATATTTATAGTATATATTATAATATATATGTATATGGTGTAATCATAGTATTACAAAACTATAATATTATTATAGTTATGTAATATTATTATAATAGCTATTACACATAATATATAATATATTATATTTATATTTTATTATATATATTTATATAATGTATATATCTATTAATATGTTATAATTAATATTATAGATATTAATTATTATAATATAATGTATACAGCTATTAATATGAATATATATTACAATTACAATATTTATCATTATATTATATAGTATATAATATTATAATATATTATAGTATAAATTATATATTAATATAATACAGATCCATAAGAGAATAGAGTCGTTTTCAGTATCTTAACATATACAACTAATCTATAACATAATCGGATGAAAGTCATCTATAACATATACAATTAATACCACAAATAATATATAATATTATATTATTCATAATATAATAATATATATTCATATATAATAGTATATAAATTATATAGTATGTATTATATACAATATATGAAATAATAATGTATAATGTTAATATATATTAATCATTAATATATTATTAAGTATTATATATGTATAACTATGTATATATATTATTATTATTATTAATTAATTATTACATATATAATTATAATTATTATACATAGTAATAATAATAGTATATATAATATATGTTATATATATTATTATACACTATAATAATTATTATATTAACAATATTATAAAATATTAATATTAATATTAATCGTATATCATAATAAATATATAATAATTTATGATAATATTATTAATTATATTATATAGTTAATTAATATATATTATTATAATAAATAATAATATATTTATTAATATATGCATAATATTATACATATTAATTATATTATAATATGTATACATATATAATTATATGTATATAATATAAATTTATAATTATATATAATAATATTATAATATATTATACATATATTAATTATATAATATTATATAATTTTAATAAAATATATATATTTATAATTATTATATACTAATATCATATAATTAATAATATACATGCATATACTATATATAGCTATATAAATATGTTATGAATATGTTATATATAAATATAATATATTATATAATATAATATAAAATTAATATATAATAATAATTGTATATAATATGACTATATAATATATACATACTATAATACAACTATAAAGTATAATATATTATATATTATAATTATGTTATATAAAATATTAATTTATATTATATACTTAATAATACATATATAATATAATTATGATATTATATTATCATAGTTGTATTGATATAGTATAACACTATTATTATAATAAATATACATAATTAATATAATATAGTATATATTAAATTATAATTATGTGTACCTATAATATATTATCATAATAGGTATATTCATATTGTAATATATATATAAAATAATTATATATTACTTATTAATATATATATAATTAATAATATTATAATATATAATATGTATAATATTAATAATTATAATTATATTATATTAATGTTATAATGTATAATATATATATATTTACATATAGTATATATTATAAAATACATATATGAATATATTTAGAAATTTATATCTACTATTAATAACATATATATTATAATGTATATTACAGTATATTATATTATAACATGATATATTATAATTAATTATTATACATATTAATATTGTAATACCCGATTATTTTCACACAATATTTAATTTCCTTGATTAATTTTATTTTATTTCATTTTACATTACGTGGGCTTATTATTGTTTCAATTAGGATTATTGGACCTTATGATTTTTTTCTCTAAGCCCAAATATATATATATATATATATAATAGAACTTTCAGCCAAGATACGGTATATAAATACAACCCAGTATTTCTTCAACGTTCTTCATCCGGGTTTTTTAGAATTTCAGGTAAAGACCTATAAATTTTTATTGTTCTTCTACCTTAGCCATGGCCAAATTAAAACCATTCCCTACGTTTCTTGTTACCGAACCACCGGCATCATTGCTTTAAACATCTGCTAACCGCCTTGTCTTGTCATCCTTAAATTTCTTGATCTCCTACATGCTGATATCTCCAAATTTGTGGAGATTGAGGGAACAATGGGTAGAGAGAGAAATTTGCTTTGAGGAAGAAAAGGAGAGGAAGAATCATGGATTTGCTGAAGGAGAAAGGATGTAGGCAAGGAGATAATGAACGTGGATGTGAAACATATCACTTGCATGAGATTTTTCTAATATTACGAGAAGTCACGTAAGAGGTGGGGTTCTTATACGGTTTGTCAGTTTTAAATATTTTATTTGTTTAAAGTATGATTTGATGGTTAAATATTTTGATATGTTGATACGAGATCATTAATTTGATCCACTATTATATGCTGGCCAAGCTTTGATACAAAATGTTACGTTTGATACGGATGTTATATTATGTTATGCCTAATAAGTTCATGTTACTCTCTAATTGTGCTTTTACAATCTTATATTTACTCTCTAATACGTTCATGCTTTTTATTAAAAATATGTAATAAATTAATATATATCTAAATAAATATTTGGGTCGTCACATTGTGGTATCAGAGTAGGTTTACATTTCTGTAGACTTGTTTAAATTGTGAATTTATGATGAAATGTTTGTAAATATATATATATATATATCAGTTATATGCTTCATTGTCTTCTTCCGTTCACCACGACAACTCCAAAGCTATGCGATGAGTTATGATTTATGTTACGTACGTTAAGCCTGATATGTATATGGTTACACCTGTTTAAGACCTATTATGCATGCATGAGAGTTATGACACATAGATTTATGCCTTAGTATTATGTGTATTGAGTAGTAGTCACATAGATTAGATAGATAAAATGAGTCTCGCACGTTGAATGCCTAGAAGAAGAACCGATGAAAAAAAGCCTATATTGATTAATGATGTTGAGTGGAAATAGATTATGAGCATTTTCCTTTATTTATTTCATATAGGTAATTTCTCATTTCCTTCTTTTAGACAGGGTTATATTTTAAATTACTTATTATTTTATGTTTACGATCTAGTCTATATTGATACTTATAACTCAAGAATTAGAATATTCATGGTAATAGAAATATGGCACCTAGACATGACAACACTACCGCATCTACTTCCAGCAATCAAGATCAAGCTGCCCAGAATGAGGTTCCCAACAATCAACAACAGTTGTTGTCGGGACTAGCTGCACTCTTTCAGGGCGCTACGATCAACTCAACAACTACTTCCGAACAAACACAAGCTTGGGTTATCAGTCAATTCAGTCACCTTCAGCCCCCTGTGTTCAAGGGTACTAAGGGACCTGCTGCCATGGAGGAATGGTTACTCACTCTACAAAGCATATTTGAGTACATGTCATGCACCAATGTCCAAAAGATTTCTTGTGATGTGTTTCAACTGAAGGGTAACACTGGGACTTGGTGGAATGACAACTGGAGGTTTAGAACCGAGGAGGAGCGCATTACTTTTACTTGGAAGGACTTCAAGGAAATCATAGAAATACTACCCACAGGTGTATTAGGATAAGTTGGAAAGAGAATTTATGGATTTCACCCAAGGCAATCTGACAGTCACTAACTATGAATATAGATTCAATCATTTGTGTCATTTTGCCCCATACCTGGTGGATACTCCACAAAGGAAAACTCAAAGATTTCGTGATGGATTACATGCCGAGATCCACCACCATCTAGCGGGACTTGGAATGATGGCCTACGCTAAAGCAGTAACAAGGGTGGAAGACATATCTGCCAGCATTGACATGGAAAAGACTAAGCACAAGGCGGTAGAGAGTTCCAACAAAAGGAAATGCATGAGAACAACCAAGGGAAAGAGAAAATCAGAATAAAAGAGGGAGGAACGATTGACCATTTTGGCCCAAACCACAAGCTGACTTTTTTACATGCACCACGTCTGGTAAAAAGCACAAAGGTGAGTGTCTACATGGACAAAACAAATGTTTTTGCTGTCGTGAACTAGGACACATCATATCAGAATGTCCAATGAATTAAGGTGGATCTAATGGAAGGACCCCAAACACTGGTTCAAGAGGACGAGCTAGAATTTTTGGTATGATAAAGAAGGAGGCAGAGCAAGAGCCAGGAACTATGTCAGGTATGTTACCGGTTGCGGGTATACCTGCTTTAGTGCTTTTTGATACAAGTGCAACACATTCCTTTATTTCCACAAAATTTTGTGCTATATGTGCATATATAAGTATTACGCAAGTGGAACCACTCGAAATCAGTATACCTTCGGGTAAATCAATGAGTACTAATTCATTGCTGAGAATAACAGTTTATGTCAATGAACATAATTTGGAGGCGATTTATATATACTTGAGATGAACGATTTTGATATTATTTTGGGTATGGAATGGTTGGGTAGATATCATGCTGATATCCATTGTTTAAAGAAGAGGATAATTATACAATCACTAGATGGTGTAGAAATAATCTTTCATGGGGCAAAATCCAATCCTGTTATACGTATTATATCATCAATGAAGGCTGTAAAGATGCTTAAGAAAGAAGGGTGTGAAGGATTCTTAGTGAATGTGATGAGTGTTTCGTCTCCCGAAACATCATTAACCAATGTACCAATCGTAAGGGAGTTTTTAGATGTTTTTCCAGAAAATCTATCGGAAATTTCCCCAGACCGACAAGTGGAGTTTACTATAGACTTGGTACCTAGAGCTATGCCAGTTTCCAAAGCTCCCTATGGCCCCCCAAAGGAGTTACATGAACTTAAGGTTCAAATCCAAGAGCTATTGGATATGGGTTACATTAGACCAAATGTTTTACCTTGGGGAGCACCGGTTTTGTTCGTAAAGAAGAAGGATGGCTCTATGAGAATGTGCATTGATTACCGTGAGCTAAATCAAATTACGATAAAGAATAAGTATCCTCTTCCAAGAATTGAGGATTTATTTGATCAACTCCGAGGAGTTGGAGTAATTTCCAAGATTGATTTAAGGTCGGGCTATCATCAGCTGAAGATTAAAGAGGGAGATATTCCTAAAACCACATTCCAAACTCGTTATGGTCATTATGAGTTTGTGGTCATGCCATTGGGATTAAGTAATGCACCAGAAGTCTTCATGGACTTGATGAATCGAGTGTTTCATTATTTCTTGGATCAATTTGTAATAGTTTTTATTGATGACAATCTCGTGTACTCAAAGAACAAGGAAGAACATGAACAACATCTAAGATGGGTGTTGGAAACACTACATAAAGAGAAATTGTATGCCAAATTCAGTAAATGTGAATTTTGGCTAGATCGAGTAGTATTTCTTGGGCACGTTGTCACATTTTGAGTAATTGAGGTTGTTCCGACCAAGGTGGAGGCATTGAATAATTGGAACGTACCCACCAATGCGAATGAGGTACGCAGTTTCCTAAGACTTGCTGGCTATTATAGAAGATTTATAGAAGGTTTTTCAAAGATAGCTGCACCTATGACTCGATTAACACAAAAAGAAGAAAAATTTATTTGGAATGAGGGGTGTGAGAATAGTTTTCAAGAGCTTAAATGATGCCTTACCACAACACCAGTACTTACAATTCAAGACCCAACTGAGGAATTCGTGATCTACAGCGATGTATCCAAACAAGGGTTTGGATGTGTACTTATGCAATGCGGTAAGGTAGTGGCTTATGCGTTGAGATAATTGAAGTCACGCGAGTTAAATTATCCCACACATGATCTTGAGTTAGCTGTTGTGATTCATGCTTTAAAGATATGGCATCATTACCTCAATGGGGGTAAGTGTGAAATATGCATAGACCATAAAAGTCTAAAGTATCTCTTCACACAAAAGGAACTAAACATGAGGCAAAGAAGATGGCTAGAGCTAGTGAAGGATTATGATTGTACAATTCATTATCATCCTTGAAAGGCCAACATAGTGGCTGATGCACTCAGTCGTAAAACTTGTGGAGAGTTGGCGTGTATCTTGACGAAGGAAGAGAAGCGAGCTAGTGAGTTTTCAAAATTGAACATTGAAGTGGTGAGACCACCAAAGAATATGAATTCAATATTGGCACCCTTGGTAGTAAAATCAACACTGAAGGAAAGAATCAAGGAAGGCCAGACTCATGATGATTTTCTCCTAAAGATGAAGGAGCGAACACTGGCCAGAGAAGACAAAGAATTCACTATCGCTGAGGACGGTACAATGTACTATGAAGGAATGATATGTGTGCCAAAGTATTTTGAGTTAAGGGAGGTAATCTTAGGAGAAGCTCACAATATACCGTATACAACACATCCTGGTAGTACAAAGATGTACCAAGATTTGAGAAAAACCTTTTGGTGGGAAGGATTGAAAAAGGATATAGCGAACTTCATCAGCAAATGCATGGTTTTCCAACAAGTGAAAGTGGAGCACCAATGACCTTTGGGTTTAATGAAGTCACTCCATATTCTAAAATGGAAGTGGGAACATATTGCAATGGATTTCGTTGTGGGACTTCCACGAATCGAGAAAGGGAATCATGCAGTCTGGGTTATTATTGATCGTCTCACTAAATTGGCACATTTTGTTCCGATAAAGATGAACTATAGAGTGGATCAGTATGCTCAAATTTATGTGTATGAAATTGTGAGATTACATGGAGTATCGGTATCTATTGTGTTAGATAGAGATACCCATTTTACATTAATTTTTTGGAAGAAACTACAAGAGGCCTTAGGAACTAAATTGAGCTTCAGTACGGCTTATCATCCACAAACCGAGGGACAGTCCGAGAGAAAAATACAGATACTTGAAGACATGTTGAGAGCATATGTTCTAGACATGGGAAATAATTGGGAACATTTTCTGCCTTTAGTAGAATTTGCTTACAATAATAGTTATCAGGCAATTATTGGCATGGCGCTGTATGAAGCTCTCTATGAAAGAAAGTGTAGATCACCAATTTATTGGGATGAGGTTGGAGAAAGAAAGCTTTTGGGACCAGAGATGAGTGAAGAGACCGTTACAATAGTAAAAAAGATACGAGAGAAGATTAAAGTAGCTCAGGACCGACAAAAGTCATACGCCAACAAAACAAAGAAAGAATCTTGAGTTTGTAATCAGTGCGAAAGTTTTCTTGAAGGTCGCTCCAATCAAGAGAGTGATTCATTTTGGACAGAAAGGAAAGTTAAGACCAAGATATGTGGGACCCTTTGAGATACTTGATTGTATTAGAGACTTGGCATACTATCTAGCTTTACCGCCAAAACTCTCCGTTGTACACAACATATTTCACGTTTCCATGTTGAGGAAATATGTCCACAACCCCAGCCGTGTCGTCAATTATTCTACCTTGGAGATTAATAAAGATGTAACATATGAGGAGAAGCCATAAGCAGTGTTGGAGAGAAATATTCAAAAACTAAAAAATAAAGAAACGGTACTTATTCAAGTACGATGGAGCCAACATAGTGAAAAAAGGCTACATGAGAGCGAGAGGACGAGTTGCGAGCTAAATATCCTTATTTCATACTCACGGTACATTATGGAATTTCGAGGATGAAATTATTTTCAATGAGGGTAGGATGTAGGATGTATTACCCGATTATTTTTACGCAATATTTAATTTCCTTGATTTATTTTATTTTATTTTATTTTACTTTACGTGGGCTTATTATTGTTTCGATTATGATTATTGGGCCTTAAGATATTTTCTCTAAGCCAAAATATATATATATATATATTTTATTTATAATAGCACTTTCAGCAAAGATACAATATATTTTTCTTAGAATCTTATGATTATGGAGGTTAGCATTTTATTAGTAAAGAAGATATTTTCTCTCAATTAGTTAGAGGATTAGATACAGATGCAGATTCTCTCTCACTAAGAAGACACATCTAGATTTAAATCCTGCCAACCTATAAATACAACCCAATATTCTTCAACATTCTTCATCTGGCTTTTTCAGAATTTCAAGTAAAGACCCATAAATTATTATTGTTCTTCTACCTTAGCCATGGTCAGATTAAAACCATTCCTTTACGTTTCTTGTTACAGAACCACCGCCGTCATTGCTTTAAACATCTGCCAACCGCCTTGTCTTGTCATCCTTAAATTTCTTGATCTCTTATGTGCTGATATCTCCAAATTTATGGAGATTGAGGGAGCAATGGGTAGAGAGAGAAAGTTGCTTTGAGAAAGAATAGGGGAGGAAGAATCGTGGATCTGCTGAAGGAGAAAGGATGTAGACAAGAAGATAAAGCACATGAATTAGAAGCATATCACTTGCATGAGATTTTTCTAATATTACGAGAAGTCACGTAAGAGGTAGGGTTCTTATACAGTTTGTGAGTTTTAAATATTTTGTTTATTTAAAGTATGATTTGATAATTATATGTTTTGATACGTTGTTACGGGATCATTAATTTGATCCACTATTATATGCTGGCCAAGCTTTGATACGAAATGTTACGTTTGATATGGATGTTATATTATGTTATGCCTAATCGTTCATGTTACTCTCTAATTGTGCTTTTACAATCTTATATTTAATTTATACAAGCCTGAACCTCACAGGCGGGGTGTAGCTCACCCCCTTTTACCTTCCTACTTTTCAAGATAGGGAGTTTTTCAAGGCGACGGGAACAGGCGGATGAAGCATATTTTTACTATTCTTCTTTGAATTATGGGTTACATTTCATACATAAACGAATCAAAATTTTATTAGGGTTTGTTATGTTTTTCTTCAAACTTATCTAAGGAAATAAATGCTTAAGCCTTCTTTCATGATTATTTGAAGTTATGAGTTTCTCGAATTGCATAATCATTTAATTATGGTTGAGTTAATTATATTTTCCGCTGCTATAAATTTTAATGTAGTAGGGTTACTTAATCACATTTCAATACAATTTACATTGGGGACTTAAATTTTGTAGTAAATCAAATAGAGTCCTAATTCTCTATATATGTTCTTTAATGACCTAGTGATTACGACGAAATTACTAAATATTTATTTACTTATTTTTTATTTGGAAACTTATGCTTTCTATTTAAAATATGTAATAAATTAATATATATCTAAATAAATTGGGTCGTTACAAATATATACTAATAATATGTAGTATAATACATATACATATTTATAGTACATAATTATAATATTATTAATATATGTATATATTACTATTATTAATTAATATGTACAATAGGATAATTGATACTATATAATTATATTATATTTATATTACATAATATAATATTAAATATTATATTACATAAATATAATTCATATATATTTATATAATTATATATAATATACTTATATAATAAATATATTATAGTATATGTTAACTATTATAATATATATATTATTAATATATTAATAGATATTAATGTATATTATTAATCATATTATATTTATATTACATAATATAATATTAAATGTTATATTACATAAATATAATTCATATATATTTATATAATTATATATAATATACTTATATAATAAACCTCATCTTGCTCCATTTGATTTTGATATTGTTTATAAAAAAGGCATTGATAATTATTTGCCTGATTTTTTAACCCGTGAATATTTGCAGGAATGAGTTATCCTGATCGAGGAGCATCTTCCTCTCATAGAGGAAGAGGATATCAACCACCTGGAAGGGGTGATCTTTCCTCTTATAGGGGAAGAGGAGGAAGGGGTTATAACCCTCAATCCAGAACAATTGTGCAATATGGCAAGCAAAAGTTGGTTGCCCAAAATATTGCAAATATCGGAGGTAATACTTCTGATCTTGAGAATGAGTTTCAAGAATTCTTGAAACAGAAACAAAAACAGAAAGAGAGTAATATCTCTCCTGAGGAAACTCAAACTTCTTATGCTAATATAGCAAAAGAAGATGATTTTGAAAAAATGTTTGTCGAAAATTCTGATCGACAACTTATTCTTCTAATAGAAGAAAGAGATATTCAATGGGCTAATAGTCCTTGGACCATAATGGAAAGATATCTTTCTAACACGTCATACGTGTATGGGTCTTACAAACAGAGAGGTTTTTATGAAAATCTCCTTCTCTCCACTAATAGTGTTGAGATCAATCATTTCACTTCTGGCGAAAGAGGAAAAGATTATAACTTTTCCAAAATGATTATCAAAAAGATTATATCTTTTGAAGAATGGGGTATATCTCCATTAGCAGAAAAATAATTCTTTTATGAGCTTAATAAGCAAACCTTTAAATTTAATTACTTCGATTATATTGAAGCATTTGAAAAAACTCTCTTATATGAGAACAAGAGGCATAAACACTCTTGGTTTATAAAAGTTTGTGAAATTATATTTCATAAACCAATTCCAAATTGGTTCTTTACTTGGTGGAGAACTTTTGGACCTTCGGCAAAAATTTTGCCAGAACTGTTCTATGGTCTTATGAAAGACTGGATATCAGTCTCCCCTGTTATACAGGGAAAATCTTCTGAAAATTTCATTGAAGGGAAGACTACTTGTCTTTTCTTTATTGAATTTGGAATTCCATGGATATGGAAATGGACTCCATCAGTTGGTTATACTAGCTATGGTGCTCCTTGTCTTTGGCGTATCAGCCAATGTAAATTCTGGGATAAAATGATGAGAATTGACCCAGAAACCGGGAAATTACACTCGGAGGAAACATTTGATAAAATTAATGAAAAGATCAAAGCTTATAAGCAAGATCTTAAAGAAAAAGAAAAAGAAGAGGATAATATTAGTCCTTTCAAAATTATTTCTCAGAAATATTCTGGGATTCTTTCACAGAAACAGATGATTGAACTATTTGTTTCTGAAATGAAAAAAGATATTTCTAAAAATCTTGGTTCAGATTCAAGATCTGATACCTCAATGAGGTCTGAATCTAGTGAAAATCAATTCACTAGTATTTTTCAAGAAGCACAGGATCCAGAGGATGATATTCCAGACCCGGCTTTATTTGAAGCCCTTGAAGAGCTTAAAGACTCTTTTTCCATAGAGAAAAAATAATTATGGATCAAAATCATTATTTAAATTGTTCCAGATATTTCTGTTTTCATCAATGGAAACAGATTATTGATGATATTTGGAAGCAATGTAGAGAAGAATCTATTTCTCTCCTTGTTCAAGAATTTTGTAACGAAGAACAACTTGATCAAAATTGTGCATGAGTTGTTAAAATCTATTGTCGTGCTTGGAAGAGGATGGAATTCCAAGACAACAAATTCAAGAGGTGCATGGAAAAATATTCCTATACATCTTCATGTTTTTCTCAGTCTTTCCTTCTGGGTTTTTGGAAGCTCAGATTCCATAATGTTGGAATTAAAAGAGAACATATCTCTGCAGAAGATGACGATTCAGAGAATAGTTGAAGATGAAGAATCAACAGTGACATATTAGTCACCAGACAAGGACTGTGACATATTTGTCATTTCCAGTTTTTATAAAGCAGCTTTACTGTTTTCTTTTTGACTTTTGTAAAGCTTTTACTATTCATTTTTGATTTTGAAATCCGGGGTTTCATGTCCGGCTCTTTCATTCTATAAATAGGTTGTTTTTATTTTTGAGAAGGCACGCTGGTGTTTACCGCCTCTCTCTCTTCTCTCTCCAACCACTCTTTCCCATTGTAATTGCCAACATTAATAAAAGCTTTCTTTTGAGCACAATTTAAGTGTAAGTAATTTTTTTTTTTCTGTTTTTAATTTTTATATTTTGTTTTAGGAAGCCGCCTAATATGGCTGGCTAGATCATAGTGTTAGATCATAGTATGGCTATTCATATTACTATTAACATGGATCCAGATCTATTAAAGATTCTGGAAACATGATTTAAACCAAATAACTAAAATCAATGGTAAAATTTGTGAGGTTTGAATAAGGTTTGAGTTAACCTAAGGTGTATAAGCCGACTTCGTGCCCTTGTTGCCGTTATGCCGAGTGAAGGCGCAGGCGTTTGTGGGGTTTTTCTTGTCAGCTTATATTACTAAGGGGGTCCTCAGTAAAAGTCCTGTATTCAGTAAATTGTTCCTTACATGTTTATTGTTGATCTTAGTCTGTTTGATTTGGGTCAATTTACGACCCAGGACGGGTATGACCCAAATCAAACAGACTAAGATCAACAATAAACATGTAAGGAACAATTTACTGAATACAGGACTTTTACTGAGGACCCCCTTAGTAATATAAGCTGACAAGAAAAACCCCACAAACGCCTGCGCCTTCACTCGGCATAACGGCAACAAGGGCACGAAGTCGGCTTATACACCTTAGGTTAACTCAAACCTTATTCAAACCTCACAAATTTTACCATTGATTTTAATTATTTGGTTTAAATCATGTTTCCAGAATCTTTAATAGATCTGGATCCATGTTAATAGTAATATGAATAGCCATACTATGATCTAACACTATGATCTAGCCTTTTTTCAATTCTTTTTTCTTATCAGAATAATATCTTTTCTTTCTTTTAGAAAGTTTTCCTTCTCTAACATCTTTAGAAGGTCGTTTCTTCCCCTTATGAGGAATTTCCATACCAAATTGACCACAGAATTGGCCAAGTTGTTTTTTCTCAAGCAAATTTTGCTTTTTTATCTGGTTATTTAATTTCAACTCATTACATAAGGCTAAACCTACTTGTACACAAGTTGATATTAAATTACCATAAGTATATTCTTCATAAGGTATAGAAACCTTATCACGCCTAAGAATTCTACGAACTCTTTCAGCAAAAAGACTAGGAAGGCCATCTATAAATTTGGCTTTCCAATGACTATTATTACAGTCAGCAAGTTCAAAGATACGAGTTAAAAAAGTATCTTTGTACCATCTAAAATCAGACAATGTTTTACATTTAAGATTACTGAGGAGAGTTCTAATATTATCTCCATTATCAGTAAACTTACCTGTAAAATGGTCAATAATTGTGAGAACCAGTGAATATACTGCATTCTCAACTAGAATATTATTCTCATTTTTAACAGAATTAAAAATAGAATCTTTTTGTTCTTGGGACAAATAGTTATCCCACCAACCTTTAAGTTGGCCAGTGAAACCTGCAACTATCATAATTGCAATGTTTCTATCTGTATTACCAGATACTTTACACACAGTACTATACATCATTATACGGTGTGCTAAATTATAGATGTGCCTATCAGTGCAACCATCTAAATTCCATTCATAAATACTTTTTCCATTATAATTATTGGAAAGAAAATATTCTTGTTCTTCAAGCAGAACATCAGCAGGAGAAGGTCTATTATAATAATATCTACTTTGTGTGGGTCTATCTGCCCATTTCATCTTATTAATCTCTTCTGTATTATTAACAAAAGAGGTAGAAGGAGAAAATTCTTCCTCATCATTTAAAGCTGAAATATTCAGATTTTTAAACTTTTCTTGTAATAATTTTTCCAAATCGAAAACTGAAGATTTAAGTTTAAAATCCTTTATTAAAGGAGGAGATTGAATAGAAGAAGAAGCAATAGAAGAAAAATCTACTTCTTTCTTCTTTTCAATATGAACATCAGGTTTTATCTGATTAATAACTGAAACAATTTTTTCAACTCTATCATGAAGAGATATCATTTCTTCACCAAGAATAGTTAAATATAAATTTGTAAAATTCTGATTTTCAATTAATTGATTTATATGCTTCGTGGTAATAGGAAGCATATCTGTTTCAAATATTTTTGAAAAAGCCGTAAAATTTAAAGACTTATCATTCTTTTCTATTTGAAAAGTTTGTTGTGGGGGAAATACAGATTTTTGAATCTGTCCATTGGAAAGTTTATAACTTCTTTCCATTACTGAAATATAGTCAGTAATAAAGGTTTTAAAAAACCAAGGAATGAAATATATCATTTCATTTTTTTCTTTACAGAACTCATAAAATTTTTCAAAGGTTCCTAGTTCATAAACCAAAGGTTCCTTAACTACTTGTTTGAGACCTAATTTCTCAAAGGTTCCTAGTTCATAAACCAAATTAGGTTTTATCTTAGGAATAGTCCATTTATTTAATAAATCTAAATTTTCAGGAATATCAAATTCCTCAATTCTAGTGTTTTTAACACTAGTTTTCTTATGAAATATATTCATAGAAATGAAAAGTGTTAGATCATAGATGAACTTAAACATATTACTACTTCCATGGCTCTGATACCATTTACGACCCAGGACGGGTATGACCCAAATCAAACAGACTAAGATCAACAATAAACGTGTAAGGAACAATTTACTGAATACAGGACTTTTACTGAGGACCCCCTTAGTAATATAAGCTGACAAGAAAAACCCCACAAACGCCTGCGCCTTCACTCGGCATAACGGCAACAAGGGCACGAAGTCGGCTGATACACCTTAGGTTAACTCAAACCTTATTCAAACCTCACAAATTTTACCATTGATTTTAGTTATTTGGTTTAAATCATGTTTCCAGAATCTTTAATAGATCTGGATCCATGTTAATAGTAATATGAATAGCCATACTATGATCTAACACTATGATCTAGCCAGCCATATTAGGCGGCTTCCTAAAACAAAATATAAAAATTAAAAACAGAATAAAAAAAAAATTACTTACACTTAAGTTGTGCTCAGAAGAAGGCTTTTATAAATATTGGTAATTACAAAAGGAAGAGAGTGGTTGGAGAGAGAAGAGAGAGAGGCGGTAAACACCAGCGTGCCTTCTCAAAAATAAAAACAACCTATTTATAGAATGAAAGAGCCGGACATGAAACCCCGGATTTCAAAATCAAAAATGAATAGTAAAAGCTTTACAAAAGTCAAAAAGAAAACAGTAAAGCTGCTTTATAAAAACAGGAAATGACAAATGTGTCACAGTCCTTGTCTGGTGACTAATATGTCACTGTTGATTCTTCATCTTCACCTATTCTCTGAATCATCATATTCTGCAGAGATATGTTCTCTTTTAATTCCAACATTATGGAATCTTAGCTTCCAAAAACCCAGAAGGAAAGACTGAGAAAAACATGAAGATGTATAGGAATATTTTTCCATGCACCTCTTGAATTTGTTGTCTTGGAATTCCATCCTCTTCCAAGCACGACAATATATTTTAACAACTCTTGCACAATTTTGATCAAGTTGTTCTTTGTTACAAAATTCTTGAACAAGGAGAGAAATAGATTCTTCTCTACATTGCTTCCAAATATCATCAAAAATCTGTTTCCATTGATGAAAACAGAAACAACTGGAACAATTTAAGTAATGATTTTGATCCATAATTATTTTTTCTCTATGGAAAAAGAGTCTTTAAGCTCTTCAATGGCTTCAAATAAAGCCGGGTCTGGAATATCATCCTCTGGATCCTGTGCATCTTGAAGAATACTAGTAAATTGATTTTCACTAGATTCAGACCTCATTGAGGTATCAGATCTTGAATCTGAACCAAGATTTTTAGAAATATCTTTTTTCATTTCAGAAACAAATAGTTCAATCATCTGTTTCTGTGAAAGAATCCCAGAATATTTCTGAGAAATAATTTTGAAAGGACTAATATTATCCTCTTCTTTTTCTTTTTCTTTTTCTTTAAGATCTTGCTTATAAGCTTTGATCTTTTCATTAATTTTATCAAATGTTTCCTCCGAGTGTAATTTCTCGGTTTCTGGGTCAATTCTCATCATTTTATCCCAGAATTTACATTGGCTGATACGCCAAAGACAAGGAGCACCATAGCTAGTATAACCAACTGATGGAGTCCATTTTCATATCCATGGAATTCCAAATTCAATAAAGAAAAGACAAGTAGTCTTTCCTTCAATGAAATTTTCAGAAGATTTTCCCTGTATAACAGGGGAGACTGATATCCAGTCTTTCATAAGACCATAGAACAGTTCTGGCAAAATTTTTGCCGAAGGTCCAAAAGTTCTCCACCAAGTAAAGAACCAATTTGGAATTGGTTTATGAAATATAATTTCACAAACTTTTATAAACCAAGAGTGTTTATGCCTCTTGTTCTCATATAAGAGAGTTTTTTCAAATGCTTCAATATAATCGAAGTAATTGAATTTAAAGGTTTGCTTATTAAGCTCATAAAAGAATTCTTTTTCTGCTAATGGAGATATACCCCATTCTTCAAAAGATATAATCTTTTTGATAATCATTTTGGAAAAGTTATAATCTTTTCCTCTTTCGCCAGAAGCGAAATGATTGATCTCAACACTATTAGTGGAGAGAAGGAGATTTTCATAAAAACCTCTCTGTTTGTAAGACCCATACACGTATAACGTGTTAGAAAGATATCTTTCCATTATGGTCCAAGGACTATTAGCCCATTGAATATCTCTTTCTTCTATTAGAAGAATAAGTTGTGGATCAGAATTTTCGACAAACATTTTTTCAAAATCATCTTCTTTTGCTATATTAGCATAAGAAGTTTGAGTTTCCTCAGGAGAGATATTACTCTCTTTCTGTTTTTGTTTTTGTTTCAAGAATTCTTGAAACTCATTCTCAAGATCAGAAGTATTACCTCCGATATTTGCAATATTTTGTGCAACAAGCTTTTGCTTGCCGTATTGCACAATTGTTCTGGATTGAGGGTTATAACCCCTTCCTCCTCTTCCTCTATAAGAGGAAAGATCACCTCTTCCAGGTGGTTGATAACTTCTTCCTCTATGAGAGGAAGACGCTCCCCTATCAGGATAACTCATTCCTGCAAATATTCACGGGTTAAAAAATCAGGCAAATAATTATCAATGCCTTTTTTATAAACAATATCAAAATCAAATGGAGCAAGATGAGATTGCCATCTGGCAAACATTTGCTTTGAAACATCATGTTTAAAATCTTTTTGAAACATGAATTTTGCAGAATTACAATCAGTTTTAATTATAAATTTCTGATTATATAAATCATCCTGAAATTTTAATACACATTTAACAATGGCAAGAATTTCTTTAGCCACTGTTGAATAATTTTTCTGAGAATTATTCCATTTCCCAGAATAAAATCTTACAAGATATTCTTTTTTATGGGGATCTACTTGTTTAAGTATTCCACCATAACCAATGTCAGAAGCATCAGTTTCAACAATTTTTTCCCATAAGGGATTTGCAAGCATAAGGCATGGAAGGTTTTTAACCTTCTCTTTAATTCTTTTAACAGCCTTAGTATGATTTTCATTCCAAGGTTTAGGATTCTTTTTTAATCTATCATATAAGATAGAAGTATCTTCATTAAGATTCTTTATATAGGAAGAAATATAATTAAGGCTTCCTAAAAACCTTTGTAATTGGGTTTTATCAGTAATGATATCTGGAAATTTATTTCCAAATTCAATACTTCTTTGAATAGGAATAATATTTCCTTTGTCAATAATATGACCAAGAAATCTAATACTAGATTGGAATAAAATCATTTTTGGCTTTGAAATAACCAGGCCATTTTTAATAACGATGTCTTTAAACATATTTAAATGTTTAAAATGGGTTTCAATGTCTTTAGAAAAGACCAGAATATCATCAATATAAACGATGATAAAATTGCTAAAAGGATTAAAAATGTCATTCATAATTTGTTGAAATTCAGAAGGAGCATTTTTTAATCCAAATGGCATAACTGTCCATTCATAATGTCCAAATGGAACATTGAATGCAGTTTTGTATCTATCAGATTCATTAATTTGAATCTGCCAAAATCCAGATTTTAAATCAAATTTAGAAAAGACTAATGCATTAACTAGTCTATCAAGAAGATCCTTCTTATTAGGAATAGGATGTCTAATCCATTTTAAAACTTTATTTAATGGCTTATAATTTATAACAAGCCTAGGAACTCCTCGTTCCTGCTCAGAATGTTTATTAACATAAAATGCAGTGCATGACCAAGGAGACTTTGAAGAAGTTATTAACTTCTTTTGTAAAAGAGATTCAATCTCTTTTTTACATAACTCTAAATATTCAGAGTTCATTTGACAAGGTCTTGCCTTGGTAGGAATATTCCTTTCATAAAAATCTTCTTCATAAGGAAGAGAAATAATATGCTTTTTTCTATCCCAAAAAGCATTTGGTAAATCATTACAAATATCAATCGAAAACTTATTATTAATAAGTTTTATTTTTTCTTGTAATTTAGAATTTTTGAGTTTTTCTTCAATAGTAAGAAAACTCACTTCTTCTTTTAAAGAAAGGATTTGAAAGGTTTTTCTTTCAATCTGTTCTTGTAGTTCATTTAAAACTTTATGAACAGGTTTTGTAATAAAATCAAAAGTTATGGGTTTTCCTTCAAAAGTTCCAGTTAACCCTTTTTCATTAACAATAGTTAATGGATAAATTTTATATATAAAAGGTAAGCCTAATATAAGTTGGCTTGAAATATCTTTAGCAAAAAGAAAACTTGTTGAAATACAACAATTATCTTTGCAAATATATGCTTTTGGAATCTTGAAACTAATATCAAGACGTTCACCTCCAGCATGTGAAAGTGAATGAGTGGTTTTATGAAAATATCTAGTAGGAATTAATCCTTCCTGTATGACATTTAAATCAGCACCACTATCTATCATAGCAATAAAATTCATTTTATGATTTTTAATAATAAGAGTGATTTTAGTATACCACTTCTGAGATATCATCATAGAAATAGTAGAAAGATAATTTTTTTCTAATGGCATAAAATGCTCAATAGAATCATCAAGAATATTATTATTATTCTCTTTTTCTTTATTTCTTTCTAATAAAGAAAGTCTTTCATGAAAATTATCATTAATCTTATAAAGATTTTTTATTTCATTTTTAAGATTATCAATCTCATGAACTAAATCCTGAGTAGAAATAGGATTTTGTTTTTCATATTTCTGTCTAAGAAGCTTATTAACTTCAGACATGGAATATGAATTCTCAGCCTTCTGAGAAATAGTTTGACTAGTATTACTAGTAGATGGAATATCTTCCAATTGATCAATAATATTAGTTCTTAAAATAGGATCTTTAATCCTTTTAAGAAATTCTAATATATTATCATTAGTCAAGACACTTAAATTAAGATCTTGAAATTGAGACATAAGTTTATAAAACTCATCATTATTATTATCAGTATTACTGACTTCTTTGAGAGGACGAATACAAGGTTGTCCTTGTATACATGCATCACAATCTTCACTTTCTGATAATAAAGATTCATTATCAAGAAGTTGAAGATCTTCAGAAACATCAGATTCTGAGTATTCAGTATCTGAATTTTCTGATTTATTATTATCAGAATCTAAAACAATTTTAGAAATTTTTTCTTTTAAATCATCATCCATTTCAAGAGCTTTAATCTTATCTTTAGCCCAACACTGGTTAGCATAATGACCAGGTTTTTTACATTTTCTACATATAATAGAAAATTCTTTTTTATTTCTTTTATCTTTTTTATAAAAAGATGATCTAGATTTTTTCAATTCTTTTTTCTTATCAGAATAATATCTTTTCTTTCTTTTAGAAAGTTTTCCTTCTCTAACATCTTTAGAAGGTCGTTTCTTCCCCTTATGAGGAATTTCCATACCAAATTGACCACAAAATTGGCCAAGTTGTTTTTTCTCAAGCAAATTTTGCTTTCTAATCTGGTTATTTAATTTCAACTCATTACATAAGGCTAAACCTTCTTGTACAACAGTTGATATTAAATTACCATAAGTATATTCTTCATAAGGTATAGAAACCTTATCACGCCTAAGAATTCTACGAACTCTTTCAGCAAAAAGACTAGGAAGGCCATCTATAAATTTGGCTTTCCAATGACTATTATTACAGTCAGCAAGTTCAAAGATACGAGTTAAAAAAGTATCTTTGTACCATCTAAAATCAGATAGTGTTTTACATTTAAGATTACTGAGGAGAGTTCTAATATTATCTCCATTATCAATAAACTTACCTGTAAAATGATCAATAATTGTGAGAACCAGTGAATATACTGCATTCTCAACCAGAATATTATTCTCATTTTTAACAGAATTAAAAATAGAATCTTTTTGTTCTTGGGACAAATAGTTATCCCACCAACCTTTAAGTTGGCCAGTGAAACCTGCAACTATCATAATTGCAATGTTTCTATCTGTATTACCAGATACTTTACACACAGTACTATACATCATTATACGGTGTGCTAAATTATAGATGTGCCTATCAGTGCAACCATCTAAATTCCATTCATAAATACTTTTTCCATTATAATTATTGGAAAGAAAATATTCTTGTTCTTCAAGCAGAACATCAGCAGGAGAAGGTCTATTATAATAATATCTACTTTGTGTGGGTCTATCTGCCCATTTCATCTTATTAATTTCTTCTGTATTATTAACAAAAGAGGTAGAAGGAGAAAATTCTTCCTCATCATTTAAAGCTGAAATATTCAGATTTTTAAACTTTTCTTGTAATAATTTTTCCAAATCGGAAACTGAAGATTTAAGTTTAAAATCCTTTATTAAAGGAGGAGATTGAATAGAAGAAGAAGCAATAGAAGAAATATCTACTTCTTTCTTCTTTTCAATATGAACATCAGGTTTTATCTGATTAATAACTGAAACAATTTTTTCAACTCTATCATGAAGAGATATCATTTCTTCACCAAGAATAGTTAAATATAAATTTGTAAAATTCTGATTTTCAATTAATTGATTTATATGCTTCGTGGTAATAGGAAGCATATCTGTTTCAAATATTTTTGAAAAAGCCGTAAAATTTAAAGACTTATCATTCTTTTCTATTTGAAAAGTTTGTTGTGGGGGAAATACAGATTTTTGAATCTGTCCATTGGAAAGTTTATAACTTCTTTCCATTACTGAAATATAGTCAGTAATAAAGGTTTTAAAAAACCAAGGAATGAAATATATCATTTCATTTTTTTCTTTACAGAACTCATAAAATTTTTCTAAAAAGAAATCATATTCTTTTTTAGTAAAACTTTTAAAATACCATTTCCTAAATGGCTCCCATTTGGGTAAATAAAATTCATCATTAATCTGCTTTCTAACAGCAGATCCTTTAGAAAAATCTAATTTTGATGTATTAATCATAATTAAATTGTAAAATTCATTTGTGATACTGTATCAGTATCTTTAATGTTATAAACATTACTATGTAAAATTTTATTTTTATCTATAATAATTTCTTCATTATGATCTTCTTGAGATTTATCATCCTCTTGATAATAAGAAGATGTTGATGCTCTAGAAGTCTGTGGAATATCCACATCATATTGAAGAGGAGAAATAAAATTATGATTAGATTGAGATCTAGATAATAATCTCGAGGAAGCTATCATCTTCCTTTGATCAGGGGCAAATTTAATTTGCACTGATCCTTCATTATTCTGAATTATCTGTTGTAATCTATTATTCACAACAGGAATTTTAGGCACAGCCTGTGTAAGAGTCCAATGTTCTGGAAATTTAATTTCTTCCCATTTAATGGCTCTTCTGGTAGTAATATTAGATTTTCCAAAATTTGTTTCAATTAAAATAGTCTCATTAGACTTTTTATCTACTCTTTTGCACATAGGGTTTAGAGTATATAATGGTTTAAAATAAATACGATAACAGATACATATAACTTCTGTTCCTATAACATAGTTATAATTTTCTGTACAGACATTTAATGTCAAAGTATCCAATATATTCTTATCAGTTAATGAAACTGAAAGATTTGGATAAACATCAAAATAGACTGGACCATGTGCCAGACTAGATTGAATCATTCCCATTATAGAATGGGTAAAATCCAGATTTCTAGCATCTCTAAGAGTTGCCATGAAATTTTACCATTATATACCATTCTATAATTATTAATAACATATAATTATGTATATTATATATATAATAGTTATATCTATAATATATTATATATAATATTTATTATTAGGTAATCAATATATATAATTATTAATAATATTATATTAATAATTAATATAATAATATATTACATATAATATATTTATATCATAATTATTATATATATATAATATAATATTAATAAATATATATAAATGAATATAGATTAATATATAATATATTATTAATATATAATATTTATTATGTATAATATTATAAATATATTATATATTATTAATTACATATGTTATAATATATAATTTATAATATATTTACAACTATTATATATATTATTTAATATATATTATACTCTTATGTAATACATATTATATATAGTATAATATATAATAATATAATAATATAAATTATAAGATTTATATAACTATATTAATTAACATATATTATATAATATTATTATTATAATATATAACTATTATATAATATTATATACAAATACATGTAATAGTATTTAAATATATTCCATTATAATATATTATAATATTGTACAATATATATATTATAATATGAATATAATATATTATTATAATATATACCTATTTTAATATATTATTAATACATGATATAATATATAATCATAATATATACATATTATTAATGTTATATAATATTATACACATATGATATTAAAGCCACGTTTAATGTTTAAAATAATATCTGTAGTATGTAATATTAATTATATAATAGTACATATTTTATGTATACATTATAAGGACTAATATATAAGTATTAATAATTATAATAATATGTATATTATAATTATAGTAATATAATATTAATAACTTATATATAATATATATTAATATTATGTATAATAATTATGATTATATATGTAAGAATTAATTAATATTATATATATACACATAGTTATATATATATAATATTCAAAAATATATTAATGATATATATTACTATTAAACAGATATAAATAATTATAATTATATATAATTATAATTGTACAATACTTAAATACATGTTATTATATATTTTGATATTTTATATATTGTTATATACATAAATATATTAATTATATAAAGTATACACTATATTATATTATGACATATATATTATAATAATTAATATAATATATTTAATATTAATAACATAATAATATTAATATATATTATTATAATACTATTATAATAACTATAATATTTACAATTATATTATATAGTATATAATATTATAATATATTATATAGTATACATTATATATTAATATAATACAGATCCACGAGAGGGTAGAGTCATTTCCAGTATCTTGGAAAAAGATGACTGTATTCCACACTAAGATCTCAATCGTATGAAAGTCAATATAACATATACTATTAATACCACAAATAATAAATATTATATTATTAAAAATATAATATTACATATTCATATATAATAATATATATTATTATAACAATGTATATACATAATATAATACTATATATATATATATTATGATGCTATTACATAATATATATAATTACTATATAACAATATACTAATATATAGTATAATTTAATAATGTATAATTAATATATATTAATATATATAAATTACTATATAATATATTAATATATTATATACTTGTATATATGTATAATATTATATATATATATATATATCTAATTCATTTTATATAATTAATATGTAAATATATAATATTATACAATAATATTAATGTAATTATATGTAATGTATATAATTACATTAATAACTAATATATAATAAGTATGTATAATTATATTATGTATTATAATGTATACATATATTAATTATTATATACTATTATTTATTAATATACATATACTATAATATATATTATAATATATGTCCATAGTATATTAATATTATATTAATATTATATAATATTATAATATACATAATATTTATGTATTATATACATAAATAAATAAACACCATAATACTATATATTATAATATATAATATTAATTAAAGGTATTTAATATAATATATTATATGTATGTATAATTCATATATTTATTAATATATTATAATATATATTAATAATTATACGTATAGTATAATATAAATTAATTTTAATATTATAATATGTATAATAGTATTTAATAGTATGTATATATATGTTAATATATATTATAGTATATTAATAATATATTAAAATAATAATATTAACATATATCTATTAATATTATGCATACTTTATTATATTATAATATATACTATAACATATTATATTATATATACTAATTAATATTACATTTGTATATACAATATATTAATACATATATATACTATTATGTTATATGTATATATTATGATATTATAGTATATATGTATATAAAATTAATTTTATATAATATATTATTAACATATTATATTATATGTATTAATATATAATATTTATATATGATATCTATATAATTAATATATAGTTATAATATTTATATTAATATATTGAATAACATATATTATTATAATAATATGTATATTAATATATACTAATATTATATATCCATATATTCATATGTTAATATAATAGTATTTTACATATATAATTATATGTATATAATGTACATATTATAATATTATGTATAAATATTGTATAATATTATATATAATGTTATTATAATCTATAGTATACTATATATATGTTATTATATATTCTTAATTGGAGATGGTGAGGGAGTTTGAAATTAAATCTGGGATGTGAACATGGAAGCTTTCCAAAATCCATTTAACCCGAGATGGGAGGTCAAACCAAGGACCTATGGAAGTTCTATGATTGATCCATCCTTTGTGTCTGGATCGGCGGCTGATGCAGGTTCGGATTGAGAGAGAAACAGCACATATGGGCCAAATGGTAGCAGCCATGCTGGTTGACCTAGCTTCTATTTCTCCAAACTGATCAAGGGCAGACTATTCTAGGCCTACCACCGTCTTGGTTCTGCACTCCCCTCAATTCCGGCCATGACCTCCAAATAGACATGGGCACGGTTCCGGTTCCGAACCGGAACCGGCGGTCAACGGTTCGGTTCGAACCGTTGACCGGTTCCGGTTCCGGTTTGGAACCGAAACCGTGATAGGGCCGGTTCGGTTTCGGTTTTGCAAATTTTGGAACCGGAACCGCCGGTTCCGAACCGGCGGTTCGACCGGCGGTTCCGGTTCCCGGTTCCCGGTTCACGGTTCTACAATTCAAAAAATATAGCCGTTGAAGATCAACGGCTGAGATTAAAGAGCCGTTGAAGAGATCAAATGTCCGTTGGGAACCGGCGGTTCCCAACGGCTATTTCGGTTTTTTGTTTTTTTTTTTCTTTTCCTATAAATACCCTTCCATCTCATTTCAATTCACATTTCACAATCTCTCTTAATCTCTCTCAATCTCTCTCAATCTCTCTTACATCTCTCTTACATCTCTCTCAATCTCTCTCAATCTCTCTTACATCTCTCTCAATCTCTCTCAAGCTCTCTCACATTTCTCTCAATTCTCTCTCAATCTCTCTCGATCTCTCTCACATCGCTCAAGCTCTCTCACATATCTCTCACATCTCTCTCAATCTCTCTCTCTCTCAATCATCTTTATATTCTTTATCTTTATTAATCTCTCTCAAAATGTCGAGCTCAAGCCAAAGAGGACGTGGAGGTAGAGGATCATCTTCTTTATCTCGACAAGCAAAAGGGAAATCGGTTATGCCGAGTTCAAGTGCCGGAACCGGAATGCCACCACCATCTCCTTTGGTTCCAAGATATCTCAATCTTGACGGTGAAGATATTGAAATTCCGGTCGAATGGCAAGAAGATTTTGAAGCTCAATTAGGTTTGTATTTATTTTATAAAATATCCCTCTTAAATATTATTTTATACTTTTTTTTAAATATCTCTCTCAACTATCTATTAATTTATTTTTATTATCAATTTAGGTGCACAAAACGAATCTAACGAAGAAGAAGTGCATCCAACTCAAGAGAGTGAAAGTCATAGTACGCGACAAACTCAAAGTGGACGAGATGAGGCATTAAGATCGGATATATTTGCCGTCCACTTCAAAAGAGATATCCAAAATAATAAAGCCGTTTGCAACTATTGCGGGGTGGAATATGTGTTTCAAAAAGGAGGAGGTTATGGCACGCTCAAAAAACATTTGCAACGTATCCATCCGGACAAAGTTGGAATCGATCGGCGGCAAACACAACTACCTCGTGGAGGTCCTGGAGGATTCACCGAATCCACCGATGAATTACAAGGTACGCCTTCTTTATTTAAATATTACGAACCTTTAATGAGAAAATATTTGTCAAAAATGGTTTGTGGCATGTCTTTATCTTTTAATTTTGCTGAAAATGATTTGTATAAAAAT
Organism: Caryopteris x clandonensis; assembly: GCA_028749325.2. Lineage (NCBI taxonomy): Eukaryota > Viridiplantae > Streptophyta > Magnoliopsida > Lamiales > Lamiaceae > Caryopteris > Caryopteris x clandonensis. Next base: position 540,421 of record JAPYKT020000021.1, read on the forward strand.
CTTGTGTCACTATCAATGAACCCTCAAGTGTCCGGTGTTTCACGTAGAACATTAGTTCGTGATATTGAAAAAATTGTAGGTGAATATAAGTTTTCTTTAACTGAAATGTTTGGTTCTTTACAACAAAAAGTTTCAATTTGTGCGGATATATGGGCGGATCATTGGAGAGAACATAGCTTCTTAGGACTTACTTGTCATTGGATAGATAATTCATGGACAATGCAAAAACGATTACTTGCATATAGAGAATTTGATCAAGACCACACGGCCACAAATATTGCTCATAAAATTCATACGATTTTGCAAGAATATAATTTAGTTACAAAGATTTTTTCAATTTCATTTGACAATGCTAGTGCTAATACTGCTAGTTTGCCTTTATTAATTCAAATGTGTCAACCATCATTTAAGGGTAGATTTTTCCACATTAGATGCATGTGTCATGTTTTAAATTTGTGTGTACAAGATGGCATGGAACATTTTAAATCACATATAGGTCCTATTAGATTAGCAATTGGACATTTAAAAAGACATACAACTTTATGCAAAAAATGGAGAAGATTTTGTAAAGCATATGGTATGCCGCAACCCAAAAAATTGACTAAAGATGTGCCTAATCGTTGGAATTCGACCTATAAAATGTTGAATTCATCTTATGAGGTTAAAAATGAATTATGTACATTTTTTTCACAAGAACAATTAGGCATTCCTTTATTTCCGAGTTTATGGGATACATGTGTTGAATTAATGTCTCTTTTGAAAGTTTTTAAAGATGCAACGGAAGAATTATCCGGATGTTACTATCCCACTTCTCCTTTAGTTGTAGATCATTGTGTTAAAATTGCACTTATTTTACAATCATATTATTTGCATGACTCTTTACAAAATTGCATTGCAAGCATGAGAATTAAATGGTTAAAATATTATCAAGAAATTCCTGATTTATTTTTAATTGCAAAACTTTTAGATCCTAGAATTAGAGAAGATGGTTTAGAAGAATTACTAACAATGTATTATGATGCATTATTTCCGGTTAAGGATGATGACACTCCTAATCCGCATATAATTGTAGGTAACACAAAACAATTACTTTATGATTGTTATAAAGAATATAAAATTTTTTATGGTGATAGTTTAAATACTGAAACCGGTCACGGAAATGATAATATTGGTGGAGGTAGTTCGGTTTCGGATCAACCCGAACATCATCACGATCCGAACTTTCAACACCTCAATCAATATTATAGGTTTTATGATATTAGAAAATTAAAAAAACCTAGGAGTAATAGTCTTTATCAAGAAGTAGATAATTATCTATCTACTACTTTTGAAGAACTTGGATTTGATACACCTAACGAGCTCTTGAGATGGTGGTCTCGAAGAGCAAAAAACTTTCCTATTTTATCTCTAATGGCAAAGGAAATATTTGCGTGCCCGGCATCCACCGTCTCGGTTGAACAAGCATTTAGCACCGGCGGTTACATTTTGGATCTTCGAAGATCCAATTTAAGGGTGGAAAATCTAGAAAATCAAGCTTTACTTCATGATTGGTCGAACGCCGAGGTAAGAAAACAAGAAGTAAATTTTGATGAAGACGATGAGGATGAAGATGGAACCGAGTATTCGACGTCTACCGGGAGTGATTGAGTCTCGCCAAGCATCAAGGTAAGACCGTAAGAGAACTACGTCGACTTTGATTCCTCAACTATGAGGATACGTAGGCAACTTAATTGTAAATTAGAAATTAAATTTTAATTTCTAATTTATAGTTAAGTTCAAGTCTTTTTTTTTTTTTTCTCTCTTCTATTTTTTTAATATGTTGTAATTGAAAACTTGTAAAGTTGTAATCTCTTGTTAAAAGAAGTAAATATTTTTGTGTAAGTTAAATTTTTGTTGGAACTTTTCTATTTTGTTTTTTATTTTATTATAAGTTGTAAATGTTAAATTTTGATTGTTGTAATTTTTTTTTTGTAAAATGTAATTGTTTTAGTTAAGTTAACTATATATTCAATTCAATCTCTTGTGATAATCAAATTCGAAATACAAAAAAATAATTTTCAAAGTTGTTGGATATTAAAAAAAAAAAAAAAAAATGGAACCGGCCGAACCGGCGGTTCCGGGAACCGGGAACCGGAACCGTTGGAACCGGCGGAACCGGCCGAACCGGGAACCGGAACCGGAACCGTTGGAACCGGCGGTTCCGGAACCGGAACCGGAACCGTGTATATGGCGGTTCGGTTCCGGTTCCACCCTTTCCGGTTTCGAAAACCGGCGGTTCCGGAACCGAAACCGGAACCGCCGAACCGTGCCCATGTCTGCCTCCAAATATAAGATGAAAATACCTTTTATAAAGGGTAACGCTATGTTTTTGGCCTGAAATGACTCACAAAATTGGACTGAATTTTGGGTTATCATTGGATCACCTACATGGGCTGACCGAACACACAATTGGGCCAATGTTTCCTTGAATTTTTTGGCTCGTGCTCGAGTGATAGGTCCTTGAGGCAGAGAGAGTATTACAACTATGTCTCGGTCCTCCTCCTTTGCTTGAAGTGCATCCGTGACCTTGTTTGCATCAGAACTTTATGTTCATCTATGTTTTCCCAATAAAAGCCATGCACATGAAGATACTAAAGGACTTACTTATACCTCATTCATAGTTAACCCTATCACTGAAAAATCTCGATCAAACCAACCTGGAACTAGTCAAGATCAAGAGTTCAAGTATGAACCCAAGTTCGACCCAAGATAAGTGCAATCATAAATTTAAACCTTGTAATAAATACCCATATATAATTATGTTAATATATATTATAATATATATGTATACATAGTATTATAGACACATACTAAATTAATAATTATGTAATAGGTATATATAATATGTATATTATATTATATAATATATAGTATAATATTATATAATGTAATATATATATATATTAATATGTATATACTATGTTATTAATATTATATTACAAACATAATATTAATATATATTAGATTTGAGTAGTTTATTATACATTTTAATAATAAAATACTGTTATATTATAATAATACTATTAATTATATTATGTATATATTATATATATTAAATGCATAATATAATTACATATTAATATATATACATATTTATAGTATATTATATATTATAATATAAATTAATTATATTATTATATTAAATGTATGTTAATTAATTATAATCATAATATGTATATATATAATTATATACATATGTATTAATGTAATATATATAATCTCATATTAATTGTATTATAATACATATATTGATATATTATAGATACTATGGACTTATATTATATATGTTCAAATATATATCATATTTATTATAATATATTATTAGTATAATAGTATATATAGTAGTATATTAATTATAATATATGTAAAGATGTATATAGTATTGTATATACATATACATTATATATAATAATATTTATAAATATATTATAATATAGTTATATTATACATATATTAACATACTATATTATAATGTAAATATACATATATTACTATATATAAGTATATAATATTATAATATAATCACATATATTATACTATTATATAAAATATATTATATAGTATTATATAGACATGGCACGGTTTTGGTTTGGAACCAGAACCACCGGTCAACGGTTCAGTGCAATCGTTCACCCTGTTCCAGTTTCCAATAAGAACTGAAACCATCTGAGTTACGGTTCCCCCAACGATTTGAAAATTATAGCCGTTGGAGATCAACGGCTGAGATTAAATAGCCTTTGATCTTCAACGGCTGAGATGGGCTAACCGTTCGGAACTGCCGATTCCGGACCAGAACCGGGAACCGCCGGTTCCAACGGCTCTTTTGCTTCTTCTTTTTTTTCCTATAAATACCCCCTCCCTACTCATTTTCTTTCACAATATCTAATCTCTCTCAATCTCCCTCAATCTCTCTCAATTATCTTGTGATCTGTCTCAATCTCTCCCGTTTATCTTGTCATCTTTCTCAATCTCCCTCAATCTCCCTCAATCTCTCTCAATTATCTTGTGATCTGTCTCAATCTCTCCCGTTTATCTTGTCATCTTTCTCAATCTCCCTCAATCTCCCTCAATCTCTCTCAATTATCTTGTGATCTCCCTCAATCTCCCTCAATCTCTCTCAATTATCTTGTGATCTCCCTCAATCTCTCCCAATCATCTTGTCATCTTTCTCAATCTCCCTCAATCTCTCCCGATTATCTTGTCATTTTTCTCAATCTCCCTCAATCTCCCTCAATCTCTCTCAATTATCTTTATCTTGTGATCTTTCTCAATCTCTCTCAAAATGTCGAGCTCAAGCAATGTGGGATGTGGACGTAGAGGATCATCTTCTTCATCTCGACAAGCAAAAGAAAAATCACCTATGCCGACGAGTAGAAGTGCCGGAACAGGATTACCACCACCATCTCCTTTGGTTCCAAGGTATCTTAATCTTGATGGTGAAGTTATTCAAATTTCGATCGAGTGGCAAGAAGATTTTCAATCTCAATTAAATATAATACTTATAATATATATTATACATTATAATATTATTAATAATACATTATATATATTATAGTTATAATATACTATATAATAATATATATATACCATAATATATATGTACAACAAATGTATATATTATGGTATATACATATACATTATATATTATAATATTTATATATATATTTATATATATATTATATATATACATATTATAATATAAATATATATAACTAATTAATATATACATATATAATATATGTATTAATAGTATATTAATATGTATACCTTATATATGATAATTATATAATACTTATGTATTATAATATTGTTATATTAATATTAGATAATATACTATATATTATAATCCTTACTATATATTTATAATATATTAATATATAATGTATATAATATTAATATAATTATTTATATAGTATATTAATAATTATATTATGATAAATATATTATATAGTATATTATATATATTAATTAATTATATGTGTTATTATATTATTATATGTATAGTTAATATAAGTATATTATAATATAATATACATATAATATACTATAATAATATATTAATATATAATTATATATATTAATATATTATTATTAATATAGTATACATATTAATATTATATGGACAGTGTAACATATAATATAATTATTATATATGTAGTATATATTATACCATATTATAATATATATAATATTAATTGTATATGTAGTATATATTATACCTTATTATAATATATAAATATACATATAAGTATATATTATATAGTATACATATTTTACAATAAGATACATATAATATAATTCGTATAAATTACATAATATGTTAATAATGAATATATTATAATAATAATACATATCATAATATATATTTAATAATTAATATAATACATATATAATAATTATAAATATTATATATTAATAATATTATAACTATGTTAATATAATATATATATATAATATATAGGTATTTATATAATATTATAATATATTAACTATTACATAATAATTATACATTATACTTTTTATATAATATTATAACACATAATACATATTATATATTAGACACATTAATTAATATATGTATTATAATATATATATATATATTGTTACTATTACTATTAATACATATTATAATTAATATTATATATTACTATAAATACTATATATTATATATTACATATTACTAATATAATAATTATATTATTATATAAATTATACATATATAATATACATATGTAATATACATAACATTATAATATATAATATTGATAATTATACATATATATTATATAATAATTATACTATAATATAAAATTATTTTATATTACATATACTATTATAATTATAACTATATATTATAGTATAATAATTATTAAAATATATAATTATATATATATTATAATATAGTATAAATATATTACATAATAATTATATTATAATAATAAATTTATAATGTAATATAAAATATATAATAATTATTAATATATTATACTATTATAATATAAAGTATTCATATAATAGTGTATATTATATGTATATATAATCATATAATTATTATATATATGATATATTATAATTATATAATACCTATATTATATAATATGTATTATTAATATATATAATTATATTTATAACATATTAAATTATGTTAATATAAGATATACAAATTTATTAATATATAATATTGTAATATATACATATAATATATATTATAATGTATATACATATTATAATTATTAGTATATATTATTATAGTACGTGTATATTATAATTATTATATAGTATACTAATATATAATATGTTAATATATTAATTTTGTATATATATTATAATAATTATATAATATTAATTTTATAATAATGTATATAATATAATACCTATTTATATTAATAGCTATACATATATGCATATTAATTATATATTATATGTATAGTTATTATAATATATTATTATATTATTATAATATTATGAATTTATACATGTCATGCTAGGTTGCATGCAAGATACGTATCTCAAGACACTTCACTAGATGAGATGTCATGTCTACGAAGGTACACAACTACCCTTATAACGTGGGTATTACATTATTTTAAACATAAAAGGTGGCTTTAATATCATATATGTATAATATTGTATAACATTAATAATATATATTATTATTATATATTATCTCATATATTAAAAATATATCATAATAGGTATATAATACAATAATATATTATATTCATATTATAATACATATATATTAATTATATATAACTTATTAATATATATAATTAATAATATTATAATATATATATAATATGTATAATATTAATAATTATAATTATATTATATTAATGTTATAATATATAATATATATTAATATTTACATATAGAATATAAATAAACACTCCATTTTTCATACCTATGAGTTTCTAAGTTCTTAGTTGTCTTCTCAAAAGCCCTTAAGCCAGTCTATGGCTCATCATATTCTCCATCTTATTATCCTTATAGTATAAAGTATGCTTTATACTCGCCTCTTATGAGGATCTTGTATATTAGAAATATACTATAACCTAGAAAAGAGTAACGGTCCCTAAGCCTTGTTCGATAAGGATAAGAGTGCAGAAGAAGGAGTGGGAGTTCAGAGTCAACCTGCTCAAGGCAGTTTGAATACATGGTGGCCATGGTCCTCTAAGGATGTGATCGAGTAGGGCTCCCGTGCTAGCTTCGTATCACAGCTAGGTTGTTCTCGTCTTGTCGGCCGGAGAATATTTTGATTAATATTATAATAGTATATAGTATATAGTATAAACATATTATATATTATAATATATTATGATATAACATCTTATAATATATAGTATTATTATACATAATTATACTATATTATACATATACTAATATATATTATTATACTATTATAACATATATTATATTATAATATATGTATTAATATATATTAATTATATATAATAACTAGATAGTATATAATTATATTATGTATGTATAATAGTTATTAATATTATATACTTAATATATGTTATAATACATATATTTTAATAATATGTATAATGTATTATAATATATATTATATTATTAATATAATTATAAATAAATGTATATATAATTAATATACTACTATACATATATACAATATTAGTATTTTACAAAATATAATTAATAATATATATTTCATAAAATAGTAATTATTATATGTATTATATATTAATATGTATTTGTATATATACATATTAATATAATATTTATATAATTATTATATATTATAATATAGTACATTAATATATAGTATTAAATATATATCAATATTATATTATATTATATTATTATTATATACTATATAGAATGTATACTATATATATTACATTATTAAAATTGATATATAATATTATATAATTATATAACATTAATATTTAATTTACATATATATTTATAATATATGTATTATAATTATATAATATTATTTGGATACATATATAATATTACATGTATTATATGTATATTAATAATATAATATTTAATGTATAATATAATATAGACTAATATACTATATGTTATAGGGTTATTATAATATTACATGTATATAATTAATAATATAATTATATGTATTAAATAATTATAATTTATATGTATATAGTATAATTTATATAGTATTATAATATTAAATATATGTATATATATGCATGCATATTAATTTCTAATGTACAATATTATCATATATAATTATTATATATGATAATACATAATTATGATATATATATATATATTATAATGTATATCATATAAATATGATATACATAATTACATATATTAATTATGCATTATATTAATTACATAATTTACATATAATTTGTATTATATTATGTACATAATTACATATATACATATATAATTATATGATTATATTAATTATTTATTAGTATCTATAATATTATATTTTAATAATTATAACTGTATTTATATTAATATGTATAATCATATATTTATTATAGTATGTATATATAATACTAATAGGTCATAATATAGTATATTATATAATATAATTAATTATAGTATATAGTATATTATTACATATATAATAATTTATTAGTATTACTAATATATTATTATAATGACTATTATATTATAATTAATTTATATAATATATTCATGTATATTATATATTATAAATATTACATACAGTATATATAAATTAATTCATAATATATTATAAATATACATAATATTATATACTATACTATATTTTATACAATATACGTATATATTATATAATATATATTATAATATGTTGCATTGTATACTAGATATATAATATTTGTAATATATTATAATTAATATAATATATGGTATATATTAATAATATTAATATGTAATTTTAACTATAATATTAATATATAATTTTAACTATAATATTAATATTATATGCATAGATAATACTAATAATATATCATAATAGTATATGTTATTATATTATATGTATATTTTATAATTATATATGTATAAAGATAATGTATGTTATTAATATTAAAATTTATTATAATAGTATATATACACATTATGACAGTATAATTAATAAATAATATATGATTAATATATATTAACATATATAATATTATGTATAATATATTATACATATATGTACATATAATTAATATTTATACATATGTTATAATTATATGTATATATTAATTATGGTACTTAAATATATATATTATGTATTATTAATATATATATATATATACTATTATAACATACTATTATAATGTATATAATATACTATTGTACAATATATAATAATAGTATATAATTTGTTATAATATTAATATGCATACTATTTTTATATAATATATAATATAAATTTAATAATTATGTATGTATTAATAATTATTATAATATATTATATGTTTTATTCTGATATATTAAGTATAATTATAAATATATTATATTATAATATATAATACTATTATATACATATTATAATTATTAATATACACAAACATATATATATTAATGTATTATATAGGTATTATACATATACATATGTATATTAATAATATAATTTATAATGTATAATATAATATAGAGTAATATACTATATGTTGTAGGGTTATTATAATATTACATGTATATAATTAATAATATAATTATATATATATTAGATATTATACATATATATATTAATAAATTATATATGATTTACTATTACGTAATAATACTATATAGACATATTATATGTATATTATTTATATTAATAAATAATATATGTTTTAATAGTATACATATTATATAATTATTATAATAATTATAGTAATTATAAAATAATTATATATGATAGTATTATACCTTACAAATTAAATATGTATACATATATACATATATATAATATTATAATACTATATAAATTATACGATATACATATAAGTTATAATTATTTAATACATATAATTATATTATTAATTATATACATGTAATATTATAATAACCCTATAACATATAGTATATTAGTCTATATTATATTATACATTATATATTATATTATTAATATACATAAAATACATGTAATATTATATATGTATATATATAATATTATATAATTATAATACATATATTATAATTATATATGTATATTACATATTAATGTTGTATAATTATATAATATTATATATTAATATTAAAAATATAATATATATAGTAGATAATAATAATATAATATAATATTAATATATACATATATAATACTATATATTAATATACTATATTATAATATATAATAATTATATAAATATTATATTAATATATATATGTAAATACATTTTAATATATAATACATATAATAATTACTATTATATGTAATATATATTATTCATTATATTTTGTATAATACTAATATTTTATATATGCATAATAGTATATTAATTATATATACATATATTTATAATTATGTTAATAATATATTAATAATATAATATATTATAATGCATTATACATATTATTATAATAAGTGTATTATAACATATATTAAGTATATACTATTAATAACTATTATATATACATAATATATATTATATACTATATAATTATTATATATAATTAATATATATTTATGCATATATTAAAATATAGTATAGATTAATATACTATATGTTATAGGGTTATTATAATATTACCTGTATATAATAAATAATATAATTATATATATTAGATATTATACATATATATATTAATAAATCATATATGATTTACTATTACATAATAATACTATATATACATATTATATGTATATTATTTATATTAATAAATAATATATGTTTTAATAGTATACATATTATATAATTAATATAATGATTATATTAATTATAAAATAATTATATATGATAGTATTATACATTATAAATTAATATGTATATATATATAATATTATAATACTATATAAATTATACTATATAAATATAAGTTATAATAATTTAATACATATTATATTATTCATTATATACATGTAATATTATAATAACCCTAAAACATATAGTATATCAGTCTATATTATATTATACATCATATATTATATTATTAATATACATATAATATGTAATATTATATATGTATCTTTATAATATTATATAATTATAATACATATATTATAATTATATATGTATAATACATATTAATGTTGTATAATTATATACTATTATATATCAATATTAATAACATAACATATATTGCATATATTACATATAGTATATAATAATAATATAATCTAATATTAATATTAATATTAATAAAATAAATTTGGCTTTCCAATGATTGTTATTACAGTCAGGTAATTCAAATATACGTGTTAAAAATGTACCTTTATACCATCTTAAATCAGATATTGTTTTACGTCTAAGATTACTGAGAGAGTTCTAATATTCTCTCCATTATCAGTAAACTTACCTGTAAAATGATCAATTATGGTGAGAACTAAAGAATAGACTGCGTTCTCGACAGGAATATTATCCTCTACTTTAATAGAATTAAAGATGGAAGATTTTTGTTCCTGGGATAAATAGTTATCCCACCAACCTTTATGTTGGCCAGTAAAACAAGCAGTTATCATAACATCAGTGTTTTTATCTGTATTACCAGATACTTTGGACACAGTACTATACATCATCATACGATGTGCAAGATTATAGATGTGCCTATCAGTACAACCATCTAAATTCCATTCATAAATGCTTTTTCCATTATAATTATTAGGAAGAAAATATTCTTGTTCTTCATGAAGAACGTCTATCAGAGAAGGTCTATTATAATAGTACGTGCTCTGAGTAGGCCTATCAGCCCATTTCATTTTGTTAATTTCTTCTGCATTATTAACAGAAGTAGGAATATGTCTAAGTTCATCTATGATCTAACACTTTTTATCCTTATGAATATTTTTCATAAGAAAACTGCTATTAAAAATAGCAGAATTGAGGAATATGATATTCCTGAAAATTTAGATTTATTAAATAAATGGACTATTCCTAGAATAAAACCAATCTGGTTTATGAATTAGGAACATTTGAGAAATTAGGTCTCAAACAAGTAGTTAAAACTACTGAGTCAGCTATATCTCTTAATAAGAAAGAGATGAATATTCGTCTCTTAAATGAAAGAGATATTTTACCTTTTGTAGAAACTCATAATTTTCTACATATAGGATTTATCCAAATTTCATTCAGACCTTTAACTTTAGAAGGTCTACCTGAAATGTTTATGGCAACTCTTAGAGATGCCAGGAATCTTGATTTTACACATTCAATTATGGGAATGATTCAATCTAGTTTAGCCCATGGACCAGTCTATTTTGATGTTTATCCTAATCTTTCAATTTCATTAACTAATAAGAATATTTTAGATACTTTAACATTAAATGTTTGCACATAAAATTATAATTATGTTTCTGGAACAGAGGTCATATGGATATGTTATCGTATATATTTTAAACCTTTATATACTCTTAATCCTATGTGTAAAAGAGTAGATAAAAAGTCTAATGAGACTATTTTAATTGAAACAAATTTTGGAAAATCTAATATCACCACTCGAAGAGCCATTAAATGGGAAGAAATTAAATTCTCAGAACATTGGACTCTTACACAGGCTATGCCAAAACTTCCTGTTGTTAATAATAGATTACAACATATTATTCAGAATAATGAAGGATCAGTTTAGATCAAATTTTCTTTTGAACTAAGGAAGTTGATATCTTCCTCGAGATCTTTATCTAGATCAAGATATAATCATAATTTTATTTCTCCTTTTCAATATGATGTGGAAATTACACAAACTTCTAGAGCATCAACGTCTTCTTATTTTCAAGAGGATGATAAATCTCAAGAAGATCATACTGAAAATATTTTAATTGATAAAAATAAAATTTTACATAGCAATGTTTACAACATTAAAGATACTAATACAGTATCTCAGATGAATTTCACCATTTAATCATGAATTATACACCAAAATTAGATTTTTCAAAAGGATCTGCTATTAGAAGGCAGATTAATGCAGAGTTTTATATACCCAAATGGGAACCATTTAGAAAATGGTATTTTAAAAGTTTCACTAAAAAAGAATATACTTTCTTTGTTGACTGTTTTTATAAATTTTGTGAAGAACATAATCAGATTATTTATTATGTTCCCTAGTTTTTTAAAACTTTTATTACTGATCATATCTCAGTAATTGAAAGAAGTTATAAACTTACTTCTGGACAGATTCAAAAATCTATTTATCCACCTCAGCAACCTTTTCAAATTGAAAAGAATAATAAGCCCTTAAATTTTACGGCTTTTTCAAAAATATTTGAAACATAAATGCTTCCTGGTACCACAAAGCATATAAATCAATTAATTAAAAATCAAAATTATATAAATCTATATTTAACCATTCTTGGTGAAGAGATGATATCTCTACATGATATAGTTGAAAAAATTATTTCGGCTATAAATCAAATAAAACCTGATGTTCATATTGAGAAGAAAAAAGAAATTGATATTTCTTCTATTCCTTCTTCTTCAATCCAATCTCCTCCTTTAATAAAGGATTTTAAATTAAAATCTTCAGTTTCTGATTTAGAAACATTATTAGAAGAAAAATTTAAAGCTTTTAATATTTCAGCTTTAGATGATGAAGAAGAATTCCAAAAGGATACTTCTCCTTATGTTAATAATACAGAAGAAATTAACAAAATGAAATGGGCTGATAGGCCTACTCAGAGCACGTACTATTATAATAGACCTTCTCCGATAGACGTTCTTCATGAAGAACAAGAATATTTTCTTTCTAATAATTATAATGGAAAAAGCATTTATGAATGGAATTTAGATGGTTGTACTGATAGGCACATCTATAATCTTGCACATCATATGATGATGTATAGTACTGTGTGCAAAGTATCTGGTAATACAGATAAAAACATTGCTGTTATGATAACTGCTGGTTTTATTGGCCAACTTAAAGGTTGGTGGGATAATTATTTATCCCAGGAAAAAAAATCTTCCATCTTTAATTCTATTAAAGTAGAGGATAATATTCCTGTTGAGAACATAGTCTATTCTTTAGTTCTCACCATAATTGATCATTTTACAGGTAAGTTTACTGATAATGGAGAGAATATTAGAACTCTTCTCAGTAATCTTAGATGTAAAACACTATCTGATTTCAGATGGTATAAAGATACATTTTTAACACGTATCTTTGAATTACCTGACTGTAATAACAATCATTGGAAAGCCAAATTTATTGACGGCCTTCCTAGTCTTTTTGCTGAAAGAATTTGTAGAATTCTTAGGCAAGATAAGGTGTCTATACCTTATGACAATTATACTTATGGTAATTTAATATCAACTTGTATACAAGAGGGTTTAACCCTATGCAATGAGTTGAAATTAAATAACCAAATTAAAAAGCGAAATTTGCTCGAGAAAAACAACTTGGCCAATTTTGTGGTCAATTTGGTATGGAAACTCCTTCTAAAGGAAGAAAACGTCCTTCTAAAGATCTTAGAGAAGGAAAAGATTATAAAAGAAAGAAGAGATATTATTCTGATAAGAGAAAAGAATTAAAAAAATTGAGATTATCTTTTTATAAAAAAGATAAAAGAAAAAATAAAGAATTTTTTATAATTTGTAGAAAATTAAAAAAATCTGGTCATTATGCAAACCAGTGTTGGGCAAAAGATAAAATCAAAGCCCTTGATATTGATAATGATTTAAAAGAAAAATTATATAAAATTGTTTTAGATCCTGATAATAATAAATAAGAAATTTCAGATATTGATTATTCAGAATCAGAAGATTCTGAAGATCTTCATCTTCTTGATAATGAATCTTTATTATCAGAAAGTGATGATTGTGGAGCATGTATACAAGGACAACCTTGTATTCGTCCTTCAAAGAAAGTCAGTAATACTGAAAATTCTTCTGATGAGTTTTACAAACTTATGTCTCAATTTGAAAACCTTAATCTTAGTGTCTTGATAAATGATAATATACTAGAATTTCTTAAGAGAATCAAAGATCCTCTTTTAAGAACTAGTATTATTGATCAAATGGAAAATATTCCATCTTCTAGTTCTACTAGTCCCACTATTTCTCAGAATACTGAGAATTCATACTCCATGTCTGAAGTTAATAAACTTCTTAGACAGACTATGAGAAACAAAATCTTGTTTCTACTCAGGATTTAGTTCATGAGATTGATAATCTCAAAAAAGAAATTAAAAATCTTTATCATATTAATAAAGATTTTCATCAACGCCTTTGTTTTTTAGAAGATAATAAAGAAAAGGAGATTGATAATTCTCCTGATGATTTTATTGAGCATCTTATGCCATTAGAAAAAACTTATCTCCCTACTATTTCTATGATTATATCTCAAAAGTGGTATACTAAAATCACTCTTCTCATAAAAAATCATAAAATTGATTTTATCGCCATGATTGACAGTGGTGCTGATTTAAATGTCATACAGGAAGGATTAATTCCTACCAGGTATTTTCATAAAATCACTCATTCACTTTCTCATGCCGGAGGTGAACATCTTGATATAAATTTCAAGATTCCAAAAGCATATATTTGCAAAGATAATTGTTGTATTTTAACAAGTTTTCTTCTTGCAACAAATATTTCAAGCCAACTTATACTTGGCTTACCATTCATTTTTAAAATTTATCCTTTAATTTTAGTTAATGAAAAGGGTTTAACTGGAACCTTTGAGGGAAAACCCATATCTTTTGAATTTATTACAAAACCTGTTCATAGAGTTCTTAATGAACTACAAGAACAGATTGAAAGAAAAACCTTTCAAATCAATTCTTTAAAAGAAGAAGTGAGTTTCTTAACTATTGAAGAAAAACTAAAAAATCCTAAATTACTGGAAAAAATTAAACTTGTTTATAATAAGTTTTCAATTGATATTTGCAATGATTTACCAAACGCTTTTTGGGATCGAAAAAAGCATATTATTTCTCTTCCTTATGAAGAAGATTTTAAAGAAAAGGATATTCCTACAAAGGCAAGACCTTGCCAAATGAACTCTGAATATTTAGAGTTATGTAAAAAAGAGATTGATTCTTTATTACAAAAGAAGTTAATAACTGCTTCAAGATCTCCCTGGTCATGTAATGCATTTTATGTTAATAAACATTCAGAACAGGAACGAAGAGTTCCTAGATTAGTTATTAATTATAAACCTCTTAATAAAGTTTTAAAATGGATTAGACATCCTATTCCTAACAAGAAGGATCTTCTTGACAGACTAGTCAATGCATTAGTCTATTCAAAATTTGATTTAAAATCAGGATTCTAGCAGATTCAAATAAATGAATCTGATAGATATAAGACTGCCTTTAACGTCCCATTTGGACATTATGAATGGACAGTTATGCCATTTGGATTAAAAAATGCTCCTTCAGAATTTCAACAAATTATGAATGACAATTTTTATCCAATTAGCAATTTTATTATTGTTTATATTGATGATATTCTAGTCTTTTCTAAAGACATTGAATCACACTTTAAACATTTAAATATGTTTAAAGATATCATGATAAAAAATGGCCTTGTCATTTCAAAATTAAAAATGATTCTATTCCAATCTAATATTAGATTTCTTGATCATATTATTGACAAAGGAAATATTATTCCTATTCAAAGAAGTATTGAATTTGGAAATAAATTTCCAGATATCATTACTGACAAAACTCAATTACAGAGATTTTTAGGAAGTCTAAATTATATTTCTTCCAATATAAAAAATCTTAATGAAGATACTGCTATTTTATATGATATATTTAAAAAGAATCCTCCACCTTGGAATGATAATCATACCAAGGCTGTTAAAAGGATTAAAGAAAAGGTTAAAAAACCTTCCACGCGTTAAGTTGGCAAATCCCTTATGGGAAAAAATATTATAACTGATGCCTCCGACATTGGCTATGGAGGAATCCTTAAACAGGTTGATCCCCATAAAAAACAAAGATATCTTGTTCATTTTTATTCTGGGAAATGAAATAATGCCCAGAAAAATTACTCAACAGTGGCTAAAGAAATTCTTACCATTGTTAAATGTGTTTTAAAATTTCAAGATGATTTATATAATCAGAAATTCATCATTCAAACTGACTGCAATGCAGCAAAATTCATGTTTCAAAAAGATTTTAAACATGATGTTTCCAAGCAGATGTTTGCCAGATGGCAATCACATCTTGCTCCATTTGATTTTACTATTGTCTATAAAAAGGACAGTGATAATTATTTGCCTGATTTTCTAATAAGGGAATTCTTGCAGGAATGAGTTTCCCAGATCGAGATTTCTATTCCTCTCATAGAGGAAGAGGAGGCCTAGGTCGAGGTGACCTTTCCTCTTATACAGGAAGAGGAGGAAGGGGTTATAATCCCCAACAATCCAGAATAATTGTGCAACATGGAAAACAAAAGCTAGTTGCATAGAACATTGCTAATACAACAAGTTCCTTTGGACGTAATACTTCCAATCTTGAAGATGAGTTTCAAGAATTCTTGAAATAAAAAAAAAAAAACAAAAAGAGAGTGATATCTCTCCTGAGGATACTCATACTTCTTATGCTAATATTTCAAAAGATGATGACTCAGAAAAAATGCTCATCGAAAATATCGATAGACAGTTCATTCTTCTAATAGAAGAAAGTGATACTCAATGGGCTAATAGTCCATAGACTGTTATGGAAAGATATCTTACTAACACGTCATACGTATGTGGCTCTTACAAGCAAAGAGGTTCCTATGAAAATCTGCTCCTCTCCCCTAATAGTGTTGAGATCAATCATTTCTCCTCTAGCGAAAAAGGGAAAGATTATAACTTTTCCAAAATTATTATCAAAAATATTATATCTTTTGAAGAATGTGGTATTTTTCCATTAGCAGAAAAAGAATTCTTTTCTCAGGTTCATAACCTGAATTTTAAATTCAATTATTTCGATTATATCGAAAGTTTTGAAAAAACTCTTTTATATGAAAACAAGAGGCATAAACACTCTTGGTTTATCAAAGGTTGTGAGAGTATTTTCCACAAACAGATTCCAAACTGGTTCTTTACATGGTGGAGAACATTTGGACCATCGGCAAAAAATTTTGCCAGATGTTTTTCATAATCTTATGAAAGACTGGATATCAGTCTCTCCTGTTATACAGGGAAAAAAGTCTAAAAATTTCATTGAAGGAAAGACAACGTGTCTTTTCTTTATTGAATTTGACATTCCATGGATATGGAAATGGACTCCAGCAGTTGGTTATACTAGCTATGGTGCTCCTTGCCTTCAGCGTATCAGCCATTGTAAATTCTGGGAAAAAATGATGAGAATGGACCCAGAATCTGGAAAATTATTTTCAGAAGAAACATTCGAAAAAATCAATGAGAAGATCAAAGCTTATATGCAAGATCTTGAAGAAAAAGAAAAGGTTGATAATATCAGTCCTTTCAAAATCCTGACCCAGAAATATGATGGGATTCTCTCACAGAAACAGATGATTGAATTATTTGTTTATGAAATTAAGAAAGATATTTCAAAAAATATCAGTTCAGATTCAAAATCTGACACTTCAATGAGGTCTGAAACTAGTGAAAACCAGTTCACTAGTCTTTTACAAAATTTGAAGCCCTTGAAAAGCTTAAAGACTCTTTAATCAAAGAGACAAAATGAACCATAATCACATTTTTGGTTGTCCAAGATGTTTCTGTTATAATCAATGGAAACAAAATCAAGAGAAAATTTGGACAGAATGCTGAAAGGAATCCCTTTCTCTCCTCAAAGAGGAAGTCTTTAATTCATACCAGATTTCAAAGATTGACCACCATGACATGAGGGTTTTCATCATCCTAATATTAATTTTGGAGAACTTGTATCCATTCTTCCACAGTTACATACCATAGCATGAATGACCACCAGAGGGTAGAGTCGTTTTCAGTATCTTAGAAAAAGATATGTGTATCCCATACTCAGAACTCAATTGCATGAAAGTATAAGGTGGACAAACACTATAGGTACCATAAAGCATTGAAGATAAGATCTTTTAGAAAGAGCAACATATATTATGTCGAAGAATGGTTTCTGGAGATGATAGCAGGCTTGGTCCTCTTGGATTCCTTCTTCAAAAATATATTTTGATAGATGTCGAACCAAATTTGCAGTTGCATGTTGTCAGATATCTCCAAGAGTTTCGAAAGGCTCGTCACAAGGAGAAAATGATAAATCAAGATTAATAGGATAGATAGGAGCTTGTCTCCAAAAAACTGATTTTGGAAGATATTATCTTCTTTCGTTTTCCTATCATAAAGATAACGGGCAGCACCTTAGTAGATGATATGAGTTAAAGCTGAAATTGTCAGGAGAGATAATCAGGCACAATATTGTCCTTGCCCTATATGTGTTGGACTTCAACTGGTATTTTGAAAACCAGTCTTTGAGTCTGAGTAGCTGTTTTTCTGGGACTCCTTTATTCTTGAGCTCCATAATCACTGGGAATGATGTATTATCCAGTTGGATAATGAAATTGTATCCTACCAAATGGAATTCAAAATTTTTAATTATATATTTGACAGCTAATATCTCCTTGTAGACAATATAATAATGTGCTTCATATTCTTTGAATTGGCCGCTGCCATGTCCATAATAATAAAGTTTTCTAATAAGATAACTTCCTAATAGTCATCACTGGTATCTGTTTATAAGACCCGTTGGCCATCTCCAGGAATTCTCAAGGGTGAGTGCTTTTGACACACTTCTTTAAAATATTTGATTGCTGAAGTTTGGTCGACATCCTAAGGAGGTGGACTTTTCATTAGAAGCTTTAACAATTTTCTTGTATAGCCTGAACATTTGGGGATAAAATCTTTAGGATAGTTGACGATTCCAAGGAACTGTTGAACCTGTTTAATAGATAAATGCTTATCCGTGAACTTAAGTAGTTCTTGGGATAGGTGTGATCCTAGTTCATACTTCCCATCCTCAATTTTCATACCCAGAAAATCAATAGATTTTTGCTTGATCACACTTTTCTTTTGGGATAACATAATACCATATTTTTGTACCAAATCTAAGAACATGTTGAGAAGTTGTTCATGTTTCTCCATAATATTGGAATATAAGAGGACAACAAGGGTGCTGTTTAGTATAGGTTCGAAGATTTTCATCTTGGTCTTTTGAAAAAAGAATGGTGCAACTTTAAGACCAAATGGCAGAACTGTCCATTGGTATTGAGTTATGGGTAAGCAAAAAGTTATTTTATACCTTTCATCTAGGTGTAAACCCACCTATCAAAAACCAGATTTAAGGTCACATTTGGAAAAGATTTGGGCTTCTAAGAGGTAAGAGAACATAACTTTTATCCTGGGCAAAGAGAATTTATCATCAAGCAAGTAATAGTTGAGAGGTTTGTAATCAATGACTAACCTCTTCTTTCCTCGAACTTGTTCTACTCTCTTATTAACATAAAATGTTGGGCAAGCCCAATTTGAGTTAGTGTCTTCAATTAGGCCCAAGGATAATAGCTCGCTGCATTCTTGTCGGGTCAAATTCAGCTCTTTTGGTGTCATGCCAGGATGCGTAGCTTTAGTGGCGTTAATATCCTCATTTTTCTTAAAAGGAAGTCGAACATATAATTTTGAGTTCTTCCAAAGTGGATGAGGATTGGTGAAGTCTGGATGATACTCGACATAACATTTTGATAAGTGGATCAGGTTCTGATATCTCCTTTACTGTGAACAGCTTTTGTGTTGGTGTGAATGGTAGGAATGTCCTTTTGTATTTGACTCCATGGTAAAATATGTGTAGCTTCTGAGTTTTGAAGAAGACATCAAAGCCCATTAATAAATCATGTCCGTGAAGTTTACTTCCGATGAATTTGATCCAGATAACACAGTCTGGAAGAATTTGAATTCCGACTGGTGGTTTAGATATCAAGACAATATGAAAGGTTTGGCCATCTGCAACAAAGAAATATTCTTGATGAGACTCCCAAGCTTCGTCTGGAAGGATGTCTGGGTTCATCATAGTTTTTTGTGCTCCTGTATCAAGAACTCCGATCACTTTGATGGGCATGTCATACTTTGACTGAAGCACCTTGACTTCAAAAATGAGGTGATGGCATCCTCTCTTGTATGATCATGTTGGTTTTCTGATATAAGACCTTCTTGGAATAGATCTTAGACCTTCTATCCACGTGCAAACGAGATAGACAACCTTTGATTCTAACCGAGACAACCTTTACATTCTGATCGGAACCCTTGAAGAACAAGGTTAAGTAAGTCGGAACTTAACCCTTCTAATCACTCGGAATTGAGAATTAGACAAACTAAGTTTCTAAGATGGTTGGTCGCCACACTTGAAGTGATAAGACCGTATACTAGAACGCCACAAGCTTATACTCGATAAGTCCTAGAAGTTCTCTAAAGAACAAAGAAAACTCAGAAAATATTCTGAAAGTTGAAATCTTGAATATATGATATGATATGATGTTACAATGGAGTTTTATCCCTATTTATACTACATGGCTAGGTTCAACTCGTTTATATTGATGATATTCTTGTCTTTTCTAAAGATATTGAATCTCGCTTTAAACATTTAAATATGTTTAAAGAAATTGTTATTAAAAATGGCCTTGTTATTTCAAAGCCAAAAATGCTTTTATTTCAATCTTCTATTAGATTTCTTGGTCATATAATTGACAAAGGAAATATTATTCATATTCAAAGAAGTATTGAATTTGGAAATAAATTTCCAGATATCATTACTGATAAAACCCAATTACAAAGGTTTTTAGGAAGTCTTAATTATATTTCTTCTTATATAAAAAATCTTAATGAAGATACTGCTATTTTATATGATAGACTTAAAAAGAATCCTCCACCTTGGAATGATAATCATACCAAGGCTGTTAAAAGGATTAAAGAGAAGGTTAAAATCCTTCCCTATCTGATGCTTGCAAATCCCTTATGGGAAAAAGTTGTTGAAACATATGCTTCTGATATTGGTTATGGAGGAATCCTTAAACAGGTTGATCCCCATAAAAAACAAGAATATCTTGTTCGATTTTATTATGGGAAATGGAATAATGCCCAGAAAAACTATTCTACAGTGGCTAAAGAGATTATTGCCATTATTAAGTGTGTTTTAAAATTTCAAGATGATTTATATAATCAGAAATTTATAATTAAAACTAATTGCAATGCAGCAAAATTCATGTTTAATAAAGATTTTAAACATGATGTTTCAAAGCAGATGTTTGCCAGATGGCAAGCACATCTTGCTCCTTTTGATTTTGTTATTGTCTATAAAAAAGGCATTGATAATTATTTGCCTGATTTTCTTACTCGTGAATTTTTGCAGGAATGAGTTTCCCGGATCACAATTTCTATTCCTCTAATAGAGGAAGAGGAAGTACAAGTGGAGGAAACATTACCTCTTATATAGGTAGAGGAGGAAGGGGTTATATCCCTCAAACTCAACCTAGAACAATAGTTCAGCATGGCAAACAAAAATTGATTGCCCAGAACATTGCTAATACAGCAAGTTCCTATGGAGGTAATACCTCTGATCTTGATAAAGAGTTTCAAGAATTCTTGAAACAAAAACAAAAAGGGAAAGAGAGTAATATCTCTCCTGAGGATACTCAGACTTCTTATGCTAATATAGCAAAAGAAGATGAAAATGAAAAAATGTTTGTCGAAAATATTAATCGACAACTTATTCTTCTAATAGAAGAAAGAGATACTCAATGGGCTGATAGTCCTTGGACCATTATGGAAAGATATCTTTCTAACACGTCATACGTGTCTGGGTCTTACAAACAGAGAGGTTATTATGAAACTCTCCTTCTCTCCACTAATAGTGTTGAGATAAATCATTTCTCCTCTGGAGAAAAAGGAAAAGATTATAACTTTTCCAAAATTATTATCAAAAAGGTTATATCCTTTGAAGAATGGGGTATATCTCCATTAGCAGAGAAAGAATTTTATTCTCAGCTTCATAGTATGAATTTTAAATTCAATTACTTCGATTATATCTAAAGTTTTGAAAAAACTCTTTTATATGAGAACAAGAGGCATAAACACTCTTGGTTTATAAAAGTTTGTAAAAATATTTTTCACAGACCAATTCCAAATTGGTTCTTTACATGGTGGAGAACTTTTGGACCTTCTGCAAAAATTTTGCAAGACCTTTTCCATGGTCTTATGAAAGACTGGATATCAGTCTCCCCTGTTATACAGGGAAAATCTTCTGAAAATTTTATTGAAGGAAAGACAACTTGTCTTTTCTTTATTGAATTTGGTATTCCATGGATATGGAAGTGGACACCAATAGTAGGTTATACCAGCTATGGTGCACCATGTTTATGGCGAATGAGCCAATGCAAATTCTGGGATAAAATGATGAGAATGGACCCAGAAACCGGGAAATTATTCTCGGAAGAAACATTTGAAAAAATAAATGAAAAGATCAAAGCTTATAAGCAAGATCTTAAAGAAAAAGAAGAGGATCATATTAGTCCTTTCAAGATTCTTACCCAGAAATATGCTGGGATTTTATCACAGAAACAGATGATTGATTTGTTTGTTTCTGAAATGAAAAAAGATATCTCGAAAAATCTTGCATCAGATTCAAAATCTGATTCCTCTATGAGGTCGGAAACTAGTGAAAATCAATTCACTAATCTTCTACAGGATTCTCAGGATCCAGAGGATGATATCCCTGACCCGGCTTTATTTGAAGCCCTTGAAGAGCTCAAAGACTCTTTTTCAAAAGATTCAAAATGAATCTGAATCATAATATTAATTGCCCAAGATGTTTCTGTTATTCTCAATGGAAACATAATATTGATGAAATTTGGAAGCAATGTAGAAAGGAATCTATTTCTCTCCTTGTTGAAGATTTCAGCAGTGATCAGCAACTTGATAATAATTGCTCAAAAGTTATGAGAATTCATTGCCAAGCTTGAAGATGATGGAATTCCAAGATAATAAATTCAAAAGATGTATGGAGAAATATTCATCTTCAACATCATGCTTTTCCGATTCTTTCCTTCTGGGTTTTTGGAAGCTCAGATTCCATAATATTGGATTCAGAAGAGAACATATCTCCAAAAGAATCAGATTCTGAAGAAAGTTAAAGACGAAGGTCAACAGTGACACATTAGTCACCAGACAAGGATTTTGACATATTTGTCATTTTATGCTTTTATAAAGCAGCTTTACTGTTTTCTTTTTTACTTTTGTAAAGTTTTACTATTCATTTTTATTTTTGGAATCCGGGGTTTCTTGTCCGGCTCTTCCTTTTCTATAAATAGGTTTGTTTTTCATTTGAGGAGGTACGCTGGTGTTTACCGCCTCTCTTATTTCTCTCTCCAACCACTCTCTCCCTTTGTAATTTTCCAAGCCTCAAGATTAATAAAATTATTCTGAGTACAAATAAAGTGTAAGTCAATATTTTTAATTTTTGTTTAATTTTTATTTTTACTTTGATTTATCAGCCGCCTAATATGGCTGGCTAGTTATCTGTGTTAGATCATAGTATGGCTATTCATATTCCTACTAACATGGATCCAGACCTTTAAGGTTCTGGAAACATGATTAAAATCAAATAGCTAAAATCAACAATAGGATTTGTGAGGTTTGAATCAGGTTTGAGTTAACCTAAGGTGTATAAGCCGACTTCGTGCCCTTGTTACCGTAATGCCGAGTGAAGGCGCATGCGTTTGTGGGGTTTTTCTTGTCAGCTTATATTACTAAGGGGGTCCTCAGTAATAAGTCCTGAATTTAGTAAAAAATTGATCTGTCTGTTCCTCACCTGTCTATTATTGATCTTAGTCTGTTTGGTTTGGGTCATGCCCGTCCTGGGTCTTGTTTGGTATCAATACTTATACATATTAATATATATATATATTATAATTTAAATATATATTATTATAATATAGTATATAACATTATATTATTATGATATATTATAATATTATTATATAACATCATATAATAATTAATAATACTATTGACATATATAAAATCTTATAATCATGTATATAGTTATAATATGTATAATATTATAATATACTATAGATATTAATATATAATAATTATATAATTAATATATATTATTTATAATTAATAATATGTACATATAATTATATAATTATTAATATTATAATGTATATTATATACTGATATTATATACACAATATATACATATTATAATTAATTAATATGATATATAATTCATATGCATAATATAAATATGATATAATATATTAATAATACATATTAATTATATATATTTATAATTAATTAATATAGAATTAATACATATTATTATACAATATATTATTAATAATATAATATTTATATTAATTATACATTATAATAATATACATACATTAATATATATTTATATACATACATATTATATATGTGTATACTGTAGTATATGCTATATTAATATATTAGTTTTATATATTAATATATCATATTAATAATATATATTAATAGATATTAATTAATAATATGTTAATATACATTATACATAATATATACATATAATTATATTAATTACATTATATTTATAAATTTAATATTATATTTATAAATTATAATACCATATATATTATTATAACATATTATATATATACATTATATTAATAGTATATATGTATTAATTATATATCAATATATTATATATTATACATATTAATATAGTATAATTATAACACATCTTAATAATATTTATAATATAATTAATAATATTTTCATAGATTATTATATATTTATTATAAATTATACATATATTAATTAATACTTTTAATATATAATAATATAATTTATATACATATTACTATTATAATATACGATATAACTATTAATATATAATACATTATATTAATTATAATATAATATATATTATAATATATATGTATATATATACTAGTGTGAGACTTGTGTGATGTACAGAAGATATTTTTTTCTTATATTTTGTAATATAAGCATATATTAAAGTTATATGATATATTGTAGAAGGTGTAAATTTTTAATTTAGTGATTAATTTTTTGTATAATGAGTAGAAATTAAATATAATTATATGTTTCATCTTTTCTTCTAGTAGAATTAGTCTCGTTCACAAATTGATAAGCATGATATCCACGTAGAAGGTTGAATCAAATTAAATTTAAAAAATAGTGATATTAGGAGATTAAAGAAAATAAAGATTTGCACATATTTCATAAAAATTGCCAATTACACAGTTAAAATATGGACACAAATATTTTGCAAATTGCTAATTAAATGTTATAATATTACAAAATTTTGAAATTAGATAGAAACAAATACTTTGAAAGCTAATGAAAATTCGCACGGTGCGTATCCTTCGAAATAATTAGTAGATCTCAACAGAAAATCACATGAACAAATAAACAGAAAATGAAAGAGATGGACGAACTTTTCATTTAAAAATAAGAAAGAGAAACATTTAAAATATGAAATATGTTTATGATAAATTAAAAGTAACAGATGAATACAAAAATCTAAAATAAAATAATATTTTCAATAGTATAGGCTTTGTTGACAACTGAAATAGGGCACACATATTATCATACTTGTTTTACTATTTATTTTCTCAAGAAATAACATGCAAAAGACTTCAAGAGGAGGGCGAACAAAAAAAAAAGACCTTAAAACATTTAGTGATAATTTTGAGAAAATATATAGAAAGAATAGATAAACAAAAATGAGAAATGATTTTGAATTATAGTAAAATGGTGAAAATTTAATTTCATGTTTGACAAAATCAGATTATATCCATGTAATTGGATGATTTTAAATAATTGATAGCTTAATAAATTATTAATGACTTTCCACAATATAATGAAACAATGATTTAACATTCCTAACAAATTTATTTCTTATTTTGAATATATTATTAGTTAACAAAAATTCCTTAAAATTCGAATTTATTTATGTTGAACAACAGAAACTAAACAAATCCTGAAGATTGTTGATATTAATCTCTTCACTTTAATTGTAATAATATATCTTAAAGAGTTCTATAAATATATATAGTTTTTCATATATATGATAAAAATTTTAGCCGAAAAAAACAAAATATAGAAAATTCATTTTACTTATTATATATATATATATTTGGTTTGATAAAAGAATCGAGAAAATTGAATCATATATTTATTAGATTTCATATATTTCTTGAATTTCATAATTCAGTTATTTAATTAATATTCGATAAAATATCTAGATTTCGAATCTATTATTAAATATTGCAGTATATTCATTTTGATATCATCTAATTTTGAAATACCTAAATTTGTGGAATAATTTAAATTTTGAAACGGAATCAAAATTTCTACAATAAAAAGGTCTAATTTTAATTTAATAATAATATAGTTATTCTAAATTAAGTAATGAAGTTTAGGCGGGAAAACAAAATTGGAAAAAAGTCATTTTGTTTATATATATATATATATATATATATTTACATATAATTTATATTATATTATGCACATAATTACATATATACACATATAATTATATGATTATATTAATTATTTATTTGTATTTATAATATTATATATAAATTATTATAACTATATTTATATTAATATGTATAATCATATATTTATTATAGTATGTATATATATAATACTAAAAGGTTATAATATATAATAATATGGATAGAATATTATATAATATAATTAATTATAGTATATAGTATATTATTACATATATAATAATTTATTTGTATTATAAATATATTATTACAATAGCTATTATATTATAATTAATATATACAATACATTCAGGTATATTATATATTATAAATATTATTATAGTATATACAAATTAATTCATAATATATTATAACTAATATATTATATGATATATATTATATATTATAATATGTTATATTATATACTACATATATAATATTTATAATATATATTATAATTAATATAATATATAGCATATATTAATAATACTAATATGTAATTATAATGACATATACAATATTAATAATATATCATAAAAGTATATTTTAATATACTATATGTATATTATATAATTATATATGTATAAATATAATTATAATTGTATATATATACATTATGATAGTATAATTAATATATATTAACATATATAATATTATGAATAATATATTATACATATATATGTACATATAATTAATATTTATACATATGTTATAATTATATATATTAATTATAGCATTTAAATATATATATTGTGTATTATTAATATATATATACTATTATAACATACTATTATAATGTATATAATATACTATTATACTATATATAATAATAGTATATATTTAATTATAATATTAATATACATACTATGTATATATAATATATAATATATATGTAATAATTATTATAATATATTATATTAACTATTATGATATATTATTTGATATATATTATATATTATAATATATTATATTATATACTACATATATAATATTTATAATATATATTATAATTAATATAATATATAGCATATATTAATAAGTAATTATAATGACATATATAATATAAATAATATATCATAATAGTATATTTTAATATATTATATAATTATATATGTATAAATATAATTATAATAGTATATATATACATTATGATAGTATAATTAATATATATTAACATATATAATATTATGAACAATATATTATGCATATATATGTACATATAATTAATATTTATACATATGTTATAATTATATATATTAATTATAGCATTTAAATATATATATTGTGTATTATTAATATATATATATATATACACTATTATAACATACTATTATAATGTATATAATATACTATTATACTATATATAATAATAGTGTATATTTAATTATAATATTAATATACATACTATGTATATATAATATATAATATATACGTAATAATTATTATAATATTTTATATTTACTATTATGATATATTAAGTATAATTATAAATATACTATATTATAACATATAATACTATTATAATACTATTATATACATATTATAATTATTAATACACATATATATTAATGTGTTATATAGGTATTATGCATGTATTATATGTATATTAATAATATAATATATAATGTATAATATAATATAGACTAATATACTATATGTTATAGGGTTATTATAATAATACATGTATATAATTAATGATATAATTATATATATTAGATATTATACATATATATACTAATAAATTATATATGATTTACTATTACATAATAATACTATATATACATATTATATGTATATTATTTATGTTAATAAATAATATATGTATTAATAGTATACATATTATATAATTAATATAATAATTATATTAATTATATAATGATAATATGTGATAGCATTATACATTATAAATTAATATGTTTACATATATACATATATATAATATTATAATACTATATAAATTATACTATATACATATAAGTTATAATTATTTAATAAATATTATTATATTATTAATCATATACATGTAATATTATACTAACCCTATAACATATAGTATAGTAGTCTATACTGTATTATGCATTATATATTATATTATTAATATACATATAATACATGTAATATTATTATATGTATCTATATAATATTATATAATTATAATACATATATTATAATTATTTATGTATAATATGTATTAATGTTATATAATTATATAATATTATATATTAATATTAATAGTATATAATAATCATATAATATAATATTAATATATATATAATACTATATATTAATATAATATATTATAATATATAATAATTATATAACTATTATATTAATATGTATATATGTAAATACTTATTAATATATAATGCATATAATAATTACTATTATATGTAATATATATTATTAATTATATTTTGTATAATACTACTATTGTATATATGTATAATAGTGTGGTAATTATATATACATATATTTATAATTATATTATCGATAGTGATATCAATAATATATTAATAATATAATATATATTATAATAAATTATACATACTAAGTATATAATATTAATAACTATTATACATACATAATATATATTATATGCGATATAATTATTATATATAATTAATAAATATTAATATATATATTATAATATAACAAATTTTATAATATTATAATAATATATTAGTATATGTATAATACTATATTTTATAATCAATTATATTATAATATATTATAATATATTATAATACATAATATGTATATGCTATATACAATATAATATTATAATATTAATAAAAATATTCTCTAGCCGACAAGACGAGAGCAACCTGGCTCTGATACCGC
Source organism: Caryopteris x clandonensis (assembly GCA_028749325.2). Classification (NCBI taxonomy): domain Eukaryota; kingdom Viridiplantae; phylum Streptophyta; class Magnoliopsida; order Lamiales; family Lamiaceae; genus Caryopteris; species Caryopteris x clandonensis. The sequence goes on from JAPYKT020000021.1 coordinate 570,849, forward strand.
TTGTACGGAAGCCCTACTCGTTCACACCCTTAGAGGACCATGGCCACCATGCATTCAAAATGCCTTGAGCATGTTGACTTTGAACTTCCACTCCTTCCTCGACACTCTTAGCCTTATCGAGCAGAGCTCAGATCCACCAAGTAAAAGCAATTGAAAGCACGATTGTGATTTTCGTGTGAACTATAGAGACCGTTACTCTTTTCTAGTTTATAGCAATTGAAAGCATGGATTTTGATCCTCATAAGAGGTGAGTATAGAGCATACTTTATACTATAAAGATAATAAGATGGAGAATATGATGAACCATACACTGGCTTAAGGGCTTTGGAGAAGACAACTAAGAACTTAGAAACTCATAAGTATGGAAAATGGACTGTTTATTTATTTTCTTGTGTTTTAGAATTGACTCAACTCTCCTATTTATAGAGTTTCGGGAGTGAAGAGTCATGAACCCTTACAAAGATACGTGTTAGAGTGGCAACCTTCATCAAATGAGGAGAAAGCGGGTTGCAGTAGGACATGTCATGCTAGGTTGCATGCAAGACACTTATCTCAAAGACATCTCATTAGATGAGATGTCATTTATAGAAAAGTACACAACTACCCTTATGACATGGGTATTACATTATTTTAAACATAAAACGTGGCTTTAAGTACACCTCACTAGATGAGATGTCATGCCTAGAACAAGACTACCCTTATTATATGGATATTTATTACAAGGTTTAAATTTATGATTGAACTTGTCTTAGGTCAAACTCAGGTTTATACTTGAACTCTTGATCTTGACTAGTTCCAGGTTGGTTTGGTCCAAATTCTTCAGTGATAGGGTTGACTACGAACGAGGTATAAGTAAGTCCTTCAGTATCTTCATGTGGATGGCTTTTATTGGCAAAAGATAGATGGACATAAAGTTCTCGACGCTCTTCCTTATTATCTTGGATTGGACACTTGATTGTCTTCCATTTATAGTGTAGGGGGACTAGACAAAGTTCTTCTTGGATTCCTGTAGAATATGGCCTATGATAGAGGACTGTGACATGAGGGTCTTCATTATTCTAATATTCATGTTGAAGCACCTGTATCCATTTTTCCATAGTTGCATACTATAGAATGAATGACCACCAGAGGGTAGAGTTATTTTCAATATCTTGGAAAAAGATGAGTGTATTCCATACTAAGAACTCAATCGGATGAAAGTATAAGGTGGACGAACACCATAGGTACCATAAACCATTGAAGGTGAGACCTTTAGAAAGAGTAACATGTATTATACCCAAGAATGGTTTCTAGAGATGATAGCAGACTTGTTCCTCTTGGATTCCTTCTTCAGAAATATATTTCGATAGATATCGAACCAAATTTGTAGTTGCATGTTGTTGGATATCTCCAAGAGTTTTTAAAGGCTCATCACGAGGAGGAAATGATAAATTAGGATTGATAGGATGGATGGGAGCTTGTCTCCAAAAACCACTTTTGGAAGATATTATCTTCTTTCGTTTCCCTGTCATAAAGATAACGGGTAGCACCTTGGTAAATGATATGAGTTGAAGCTGAAATTGTCTGGAGAGATAATCAGGCACAACATTGTCTTTGCCCTTTATGTGTTGGACTTCAAACTGGTATTTTGAAAACTAGTCTTTGAGTCTGAGTAGCTGTTTTTCTGGGACTCTTTTATTCTTGAGCTCCATAATCGCTAGGAAGGATGTATTATCCAGTTTGATATTGAAATTGTATCCCACCAGATGGAATTCGAATTTTTTAATTCCATATTTGACAACTAATATCTCCTTGTAGACAACATGATAATGTGCTTTAGATTCTTTGAATTGGCCGCTGGCATGTCCACAATAGTGAAGTTTCCCACCTTCGTTTTCTAATAAGATAGCTCCTCAATAATCATCACTGACATCTGTTTGTAAGATCCGTTGGCCATCTCCAGGCATTCTCAGGGGTGAGAGATTTTGACACACTTCTTTTAGATATTTGATTGCTGCAGTTTGGTCGACATCCCAAGGAGGTAGACTTTTCCTTAGAAGCTTTGGCAATTTGCTTGTATGGGTTGAACATTTGGGGATAAAATATTTAAGATGGTTGACGATTCCAAGGAACTTTTGAACCTGTTTAATAGATAAATGCTTATCCGGAACTTAAGTAGTTCTTGGGATAGGTGTGATCCTGCTTCATATTCCCCCTCCTCAATCTTCATGCCCTGAAAATCAATAGATTTTTGCTTGATTACACTTTTCTTTTGGGATAGCATAATACCATATTTTTGTACCAAGTCTATGAACATGTTGAGAAGTTGTTCATGTTCCTCCATATTATTCGAATATAAGTGGATACCATATCTATGTAGATAAGGGTGCTGTTTAGTCTGGGTTCGAAGATTTTCTTCATGGTCATTTGGAAAAAGGATTGTGCAACTGTAAGACCAAATGGTAGAAATGTCCATTGGTATTGTATTGTGGGTAGGCAAAAAGTTATTTTATACCTTTCATCTGGGTGTAAACCCACTTACCAGAAACCAAATTTAAGGTCAAATTTGGAAAAGATTTAGGCTTCTGAGAGGTAAGAGAACATGACTTTTGTCCTGGGCAAAGGGAATTTATCATCAAGCAAGTAATAGTTGAGAGGTTTGTAATCAATGACTAATATCTTCTTTCCTCGAACTTGTTCTGCTCTCTTATTGACATAAAAGGCTGGGCAGGCCCAATTTGAGTTGGTGACTTCAATTAGGCCCAAGGATAATAGCTCGTTGCATTCTTGTTGGGCCAAATTCAGCTCTTCAGGTGTCATGCCAGAATGCATGGCTTTAGTGGTGTTAATATCCTCATTCTTCTTAAAAGGAAGTCGAACATAGAATTCTGAGTTCTTCCAAAGTGGATGAGGATTGGTGAAGTCTGGATGATACTCAACATAACATTTTTTCAATCTTTTGATAAGTGGATCAGGTTTGGTATCTCCTTTACTATGAACAGCTTTTGTGTTGGTGTGAATGGTAGGAATGTCCTCTTATATTTAACTCCATGGAAAAATATTTGTAGTTTCTGAGCTTTGAAAAAGACATCAATGCCCATTAATAAATCATATCCATGAAGTTTGCTTCCGATGACTTTGATCCAGACAACACAGTCTGGAAGGATTTGAATTCCGATTGGTTGTTTAGATATCAAGGCAATATGAAAGGTTTGGCCATCTGCAGCAAAGAAATATTCATGATGAGACTCCCAAGCTTTGTCTGGATGGATGTCTCAGTTCATCATAGTTTTTCGTGCTCCTGTATTAAGAACTCGAATCACTTTGATAGGCATGTCATACTCTGACTGAAGCACCTTGACTTCAAGATGAGGTGAGGGCATCCCTTCATTTGAAATGCCTGTCTCGATCCTTTTTCAATAGCAAGCAACACCTCATAGAGAATTATTCTTGAAATACAGCCTTGGTGTACAAAGAAATATCACCGATAAATTCTCTATGTATCTCACCAAGTACGTCAGCTGGCATTGGTGCATTGATCAATTGTAATTGCTGGTATTCTCCAAGGCTCAATAACCATTCTCTTAGAAAACCAAGAAAGCTTGATGTGAATTCCTTGAGAAATGTTTTTAAATCAGCTCCTTCTCTGTTTAGTTGATTATCAATCCAGGTTGATAGTATATGCATATTTTCTCTTCGCTTTTGAATAGGTACATCATTAAATGAAAATCAAGGACCAATGGAGGGTGTTTAGTACCTTGGTTTTTAGTAGGATGTGTCACATATGGTCTGTCAGTAGTCTCTTGATCCGTGAATTTCTCCTGCATCAGCCATAAGGATTGCTGAAACATCATCTATCTCTTCCTCAGTTCCACTTGATCCTGGAAAGGTTTCAGTTGATTCTGATGCATAGCTTTAAATTTCTTCCTGATCACTTATTTCTCCTTGGAGACCAGAGAACATAGGATGGGCCATTAAAGTATTAATAGGTTTTTTTTTACCTTCAGCCTTTGATTGATAACCTTCTGCTTCTTTATGTCTTGAAGGTGGTAAGGGTATACTGGAGATCATCCCAAAATGTTGGGCATACAGCTGGGACTCTATCTTTGACTCATTTGTTGATATAAGGTTGGTACAGTCATAAAAGGGGGCATAAAGGTTAAGCTTCTTTCTGCTTTACTTCTTCGATCCTTGCAAGCCCCTTTTTGAGTTGCATAATCTCTGCTTCTTTTAATGTGAACTCTAAGATATACTGCCAATTTGCAATAAGGCTTCTGAGTTCTCTATCCAATTGTGGTATGCCAATTGAGGACTTCCTTTCCTTGACTCAGAGGCTTTAAGTGGCTTCTTGCTTCTACTAAAGTACTATTATATATCATATTATATAATATTATATGTATATTATATATATTAATTTATAATATATGTATTAATAGTATACATATTATATAATTAATATAATAATTATATTAATTATATACATATAATATTATAATAACCCTATAACAAATATTAGTCTATATTATATTATAATTATATATGTATAATACATTGTAATGTTATATAATTATATAATATTATATGTTAATATTAATAACATAATATATGTAGTATATATTATATATAGTATATAATATTAATATAATATATTATTAATATATATAATACTATATGTTAATATACTATATTATAATATATAATAATTATATAAATATTATATTATTATGTATATATGTAAATACATATTAATATATAATACATATAATAATTAATATTATATATAATATATATGTATTATTAATTATATTTTGTATAACACTAATATTGTATATATGTATAATAGTATAATAATTATATATACATGTATTTATAATTATATTATACATAATTATATTAATAATATAATATATATTATAATACATTATACATATTATTATTATAAGTGTGTTATAACATATATTAAGTATATAATATTAGTAACTATTATATGCACATAATATATATTATATACTATATAATTAATATATATTAATACATATATTATAATATAATATATGTTATAATATTATTATAATATATATTAGCATATGTATAATATAGTATAATTATGTATAATACTATATATATTATAATATGTTAAATTATAATAAATTATAATATATAATATGTATATACTATATACTATATACTATCTAAATATTGTAATATTAATCAAAATATTCTCCGGCCAACAAGATAAGAGCAACCTGGCTCTGATACCAAGCTAGTACGGGAGCCCTACTCGTTCACACCCTTAGAGGACCATGGCCACTATGTATTCAAACTGCCTTGAGCAGGTTGACTCTGAACTTTCATTCCTTCGGCACACTTAGCCTTATCGAGCAAATTGCAGATCCACCAAGTAAAAGCAATTAAATGCATGGATTGTGATCTTCGTGTGAACTACAGGGACCGTTACTCTTTTCTAGATTATAGCATATTTCTGATACACAAGATCGTCATAAGAGGCGAGTATAGAGCATACTTTATACTATAAAGATAATAAGATGGAGAATATGATGAGCCATAAACTGGCTTAAGGTCTTTGGAGAAGACAACTAAGAACTTAGAAACTCATAAGTCTGAAAAATGGAGTGTTTATTTATTTTTGTGTGTTTTACAAATGACTTAACTCCCCTATTTAAAGATTTTCAGAAGTGAAGAGTTATGAACCCTTACAAAGACACGTGTCAGAGTGGCAGCCTTCATCAAATGACTCCTCACTTTAAGAAGATTGCATGTAGGACATGTCTTGCTAGGTTGCATGCAAGAGACTTATCTCAAAGACACCTCACTAGATGAGATGTCATGTCTAGGAAACTACACAAATACCCTTATAATATAGGTATTATATTATCTTAAAAATAAAATGTGGCCTTAAGTACACCTCACTAGATGAGATGTCATGCCTAGGAAAATACAAGACTACCCTTATTATATGGGTATTTATTACAAGGTTTAAATATATGATTGAACTTATCTTGTATCAAACTCGAGTTTATACTCGAACTCTTGATCTTCACTAGTTCCAGATTGGTTTGATCCAGATTCTTCAGTGATAGGGTTTATTGGTAAAACATAGATGGACATAAAGTTCTCGGCGCTCTTCCTTATTATCTTAGATTGGACCCTTGATTATCTTCCATTTATAATGTAGGAGGACTGGATGAAGTTCTTCTTGGATTCCTGTAGATTATGGCTTATGACAGATGAATATGACATGAGGGTCATCATCATCCTAATATTCATTTTGGAGCACTTGTATCCATTCTTCCACAGTTGCATACCATAGCATGAATGAGCACCAGAGGGTAGAGTCATTTTCAGTATCTTGGAAAAAGATGAGTGTATCCCATTATGAGAACTCACTCGGATGAAAGTATATGGTGGACAACCACCATCAGTACCATAAACTGTTGAAGGTGAGATCTTTAGAAAGAGTATGTATTATGCTAAAGAATGGTTTCTGGAGATGATAGCAGGCTTCTTCCTCTTGGATTCCTTCTTCAGAAATATATTTTGATAGATATCGAACCAAATTTGTAGTTGCATATTGTCGGATATCTCCAAGAGTTTTGAAAGGCTCATCACGAGGAGAAAATGATAAATTAGGATTGATAAGATGGGTGGGAACTTGTCTCCAAAAAGCGGTTTCGGAAGATATTATCTTCTTTCATTTCCCTATCATAAAGATAACAGGCAGCACCTTGGTAGATAATATGAGTTGAAGCTGAAATTGTCTGGAGAGATAATCAGGCACAACATTGTCCTTGTCCTTTATATGTTGGACTTCAAAATTGTATTTTGAATACCAGTCTTTGAGTCTGAGTAGCTGTTTTTCTGGAACTCCTTTATTCTTGAGCTCGATAATCATTGGGAAGGATGTATTATCTAGTTGGATAATGAAATTGTATCCCACCAGATGGAATTCAAATTTTTTAATTCCATATTTGACAACTAATGTCTCCTTCTAGACAGCATGATAATATGCTTCAAATTCTTTGAATTGGCCGTTGGCATATCTACAATAATAAAGTTTCCCACCTTCATTTTCTAATAAGATAGCTCCCCAATAATCATCACTGGCATCTGTTTGTAAGATTAGTTAGCCATCTCCAGGAATTCTCAAGAGTTAGAGCTTTTGACACACGTCTTTAAGATTTTTAACTACTGCAGTTTGGTCGACATCCCAAGGAGGTGGACTTTTCCTTAGAAGCTTTGATAATTTGCTTGTATAGACTGAACATTTGGGGATAAAATCTTTAAGATAGTTGACAATGAGGAACTGTTGAACCTGTTTAATAGATAAATGCTTATCCAGAAACTTAAGTAGTTCTTGGGATAGGTGTGATCCTGGTTCATACTCCCCATCCTCAATCTTCATGCCAGAAAATCAATAGATTTTTGCTTGATTACACTTTTCTTTTGGGATAGCATAATACCATATTTTTGTACCAAGTCTATGAATAAGTTGAGAAGTTGTTCATGTTCCTCTATATTATTGGAATATAAGAGGATATCATCTATGTAGACAAGAGTGCTGTTTTGTATGGGTTCGAAGATTTTTATCATGGTCTTTTAGAAAAGGGATGGTGCAACTTTGAGACCAAATGGTAGAACAGTCCATTGGTATTGAGCTGTGGGTAGCTAAAAAGCTGTTTTATAACTTTCATCTGGGTGTAAACCCACTTGCCAGAAATTAAATTTCAGGTCAAATTTGGAAAAGATTTGAGCTTCTAAGTGGTAAGAGAACATGCCTTTTTTCCTGGGCAAAGGGAATTTATCATCAAGTAAGTAATAGTTGAGAGGTTTGTAATCAATGACTAACCTCTTCTTTCCTCGAAATTGTTCTGCTCTCTTGTTGACATATAAAGCTGGGCGAGCATAATTTGAGTTGGTGACTTCAATTAGGCTCAAGGATAATATCTCGTTGCATTCTTATCGGGCCAAATTCAGCTCTTCTGGTGTCATTCCAGGATGCGTGGCTTTAGTGGCATTAATATTCTTTTTCTTCTTAAAAGAAAGTCGAACATAGTATTCTAAGTTCTTCTAAAGTGGATGAGGATTGGTGAAGTCTGCATGATACTCGAAATAACATTTTTTCAATCTTTTGATAAGTGGATCAAGTTCTGGTAAATCCTTTACTGTGAACAACTTTTGTGTTGGAGTGAATGTTAGGAATGTCCTTTAGTATTTGACTCCATTAATAAATTATGTCAATGAAGTTTGCTTCCGATGACTTTGATCCAAACAACACAGTCTGTAAAGGATTTGAATTCTGATTGGTTATTTAGATATCAAGGCAATATGAAAGGTTTGGCCATCTGCAGCAAAGAATTATTCATGATGAGACTCCCTAGTTTCGTCTGGATGATTTCTGGGTTCATCATAGTTTTTCTTGCTCCTGTATCAAGGACTCTGATCACTTTGATAGGCCTGTCATACTTTGACTGAAGCACCATGACTTCAAGATGACGTGATGGCATCCTTTCTCTGTTTAGCTGATTATCTATCCAGGCTGATAGTATATGCTTATTTTCTCTTCACTTTTGAATAGGTACATCATCAAATGAAAACCAAGGACCAATGGAGGGTTTAGTACTTGATTTTTAGTAGGATGTGTAACATATGGTGTGTCAGTAGTGTCTTAATCCGAGTCATCAGAAATAGGTTCAGTGAAGGGTTGACTTTCTCCTCCATCAACCATAAGAATTGCTGAAACATCAACTATCTCTTCCTCTGTTCCACTTGATGCTGGAAAGGTTTCAGTTGATTCTGATGTATAACTTTGACTTTCTTCTGGGTCATTTGTTTCTCCTGGGAGATCAGAGAACATAGGATGGACCAATAAAGTATTAATGGGTTTTTTTTACCTTCAGCCTTTAATGGATCACCTTCTGCTTCTTTCTGTATTGAAGGTGGTAAGGGTATACTGGAGATCATCACAAAATATTTGGCATACAGCTGGGACTCTGTCTTTGACTCCTTTGGAGATAATCTAATATATATAATTATATTATTAATTATATACAAGTAATATTATAATAACCCTACAACATATAGTATATTAGTCTATATTATATTATACATTATATATTATATTATTAATATACATATAATACATGTATAATACCTATATAACACATAAATATATATATATATGTATGTTTATCAATAATTATAATATGTATATAATAGTACTATATAATAGTATTATATGTTATAATGTAGTATATTTATAATTTTACTTAATATATCATAATACTAAATATAATATAATATAATAATTATCAATACATTCATAATTATTAAATGTATATTATATATTATATATTATATATACATAGTATGTATATTAGTTTTAATACATAACTAAATATATACTATTATATATTATAGTATAATAGTATATTATATACATTATAATAGTATGTTATAATAGTATATATATATTAATAATACATAATATATATATTTAAATACTATAAAATATATATATAATTATAACATATGTATTAATATTAAATATATGTACATATATATGTATAATATATTATACATAATATTATATATGTCTATATACATTAATTATATATTATGTATTAATTATACTATCATAATGTATATATATACTATTATAATGGTATTAATTAATATATTTGTAATTTATGATTATATTATTAATTATATTATAATATATTATTAGGATGTGTTATAATTATACTATATTAATATGTATAATATATAATATATTGATATATAATTAATATATATATATACTATTAATATATAATGTATTTATAATATTCTATAATAATATATATGGTATTATAATTTATAAATATAATGAAATTAATATAATTATATGTATATATTACGTTTAATGTATATAAACATATTATTAATTAATAACTATTAATATATATTACTAATATGATATATTAATATATATTACTAAAATATAAATATAGTACATATTATAGTATACTTAATATTATAATAATATCATATTTTAATAATATATATACAATATACATATTAGAATATATATATATATATATTATACTAATTATATAATATATATACTAATATAATAAATAGTATTATAATACATATATTAATGTCTAATATTAATATATTATAAATATTTGTATATATAATTTATGTGTAATTAATATATGTATTATTATTATATATTTATCGTATATAATATATTAAATATATGTATTATATAATTATATATTTATTATAATTATATATAATATGTAATATATTATACTTTATTATAATATACATAATTATATACATACATATAATATATAACATTATAATATATAATATACATATATACATTAATATGTATATTATGGAATATGTATATATAATATAACACTATTATAATAATATATCATAGGTACACATAATTATAATTTAATGTATGCTATATTAAATTAATTATGCATATATAATATAATAATAGTGTTATAATATATTAATAAAATTATGATAATATAATACCATAATTATATTATATATGTATTATTAAGTATATAATATAAATTAATATTATATATAACATAATTATAATATATAATATATTATGCTTTATAGTTATATTACAATATGTATATATTATATAGTAATATTATATACAATTATTATTATACATTAATATTATATTATATAATATATTATATTTTTATATATGCTATATTTATAACATATAATATATGTACTATAATTATATTATATTTATATAGCTATATATAGTATATGTAGGTATATTATTAATTATATGATATTAGTATATAATAATTATATAAATATGTATATACTATTAATATATATAATATTTTATAATTGATATATGTTATAACTATATATGACTATTGTAATATCTATTATCTAATAGTATATAATACATATATATACATATTAATAGATATACTATTTATAATTAAATAATATTTAATATATATATGTATAATATATTATAATATTATTATATATATAATGATAAATATATATTATATACATATAATTATATATGAATAATATATATGTATGCATATTATAATATAATTAATATATATATAATAATATGCATATATTAATACATATATATTATTATATGTTGTAATAATATATATTAATTAAATATATAATATAATTTATAATATTATCATAAATTATTATATATTTATTATGATATACTATAATTATATAATATGATATATAATTGATATTAATATGTTATAATATAATTAATATAATAATTATTATATTTTAATAACATATAAAACATATATAATATATACTATATATTAATATTATGTATAATAATTATAATTATATATGTAATAATTAATTAATATTAATAATATATAAATGATTAGTATATATTAGAAATATTAATTTAATATATTTAATATTCGTAATATAATAGTATTAACATATATTATTATAGTAGTATTATAATACATTATAATATATATATATATATATATCATTAATAGGATATGTATAATAATAATACATTATAATATATTATAACATATATTAACTATATCCATTAATATATATTAATTATGTATATATTATAATACATATATACATAATTAATATATTTATAATTTATTAATATATTATAATTAATATATTATAATATTCTATATATAATAGTATAATATTATTATATAATAATTTATATAATATATTATATTATAACTAATAAATTATATATTATACATATTAATTATATATGTATACTAATATAATATTAATTATATATCATATAATAATTATAATATATAGTTTATACTGTTATAATATATTTGTATTGTAATAATTAATATTATTATATTATATAATGTATACATATTATAATTATTATAATATTAAATATGCATATTATTAATATTAATATATAATATATATTTATAATTAATACATATAATATACTTATATTAACGTATATTTATATACATAGATTATAGTATATATGTAATAATATATATATGCATATATGAATTAATTTATATAATATATATATATATATAATATAATATACATATTATATATAATATATAATTAATTATATATTAATAATAGTATTACATATATACATTTATAATATATTATACATATTAATAATATTAATATACATATTATTAATATACATTAAACATAATATTATTATATATATTTTATATAATACATAGTATATAATTTATATACTATTAATATATAATTTATACTATAATATATTATAATATTATATACTATATAATATAATAGTAAATAATATAATTATAATATATAATAATATTATAATTATGTATATGTGTATTATATGTATTATATATTATAATTAGTATATATATACATAATAATATATATACATTTGTTAATTATAATACTATAATTATATGTAATAGTCATAATAATATATTAATAATATAATATATATTTATATTAATAGCTATATAATTTATTTTATATTTATTAATATCTATAATATTAATTATAACATATTAATAGATATATATATATAAATATAGATAATAACATATAATTATAATATATTATATATTATCCATAATAGCTATTATAATCATATTACATAACTATAATAATATTAAAGTTATGTATACTATGATTACAATATATTCATATATATTATAATATATACAATAAATATAATATTATAATAGTATTAAAATATAATTATTATAGTTAATTTATATTAATTATATATAACTATTAACATATTGCTATCATATTTAAAAGTATATTATAATTACATAATTTTATTATCACAATACTATACAATAATAAATTCTTAATACACTAATATATATATTATATATATATTATATAATGTAATATATATACTACATAATTATATAATATAACATTAATTATATATGTATACAATACTATAATACATATATTAATTATGTTATAATATACATATATACGTACTATTAATTATTAAAAACATAGTATAATTATATATATTAATAATATTATATACTATATATGTTATTAATATTATACTATTATTATAATTAAAATATACATATTATTATAATTATTAATACATATATATTTTTCCTTATAATGTATACAGAAAATATGTATTATTATATTACCTATTAATAAATATTATATATAATATATTATCGATATAACCATTATATAATTAATTCATATATTAATACTATATTTATTAATATAACATTATATATATATTATTATAAAATATATAATTATACCTATATAATATGAATATAATATATTATTAATTATAATATAATACTTATAATATATATTATGATGTATATTATAATATACTATATAATAATGTAAAACTATTCTTAATATTATGTTATATATAAATACACCTAAGGTGACGATTTAAAATGTAAAACTATTCTTAATATTATGTTATATATATATACACACTACATGCATGCATGCATACATGCATATATATTATATATATACACATGCATATATATTATATATATATACACACTCGCAGACATATATATATATAACCTATATATATATAACCTGTATATAGCAATATATATATATTTTAAATATATTTTTTTATTAATATATATATGTATATGCATGTATTTATAAAATATCTATTTATATTCTAAATCTTTATATATATATATAATTTTTTTATTAAATAAATATATCAAAATATTTATTAAAATGTAATTAATAAAATTAAAATATTATTATTTTATTTAAGATAATTATAAAAATATTTAAATTAAAGAATAAATCATTAATAAATAATATATATAAAAAATTATATTTAAATTAAAAAATAATTTGTAATTATTAATTCATAAATAATATATATATATTAATAATACATAAATATAACATATATATCGTAATAACGTCAACTACGGTCACGTTTTCTAATTTATTTATATATATTTTATATATATATATTTATATTCTAAATATATATTTTCAATATGTATATATATATTTATTTAGTAAGAAAATATATAACAATATATATTAAATTATTATTTTAAAAAAATAAAATTTTATAATTTTAATTAAGAAAAAAATTATATTTAAATTAAAAAATAATTTATAATTATTAATTCATAAATAATATATATATTAATAATATATAAATATAACATATATATCTTAAAAACGTCACCACCGTTGACGTTTTTAAGAAATGTCAACTACGGTGAGCTTTCTAATTTATTTTATATATATTTTATATAGATATATATATATATATATATTTATAAAATATATATTTATATTGTAAATATATATTTCAATATGTGTATATATATATATTTATTTAGTAAGAAAATATATAACAATATATATTAAATTATAATTTTAAAAAATAAAATGTTATAATTTTATTTAAGAAAATTATTATATTTAAATAAAAAATAGTTTTAATTATTAATTCATAAATAATATATATATATATATATTAATAATATATAAATGGGACATAATATATATATATATCTTAAAACGTCCCCAAAGTTGACGTTTTTAAAAAATGTCAACTACGGTGACGTTTTCTTATTTATTTTATTTTATATACATTATATATAGATATATATATTTATATTCTAAATATATATTTTCAATATGTATATATATATATATATTTATCTATTAAGGAAATATATAAAAATATATATTAAATTATAATTTTAAAAAATAAAATGTTATAATTTTATTTACAAAAAAATTATATTTAAATTAAAAATAATTTTGACTTATTAATTCGTGAAAATAAAAAATATATATATTAATAATATATAAATATATATATATATAATATATATTTGAATAAACGTCACTTTTGTTGACGTTTCTTAAAAACGTCAACTTAGGTGACGTTTTTTAATTTTTTTTATCTTTTCTTAGATATATATATATTTTATTTAAGAAAAAAAATTATATTTAAATTAAAAAATAATTTTTAATTATTAATTCATGAAAATAAATAATATATATTAATAATATATAAATATATATATTTTAATAAACGTTACCCCAATTGACGTTTTTAAAAAATGTCAACTGAGGTGACGCTTTTAATTTATTTTCTTTTATATAATATCTATTTATAATATATATATATATTCTAAATATATATTTTGAATATGTATATATATATATATATTTTTATTGATTGAGTAAATATATAAAAACATATATTAAATTATAATTTTAAAATGTAAAATATTATAATGTTATTTAAGATATTAAAAAATATGATTTAAATTAAAGTATAAGTTATAATTAATATTATTATGTGTAGTTAAAAATAATAATATTAATATATATATATAATATATATAATGCGTAAATATATATAAATAAATAATTAAAAAATAGAAACGTTAGTGGTACTGACGTTTTAAAAAAACGTCAGTTGCGGTGACGATATTTCTTTTATTTTAATTTATATTAATATATGTTACATATATATTATAAATATATATTTTGAATGTATATATATATTTTATTATTATATTATATTAGTTAAGTAAATATATATATATATATATATACAAATTTATGTATATATATTTTATAAAAATTATTTAATTTTAAATAAGGTAATAAAAAAAATATTTAATAATACATAAATATATATATATATATATATACTCACAAATAATAAAAAAAGGAAAAAAGGTATTACTTTGAAACTTAATTTTTACTATCATTTTAATAAATTTTACAAAAATATATGCTTATGTTTAAAACTGATTAAAAGTGTATTTTCAATAAAATAAAACGGATAAAAATTGTATTTGTATTTATTATTTATCTACAATTTCATATAATTTTGATATATCATATCACACTTTAAATAAATTTTTACAACTACACTTGTGCATCAACTCATTTTACACGTACACATTCATACATCAACTCAATTTATTGCTTGAAGACACCTACCTACACATCACATGCATTTGCAGAGATACATCAACTCAATTTTTACTTTGCAACCTACCTACACATGCATTTGCAGAGATTTGGCATTTGCAGAGATTTGGCGTGGAGTAATAAAATGCAGGCATGCATGCATCAAATAAAGTCAACTTTTGATTTGCAGCTTTTTGCAGTGGAGGAAGGCGTGAACATCTTTACACTTATATAATGACACTCACTTCTTCTCTCATGAATCAATTTGAAGACTCTCTTCTCTTTCACTCTCAATTTCCTTTCTTCACTCACAATAATATTTCAAGACTCTCTCTTCTCTTTCACTCTCAACTTTCTCTCCCTTCTCTTCACGTCTCCTTGCATTTTCCTCCTTCAACTTTCTCGTTCAACATTGTTTTTGTTATTCTTATTTATTTGGAGAATTTGATACTGCTCCTATCCCGTCTTGATTTCTTTGTATAAAAAGGTATGTTTTTTTGGAGCCAAGTATGACATGCTTTAATTTGTTTTTGTTCTACTTGTAACCTAATCTTTTTTTATTTATCACCAATAGATATATGTTCATAATATATATCTCATTAATACTTTAATGGCCCATCCGATGTTCTCTGCCTCCAAAGAGAAACAAGTGATCCGGAAGGAAGTCAAAGATGTACATCAGAATCAAATGAAACATTTCCAGCATCAAGTGGAACAGAGGAAGAGATAGCTGATGTTTCAGCAATCCTTATGGCTCATGCAGGAGAAAGTCAACTCTTCAGTGAACCTATTTCTGATGACTCAAATCAAGAGACTACTGACAGACCATATGTGATACATCCTACTGAAAACCAAGGTACTAAACCCTCCATTGGTCCTTGGTTTTCATTTGATGATGTACCTAGTCAAAAGCAAAGAGAAAAGATGCATATACTATCAGCCTGGATAGATAATCAATTATACAGAGAATGAGCTGATTTAAGAACAATTCTCAAGGAATTCACATAAAGGTTTCTTGGTGTCCTAAGAGAATGGTTCTTGAGACTTGGAGAATACCGATAATTATAATTGATTGATGTACCAATGCCAGCTGACGTACTAGGTGAGATACATAGAGAATTTATCGGTGAATTTCTTTGTACACCAAGGTTGTGTCTCAAGAATACTTCTCTATGAGGTACTGCTCACTATTGAAAAGGGATCTAGACAGGCATTTCAAACGAATGTCTGAAAGATTCTACATTTTGAATGACTATAATGATCCCAATCAAAAGAATGTCTACATTGCCTCTTTACTACAAAAGCTACATCCAAATACGTATAATAATTATAATTATATATGTAATAATTAATTAATATTAATAATATATTTATATATACATATATATAATAATTAATGATATATTAATGATTAATATATATTAGTATTATACATATATATAAATAATTATAATTATATATAATTATAATTATACTATACATAAATACATATTATCATATATTTTGATATTATATATTATTATTTAAATATATTAATTATATAATGTATATACTATATTATATTATGAAATATATATTTTAATAATTAATATAATATATTTAATAATTAATATAATATATTTAATATTAATAATATAATAGTATTAATATAAATTATAATACATTATAATATATATATATATCATTAATAGGATATGTATAATAATAATATATTATAATATATATTAACTCTATAAATTAATATATATTAATTATGAATATATTATAATACATATATACATAATTAATATATTTATAATATATTAATATATTAATTATAAATATATATTATGTATACATATTTATATATTATAATATATACTAAAATATATTAATTCTAATTTTATAATTAATATGTTATTGTATACTATATATAATAGTATACTATTATTATATACTAACTTATATAATATATTATATTATAACTATTATAATTATATATTATACATATTAATTATATATGTATACTAATATAATATTAATTATATATCATATTATAATTTTAATATATACTATATACTATTATTATATATATGTATTGTAATAATTAATATTATTATATTATATAATATATACATATTATAATTATTATAATATTAAATACGTATATTATATATTAGAATATGTATATTATTAATATTAATATATAATATATATTTATATTATATGTTATACATATATATAAATAATTATCATTATATATAATTATAATTATACTATACATAAATACATATTATTATATATTTTGATATTATATATATTACTATTTAAATATATTAATTATATAATGTATATACTATATTATATTATGACATATATATTTTAATAATTAATATAATATATTTAATATTAATAATATAATAGTATTAATATATATTATAATACATTATAATATATATATATCATTAATAGGATATGTATAATAATAATATATTATAATATATATTAACTCTATAAATTAATATATATTAATTATGAATATATTATAATACATATATACATAATTAATATTTTTATAATATATTAATATATTAATTATAAATATATATTATGTATACATATTTATATATTATAATATATACTATAATTTATTAATTCTAATTTTATAATTAATATGTTATTGTATACTATATATAATAGTATACTATTATTATATACTAACTTATATAATATATTATATTATAACTATTATAATTATATATTATACATATTAATTATATATGTATACTAATATAATATTAATTATATATCATATTATAATTTTAATATATACTATATACTATTATTATATATATGTATTGTAATAATTAATATTATTATATTATATAATGTATACATATTATAATTATTATAATATTAAATACGTATATTATATATTAGAATATGTATATTATTAATATTAATATATAATATATATTTATATTTAATACATATAATATACTTATATTAACATATATTAATATACATATATACAAAATTACATATAATATATAATTAATTATATATTAAGAATAGTATTACATATATACAATTATAATATATAATAATATAATATTTTATACATATTAATAATATTAATATACATATATAATATATATAAATATATTATTATATTATTATACATATTATTAATATACATATTAATAATATAATATTATTATATATATTGTATATAATACATACAATATAATTTATATACTATTTTATATGACTATATAATATTATATTATAAATTATATAATATTATATATTATATTATATATTATTTGTGGTATTAATAGTATATGTTATATATGACTTTCATTTGATTGAGTTATCAATATGGGATACACTCATCTTTTTCCAAGATATTGAAAACGACTTTACCCTCTAGTGTATCTGTATTATATAATATATAATTTATACTATAATATATCATAGTATTATATACTATATAATATAATAGTAAATATTATAATTATAATATATTATAATATTATAATTATATAATGATGTATATATGTATTATATATTATAATTAGTATATATATACATAATAATTTATGTATATACATTTGTTAATTATAATACTATAATAATTTGTAGTAGTTATAATAATATATTAATAATATAATATATATTTATATTAATAGGTTTATACATTTTATTATAATATTTAATATCTATAATATTAGTTATACCATATTAATAGATATATACATTATATAAGTATATATAATAAAATATAATTACAATATATTATATATTATGTGTAATAGCTATTATAATAATATTACATAACTATAATAATATTATAGTTATGTATACTATGATTACAATATATTCATATATATTTTAATACTATAAATAGAATATTATAATTGTTTTAATATATAATTATTATAGTTAATATATATTAATTATATATAATTATTAACATATATCTATCATATTTAAAAGTATATTATAATCACATAATATTATTAATATAATACTATACAATAATATATTATTTATACACTAATATATGTATTATATATATTATATACTATATATATATATGGTATTAATATTATATTATTATTATAATTATAATATACATATTATTATAATTACTAATATATATATATATTAGTCCCTATAATGTATACAGAAAATATGTACTATTATATAATTAATATTACATACTATACATATTATTTTAAACATAAAACGTGACTTTAATATCATATATGTATAATATTATATAACATTAATAATATGTATATATTATGATTAAATATTATATCATATATTAATAATAAATTATAATAGGTATCTATTATAATAATATATTATATTCATGTTATAATATATATACTATACAATATTATAATATATTATAATGGAATATATATAAATACTATTGTAAGTACTTGTATATAATATTATATAATAGTTATATATTATAATAATAATTTATATAATATATGTTAATTAATATAGTTATATAAATATTATAATTTATATTAATATATTATTATACATTATACTATATATAATATGCATTACATAAGAGTACAGTATATATTACTTAATTTATATAATAGTTATACATATATTATTAATTATATATTATAACATATATAATTAATAATATATCATATATATAATATATTTATAATATATAACATATAATATGTATTATATTATACATAATATATATATCATATATTAATAATATATTATATTAATCTATATACATTTATATATATTATTAATATTATATTATGTATATATAATAATTATGATATAAATATATTATATGTAATATATGTAATATATTAATTATTAATATAATATTCTTAATAATTATATATTTTGATTACCTATTAATAAATATTATATATAATATATTATAGATATAACTATTATATAATTATATTATATATATAATATCCATAATTATATAATTTTATGTTATTAATAATTATAATATATATGTACAATATAATTAATAATATACATTATTGTCTATTAATATATTAATAATATATATATATACTATAATAGTTAACATATATTATAATATATGTATTATATAATTATATAAATATATATGAATTATATTTATATAATATAATATTTAATATTATATTATATAATATAAATATAGTATAATTATAGTATTAATTATACTATTATACATATTAATTAATAATAGTAATATATACAAATATTAATAATATTATTAGTATATATTAATATGGATAATAATTAATTATATTAGATCATGTTATAATAGAATATACTGTAATACATTATAACATATTAATTATTATTATAATATGTATGTTATTAACACTAGATATTAATTTCTAAATATATACATATATGTATTTTATAATATAGACTATATGTAAATATTAATATATATTATATATTATAACATTAATATAATATAATTATAATTATTAGTATTATACATATTTATTAATATTATACATATTATATATATTATAATATTATTAATTATATATATTAATAAGTAATACATAATTATTATATATTGTGACACCCCCACAACATAGATTACTTTTAACTTGGTTAAACTTGTATTTGTTTTCATTCACCTGTTCACCTGTAGCATATTTACGAGATACAACTCATCTCCTAAACAAAGACTCATTTACACCCAAACAAAATCCACACCTGTAACAGATTTACACAAATATTTATCCACGCTCATAAGTATCCGCCACAATTACACCAATATTTATACATCAAAAGTTCAGTACTATTATACAAGCCCCCAAAAGTAAAACAAATGAGATCATAAGCATAGTAAGCCTATGATTTAGCTCCAAAGGTCGTCATCCATGTACACCGATCCCAAAAGCTTGTTGAAGCACGAACAGTATGCCTAGTAAGTCGTGAGCTTACACATCATCATCATACTCACCTACAATGTACAAACTAGGTGAGATAAAGCCCAATAAGCAGAAATCATGCATGTACGATAAGTTAAATGTTTGCAGAAACTTTAAAAGAGACGTGAAATGAATACAATTGAAACTCTAACCCATGTTTTGGAATATTTTATCTGTATAGGGCCCGTGACCCCCTACTGTGTAGCGGAAAGAGCTAGCTCAATAAATAATAATAATCATAGAGTCTATCCATATCTCACATGCCACCGACTCAATATATCATAGAGCCTATCCATGTTCACATGCCACCGGCCTGACGAATCAAGCCTATCCATGTCTCACATGCCACCAGCTCAACATATCATAAAGCCTATCAATGTCTCACATGCCACCGGCCTCGGTACACTAGTAGTGGTCAACATTATATTTTCCATTTTTTTTCATCAAACAGTGAATGCAAAGCAGGCTATATACAACTCATGCGTACACATACCAATGCTCCTGAATGTTATGTTTATACAATACTAAATCAATCATACACACCACATAATTCATGTCCATCAATATCAAGAAGCACGTGTCCCAAATATCTCATAGTCAAATAATACAAACAAGTACTATGTTTATGCATTGTAAGTGCAAATGAATTTCTACTTACCTCTTTTTCGATAATAAGTATCTGAAACTTTCTACATGTACTTCAATGTGGTTGAGCTAGTAATTTTCCAGAGATGAAGGCTTGCGTTCACCAATTCCTCTCTCCCTCCCTGTCTCTCTCTCTATCTCTCTCTTCTTTTCTTTTTTTTTCTTTTCTTTTCCGCTGGACTCCTCCCCTCCGCAACCTTCTCTTCTACCTCTCCTATCTCTTCTTTCTTTTTTTATAAAAGGAATGAAGCCCCCTTTTTTTCCTTAACTCTTAAGTTAACCACCCCTTTAATTTTTACACATATGTTATCAATATATATATATATATGCACACTCACCCACACCAGTTATATATAAACACACGCACACACACTAATTATATACATATACACAATTAGCACATGCAAAGGTTATTACTATTATCTATTATATTTTTTTATATAACTAAGCCCATGTTGAACACTAAATAATAATTTATTGTGTAGTTGATATACCCACACATAAAAGTTTATATGTATATGCAAATTAAATTCTGTAGGAATAATATATATATCCTTCAAGATATTATACCCTATTTCGTATTACTATCATTATTATTATTATTATTATTATTATTATTATTATTATTATTATTATTATTATTATTATTAACTCACTACGTGTAATTCTATATTATTAATGCTTCACACCTAATTTCTCTTCCTCGACATTTGGCCCAAGGTTTCAACCTATACTGTAAATCCTTAAAATTTAAAAGTAACATTACAAACACAATTAAATACGAGCCACAATACAAATAAAAATGCAATTTAAATAGCGAATAAAATTATAAAATGAATGCAATGCATGAACTATATTGGCCAGTGTGTAGTGAGGGGCTTGGGGTATCACATATATATATATATTGTAATATGAATATAATATATTACTATAACATATAGCTTTTATGATATATTATTAATATATGACATAATACATAATCATAATGTATATATATTATTAATGTTATATAATATTATACACATATTATATTAAAGCCACATTTTATGTTTAAAATAATGTAATACCCATGTTATAAGGGTAGTTGTGTACTTTCCTAGATATGACATCTCATCTAGTGAGGTGTCTTTGAGATAAATGTCTTGCATGCAACCTAGCATGACATGTATAAACTCATAATATTATAATAATATATATTACATAATTAATATATTAACATATTATATATTTAATATACTATATATTAATTATAATATACACATATATAATTATATTACATAATACTATAATAATATATACGAATAATTATAATATGTATGTACATTATAGTATATATTATATGTATATATTATAGTATTATATATTAATATATTTGTATATATTATATTAACATAATATAATATGTTATAAATATAATTATATATATTAATAATACATATTATATAATCTTGTTTCTTATCGTTGGACATTAAAGTAATATTGATTTAATTTTTATTACTTTAAGGGAATTTAAAAGAACATATAGAACACTTTAAAAAACATCATAAAATCACAAAATAACAATAAGTTGTATCTACATGTTTTGAAATACTTCCTTGTACACTACATTGGTAGTAGTATTACTATCTTCATTATCATCATTACAAATCAAAATGTTCAGACCTTTTCTATTAGTAACTCTAGATATAGCAACATATAACTGACCATGGCTAAACACAGGTTTCTTCAAAATTAAACCCACTTGAGATAAAGACTGCCCCTTACTTTTGTTTATTGTCATAGCATAAGAGACAATAAAGGATAATTGTCTACATTGAAATTTGAAAGGAATCCTCTTATCAGATGGAGTCACAGACAACCTAGGAATTATACACTTTTGTCCCACATTACTTCCTGCAAGAATCTTTGCTTCCACAACATGATCACCAAGTTTGGTAACAACCATCCGAGTTCTATTGCATAATCCAAGTGAGTGGTCAATGTTATGCAATAACATAACTAGAGTGCTAACTTTCAACATAAACTGGTGGTTTGGTACCCCAAAACATTTAATCGAATTCAAAAACTTAGGAGTATGGAGATCATTCAATAGATCAATATTTATATCCGATTTGCAGGAGCTATATGAACTCTAATAAGTTTTGCTTTCCCCTTTATTCAATTGAGTTATGTACTCATTTACTTATTCAACAACATCAAGAGTTGGTGCTAAGATAGCCCTTCCTTGCAAAAATGATGTATCATCTCCACTACTTCCAAAAAAGGATATGTGCTCTCCACAATAGTTGAAATAGAATTATTATTACTTTTCAGCCATATGTCAACAGGAATATCAATATCTACAATACCATCGTTCTAATCACCGATTGTTCCATTTCCTATATTTGCAATCCACTCCGCAAACTTTTTCAACTCAGCACATTCAGAATCAGAAGAAAGATTTTGAAGTCTCATGTTCTTTGTCAATCTCAGTACCTTAAAATGTTGCCACAAATAAGAAGAAGAAACATTAAAACAACAATAAATAAATTAAATAATATATAATTTTCAAAAAGATTATATCATAATTAAAATAATATAACAATAAATTTCAAAAAATTACATTAATATAATTCAACTCATAATTTTCATATCATAAAAGAGTGGCAAATATATATATCTATATATATGTATATATATTTACAATCGTGAGGAATAAGGAAAAAATGACAAATGAAACCAAACAACTACTCCTAGCCACCAACAATTTCTTTTTTTTTTTTTGTTCTCTAAATTATATCTTTTAACAATTTTTTTTATTGTCTAAATTATATCTTTCTTTTCTGATAACTATAAATGTGAAAATAAATATTTAAAATTAAATTGAATTAATGAAAATATTAATTAATATGTCAATATTAATATCAATAATACAATTTTAAGTTTCAGTATTTTTTTGTATAAAAATTGAATTATCTATTTTTATTTATAAAATTTTACCTTTTATGCTTTTTATGTATAAAAAATTTCTTTATATTTGAGTGGCTGATGTGTCATTTATACGGGCCTTAGAAGGTACGATAACGTATGATGCATAACTAAAAATGAAGAACTCAATTTAAATTAAAAAAAAACAAATCAATACATAGATACGTATGTAAATGAATAGAAAAAAATATGACTATAATAAGAAAGATATAAATATATATATACACACACACATACACACACTTGCGTATGGAAACAGATAGAAAAAAAAAGTATCAAAATCATGAGAAAGATTAAAATCCTATCTTAGATAAATCCATCATAATAGAAAGAAAGACTCTTTCCATTAGTTTCTTCATCCACATCAACCACATTAATTCCTTTATTTTTCTTTTGAGGAGTAGATATTTCATCCTCAGAATAATCGATCTTACAATATATATATATATACATATATATATATATATCAAGTTAAACTTGTTATCTAGGTCATTAAACTAATTATTGAAGAACAGTTAGATATATGTGAACAAAAAGTATCTTACCTTCTCCTTATCCATGAATCTTCTATGCAGCTTTGAAATAGGATCTGATTCCTATTGAGTAAAATAAAATTTTGAAATACAAATGAACTGACTATCAAATTAATTAAATCAGCTAAGTAATGTACGATAAATAATGAAAATATTAAAATAACATTACAAAATATAAATTACCTAACTCTCAACATAAGAGCTACGGTACCTAACTAGAACATCAGGATCATTAGTCATCTTGACTACAGAGAACACATTCCTGAAATTTCTAAAGGGCTCTTCCTTTTTTGATATCTTTAAAAGTACATCTTTGCTGCACAATTTTTCAAATTCCTTAGTAACATATCCCGGGTTGGAATCCTATACTCAATAAAATAATCATAAATATACAAAATACAACAATCAGAATTTTATTAAAAATCATCAGAGTTTAAACAATGAGATATTATGCTTACATGTTCCTTCTTCAATTCATATGCTGATTTTCCTATAACTTCTAAAGCCACATCATCCCAAAGCAAAAACAAAGTATTATATTGTGAAATTCGAGAAAATTCAACATAAAATAAAAGCTTGAGGTAACATGATAATAAGTTGAGCTTAATATTTATAATGATCTGAGTTAGGGTTTAATTGGATTCAGAATAATTCAAAGTTTGAATTTCCTAAATTTTTTTAGTATGAACAAAAAGTATCTTACCTTGTCATTATCCATGAATCTTCTATGCAGCTATGAAATAGGATATGATTCCTATTGAGTAACATATAGTTTTGAAATACAAATGAATTGACTATCAAATTAATTAAATCAGCTAAGTAATGTACGATAAATAGTGAAAATATTAAAATAACATTACAAAATATAAATTACCTAACTCTCAACATAAGAGCTACGGTACCGAGCTAGAACATCAGGATCATTAGTCATCTTGACTACAGAGAACACATTCCTCAAATTTCTAAAGGGCTCTTCCTTTTTTGATATCTTAAAAAGTACATCTTTGTTGCACAATTTTTCAAATTCCTTAGTAACATATCCTGGGTTGGAATCCTATAATCAATAAACTAATAATAAATATACAAAATACCACAATCAGAATTTTATTAAAAATCATCAGAGTTTAAACAATAAGATATTATGCTTACATGTTCCTTCTTCAATTCATATGCTGATTTTCCAATAACTTCCAAAGCCACATCATCCCAAAGCAAAAACAAAGCATTATATTGTGAAATCCGAAAAAATTCAACCTAAAATAAAAGCTTGAGGTAACATGATAATAAGTGGAGCTTAATATTTATAATGATCTGAGTTAGGGTTTAATTGGATTCAAAATAATTCAAATTTTGAATTTCCAAAATTTGTTGAGTAAATAAGAAATCTGCTTCATATATTTTTGGATTTGATATATTTCTTGGATCTACGTATTCAATATTTTTTAATGCATTGACTTAGCTATCTTGATTTATTATTTCACAGTGTATTTGTTAAATATATTAGGTTAGTTTCGATTTTTCTAAATATTTGTAATGCATAAAAATAGTTGTTTTGATATATTTCACATATTCTGTGCTTTATTTATTGATTTAGTTATCTTGATTTATTATTTCACGGTGTATTTGTTAAATATATTAGGTTAGTTTTGATTTTCCTAAATGTTTGGAATGCATAAAATTAGTTGTTCTGATATATTTCAAATCTTTCCAAAATATTACGAGCTGAATTTCAATTATGAACAAAAATTTCTTCTAAATTAATTTTGCCATATTTAGTACAAAAGTTTGGGCAAGAAAACAAATTTTGGAAAAATTCATTTTGTTTCAATATATATATATATATAAATATTATATAATTATGTTAATATATATTATAATATATATGTATACATATTATTATAGACATATGCTATATTAAAAATTATGTAATAGGTATATATAATATGTATATGTATATTATATAATATATAGTATAATATTATATAATGTAATATATATATTAATATATATTATATTTGAGTAGTTTATTATACATATTAATAGTAAAATATAATTATATTAAGTATATATTATATATATTAATATATATACATATTTATAGTATATTATATATTATAATATATATAAATTATATTATTATATTAAATGTATGTTAATTAAATTATAATCATAATATGTATATATATATTTATATACATGTGTATTAATGTAATACATATATATAATATCATATTAATAGAATTATATATAATTATGTATTATAATATAGTATACTATTTATATATTTATATATAATATGTAATATATTGCATAATAATTATATTATAATAATTAATTTATAATGTAATATAATAATAAATAATATAATATATAATAAATATTAATATTATTATACTATTATAATATATAATATTCTTATAATAGTGTATATTATATGCCTATATAATCATATAATTATTATATATATGATATAATATATATTACATGTATATATTATAATTATATAATACCTATATTATATAATATGTATTATTAATATATATAATTATATTTATAACATATTATATTATGTTAATATAATATATACAAATATATTAATATATAATACGATAATATATACATATGATAAATATTATAATGTATACATATTATAATTATTAGTATATATTATTATAGTATGTATGTAATATAATTTATATATGTGAATATTATAATTATTATATAGTATATTAATATATAATATGTTAATATATTAATTATGTAATATATAAATAATTATATAATATTAATATTATAATAATATATATATTATAATACCTATTTATATTAATAGCTATACATATTTACATTTTAATTACATATTATATGTATAGTTATTATAATATATTATTATATTATTATAATATTATGAATTTATACATGTCATGCTAGGTTGCATGCAAGACACTTATCTCAAAGACACCTCACTAGGTGAGATGTCTTGTCTAGGAAAGTATACAACTACCTTTATCACATGGGTATTACATTATTTTAAATATAAAATGTGGCTTTTAATATCATATATGTATAATATTATATAACATTAATAATATATATACGTTATGATTATATATTATATCATACATTAATAATATATTATAATAGGTATGTATTGTATATATAATGTGTATAATATTAGTAAATATGTATAATATTTTTAATTACAATTTTATTATATTAATGGTATAATATATAATATATACTAATATTTACAAATTATTAGTATATATTAATATCTACCATTAATAACATATATATTTTAATAAAAATTAATATATTATAATGTATATTACAGTTAATTATATTATAACATGATATATTATAATTAATTACTATACATATTAATATATACTAATAATATGTAGTATAATACATATACATAGTACGTAATTATAATATTATTAACATATGTATATATTACCATTATTAATTAATATGTATAATAGGATAATTAATACTATATAATTATATTATATTTATATTACATAATATAATATTAAATATTTTATTATGTAAATATAATTCATATATATTTACATAATTGTATATAATATACTTATATAATACATATATTATAATATTTCTTAACTATTATAATATTAAATTATATTATAACATATGTATTATTAATATATTAATAGATATTAATGTATATTATGAATTGTTTTATACATATATATTATAATTATTAATAACATATAATTATATAATTATGTATATTATATATAGAATATAATTATATAATAGTTATATCTATAATATATTATATATATTATATATTAATAGGTAATCAATATATATATATTATTAATAATATTATATTAATAATTAATATATTAATGTATTACATATAATATATTTATATCATAATTATTATATATACATAATATAATATTAATAAATATATAAATGTATATAGATTAATATATAATATATTATTAATATATAATATATATATTATGTGTAATATAATACATATTATATATTATATATTATAAATATTATATATATATTATATATTATTAATTATATATGTTATAATACATTTATTAATTTATATATAACTATTATATATATTAATTAATATATATTATAGTCTTATGTAATACATATTATATATAGTATAATATATAATAATATATTCCTATAAATTATAATATTTATATAACTATATTAATTAAAATATATTATATAATATTATTATTATTATATATTTCATAATAATATATTATAAAATAGTATAATATATATACATATATCTATATATATTATAATATAAATATAATATATTACTGTAATATATACCTATTATAATATATTATTAATATATGATATAATATGTAATCTTAATATATACATATTATTAATGTTATATAATATTATACATATATGATAATAAAGCCATGTTTTATGTTTAAAATAATATCTATCATAAGTAATATTAATTATATAATAGTAGATATTTTCTGTATAGATTATAAGGACTAATATATATGTATTAATAATTATAATAATATGTATATTATAATTATAATAATACTATAATATTAATTACCAATATATAATTTTTAATATTATTAATATATATAATTATACTATGTTATTAATAATTAATACTATGCATATATGTATATTATAATATAATTAATATATGTATTATTGTACAGTATACATATATAATTAATACTATATTATATAATTATGTATTATATATATTATATTATATAATATATATAATACATATATTAGTGTATTAATCATATATTATTGTATAGTAATATAATAATAATATTATGTAATTATAATATAGTTTCATAAATGATAGCTATAAGTTAATAATAATATATAATTAATCTATACTAACTATAATACATATATTAACATATATCTATTAATATTATACATACTATATTACATTATAATATATACTATAACATCATATATTATATATACTAATTAATATTACATTAGTATATACAATATATTAATAAATATATATACAATTATATTATATGTTTATATTATAATATTATAGTATATATGTATATAAAATTAATTGTATATAATATATTATTAACATGTTATATTATATGTATTAATGTATAATATTTATATATGATAACTATATTATTAATACATAGTTATAATATTTATATTAATATATAGTATAACATATAATATTATAATAATATGTATATTAATATATACTAATATTATATATGTATAGATTCATATGTTAATATAATAGTATTATACATATATAATTATATGTATATAATGTACTTATTATAATATTATGTATAAATATAGTATAATATATTATATAATGTTATTATAATTTAGAGCATGATGAAATTCTTCGAACCCATACTAAACAGCACCCTTGTCTACATAGATGATATCCTCTTATATTCTAATAATATAGAGGCACATGAACAACTTCTCAACATGTTCATAGACTTGGTACAAAAATATGGTATTGATGGAAGAACTTCATCCAGTCCCTCTATTGCCAATAAAAGTCATCCACATGAAGATATTGAAGGACTTACTTATACCTCGTTCGCAGTCAACCCTATCACTGAAGAATCTAGATCAAACCAACCTGGAACTAGTTCAGATCAAGAGTTCGAGTATGAACCCGAGTTTGACCCAAGATAAGTTCAATCGTAAATTTAAACCTTGTAATAAATACCCATATAATAAGGATAGTCTTATATTTTCCTAGGCATGACATCTAATCTAGTGAGGTGTACTTAAAGCCACAATTTGTTTTTAAAATAATGTAATACCCATGTTATAACGGTAGTTGTGTACTTTTCTAGACATGACATCTCATCTAGTGAGGTGTCTTTGAGATAAGTGTCTTGCATGCAACCTTCTTAAAAGTGAGAAGTCATTTGATGAAGGTTGCCATTCTGACACATGTCTTTGTAAGGGTTCATGACTCTTCACTCCCAAAATGCTATAAATGGGGGAGTTGAATCAATTGTAAAACACAAAAAAAAAATAATAAACACTCAATTTTCCATACCTATGAGTTTCTAAGTTCTTAGTTTTCTTCTCCAAAGCCCTTAAGCCTGTCTATGGCTCATCATATTCTCCATCTTATTATCCTTACAGTATAAAGTATGCTCAATACTCGCCTCTTATAAGGATCTTGTATATCAGAAATATGCTATAACCTAGAAACGAGCAACGGTCCCTAAGCTTTGTTCGATAAGGCTAAGAGTGCCAAAGAAGGAGTGGAAGTTCAGAGTCAACCTGCTTAAGGCAGTTTGAATACATGCTGGCCATGGTCCTCTAAGGGTGTGATCGAGTAGAGCTCCCATGTTAGCTTGGTATCAGAGCCAGGTTGCTCTCGTCTTGTCGGCCGGAGAATATTTTGATTAATATTATAATATTATATAGTATATAGTATATACATATTATATATTATAATATAGTATGATATAACATCTTATAATATATAGTATTATTATACATAATTATACTATATTATACATATACTAATATATATTTTTATACTATTATAATATATATTATATTATAATATATATGTATATAATATATATTATGTATATATAATAGTTATTCATATTATATACTTAATATATGTTATAATACATATATTTTAATAATATGTATAATGTATTATAATATATATTATATTATTAATATATTATTAATTATAAATATATGTATATATAATTAATATACTATTATACATATATACAATATTAGTATTATACAAAATCTAATTAATAATATATATTACATATAATAGTAATTATTATATGTATTATATATTAATATGTATTTACATATATACATATTAATATAATATTTATATAATTATTATATATATTATAATATAGTATATTAATATATAGTATTATATATCTATCAATATTATATTATATTATTATTATATACTATATAGAATGTATACTATATATATTACATTATTAAAATTAATTTGTATTATAATATTATATAATTATATAACATTAATATGTATTATACATATATAATTATAATATATGTATTCTAATTATATAATATTATATGGATACATATATAATATTACATGTATTATATGTATATTAATAATATAATATATAATGTATAATATAATATAGACTAATATACTATATGTTATAGGGTTTTTGTAATATTACATGTATATAATTAATAATATAATTATATGTATTAAATAATTATAATTTATATGTATATAGTATAATTATATAGTATTATAATATTATATATATTTATATATATGTATACATATTAATTTATTATGTATAATACAATCATATATAATTATTATATAATTAATATAATTATAATATTAATTATATAATATGTATACTATTAATACATAATATACATATTATGTGTTATTAATATATTATATTATATGTTATTATAAATTATTATATATTAATATGTATAAAATAATAATATATAATTAATAGTATATAATATTATAATATATTAATTATATTATATGTATATAATATAATACTATTAATTATATTAATATTATGTATATATTATAATTATTATGTATATATTAAATATAATTATTATAGAGTACATAATATTATAATGTATTGGTAATATATTATATATTATACATATACAATTATTTATTAATATATATGTATTATAGTATATTATAATAGTATATTACATATATTATTATCTGTAATAATATTAGTACATATACATATATATTATATATAATATATACATAAAATACATATATGAACATATATCTATTAATATTATACATACTATATTATATTATAATATATACTATAAGATAATATATTATATATACTAATTAATATTACATTAGTATATATAATATATTAATACATGTATACATACTATTATATTATATGTATATATTATAATATTATAGTATATATGTATATAAAATTAATTGTGTATAATATATTATTAATATATTATATTATATGTATTAATGTATAATATTTATATATGATAACTATATAATTAATACATAGTTATAATATTTATATTAATATATATTATAACATATAATATTATAATAATACGTATATTAATATATACTAATATTATATATGCATATATTAATATGTTAATATAATAGTATTATACATATATAATTATATGTATAAATATAGTTTAATATTATATAAAATGTTATTGTAATTTATAGTATACTAAATATATGTTATCATATATTATTAATTTATATTAATTTTAGAAATGTTATAATTAATATTATATAATATTACGGGAGTGAAGAGTCATGAACCCTTACAAAGACACGTGTCAGAGTGGCAACCTTCATCTAATGACTCCTCACTTTAAGAATGTTGGACATGTCATGCTAGGTTGATCACCAGTATACCTTTACCACCTTCAAGACAGAAATAAGTAGAAGATGATCAATCAAAGGCTGAAGGTAAAAAAATCCCATTAATACTTTAATGGGCCATCCTAAATTCTCTGGTCTCCCAGGAGAAACAAGTTATCTGAAAGAAAGTCAAAGCTATACATCAGAATCAACTGAAACATTTCCAGAATCAAGCATAACAGAGGAAGAGATAGCTAATGTTTCAGCAATCCTTTTGGCTGATGCAGGAGAAAGTCAACCCGTCACTGAACCTATTTCTGATGACTCGGATCAAGAGACTACTGACAGACCATATGTGACACATCCTACTAAAAAGCAAGGTATTAAACCCTCTATTGGTCCTTGGTTTTCATTTGATGATGTACCTATTCAAAAGCGAAGAGAGAAGATGCATATACTATCAGCCTGGATAGATAATGTGCTAAACAGAGAAGGAGCTGATTTAAGAATATTTCTCAAGGAATTCACATCAAGGTTTCTTGGTGTCCTAAGAGAATGTTTCTTGAGCCTTGATGAATACCGGCAATTACAATTGATTGATTCACCAATGCCAGCTGACGTGCTAGGTGAGATAGATAGAGAATTTATCGGTGAGATTTCTTTGTACACCAAGGTTGTGTCTCAAGAATACTTCTCTATCAGGTGCTGATCGCTATTGAAAAAGGATCTAGACAGGCATTTCAAATGAATGCCTGAAAGATTCTACATTTTGAATGGCTATAATGATCCCAATCTGAAGAATGTCTACCTTGCCACTTTACCACAAGAGCTACAACTAGAAATAGCGAGGATGATTCAAGCCATTAAGAAAGACATGGCCCAAATCAGCATGGGATAAATCCATCAAACCTGCTTAGCTGCTCTGGAGAAACTCTGTGAGTAAGAAAATCTCCTTAAATAATTTCAAAATTTTATGAGAAAGCAAGTCATTGTTCCAAAAAAGATAAAGAAAAAGATAAGCAGAAACTCATAAGGAAAAATAAAAACCAAACATACAGGGTTTTTCGAAGGAAGCCATTCAGAAAGAAGTCCACTGACAGATGTTAATGATCCCAATCTGAAGAATGTCTACCTTGCCTCTTTACCACAAGAGCTACAACTAGAAATGGCAAGGATGTTTCAAGCCATGTAGAAAGACATGGCCCAAATCAACATGGGACAAATCCATCAAACCTGCTTGGCTGCTCTAGAGAAACTCTGTGAGCAACAAAATCTCTTTAAATAATTTCAAAATGTCATGAGAAAGCAAGTCATTGTTCCAAAATAGATAAATAAAAAGATAAGCAAAAGCTCATAAGGAAAAAGAAAAACCAAACATACAGGTTTTTTTGAAGGAAGCCATTCAGAAAGAAGTCCACTGACAGATGTTATCTATATGTACAAAAAGGGCATTTCATAAAAGTCTGCCCTACGAGGAAAGGGAAAGTGCCTAAGCTAGTATCACAGACCTTTCACTATCATGAAGTAGATGTTGATGAAGCAGGCATAGAATCCCTCTATTCAAAACAAGATGGCCGTGATTCTGATACAACCTTCGTCCTTCATTAGACATCTGATGGAGAAGATTTAGAAGAGAATGTCCCCATTCTTATGATGAACCAACCTCCAATGCTGAAAACCAACATGATCATACAAGATGGGATATCATCACCTCATCTTGAAGTCAAGGTGCTTCAGTCAAAGTATGACAGGCCTATTAAAGTGATCGGAGTCTTTCATACAGAAGCATGAAAAACTATGATGAACCCAGTTATCCTTCTAGTCGAAGCTTGGGAGTCTCATCATGAATATTTCTTTTCTAAATATGGTCAAACCTTTCATATTGCCTTGATATCTAAACAACCAGTCAGAATTCAAATCCTTCCAAACTGTGTTGTCTCGATCAAAGTCATTGGAAGCAAAC
Source organism: Caryopteris x clandonensis (assembly GCA_028749325.2). Lineage (NCBI taxonomy): Eukaryota > Viridiplantae > Streptophyta > Magnoliopsida > Lamiales > Lamiaceae > Caryopteris > Caryopteris x clandonensis. The sequence continues at coordinate 607,254 of JAPYKT020000021.1, forward strand.
TTCATGGACATGATTTATTAATGGGCTTTGATGTCTTCTTCAAAGCTTAGAAGCTAAAAATATTTTCCCATGGAGTCAAATACAAGAGGACATTCTTACCATTCACACCAACACAAAAGTTGTTCACAGTAAAGGAGATACCAAAACCTGATTCACTTATCAAAAGATTGAAAATATGTTATGTCGAGTCACATGTTGACTTCACCAATCCTCATCCACTTTGGAAGACCTCAGAATTCTATGTTCGACTTTCTTTTAAGAAGAATGGGGATATTAACGCCACTAAAGTTACCAGAAGAGCTGGATTTGTCCCGACAAGAATGAATCAAGCTATTATCCTTAGGCCTAATTGAAGCCACCAACTCAAATTGGGCTTGACCAGCTTTTTATATCAATAAAAGAGTAGAACAAGTTGGAGGAAAGAAGAGGTTAGTCATTGATTACAAACCTCTCAGAAGCCCAAGTCTTTTCCAAATTCGACCTTAAATCTGGTTTCTAGCAAGTGGGTTTACACCTAGATGAAAGGTATAAAACAACTTTTTGCCTACCCACAGCTCAATACCAATGGACAGTTCTGCCATTTGGTCTTAAAGTTGCACCATCCCTTTTCCAAAAGACCATGATGAAAATCTTCGAACCCATACTAAAAAACACCCTTGTCTACATAGATGATATCCTCTTACATTCCAATAATATAGAGGAACATGAACAACTTCTCAACATGTTCATAGACTTGGTACAAAAATATGGGTATTATGCTATCCCAAAAGAAAAGTGTGATCAAGCAAAAATCTATTGATTTTCTGGGCATGAAGATTGAGGATGGGGAGTATGAACCAGGATCACACCTATCCCAAGAACTACATAAGTTCTTGAATAAGCATTTATCTATTAAACAGGTTCAACAATTCCTTGGAATCGTCAACTATCTTAAAGATTTTATCCCCAAATGTTCAACCTATACAAGCAAATTGTCAAAGCTTCTGAGGAAAAGTCCACCTCCTTAGGATGTCGACCAAACTGCAGCAGTCAAATATCTTAAAGAAGTGTGTCAAAAGCACTCACCCTTGAGAATTCCTAGAGATGGCTAATGGATCTTTTAAACAGATGCCAATGCTGTCTACAAGGAGATATCAGTTGTCATATATAGAATTAAAAAATAAGAATTCCATCTGGTGGGATTAATACGTCATTCCCAGCGATTATGGAGCTTAAGAATAAAAGAGTCCCAGAAAAACAGCTATTCAGCTCAAGAGTTCGAGTATGAACCCGAGTTCGACCCAAGACAAGTTCAATCATAATTTATACCTTGTAATAAATACCCATAATAAGGGTAGTCTTGTATTTTTCTAGGCATGACATCTTATCTAGTGAGGTGTACTTAAAGCTATGGTTTATGTTTAAAATAATGTAATACCCATGTTATAAGGGTAGTTGTGTACTTTCCTAGACATGCCATCTCATCTAGTGAGGTGTCTTTGAGATAAGTGTCTTGCATGCAACCTAGCATGACATGTCCTACATGCAACCTTCTTAAAGTGAGGAGTCATTTGATGAAGGGTTCCACTCTGACATGTGTCTTTGTAAGGGTTCACAACTCTTCTTTCCCGAAACTCTATGAATAGGGGAATTGAGTCAAATGTAAAACACACGAAAATAAATAAACACTCCATTTTCCATACATATTAGTTTCAAAGTTCTTAGTTATCTTCTCTAAAGCCTTAAGCCAGTCTATGGCTCATCATATTCTTCATCTTATTATCCTTATAGTATAAAGTATGCTCTATACCCGTCTCTTATGAGAATCTTGTATATCAGAAATATGATATAGCTTAGAAAAGAGTAACAGTCCCTATAGTTCACACAAAGATCAAAATCCATGCTTTCAATTGCTTTTACGTGGTGGATCTGAGCTTTCCTCGATAAGGCTAAGAGTGTCGAAGAAGGAGTGGAAGTTCAGAATTAACCTGCTCAAGGCAGTTTGAATACATTGTGGTCATGGTCCTCTAAGAGTGTGAATGAGTAGGGCTCTCGTGCTAGCTTGGTATAAGAGCCAGGTTGCTCTCGTCTTGTCGGTCGGAGAATATTTTGATTAATACTATAATATTATTAGTATATAGTATATACATAATATATATTATAATATATAGTACTATACATAATTATACTATATTATACATATACTAATATATATTATTATAATATTATAACATATATTATATTATAATATATGCATTTATATATATTAATTATATATAATAATTAAATAATATATAATATATATTATGTATATATATAATACCTATTAATATTATATACTTAATATACGTTATAATACATATAATATAATAATATGTATAATGTATTATAATATATATTATATTATTAATCTAATTATAAATATATGTATATATAATTAATAATATATTACATATAATGGTAATTATTATATGTATTATATATTAATATGTATTTACATATATACATATTAATATAATATTTATATAATTATTATATATTATAATATAGTATATTAATATATAGTATTATATATATTAATATTATATTATATTATTATTAAATACTATATATAATATATACTATGTATATTATATTATTAATATTAATATATAATATTATATAATTATATAACATTAATATGTATTATACATATATAATTATAATATATGTATTATAATTATATAATATTATATAGATAGATATATAATATTACATGTATTATATGTATATTAATAATATAATATATACTGTATAAAATAATATGGACTAATATACTGTATGTTATAGGGTTATTATAATATTACATGTAAATAATTTGTAATATAATTATATGTATTAAATAATTATAATTTATATGTATATAATTATAATATGTATATAATAGTTTTATGTAATAGTATTATAATAGTATTATATGTGATGATATAGTATATTTATAATTATACTTAATATATCATAAAAGTAAATATAATATAACTATATATAATATTATATATTAATGTCTTATATGTCTTATAATATATTTTATTAATATATACAATACATTTTTAATAATTATTAATACATACATAATTACTAAATATATATTATATATTATATATACATAGTATGTATATTAATATTTAATTAAATATATACTATTATTATATATAGTATAATAGTATGTTATAATAGTATATATATAAATAATACATAATATATATTTAAATACTATAATTAATATATATAATTATAACATATGTATAAATAAATATTAATTATATGTACATATGTATGTATAATATATTATAATAGTATTATATTAATGTACATGTTATATAAGATACACAAATTAGTATATATATTTAGATTATACTAATAATATAATATATATATTAATTCATCATATTATATATATAATATACATATAATTACTATTATATAGTTAATATTAGTTATTATATAATATATTAATGTAATATATAATATTATAATACATATATTACTGTATAATATTAATATATTATAAATATATGTATATATAATTTATGTATAATTAATATACGTATTACTATTATATATTTATAGTATTTAATATATAAAATATATGTATTATATAATTATATATAATATATAATATATTAAACTTTATTATAATATACATAATTGTATACATACATATAATATATAATATACATATATACATTAATGCGTATATTATAGAATAATTATAGTATATATATACTATATTATATTAATTATAATTTAATATAATATATTATATTAATTTAATTATGTATATATATACTATATCAATTTAATATATACTGTATTATATTAATTATGTATATATATATTATAATAATAGTATTATAATATATTAATATAATTATGATAATATAATATCATAATTATATTATATATGTATTATCAAGTATATAATATAAATTAATATTATATATAACATAATTATTATATATAATATATTATACTTTATACTCATATTATGATATGTATATATTATATAGTAATATTTAATACAATTATTATTATACATTAATATTATATTATATAATATATTATATTTATATATAATATATTTATAACGTATTATATATATATATAATATCATTATATTATATTTATATAGCTATATATAGTATATGTATGTATATTATTAATTATATGATATTAGTATATAATAATTATATAAATATATATACAATTAATATACAAATATATAATATTATATAATTAATATACGTTATAACTATATATAACTATTATAATATATATTATATAATAGTATATATTACATATATATACATATTAATATATATATTATATATAATTAAATAATATATAATATGTATGTATAATATATTATAATATTATTATATATATAATTATAAATATATATTATATACATATAATTATATATGAATAATATATATGTATACATATTATAATATAATTAATATATGTATAATATTATGCATATATTAATATATATATTATTTTATGTTATAATATAATTAATATAATAATTATTATATTATATAATAATATATATACCATATATAATATATATACTATATATTAATATTATGTATAATAATTATAATTATATATAATAATAATTATAGTATACATAATTATAATTATATATAATAATAATTATAGTATACATAAATACATATTATTGTAGTATATATGTAATAATATGATATATATATATGTATTAATTTATATAATATATATATATAATATAATATACATAATTATATTTAATATATAATTAATTATATATTAATTGTAGTATTACATATATAAAATTATAATATATAATAATATAATATATTATTATATTTGTGGTATTAATAATATATGTTATATATGACTTTCATCCGATCGAGTTCTCAGCGGGATACACTCATCTTTTCCAAAATACTAAAAACGACTCTACCCTCTCGAGGATCTGTATTATATTAATATATAATTGATACTATAATATATTATAATCTTATATACTATATAATATAATAGTAAATATTAAAATTATAATATATTATCGTATTATAATTATTTAATTATGTATATATTTATTATATGTACTATATATTATAATTAGTATGTATATAGATAATAATTTATATACATTATGTTAATTATAATATTATCATAATATGTAATAGTTATAATAATATATTAATAATATAATATTAATATATAATATTATATAATTATATAACATTAATATATAATATTTTATAATGGAATATATAAATACAATTATAGGTATTTGTATATAATATTATATAATAGTTATATATTATACTAATAATATTATATAATATATGTTAATTAATATAGTTATATAAATATTATAATTTATATTAATATATTATTATATATTATACTATATATAATATGTATTACATAAGAGTATAATATATATTAATTAATATATATGTATATATAATAGTTATACATATATTATAACATATATAATTAATAATATATAATATTTATAATATACAATATATAATATGTATTATATTACACTTAATATATAATATATTAATAATATATTATATATTAATCTATATACATTTAAATATTTATTAATATTATATTATGTATATATAATAATTATTATATAAATGTATAATATGTAATATATTAATATATTAATTATTAATATAATATTATTATATTATATATATAATATACATAATTATATAATTATATGTTACTAATAATTATAATATATCTGTATAAAATAATTAATAATATACATTAATATCTATTAATATATTAATAATATATATATACTATAATGGTTAACATATATTATAATATATTTATCATATAAGTATTTATATATAATTATATAAATATATATGAATTATATTTATATAATATAATATTTAATATAATATTACGTAATATAATTATAATATAATTATATAGTATTAATTATCCTATTGTACATATTAATTAATAATAGTAATACATACATATATTAATAATATTATAATTACTTACTATGTATATGTATTATACTACATATTATTAATATGTATAGTAATTAAATATAATATATCGTGTTATAATATAATATACTGTAATATACATTATAATATATTAATTATTATTATAATATATATGTTATTAATGGTAGAAATTAATTTCTATATGTATTTTATAATAAATGCTATATGTGAATATTAATATATATTATATATTATAACATTAATATAATAAAATTATAATTATTAATATTATACATATTTATTAATATTATACATTTTATATATATAATACATACCTACTATAATATACTATTAATATATGATATAATATATAATCATAATGTATATATATTATTAATGTTATATAATATTATAAATATATGATATTAAAGCCACGTTTTATGTTTGAGATAAGTGTCTTGCATGCAACCTAGCATGACATGTATAAATTCATAATATTATAACATATATTATATATTATTTAATTATATATAATATATCTATTAATATGTATATATATGTATTATATAGTATTACATAATATATATTATAATAGTTATATATCGTTATAACATATATTAATTATATAATATTATATATATTAATAGTATATACATATTTATATAATTAATAATATACATACATATACTATATATAGCTATATAAATATAATATAATATAATTATATATAATATGTTATAAATATATTATATATATAAATATAATATATTATATAATATAATATTAATGTATAATAATAATTGTATATCATATTACTATATAATATATACATATTATAATATAACAATAATGTATAATATATTATATAGTATAATTATGTTATATATAATATTAATTTATATTATATACTTAATAATACATAGATAATATAATTAGGATATTATATTATCATAATTATATTAATATATTATAACTTTATTATTGTAATATATATATACATAATTAATATAATATTGTTTATATTAAATTGTAATTATGTGTACCTATAATATACATATTATATAATAAACATATTAATGTATATATGTATATTATATATTATAATGTTATATATTATATGTATGTATATATAATTGTGTAGATTATAATAAAGTATAATATATTACATATTGTATAATAAATAAATAATTATATAATACATATATTTAATATATTATATACTATAAATATATAATAATAATACATATATTAATTATACATAATTTATATATACATATATTTATTAGATATTAATATTATACATAATATAAGTCTTATAATATCATATATTATATTAATATATTACATAATAACTATTATTATCTATATAACATTAATTATATATATATTATATATATAATATTATGATTAATATATATATATTATAATTAGTATAATAGAAATATATATATTTACCAATATGTATATATTATATAATATGTACATATTATACTATTATATATGATATACATTAATATATTAATAAATTTATCTATATTGTCTATATAATATTAAAATATGATATATAGTAATTTTAATTATATAATATATAGTATATTTATATATTATTATATACATAAACTATATTATATTTTACTTATACGTTTTAATATATACATATATAATTATAATTTAAATATATGTTGTTATTATATATTATATAACATTATATTATTATAATATATGATAATATTATTATATAACATAATATAATAATTAATAATACTATTAATATATATAAAATATTATAATCATGTGTATAATTATAATATGTATAATATTATAATATACTATATACATCAATATATAATAATTATATAATTAATATGTACTATTTATAATTAATAATATGTACATATAATTATAGAATTATTTATATTAAAATGTATATTATATACATAATATATACATATTATAATTAATTAATATGATATATAATTAATATACATAACATAAATATGATATAATATATTAGTAATACATATTTTATATATGTATAATTAATTAAAATAGTATTAATAGATATTATTATACTACATATTATTTATAATTTAATATTTATATTAATTATAATTATATTAATATACATACATTAATATACATTCATATACGTACATATTATATATGTTATATTATTATAATATTAAGTATACTATAATATATACTATATTAATATAATAGTATTATCTATTAATATGTCATATTAATAATATACATTAATAGTTATTAATTAATAATATGTTAATATACATTATACATAATACATACATATAATCATATTTATTATATTATATTTATAAATTATAATACCATATATATTATTATAATATATTATATACACACACATTATATGCTAACAGTATATATGTTAAATATATATCAATATATTATATATTATACATATTAATATAGTATAATTATAACACATCATAATAATAGATGAAATATAATTAATAATATTATCATAAATTATTATAAATTTATTATAAATTATACATATATTAATTAATACTATTAATATAAAATAATATAATTTAGATAAATTTTACTAATATAATATACCATATAACTATTAATATATAATACATTATATTAATTATAATATAATATATATATGTTTACATATAATTTATATTATATTATGTACATAATTACATATATACATATATAATTATATGATTATATCAATTATTTATTAGTATTTATAATATTATACATTAATTATTATAATTATATTTATATTAATATGTATAATCTTATATTTATTATAGTATGTATATATAATACTAATAGGTTATAATATATTATGATATGTATAGTATATTATATAATATAATTAATTATAGTATATAGTATATTATTACATATATAATAATTTATTAGTGTTATAAATATATTTTTATAATAGCTATTATGTTATAATTAATATACATAATATATTCATGTATATTATATATTATAAATATTATATATAGTATATATAAATTAATTCATAATATATTATAATTATTCATAATATTATATACGATACTATATTTTATACAATATACTTATATATTATACATTATAATATGTTATATTATATACTACATGTATAATATTTATAATATATATTATAATTTATAAAATATATAGCATATATTAATAATATTTATATGTAATTATAATAACATATATAATATTAATAATATATCATAATAGTATATGTTATTATATTATATGTATATTATATAATTATATATGTATAAATATAATATATTATTAATATTATAATGTATTATAATAGTATATATACATTATGATAGTATAATTAATACATAATATATAATTAATATATATAGACATATATAATATTATGTATAATATATTAATATATATATATGTACATATAATTAATATTTATACATATGTTAGAATTATATATATTATTTATAGTATTTAAATATATATATTATGTATTATTAATTTATATATGCTATTATAACATAATATTATAATGTATATAATATACTATAATACTATATATAATAATAGTATATATTTAATTATAATATTAATATACATACTATGTATATATAATATATAATATATATTTAATAATTAAGTATGTATTAATAATTATTAATAATTTATTATATATATATTAATAAAATATATTATAATACATATAAAAATATAATATATAATAATATATATAGTTATATTATATAATGTACTATAATATATTATATTTACTACTATGATATATTAAGTATAATTATAAATATACTATATTATAACATATAATACTATTGCATACATATTATATGTATATTATATATATTAATTTATAATATATGTATTAGTAGTATACATATTATATAATTAATATAATAATTATTTTATTACATAATAATTATATATGATAGTATTATACATTATAAATTAATATGTATACATATATATAATATTATAATACTATATAAATTATACTATATACATATAAATTATAATTATTTAATACATATATAATTATATACATGTAAAATATATATGTCTCTATGTAATATTATATATTAATATTAATAATATAATTCCTGGAAGAGGATACTTATTCTTTATTGTAAGTCGATTTAGCTCACGGTAATCAAAGCACATTCTAATATAGCCATTCTTCTTTTTTACGAACAAAACCGGTGCTCCCCAAGGTGAAACATTTGGTCTAATAGCTCTTGGATTTGAACCTTAAGTTCTTGTAACTCCTTTGGGGGGCCATAGGGGGCTTTGGAAATTGGTGTAGCTCCAGGTACCAAGTCTATATTAAAGTCCACTTGTCGGTCTGGGGAAATTCCCGATAGACTTTCTGGAAAAACATCTAAAAACTCCCTTACGATTGGTTCATTGGTTAATGGTGTTTCGGGAGACAGAACACTCATCACATTCACCAAGAATCATTCACACCCTTCTTTCTTAAGCATCTTTACAGCCTTCATTGATGATATAATACGTATAACAGGATTGGATTTTGCCCCATGAAAGATTATTTCTACACCATCTAGTGACCGTAGAATTATCCTCTTCTTTAAACAATAGATATCAACTTGATATCTACCCAACCAGTCCATACCCAAAATAGTATCAAAATCGTTCATCTCAAGCATATATAAATCGCCTCCAAATTATGTTCATTGACATAAATAGTTATTCTCACCAATGAATTAGTACTCATTGATTTACCCGAAGGTATATTGATTTCGAGTGGTTCCACTTGCTTAATACTTTTATATGCACACATAGCACAAGGTTTTTTGAAAATAAAGGAATGTGTAGCACTTGTATAAAAAAATCACTAAAGTAGGTATTCCCGCAACCGGTAACATACCTGACATAGTTCCTGGCTCTTGCTCTGCCTCCTTCTTTGTCATACCAAAAATTATAGCTCGTCCTCTTAAACCGGTGTTTAAGGCCCTTCCATTAGATCCACCTTGATTCATTGGACAATGTGATATGATGTGTCTTGGTTCACGACAGCGAAAACATTTGTTTTGTCCATGTAGACACTCACCTATGTGCTTTTTACCACACGTGGTGCATGTCGAAAAGTCAGCTTGTGGTTTGGGCCCAAATAGCCCATCATTCCTCCCTCTTTTATTATGATTTCCTCCTTTCCCTTGGTTGTTCTCGTGCCACTTCCTTTTGTTTGAACTCTCTACCACCTTGTGCTTAGTCTTTTCCATCTCAATGCTGGCAGATATGTGTTCCGCCCTTGCTACAGCTTTAGCGTAGGCCATCGTTCCAAGTCCCGCTAGATGGTGGTGGATCTCGGCACATAATCCATCACGAAATCTTTGAGATTTCCTTTGTGGAGTATCCACCAGGTGTGGGGCGACGACACAAATGATTGAATCTACGTTCACAGTTAGTGACAGTCAAATCGACTTGGGTGAAATCCATAAATTGTATTTCCAACTTGTCCCGATACACCCATGGGTAGTATTTCTACGATATCCTTGAAGTCCTTTCAAGTAAGAGTAATGCGCTCTTCTTCGTTTCTAAACCTCCAGTTCTCATTCCACCAAGTCCTAGTGTTACCCTTCAGTTGAAACACATCACAAGAAATCTTTTGGGCATCGGTGCATGACATGTACTCAAATATGCTTTGTAGAGTGAGTAACCATTCCTCCATGGCAGCCGGTCCCTCAGTACCCTTGAACACAGGGGGTTGAAGGTGACTGAATTGACTGATAACCCGAGCTTATGTTTGTTCGGAAGTAGTTGTTGAGTTGATCGTAGCGTCCTGAAGGAGTGCAGCTAGTCCTGACAACAACTGTTGTTGATTGTTGGGAACCTTATTCCGGGCAGCTTGATCTTGATTGCTGGAAGTAGATGTGGTAGTGTTGTCACATCTAGGTGCCATATTTCTATTACCACAAATATTATAATTCGTGAGTTATAAGTATCAATATAAACTAGATCGTAAACATAAAATAATAAGTAATTTAAAATATATTCCTATCTAAAAGAAGGAAATGAGAAATTATATATATGAAATAAATAAAGGAAGATGCTCGTAATCTATTTCTACTCAACATCATTAATCAATATAGGCTTTTTTTTCATCAGTTCTTCTTCTAGGCATTCAACGTGCGAGACTCATCTTATCTATCTAATCCATGCGACTACAACTCAATACACATAATACTAAGGCATAAATATATGTGTCATAACTCTCATGCATGCATAATAGGTCTTAAATAGGTGTAACCATATACATATCAGGCTTAACGCGTGTAACATAAATCATAACTCATTGCATACCTTTGGAGTTGTCGTGGTAAACGGAAGAAGACGATGAAGCATATAACTGATATATATATATATATTTACAAATATTTCATCATAAATTCAAAAGTTAAACAAGTCTACAGAAATGTAAACCTGTTCTGATACCACAATGTGACAACCCAAATATTTATTTAGATATATATTAATTTATTACATATTTTTAATAAAAAGCATAAGTTACCAAATAAAAAATAAGTAACTAAATATTAAGTAATTTCGTCCTAATAACTAGGTCGTTAAAGAACATATATAAAGAATTAGGACTCTATTTGATTTACTACAAATTTTAAGTCCCCAATGTAAATCATATTAAAATGTGATTAAGTAACCCTACTACATTAAAATTTATAGCAGCGGAAAATATAATTAATTCAACCATAATTAAATGATTATGCAATTCGGAATACTCATAACTTCATATAATCACGAAAGAAGGCTTAAGCATTTATTTCCTAAGATAAGTTAGAAGAAAAACATAACAAACCCTAATGAAATTTCAATTCGCTTATGTATGAAATGTAACCCATAATTCAAAGAAGAATAATAAAAATATGCTTCATCCGCCTGCTCCCGTCGCCTTGACAAACTCCCTATCTAGAAAAGTAGGAAGGTAAAAGGGGGTGAGCTACACCCAGCTCATGAGGTTTAGGCTTGTCAAAATTAAATATAAGATTGTAAAAGCACAATTAGAGAGTAATATGAACGTATTAGGCATAACATAATATAACATCCGTATCAAACGTAACATTTCATATCAAAGCTTGGCCAGCATATAATAGTGGATCAAATTAATGATCTCGTATCAACATATCAAAACATATAACCATCAAATCATACTTTAAACAAACAAAATATTTAAAACTGACAAACCGTATAAGAACCCCACCTCTTACGTGACTTCTCGTAATATTAGAAAAATCTCATGCAAGTGATATGTTTCTAATCCACGTGCCTTATCTCCTTGCCTACATCCTTTCTCATTCAGCAGATCCACGATTCTTCCTCCACTTTTCTTCCTCAAAGCAACTTTCTCTCTTTACCCATTCCTCCCTCAATCTCCATAAATTTGGAGATATCTACACATAGAAGATCAAGAAATTTAAGGATGACGAGACAAGGCGGTTGGCAGATGTTTAAAGCAATGACGCCGGTGGTTCGGTAACAAGAAACGTAGGGAATGGTTTTAATCTGGCCATGGCTAAGGTAGAATAACAATAAAATTTATTGGTGTTTACCTGAAATTCTAAAAAATCCGGATGACGAATGTTGAAGAAATACTGGGGTGTATTTATAGGTTTGGCAGGATTTAAATCTAGATGTATATTCTTAGTGAGAGAGAATATACATCTGTATCTAATCCTCTAACTAATTGAGAGAAAATATCTTCTTTACTAATAAAATGTTAACCTCTGTAACCATAAGATTCTAAGAAAAATATACCGTATCTTGGCTGAAAGTTCTATTATATATATATTTGAGCTTAGAGAAAAATATCATAAGGTCCAATAATCCTAATTGAAATAATAATAAGCCCACGTAAAGTAAAATAAAATTAATCAAGAAAATTAAATATTGCGTAAAAATAATCGGGTATTACAATATTAATATGTATAATAATTAATTATAATATATCATGTTATAATATAATATACTATAATAAACATTATAATATATTAATTATTATTAAAATATATATGTTATTAATAGTTGATATTAATTTCTAAATATATTCATATATGTACTTTATAATATATACTATACGTAGATATTAATATATATTATATATTATAACATTAATATAATATAATTATAATTCATAATATTATACATATTTTATATATTATAATATTATTAATTATATATATTAATACGTAATATATAATTATTATATATATATATTACAATATGACTATAATATATTATTATAATATATACCTATTATATTATATTATTAATATATGATAGAATATATAATCATAATGTATATATATTATTAATGTTATATAATATTATACACATATGATATTAAAGCCATGTTTTATGTTTAAAATAATGTAATACCCATGTTATAAGGGTAGTTGTGTACTTTTCTAGACATTATATCTCATCTAGTGATGTGTCTTTGAGATAAGTTATAAGGGTAGTTGTGTACTTTCCTAAACATGACATCTCATCTAGTGAGGTGTCTTTGAGATAAGTTTCTTGCATACAACCTAGCAAGACATGTATATATTCATAATATTATAATAACATGTAATATGTAATTAATATGTATATATATAGCTATAAATATAAATAGGTATTATATTATATATATTATTATAAAATATATTACATAATTAATATATTAACATAATATATATTAATATACTATATAATAATTATAATATAAACAAATAATTATATTACATACATACTATAGTAATATATACTAATAATTATATTATGTATATACATTATAATTTATATTATATGTATATATTTTATTATTATATATTAATACATTTGGATATATTATATTAAGATTTATAATATGTTATAAATATAATTATATATATTAATAATACATAATATATAATATAGGTATTATATAATTATAATATATACATCTAATATATATTATATCATATATATAATAATTATATGATTATATATACATATAATATACATTGTTATAAGTATATTATATATCATAATATTATAATAATATTAATAATTGTTATATATTATATTATATATTATCATATTATATTATAAATTAATTATTATAATATAATTATTATGTAATATATTACATATTATATATAAATATATTAATATTATACTATATTATAATATATATATATATATAATTGTATATTTTAATAATTATTATACTATAATATATAGTTATAATTAATAATAGTATATGTTATAATATATAATAATTATATATTATAGTATAATTATAATTATTAATATTATATATTATAATGTTATATATATTACATATGTATGTTATCTATGTATAATTTATATTTATATATTATAGTATAATTATAATTATTAATATTATATATTATAATGTTATATATATTACATATGTATGTTATCTATGTATAATTTATATAAAATAATAATATACAATATGTTATGATAATATACATACTAATTAATGTACATATGTATATAATGCATATACTATAATATAGTATAATATAATTAATAATATTATAATTATTATAATAATAATATGTAATATATTATATATAGTATATATAGAAATATATATAATATTAATTATGATATGTATTAATAGTAATAGTAACAATATATATATTATAATACATATATTAATGTATCTAATATATACTATGTATTATGTGTTATAATATTATATAAAATGTCTAATGTATAATTATTATGTATATATTATATTAATTATGTAATGGTTAATATATTATAATAGTATATAAGTACCTATATATTATATACATATATTATATATTAATATAGTTATAATATTATTCATATATAATAATTTATAATTATTATATATGTATTATATTAATTATTAAATATAAATATATTAATTATTAACATATTATATAATTTATACTATATTATAATATATGTATGTCATTGTAACATATGTATACTATACAATATATACTTATATGTATATTAACTTACAATATATATTATAATATACTATAATATTATAATATTATCATATATGATACATATATAATATATAACATATTATAATAATATTATATGTATAATATATTATATATATTCAGTAATATAAAGTGTATAATAAATTATATATTATTGGTATATTATATATATTATGCATATAATTATTATATATAATTATAACATATAGTATACATATATGAATTATATAGTATATTAATTATATAGTATATGTTATAATTATAACATATAGTATACATATATTAATTATATAGTATAATGTAGAATAGTACATAATATATATATAGTATATGTTATAATTATATATAATATAGTATTATATATATATAATATTATAAATACATATTACATTAGTATATTATACATAAGATATAATATATGTTATTATATATGTATATTATAATAATGTATGTTTATATTAATATTAATATGAATATATATTTATATTTATAATAATATGTATTTATTAATATCATATATATAGTACACATATTATATAACTAACATATGTATAATTATATTATAATATATAATAATGTATAATACTATTATATGTAATAATGTAATATATAATATTACATTATTGTATAACATAATATATTATATAATTATGTTAATATACACTATAATATATATGTATACATATTATTATAGACATATACTATATTAATAATTATGTAATAGGTATATTACAAACATAATATTATTATATATTATATTTGAGTAGTTTATTATACATATTAATAATATAATACTATTAATTATATTATGTATATATTATATATTAATATGCATAATATAATTATATATTAATATATTTACGTATTTATAGTACATTATATATTATAATATATATTAATTATATTATTTTATTAAATGTATGTTAATTAAATTATAATCATAATATGTATATATATATATTTATATACATATGTATCAATGTAAAATATATATAATATCATATTAATAGTATTATAATACATATATTAATATATTATATATATACTATGGACTTATAATATATATATATTCATATATATATATATATTATACGTATAATAATATATAATTAGTATAATAGTATATATAGTAGTATGTTAATTATAATATACGTACAAATGTATATATTATGGTATACACATATATATTATATTTATATATATATATAAATATTTTAATATATAGTTATTTTATACTTATATTAACATACTATATTATAATGCAAATATACATATATTACAATTAACTATAAGAAGTATACATACTATATTATAATGCATACTCATATTAACATACTATATTATAATGCAAATATACATATATTATAATATTATATGTATACAGAGGCTTAACCTAGTTGGATTAAGAACTCAGAAGTCTTATTGAAAAAGGATCTAGATAGGCATTTCAAACGAATGTCCGAAAGATTCTATATTTTCAAATGGCTATAATGATCCCAATCTGAAGAATGTCTACCTTGCCTCTTTACCATAATATCTACAACCAGAAATGGCGAGGATGTTTCAAGCCTTGAAGAAAGACATGGCCCATATCAGCATGGGACAGATCCATCAAACATGCTTGGCTGCTCTGGAGAAACTCTGTGAGCAACAAAATCTCTTTAATGAAATGATGGAGAGATGGAAGATTCCTAAAAAAGTATGTGATAAATCTTACCTTGAAATAAAATGTCATTAGAAACCATGCCATTGTACCAAAAAAGATAAAGAAGTTATCTATGTGGACATAAAGGGCATTTCGTAAAAACCTGCCCTATGAAGAAAGGGAAAGCGGCTAAGCTAGCATCACAGATATTTCACTATCATGCAGAAGATGTTGATGAAGCAGACATAGAATCTCCCAATTTAGAACAAGATGGCCGGGATTCTAATACAGCCTTCATCCTTCATGAGACATCTGATGAAGAAGATTTAGAAGAGAATGTCCCCATTCTTATGATGAACCAACCTCTAATACTAAAAACCAACATGATCATACAAGAAGGGATGCCATCACCTCGTCTTGAAGTTAAGGTGCTTCAGTCAAAGTATGACAGGTCTATCAAAGTGATTGGATTCCTTCATACAGGAGCATGAAAAAACTACGATGAACCCAAACATCCTTCCAGACGAAGCTTGGGAGTCTAATCATGAATATTTCTTTGCTGCAGATGGCCAAACCTTTCATATTGCCTTGATATCTAAACAACTAGTCGGAATTCAAATCCTTCCAGACTGTGTTGTCGAATCAAAGTAATCGGAAGCAAACTTCACGGACATAATTTATTAATGGGCTTTGATGTCTTCTTCAAAGCTCAGAAGCTACAAATATTTTCTCAAGAAGTCAAATACAAGAGGACATTCCTACCATTCACACCAAGACAAAAGCTGTTCACAGTGAAGGAGATACCAGAACCTGATCCACTTATCAAAAAATTGAAAAAATGTTATGTCGATTGAAAAAATGTTATGTCGAGTCACATGCAGACTTCACCAAGCCTCATCCACTTTGGAAGAACTCATAATTCTATGTTCGACTTCCTTTTAAGAAGAATAAGGATATTAACGCCACTTAAGCACGCATCCTGGCATGACACCAAAAGAGCTGAATTTGGCCCAACACGAATGCAACGAGCTATTATTGATAGGATATATTTTATCTATATTTATTTATCTTACTTCCCTTGGTTTTGGTTTATAATCATGCTTAGTCCCTGAGTTTTGATTAAAGATTGTGTTTTGTAGGGTAATTGGATGGATTGATGCATTTTGGATATAAAATGGTGGATTTGAAGATATGCAAGGACCAGCCAAAGTTTTTACATAAGGCGTGGGCATGCCTTATCGTCGGATTTGAAGATGTGCAAGGCGTGGGCACGCCTTAGCTCGAAACGCCCATTAACGGAAATGAACATAACTGCCCACTCTTAATTCTCCACTAAGTGATGGCCGTTACATCTGATTTATGAGAATAATTATTGTTAGAATTAGTGGGTGGTAGGAGACACTATATATATAGGGGAGTTATGGAGAGAAGAAACACCTAGAATTCGATACACTCTTTTAATTTTATTTTTTGTTGCAATTCTCCATGGAAGGCTAAGCTTCCTCTTTTCATCTAAGTGAATTACAGAGGACTATGTTCATCCGAATTGTGAGATCTAATTAGTTTTTATTTGTTCTTTCATTTTTGTTATTCATATATCTTCCGTGTGTGATAAATCTTATTGTTTTGATGATTGAATGAGTGGCCAATCTTTTGACTGTTGAAACAATATGTTGCCAATTAGATTGTTAAACCCGTAATTGTTTAACCATTCTAATATAAGTGGTACAATAACACGATTATTTGAACCAATCTGTTATGGAGATATATAATCTAGCTTAAATAAACCTACATGTGCGTTTGTTGGCTAGAATTGGTGGTCTCTCTCTATCTAATGCTATTCGTAAATTAAATTCTATGATTGTATCTAGAATTGTTTATTGATAAGGGAAATAATTAGAGGTTGTACCCTAATTATCGAACAACTAAGCAGAGATAGGTTGTTTTGGTCATACCAACAACTATAACGAATTTAATGATTGAATGAAAGAACCATATTTGCATCCATGATCGATTCTACGAACATATTCTGAAGTTAACCCATAGTTGTATTTGTTTAAACTGAATTTCACTCAAATTACATATTGTTCTTGCTCAATTGAATATTGCTATTCACCAAACCTCAAACCCCTCTGATTTTATTTACAACAAAAGAATAAAAAAATTACGATCCTTGTTCATCGCTATCACAAATCTTTAAGAACAAGTGTTTTATTATTTGTTGGTCTCGACAGCCAACAAATTTTTGGCGCTGTTGCCGGGGATTGGTGTCAAGTTGATTTATTCTTTTATTTATTTTTATTTTGTTATTTGTTCGTTTATATGCCCCGTTCTTCTCGTGCAAGTGAATTCCAATTTGATCTTGAAATTGAAAAGACTGCTAGAAGATTGAGGAGAGAAACAAAATTGAGAAAGCAAGCATTATCATCATCTTCTCCCGGACTGAATTTGGCAGTTTCGTTGGCTGACTCATCAAGTGATTCTGAAACAGAAATAGAGCCAACCATGGCTAATGCAGAAAGAACGTTGAGGTAATTGACTACACCACTAAATGTAAATCAACAACCACTTTGCATTCAATTCCCAGCTGTGGAGGGTGATTTTGAGTTGAAGTCCGGATTAATCCATCTTCTTCCAAGATTCCATGGATTAGAAAATGAAGACCCCCACAAACATTTAAAAGAGTTCCATGTAGTTTGCTCTAGCATGAAACCATAGGGTGTCACGAAGGAACAAATAAAGCTACATGCTTTCCCATTTTTCCTAGCCGATAAAGCAAAGGACTGACTATTTTATTTGCCATCTGGTTCTGTGACTACATGGACGGAAATGGTTTTGTTATTCCTTGACAAAATTTTCCCTGCTTCGAAAGTTGCAAGTATTAGAAGGGAAATTTATGGAATTAAGCAAAAAGATTCAGAAGGGCTTCACGAGTATTGGGAAAAGTTTAAACAACTTAATGCAAGTTGCCCTCAACATGGAATATCAGAGCAGCTTCTCATACAATATTTTTATGAAATATTGCTTCCCATAGAGAGAAGGATGATGGATGCCGCTAGTGGAGGTCGCTTTGCCTCATCGAGGCGATGTGTTTGGAATGCTGGCGCCTCGCTCCTAGGCGAGTGCCTAGGCGCGCCTTTTTAACCACTGACATTAATAATATATATACATTATGATTATATATTATATCATATATTAATAATATATTATAATAGGTATGTATACATACATTACAATAATATATATTATATAATATTCTATAGTAATATATGTATACTATAATGTTATAAAATGTATAAATATTATAACATATTATATACATTTTATAATATTAATTATATATTAATAATTATATAATTATTAATATTATATTAATATATATAATACATACTTATATGTATAATAATTACTATATTATTAATAATATATGTATAATATATATGTATTATAATATGTATAGAAGTATAGTTATTTATATGTATAATATTATATATTATATGTATATATTGTATAATATATTAATATATTAAAATATATTAATATTATAACAGTAATTATATAATATTAATATATATTATTAATATTATTGTATAATAATATTAATATATAACATTATAATATTTAATAGCAATAATTTATATAATATTAAAATAATATGAATTTATGTATAGTATAATAATAATTAAATATAATTATAATTATTTATATATATGTAAAATACTAATATATATTAATCATTAATATACTATTAATTATTATATATAAGTATAACTATGTATATATAAATATATTATTAATATTAATTAATTATTACATAAATAATTATAATTATTATACATAATATTAATATATAGAATATATTATGTAAGTTATATATATATATTATTATATAATATAATAATTATTATATTAATTATATTATAACATATTAATATTAATTATATATCATATTACATAATTCAAGTATATTATAATAAATATATAATAATTTATGATAATATTATTAATTAGATTATATAGTTAATTAATATATATTATTATAACATATAATAATATATGTATTAATATATGCCTAATATTATATATATATATATATATTCATTATATTCTAATATGTATACATACATATTATTCATATATAATTATATGTATATAATATATTTATAATTATAAATATATAATAATATTATAATATAGTATACACATATATTATATATTATTTAATTATATATAATATATCTATTATTATGTATATATATGTATTATATACTATTACATAATATATATTATAATAGTTATATATCGTTATAAAATATAATTATATAATATTTTATATATTAATAGTAAATACATGTTTATATAATCATTATATACTAATATCATATAATTAATAATATACATACATATACTATATATAGCTATATAAATATAATTATATTATATATAATATGTTGTAAAAATATTATATATATATAAATATAATATATTATATAATATAATATTAATGTATAATAATAATTGTATATAATATTACTATATAATATATACATATTATAATATAACAATAGAGAATAATATATTATATATTAAAATTATGTTATATATTATATACTTAATAATACATATATAATATAGTTATGATATTATATTATCATAATTATATTAATATATTATAACTCTATTATTATAATATAAATACATAATTAATATAGTATAGTTTATATTAAATTATAATTATATGTACATATAATATACATATTAATGTATATTTGTATATTATATATTATAATGTTATATATTATATGTATGTATATAATTTTGTATATTATAATAAAGTATACTATTGTATATAATTATAATAAATATATAATTATATAATACATATATTTAATATATTATATAATATAAATATATAATAATAATACATATATTAATTACACATAAATTATACATACTTATATTTATAATATATTAATATTATACATAATATATGTATTATAATATCATATATTATATTAATATATTACATAATAACTATAATTAACTATATAAAATTAATTATATGTATATTATATATATAATATTATGATTAATATATATATATATATTATAATTAGTATAATAAAAATATATATTTACTAATATGTATATATTATATAATATGTAAATTTTATACTATTATATATTATATACATTAATATATTAATAAATATATCTATATTGTATATATATTATTAAAATATGATATATAGTATTTATAATTATATAATATATAGTATATTTATATATTATTATATACATATACTATATTATATTTATTCTTATACGTATTAATATATACATATATAATTATAATTTAAATATATGTTATTATAATTTGGTATATAACATTATATTCTTATAATATTTAGAAAATTATTATATAACATAATATAATAATTAATAATACTATTAATATACATAAAATATTATAATCATGTATATAATTATAATATGTATAATATTATAATATACTATATATATGAAAATATAATAATTATATATTCAATATGTACTATTTATAATTAATAATATGTACATATAATTATAGAGTTATTAATATTATATTGCATATTATATGCATAACATATACATATTATAGTTAATTAATATAGTATTAATATATATTATTATACCATATATTACTTATAATATAATATTTATATTAATTATACATTATATTAATATACATACATTAATATATATTCATATAACTACATGATGTATATGTTATATTATTATAATATTAAGTACACTATAATATATACTATATTAATATATTAGTATTATCTATTTATATATCATATTAATAATATATATTAATAGTTATTAATTAATAATATGTCAATATAAATTATACATAATATATACATATAATTATATTTATTATATTATATTTATAAATTATAATTCCATATATATTATTATAACAATATATAATATAATATAATTAAAAATATAATATTAGTGTATTATATTATATAATATATAATATTATACATATTTATATAACTATACTTATATACATATTATATTACATATATATTATACATATACAATAATATAATATATATTAATAAAAATTATTATACATACAAGTATATATTATATATATTAATATAATATTAATAATTATATAATTATTAATATATATAATTAATATTATATAATGTATATAATATGTTATAATATTTATAAATTTTATAACATTATGGTGTACATAAATTGCTATATAATATTATATTAATATGTATATTAATTATTATAAATATATATCATTATAATGTATGCATACATAGTATGTATATTAATATAGTTAATGTATTAAAACTATTAATACATATAGTATATGCTATATAATATTAATGTATATATAATATATTAATATACTATTAATAATAACTACATATATTATATTACAATATTACATATTTATATTATGTATATTAATAATTAATAGTATATATAATATATTATGTGATATACATATTAATATATATCATATAATATATACTAATTAATATTATTATATATAACATACATCTATATAATATACAAATATGTATATTATAAGTTACTTAATAGTATATTAATTATAATACATATAATACGTATATAATTTATAACAATAATATGTATATATATTATAAATATATATTATATGGTGTTTATATATTATTATATTAATATATTATTATAATATTACAATATATTAATAGTATAATTATATTACTACATATACTATAATTTATAGAATAGTATTAATATATATGTATTATATAATATACATAATATAATTAATAGTATTATTATACATATATTTATGTATTAATATAATAATACTATTAATATTTTGTACTATTATAATAATATATTAATATAATAATTTATGAACACCAAATAATATATATACATATTAATATTATATATTAATATTATAATTATATATATATATTATTATATAGTATATATGTATATAATGTATATGTAATTGTATATATATATGTTAATATTATAATAACATATTATATTATAATAGTATTAATATACATTATAATATACATATTGTTATTATACATAATATAATATATATAATGTATCATATACATATAATTGTAAATATTTATTATAAGTAATATTTATATTAATGTTAGAATATTATAGTATTATATACATTTTATAATGTTAATTATATATTAATAATTATATAATAATTAATATTATATTAATATATATAATACATACTTATATGTATAATAATTATTATATTATTAATAATATATGTATAATATATATGTATTATAATATGTATAGAAGTATAGTTATTTATATGTATAATATTATATATTATATGTATATATTGTATAATATATTAATATATTAAAATATATTAATATTATAACAGTAATTATATAATATTAATATATATTATTAACATTATTGTATAATAATATTAATATATAACATTATAATATTTAATAGCAATAATTTATATTATATTAAAATAATATGAATTTATGTATAGTATAATAATAATTAAATATAATTATAATTATTTATATATATGTAAAATACTAATATATATTAATCATTAATATACTATTAATTATTATATATAAGTATAATATATATAAATATATTATTAATATTAATTAATTATTACATAAATAATTATAATTATTATACATAATATTAATATATAGAATATATTATGTAAGTTATATATATATATTATTATATAATATAATAATTATTATATTAATTATATTATAACATATTAATATTAATTATATATCATATTACATAATTCAAGTATATTATAATAAATATATAATAATTTATGATAATATTATTAATTAGATTATATAGTTAATTAATATATATTATTATAACATATAATAATATATGTATTAATATATGCCTAATATTATATATATATATTCATTATATTCTAATATGTATACATACATATTATTCATATATAATTATATGTATATAATATATTTATAATTATAAATATATAATAATATTATAATATAGTATACACATATATTATATATTATTTAATTATATATAATATATCTATTATTATGTATATATATGTATTATATACTATTACATAATATATATTATAATAGTTATATATCGTTATAACATATAATTATATAATATTTTATATATTAATAGTAAATATATGTTTATATAATCATTATATACTAATATCATATAATTAATAATATACATACATATACTATATATAGCTATATAAATATAATTATATTATATATAATATGTATATAATTATAATATGTATAATATTATAATATACTATATAGATGAAAATATAATAATTATATATTCAATATGTACTATTTATAATTAATAATATGTACATATAATTATAGAGTTATTAATATTATATTGCATATTATATGCATAACATATACATATTATAGTTAATTAATATAGTATTAATATATATTATTATACCATATATTACTTATAATATAATATTTATATTAATTATACATTATATTAATATACATACATTAATATATATTCATATAACTACATAATGTATATGTTATATTATTATAATATTAAGTACACTATAATATATACTATATTAATATATTAGTATTATCTATTTATATATCATATTAATAATATATATTAATAGTTATTAATTAATAATATGTCAATATAAATTATACATAATATATACATATAATTATATTTATTATATTATATTTATAAATTATAATTCCATATATATTATTATAACAATATATAATATAATATAATTAAAAATATAATATTAGTGTATTATATTATATAATATATAATATTATACATATTTATATAACTATACTTATATACATATTATATTACATATATATTATACATATACAATAATATAATATATATTAATAAAAATTATTATACATACAAGTATATATTATATATATTAATATAATATTAATAATTATATAATTATTAATATATATAATTAATATTATATAATGTATATAATATGTTATAATATTTATAAATTTTATAACATTATGGTGTACATAAATTGCTATATAATATTATATTAATATGTATATTAATTATTATAAATATATATCATTATAATGTATGCATACATAGTATGTATATTAATATAGTTAATGTATTAAAACTATTAATACATATAGTATATGCTATATAATATTAATGTATATATAATATATTAATATACTATTAATAATAACTACATATATTATATTACAATATTACGTATTTATATTATGTATATTAATAATTAATAGTATATATAATATATTATGTGATATACATATTAATATATATCATATAATATATACTAATTAATATTATTATATATAACATACATCTATATAATATACAAATATGTATATTATAAGTTACTTAATAGTATATTAATTATAATACATATAATACGTATATAATTTATAACAATAATATGTATATATATTATAAATATATATTATATGGTGTTTATATATTATTATATTAATATATTATTATAATATTACAATATATTAATAGTATAATTATATTACTACATATACTATAATTTATAGAATAGTATTAATATATATGTATTATATAATATACATAATATAATTAATAGTATTATTATACATATATTTATGTATTAATATAATAATACTATTAATATTTTGTACTATTATAATAATATATTAATATAATAATTTATGAACACCATATAATATATATACATATTAATATTATATATTAATATTATAATTATATATATATATTATTATATAGTATATATGTATATAATGTATATGTAATTGTATATATATATGTTAATATTATAATAGTATTAATATACATTATAATATACATATTGTTATTATACATAATATAATATATATAATGTATCATATACATATAATTGTAAATATTTATTATAAGTAATATTTATATTAATGTTAGAATATTATAGTATTATATTATAATATATATTATTAATATATACATATTCATTATATATATAATACATATATAATGGATTAATATATATGTATGTCCATAATAATTACATATATTATAACATATATTATTAATAATATTATAATAATTTATACTATATATTAATTCATATGTTAATACCATATTTATTAATTTAACATTATATATATTAATATAACATATATAATTTTACCTATATAATATGAATATTATATATTATTAATTATAATAAGAAATTTATAAAATATATTACACATTATAATGTTGTTAATAATACATTATATATATATATTATAGTTATAATATACTATTTAATAATATATATACCATAACATATATGTTCAAATGTATATATTATGGTATATACATATACATTATATATAATATATATATATTATAATATATAGGTATATTTTTAATCGTATTAAGATACTTTATTATAATGTAAATATACATATATTATAAATATATACTATAATAATAATAACATATAATTATATATAATGTTACATATTATAATACTATACAATATATTATATATAATAGTATAATATATGTGATTATATTATAATATTATATATTTATATATAGTAATATATGCAAATTTACATTATAATATAATATGTTAATATGAGTATAATATAAAAATATATTATAATATATATATATATATTTAATATATAATGTATATGTATATACCATAATATATACATTTGTACATATATTATAATTAATATACTACTATATATACTATTATACTAATAATATACTATAAAACATATAATATATATATGAACATATATATTATAATAAGTCCATAGTATATATATAATATATTAATGTATGTATTATAATACTATTAATATGATATTATATATATATTACAGTAATACATATGTATATATATTAATATATAATTATATTATGCATATTAATATATATAATATATACATAATATAATTTATAGTATTATTATAATATAATAGTATTTTATTATTAATATGTATAATAAACTACTCAAATATAATATTTATTAATATTATGTTTGTAATATACTATTAATAATGTATTATCTATATATTAATATACAATACATTACATAATATTATACTATATATTATATAATATAAAATACATATTATATATACCTATTAGTTAATTATTAATATAGTATATGTCTAAAGTAATATGTAGACATATATGTTATAATATATATTAACATAATTATATAATATATTATGTTATACTATAATGTAATATTATACATATAATAGTATTATACATTATTATATACTATATATATGATATTAGTACATATAATAGTATTAAATTACATACACATATATACATATAATATACACATTTTAAATTATATTACATACATACTATATATAATATGTTAATATATATTATAATAATTATATAATATTAATATTATAAAATTATATATAATATAATACCTATTTATATTAATAGCTATACATATATACATATTAATTACATATTATATGTATAGTTATTATAATATATTATTATATTATTATAATATTATGAATTTATACATGTCATGCTAGGTTGCATGCAAGATATTTATCTCAAAGACACCTCATTAAATGAGATGTCATGTCTAGGAAAGTACACAATTACCCTTATAACATGGGTATTACATTATTTTAAACATAAAATGTGGCTTTAATATCATATATGTATAATATTATATAACATTAATAATATATATACATTATCATTATATATTATATCATATATTAATAATATATTATAAAAGGTATATGTTATAATAATATATTATAGTCATATTATAATATATATACATATATATGTGATACCCCAAGTCCCTCACTACTCATTGGCCAATATAGTTCATGCATTGCATTTATTTTATAATTTTATTTGTTATTTAAATTGCATTTTTATTTGTATTGCGGCTTGTATTTAATTATGTTTGCAATGTTACTTTTAAATTTTAAGGGTTTACAGTATAGGTTGGAACCCCTTGGGTCAAATGTCGAGGAACAGAAATTATGTGTCAAGCATTAATAATATAGAATTACACGTAGTGAGTTAATAATAATAATAATAATAATAATAATAATAATAATAATAATAATAATAATAATAATAATAATAATAAAAATAATACGAAATGGGGTAAAAATCTTGAAGGATATATATATTTTTTCTACATAATTTAATTTGCATATACATATAAACTTATATGTGTGGGTATATCAACTACACAATAAATTATTATTTAGTATTCAACATGGGTTTAGTTATATAAAAAAATAAATAAATAATAATAGATAATAGTACTAACCTTTGCATGTGTTGGTTGTGTATATATAATTAGTGTGTGTGCGTGTGTTTATATATAACTAGTGTGGGTGCGTGTGCATATATATATATATATATTGATAATAAATGTGTAAAAGTTAAGTCGGTCGTTAACTTAAGAGTTAAGGAAAAAAAAAGGGGCTTCATTCCTTTGATAAAAAAAATAAAGAAGAGAGAGGGGAGGTAGAAGAGAAGGTTGCGGAGAGGAGTAGTCCAGTGGAAAAGAAAAGAAAAGAAAAGTAGAGAGAGAGAGAGAGAGAGGAATTGGTGAAACATGGATAGACTCTCTGATTATGATTATTTATTAATCTAGCTCTTTCCGGTGCACAGTAAAGGGGTCATGGGCCATATAAAGATAAAGTATCCCAAAACATGGGTGAGGGTTTCAGTAGTATACATTTCACGTCTCTTTTAAAGTTTCTGCAAATATTTAACTTATCGTACATGTATGATTTCTGCTTATCGGGCTTTAGCTCACTTAGTTTGTACATTGCAGGTGAGCATGATGATGATGTGTAAGCTCATGGTTTACCAGGCATGTTGTTCGTGCTTTAACAAGCTTTTAGGATCGGTGTACATGGATGACGACCTTTACGGCTAAACCATGGGCTTACTATGCTTATGATCTCATTTGTTTTACTTTTGGGGTCTTGTATAATAGTACTGAACTTTTGATGTGTAAATATTGGTGTGATTGTGGCGGATACTTTTGCATCTGGATCCTTATTTATAAGTGTGGATAAATCTTTATGTAAATCTGTTATATGTGTGGATTTTGCTTGGGCGTAAATGAGTCTTTGTTTAGGAGATGAGTTGTACCTCGTAAATATGCTACAGGTGAACAGGTGAATGAAAAAAATTACAAGTTTAACCAGGTTAAAAGTAATCTATATTGTGAGTTATAAGGGTGAGGGTGTCACAATATTTAATAAGTATATATTACTTATAAATATATATATAATTAATTAATTATATTATAATATATATATACATAATATGTATAATATTAATGATTTTAATTATATTATATTAATGTTATAATATATAATATGTATTAATATTTAAATATAGTATATATTATAAAATACATATATGAATATATTTAGAAATTAATATCTACTATTAATAACATAAATATTATAATGATAATTAATATATTATAATGTATTACAGTATATTATATTATAACATGATATATTATAATTAATTATTATACATATTAATATATACTAATAATATGTAGTATAATACATATACATAGTACGTAATTCTAATATTATTAATATATGTATTTATTACTATTATTAATTAATATGTATAATAGGATAATTAATACTATATAATTATATTATATTTATATTACATAATATAATATTAAATACTATATTATATAAATATAATTCATATATTTATATAATTATATATAAATACATATATAATGCATATATTATAATATATGTTAACTATTATAGTGTATATATATATTATTATTATATTAATAGATATTAATGTATATTATTAATTATATTATAAATATATATTATAATATTAAGAACATATAATTATATAATTATGTATTATATATATAATATAATTATATATATAATATAATTATATAATAGTTATATCTATAATATATAATATATAATATTTATTAATAGGTAATCAATGTATATAATTATTAATAATATTATATTAATAATTAATATATTACCTATAATATATTTATATCATAATTATTATATATACATAATATAATATTAATAAATATATATAAATGTATTATAGTTAATATGTATTAATTATTTATAACTATTATTATAATACTATACTATATAAAAAGTATATTATGTATACTATATGTTATAATTATATATAATATAGTATTATATATGTATAATATATTATACATACATATTAATATTAGTATATTATAGATAAGATATAATATATGTCATTATATATGTATATTATAATAATGTATGTTTATATTAATATTAATATGAATATATATTTATATTATAATAATATGTATTTATAAATATCATATATATAGTATACATATTATATAACTAACATATGTATAATTATATTATAATATATAATAATGTATAATATTATTATATGTAATAATGCAATGTATAATATTACATTATAGTATAACATAACATATTATATAATTATGTTAATATACATTATAAGGTATAGTATAATATTATATAATGTAATATATATACATATATTAATACGTATATAATATATTATTAATAGTATAATGCAAATTATACTATTAATAGTATATAATATATTATTAATAGTATATACCCGGTTTCTGGGTCCATTCTCATCATTTTATCCCAGAATATACATTGGCTGATTCGCCATAAAAAGGGTGCACCATAGCTGGTATAACCTACTATTGGTGTCCACTTCCATATCCATGGAATACCAAATTCAATAAAGAAAAGACAAGTAGTCTTCCCTTCAATGAAATATTCAGAAGATTTTCCCTGTATAACAGGGGAGACTGATATCCAGTCTTTCATAAGACCATGGAAAAGGTCTGGCAAAATTTTTGCCGAAGGTCCAAAAGTTCTCCACCATGTAAAGAACCAATTTGGAATTGGTCTGTGAAAAATATTTTCACAAACTTTTATAAACCAAGAGTGTTTATGCCTCTTGTTCTCATATAAGAGAGTTTTTTCAAAACTTTTGATATAATCGAAGTAATTGAATTTAAAATTCATATTATGAAGCTGAGAATAAAATTCTTTCTCTGCTAATGGAGATATACCCCATTCTTCAAAGGATATAACCTTTTTGATAATAATTTTGGAAAAGTTATAATCTTTTCCTTTTTCTCCAGAGGAGAAATGATTTATCTCAACACTATTAGTGGAGAGAAGGAGAGTTTCATAATAACCTCTCTGTTTATAAGACCCAGACACGTATGACGTGTTAGAAATATATCTTTCCATAATGGTCCAAGGACTATCAGCCCATTGAGTATCTCTTTCTTCTATTAGAAGAATAAGTTGTCGATTAATATTTTCGACAAACATTTTTTCATTTTCATCTTCTTTTGCTATATTAGCATAAGAATTCTGAGTATCCTCAGGAGAGATATTACTCTCTTTTCCTTTTTGTTTTTGTTTAAAGAATTCTTGAAACTCTTTATCAAGATCAGAGGTATTACCTCCATAGGAACTTGCTGTATAAGCAATATTCTGGGCAATCAATTTTTGTTTGCCATGTTGAACAATAGTTCTGGGTTGAGATTGAGGGATATAACCCCTTCCTCCTCTTCCTCTCTAAGAGGTAATGTTTCCTCCACTAGTACTTCCTCTTCCTCTATTAGAGGAATAGAAATTGTGATCCGGGAAACTCATTCCTGCAAGAATTCACGAGTAAGAAAATCAGGCAAATAATTATCAATGCATTTTTTATAAACAATAACAAAATCAAAAGGAGCAAGATGTGCTTGCCATCTGGCAAACATCTGCTTTGATACATCATGTTTAAAATCTTTATTAAACATGAATTTTGCTGCATTGCAGTCTGTTTTGATTATAAATTTCTGATTATATAAATCATCTTGAAATTTTAAAACACACTTAACAATGGCAAGAATCTCTTTAGCCACTGTTGAATAGTTTTTCTGGGCATTATTCCATTTCCCAGAATAAAATCGAACAAGATATTCTTGTTTTTTATGGGGATCAACCTGTTTAAGGATTCCTCCATAACCAATATCAGAAGCATAAGTTTCAACAATTTTTTCCCATAAAGGATTTGCAAGCATAAGACATGGAAAGTTTTTAACCTTCTCTTTAATTCTTTTAACAGCCTTGGTATGATTATCATTCCAAGGAGAAGGATTCTTTTTAAGTCTATCATATAAAATAGCAGTATCTTCATTAAGATTTTTTATATAAGAAGAAATATAATTAAGATTTCCTAAAAACCTTTGTAATTGGGTTTTATCAGTAATGATATCTGGAAATTTATTTCCAAATTCAATACTTCTTTGAATAGGAATAATATTTCCTTTGTCAATTATATGACCAAGAAATCTAATAGAAGATTGAAATAAAAGCATTTTTGGTTTTGAAATAACAAGACCATTTTTAATAACAATTTCTTTAAACATATTTAAATGTTTAAAATGGGTTTCAATGTCTGTAGAAAAGACAAGAATATCATCAATATAAACGATGATAAAATTGCTAAATGGGTAAAAAATGTCATTCATAATTTGTTGAAATTCTGAAGAAGCATTTTTTAATCCAAATGGCATAACTGTCCATTCATAATGTCCAAATGGAACATTAAAGGCAGATTTATATCTATCAGATTCATTAATTTGAATCTGCCAAAATCCAGATTTTAAATCAAATTTAGAAAAGACTAATGCATTAACAAGTCTATCAAGAAGATCCTTCTTATTAGGAATAGGATGTCTAATCCATTTTAAAACTTTATTAAGAGGTTTATAATTTATAACAAGTCTAGGAACTCCTCGTTCCTACTCAGAATGTTTATTAACATAAAATGCAGTACAAGACCAAGGAGAATTAGAAGAAGTTATTAACTTCTTTCGAAGTAAAGAATCAATTTTTTTTTTACATAACTCTAAATATTCAGAGTTCATTTGACAAGGTCTAGCCTTGGTAGGAATATCTTTTTCACAGAAATTTTCTTCATAAGGAAGAGAAATAATATGCTTTTTTCTATCCCAAAAAGCATTTGGCAAATCATTACAAATATCAATAGAAAACTTATTATGAATAAGTTTAATTTTTTCCTGTAATTTAAGATTTTTTAGTTTTTCCTCAATAGTTAAAAAACTCACTTCTTCTTTTAAAGAATTTATTTGAAAGGTTTTTCTTTCAATCTGTTCTTGAAGTTCATTTAAAACTCTATTAATGGGTTTTGTAATAAAATCAAAAGATATAGGTTTTCCTTCAAAGGTTCCAATTAAACCTTTTTCTTTGACAACAGCCAAAGGATAAATTTTATAAATAAAAGGTAAGCCAAGTATAAGCTGGCTTGAAATATTTTTTGCAAGAAGAAAGCTTGTTGAAATGCAATTTCCATTTTTGCAAACAAAAGCTTTTGGAATTTTGAAATTTATTTCAAGACGCTCATCTCCAGCATGAGAAAGTGAATGTTTGGTTTTATGAAAATACCTGGTAGGAATTAATCCTTCCTGGATGACATTTAAGTCAACACCACTATCAATCATGGCAATAAAATCAAATTTTTTATTTTTTATAAGAAGAGTAATTTTTGTATATCACTTTTGTGATATAACCATAGAAATAGTAGACAAATAATTTTTTTCTAATGGCATAAAATGCTCAATAGAATCATCAGGAATATTATCAATTTCCTTTTCTTTATCTTCTAAAAGATAAAGTCTTTGATGAAAATCCTTATTAATATGATAAAGATTTTTAATCTCATTCTTGAGATTATCAATTTCATGAACTAAATCCTGAGTAGAAACAGGATTTTTCTTTTCATACTTCTGTCTAAGAAGTTTATTTACTTCGGACATGGAGTATGTATTCTCAGTATTTTGAGAAACAATATTACAAGTATTACTAGTAGATGGAGTATCTTCCATTTGATCAATTATACTAGTTCTTAAAAGAGGATCTTTAATTCTTTTAAGAAATTCTAGCAAATTATCATTAGTCAAGACACTTAAATTAAGATCTTGAAACTGAGACATAAGTTTATGAAACTCATCAGTATTTTCAGTATTACTGATTTCTTTTGAAGAGCGAATACAAGGTTGTCCTTGTACACATGCTTCACAATCTTCACAATTTTATATTATATATATGCATATTATATTATATATATATTATATAAATTAATTCATATTTACATATATATTATATTATATTACATGTATTAATATAAATTATAAATATGTATTTTATGTTAATATAAGTATATTATATGTATTAATTATAAATATGTGTTACATGTTAATATTTATAATATACATATTATAATAGATAATATACATATTTAATATTATAATAATTATAATATGTATACATTATGTAATATAATAATATTAATTATTATAATATGATATATAATTAATATTATATTAGTATACATATATAATTAATCTATATAATATATACTTATAATAGTTATAATATAATATATTATATAAATTAGTGTATAATAATATTATATTAATATATATAGTATACTATAACATATTAATTATAATATTATAATTAATATATTATAGTATATATTATAATATATAAATATGTATACATAATATACATTTCTAATTAATACATTAATATTTTATAAATATATTAATTATGTATATAT
Source organism: Caryopteris x clandonensis (assembly GCA_028749325.2). Classification (NCBI taxonomy): domain Eukaryota; kingdom Viridiplantae; phylum Streptophyta; class Magnoliopsida; order Lamiales; family Lamiaceae; genus Caryopteris; species Caryopteris x clandonensis. The sequence continues at coordinate 643,703 of JAPYKT020000021.1, forward strand.
GTATTATAATATATACATAATTAATATATATTAATGTATATAGTTAATATATATTATAATATATTATTATTATACATATCCTATTAATGATATATATATAGAATGTATTATAATGGTAATATAATAATATATATTAATATTATTATATTATGAATATTAAATATATTATATAAATTATTCTAATATATATGTCATAATATATTATAGTATATATATTATAAAATTAATATATTTATGTATATAATAATATATATAATATAAAAATATATAATAAAATTAATATATTTATGTATATAATAATATGTATAGTATAATTATAATTATATATAATTATAATTATTTATATATTTGTATAATACTAAAATATATTAATCATTAATATATTATTAATTATTATATATATGTATAACTATGTATATATAAATATATTATTAATATTAATTAATTATTACATATATAATTATAAATATTATAAATAATATTAATAAATAGTATATATTATATATGCTATATATATTATTATATAATATAATAATTATTATATTAATTATATTATAACATATTAATGTTAATTATATATCATATTATATAATTATATTATATCATAATAAATATATAATAATTTGTGATAATATTATTTATTATATTATATAGTTAATTAATATATATTATTATAACATATAATAATATATATATATAAATATATGCATAATATTATACATATATTAATTATATTATAATATGTATACATATTTAATTATATGTATAGAATATATAATTATTATTATATATATAATAATATTATAATATATTATACATATATATATATCATATATTATTTAATTATATATAATATATCTATTAATATGTACATATATGTTTTATATACTATTACATAATATATATTATAATACTTATATACAGTTATAAATTATATTAATTATATAATATTATATATTTAATAGTATATACATATTTATATAATTATTATATTCTAATATCATATAATTATTAACATACATACATATACCATATATAGCTATATAAATAAAATATAATTATATTATATATATAATATGTTATAAATATATTATATAATATATTATATAATATAATATTAATATATAATAATAATTGTATATAATATTATTATATAATATATACATATTATAATAACTATAATATATTATATATTATAATTATGCTATATATAATTTTAATTGATATTATATACTTACTAATACTTATAATATAATTATAATATTATTTTATCATAATTATATTATTATATTATGACATTATTTTTATAATATATATAAATAATTAATATAATATACCATATATTAAATTATAATTATGTGTACCTATAATATATTATTATAATAGTGTTATATTATATATATGTATTCTATAATATACATATTAATGTATATATGTATATTATATGTTATGATGTTATATATTATATGTATGTATATAATTATGTATATTATAATAAAGTATAATATATTACATATTATATATAATTATAATAAATATATAATTATATAATACATATATGTAATATATTTTATACTATAAATATATAATAATAATACACATATTAATTATACATATATTTATGATATATTAATATTATACACTAATATATGTATTATAATATTATATATTATATTAATATGTATTACATAATAATTGTTATTAACTATATAACATTAATTATATGTATTTTATATATAATATTACGATTAATATATTATTATATAATAAGTATAATATAAATATATATATATTCTAATATGTATATATTATATAATATGTACATTTTATACTATTATATATGATATACTTTAATATATTACTATATTAATATATATATATATTGTATATATATTATTAAAATATGATATATAGTATACATAATTATATAATATATAGTATATGTATATATTATTATTACATATACTATATTATATTTATACTTATACATATTGGAAGTAGAAATATGTTTAAGTTCATCTATGGTCTAACACATCTTCTCTTTATGAATATATTTCATAAGAAAACTAGTGTTAAAAACACTAGAATTGAGGAATTTGAAATTCCTGAAAATTTAGATTTATTGAATAAATGGACTATTCCAACGATAAAACCAAATCTGGTTTATGAATTATGAACTTTTGAGAAATTAGATATCAAACAAGTAGTTGAAACTACTGAGTCTGCAATATCTCTTAATGATAAAGAGATGACTATTCGTCTCTTGAATGAAAGAGATATTCAACCTTTTATTGATACACATAATTTTATCCATATAGGATGCATTCAAATTGCATTTAGACCTTTAACTTTAGAAGGTCTACCAGAAATGTTCATGGCAACTCTTAGAGGTGCTAGAAATCTAGATTTTACCCATTCTATAATGGGAATGATTCAATCTAGTCTGGCACATGGACCAGTCTATTTTGATGTATATCCAAATCTTTCAGTTTCATTAACTGATAGAAATATTTTGGATACTTTGACATTAAATGTCTGTACAGAAAATTATAATTATGTTTCTGGAACAGAAGTCATATGTATCTGTTATCGTATATATTTTAAACCATTATATACTCTTAATCCTATGTGTAAAAGAGTAGATAAAAAGTCTAATGAGACTATTTTAATAGAAACTAATTTTGGAAAATCCAATATTACTACTCGTAGAGCCATTAAATGAGAAGAAATTAAATTCCCAGAACACTGGACTCTTAGACAGGCTATGCCTAAAATCCCTGTTGTTAATAATAGATTACAACAGATTATTCAGAATAATGAAGGATCAGTGCAAATTAAATTTGCTCCTGACCAAAGGAAGTTAATATCTTCCTCGAGATCATTATCTAGATCTCAATCTAATCATTCTTATATTTCTCCTTTTCATTATGATGTGGAACTACCACAGACTTCTAGAGCATCAACGTCTTCTTATTTTCAAGAAGATGATAAATCTCAAGAAGATCATAATGAAAATATTGTTATTGATAAAAACAAGATTTTACATAATAATGTTTATACTATTAAAGATACTGATACAGTATCACAAATGAATTTTACTATTTAATATGACTAGTACAACCAAACTTGATTTTACAAAAGGATCTGTTATCAGAAAGCAGATTAATGATGAATTCTATTTACCCAAATGGGAACCATTTAGAAAATGGTATTTTAAAAGTTTTACTAAAAAAGAATATGATTTCTTTTTAGAAAATTTTTTTAAGTTCTGTAAAGAAAAAATTGAAATTATTTATTTCATTCCTTGGTTTTTTAAAACCTTTATTACTGATTATATTTCGGTTATTGATAGAAGTTATAAACTTACTTCTGGACAGATTAAAAAATCTGTTTATCCACCTCAACAACCTTTTCAAATTGAGAAGAATGATAAATCTTTCAATTTTACTGCCTTTTCAAAAATATTTGAAACAGATATGCTTCCTATTACTACGAAGCATATAAATCAATTAATTGAAAATCAAAATTATACAAATTTGTATTTAACTATTCTTGGTGAAGAAATGATTTCTTTACATGATAGAGTTGAAAAAATTATTTCAGCTATTAATCAAATTAAACCTGATGTTCATATTGAAAAGAAAAAGGATATTTCATCCGTTGTTTCTTCTTCAATACAATCTCCTCCTTTGATAAAGGATTTTAAACTTAAATCTTCTGTTTCCGATTTGGAAAAATTATTAGAAGAGAAATTTAAAGCTTTTAATATTTCAGCTTTAGATAATGAAGAAGAATTTCAAAAATAATTTCAAAATCCTTCTTTTTCTACTTCTGTTAATATTACATAAGAAATAAATAAAATGAAGTGGGCAGATAGACCTACTCAGAGCAGGTACTATTACAATAGACCTTCTCCTGTAGATATTCTTCATGAAGAACAAGAATATTATATTTCCAACAATTATAATGGGAAAAGTATTGATGAATGGAATTTAGATGGTTGCACTGATAGGCACATCTATAATCTTGCATATCGAATGATGATGTATAGTACTGTGTGTAAGGTATCTGGTAATACAGATAAAAATATTGCTGGTATGATTACTGCTAGTTTTACTGGCCAACTTAAAGGTTGGTGGGATAATTATTTATCCCATGAACAAAAATCTTCTATCCTTAATTCTATTAAGGAAGAAAATAATATTTCTGTTGAGAATGCTGTTTATTCATTAGTTCTTACTATTATTGATCATTTTACAGGAAGGTTTACTGATAATGGAGAGAATATTAGAACTCTTCTCAGTAACCTTAGATGTAAGGCACTGTCTGATTTCAGATGGTATAAAGATACATTTTTAACTCGTATCTTTGAATTACCAGACTGTAATAACAGTTATTGGAAAGCTAAATTTATAGATGGCCTTCCTAGTCTTTTTGCTGAAAGAATTCGTAGAGTTCTTAGGCAAGATAATATTTCTATACCTTATGAAAATTATACTTATGGTAATTTAATATCAACTTGTATTCAAGAGGGTTTAGCCCTATGTAATGAGTTGAAATTAAATAACCAAATTAGAAAGCAAAATTTGCTTGAGAAAAAACAACTTGGCCAATTTTGTGGTCAATTTGGTATGGAAAACCCTAATAAAGGGAAAAAACGTCCTTCTAAATATTTCAGGGAAGGAAAACTTTCTAAAGGAAAGAAAAGACATTATTCTGATAGAAGAAAATAATTGAAAAAATCTAGAACAGATTTTTATAAAAAAGATAAAAGAAAGAAAAAAGAGTTTTCTATAATATGTAGAAAATGCAAAAAACCTGGTCATTATGCTAACCAGTGTTGGGCAAAAGATAGGATTAAAACCCTTGATATAGATGATGATTTAAAAGAAAAAAATTGCAAAATTGTTTTAGATTCTGATAATAATAAATCAGAAAGCTCAGATACTGAGTATTCAGAATCATATGATTCTGAAGATCTTCAACTTCTTGATAATGAATCTTTATTATCAGAAAGTGAAGATTGTGAAGCATGTATACAAGGACAACCTTGTATTAGTTCTCGTTCTTCAAAAGATATCAGTAATACTGATAATACAGATGAGTTTTATAAACTCATGTCACAATTTCAAGATCTTAATTTAAGTGTCTTGACTAATGATAATTTGCTAGAATTTCTTAAAAGAATTAAAGATCCTCTTTTAAGAACTAGTATAATTGATCAAATGGAAGATACTCCATCTACTAGTAATACTAGTCAGGTTGTTTCTCAGAATACTGAGAATACATACTCCATGTCCGAAGTTAATAAACTTCTTAGACAGAAGTATGAAAAGAAAAATCATGTTTCTACTCAGGATTTAGTTTATGAAATTGATAATCTCAAAAATGAGATTAAAAATCTTTATCATATTAATAATGATTTTCATCAGAGACTTTGTTTTTTAGAAAATAAAGATAAAGAAATTGATGATATTCCTGATGATTCTATTGAGCATTTTATGCCATTAGAAAAACATTATTTGTCTACTATTTCTATGGTTATATCACAAAAGTGGTATACAAAAATTACTCTTCTAATAAAAAATAAAAAATTTGATTTTATTGCCATGATTGATAGTGGTGCTGACTTAAATGTCATACAGGAAGGATTAATTCCTACCAGGTATTTTCATAAAACCAAACATTCACTTTCTCATGCTGGAGGTGAACGTCTTGAAATAGATTTCAAAATTCCAAAAGCTTTTGTTTGCAAAAAAGGTAAATGCATTTCAACAAGCTTTCTTCTTGCAAAGAATATTTCAAGCCAACTTATTCTCGGCTTACCTCTTATTTATAAAATTTATCCTTTGACTATTGTCAATGAAAAAGGTTTAATTGGAACCTTTGAAGGAAAACCTATATCTTTTGATTTTATTACAAAACCCATTAATAGAGTTTTAAATGAACTTTAAGAACAGATTGAAAGAAAAACCTTTCAAATAAATTCTTTAAAAGAATAAGTGAGTTTTTTAACTATTGAGGAAAAACTCAAAAATCCTAAATTACAGGAAAAAATTAAACTTATTCATAATAATTTTTCTATTGATATTTGTAATGATTTGCCAAATGCTTTTTGGGATAGGAAAAAGCATATTATTTCTCTTCCTTATGAAGGAAATTTCTGTGAAAAAGATATTCCTACCAAGGCTAGACCTTGTCAAATGAACTCTGAATATTTAGAGTTATGTAAAAAACAAATTGAAGCTTTACTTCAAAAGAAGTTAATAACTTCTTCTGATTCTCCTTGGTCATGCACTACATTTTATGTTAATAAGCATTCAGAGCAGGAACGAGGAGTTCCTAGGCTTGTTATTAATTATAAGCCTCTTAATAAAGTTTTAAAATGGATTAGACATCCTATTCCTAATAAGAAAGATCTTCTTGATAGACTTGTTAATGCATTAGTCTTTTCTAAATTTGATTTAAAATCAGGATTTTGGCATATTCAAATTAATGAATCTGACAGATATAAAACTGCTTTCAATGTTCCATTTGGACATTATGAATGGACAGTTATGCCATTTGGATTAAAAAATGCTCCTTCAGAATTTCAACAAATTATGAATGACATTTTTTATCCATTTAGCAATTTTATTATCGTTTATATTGATGATATTCTTGTCTTTTCTAAAGATATTGAATCTCGCTTTAAACATTTAAATATGTTTAAAGAAATTGTTATTAAAAATGGCCTTGTTATTTCAAAGCCAAAAATGCTTTTATTTCAATCTTGTATTAGATTTCTTGGTCATATAATTGACAAAGGAAATATTATTCATATTCAAAGAAGTATTGAATTTGGAAATAAATTTCCAGATATCATTACTGATAAAACCCAATTACAAAGGTTTTTAGGAAGTCTTAATTATATTTCTTCTTATATAAAAAATCTTAATGAAGATACTGCTATTTTATATGATAGACTTAAAAAGAATCCTCCACCTTGGAATGATAATCATACCAAGGCTGTTAAAAGGATTAAAGAGAAGGTTAAAATCCTTCCCTATCTGATGCTTGCAAATCCCTTATGGGAAAAAGTTGTTGAAACATATGCTTCTGATATTGGTTATGGAGGAATCCTTAAACAGGTTGATCCCCATAAAAAACAAGAATATCTTGTTCGATTTTATTATGGGAAATGGAATAATGCCCAGAAAAACTATTCTACAGTGGCTAAAGAGATTATTGCCATTATTAAGTGTGTTTTAAAATTTCAAGATGATTTATATAATCAGAAATTTATAATTAAAACTAATTGCAATGCAGCAAAATTCATGTTTAATAAAGATTTTAAACATGATGTTTGCCAGATGGCAAGCACATCTTGCTCCTTTTGATTTTGTTATTGTCTATAAAAAAGGCATTGATAATTATTTGCCTGATTTTCTTACTCGTGAATTTTTGCAGGAATGAGTTTCCCGGATCACAATTTCTATTCCTCTAATAGAGGAAGAGGAAGTACAAGTGGAGGAAACATTACCTCTTATAGAGGTAGAGGAGGAAGGGGTTATATCCCTCAAACTCAACCTAGAACAATAGTTCAGCATGGCAAACAAAAATTGATTGCCCAGAACATTGCTAATACAGCAAGTTCCTATGGAGGTAATACCTCTGATCTTGATAAAGAGTTTCAAGAATTCTTGAAACAAAAACAAAAAGGGAAAGAGAGTAATATCTCTCCTGAGGATACTCAGACTTCTTATGCTAATATAGCAAAAGAAGATGAAAATGAAAAAATGTTTGTCGAAAATATTAATCGACAACTTATTCTTCTAATAGAAGAAAGAGATACTCAATGGGCTGATAGTCCTTGGACCATTATGGAAAGATATCTTTCTAACATGTCATACGTGTCTGGGTCTTACAAACAGAGAGGTTATTATGAAACTCTCCTTCTCTCCACTAATAGTGTTGAGATAAATCATTTCTCCTCTGGAGAAAAAGGAAAAGATTATAACTTTTTCCAAAATTATTATCAAAAAGGTTATATCCTTTGAAGAAAGGAGTATATCTCCATTAGCAGAGAAATAATTTTATTCTCAGCTTCATAGTATGAATTTTAAATTCAATTACTTCGATTATATCTAATGTTTTGAAAAAACTCTTTTATATGAGAACAAGAGGCATAAACACTCTTGGTTTATAAAAGTTTGTAAAAATATTTTTCACAGACCAATTCCAAATTGGTTCTTTACATGGTGGAGAACTTTTGGACCTTCTGCAAAAATTTTGCAAGACCTTTTCCATGGTCTTATGAAAGACTGGATATCAGTCTCCCCTGTTATACAGGGAAAATCTTCTGAAAATTTTATTGAAGGAAAGACAACTTGTCTTTTCTTTATTGAATTTGGTATTCCATGGATATGGAAGTGGACGCCAATAGTAGGTTATACCAGCTATGGTGCACCATGTTTATGGCGAATGAGCCAATGCAAATTCTGGGATAAAATGATGAGAATGGACCCAGAAACCGGGAAATTATTCTCGGAAGAAACATTTGAAAAAATAAATGAAAAGATCAAAGCTTATAAGCAAGATCTTAAAGAAAAAGAAAAAGAAAAAGAAGAGGATCATATTAGTCCTTTCAAGATTCTTACCCAGAAATATGCTGGGATTTTATCACAGAAACAGATGATTGATTTGTTTGTTTCTGAAATGAAAAAAGATATCTCGAAAAATCTTGCATCAGATTCAAAATCTGATTCCTCTATGAGGTCGGAAACTAGTGAAAATCAATTCACTAATCTTCTACAGGATTCTCAGGATCCAGTGGATGATATCCCTGACCCGGCTTTATTTGAAGCCCTTGAAGAGCTCAAAGACTCTTTTTCAAAAGATTCAAAATGAATCTGAATCATAATATTAATTGCCCAAGATGTTTCTGTTATTCTCAATGGAAACATAATATTGATGAAATTTGGAAGCAATGTAGAAAGGAATCTATTTCTCTCCTTGTTGAAGATTTCAGCAGTGATCAGTAACTTGATAATAATTGCTCAAAAGTTATGAGAATTCATTGCCAAGCTTGGAAGATGATGGAATTCCAAGATAATAAATTCAAAAGATGTATGGAGAAATATTCATCTTCAACATCATGCTTTTCCGATTCTTTCCTTCTGGGTTTTTGGAAGGTCAGATTCCATAATATTGGATTCAGAAGAGAACATATCTCCAAAAGAATCAGATTCTGAAGAAAGTTAAAGACGAAGGTCAACAGTGACACATTAGTCACCAGACAAGGATTTTGACATATTTGTCATTTTATGTTTTTATAAAGCAGCTTTACTGTTTTCTTTTTTACTTTTGTAAAGTTTTACTATTCATTTTTATTTTTGGAATCCGGGGTTTCATGTCCGGCTCTTCCTTTTCTATAAATAGGTTTGTTTTTCATTTGAGGAGGTACGCTGGTGTTTACCGCCTCTCTTATTTCTCTCTCCAACCACTCTCTCCCTTTGTAATTTTCCAAGCCTCAAGATTAATAAAATTATTCTGAGTACAAATAAAGTGTAAGTCAATATTTTTAATTTTTGTTTAATTTTTATTTTTACTTTGATTTATCAGCCGCCTAATATGGCTGGCTAGTTATCTGTGTTAGATCATAGTATGGCTATTCATATTCCTACTAACATGGATCCAGACCTTTAAGGTTCTGGAAACATGATTAAAATCAAATAGCTAAAATCAACAATAGGATTTGTGAGGTTTGAATCAGGTTCGAGTTAACCTAAGGTGTATAAGCCGACTTCGTGCCCTTGTTGCCGTAATGCCGAGTGAAGGCGCAGGCGTTTGTGGGGTTTTTCTTGTCAGCTTATATTACTAAGGGGGTCCTCAGTAATAAGTCCTGAATTTAGTAAAAAATTGATCTGTCTGTTCCTCACCTGTCTATTATTGATCTTAGTCTGTTTGGTTTGGGTCATGCCCGTCCTGGGTCTTGTTTGGTATCAATACTTATACATATTAATATATATATATTATAATTTAAATATATATTATTATAATATAGTATATAACATTATATTATTATGATATATTATAATATTATTATATAACATCATATAATAATTAATAATACTATTGACATATATAAAATCTTATAATCATGTATATAGTTATAATATGTATAATATTATAATATACTATAGATATTAATATATAATAATTATATAATTAATATATATTATTTATAATTAATAATATGTACATATAATTATATAATTATTAATATTATAATGTATATTATATACTGATATTATATACACAATATATACATATTATAATTAATTAATATGATATATAATTCATATGCATAATATAAATATGATATAATATATTAATAATACATATTAATTATATATATTTATAATTAATTAATATATAATTAATACATATTATTATACAATATATTATTAATAATATAATATTTATATTAATTATACATTATAATAATATACATACATTAATATATATTTATATACATACATATTATATATGTGTATACTGTAGTATATGCTATATTAATATATTAGTTTTATATATTAATATATCATATTAATAATATATATTAATAGATATTAATTAATAATATGTTAATATACATTATACATAATATATACATATAATTATATTAATTACATTATATTTATAAATTTAATATTATATTTATAAATTATAATACCATATATATTATTATAACATATTATATATATACATTATATGAATAGTATATATGTATTAATTATATATCAATATATTATATATTATACATATTAATATAGTATAATTATAACACATCTTAATAATATTTATAATATAATTAATAATATTTTCATAGATTATTATATATTTATTATAAATTATACATATATTAATTAATACTTTTAATATATAATAATATAATTTATATACATATTACTATTATAATATACGATATAACTATTAATATATAATACATTATATTAATTATAATATAATATATATTATAATATATATGTATATATATACTAGTGTGAGACTTGTGTGATGTACAGAAGATATTTTTTTCTTATATTTTGTAATATAAGCATATATTAAAGTTATATGATATATTGTAGAAGGTGTAAATTTTTAATTTAGTGATTAATTTTTTGTATAATGAGTAGAAATTAAATATAATTATATGTTTCATCTTTTCTTCTAGTAGAATTAGTCTCGTTCACAAATTGATAAGCATGATATCCACGTAGAAGGTTGAATCAAATTAAATTTAAAAAATAGTGATATTAGGAGATTAAAGAAAATAAAGATTTGCACATATTTCATAAAAATTGCCAATTACACAGTTAAAATATGGACACAAATATTTTGCAAATTGCTAATTAAATGTTATAATATTACAAAATTTTGAAATTAGATAGAAACAAATACTTTGAAAGCTAATGAAAATTCGCACGGTGCGTATCCTTCGAAATAATTAGTAGATCTCAACAGAAAATCACATGAACAAATAAACAGAAAATGAAAGAGATGGACGAACTTTTCATTTAAAAATAAGAAAGAGAAACATTTAAAATATGAAATATGTTTATGATAAATTAAAAGTAACAGATGAATACAAAAATCTAAAATAAAATAATATTTTCAATAGTATAGGCTTTGTTGACAACTGAAATAGGGCACACATATTATCATACTTGTTTTACTATTTATTTTCTCAAGAAATAACATGCAAAAGACTTCAAGAGGAGGGCGAACAAAAAAAAAAGACCTTAAAACATTTAGTGATAATTTTGAGAAAATATATAGAAAGAATAGATAAACAAAAATGAGAAATGATTTTGAATTATAGTAAAATGGTGAAAATTTAATTTCATGTTTGACAAAATCAGATTATATCCATGTAATTGGATGATTTTAAATAATTGATAGCTTAATAAATTATTAATGACTTTCCACAATATAATGAAACAATGATTTAACATTCCTAACAAATTTATTTCTTATTTTGAATATATTATTAGTTAACAAAAATTCCTTAAAATTCGAATTTATTTATGTTGAACAACAGAAACTAAACAAATCCTGAAGATTGTTGATATTAATCTCTTCACTTTAATTGTAATAATGTATCTTAAAGAGTTCTATAAATATATATAGTTTTTCATATATATGATAAAAATTTTAGCCGAAAAAAACAAAATATAGAAAATTCATTTTACTTATTATATATATATATATTTGGTTTGATAAAAGAATCGAGAAAATTGAATCATATATTTATTAGATTTCATATATTTCTTGAATTTCATAATTCAGTTATTTAATTAATATTCGATAAAATATCTAGATTTCGAATCTATTATTAAATATTGCAGTATATTCATTTTGATATCATCTAATTTTGAAATACCTAAATTTGTGGAATAATTTAAATTTTGAAACGGAATCAAAATTTCTACAATAAAAAGGTCTAATTTTAATTTAATAATAATATAGTTATTCTAAATTAAGTAATGAAGTTTAGGCGGGAAAACAAAATTGGAAAAAAGTCATTTTGTTTATATATATATATATATTTACATATAATTTATATTATATTATGCACATAATTACATATATACACATATAATTATATGATTATATTAATTATTTATTTGTATTTATAATATTATATATAAATTATTATAACTATATTTATATTAATATGTATAATCATATATTTACTATAGTATGTATATATATAATACTAAAAGGTTATAATATATAATAATATGGATAGCATATTATATAATATAATTAATTATAGTATATAGTATATTATTACATATATAATAATTTATTTGTATTATAAATATATTATTACAATAGCTATTATATTATAATTAATATATACAATACATTCAGGTATATTATATATTATAAATATTATTATAGTATATACAAATTAATTCATAATATATTATAACTAATATATTATATGATATATATTATATATTATAATATGTTATATTATATACTACATATATAATATTTATAATATATATTATAATTAATATAATATATAGCATATATTAATAATACTAATATGTAATTATAATAACATATACAATATTAATAATATATCATAAAAGTATATTTTAATATACTATATGTATATTATATAATTATATATGTATAAATATAATTATAATTGTATATATATACATTATGATAGTATAATTAATATATATTAACATATATAATATTATGAATAATATATTATACATATATATGTACATATAATTAATATTTATACATATGTTATAATTATATATATTAATTATAGCATTTAAATATATATATTGTGTATTATTAATATATATATACTATTATAACATACTATTATAATGTATATAATATACTATTATACTATATATAATAATAGTATATATTTAATTATAATATTAATATACATACTATGTATATATAATATATAATATATATGTAATAATTATTATAATATATTATATTTACTATTATGATATATTATTTGATATATATTATATATTATAATATATTATATTATATACTACATATATAATATTTATAATATATATTATAATTAATATAATATATAGCATATATAGCATATATTAATAAGTAATTATAATAACATATATAATATTAATAATATATCATAATAGTATATTTTAATATATTATATAATTATATATGTATAAATATAATTATAATAGTATATATATACATTATGATAGTATAATTAATATATATTAGCATATATAATATTATGAACAATATATTATGCATATATATGTACATATAATTAATATTTATACATATGTTATAATTATATATATTAATTATAGCATTTAAATATATATATTGTGTATTATTAATATATATATATATACACTATTATAACATACTATTATAATGTATATAATATACTATTATACTATATATAATAATAGTGTATATTTAATTATAATATTAATATACATACTATGTATATATAATATATAATATATACGTAATAATTATTATAATATATTATATTTACTATTATGATATATTAAGTATAATTATAAATATACTATATTATAACATATAATACTATTATAATACTATTATATACATATTATAATTATTAATACACATATATATTAATGTGTTATATAGGTATTATGCATGTATTATATGTATATTAATAATATAATATATAATGTATAATATAATATAGACTAATATACTATATGTTATAGGGTTATTATAATAATACATGTATATAATTAATGATATAATTATATATATTAGATATTATACATATATATACTAATAAATTATATATGATTTACTATTACATAATAATACTATATATACATATTATATGTATATTATTTATGTTAATAAATAATATATGTATTAATTGTATACATATTATATAATTAATATAATAATTATATTAATTATATAATGATAATATGTGATAGCATTATACATTATAAATTAATATGTTTACATATATACATATATATAATATTATAATACTATATAAATTATACTATATACATATAAGTTATAATTATTTAATAAATATTATTATATTATTAATCATATACATGTAATATTATACTAACCCTATAACATATAGTATAGTAGTCTATACTGTATTATACATTATATATTATATTATTAATATACATATAATACATGTAATATTATTATATGTATCTATATAATATTATATAATTATAATACATATATTATAATTATTTATGTATAATATGTATTAATGTTATATAATTATATAATATTATATATTAATATTAATAGTATATAATAATCATATAATATAATATTAATATATATATATAATACTATATATTAATATAATATATTATAATATATAATAATTATATAACTATTATATTAATATGTATATATGTAAATACTTATTAATATATAATGCATATAATAATTACTATTATATGTAATATATATTATTAATTATATTTTGTATAATACTACTATTGTATATATGTATAATAGTGTGGTAATTATATATACATATATTTATAATTATATTATCGATAGTGATATCAATAATATATTAATAATATAATATATATTATAATAAATTATACATACTAAGTATATAATATTAATAACTATTATACATACATAATATATATTATATGCGATATAATTATTATATATAATTAATAAATATTAATATATATATATTATAATATAACAAATTTTATAATATTATAATAATATATTAGTATATGTATAATACTATATTTTATAATCAATTATATTATAATATATTATAATATATTATAATACATAATATGTATATGCTATATACAATATAATATTATAATATTAATAAAAATATTCTCCAGCCGACAAGACGAGAGCAACCTGGCTCTGATACCGCTTGTACGGAAGCCCTACTCGTTCACACCCTTAGAGGACCATGGCCACCATGCATTCAAAATGCCTTGAGCATGTTGACTTTGAACTTCCACTCCTTCCTTGACACTCTTAGCCTTATCGAGCAGAGCTCAGATCCACCAAGTAAAAGCAATTGAAAGCACGATTGTGATTTTCGTGTGAACTATAGGGACCGTTACTCTTTTCTAGTTTATAGCAATTGAAAGCATGGATTTTGATCCTCATAAGAGGTGAGTATAGAGCATACTTTATACTATAAAGATAATAAGATGGAGAATATGATGAACCATACACTGGCTTAAGGGCTTTGGAGAAGACAACTAAGAACTTAGAAACTCATAAGTATGGAAAATGGACTGTTTATTTATTTTCTTGTGTTTTAGAATTGACTCAACTCTCCTATTTATAGAGTTTCGGGAGTGAAGAGTCATGAACCCTTACAAAGATACGTGTTAGAGTGGCAACCTTCATCAAATGAGGAGAAAGCGGGTTGCAGTAGGACATGTCATGCTAGGTTGCATGCAAGACACTTATCTCAAAGACATCTCATTAGATGAGATGTCATTTATAGAAAAGTACACAACTACCCTTATGACATGGGTATTACATTATTTTAAACATAAAACGTGGCTTTAAGTACACCTCACTAGATGAGATGTCATGCCTAGAACAAGACTACCCTTATTATATGGATATTTATTACAAGGTTTAAATTTATGATTGAACTTGTCTTAGGTCAAACTCAGGTTTATACTTGAACTCTTGATCTTGACTAGTTCCAGGTTGGTTTGGTCCAAATTCTTCAGTGATAGGGTTGACTACGAACGAGGTATAAGTAAGTCCTTCAGTATCTTCATGTGGATGGCTTTTATTGGCAAAAGATAGATGGACATAAAGTTCTCGACGCTCTTCCTTATTATCTTGGATTGGACACTTGATTGTCTTCCATTTATAGTGTAGGGGGACTAGACAAAGTTCTTCTTGGATTCCTGTAGAATATGGCCTATGATAGAGGACTGTGACATGAGGGTCTTCATTATTCTAATATTCATGTTGAAGCACCTGTATCCATTTTTCCATAGTTGCATACTATAGAATGAATGACCACCAGAGGGTAGAGTTATTTTCAATATCTTGGAAAAAGATGAGTGTATCCCATACTAAGAACTCAATCGGATGAAAGTATAAGGTGGACGAACACCATAGGTACCATAAACTATTGAAGGTGAGACCTTTAGAAAGAGTAACATGTATTATACCCAAGAATGGTTTCTAGAGATGATAGCAGACTTGTTCCTCTTGGATTCCTTCTTCAGAAATATATTTCGATAGATATCGAACCAAATTTGTAGTTGCATGTTGTCGGATATCTCCAAGAGTTTTTAAAGGCTCATCACGAGGAGGAAATGATAAATTAGGATTGATAGGATGGATGGGAGCTTGTCTCCAAAAACCACTTTTGGAAGATATTATCTTCTTTCGTTTCCCTGTCATAAAGATAACGGGTAGCACCTTGGTAAATGATATGAGTTGAAGCTGAAATTGTCTGGAGAGATAATCAGGCACAACATTGTCTTTGCCCTTTATGTGTTGGACTTCAAACTGGTATTTTGAAAACTAGTCTTTGAGTCTGAGTAGCTGTTTTTCTGGGACTCCTTTATTCTTGAGCTCCATAATCGCTAGGAAGGATGTATTATCCAGTTTGATATTGAAATTGTATCCCACCAGATGGAATTCGAATTTTTTAATTCCATATTTGACAACTAATATCTCCTTGTAGACAACATGATAATGTGCTTTAGATTCTTTGAATTGGCCGCTGGCATGTCCACAATAGTGAAGTTTCCCACCTTCGTTTTCTAATAAGATAGCTCCTCAATAATCATCACTGACATCTGTTTGTAAGATCCGTTGGCCATCTCCAGGCATTCTCAGGGGTGAGAGATTTTGACACACTTCTTTTAGATATTTGATTGCTGCAGTTTGGTCGACATCCCAAGGAGGTAGACTTTTCCTTAGAAGCTTTGGCAATTTGCTTGTATGGGTTGAACATTTGGGGATAAAATATTTAAGATGGTTGACGATTCCAAGGAACTTTTGAACCTGTTTAATAGATAAATGCTTATCCGGAACTTAAGTAGTTCTTGGGATAGGTGTGATCCTGGTTCATATTCCCCCTCCTCAATCTTCATGCCCTGAAAATCAATAGATTTTTGCTTGATTACACTTTTCTTTTGGGATAGCATAATACCATATTTTTGTACCAAGTCTATGAACATGTTGAGAAGTTGTTCATGTTCCTCCATATTATTCGAATATAAGTGGATACCATATCTATGTAGATAAGGGTGCTGTTTAGTCTGGGTTCGAAGATTTTCTTCATGGTCTTTTGGAAAAAGGATTGTGCAACTGTAAGACCAAATGGTAGAAATGTCCATTGGTATTGTATTGTGGGTAGGCAAAAAGTTATTTTATACCTTTCATCTGGGTGTAAACCCACTTGCCAGAAACCAAATTTAAGGTCTAATTTGGAAAATATTTAGGCTTCTGAGAGGTAAGAGAACATGACTTTTGTCCTGGGCAAAGGGAATTTATCATCAAGCAAGTAATAGTTGAGAGGTTTGTAATCAATGACTAATATCTTCTTTCCTCGAACTTGTTCTGCTCTCTTATTGACATAAAAGGCTGGGCAGGCCCAATTTGAGTTGGTGACTTCAATTAGGCCCAAGGATAATAGCTCGTTGCATTCTTGTTGGGCCAAATTCAGCTCTTCAGGTGTCATGCCAGAATGCATGGCTTTAGTGGTGTTAATATCCTCATTCTTCTTAAAAGGAAGTCGAACATAGAATTCTGAGTTCTTCCAAAGTGGATGAGGATTGGTGAAGTCTGGATGATACTCAACATAACATTTTTTCAATCTTTTGATAAGTGGATCAGGTTTGGTATCTCCTTTACTATGAACAGCTTTTGTGTTGGTGTGAATGGTAGGAATGTCCTCTTATATTTAACTCCATGGAAAAATATTTGTAGTTTTTGAGCTTTGAAAAAGACATCAATGCCCATTAATAAATCATATCCATGAAGTTTGCTTCCGATGACTTTGATCCAGACAACACAGTCTGGAAGGATTTGAATTCCGATTGGTTGTTTAGATATCAAGGCAATATGAAAGGTTTGGCCATCTGCAGCAAAGAAATATTCATGATGAGACTCCCAAGCTTTGTCTGGATGGATGTCTCAGTTCATCATAGTTTTTCGTGCTCCTGTATTAAGAACTCGAATCACTTTGATAGGCATGTCATACTCTGACTGAAGCACCTTGACTTCAAGATGAGGTGAGGGCATCCCTTCATTTGAAATGCCTGTCTCGATCATTTTTCAATAGCGAGCAACACCTCATAGAGAATTATTCTTGAAATACAGCCTTGGTGTACAAAGAAATATCACCGATAAATTCTCTATGTATCTCACCAAGTACGTCAGCTGGCATTGGTGCATTGATCAATTGTAATTGCTGGTATTCTCCAAGACTCAATAACCATTCTCTTAGAAAACCAAGAAAGCTTGATGTGAATTCCTTGAGAAATGTTTTTAAATCAGCTCCTTCTCTGTTTAGTTGATTATCAATCCAGGTTGATAGTATATGCATATTTTCTCTTCGCTTTTGAATAGGTACATCATTAAATGAAAATCAAGGACCAATGGAGGGTGTTTAGTACCTTGCTTTTTAGTAGGATGTGTCACATATGGTCTGTCAGTAGTCTCTTGATCCGTGAATTTCTCCTGCATCAGCCATAAGGATTGCTGAAACATCATCTATCTCTTCCTCAGTTCCACTTGATCCTGGAAAGGTTTCAGTTGATTCTGATGCATAGCTTTAAATTTCTTCCTGATCACTTATTTCTCCTTGGAGACCAGAGAACATAGGATGGGCCATTAAAGTATTAATAGGTTTTTTTTTTACCTTCAGCCTTTGATTGATAACCTTCTGCTTCTTTATGTCTTTAAGGTGGTAAGGGTATACTGGAGATCATCCCAAAATGTTGGGCATACAGCTGAGACTCTATCTTTGACTCATTTGTTGATATAAGGTTGGTACAGTCATCAAAGGGGGCATAAAGGTTAAGCTTCTTTCTGCTTTACTTCTTCGATCCTTGCAAGCCCCTTTTTGAGTTGCATAATCTCTGCTTCTTTTAATGTGAACTCTAAGACATACTGCCAATTTGCAATAAGGCTTCTGAGTTCTCTATCCAATTGTGGTATGCGAATTGAGGACTTCCTTTCCTTGACTCAGAGGCTTTAAGTGGCTTCTTGCTTCTACTAAAGTACTATTATATATCCTATTATATAATATTATATGTATATTATATATATTAATTTATAATATATGTATTAATAGTATACATATTATATAATTAATATAATAATTATATTAATTATATACATGTAATATTATAATAACCCTATAACAAATATTAGTCTATATTATATTATAATTATATATGTATAATACATTGTAATGTTATATAATTATATAATATTATATGTTAATATTAATAACATAATATATGTAGTATATATTATATATAGTATATAATATTAATATAATATATTATTAATATATATAATACTATATGTTAATATACTATATTATAATATATAATAATTATATAAATATTATATTATTATGTATATATGTAAATACATATTAATATATAATACATATAATAATTAATATTATATATAATATATATGTATTATTAATTATATTTTGTATAACACTAATATTGTATATATGTATAATAGTATAATAATTATATATACATGTATTTATAATTATATTATACATAATTATATTAATAATATAATATATATTATAATACATTATACATATTATTATTATAAGTGTGTTATAACATATATTAAGTATATAATATTAGTAACTATTATATGCACATAATATATATTATATACTATATAATTAATATATATATTAATACATATATTATAATATAATATATGTTATAATATTATTATAATATATATTAGCATATGTATAATATAGTATAATTATGTATAATACTATATATTATAATATGTTAAATTATAATAAATTATAATATATAATATGTATATACTATATACTATATACTATCTAAATATTGTAATATTAATCAAAATATTCTCCGGCCAACAAGATAAGAGCAACCTGGCTCTGATACCAAGCTAGTACGGGAGCCCTACTCGTTCACACCCTTAGAGGACCATGGCCACTATGTATTCAAACTGCCTTGAGCAGGTTGACTCTGAACTTTCATTCCTTCGGCACACTTAGCCTTATCGAGCAAATTGCAGATCCACCAAGTAAAAGCAATTAAATGCATGGATTATGATCTTCGTGTGAACTACAGGGACCGTTACTCTTTTCTAGATTATAGCATATTTCTGATACACAAGATCGTCATAAGAGGCGAGTATAGAGCATACTTTATACTATAAACATAATAAGATGGAGAATATGATGAGCCATAAACTGGCTTAAGGTCTTTGGAGAAGACAACTAAGAACTTAGAAACTCATAAGTCTGAAAAATGGAGTGTTTATTTATTTTTGTGTGTTTTACAAATGACTTAACTCCCCTATTTAAAGATTTTCAGAAGTGAAGAGTCATGAACCCTTACAAAGACACGTGTCAGAGTGGCAGCCTTCATCAAATGACTCCTCACTTTAAGAAGGTTGCGTGTAGGACATGTCTTGCTAGGTTGCATGCAAGAGACTTATCTCAAAGACACCTCACTAGATGAGATGTCATGTCTAGGAAACTACACAAATACCCTTATAATATAGGTATTATATTATCTTAAAAATAAAATGTGGCCTTAAGTACACCTCACTAGATGAGATGTCATGCCTAGGAAAATACAAGACTACCCTTATTATATGGGTATTTATTACAAGGTTTAAATATATGATTGAACTTATCTTGTATCAAACTCGAGTTTATACTCGAACTCTTGATCTTCACTAGTTCCAGATTGGTTTGATCCAGATTCTTCAGTGATAGGGTTTATTGGTAAAACATAGATGGACATAAAGTTCTCGGCGCTCTTCCTTATTATCTTAGATTGGACCCTTGATTATCTTCCATTTATAATGTAGGAGGACTGGATGAAGTTCTTCTTGGATTCCTGTAGAATATGGCTTATGACAGATGAATATGACATGAGGGTCTTCATCATCCTAATATTCATTTTGGAGCACTTGTATCCATTCTTCCACAGTTGCATACCATAGCATGAATGAGCACCAGAGGGTAGAGTCATTTTCAGTATCTTGGAAAAAGATGAGTGTATCCCATTATGAGAACTCACTCGGATGAAAGTATATGGTGGACAACCACCATCAGTACCATAAACTGTTGAAGGTGAGATCTTTAGAAAGAGTATGTATTATGCTAAAGAATGGTTTCTGGAGATGATAGCAGGCTTGTTCCTCTTGGATTCCTTCTTCAGAAATATATTTTGATAGATATCGAACCAAATTTGTAGTTGTATATTGTCGGATATCTCCAAGAGTTTTGAAAGGCTCATCACGAGGAGAAAATGATAAATTAGGATTGATAAGATGGGTGGGAACTTGTCTCCAAAAAGCGGTTTCGGAAGATATTATCTTCTTTCGTTTCCCTATCATAAAGATAACAGGAAGCACCTTGGTAGATGATATGAGTTGAAGCTGAAATTGTCTGGAGAGATAATCAGGCACAAAATTGTCCTTGTCCTTTATATGTTGGACTTCAAAATTGTATTTTGAATACCAGTCTTTGAGTCTGAGTAGCTGTTTTTCTGGAACTCCTTTATTCTTGAGCTCGATAATCATTGGGAAGGATGTATTATCTAGTTGGATAATGAAATTGTATCCCACCAGATGGAATTCAAATTTTTTAATTCCATATTTGACAACTAATGTCTCCTTCTAGACTGCATGATAATAAGCTTCAAATTCTTTGAATTGGCCGTTGGTATATCTACAATAATAAAGTTTCCCACCTTCGTTTTCTAATAAGATAGCTCCCCAATAATCATCACTGGCATCTGTTTGTAAGATTAGTTGGCCATCTCAAGGAATTCTCAAGAGTTAGAGCTTTTGACACACGTCTTTAAGATTTTTAACTACTGCAGTTTGGTCGACATCCCAAGGAGGTGGACTTTTCCTTAGAAGCTTTGATAATTTGCTTGTATAGACTGAACATTTGGGGATAAAATCTTTAAGATAGTTGACAATGAGGAACTGTTGAACCTGTTTAATAGATAAATGCTTATCCAGAAACTTAAGTAGTTCTTGGGATAGGTGTGATCCTGGTTCATACTCCCCATCCTCAATCTTCATGCCAGAAAATCAATAGATTTTTGCTTGATTACACTTTTCTTTTGGGATAGCATAATACTATATTTTTGTACCAAGTCTATGAATAAGTTGAGAAGTTGTTCATGTTCCTCTATATTATTGGAATATAAGAGGATATCATCTATGTAGACAAGAGTGCTGTTTTGTATGGGTTCGAAGATTTTTATCATGGTCTTTTAGAAAAGGGATGGTGCAACTTTGAGACCAAATGGTAGAACAGTCCATTGGTATTGAGCTGTGGGTAGCTAAAAAGCTGTTTTATAACTTTCATCTGGGTGTAAACCCACTTGCCAGAAATTAAATTTCAGGTCAAATTTGGAAAAGATTTGAGCTTCTAAGTGGTAAGAGAACATGCCTTTTTTCCTGGGCAAAGGGAATTTATCATCAAGTAAGTAATAGTTGAGAGGTTTGTAATCAATGACTAAGCTCTTCTTTCCTCGAAATTGTTCTGCTCTCTTGTTGACACATAAAGCTGGGCAAGCATAATTTGAGTTGGTGACTTCAATTAGGCTCAAGGATAATATCTCGTTGCATTCTTATCGGGCCAAATTCAGCTCTTCTGGTGTCATTCCAGGATGCGTGGCTTTAGTGGAATTAATATTCTTTTTCTTCTTAAAAAAAAGTCGAACATAGTATTCTAAGTTCTTCTAAAGTGGATGAGGATTGGTGAAGTCTGCATGATACTCGAAATAACATTTTTTCAATCTTTTGATAAGTGGATCAAGTTCTGGTAAATCCTTTACTGTGAACAACTTTTGTGTTGGAGTGAATGTTAGGAATGTCCTTTAGTATTTGACTCCATTAATAAATTATGTCAATGAAGTTTGCTTCCGATGACTTTGATCCAAACAACACAGTCTGTAAAGGATTTGAATTCTGATTGGTTATTTAGATATCAAGGCAATATGAAAGGTTTGGCCATCTGCAGCAAAGAATTATTCATGATGAGACTCCCTAGTTTCGTCTGGATGATTTCTGGGTTCATCATAGTTTTTCTTGCTCCTGTATCAAGGACTCTGATCACTTTGATAGGCCTGTCATACTTTGACTGAAGCACCATGACTTCAAGATGACGTGATGGCATCCCTTCTCTGTTTAGCTGATTATCAATCCAGGCTGATAGTATATGCTTATTTTCTCTTCACTTTTGAATAGGTACATCATCAAATGAATACCAAGGACCAATGGAGGGTTTAGTACTTGATTTTTAGTAAGATGTGTAACATATGGTGTGTCAGTAGTGTCTTAATCCGAGTCATCAGAAATAGGTTCAGTGAAGGGTTGACTTTCTCCTCCATCAACCATAAGAATTGCTGAAACATCAACTATCTCTTCCTCTGTTCCACTTGATGCTGGAAAGGTTTCAGTTGATTCTGATGTATAGCTTTGACTTTCTTCTGGGTCATTTGTTTCTCCTGGGAGATCAGAGAACATAGGATGGACCAATAAAGTATTAATGGGTTTTTTTTACCTTCAGCCTTTGATGGATCACCTTCTGCTTCTTTCTGTATTGAAGGTGGTAAGGGTATACTGGAGATCATCACAAAATATTTGGCATACAGCTGGGACTCTGTCTTTGACTCCTTTGGAGATAATCTAATATATATAATTATATTATTAATTATATACAAGTAATATTATAATAACCCTACAACATATAGTATATTAGTCTATATTATATTATACATTATATATTATATTATTAATATACATATAATACATGTATAATACCTATATAACACATAAATATATATATATATGTATGTTTGTCAATAATTATAATATGTATATAATAGTACTATATAATAGTATTATATGTTATAATGTAGTATATTTATAATTTTACTTAATATATCATAATACTAAATATAATATAATATAATAATTATTAATACATTCATAATTATTAAATGTATATTATATATTATATATTATATATACATAGTATGTATATTAGTTTTAATACATAACTAAATATATACTATTATATATTATAGTATAATAGTATATTATATACATTATAATAGTATGTTATAATAGTATATATATATTAATAATACATAATATATATATTTAAATACTATAAAATATATATATATAATTAAAACATATGTATTAATATTAAATATATGTACATATATATGTATAATATATTATACATAATATTATATATGTCTATATACATTAATTATATATTATGTATTAATTATACTATCATAATGTATATATATACTATTATAATGGTATTAATTAATATATTTGTAATTTATGATTATATTATTAATTATATTATAATATATTATTAGGATGTGTTATAATTATACTATATTAATATGTATAATATATAATATATTGATATATAATTAATATATATATATACTATTAATATATAATGTATTTATAATATTCTATAATAATATATATGGTATTATAATTTATAAATATAATGAAATTAATATAATTATATGTATATATTACGTTTAATGTATATAAACATATTATTAATTAATAACTATTAATATATATTACTAATATGATATATTAATATATATTACTAAAATATAAATATAGTACATATTATAGTATACTTAATATTATAATAATATCTAATATATAATATGTTTGTATATAAATATATATTAATGTATGTATATTAATATAATGTATAATTAATATAAATATTATATTATTAATAATATATAGTATAATAATATGTATTAATACTATATTAATTAATTATAAATATATAAATAATATGTATTATTAATATATTATATAATATTTATATTATGTATATTAATTGTATATAATATTAATTAATTATAATATGTATATATTATGTATATAATATTAGTATATAATATACATTATAATATTAATAAATATATAATTATATGTACATATTATTAATTATAAATATTAATAGTAATTATATAATTATTATATATTAATATCTATAGTATATTATAATATTATACATATTATAATTATATACATGATTATAATATTTTATATATATTAATAGCATTATTAATTATTATATTATGTTCTACAATAATATTGTTATTAATTATAAGAATATAATGTTATATAATATATTATAACAATATATTTGTAATAACATATATTTAAATTATAAGGTACAAGATAATATATACATATACTATATATTATATAATTATATATACTATATATCATATTTTAATAATATATATACAATATACATATTAGAATATATATATATATATATTATACTAATTATATAATATATATACTAATATAATAAATAGTATTATAATACATATATTAATGTCTAATATTAATATATTATAAATATTTGTATATATAATTTATGTGTAATTAATATATGTATTATTATTATATATTTATCGTATATAATATATTAAATATATGTATTATATAATTATATATTTATTATAATTATATATAATATGTAATATATTATACTTGATTATAATATACATAATTATATACATACATATAATATATAACATTATAATATATAATATACATATATACATTAATATGTATATTATGGAATATGTATATATAATATAACACTATTATAATAATATATCATAGGTACACATAATTATAATTTAATGTATGCTATATTAAATTAATTATGCATATATAATATAATAATAGTGTTATAATATATTAATAAAATTATGATAATATAATACCATAATTATATTATATATGTATTATTAAGTATATAATATAAATTAATATTATATATAACATAATTATAATATATAATATATTATGCTTTATAGTTATATTACAATATGTATATATTATATAGTAATATTATATACAATTATTATTATACATTAATATTATATTATATAATATATTATATTTTTATATATGCTATATTTATAACATATAATATATGTACTATAATTATATTATATTTATATAGCTATATATAGTATATGTATGTATATTATTAATTATATGATATTAGTATATAATAATTATATAAATATGTATATACTATTAATATATATAATATTTTATAATTGATATATGTTATAACTATATATGACTATTGTAATATCTATTATCTAATAGTATATAATACATATATATACATATTAATAGATATACTATTTATAATTAAATAATATTTAATATATATATGTATAATATTATTATATATATAATGATAAATATATATTATATACATATAATTATATATGAATAATATATATGTATGCATATTATAATATAATTAATATATATATATAATAATATGCATATATTAATACATATATATTATTATATGTTGTAATAATATATATTAATTAAATATATAATATAATTTATAATATTATCATAAATTATTATATATTTATTATGATATACTATAATTATATAATATGATATATAATTGATATTAATATGTTATAATATAATTAATATAATAATTATTATATTTTAATAACATATAAAACATATATAATATATACTATATATTAATATTATGTATAATAATTATAATTATATATGTAATAATTAATTAATATTAATAATATATAAATGATTAGTATATATTAGAAATATTAATTTAATATATTTAATATTCATAATATAATAGTATTAACATATATTATTATAGTAGTATTATAATACATTATAATATATATATATATCATTAATAGGATATGTATAATAATAATACATTATAATATATTATAACATATATTAACTATATCCATTAATATATATTAATTATGTATATATTATAATACATATATACATAATTAATATATTTATAATATATTAATATATTATAATTAATATATTATAATATTCTATATATAATAGTATAATATTATTATATAATAATTTATATAATATATTATATTATAACTAATAAATTATATATTATACATATTAATTATATATGTATACTAATATAATATTAATTATATATCATATAATAATTATAATATATAGTTTATACTGTTATAATATATTTGTATTGTAATAATTAATATTATTATATTATATAATGTATACATATTATAATTATTATAATATTAAATATGCATATTATTAATATTAATATATAATATATATTTATAATTAATACATATAATATACTTATATTAACATATATTTATATACATAGATTATAGTATATATGTAATAATATATATATGCATATATGAATTAATTTATATAATATATATATATAATATAATATACATATTATATATAATATATAATTAATTATATATTAATAATAGTATTACATATATACATTTATAATATATTATACATATTAATAATATTAATATACATATATATCTATATATATAATATATATAAATATATTATTATATTAATATACATATTATTAATATACATTAAACATAATATTATTATATATATTTTATATAATACATAGTATATAATTTATATACTATTAATATATAATTTATACTATAATATATTATAATATTATATACTATATAATATAATAGTAAATAATATAATTATAATATATAATAATATTATAATTATGTATATGTGTATTATATGTATTATATATTATAATTAGTATATATATACATAATAATATATATACATTTGTTAATTATAATACTATAATTATATGTAATAGTCATAATAATATATTAATAATATAATATATATTTATATTAATAGCTATATAATTTATATTATATTTATTAATATCTATAATATTAATTATAACATATTAATAGATATATATATAAATATAGATAATAACATATAATTATAATATATTATATATTATCTATAATAGCTATTATAATCATATTACATAACTATAATAATATTAAAGTTATGTATACTATGATTACAATATATTCATATATATTATAATATATACAATAAATATAATATTATAATAGTATTAAAATATAATTATTATAGTTAATTTATATTAATTATATATAACTATTAACATATCGCTATCATATTTAAAAGTATATTATAATTACATAATTTTATTATCACAATACTATACAATAATAAATTCTTAATACACTAATATATATATTATATATATATTATATAATGTAATATATATACTACATAATTATATAATATAACATTAATTATATATGTATACAATACTATAATACATATATTAATTATGTTATAATATACATATATACGTACTATTAATTATTAAAAACATAGTATAATTATATATATTAATAATATTATATACTATATATGTTATTAATATTATACTATTATTATAATTAAAATATACATATTATTATAATTATTAATACATATATATTTTTCCTTATAATGTATACAGAAAATATGTATTATTATATTACCTATTAATAAATATTATATATAATATATAATCTATATAACCATTATATAATTAATTCATATATTAATACTATATTTATTAATATAACATTATATATATATATTATTATAAAATATATAATTATACCTATATAATATGAATATAATATATTATTAATTATAATATAATACTTATAATATATATTATGATGTATATTATAATATACTATATAATAATGTAAAACTATTCTTAATATTATGTTATATATAAATACACCTAAGGTGACGATTTAAAATGTAAAACTATTCTTAATATTATGTTATATATATATACACACTACATGCATGCATGCATACATGCATATATATTATATATATACACATGCATATATATTATATATATATACACACTCGCAGACATATATATATAACCTATATATATATATAACCTGTATATAGAAATATATATTTATATTTTAAATATATATTTTTATTAATATATATGTGTATATGCATGTATTTATAAAATATCTATTTATATTCTAAATCTTTATATATATATTTTTTTTATTTATTAAATAAATATATCAAAATATTTATTAAAATGTAATTAATAAAATTAAAATATTATTATTTTATTTAAGATAATTATAAAAATATTTAAATTAAAGAATAAATCATTAATAAATAATATATAAAAAAATTATATTTAAATTAAAAAATAATTTGTAATTATTAATTCATAAATAATATATATATATATTAATAATACATAAATATAACATATATATCGTAAAAACGTCAACTACGGTCACGTTTTCTAATTTATATATATATATTTTATATATATATATTTATATTCTAAATATATATTTTCAATATGTATATATATATTTATTTAGTAAGAAAATATATAACAATATATATTAAATTATTATTTTAAAAAAATAAAATTTTATAATTTTAATTAAGAAAAAAATTATATTTAAATTAAAAAATAATTTGTAATTATTAATTCATAAATAATATATATATTAATAATATATAAATATAACATATATATCTTAAAAACGTCACCACAGTTGACGTTTTTAAGAAATGTCAACTACGGTGAGCTTTCTAATTTATTTTATATATATTTTATATAGATATATATATATTTATAAAATATATATTTATATTGTAAATATATATTTTCAATATGTGTATATATATATATATTTATTTAGTAAGAAAATATATAACAATATATATTAAATTATAATTTTAAAAAATAAAATGTTATAATTTTATTTAAGAAAATTATTATATTTAAATAAAAAATAGTTTTAATTATTAATTCATAAATAATATATATATTAATAATATATAAATGGGACATAATATATATATATATCTTAAAACGTCCCCAAAGTTGACGTTTTTAAAAAACGTCAACTACGGTGACATTTTCTTATTTATTTTATTTTATATACATTATATATAGATATATATATATTTATATTCTAAATATATATATATAAATATATATTTTCAATATGTATATATATATATATATTTATCTATTAAGGAAATATATAAAAATATATATTAAATTATAATTTTAAAAAATAAAATGTTATAATTTTATTTACAAAAAAATTATATTTAAATTAAAAATAATTTTGACTTATTAATTCATGAAAATAAAAAAATATATATTAATAATATATAAATATATATATATATATAATATATATTTGAATAAACGTCACCTTAGTTGACGTTTTTTAAAAACGTCAACTTAGGTGACGTTTTTTAATTTTTTTTATCTTTTCTTAGATATATATATATATATTTTATTTAAGAAAAAAAATTATATTTAAATTAAAAAATAATTTTTAATTATTAATTCATGAAAATAAATAATATATATTAATAATATATAAATATATATATTTTAATAAACGTTACCCCAATTGACGTTTTTAAAAAATGTCAACTGAGGTGACGCTTTTAATTTATTTTCTTTTATATAATATCTATTTATAATATATATATATTCTAAATATATATTTTGAATATGTATATATATATATATTTTTATTGATTGAGTAAATATATAAAAATATATATTAAATTATAATTTTAAAATGTAAAATATTATAATGTTATTTAAGATATTAAAAAATATGATTTAAATTAAAGTATAAGTTATAATTAATATTATTATGTGTAGTTAAAAATAATAATATTAATATATATATATATATAATATATATAATGCGTAAATATATATAAATAAATAATTAAAAAATAGAAACGTTAGTTGTACTGATGTTTTAAAAAAACGTCAGTTGCGGTGACGATATTTCTTTTATTTTAATTTATATTAATATATGTTACATATATATTATAAATATATATTCTGAATGTATATATATATTTTATTATTATATTATATTAGTTAAGTAAATATATATATATATATATACAAATTTATGTATATATATTTTATAAAAATTATTTAATTTTAAATAAGGTAATAAAAAAAATATTTAATAATACATAAATATATATATATATATATACTCACAAATAATAAAAAAAGGAAAAAAAGGTATTACTTTGAAACTTAATTTTTACTATCATTTTAATAAATTTTACAAAAATATATGCTTATGTTTAAAACTGATTAAAAGTGTATTTTCAATAAAATAAAACGGATAAAAATTGTATTTGTATTTATTATTTATCTACAATTTCATATAATTTTGATATATCATATCACACTTTAAATAAATTTTTACAACTACACTTGTGCATCAACTCATTTTACACGTACACATTCATACATCAACTCAATTTTTACTTTGCAACCTACCTACACATGCATTTGCAGAGATTTGGCATTTGCAGAGATTTGGCGTGGAGTAATAAAATGCAAGCATGCATGCATCAAATAAAGTCAACTTTTGATTTGCAGCTTTTTGCAGTGGAGGAAGGCGTGAACATCTTTACACTTATATAATGACACTCACTTCTTCTCTCATGAATCAATTTGAAGACTCTCTTCTCTTTCACTCTCAATTTCCTTTCTTCACTCACAATAATATTTCAAGACTCTCTCTTCTCTTTCACTCTCAACTTTCTCTCCCTTCTCTTCACGTCTCCTTGCATTTTCCTCCTTCAACTTTCTCGTTCAACATTGTTTTTGTTATTCTTATTTATTTGGAGAATTTGATACTGCTCCTATCCCGTCTTGATTTCTTTGTATAAAAAGGTATGTTTTTTTGGAGCCAAGTATGACATGCTTTAATTTGTTTTTGTTTTACTTGTAACCTAATCTTTTTTTATTTATCACCAATAGATATATGTTCATAATTTTTGGCATGATTTGATGTTTTTCTTAAACACTAATCATCAATTTTTGTATTTTTTATGCTATATTGTGTAGATTGTGTTGAAGAAGACAAACTTCAACTTCCACAAACATTTTCGTAACCTAAACTAAGGTTAGTATACATATACATCATATTTTTAACAGAATATAGTACTATAAGTGAATGTTTATTTGGTTTCGTATATACATTCATATGTGCATAATTTTCAATAATATTTGTGTATTGATTTATGTGTCATTTAATTATTTTGTTGTATTTATTAATTTTATTTTATTATGATGAATATATTTTTATTTTTGCACGTACTGTATGTTTAACTTGTTTTGATTTATGGACTGTTATGTTGACTAAATAAATCTTTTTAAAATATTTAATATATTATTATAGGATATTTAAAAAAATTAAATTTAATAACTATAATAACCCTTACAAATTATGTTTGAGAGGTATGGCTTCTACATCAAGGTCATCAGCATCAACTTACATACGTGCCAATAAATATATCACATACAAAGTTTATCAGTCTATCGTAAAAAAAATCAACAAGTTTCGTGCAATTAAGAATACGTAATCAACAAGTAAAAGAAGAAATAGAGGGATTGAGGAGAAAAGATGTTGCTGCAAATGTTATTTCCAACATGCAAGACCAAGAAATACATAAATTATGGCGACGTGTAAAGATGTGCCAAGTTGAATTGGAGTGGTCATCTAACCGTATTTCTGTTTTAGAAGGTCATGCTCGGCAATAAGAAGAAGTGTTATGGAATGAAATAAACTTACTACGTGGTACTATAAGTCCCATGACAATGGAAAAAAATAATATAATAGAGCAGCTTGGGGCTAGAGCCGGGCATATAAACGCCCTAGAAAACGAGGTGAATGAGTTACGTGCTCAGTTGGATAACGAGAGACACCAAAATGATATTATCCAACAAGAGAGTACGACTAACTTTCATCACGTGAATATGATGCGATCACGCATATTAGATCTTATAGATGTCACCCTGGCTTGAATATGTGGCATGATCCAGTAGATAATGAAAATGTTGATATAGAAGTTGTGGATGATAATAATGTTGTAGAAAATATATCTAAAAATGATCATTCACAGAGTGATGTATATTCCTTGTAAATGTATATTGGTTGTGAAATTTAATGCATTATTTAACATGCTTTTCATACGTATCTTGTTTGTTTGTTTAAATAATGTAATACATAATTTTATTTGTTCTTCATTTTTGTTTTGAATTTATATATTTCACAGTAAAACATTACATATATATATCACTTTCGATCAATGGCGAGTCAACGAAGAGTTTGAATTAGAGTTTATTGCGGAGGCAAAATTATACAGGAAAGCGGAAAAGTATTGTATAGTTCTGCGCCCATTGGTTACACACGAATTGATCGAAATACAGACTTATCTGCATTGAAAGATCTAATTTATCAATATGTTGGTGTGGCTAAAGACCAGTTTCATCTGAAACTTTTCACTAAATGGGGGAAAATATACGGTCACAATAATATTATAGAGTCTGTAGTTCAGATTGAAACTGATGATAATCTTAGGTTCTTCCTAGATCCTAATGATGGATTAAACTCTATGGACATTTTTGTTGAGAAAGAAGCATGCCAAAATCTTAGGGAACAAGAAGGTATGCTTATGAGCCAAGAGTGGGGATATTATATGTCGTTGTTGTCCGAACAAGATGTGCCCACGACATCATTCCAAGATTTAACTAACCCTTGTGATTATGTGCCCGAAATCACTCAGGGAATGGAGAACCTTGCTTTCACAAACGCTTTATTAAAGGGAGAATGTAGTGTCCAAAATATAATTGGTCCCAATAATACTAGGAATGAACCTGAAGATATAATTAGTCCTAGTAATACGGGCAATACAGAAGACACGGACCCTTGTGCGGATTCTTTAGGTCCAATTTCCTCATCTGAAATGGAAGTTGAAAATTCGGATGAAAATTTAGATGACAACGAAGCAGTAGTAGACGAAGAAGATGTTACTGTGGCTAATGTAAATTCCGATGGTGTCGAAGCAACAATCAATATCGACTGGGAGACAAACATCCCGTTTTACACAATGAGTGGCCCCGAAGTTGCAGCTGACTCGATGCATAATCCTTCGTCTTCGTGGGGAATGTTTTACGATCCTAGCCGAGGGATAATTGAGAAGGACATATTATTTAGGGATAAGAATGCCTTCATTGCACCGATTAAGGATTTCTCAATACGACATGTAAGATGTCAATTTCGAGTTATCGAAAGTAAACCCCTCATTTTAGTTCTCAAATGTCAACACAGTACTCCTTCTCAAGAGTATCCTTGGTATGTTAGGGCATCATTTAATCAAAAACTGGTGATGTTCAAAATAACCAAAGGTGGTGGAGATCATAGATGTTATATGAATGATATATCTTCTGATCATCGAAACCTAGACAAAAATTTTTTAGCTTTCTTGATTAAGGAAAATGTTCGGGTCAATCCTGCAATCAGCGTGTCTGAGGCACAAGCAGACGTTAAAAACACAATCGGATACTCAATTTCATATCAGAAGGCATGGCATGGCATTAGACGGGCGATTGAGAACAATTATGGGATATGGGAGAGCTCCATAAGAAAGCTGCCTAAGTTTTTGGGTGCATTGCAAAAGTGGAACTCGGGCATCATTGTAGAGTGGAAACACCATGACACCAACGTCCCACATAAAAATATTATCAAATATGTTTTTTTGGGCGTTCGAGCCTTGTTACACAGGGTTCAAGTATTGTCCACCGATTATCAGTGTTGATGGGACACATCTATATACAAAATACAAACATAAAATGTTGATAGCCGTTGCGGTGGACGAAAACAAACAGATACTTCCCCTAGCATTTGCTATTGTAGACGAGGAGAATTTTGAATCTTGGAAGTAGTTTTTGGATTTGATTTGCAAGTACGTCATAGGTGGGAGGGCTCAGATGTACATTATTTCAGATAGAAATGCAGGTATTTTAAGTGCAATTGAGTCAATACCAAATTTTAATGCCCCACATGGAGTGAGTCATTTTTGTTTGAGATATGTTTGTTCAAATTTGAATTCGCATTTTAAAGATGTGCAATTGAAAGATCTGTGTTGGCGGGCTGGATCTGAACACCAAATCATTAAGCATGGCAGTGTTATGAATGAAATAAGAAATCTGAATCCGACTGCGTACTTGTATCTCAATCAAATCAATAAAGAATATTGGGCTTTCGCGCATAATGGTGGCTAACGACATGGTATTTTGACCACTAATGTGTCTAAATCGTTTAACGGTAGCTTAAAGGGTGCTCGACGTCTCCCTCTAATAGCTATAGTGGAGATCACATTCAAGCGATGCGTTGCATATTTTAGAGACCGAAAAAAAGCTGTTAGGAGAATGCAGAGCAATGCATAATCATATAGTAATTTTGCTCATTCAAAATACCAGTATTGGTCGCATATGTCTGTGGGTCATGTAGTTACCCAGATTGATTACCATGAGCAATCTCCTATGGTGGTCACGAAACCAAGACCAGGCAAAGGGGGCCACATACATGCTGTTAGGCTTTCTACTAGAGACTGCTCTTGCGGCAAGTGGACCTTATATGGTATTCCATATTCACACGTGATGAGTGTATGCGCTGATTTACTGATTAATGCTACCTCATTTGTGCAACCGTATTATCGCTTGGTAAACTACAAGCAAACATATGCTGCTGCATTCCAACCCTATTTAGGGGAGGAATATTGGGATGAGCCTGATTTTCAGTTATATCATGACACCACTTTAAGAAATACGTATCGCCGAGGAAGAAATCGAAGGTCGCAAATTCCGAATGAGATGGATTGGCCTCAAGCACGAGCTAGGCTACAAGCAAGGAGATGACAGGCTTGTCGACAAGGAGAAGGAACCAGTCAAGAACCTCATCGACATTCTCAAACATTACAAACACAGGAAATTGAACAACCAAGCTCACAATCAGAAGATTTCTAATATCATCTAGAAACCTTATGAAATCTGTGTAATGTAAGTGATTATGTTAAAGGGAAAAAACATGTTATATGTCGAGTTTCATGTATTGATATATGTTATATGTCCAGTCACCTTATACATCTTACGATTTAATTATCCTATATTCATTAATGTTGTTTTTTCATCTGTAGTGATCGATGGATATCAATTCACACAACCACTATGGCCCCAAGGAACCGACAATTCTCACCCTTCAATCTCAGCACATTTTTGAGGGCTTACTGAAGTCCGACGATTATGTGAACTTTTTCTTTCGCTTTAGGCGGTGCGACAATGATTTTTGGGAATTATTTGAACGTGAAGGGTCTGAGATCCACACACACGTACTGGATTTGTTATTTCAAATGGGTTTCTACGGTGTGTATAGGTGCGGGAGGTTTTACCCGGACAACCACTTAATAACTGCTTTGGTGGAGAGGTGGCGACTAGAGACCCACACATTTCGCTTGCCTGTGGGTGAAGCAACCGTGACTTTGTTGGATGTCGCCTTAATATGGGGTTGCGGGTTGAAGGGGATCCAGTGTGTGGACTTGATCCTACAATATCTCCCAATGAGTGGGTTAATTACTGTCAGGCGATGTTAGGTTACACGCCAGAACTATCCCACACAAAAAGCAGAAAGATTAGAGCCAGCTCTTTAGCAGCTCATATGCGATCGCATCCAATGACGGATGATAGTACAGTTGAACATGTTGAGCAATATGCATAGGCATGTGCTTTATTCCAGATATGCGGTGTGATGTGCCCTGATGCTAGTGGAAATTTATTACCACTAGTACATGTACAATGTCTGCAAGATTTAAAGAGGGTTAATGAATTCAGCTGGGGCAGTGCCGTACTATCTTCCCTATACCGTCACTTGTGCGATGGCGCGTTGGAGTATAAAGAAAATCTCGGTGGCCCAGTTCAACTATTACAGGTATTCCTTTTTTATGATATATTAATAAATCTACCATACATAACCTTATTAATTACTCTTTTTTTACGTGTTCATAATATTTGATAGATTTGGGCATGGTTGCGAATATCGTCCATTGTGCCTGTATATAAGGCGAGTAGATTAAATATGCAAGAAATTGGAAGACCTGATCATTTGGGTGGTGGTACACTCCCCATCCCCCCTTTCGGTGCTCGATAATATTTACAATGCACACCATGTTATTTTGGTTATTTTATCGTTGTTGGTAATATTTACAGTGCACACCCAAATGTAATGCATCTACTAATTAACTAGTAAAATATATGTAACAGGTGGAATATTGCTAGCAGTTTTGTGCACACTGGTAGGTTTTTCGAGAAATATTAGATAAATTGACACATGACCAGGTTCGATTTATTACTTCATTTTAACAATTCTTATATGTAATAATTAAAAACACATGTATGTTTTTTGATTTTTGGTTATTGTGTGTCATCAGTTTACATGAGATCCATATGATTGGTCGCAACCGGAAGTACTCCATTTACCTTCGCGGTGCTTCTCGGACAATGTGCGAGCTCAATGTCCTCTGATTTTCTTCTCATTTGTGGAGTTCCATCATCCAGAAAGAGTCTTACGTCAGTTCCGAATGTTGCAAGACATACCTAATCGGATCGACCCTCTTGATGACTGGAAGACGAACGTGCATCAGATTCATCATAAATGGCGTAAAACTGCCAACTGGATAGATATACACGCGAAGTATGTTCATCAGTGGAATCAAAGGCATGCGTATCTCACGGGAACCCAATTTGCAATGAACCCAACGATGACACCCGATTACTATGATTGGTATAACTGGATTACACGTTATTTTATATACCCTGTAGATACGTATGAAATAATGGGAATAAGAACTGGAGATGCTTCACTGATGCACTACATGGTACGCAACATATATGTAATTCTACAATTAATTTTATATTTATTCAACATGATTGGTATTTTAATGTGCATCTGTTATCTTATTTGTAGTTTGAACAGTTGGAACCCATGAAGAGAAATATGAAGAATAGAAATAGGTTCGACATTGAGCAACTTAATACTTTGTTAGATGAAAAGTTCTCATTATATGAAAATATAGAGCGAACAATTGAGAGATTATCACTGGAGCCTCCGTAAATGACGTATACCCTGCCTGTACATCAATAAGAGATGCAAAGTCAATCAGGTACTCAGATGAGAATTAGAAGGTGTTGTACCCCTGAAGATCGGATGCCATCACCTGGGAACTTTGCATCAACATCTTTGTGACCCAAATACCAAACTAAAGGACATATGTCGGATGTATATAGTCCTTCAATGAGTACACCAACATATACTCCGACACCCTACCATACATCTATGTCCACTCACTCGCCATTTCCTTATATGAATGTTGACCTCGGAGCAGGAGAAACTAGCAATATGCCAAACTACGACTTGAACCGTCCTACTCTGATTCAATTTCAGTACTCAGATGTAGCTACTTTTAGGGATGTAGGAGACCACTCTACGTCATCCTCCAGCAGAATCACAATTTATTTGACACCAACCTCAGAGGAAGATGAGGTCGAAGAAGACATACAGCCACAACCACCCGTTGTTCACACAAGAGGTATAAGAGGTGGAACTCAAAGGAGACAACAAGAAACATCAGGAAATGACGGGCAAGGTGAAGGAAGAGGTCAGCGAACTAGAAGAATCCGAGGTTGTGGTACAGGAGGTCATTTGTAATAGGCGTGAATATAGATCATTTGGATCCAAACAATTTGTGTCTTTGATATTGACCATTGTTTACTTCAATTTTGTATTATTTAACATTGGTTACTTCAATTTCAATCATTAATTAATAATTGCAATAAAATACGTTTTGATAACATGATTTGAAATGCCCAAATAGAAATCCCAAAAAAAATATATATAAATATAGTATATTGAAGTATCCACTCGGTCAGCCAAGTAGAGTCAATGACCGAGTTAAGGCACGAGGTGATGGTGCAACAAAAAAGTCCCCAATTCCAGAAACTATTTAACACTCGGTCTACAGAGTTGATGCACAAACTGAGTCAAGTCACCGAGTCATGCAACCGACTCGATCAACCGAGTCACATGAGGCATCGAGTGACTTTGACCGAGTGGATGCACAAACCGAATATAAATGTGCATATCCAGAAAGTTTTAGCCACTCGGCCGACCGAGTTGATTCATAACCCGAGTTAGTTGACCGAGTTAAGGTACTGACTCGGGTGATCGAGTCACGTGATGGGTTGAGTTAGTCGAATCGGGTGGATGCACGAACCAAAAATCATTATGTTTTCCAAAAAATTTCAGCCACTCGGCCTATCGAGTCGATGCACAAATCGAGTGACACTGACCGAGTTATAGTACAGACTCAGGTGACCGAGTCGTGTGAAGGGTCGAGTGACTTGGACCGAGTTGAGTATCCCACGGAATGAAATGGGTTGTCCAGAATGTTTTAGCCACTTGGCCAACTGAGTGAATGCACAGACCGAGGCGTTGGACCACATTTGGAGACCAACTTGGCCAACTGAGTCAGAAGTCGGGCCGAGTTGTGCGATCGAGTCAGACGGAACTAATTGGGTATAAATTGAAATCATTCTCCCTCTTTCCTCATTTCCACCAACAAAAAACCCTACTCTCACCCATCTATTCTAAATCCTCTCAAACCCCTCCTCTACTTTGAAGTATACTTGTGGAAAAAGATATACCAACATATTATAACTCTTAAATCATCCAAGAAATTGCATTCACGGATTTGTTTGTGAAGATTTGAAGGTTGGCCATACTCCCACATTGACTGATAATAATTCTCCAGTAAGGTATGTTTCAATGACAATCTATATTATTGTAGTCATATGTTGCTAATTCTTCCATATTTGGAGCATTGTGTACTACTTGGGTTATGTTATTTGGTTATATTAATTGGAGAATTTCATCATTGTAATTAGGAATTTAACTATATTGGCATAGTTTATTGATATTGTATGTATATTTGGAGTGTAGGGCATGGTGATACGTATTATTTGGAGTATTGTGGCATCAATGGGTTTATGAAAATATGTGTATGTTCTTTGGCGTATTTCATCGAACACTTGGTGTGCATCATACTAATGGTGTTGAAAATTATGCATTCTTGATGAATGTTGATAATGTAATGTTATATTCCCATAGGCTAGCAATATTTTGGCAAAATTAATATGTGGAGTTGCATATGAACATAGTGTTTAACATTGAAGTTATTGAATTTGTTACACTACTATTATACATGTGCAAGTTTTAAGTAATGTGAAGAATAAAATCGTGCATATATACATTGATGTTTTTGTAGGAACTGTTGAGAAAATGTATCCTTACCCATTCGGTGCTCGTGGTTGGACCGCCGATGATATGGAACGATAAATCTAGAATAGACGGCGATTTGAAGAGGAAGAAAGGCAAAGAACTCGAATTCATTCTACGGGAGTTGTTGGTACTGAATTTGATTGGAATCAACACTCGGTGGAAGAACAATAACAAGAGTATGAAAGAATTCTAGCAACTATGCCGGATGCATATAGCATAGAATTTTTCGGTTGGGATACTAGGAGTGACCGATGGTACAAGGTGTATAATAAGAAAAGACGGGCCACCCGGTTTGCAGATGTAGAGTGCATGAAAGAGTTGGAAATATACGACGATTTAAAAAATGTACAAAAATATGGGATGGTCTAATTTCTTCGCCTTACGGGAGAAGACATATGAGCGGTTGGTACTTGAATTCTTCTCGACACTGTATGTGGGATATGATGACACCGTGCCGAGGTCCTTAAACTTCAAGTTGGGTAATGAGTTCCATACGATTGAGCCGGAAATGTTGAATGAAATTTATGGATTTCCGAGAAACAAACCATGCAATCTACCGGATATGAAGATCAACTTCCCTGAATTCAATCCAATCCAGTTTTGGAAGGATATAACTGAGGCTTCCCCAGACAAAGCATCCGCTTACAACCCAAGCCGATCAAAAGCATCAAGTATAAGAAGCCCGGTTATTTGATATTTCCAACGCTTCCTTTCATGCACAATTTTGGCAAAACCTGAACCGGGGGTTGTTATATTGGACAAGTTGTTCATTCTCTGGTGTTTTTTTAATGGGAAAAAATTCAATGTAGCCCCAATGGTTTTACGGCAGTTCGTTCGAACTAAACAGCAAGTAGCCAACCATATTGGAGGCTTCATTACTCCAATTGCTCGTAATTACGGGATTAATTTGGAAGGGTTTGAAGAAACTCTAGGCAAAACAACCATCAACCTGGAACTTCTAATCAACATGAAGATGTGTATGTTGCATCCCGGGACCAAAAAATTATAGCTTATTTTATCTGATAAGAAAAGACTTGCTCTGCCCAACGCTCGGCTGACAAATATATCCGGTGGAAAAATACCGAATATTCTTCTTAATGGCTCAATCCACAGTGAAGCCATCGAGGAGAGCGAGAGAGAACTGAGTAATGAAGAGACTAGAAGGAAGAGGAGGAGAAGAGGTACAAATACAAGAACCAAACCTATGGAGGTCGATAACGAACAACAAACTGAAGATGAGATGATGGGAGAGGCCAGAACTTCCCAGCAGCCCCACCCTCCATATACACATCATACAGGTTGGAACGATTGGTCAGAATGGAGAAATGCCTTAGACACACGGGGTGCCAACATTGAAGAATATATGCATTATCAGGCATATAATTCTCAAGTTGCACTTGATATGCAAAGACAACAGTACGAGTCGCATGTGCAGCAACGGCATTTTGACGAGCATGAATATCCTGTATACCAACCTTTCAACCCATCTAACACTCCATATCGACCATGAATTTATTCTATGTTGAAGTAGGTAGTCAATCTGTTGTTCCTCTTTTGGTTATAAAATGATATTCATTACTTTTCTAAAAATGTGGACAAATGTGTTTCACTATGTTTATTTAGTTTTTAAGAATTACCTGCTTTCATTTACCTATGCTTTCTACATTTGTTTTTTATATTTTAATATCAAATGAATACAAATATCCCATCAAGAATTTTATTAACTTTATGCCCAAAAGCAAAAAAGAAAAATTTAAGGGACCTAGGAAGAAAGCATTATAAATACGTGTGTGGTGACTGATTTTACTTACATACTGATATAAGACCTTCTTGGAATAGATCTTAGACCTTCTATCCACGTGCAAACGAGATAGACAACCTTTGATTCTAACCGAGACAACCTTTACACTCTGATCGGAACCCTTGAAGAACAAGGTTAAGTAAGTCGGAACTTAACCCTTCTAATCACTCAGAATTGAGAATTAGACAAACTAAGTTTCTAAGATGGTTGGTTGCCACACTTGAAGTGATAAGACCGTATACTAGAACGCCACAAGCTTATACTCGATAAGTCCTAGAAGTTCTCTAAAGAACAAAGAAAACTCAGAAAATATTCTGAAAGTTGAAATCTTGAATATATGATATGATATGCTGTTACAATGGAGTTTTATCCCTATTTATACTACATGGCTAGGTTCAACATGTTTAAAACACATTGATTACATTCAATTCTACATTAAAACACGAATTTTGACTTCAAACTTTATGTCTACACTCAAAC
Organism: Caryopteris x clandonensis; assembly: GCA_028749325.2. Taxonomy (NCBI): domain Eukaryota; kingdom Viridiplantae; phylum Streptophyta; class Magnoliopsida; order Lamiales; family Lamiaceae; genus Caryopteris; species Caryopteris x clandonensis. The sequence goes on from JAPYKT020000021.1 coordinate 686,978, forward strand.
AATGAACCTACCCTACATTTGAGGCATGTACATCACCGGGCTGTTACATTCTCCATTGTAACTCTTAAAAAAACGTTCATGATTGGGCTGTTACATTCTCCACTTCAGCTCCTTCAAAGTGTGTGTGATAGGCCATCAATTGGGTCACTAATTTGGGCTTTACTTTGGCCTGAAATGTCTCACAAAGTTGGACTGAATTTTGGGCTGCCATTGGATCACCTACATGGGCTGACCGAACACACAATTGGGCCAATGCTTCCTTGAATCTTTTGGCTCGTGCTCGAGTGATAGGTCCGTGAGGTAGAGAGAGTATTTCATCTATGTCTCGATCCTTCTCCTTTGCTTGAATTGCATCCGTGACCTTGTTTGCATCATTCCCCCCTTGTTGAAAAGGATTTGTCCTCAAATCTGGTTCAAAGTCAAATGGAGACAAATCAGAAACGTTAAAGCTAGCACTAACATTATACTCACCTGGAAGATCTAGCTTATAAGCATTGTCATTGATACGCTCTAAAACTTGAAATGGACCATCTCCTCTTGTCATTAGTTTGGACTTCCTCTTTTCGGGAAATCGTTCCTTCCTCAAATGCAACCAAACCCAATCTCCTGGCTCAAAAACAACTTTCTTACGACCCTTGTTGGCATTTTTGACATATTGTTGTGTTTTCTTCTCAATGTTGATTCGGGCCTTCTCATGGATTTGTTTTACAAATTCAGCCTTTTTCTTGCCATCCATACTAGCTTGCACACTTAAAGGAAGAGGGGTCAAATCTAATGGTGATAAAGGATTAAACCCATAAACGATTTCAAAAGGAGTATAATTAGTAGCAGAATGTGTACTCCGATTGTATGCAAACTCTATATGTGGCAAACAATCTTCCCAAGTCCTCAAATTTGATTTTATTATGGCCCTAAGCAAAGTAGACAATGTCCTATTTACTACCTCAGTTTGGCCATCAGTTTGTGGGTGACATGTAGTTGAAAACATCAATTTTGTCCCTAACTTTCCCCACAATGTTTTCCAAAAATAACTCAGAAATTTAGTGTCTCTATCCGAAACAATGGTTTTTGGCATGCCATGTAATCGAACAATCTCCCTAAAGAACAACTCAGCTATATGCGATGCATCATCAGTTTTGTGACATGCAATGAAATGAGCCATTTTCGAGAACCTATCAACCACTACAAAGATAGAGTCTTTACCTTTCTTGGTTCTTGGTAAACCAAGCACAAAGTCCATTGAAATATGGGTCCAAGGTTCCGAAGGTATCGGAAGAGGTGTATATAAACCATAGGGTTTAACCTTCGATTTAGCTTGCATACATGTCACACAATTAGCACAAATCTTTTGAACATCATGTTTCATGCGTGGCCAATAGAAATGATCATGCAAAATAGCCAATGTTTTATCTACACCAAAATGCCCCATTAAGCCCCCACCATGAGCTTCTCTCACAAACAATTCCCTCAATGAACTCACGGGTATACAAAGCCTATTTTCTTTAAAAAGATAGCCATCATGCTTGTAGAACTTACCAAATGCAATCTTGTCACATGCTTTGTAAATTTCAGCAAATTCGGCATCGTTTTCATACAAATCACGAATGAATGTAAATCCAAGCAATTTGGTATCTAAAACGGATAATAGAACATACCTTCTCGATAATGCATCTGCAACCACATTTTCCTTACCTTTCTTGTATTTGACAAGGTATGGAAACGTTTCGATAAACTCGACCCACTTTGCATGACGCCTGTTCAGCTTTTGTTGCCCCTTCAAATGTTTTAACGATTCGTGATCGGTGTGGATGATGAACTCTTTTGGCCAAAGGTAGTGCTGCCACGTTTGCAATGCCCTCACCAAAGCGTACATTTCCTTATCATAGGTTGGATAATTTAGGGCGGCTCCACCCAATTTCTCACTGAAATATGCAAGTGGCTTTCCTTCTTGCATCAAAACCGCTCCAATTCCTACTCCTGAGGCATCACATTCAATTTCAAAAGTTTTGTCAAAATTTGGCAACATTAGTAAAGGAGCGTTAGTCAATTTTTCTTTAATCAAATCAAAAGCTCTTTCTTGCTCCTTTTCCCACTTAAATGGTACGTTTTTCCTAATAACTTCCGTCAATGGTGCTGCCAACGTACTAAAGTCCCTCACAAATCGACGATAGAAGCTTGCCAAGCCATGGAAGCTCCTTACTTGGCTCACGGTCTTTGGTGTAGGCCAATCCCGTATAGCTTTAATCTTCTCTTCATCCACTTCAATTCCTGATGCACTCACAACAAAACCAAGAAAAACAAGTCTATCCGTGCAAAAGGTACATTTCTTAAGATTAGCAAATAGTCTTTCTTTTCTAAGAACATCCAAAACAGATTTAAGATGCTCCTCATGCTCATAGAGATTTTTGCTGTAGATCAAAATATCATCAAAATAAACTACCACAAACTTACCAATGAATGGTCGTAATACATGATTCATCAACCTCATGAAAGTGCTAGGGGCGTTTGAAAGCCCAAAAGGCATTACTAACCATTCGTAGAGTCCATGTTTGGTCTTGAATGCAGTTTTCCATTCATCCCCCTCCTTCATGCGTATTTGATGGTACCCACTTTTGAGATCTATTTTAGAAAATAAGGAAGCACCATACAATTCATCTAGCATATCGTCAAGACGAGGAATGGGGTGACGATACTTTACCGTTATGTTGTTCACTGCCCGACAATCAACACACATTCTCCAAGTGCCGTCCTTCTTTGGCACTAACAATACCGGTACCGCACAAGGGCTTAAGCTTTCTCGAACATATCCTTTCTCCAAAAGTTCAGCCACTTGTTTTTCCAACTCCTTTGTTTCCTCTGGATTTGTCCGATAAGCTGGTCGGTTTGGAATTTGCGCTCCCGAAACAAAGTCAATTTGATGTTCTATTCCTCGAAGGGTCACAAATGTGTTTATCGCTCTTTTTGTGTTTGTCACTCTTTTTCTTTTCCCTCTCTCTCTCATATGATTGTTGGAGCTTTATTTGATCTTCTAAAGCTTCTTGAGGTTTTAAAGGAACGAGAGTGATAGGAACCTTGTTGAAAGTGAAAGAATACCTATTTGAGTATCCATCGTGCTTTGCCCGTTTGTCGAATTGCCAAGGTCGGCCAAGTAGCATATGGCATGCTTGCATTGGAACCACGTCACAAAGGACATCATCCTCATACTTGCCGATTGTGAAAAGAATTCTTATTCGACGGTTCACCTTTACCTCTCCTTGATCATTCAACCATTGAAGTCGATAGGGTTTTGGGTGTTTTTCAGTTGTAAGCCCCAACTTCTCTACCATGTCACAACTTGCTGCATTTGTACAACTTCCACCATCGATGATTATGCTACAAACCTTACCATTCACCAAACACCGGGTATGGAACAAATTCTCCCGTTGGTTTTCAACCTCCTTGGTTTGAGCACTTAGAATCCTTCTTGCAACAAGTAAATCACCTTTGGCTGCAACTTGCTCTTCTCCTTCTTCTTCTTCATCCGAATTATCATCAACTTCTTCTTTTTCATCCTCGGACTCAAGCTCCCCGTGGGCATTAATAATCAAAGCCCTCTTGTTTGGGCATTGGCTAGCAATGTGGCCATTCCCATGACATTTGAAGCACTTAATATCTCGAGTCTTTTCTAGAGTGTTAGTGGCCTTAGGACTAGTAGAAGTAGAAGAAGATTTTGGAAACTTGGAAGACTCACTTTTGAATTTCGATGATTGTTCTTCCTTTCTGTAAGGTGCTTTCCACGAACTAGAAGAAGCTCCACCAAAATCTTTCCGTACAGCTCTTTTTCTCTTCAATTGTTCCTCCACCTTTTGAGCTTGGTGCACGATATCTTCCAATTCTATGTATTGGTGCATTTCGACCACATCCGCTATCTCCGGATTGAGGCCGTGTAAGAATCGAGCCATTGTAGCTTCCCGATCCTCTTCAACATTCGCCCTTATCATAGCGATCTCCATTTCTTTGAAATACTCATCAACTGATTTTGAACCTTGAGAGAGACGTTGGAGTTTATTATATAAGTTTCGATAATAGTGACTCGGAACAAACCTTTTTCGCATTATGGCCTTCATTTCGTCCCATGTTTCAATTGGCCTTTCCCGGTTCCTTCTCCTACTCACGACAAGTTGATCCCACCAAGTAACGGCGTAATCTGAAAATTCCACTGCCGCTAACTTTACTTTACTTTCTTCTTCAAGTTGTTGATATTCAAATACCATTTCCATTTTCGTTTCCCACTCAAGATAAGCTTCTGGGTCACTTTTGCCTTGAAATGGAGGAATTTTGATCTTGATGTTGTTTCCACTATACCTTTGTCTTCGAACGTCGGGTTCATCAACAACTTCTTGCACCCTTGGCTGCCTATTTGGTTGTTGAGGTTGAGCTTGAGGCATTCGTTGCTCAACTTGATCAATACGGTCGTGTACACCTTCCATTTCTTCTCGAAGCAACCTCCTCATTTCTCCAAGTAAAGCTTGCATTTGGAGGTTTTGAGTTCTATGACCGGTTTCTTCTTCGTTACTCATGATTTATAACCTGCAAAAGAATGTTAGAAAAAAAAATATCCTCACAACACTCCCTTACGTGTTTCACTCGAAAGATGTCACTCACTCTCGTGTTTCCCACAAATATCGGCTTTTACCCTCAAGATGTGCTCACCACTCAAGCCTTTTACCACTCAATCTTCGTTTTCTATAGTTCTTATGAGAACTACGTTAAACAAATCAAGTGTGCCTGTGTCAAATTCTAGATACGGAAAAAAAAAAACCACCCAAAAATAACACGAATAGCTCACAAAGAAAGAAAAACCAAAGAAGTCACAATAGATTTGTAACCTAAGTAAACCGAAGCCTTTTGTACTTTGATCCTTTTTTTTTTTTTTTTTTTTTTTTTTTGCACTTTGATCTTTGTTTTTTTTGCACTTTGATCCTTTTTTCCTTTTTTTTTTTTTTTTTTTTTTTGTGCACTTTGATCCTTTTTTTTTTTTTTTTTTTTTTTTGAGAAGAGATGAATAGAAATTTCAATATGGAAGGATTAGAAATGAAAGAATAAAGATAGATGGATAGAAGCTAACAAAACCTGTTGAACCAAAGCTCTGATACCAAATGATATAAGACCTTCTTGGAATAGATCTTAGACCTTCTATCCACGTGCAAACGAGATAGACAACCTTTGATTCTAACCGAGACAACCTTTACACTCTGATCGGAACCCTTGAAGAACAAGGTTAAGTAAGTCGGAACTTAACCCTTCTAATCACTCAGAATTGAGAATTAGACAAACTAAGTTTCTAAGATGGTTGGTCGCCACACTTGAAGTGATAAGACCGTATACTAGAACGCCACAAGCTTATACTCGATAAGTCCTAGAAGTTCTCTAAAGAACAAAGAAAACTCAGAAAATATTCTGAAAGTTGAAATCTTGAATATATGATATGATATGCTGTTACAATGGAGTTTTATCCCTATTTATACTACATGGCTAGGTTCAACATGTTTAAAACACATTGATTACATTCAATTCTACATTAAAACACGAATTTTGACTTCAAACTTTATGTCTACACTCAAACAATGAACCTACCCTACATTTGAGGCATGTACATCACCGGGCTGTTACATTCTCCATTGTAACTCTTAAAAAAACGTTCATGATTGGGCTGTTACATTCTCCACTTCAGCTCCTTCAAAGTGTGTGTGATAGGCCATCAATTGGGTCACTAATTTGGGCTTTACTTTGGCCTGAAATGTCTCACAAAGTTGGACTGAATTTTGGGCTGCCATTGGATCACCTACATGGGCTGACCGAACACACAATTGGGCCAATGCTTCCTTGAATCTTTTGGCTCGTGCTCGAGTGATAGGTCCGTGAGGTAGAGAGAGTATTTCATCTATGTCTCGATCCTTCTCCTTTGCTTGAATTGCATCCGTGACCTTGTTTGCATCACATACAAATATGGATCATCCCCTAAAATTCTCTCATTTTCCTCCACAATTAAAATGCTATAACTTGTTTGAAGCTTAGTTCTACTCGAACACATACTGAACAAAGAAAATGGAGACCGTGCTTGTGGATACTCTTGTGAAGGACGTCGAAGCAGGTGATTGGGAAATCGGTAACCATAATAGCAATTGCTTGTTGAACGTAAGAAAATGTGTTGAAGAACCAATTCAAGGAGCGTAAGTTCTCTTATGCAGACGTGAAAAGGTGGGTTGATTTGCTACAATCCCGTCACTACACATTCAAAAAAATGATAATGACGGCTGGAGTTCGTATGGTTGGTGAACGACTGTATATAAACCATAAAGACTATTGCTGGCGTTTATGGGTAATTTTCTCTATACTTTAAGCAAACATTTATTTTCTTCATTGTAAATATCTATTTCATGCTTCTATTACTTATTCTTACATTTATAGGATCTTGATCCCAAAAATGACAAGTACAATTGCATACCTAATTGATGATGAGCCATTCTTCGACCAACTAGAGAAGCTTTTCAATTTTGAAGATAATGATATCGTCAGTGGACCATCTTCCTCAACTAGGCAATAAAATGATTTGGTTTAGCTATGATTGCTATTTGAAATGTTGGACTTTCATGAGTATTGTAATGGTATTATTGTAGTAATTATTGTATATAGTGTTATATTGGTATTTGTAAGTGTGTAAAAATTGTAATCGTCGTTGGCTAAGCTTCACTTTATATATAATATTTGTTTCTTCATCTTATTCAAGGCAAATAATTTTATTTATATAACAATATTATGAAATAATTTAATAAATAAAGTTTATTATTATACAATAACATATATATAACACAACAAAAAACTATTATACCGAATAAACATATCCTAAAAAAACACAACAAACAAAACAATAAATCCTTATTGCAAATTTGTCATCGACACAATTATCCACATGAACACCACTTGTACCGAACACGTCTCTAGATAATAAAGAAGCACTGAATTTAACCAAACCAATTTTGAAAGTGATTCTCCTTTCGGTATTTTCAACCAATGAGAAAATACATAAATCACCCAATTTCAAATTGGTGTCCTCCACAAAGCGCCCCCAACTGGGACTTCAGTGTTAGGCAAGACTTTTATCATCTCCTTAGGCATTGACTGCATGAAAATTTGAAAAATAAAAACAAAACAAATCAGACTTTAAATAAAAAATTTACAAAAATTACTATAATTCTTATAAAACTAAATTTATCAGTAGATAGTGCGGGGCCAAATGTAATTTCGATAATGCAATATCGAAAGATGGCTTATTCTCATCCAAAATTGGCAAGAGATCGGTGTAGACTTCGTCAATTCTGAAAGCACGCATTTTCCCTTGTTCTTACTCATTCTCTTTGTGCATTTATCTATTATCCTAACATAGGCCTACTTATATTACATAGGCCTATTCATATTACTTCAGCAATGAATCATTACTGATTTTACAGTACGATGCAATACATATTTTAATATAATTTGAGAAGACGTGCACGCTAAAAAACTGAATTCAATTCACGAGACTCTGTAAAAACTGACAATTCACGAAAGTCTGAAAACTGAAAAAAAAAGTGATAGATTGACATAATGAAATAACAATTCATTCATTTATTCAATATAAAAATTATTATTTATTTACATCAATGATCATAATAATATATATTCTTTTTTTTCAAACTACACAACATAAAAATAATAATAAAAAAGTATATTTTATTTTAAATAATATTTTTTTCATCTTAAATTATAAATTTCAAAAGTAAATTATTATGATGTTATTTAATATATATTTTATATATTTAGTTAATAAATGAAATTATATATATATATCTATATATAATATATAAAAATAAGAAAACAAATGTCACCTTGACGTTTTCTTAAAACGTCAATTAAGATGACGTTTATTCAATTATTTTTTTTATTCTTTTATATATATATATATTTATATATTATTAATATATATATATATTATTTTATTTTCAGAATAAGAATTAATAATTAAAAAAATTATCTTAAATAAAATTATAACATTTTACTTTTTAAAATTACAATTTAATATATATTTTTATATATTTGCTTAATAAATAAAAAATATATATATATACATATTCAAAATATATATTTAGATTATAAATATATATTCTATAAATATATATATATCTATTTATAATATATATTATAAAAAAAATAAAAACATCACCTTAATTGACGTTTTTTTTAAACGTCAATTAAAGTGATGTTTATTCGGTTTTTTTTTCCGCATATATATATATATATTTATATATTATTATATATATATATTATTCTATTTTTTATTAAAAATTATTCTTTAATTTAAATAAATTTTTTTATTATCTTATATAAAATTATAACATTTTACTTTTTAAAATTATAATTTAATATATATTTTTTATATATTTACTTAATAAATAAAAAAAATATATATATACATATTCCAAATATATATTTAGATTATAAATATATGTTATATATATCTATATATAATATATATATATTATAAAAATAAAATAAAAAACGTCACCTTAATTGATGTTTTTTTAAAACATCAATTAAGCTGACGTTTATTGGTTTTTCCTTTTTTTAATTCGGATATATATATATATTTATATATTATATTATTAATATATATATTATTTTATTTTCATAATATGAATTAATAATTAAAAATTACTCTTTAACTCAAATAATTTTTTTATTATCTTAAAGAAAATTATAACATTTTACTTTTTTAAATTATAATTTAATATATATTTTTATATATTTATTAATAAATAAATATATATATACATATTCAAAATATATATTTAGATTATAAATATATATTTTATAAATATATATATATATATCTTTATATAATTTATATTATAAAAAAATAAAAAAATCACCTTAATTGACTTTTTTTAAAACGTCAATTAAGGGGACGTTTATTGGTTTTTTCTTTTTTTTATTCGGATATATATATATATTTATATATTATTATTATATATATATTATTTTATTTTTAGAATATGAATTAATAATTAAAAATTATTCTTTAATTTAAATATTTTTTTTAAACATTTTACTTTTTAAAATTATAATTTAATATATATTTTTATATATTTACTTAATAAATAAAATATATATTTATATATAAATTCAAAATATATATTTAGATTATAAATATATATTTTATAAATATATATATATATATAAATATATATATATAATAGAAAAAAATTAAAGAAAAGTCACCTTAATTGACGTTTTTTTAAAATGTCAATTAAGGTGACGTTATTTCATTATTTTTTTTATATTCATATATATATTTATATATTATTAATATATATTATTTTCTTTTTAGAATATGAATTAATGATTAAAATTTATTCTTTAATTTAAATAATTCTTTTTATTATCTTAAATAAAATTATAATATTTTAATTTTTTATATTATAATTTAATATATATTTTGATATATTTACTTAATAAATATATATATATACATATTCAAAATATAGGTTTAGAATATAAATATATATTTTATAAATATATATATTAATAAAAATATATATTTAAAATATATATATATATATATCAATATACATGTTATATATATATATATGTGTGTGCGAGTGTGTATATATATACATAAGTATGAATGGATGCATGAATGCATGTATCTGTAGGATATATATATATATATATATATATATATAACAATAATAAGAACGTCAACTAAGTTGATGTTCTTTCTTTAAATTTTAGAATCGTTACCTATGGTGACGTTTTTTCAAAAAAAATGTCAGCTCCCTTGACGTTTTACCTATTTTAAAAAACAGTTGCAAAACATACCTATTTTGTAAATTTTTTTTCGCATTATTTTGAAAAAAAACCCTACATTATATATAATAATATTTATATGTATATATTATAATATATAGTTATATTATACTCATATTAACATACTATATTATAATGTAAATATACATATATTATAAATCTATACTCTAATAATAATAACATATACTTGTATATAATGTTACATATTATAATGCTATAGAATATGTTATATATAATAGTATAATATATGTGATTATACTATAATATTGTATACTTATATATAGTAATATATGTATATTTATATTATAATATAGTACGTTACTATGAGTATAATATAACTATATATTATAATATGTATATATATAAATATTATTAATATATAATGTATATATATAGCATAATATATACATTTGTACATATATTATAATTTATATACTACTATATATACTATTATACTAATAATATATTATAATACATATAATATATATTATAAGTCCATAGTTTTTTTATATAATATATTAATATACGTATTATAATACTATTAATATGATATTATATATATATATATATTACATTAATACATATGTATATAAATACATATACATATTATGATTATAATTTAATTAACTTACATTTAATAAAAATATATAATTAATATATAATATGATATATAATATATTATAAATATGTATATATAATAATATATAATTATATTATGCATATTAATATATATAATATATAATATAATTAATATATATAATATATAATATAATTAATAGTATTATTATAATATAATAGTATTTTATTATTAATATGTATAATAAACTACTCAAATATAATATATATAGTAATATTATGTTTATAATATACTATTAATAATATATTATATACATATTAATATACATATTACATTATATGATATTATACTATATATTATATAATATAAAATACATATTATATATGCCAATTACATAATTATTAATATAATATATGTCTATAATAATATGTATACATATATATTATAATATATATTAACATAATTATATAATATATTATTTGCACTATAATGTAATATTATACATTACATTATTACATATTCATGCCTAGGAAAATACAAGACTACCCTTATTATATGGGTATTTATTACAAGGTTTAAATTTATGATTGAACTTGTCTTGGATCGAACTTGGGTTTATACTCGAACTCTTGATCTTAACTAGTTCCAGGTTGGTTTGATCCAGATTCTTCAGTGATAGGGTTGACTACGAACCAGGTATAAGTAAGTCGTTCAGTATTTTCATGTGGATGGCTTTTATTGGCAAAACAGAGATGGACATAAAGTTCTTGGCGCTCTTCCTTATTATATTGGATTGGACCCTTGATTGTCTTCCATTTATAGTGTAGGAGGACCGGACGATGTTCTTCTTGGATTTCTGTAGAATATGACTTATGACAGAGGAATATGACATGAGGGTCTTTATCATCCTAATATTCATTTTGGAGCACTTGTATCCATTCTTCCACAGTTGCATACCATAGCATGACCACCAGAGAGTAGAGTTGTTTTCAGTATCTTGGAAAAAGATGAGTGTATCCCAAACTGAGAACTCAATCAGATGAAAGTATAAGGTGGACAAACACCATAGGTACCATAAAATGTTGAAGGTGAGATCTTTAGAAAGAGCAACATTTATTATGCCCAAAATGGCTTCTGGAGATGATAGCAGGCTTATTCCTCTTGGATTCCTTATTCAGAAATATATTTCGATAGATATCGAACCAAATTTGCATTTGCATATTGTCGGATATCTCCAAGAGTTTTGAAAGGCTCATCACGAGGAGGAAATGATTAATTAGGATTGATAATATGGATGGGAGCTTGTCTCCAAAAAGTGGTTTTGGAAGATATTATCTTCTTTCGTTTCCCTGTCATAAAGATAACGGGCAGCACCTTGGTAGATGTATGAGTTGAAGCTAAAATTGTCTGGAGAGATAATTAGGCACAACATTGACCTTGCCCTTTATGTGTTGGACTTCAGACTGATATTTTGAAAAACAGTCTTTGAGTCTGAGTAGCTGTTTTTCTGGGACTCCTTTATTCTTGAGATCCATAATCGCTGGGAAGGATGTATTATGTAGTTGGATAATGAAATTGTACCCCACCAGATGGAATTTGAATTTTTTAATTCCATATTTGACAACTAATATCTACTTGTAGACAACATGATAATAAGCTTCAAATTCTTTGAATTGGCCGCTGGTATGTCCACAATAATGAAGTTTCCCACCTTTATTTTCTAATAAGATAGCTCTCCAATAATCATCACTGGCATCTGTTTGTAAGATCCGTTGGCCATCTCCAGAAATTATCAAGGGTGAGAGCTTTTGACACACTTCTTTAAGATATTTGACTACTGTAGTTTGGTCGACATCCCAAGGAGGTGGACTTTTCCTTAGAAGCTTTGACAATTTGCTTGTATAGGCTGAACATTTGGGGATAAAATCTTTAAGATAGTTTACAATTTCAAGGAACTGTTGTACCTATTTAATAGATAAATGATTGTCTAGGAACTTAAGTAGTTCTTTGAATAGGTGTGATCCTAGTTCATATTCCCCATCCTCAATCTTCATTCCGAGAAAATCAATAGATTTTTGCTTGATCATACTTTTCTTTTGTGATAGCATAATACCATATTTTTGTACCAAGTCTTTGAAAAGTTGAGAAGTTGTTCATGTTCTTCTATATTATTGGAATATAAGAGCATATCATCGATGTAGACAAGGGTGATGTTTAGTATGGGGTTCGAAGATTTTCATCATGGTCTTTTAGAGATGAGATGGTGCAACTTTGAGACCAAATAGCAGAACAGTCTATTAGTATTGAGTTGTGGGTAGGCAAAAAGCTATTTTATATCTTTCATTTGGGTGTAAACCCACTTGCCAGAAACCAAATTTAAGGTCAAATTTGGAAACGATTTGAGCTTCTGAGAGGTAAGAGAATATGACTTTTGTCCTGGACAAGGGGAATTTATCATCAAGCAAGTAATAGTTGAGAGGCTTGTGATTAATGACTAACCTCTTCTTTCCTCGAACTTGTTCTATACACTTGTTGACATAAAAAGCTGGGCAAGCCCAATTTGAGTTGGTGGCTTCAATTAGGCCCAAGGATAATATCTCGCAGCATTCTTGTCGGGCCAAATTCAGCTCTTCTGGTGTCATGCCAGCATGCATGGCTTTAGTGATGTTAATATCCTCATTCTTCTTAAAAGAAAGTCAAACATAGAATTCTAAGTTCTTCCAAAGTGGATGAGGATTGGTGAAGTCTGAATGATACTCGACATAACATTTTTTCAATCTTTTGACAAGTGGATGAGGTTCTGGTTTCTGGATCAGTTTTTCGTGCTCCAGTATCAAGGAGTTTGATTACTTTGATAGGCCTGTCATACTTCGACTGAAGCACCTTGACTTCAGGATGAAGTGATGGCATCTCTTCTTGTATGATCGTGTTGGTTTTCAACATTGAAGGTTGGTTCATCATAAGAATGGGGACATTCTCTTCTAAATCTTCTTCATCAGATGTCTAATGAAGGATGAAGGCTATCTCAGAATCCCGGCCATCTTGTTCTGAATAGAGACATCCTATGTCTACTTCATCAACATCTGCTTCATGACAGTGAAAGGTCTGTGATGCTAGCTTAGCCGCTTTCCCTTTCTTCATAGGGTAGGTTTTTGTGAAATGCCCTTTTTGTCCACATAGATAACATCTATTCGTGGACTTCTTTCTGAATGGCTTCCTTCGGAAAAACCTGTATGTTTGGTTTTTCTTTTTCCTTCTGAGCTTTTGCTTATCTTTTTCTTTATCGTTTTTGGAACAATGGCATGCTTTCTCATGATATTTTATTTCAAGGTAGGATTTATCACATACCTTTTTAGGAATCTTCCATTTCTCCATCATTTCTTTAAAGAGGTTTTGTTGCTCATAGAGTTTCTCTAGAGCAGCCAAGCAGGTTTGATGGATTTGTCAAATGCTGATTTGGGCCATGTCTTTCTTCATGGCTTGAAACATCCTCACTATTTCTGGTTGTAGCTCTTGTGGTAAGGAGGCAAGGTAGACATTCTTCTGATTGGGATCATTGTAGCCATTCAAAATGCAGAATCTTTCAAACATTCATTTGAAATGTCTAGATCCTTTTTCAATAGCGAGCAGCACTTCATAGAAAAGTATTCTTGAGACACAGCCTTAGTGTACAAAGAAATTTCACCGATAAATTCTCTATGTATCTCACCAAGTACGTTAGCTGGCGTTGGTGCATCGATCAATTGTAATTACAAGTATTGTCCAAGGCTCAAGAAACATTCTCTTAGGACACCAAGAAACCTTGATGTGAATTCCTTGAGAACTGTTCTTAAATTAGTTCCTTCTCTGTTTAGCTGATTATCTATCCAGGCTGATAGTATATGCATCTTTTCTCTTCGCTTTTGAATAGGTACATCATCAAATGAAAACCAAGGACCAATGGAGGGTTTAGTACCTTGCTTTTTAGTAGGATGTGTCACATATGGTCTGTCAGTAGTCTGTTGATCCGAGTTATCATAAATAAGTTCAGTGAAGGGTTGACTTTCTCCTGCATCAGCCATAAAAATTGTTGAAACATCAGCTATCTCTTCCTCTATTCCACTTGATGCTGGAAAGGTTTCAGTTGATTTTGATGCATAGATTTGACTTTCTTCAGGATCACTTGTTTCTCCTGGGAGACTAGAGAACATAGGATGGCCCATTAAGTATTAATGGGGTTTTTAACCTTCAGCCTTTGATTGATCACCTTCTGCTTCTTTCTATCTTAAATATGGTAAAGGTATACTGGAGATCATCCCAAAATGTTTGGCATACAGCTGGGACTTGGTCTTTAACTCATTTGGAGATTGATATAAGGTTGGTGAAGTAATAAAAGTAGAGACTCTATTAGGGGGCATAAAGGTTGAGCTTCTTTCTGCCTTATCTTCTTCGATCCTCCTTGCAAGCTCCTTTTTGAGTAGTTTAATCTCTGCTTCTTTTGATGTGAACTCTAAGCCATACTGCCGATTTACAATAAGGCTTCTGAGTTCTCTATCTATTTGGGTTATCTTCCCAATAAGCTCTGTTCCACTCTCAGAAGCTGGGTTTGCAAGGATCTCATTTGATTATATGAATTTTGAACCTTGTAATACTTTGTAGTGATTGATTTTGTACCCGAGCATTTGTGGTCTGCCAATTGAGGACTTCCTCTCCTTGACTTAGAGGCTTTAAATGGCCATTTGCTTCTACTAGAGTACTCTGAATATAAGGCCTTGAGGTTACCTCAGAAGTTTGATCCTTGCGTTTCTCTAGAGGATGGAAATCTTCTTCGCGGCTTTTGAATATGAAACATGGCTGAGGAGCTCGGGGACTTGGAGGTAATGGTCTCTCTTTATGTCTGCATGAATGGTTCCCTCTTGTGGAATTCATATTTTTAGTGGAGGTGGATTAGGAGGGTCGTTGTATTTATTATCAGGAGTTTGATAATAATTATTATAATATACGTATACATTATATAATATATAATATATTAATATATGTTATATTTATATAATATATAATATTGTATATATTATAATATGCTATAATATGTATAATTAATCATATTATATATGATACTAATATTATTTATATATTAATATAATTATACATATTACTAATATATCATATTAATATATAGTATATAATATATTATTAATATATAATATAATATATTTTTATATAATAATATATTATATATATTTATAATATATGTAATTATATATTATAAATAATATATTATAACAAATTAATAATATTATATACATATATATAGTATAAATATATTATATTAATATACATATATATATGCATATAATATTAATACGTATAATATATTATAATTAATATATATGTAGTATTATATGATAGTCATAATATGAATTAATAATTAATTAAATAATGTATAATGTAATATTATAATTATGTATATTAATTATAAAATATAAATATAATATTATATATTATATATTAATAATAATATATTATATATAATATAATAATATTAATATTATAATAGAATCTTATAATAAATTAATATATTACATATTTATATAATTAATATGTCCAATCCAAGATAATAAGGAAGAGCGCCGAGAACTTTATGTGCATCAATGTTTTGCCAATAAAAGTCATCCATATGAAGATACGACTTACTTATACCTCGTTCATAGTCAACCCTATCACTGAAGAATCCGGATCAAACCAACTTGGAACTAGTCAAGATCAAGAGTTCAAGTATGAACCTGAGTTTGACCCAAGACAAGTTCAAGAGTTCAAGTATGAACCTGAGTTTGACCTAAGACAAGTTCAATCATAAATTTAAACCTTGTAATAAATACCCATATGATTAGTCTTGTATTTTCCTAGGCATGACATCTCATCTTGTGACGTGTACTTAAAACCATGTTTTATGTTTAAAATAATGTAATACCCATGTTATAAGGGTAGTTGTGTACTTTCCTAGACATGACATCTCATCTAGTGAGGTGTCTTGGAGATAAGTATCTGGCATGCAACTTAGCATCACATGTCCTACATGCAACCTTCTTAAAGTGAGGAGTCATTTGATGAAGGTTGCTACTCTGACACGTGTCTTTGTAAGAGTTCATGACTCTTTACTCCCGTAATATTATATAATATTAATTATGATATATATATATATATAATTAATATATATTAATAATAAATAATAGCATATATATATATAGTATACTATAAATTATAATAACATTATATATAATATTATACTATATTTATACATAATATTATAATATGTACATTATATACATATAATTATATATGTATAATACTATTATATTACAATATGAATCTATACATATATAATATTAGTATATATTAATATACATATTATTATAATATTATATGTTATACTATATATTAATATAAATATTATAACTATGTATTAATTATATAGTTATCATATATAAATATTATACATTAATACATATAATATAATATGTTAATAATATATTATATACAATTAATTTTTTATACATAGATTCTATAATATTATAATATATACATATAATATAAGAGTACATATATATGTATTAATATATTGTATATACTAATGTCATATTAATTAGTATATATAATATATTATGTAATAGTATATATTATAATATAATATAGTAAATATAATATTAATAGATATATGTTAATATTTGTATTATATGTATATATTATATATAATATATATATGTATATATATACTAATATTAGTATAGATATATAATATTAACTGTATAGATAATAATATATGTAATATACTATTATAATATACTATAATACATATATATTAATATATAATTATATATGTATAATATATTATATATTACTAATAAATTACATTATACATAATACTAATATAATTAATAGTATTATATTATATACATATATTATAATTAATGTATTATAATATTATATACTATTAATTATATATCATCATTATTTACATATTAATATAAAATAATTAATAATAACATATAATATAATATATTAATAACATATAATATTATATTTATATTAATATTATACAACGTAAATATTATTAATATATGCTTATATTAATAATATGTATATATATTTATTAATGCATAAATATATTCATAATATATATGTATAGTATTGTTATTATATATTAATATTAATATTACACATATAACATATATTACAATATTATGTATTAATATTATATTATACATATATTATAATATAAATATATACATATATACCATAAATTAATCAAAAAAGATATTACATAGATTATATTCCTATTATATACTATATACATATTAATGTATAATGTATTATTATAATAATAATTATAATAACTATTATAGATAAATTATATTATTATATTATTATGATATAATATATTATATTGTAATTATATATTAAGATATATTATATATTTAGTATAATAATATGTTTACTATAATATTATTACTATAGCATACTATTATGTATATTATAATATTATGTACATATATATTATATAATGTATTATAATAATTAATAATTGTATTCAGAATATAACATTATTATATAATATATATAATATAATAATTATACAATATTATTACATAATATTATAATATATGTTATATGTATAATATTAATATTAATATATAATAACTATACTATACATATATATTATTAATATATTTATACATTAATAAATATATATGCATATTATTAATATAAGTATATATTAATAATATTTACATATAGTATATAACTAATTAATATATATATAATATATGTATTAATAGTATATTAATATATATACATTATAAACGATAATTATATAATACATATGTATTATAATATATTATAATCATTAATATGAATTTATAATATATTTATATATAATGTATATAATTTTAATATAATTATTTATATAGTATATTAATAATTATATTATGATACATATATTATATAGTATATTGTATATATTAATTAATTATATATGTTATTATATTATTAGATGTATAGATAATATTAGTATATTATAATATAATATACATATAATATACAATAATAATATATTAATATATAATTATATATATTAATATATTATTATTAATATAGTATACATAATAATATTATATGGACAGTGTAACATATAGTATTAATTATATATGTTTTAATTATATTAATATATGCATAATATTATATACATATATAAACATGTAATATATACATATAATAATATAATATCTAATTATATTATTATATTAATATATACTACATATGCACACTATTATGTATACTATTATATACATATATAATATTATAATAATTATAATTAACATTATTAATATATTATAATATATATGTATTATATTAATGAAATATATTATTATATAATTATTATAATAATACATTTATAATACGAATAAATTATTATAGGGTAATAATATACTGTATACTATGATTAATTATTAATATATATTACAGTATAATGTATATACATATAATATTAATATGTATTATTCGTAATATATATTAATAATTATATAGTATATATTATAATATAGTATATTATGCATATTAAAATCAATATACTATAATTATTAATAGTATAAATAATATTTATAATATATATGTTTATTATATGTATACATAATATTATATAATATATATATATATTAACAATATATATTAATATTATATAATTATGTACTATATATAATTATATGTAAATATAAAATTATATATAGTATGTACATATTAATATAATGTCATTAATATTATAATGTATACATATTATGTATTAATAGTATATAATATAAATTATAACAAATTACATATAATTAATAGTATACATACTATTATATTATATTTAATATACAATATATTTATAATTATTATAATTATACAGACTATATTATAATTTGTGATATTATATGGTGTTCATATATTATTAATATGCTATAATATATCTTAACATACTACTATATACTATTATACATATTATAACATATTTATTAATTATAATATATATTAACATACATTAAACATATTATAATATTATAATTAATTTATATTATCCTATACATATAATTACAAATATATATTATAATATATTATTAAATATATTAAATATATATACATATAATATATTATATTAAATACCTATAATTAATATTATATATTATAATATATAGTATTATGGTGTTTGTTTAATTATGTATATAATAAATAAATATTATGTATATTAAAATATCATATTATATTAATGTATATTACCTATATAAATATACTATGGACATATATTATATTATATATTATGTATATGTATATTAATACATAATATTATATAATAATTAATATATGTTTACATTATAATACATAATATATTTAAACATACTTATTATGTATTAATTATTAATGTAATTATATACATTACATATAATTACATTAATGTTATTGTATAATATTATATATTTACATATTAATTATATAATATGAATTATATATAATATTATAGGTATATACATAGTTATAATATAATATAATATTTATATAATATTATAATATATATAATATAATATATATACAATAATATAATAATGTTATATAGATTATATATATAATTATAAAATATACATAATATATATAACACCATATAACAATATACTAATATGTAGTATAATTTAATAACGTATAAATATAATAATAAATATATATTATATATATAAATTATGATATAATATATTAATATAATATATGCATGTATATACCTATAATATTATATATAACTCATATTATATAATTAAATTAAAATACATATTTATTAACACGTATATGAATAATATATCATATTATTAATAATATATAATATATTAATATATATATATATTATATATGATATTATTATATATATTATTAATATACAATATATATTATTTTAATATTCATATAAACATAATATAATATAATATTAATAATATACATATAAAAATTAAAATAAATATATATAATATATATAATATAATATATTATTTTAATATATTTTATACATACATAATATATATTAATAGCATAATATAAATTTATTAATATATTATAATAAGTAACTTATATTAATTATAATATTATAGTATATCATATATAATAACATATATATATTAATGTATTGTCATATAATATTTATATTATTATACATAATATTATATATTAACATTATATATTATGTAAATATATATTATAATATGTATTAATAATATTAATTATATATAACATATAATTATTAACATATTATAATATATTATATATTATAAAAATATTATAATAGTAATATATATAATATTACATATATAATATATATTATATAATTAATAATATTATATAATATATATTACATACTATGGATTATATAATTATATGATTATGTATATTATATATATAATATAAGTATATTATAGTTATATCTATAATATATTATATATAATATTTAGTAATAGGTAATCAATATATAATAATTAATAATATTATATTAATAATTAATATAATAAAATATTACATATAATATATTTATATCATAATTAGTATATATACATAATATAATATTAATAAATATATATAAATGTATATAGAATAATATATGATATATATTTTATGTATAATATAAATCAATATATATTATATATTATAAATATATTATATACTTTATATATTATTAATTATATATGTTTAACTATTATATATATTAATTAATATATATTATACTCTTATGTAATACATATTACATATAGTATAAATTACAATAATATATTAATATAAATGATAATATTTATATAACTATATTAATTAACATATATTATATATTATTAATTATATATGTTATAATATATAATTAATAATATATGTTTAACAATAATATATATTAATTTATATATATTATACTATTATGTAATAAATATTATATACAGTATAAATTATAATAATATATTAATATAAATTATAATATTTATATAACTATATTAATTAACAACTATTATACAATATTATATACAAATTCCTATAATAGTATTTATATATATTCCATTATAATATATTATAATATTGTATAATATATTTATATATATTATAATATGAATATAATATATTATTAATATATAATATAGTATATAATTATAATATATACATATTATTATTGTTATACAATATTATACATATATGATATTAAAGTCACATTTTATGATGAGCCATAGATTGGCTTAAGGGCTTTGGAGAAGACAACTAAGAACTTAGAAACTCATTAATATGGAGAATGGAGTGTTTTTTTTTTTTCGTGTGTTTTACAATTGACTCAACTCCCCTATTTATAGAGTTTCGCGAGTGAAGAGTGATGGACCCTTACAAAGACACGTGTCAGAGTGGCAACCTTTATCAAATGACTTCTCACTTTATGAAGGTCCTACATGCTAGGTTGCATGCAAGATACTTATCTCAAAGACATTTCACTAGATGAGATGTCATGTCTAAGAAAGCGCACAACTACCCTTATATCATGGGTATTACATTATTTTAAACATACAATGTGGCTTTTAGTACACCTCACTAAATGGAATGTCATGCCTAGAAAAATACAAGACTACCCTTATTTATGGGTATTTATTACAACGTTTAAATTTATGATTGAACTTTTCTTGGGCCAAACTCGGGTTCATACTCGAACTCTTGATCTTGGCTAGTTCCAGGTTGGTTTGACCCATATTCTTCAGTGATAAGGTTGACTATGAACGATGTATAAGTAAGTCCGTCAGTATCTTCATGTGGATGGAAAAATATAGATGGACATAAAGTTCTCGATGCTCTTCCTTATTATCTTATATTGGACCCTTCATTGTCTTCCAGTTATAGTGTAAGGGGACCGGACAAAGTTCTTCTTGGATTCTTGTAGAATATGGCCTATGACAGAGGAATATGATATGAGGGTCTTCATCATCCTAATATTCATTTTGGAGTACTTGTATAAATTCTTCCACAGTTGCATACCATAGCAGGAATGACCATCAGAGGGTAGAGTCATTTTTAGTATCTTGGAAAAAGATGAGTGTATCCCATACTGAGAACTCAATCGGATGAAAGTATAAGGTGGACAAATACCATAGGTACCATAAACCGTTGAAGGTGAGATCTTTTGAAAGACCAACATGTATTATGCCCTAGAATGGTTTCCGGAGATGATATCAGGCTTGTTCCTCTTGGATTCCTTCTCCAAAAGGGACATTCTCTTCTAAATCTTCTTCATCATATGTCTAATGAATGACAAAGGCTATATCGGAATGCAGGCCATGTCTACTTCATCAACATCTACTTAATGATAGTGAAAGGTCTGTGATTCTAGCTTAGTCGCGTTCCCTTTCTTTGTAGGACACCAAGAAACCTTGATGTCAATTCCTTGAGAACTGTTCTTAAATCAACTCCTTGTCTGTTTAGCTGATTATATATCCAGGCTTATACTACTTGCATATTTTTTTCTTCGCTTTTGAATAAGTACATCATCAAATGAAAATCAAGGACCAATGGAGTGTTTAGTACCTTGCTTTTTAGTAGGATGTGTCAGATATAGTCTTTCAGTAGTCTCTTATTCTGAGTCATCAGAAATAGGTTCAGTGAAGGGTTGACTTTCTTTGCATCAGCCCTAATGATTGCTAAAACATCAGCTATCTCTTCCTCTGTTCCACTTGATGCTAGAAAGGTTTCATTTGATTTTGATGTATAACTTTGAATTTCTTCAGGATCACTTGTTTCTCCTGGGAGACCAGAGAATATAGGATGGGCCATTAAAATATTAATGGGTTTTTTTACCTTCAGCCTTTGATTGATCACCTTCTACTTCTTTCTATCTTGAAGGGGGTAAGGGTATACTGGAGATCATCCCAAAATGTTTGGCATACAACTGAGACTCTATCTTTAACTCATTTGGAGATTGATATAAGGTTGGTGAAGTCATAAAAGTGGAGACACTATCAGGGGGCATAAAGGTTGAGCTTATTTCTGCCTTATCTTCTTCGATCCTTGCAGGCTCCTTTTTGAGTTGCCTAGTCTCTGCTTCTTTTGATGTGAACTCAAATCCATACTGCCGATTTGCAATAAAGCTTCTGAGTTCTCTATCCAACTGGGTTATCTTCCCAGTAAGCCCATGTTCCACTCTCAGAAGCTGGATATGCAAGTAACTCATTTGATTATATGAATTTTGAACCTTGTCGAGAACTTGAGTTACCTTAGAATCATTACTTTATAGTGATTGATTTTGTACCCAAGCATTTGTGGTCTACCAATTGAGGACTTCCTCTCCTTGACTCAGACTCTTTAAATAAGACAGAGTTCCTGCTATATGCCAAACATTTTGGGAAGATCTCCAGTATACCCTTACCACATTCAAGACAGAAAGAAGCAGAAGGCTTTCAATCAAAGGTTGATGGTAAAAAAAAACCCATTAATACTTTAATGGCCCATCCTATGTTCTCTGGTCTCCCAGAGGAAACAAACGATCCGGAAGAAAGTCAAAGCTATGCATTATAATCAACTGAAACCTTTCCAGCATCAAGTGGAACAAAGGAAGAGATAGCTGATGTTTCAGAAATTCTTATGGCTGATGTAGGAGAAAGTCAACCCCGTCACTGAACCTATTTCTGATGACTCAGATCAAGAGACTACTGACAGACCATATGTGACACATTCTATTGAAAATCAAGGTACTAAACCCTCCATTGGTCCTTGATTTTCATTTGAGGATGTACCTATTCAAAAACGAAGAGAAAAGATTCATATACTATCAGCCTGGATAGATAATCAACTAAATAGAGAAGGAGTTGATTTAAGAACAGTTCTCAAGAACAAGCTCTCATCTATCCTATTAATCTTGATTTATCATTTCCTCCTCGTGATGAGCCTTTCAAAACTCTTGGAGATATCCGACAACATTCAACTGGAAATTTGGTTCGATATCTAGTGAAATATATTTCTGAAGAAGGAATCCAATAGGAACAAGCCTGCTATCATCTCCAGAAACCATTCTTGGGCATAATACATGTTACTCTTTCTAAATATCTCACCTTCAACGGTTTATGATACCTTTGGTGTTTGTTCACTTTATACTTTCATCCGATTGAATTCTCAGTATGGGATACACACATCTTTTCCCAAGATACTGAAAATGACTCTACCCTCTGGTGGTCATTCATGCTATGGTATGCAACTGTGCAAGAATGGATACAAGTGCTCCTAAATGAATATTAGGAAGATGAAGACCCTCATGTCATATTCATCTGTCGTAGGCCATATTCTACAAGAATCTAAGAAGAACTTTGTCCAGTCCCCCTACACTATAAATGGAAGACAATCAAGGGTCCAATCCAAGATAATAAGGAAGAGCACCGAGAACTTTATGTCCATCTATGTTTTGTCAATAAAAGCCATCCACATGAAGATACTGAAGAACTTACTTATACCTCGTTCGTAGCCAACCCTATCACTAAAGAATCTGGATCAAACCAACCTAGAACTAGTCAAGATAAAGAGTTCGAGTATGAACCCAAGTTCGACCCAAGACAAGTTCAATCATAAATTTAAACCTTGTAATAAATACCCATATAATAAGGGTAGTCTTGTATTTTCCTAGGCATGACATCGAATCTAGTGAGGTGTACTTAAAGCCACATTTTATATTTAAAATAATGTAATACCCATGTTATAAGGGTAGTTGTGTACTTTTCTAGACATGACATCTCATCTAGTGAGGTGCATTTGAGATAAGGGTCTTGCATGCAACCTAGCATGACATGTCCTACATGCAACCTTCTTAAAGTGAGGAGTCATTTGATGAAGGTTGTCACTCTGACACGCGTCTTTGTAAGGGTTCATGACTCTTCACTCCTGAAACTCTATAAATCGGAGAGTTTCTATGGCTCATCATAGAGTTTCTTATAAGGGTTCATGACTCTTCACTCCTAAAACTCTTCACTTATAAGTTTCTAAGTTCTTAGTTGTCTTCTCCAAAGCCCTTAAGCCAGTATATGGCTCATCATATTCTCCATCTTATTATCTTTATAGTATAAAGTATGCTCTATGCTTGCCTCTTATGAGGATCACAATCCATGCTTTCAATTGTTATAACCTAGAAAAGAGTAACGGTCCCTATAGTTCACACAAAGATAACAATCCATGCTTTCAATAGCTTTTACTTGGTGGATCTGAGCTTTGCTCGATAAGGCTAAGAGTCCCGAAGAAGGAGTGAAAGTTCAAAGTCAACCTGCTAAAGGCAGTTTGAATACATGGTGGCCGTGGTCCTCTAAGGGTGTGAACGAGTAGGGCTCCCATGCTAGCTTGGTATCAGAGCCAGATTGCTCTCGTCTTGTAATATTATACTAACATAATATAATATATAGTATTATACATAATTATACTATATTTTACATATACTAGTACATTATTATAATATTATAACATATATTATATTATAATGTATGCATTAATATATATTAATTATATATAATAATTACATAGTTTATAATATCTATTATGTATATATAATAGTTATTAATATTATATACTTAATATATGTTATAATACACTTATTCTAATAATATGTATAATGTATTATAACATATATTGTATTATTAATATATTATTAATATAATTATGTATAATATAATTATAAATATATGTATATATAATTAATATACTATTATGCATATATACAATTTTAGTATTATACAAAATATAAAGAATAATATATATTACATATAATAGTAATTATTATATGTATTAAATATAATATTTATATAATTATTATACATTATAATATAGTATATTAATATATAGTATTATATATTTTAATATTATATTATATTATTATTATATACTATATATAATATATACTATATATATTATATTATTAATATTATTATATAATATTACATGTATTATATGTATATTAATAATATAATATATAATGTATAATATAATATAGAATAATATACTATATGTTATTGGGTTATTATAATATTACATGTATATAATTAATAATATAATTATATGTATTAAATAATTATAAGATATATGTATATAGTATAATTTATATAGTATTATAATATTATATATATGTATATAAATAATACATATAATATGTATATATAGTATTATTATGTAATAGTAAATCATATATAATTTATTAATATATATGTATAATATCTAATATACATAATTATATTATTAGTTATATACATGTAATATTATAATAACCCTATAACATATAGTATATTAGTCTATATTATATTATACATCATATATTATGTTATTAATATACATATAATACATGTATAATACCTATATAAAATATTAATATATATATGTATATTAATATTTATAATATGTATATAATAGTATTATATAATAGTATTATATGTTATAATATAGTATATTTATAATTATACTTAATATATCATAGCATTAAATATAATATATTATAGTACATTACATAATATAACTATATATTATTATATATTATTATATTATATGTATTTTAATATATTTTATAAATATATATAATACATTATTAATAATTATTAATACATACATATATTTTATTAATATATATAACACATTAATATATATATACGTATATGTATATTAATAATTATAATATGTATATAATAGTATTATAATGGTATTATATGTTATAATATAGTATATTTATAATTATACTTAATATATCATAATAGTAAATATAATATATTATAATAATTATTAATACATACATAATTATTAAATATATATTATATATTATATATACATAGTATGTATGTTAATATTATAATTAAATATATACTATTATTATATATAATATAATAGTATATTATATACATTATAATAATATGTTATAATAATATAATAGTATAGTATATTATATACATTATAATAATATATTATACATATTATAATAATAATATTTATTTTATTATTATCATTATATACTAGTGTGAAACCTCATGCTATACATGAAAGTTATTTTTGTATTATTTTATTATGATTTTTTAATTATCTAGTATTAAAAGTACTAGCAAAAAATTAATAATTACACTTTATATTTGAATTTATAATTTTCATTGCTTATTAAGTACTACCAAATTTAAATAATTAATATATTTTGCTATACATGTTTTTTATGTCATTAATGTTAATATATTTTAATAAAGATTAATATATTTTTTTTTATATACCAACGCTGAAAATATGAATATTATTTTATTATTTAGAAAATTTAAATCTTCCAAACAAATCTAATGTAAATCTAAATTTTATTGAATAAAGCTAATATTTTTTTTTATATATATAGAAAAAGGAAAAATTTATTTGTGAGGAAAAACAAAAATAAAAATATTTATTATTATTATTATTATTATTGTTATTATTATTATTATTATTATTATATAGATATATAGACATATAGACATATAGATATCTAGATATGCATATAGATAAAGATTTATACATATCGATATATACATATATATAGACATATTCATATACATAGATAATAATATAGATTATTATTATTATTATTATTATTATTATTAAGTATTTATATATATTAATATTACATAATATATATATATATACAATTATAACATATGTATAAATATTAAATATATGTACATATAGATGTATAATGTATTATAAATAATATTAGACATGTTAATATATGTTAATTACATATTATGTACTAATTATATTGTCATAATGTATATATATAATATATATTAATATTTATATATAGAATATATTATAAAATACATATATGTATATATTTAGAAATTAATATCTACTATTAATAACATATATATTATAATTATTGTAATATATATCACAATATATTATATTAGAACATGATATATTATCATTAATTATTATACATATTAATATACTGTAATAATATGTAGTATAATACATATACATAGTACGTAATTATAATATTATTAATATGTGTATATATTACTATTATTAATTAATATGTTTAATAGGATAATTAATACTATATAATTATATTATATTTATATTACATAATATAATATTAAATATTATATTATATAAATATAAAATATATATATTTATATAATTATATATAATATACTTATATAAAACATATATTATAATATATGTTAACAATTATAATATATATTATTAATATATTAATAGATATTAATGTATATTATTAATTATATTATATATATTATAATTATTAATAACATATAATTATATAATAATGTATATTATATATATAATATAATTATATAATAGTTATATCTATAATATATTATATATAATATTTATTAATAGGTAATCATCATATATAATTATTAATAATATAATATTAATAATTAATATATTACATATAATATATTCATATCATAATTATTATATATACATAATATAATTTTAATAAATATTTATAAATGTATAAGATTAATATATAATATACTATTAATATATAATATGTATATTACGTATAATATAATACATATTATATATTATATATTACAAATATATTATATATTATATATTATTAATTATATATGTTATAATATATAATTAATAATATTATAATATTGTATATTATATATATATATTATAATATGAATATAGTATATTATTATGATATATACCTATTATAATTTATTAATATATGATATAATATATAATCATAATATATACATTTATTAATGTTATATAATATTATACATATATGATATTAAAGCCACGTTTTATGTTTAAAATAATATCTATAGTATGTGATATTAATTATGTAATTGTACATATTTTATGTATTCATTATAAGGACTAATATATATGTATTAATAATTTTAATAATGTGTATATTATAATTATAATAATAATATAATATTAATAACATATAAATAGTATATAATATTATTAATATATATAGTTATACTATGTTATTAATAATTAATAGTATGTATATATGTATATTATAATATAATTAATATATGTATTATAGTATAGTATACATATACAATTAATGCTATATTATAGAATTATGTATTATATATGTATATATATTATATTATATAATAATTATAATGCATAATTAGTGTATTCATAATATATTATTGTATAGTATTATAATAATAATATTATTAACTATAATAATAATATATT
The DNA here is from genome assembly GCA_028749325.2 of Caryopteris x clandonensis. Classification (NCBI taxonomy): domain Eukaryota; kingdom Viridiplantae; phylum Streptophyta; class Magnoliopsida; order Lamiales; family Lamiaceae; genus Caryopteris; species Caryopteris x clandonensis. The sequence goes on from JAPYKT020000021.1 coordinate 716,676, forward strand.
AATACTATTATAATATTATATTTATAGTATATATTATAATATATATGTATATGGTGTAATCATAGTATTACAAAACTATAATATTATTATAGTTATGTAATATTATTATAATAGCTATTACACATAATATATAATATATTATATTTATATTTTATTATATATATTTATATAATGTATATATCTATTAATATGTTATAATTAATATTATAGATATTAATTATTATAATATAATGTATACAGCTATTAATATGAATATATATTACAATTACAATATTTATCATTATATTATATAGTATATAATATTATAATATATTATAGTATAAATTATATATTAATATAATACAGATCCATAAGAGAATAGAGTCGTTTTCAGTATCTTAACATATACAACTAATCTATAACATAATCGGATGAAAGTCATCTATAACATATACAATTAATACCACAAATAATATATAATATTATATTATTCATAATATAATAATATATATTCATATATAATAGTATATAAATTATATAGTATGTATTATATACAATATATGAAATAATAATGTATAATGTTAATATATATTAATCATTAATATATTATTAAGTATTATATATGTATAACTATGTATATATATTATTATTATTATTAATTAATTATTACATATATAATTATAATTATTATACATAGTAATAATAATAGTATATATAATATATGTTATATATATTATTATACACTATAATAATTATTATATTAACAATATTATAAAATATTAATATTAATATTAATCGTATATCATAATAAATATATAATAATTTATGATAATATTATTAATTATATTATATAGTTAATTAATATATATTATTATAATAAATAATAATATATTTATTAATATATGCATAATATTATACATATTAATTATATTATAGTATGTATACATATATAATTATATGTATATAATATAAATTTATAATTATATATAATAATATTATAATATATTATACATATATATAATTATATATAATATATATATTAATATGTATATGTATGTATTATATACTATTATATAACATATATTAATTATATAATATTATATAATTTTAATAAAATATATATATTTATAATTATTATATACTAATATCATATAATTAATAATATACATGCATATACTATATATAGCTATATAAATATGTTATGAATATGTTATATATAAATATAATATATTATATAATATAATATAAAATTAATATATAATAATAATTGTATATAATATGACTATATAATATATACATATTATAATACAACTATAAAGTATAATATATTATATATTATAATTATGTTATATAAAATATTAATTTATATTATATACTTAATAATACATATATAATATAATTATGATATTATATTATCATAGTTGTATTGATATAGTATAACACTATTATTATAATAAATATACATAATTAATATAATATAGTATATACTAAATTATAATTATGTGTACCTATAATATATTATTATAATAGGTATATTCATATTGTAATATATATATAAAATAATTATATATTACTTATTAATATATATATAATTAATAATATTATAATATATAATATGTATAATATTAATAATTATAATTATATTATATTAATGTTATAATGTATAATATATATATATTTACATATAGTATATATTATAAAATACATATATGAATATATTTAGAAATTTATATCTACTATTAATAACATATATATTATAATGTATATTACAGTATATTATATTATAACATGATATATTATAATTAATTATTATACATATTAATATTGTAATACCCGATTATTTTCACACAATATTTAATTTCCTTGATTAATTTTATTTTATTTCATTTTACATTACGTGGGCTTATTATTGTTTCAATTAGGATTATTGGACCTTATGATTTTTTTCTCTAAGCCCAAATATATATATATATATATATATATATAATAGAACTTTCAGCCAAGATACGGTATATAAATACAACCCAGTATTTCTTCAACGTTCTTCATCCGGGTTTTTTAGAATTTCAGGTAAAGACCTATAAATTTTTATTGTTCTTCTACCTTAGCCATGGCCAAATTAAAACCATTCCCTACGTTTCTTGTTACCGAACCACCGGCATCATTGCTTTAAACATCTGCTAACCGCCTTGTCTTGTCATCCTTAAATTTCTTGATCTCCTACATGCTGATATCTCCAAATTTGTGGAGATTGAGGGAACAATGGGTAGAGAGAGAAATTTGCTTTGAGGAAGAAAAGGAGAGGAAGAATCATGGATTTGCTGAAGGAGAAAGGATGTAGGCAAGGAGATAATGAACGTGGATGTGAAACATATCACTTGCATGAGATTTTTCTAATATTACGAGAAGTCACGTAAGAGGTGGGGTTCTTATACGGTTTGTCAGTTTTAAATATTTTATTTGTTTAAAGTATGATTTGATGGTTAAATATTTTGATATGTTGATACGAGATCATTAATTTGATCCACTATTATATGCTGGCCAAGCTTTGATACAAAATGTTACGTTTGATACGGATGTTATATTATGTTATGCCTAATAAGTTCATGTTACTCTCTAATTGTGCTTTTACAATCTTATATTTACTCTCTAATACGTTCATGCTTTTTATTAAAAATATGTAATAAATTAATATATATCTAAATAAATATTTGGGTCGTCACATTGTGGTATCAGAGTAGGTTTACATTTCTGTAGACTTGTTTAAATTGTGAATTTATGATGAAATGTTTGTAAATATATATATATATATATCAGTTATATGCTTCATTGTCTTCTTCCGTTCACCACGACAACTCCAAAGCTATGCGATGAGTTATGATTTATGTTACGTACGTTAAGCCTGATATGTATATGGTTACACCTGTTTAAGACCTATTATGCATGCATGAGAGTTATGACACATAGATTTATGCCTTAGTATTATGTGTATTGAGTAGTAGTCACATAGATTAGATAGATAAAATGAGTCTCGCACGTTGAATGCCTAGAAGAAGAACCGATGAAAAAAAGCCTATATTGATTAATGATGTTGAGTGGAAATAGATTATGAGCATTTTCCTTTATTTATTTCATATAGGTAATTTCTCATTTCCTTCTTTTAGACAGGGATATATTTTAAATTACTTATTATTTTATGTTTACGATCTAGTCTATATTGATACTTATAACTCAAGAATTAGAATATTCATGGTAATAGAAATATGGCACCTAGACATGACAACACTACCGCATCTACTTCCAGCAATCAAGATCAAGCTGCCCAGAATGAGGTTCCCAACAATCAACAACAGTTGTTGTCGGGACTAGCTGCACTCTTTCAGGGCGCTACGATCAACTCAACAACTACTTCCGAACAAACACAAGCTTGGGTTATCAGTCAATTCAGTCACCTTCAGCCCCCTGTGTTCAAGGGTACTAAGGGACCTGCTGCCATGGAGGAATGGTTACTCACTCTACAAAGCATATTTGAGTACATGTCATGCACCAATGTCCAAAAGATTTCTTGTGATGTGTTTCAACTGAAGGGTAACACTGGGACTTGGTGGAATGACAACTGGAGGTTTAGAACCGAGGAGGAGCGCATTACTCTTACTTGGAAGGACTTCAAGGAAATCATAGAAATACTACCCACAGGTGTATTAGGATAAGTTGGAAAGAGAATTTATGGATTTCACCCAAGGCAATCTGACAGTCACTAACTATGAATATAGATTCAATCATTTGTGTCATTTTGCCCCATACCTGGTGGATACTCCACAAAGGAAAACTCAAAGATTTCGTGATGGATTACATGCCGAGATCCACCACCATCTAGCGGGACTTGGAATGATGGCCTACGCTAAAGCAGTAACAAGGGTGGAAGACATATCTGCCAGCATTGACATGGAAAAGACTAAGCACAAGGCGGTAGAGAGTTCCAACAAAAGGAAATGGCATGAGAACAACCAAGGGAAAGAGAAAATCAGAATAAAAGAGGGAGGAACGATTGACCATTTTGGCCCAAACCACAAGCTGACTTTTTTACATGCACCACGTCTGGTAAAAAGCACAAAGGTGAGTGTCTACATGGACAAAACAAATGTTTTCGCTGTCGTGAACTAGGACACATCATATCAGAATGTCCAATGAATTAAGGTGGATCTAATGGAAGGACCCCAAACACTGGTTCAAGAGGACGAGCTAGAATTTTTGGTATGATAAAGAAGGAGGCAGAGCAAGAGCCAGGAACTATGTCAGGTATGTTACCGGTTGCGGGTATACCTGCTTTAGTGCTTTTTGATACAAGTGCAACACATTCCTTTATTTCCACAAAATTTTGTGCTATATGTGCATATATAAGTATTACGCAAGTGGAACCACTCGAAATCAGTATACCTTCGGGTAAATCAATGAGTACTAATTCATTGCTGAGAATAACAGTTTATGTCAATGAACATAATTTGGAGGTGATTTATATATACTTGAGATGAACGATTTTGATATTATTTTGGGTATGGAATGGTTGGGTAGATATCATGCTGATATCCATTGTTTAAAGAAGAGGATAATTATACAATCACTAGATGGTGTAGAAATAATCTTTCATGGGGCAAAATCCAATCCTGTTATATGTATTATATCATCAATGAAGGCTGTAAAGATGCTTAAGAAAGAAGGGTGTGAAGGATTCTTAGTGAATGTGATGAGTGTTTCGTCTCCCGAAACATCATTAACCAATGTACCAATCGTAAGGGAGTTTTTAGATGTTTTTCCAGAAAATCTATCGGGAATTTCCCCAGACCGACAAGTGGAGTTTACTATAGACTTGGTACCTAGAGCTATACCAGTTTCCAAAGCTCCCTATGGCCCCCCAAAGGAGTTACATGAACTTAAGGTTCAAATCCAAGAGCTATTGGATATGAGTTACATTAGACCAAATGTTTTACCTTGGGGAGCACCGGTTTTGTTCGTAAAGAAGAAGGATGGCTCTATGAGAATGTGCATTGATTACCGTGAGCTAAATCAAATTACGATAAAGAATAAGTATCCTCTTCCAAGAATTGAGGATTTATTTGATCAACTCCGAGGAGTTGGAGTAATTTCCAAGATTGATTTAAGGTCGGGCTATCATCAGCTGAAGATTAAAGAGGGAGATATTCCTAAAACCACATTCCAAACTCGTTATGGTCATTATGAGTTTGTGGTCATGCCATTGGGATTAAGTAATGCACCAGAAGTCTTCATGGACTTGATGAATCGAGTGTTTCATTATTTCTTGGATCAATTTGTAATAGTTTTTATTGATGACAATCTCGTGTACTCAAAGAACAAGGAAGAACATGAACAACATCTAAGATGGGTGTTGGAAACACTACATAAAGAGAAATTGTATGCCAAATTCAGTAAATGTGAATTTTGGCTAGATCGAGTAGTATTTCTTGGGCACGTTGTCACATTTTGAGTAATTGAGGTTGTTCCGACCAAGGTGGAGGCATTGAATAATTGGAACGTACCCACCAATGCGAATGAGGTACGCAGTTTCCTAAGACTTGCTGGCTATTATAGAAGATTTATAGAAGGTTTTTCAAAGATAGCTGCACCTATGACTCGATTAACACAAAAAGAAGAAAAATTTATTTGGAATGAGGGGTGTGAGAATAGTTTTCAAGAGCTTAAATGATGCCTTACCACAACACCAGTACTTACAATTCAAGACCCAACTGAGGAATTCGTGATCTACAGCGATGTATCCAAACAAGGGTTTGGATGTGTACTTATGCAATGCGGTAAGGTAGTGGCTTATGCGTTGAGATAATTGAAGTCACGCGAGTTAAATTATCCCACACATGATCTTGAGTTAGCTGTTGTGATTCATGCTTTAAAGATATGGCATCATTACCTCAATGGGGGTAAGTGTGAAATATACATAGACCATAAAAGTCTAAAGTATCTCTTCACACAAAAGGAACTAAACATGAGGCAAAGAAGATGGCTAGAGCTAGTGAAGCATTATGATTGTACAATTCATTATCATCCTTGAAAGGCCAACATAGTGGCTGATGCACTCAGTCGTAAAACTTGTGGAGAGTTGGCGTGTATCTTGACGAAGGAAGAGAAGCGAGCTAGTGAGTTTTCAAAATTGAACATTGAAGTGGTGAGACCACCAAAGAATATGAATTCAATATTGGCACCCTTGGTAGTAAAATCAACACTGAAGGAAAGAATCAAGGAAGGCCAGACTCATGATGATTTTCTCCTAAAGATGAAGGAGCGAACACTGGCCAGAGAAGACAAAGGATTCACTATCGCTGAGGACGGTACAATGTACTATGAAGGAATGATATGTGTGCCAAAGTATTTTGAGTTAAGGGAGGTAATCTTAGGAGAAGCTCACAATATACCGTATACAACACATCCTGGTAGTACAAAGATGTACCAAGATTTGAGAAAAACCTTTTGGTGGGAAGGATTGAAAAAGGATATAGCGAACTTCATCAGCAAATGCATGGTTTTCCAACAAGTGAAAGTGGAGCACCAATGACCTTTGGGTTTAATGAAGTCACTCCATATTCTAAAATGGAAGTGGGAACATATTGCAATGGATTTCGTTGTGGGACTTCCACGAATCGAGAAAGGGAATCATGCAGTCTGGGTTATTATTGATCGTCTCACTAAATTGGTACATTTTGTTCCGATAAAGATGAACTATAGAGTGGATCAGTATGCTCAAATTTATGTGTATGAAATTGTGAGATTACATGGAGTATCGGTATCTATTGTGTTAGATAGAGATACCCATTTTACATTAATTTTTTGGAAGAAACTACAAGAGGCCTTAGGAACTAAATTGAGCTTCAGTACGGCTTATCATCCACAAACCGAGGGACAGTCCGAGAGAAAAATACAGATACTTGAAGACATGTTGAGAGCATATGTTCTAGACATGGGAAATAATTGGGAACATTTTCTGCCTTTAGTAGAATTTGCTTACAATAATAGTTATCAGGCAATTATTGGCATGGCGCTGTATGAAGCTCTCTATGAAAGAAAGTGTAGATCACCAATTTATTGGGATGAGGTTGGAGAAAGAAAGCTTTTGGGACCAGAGATGAGTGAAGAGACCGTTACAATAGTAAAAAAGATACGAGAGAAGATTAAAGTAGCTCAGGACCGACAAAAGTCATACGCCAACAAAACAAAGAAAGAATCTTGAGTTTGTAATCAGTGCGAAAGTTTTCTTGAAGGTCGCTCCAATCAAGAGAGTGATTCATTTTGGACAGAAAGGAAAGTTAAGACCAAGATATGTGGGACCCTTTGAGATACTTGATTGTATTAGAGACTTGGCATACTATCTAGCTTTACCACCAAAACTCTCCGTTGTACACAACATATTTCACGTTTCCATGTTGAGGAAATATGTCCACAACCCCAGCCGTGTCGTCAATTATTCTACCTTGGAGATTAATAAAGATGTAACATATGAGGAGAAGCCATAAGCAGTGTTGGAGAGAAATATTCAAAAACTAAAAAATAAAGAAACGGTACTTATTCAAGTACGATGGAGCCAACATAGTGAAAAAAGGCTACATGAGAGCGAGAGGACGAGTTGCGAGCTAAATATCCTTATTTCATACTCACGGTACATTATGGAATTTCGAGGATGAAATTATTTTCAATGAGGGTAGGATGTAGGATGTATTACCCGATTATTTTTACGCAATATTTAATTTCCTTGATTTATTTTATTTTATTTTATTTTACTTTACGTGGGCTTATTATTGTTTCGATTATGATTATTGGGCCTTAAGATATTTTCTCTAAGCCAAAATATATATATATATATATATTTTATTTATAATAGCACTTTCAGCAAAGATACAATATATTTTTCTTAGAATCTTATGATTATGGAGGTTAGCATTTTATTAGTAAAGAAGATATTTTCTCTCAATTAGTTAGAGGATTAGATACAGATGCAGATTCTCTCTCACTAAGAAGACACATCTAGATTTAAATCCTGCCAACCTATAAATACAACCCAATATTCTTCAACATTCTTCATCTGGCTTTTTCAAAATTTCAAGTAAAGACCCATAAATTATTATTGTTCTTCTACCTTAGCCATGGTCAGATTAAAACCATTCCTTTACGTTTCTTGTTACAGAACCACCGCCGTCATTGCTTTAAACATCTGCCAACCGCCTTGTCTTGTCATCCTTAAATTTCTTGATCTCTTATGTGCTGATATCTCCAAATTTATGGAGATTGAGGGAGCAATGGGTAGAGAGAGAAAGTTGCTTTGAGAAAGAATAGGGGAGGAAGAATCGTGGATCTGCTGAAGGAGAAAGGATGTAGACAAGAAGATAAAGCACATGAATTAGAAGCATATCACTTGCATGAGATTTTTCTAATATTACGAGAAGTCACGTAAGAGGTAGGGTTCTTATACAGTTTGTGAGTTTTAAATATTTTGTTTATTTAAAGTATGATTTGATAATTATATGTTTTGATACGTTGTTACGGGATCATTAATTTGATCCACTATTATATGCTGGCCAAGCTTTGATACGAAATGTTACGTTTGATATGGATGTTATATTATGTTATGCCTAATCGTTCATGTTACTCTCTAATTGTGCTTTTACAATCTTATATTTAATTTATACAAGCCTGAACCTCACAGGCGGGGTGTAGCTCACCCCCTTTTACCTTCCTACTTTTCAAGATAGGGAGTTTTTCAAGGCGACGGGAACAGGCGGATGAAGCATATTTTTACTATTCTTCTTTGAATTATGGGTTACATTTCATACATAAACGAATCAAAATTTTATTAGGGTTTGTTATGTTTTTCTTCAAACTTATCTAAGGAAATAAATGCTTAAGCCTTCTTTCATGATTATTTGAAGTTATGAGTTTCTCGAATTGCATAATCATTTAATTATGGTTGAGTTAATTATATTTTCCGCTGCTATAAATTTTAATGTAGTAGGGTTACTTAATCACATTTCAATACAATTTACATTGGGGACTTAAATTTTGTAGTAAATCAAATAGAGTCCTAATTCTCTATATATGTTCTTTAATGACCTAGTGATTACGACGAAATTACTAAATATTTATTTACTTATTTTTTATTTGGAAACTTATGCTTTCTATTTAAAATATGTAATAAATTAATATATATCTAAATAAATTGGGTCGTTACAAATATATACTAATAATATGTAGTATAATACATATACATATTTATAGTACATAATTATAATATTATTAATATATGTATATATTACTATTATTAATTAATATGTACAATAGGATAATTGATACTATATAATTATATTATATTTATATTACATAATATAATATTAAATATTATATTACATAAATATAATTCATATATATTTATATAATTATATATAATATACTTATATAATAAATATATTATAGTATATGTTAACTATTATAATATATATATTATTAATATATTAATAGATATTAATGTATATTATTAATCATATTATATTTATATTACATAATATAATATTAAATGTTATATTACATAAATATAATTCATATATATTTATATAATTATATATAATATACTTATATAATAAACCTCATCTTGCTCCATTTGATTTTGATATTGTTTATAAAAAAGGCATTGATAATTATTTGCCTGATTTTTTAACCCGTGAATATTTGCAGGAATGAGTTATCCTGATCGAGGAGCATCTTCCTCTCATAGAGGAAGAGGATATCAACCACCTGGAAGGGGTGATCTTTCCTCTTATAGGGGAAGAGGAGGAAGGGGTTATAACCCTCAATCCAGAACAATTGTGCAATATGGCAAGCAAAAGTTGGTTGCCCAAAATATTGCAAATATCGGAGGTAATACTTCTGATCTTGAGAATGAGTTTCAAGAATTCTTGAAACAGAAACAAAAACAGAAAGAGAGTAATATCTCTCCTGAGGAAACTCAAACTTCTTATGCTAATATAGCAAAAGAAGATGATTTTGAAAAAATGTTTGTCGAAAATTCTGATCGACAACTTATTCTTCTAATAGAAGAAAGAGATATTCAATGGGCTAATAGTCCTTGGACCATAATGGAAAGATATCTTTCTAACACGTCATACGTGTATGGGTCTTACAAACAGAGAGGTTTTTATGAAAATCTCCTTCTCTCCACTAATAGTGTTGAGATCAATCATTTCGCTTCTTGCGAAAGAGGAAAAGATTATAACTTTTCCAAAATGATTATCAAAAAGATTATATCTTTTGAAGAATGGGGTATATCTCCATTAGCAGAAAAAGAATTCTTTTATGAGCTTAATAAGCAAACCTTTAAATTCAATTACTTCGATTATATTGAAGCATTTGAAAAAACTCTCTTATATGAGAACAAGAGGCATAAACACTCTTGGTTTATAAAAGTTTGTGAAATTATATTTCATAAACCAATTCCAAATTGGTTCTTTACTTGGTGGAGAACTTTTGGACCTTCGGCAAAAATTTTGCCAGAACTGTTCTATGGTCTTATGAAAGACTGGATATCAGTCTCCCCTGTTATACAGGGAAAATCTTCTGAAAATTTCATTGAAGGGAAGACTACTTGTCTTTTCTTTATTGAATTTGGAATTCCATGGATATGGAAATGGACTCCATCAGTTGGTTATACTAGCTATGGTGCTCCTTGTCTTTGGCGTATCAGCCAATGTAAATTCTGGGATAAAATGATGAGAATTGACCCAGAAACCGGGAAATTACACTCGGAGGAAACATTTGATAAAATTAATGAAAAGATCAAAGCTTATAAGCAAGATCTTAAAGAAAAAGAAAAAGAAGAGGATAATATTAGTCCTTTCAAAATTATTTCTCAGAAATATTCTGGGATTCTTTCACAGAAACAGATGATTGAACTATTTGTTTCTGAAATGAAAAAAGATATTTCTAAAAATCTTGGTTCAGATTCAAGATCTGATACCTCAATGAGGTCTGAATCTAGTGAAAATCAATTCACTAGTATTTTTCAAGAAGCACAGGATCCAGAGGATGATATTCCAGACCCGGCTTTATTTGAAGCCCTTGAAGAGCTTAAAGACTCTTTTTCCATAGAGAAAAAATAATTATGGATCAAAATCATTATTTAAATTGTTCCAGATATTTCTGTTTTCATCAATGGAAACAAATTATTGATGATATTTGGAAGCAATGTAGAGAAGAATCTATTTCTCTCCTTGTTCAAGAATTTTGTAACGAAGAACAACTTGATCAAAATTGTGCATGAGTTGTTAAAATCTATTGTCGTGCTTGGAAGAGGATGGAATTCCAAGACAACAAATTCAAGAGGTGCATGGAAAAATATTCCTATACATCTTCATGTTTTTCTCAGTCTTTCCTTCTGGGTTTTTGGAAGCTCAGATTCCATAATGTTGGAATTAAAAGAGAACATATCTCTGCAGAAGATGACGATTCAGAGAATAGTTGAAGATGAAGAATCAACAGTGACATATTAGTCACCAGACAAGGACTGTGACATATTTGTCATTTCCAGTTTTTATAAAGCAGCTTTACTGTTTTCTTTTTGACTTTTGTAAAGCTTTTACTATTCATTTTTGATTTTGAAATCCGGGGTTTCATGTCCGGCTCTTTCATTCTATAAATAGGTTGTTTTTATTTTTGAGAAGGCACGCTGGTGTTTACCGCCTCTCTCTCTTCTCTCTCCAACCACTCTTTCCCATTATAATTGCCAACATTAATAAAAGCTTTCTTCTGAGCACAATTTAAGTGTAAGTAATTTTTTTTTTCTGTTTTTAATTTTTATATTTTGTTTTAGGAAGCCGCCTAATATGGCTGGCTAGATCATAGTGTTAGATCATAGTATGGCTATTCATATTACTATTAACATGGATCCAGATCTATTAAAGATTCTGGAAACATGATTTAAACCAAATAACTAAAATCAATGGTAAAATTTGTGAGGTTTGAATAAGGTTTGAGTTAACCTAAGGTGTATAAGCCGACTTCGTGCCCTTGTTGCCGTTATGCCGAGTGAAGGCGCAGGCGTTTGTGGGGTTTTTCTTGTCAGCTTATATTACTAAGGGGGTCCTCAGTAAAAGTCCTGTATTCAGTAAATTGTTCCTTACATGTTTATTGTTGATCTTAGTCTGTTTGATTTGGGTCAATTTACGACCCAGGACGGGTATGACCCAAATCAAACAGACTAAGATCAACAATAAACATGTAAGGAACAATTTACTGAATACAGGACTTTTACTGAGGACCCCCTTAGTAATATAAGCTGACAAGAAAAACCCCACAAACGCCTGCGCCTTCACTCGGCATAACGGCAACAAGGGCACGAAGTCGGCTTATACACCTTAGGTTAACTCAAACCTTATTCAAACCTCACAAATTTTACCATTGATTTTAATTATTTGGTTTAAATCATGTTTCCAGAATCTTTAATAGATCTGGATCCATGTTAATAGTAATATGAATAGCCATACTATGATCTAACACTATGATCTAGCCTTTTTTCAATTCTTTTTTCTTATCAGAATAATATCTTTTCTTTCTTTTAGAAAGTTTTCCTTCTCTAACATGTTTAGAAGGTCGTTTCTTCCCCTTATGAGGAATTTCCATACCAAATTGACCACAGAATTGGCCAAGTTGTCTTTTCTCAAGCAAATTTTGCTTTTTTATCTGGTTATTTAATTTCAACTCATTACATAAGGCTAAACCTACTTGTACACAAGTTGATATTAAATTACCATAAGTATATTCTTCATAAGGTATAGAAACCTTATCACGCCTAAGAATTCTACGAACTCTTTCAGCAAAAAGACTAGGAAGGCCATCTATAAATTTGGCTTTCCAATGACTATTATTACAGTCAGCAAGTTCAAAGATACGAGTTAAAAAAGTATCTTTGTACCATCTAAAATCAGACAATGGTTTACATTTAAGATTACTGAGGAGAGTTCTAATATTATCTCCATTATCAGTAAACTTACCTGTAAAATGGTCAATAATTGTGAGAACCAGTAAATATACTGCATTCTCAACCAGAATATTATTCTCATTTTTAACAGAATTAAAAATAGAATCTTTTTGTTCTTGGGACAAATAGTTATCCCACCAACCTTTAAGTTGGCCAGTGAAACCTGCAACTATCATAATTGCAATGTTTCTATCTGTATTACCAGATACTTTACACACAGTACTATACATCATTATACGGTGTGCTAAATTATAGATGTGCCTATCAGTGCAACCATCTAAATTCCATTCATAAATACTTTTTCCATTATAATTATTGGAAAGAAAATATTCTTGTTCTTCAAGCAGAACATCAGCAGGAGAAGGTCTATTATAATAATATCTACTTTGTGTGGGTCTATCTGCCCATTTCATCTTATTAATCTCTTCTGTATTATTAACAAAAGAGGTAGAAGGAGAAAATTCTTCCTCATCATTTAAAGCTGAAATATTCAGATTTTTAAACTTTTCTTGTAATAATTTTTCCAAATCGAAAACTGAAGATTTAAGTTTAAAATCCTTTATTAAAGGAGGAGATTGAATAGAAGAAGAAGCAATAGAAGAAAAATCTACTTCTTTCTTCTTTTCAATATGAACATCAGGTTTTATCTGATTAATAACTGAAACAATTTTTTCAACTCTATCATGAAGAGATATCATTTCTTCACCAAGAATAGTTAAATATAAATTTGTAAAATTCTGATTTTCAATTAATTGATTTATATGCTTCGTGGTAATAGGAAGCATATCTGTTTCAAATATTTTTGAAAAAGCCGTAAAATTTAAAGACTTATCATTCTTTTCTATTTGAAAAGTTTGTTGTGGGGGAAATACAGATTTTTGAATCTGTCCATTGGAAAGTTTATAACTTCTTTCCATTACTGAAATATAGTCAGTAATAAAGGTTTTAAAAAACCAAGGAATGAAATATATCATTTCATTTTTTTCTTTACAGAACTCATAAAATTTTTCTAAAAAGAAATCATATTCTTTTTTAGTAAAACTTTTAAAATACCATTTCCTAAATGGCTCCCATTTGGGTAAATAAAATTCATCATTAATCTGCTTTCTAACAGCAGATCCTTTAGAAAAATCTAATTTTGATGTATTAATCATAATTAAATTGTAAAATTCATTTGTGATACTGTATCAGTATCTTTAATGTTATAAACATTACTATGTAAAATTTTATTTTTATCTATAATAATTTCTTCATTATGATCTTCTTGAGATTTATCATCCTCTTGATAATAAGAAGATGTTGATGCTCTAGAAGTCTGTGGAATATCCACATCATATTGAAGAGGAGAAATTAAAGTATGATTTGAATGAGATCTTGATAATCTCGAGGAAGATATTAACTTCCTTTGATCAGAAGCAAATTTAATCTGCACTGATCCTTCATTATTCTGAATTATCTGTTGTAATCTATTATTCACAACAGGAATTTTAGGCATAGCCTGTGTAAGAGTCCAATGTTCTGGAAATTTAATTTCTTCCCATTTAATGGCTCTTCTGGTAGTAATATTAGATTTTCCAAAATTTGTTTCAATTAAAATAGTCTCATTAGACTTTTTATCTACTCTTTTGCACATAGGGTTTAGAGTATATAATGGTTTAAAATAAATACGATAACAGATACATATAACTTCTGTTCCTATAACATAGTTATAATTTTCTGTACAGACATTTAATGTCAAAGTATCCAATATATTCTTATCAGTTAATGAAACTGAAAGATTTGGATAAACATCAAAATAGACTGGACCATGTGCCAGACTAGATTGAATCATTCCCATTATAGAATGGGTAAAATCCAGATTTCTAGCATCTCTAAGAGTTGCCATGAACATTTCTGGAAGACCTTCTAAAATTAAAGGTCTAAATGCAATTTGAATGCATCCTATATGAATAAAATTATGAGTGTCCATAAAAGGTAAAATATCTCTTTCATTTAAGAGACGAATAGTCATCTCTTTATCATTAAGAGATATAGCTGACTCAGTAGTTTTAACTACTTGTTTGAGACCTAATTTCTCAAAGGTTCCTAGTTCATAAACCAAATTAGGTTTTATCTTAGGAATAGTCCATTTATTTAATAAATCTAAATTTTCAGGAATATCAAATTCCTCAATTCTAGTGTTTTTAACACTAGTTTTCTTATGAAATATATTCATAGAAATGAAAAGTGTTAGATCATAGATGAACTTAAACATATTACTACTTCCATGGCTCTGATACCATTTACGACCCAGGACGGGTATGACCCAAATCAAACAGACTAAGATCAACAATAAACGTGTAAGGAACAATTTACTGAATACAGGACTTTTACTGAGGACCCCCTTAGTAATATAAGCTGACAAGAAAAACCCCACAAACGCCTGCGCCTTCACTCGGCATAACGGCAACAAGGGCACGAAGTCGGCTTATACACCTTAGGTTAACTCAAACCTTATTCAAACCTCACAAATTTTACCATTGATTTTAGTTATTTGGTTTAAATCATGTTTCCAGAATCTTTAATAGATCTGGATCCATGTTAATAGTAATATGAATAGCCATACTATGATCTAACACTATGATCTAGCCAGCCATATTAGGCGGCTTCCTAAAACAAAATATAAAAATTAAAAACAGAATAAAAAAAAAATTACTTACACTTAAGTTGTGCTCAGAAGAAGGCTTTTATAAATATTGGTAATTACAAAAGGAAGAGAGTGGTTGGAGAGAGAAGAGAGAGAGGCGGTAAACACCAGCGTGCCTTCTCAAAAATAAAAACAACCTATTTATAGAATGAAAGAGCCGGACATGAAACCCCGGATTTCAAAATCAAAAATGAATAGTAAAAGCTTTACAAAAGTCAAAAGAAAACAGTAAAGCTGCTTTATAAAAATAGGAAATGACAAATGTGTCACTGTCCTTGTCTGGTGACTAATATGTCACTGTTGATTCTTCATCTTCACCTATTCTCTGAATCATCATCTTCTGCAGAGATATGTTCTCTTTTAATTCCAACATTATGGAATCTTAGCTTCCAAAAACCCAGAAGGAAAGACTGAGAAAAACATGAAGATGTATAGGAATATTTTTCCATGCACCTCTTGAATTTGTTGTCTTGGAATTCCATCCTCTTCCAAGCACGACAATATATTTTAACAACTCTTGCACAATTTTGATCAAGTTGTTCTTTGTTACAAAATTCTTGAACAAGGAGAGAAATAGATTCTTCTCTACATTGCTTCCAAATATCATCAAAAATCTGTTTCCATTGATGAAAACAGAAACAACTGGAACAATTTAAGTAATGATTTTGATCCATAATTATTTTTTCTCTATGGAAAAAGAGTCTTTAAGCTCTTCAAGGGCTTCAAATAAAGCCGGGTCTGGAATATCATCCTCTGGATCCTGTGCATCTTGAAGAATACTAGTAAATTGATTTTCACTAGATTCAGACCTCATTGAGGTATCAGATCTTGAATCTGAACAAAGATTTTTAGAAATATCTTTTTTCATTTCAGAAACAAATAGTTCAATCATCTGTTTCTGTGAAAGAATCCCAGAATATTTCTGAGAAATAATTTTGAAAGGACTAATATTATCCTCTTCTTTTTCTTTTTCTTTTTCTTTAAGATCTTGCTTATAAGCTTTGATCTTTTCATTGATTTTATCAAATGTTTCTTCCGAGTGTAATTTCCCGGTTTCTGGGTCAATTCTCATCATTTTATCCCAGAATTTACATTGGCTGATACGCCAAAGACAAGGAGCACCATAGCTAGTATAACCAACTGATGGAGTCCATTTCCATATCCATGGAATTCCAAATTCAATAAAGAAAAGACAAGTAGTCTTTCCTTCAATGAAATTTTCAGAAGATTTTCCCTGTATAACAGGGGAGACTGATATCCAGTCTTTCATAAGACCATAGAACAGGTCTGGCAAAATTTTTGCCGAAGGTCCAAAAGTTCTCCACCAAGTAAAGAACCAATTTGGAATTGGTTTATGAAATATAATTTCACAAACTTTAATAAACCAAGAGTGTTTATGCCTCTTGTTCTCATATAAGAGAGTTTTTTCAAATGCTTCAATATAATCGAAGTAATTGAATTTAAAGGTTTGCTTATTAAGCTCATAAAAGAATTCTTTTTCTGCTAATGGAGATATACCCCATTCTTCAAAAGATATAATCTTTTTGATAATCATTTTGGAAAAGTTATAATCTTTTCCTCTTTCGCCAGAAGCGAAATGATTGATCTCAACACTATTAGTGGAGAGAAGGAGATTTTCATAAAAACCTCTCTGTTTGTAAGACCCATACACGTATGACGTGTTAGAAAGATATCTTTCCATTATGGTCCAAGGACTATTAGCCCATTGAATATCTCTTTCTTCTATTAGAAGAATAAGTTGTCGATCAGAATTTTCGACAAACATTTTTTCAAAATCATCTTCTTTTGCTATATTAGCATAAGAAGTTTGAGTTTCCTCAGGAGAGATATCACTCTCTTTCTGTTTTTGTTTTTGTTTCAAGAATTCTTGAAACTCATTCTCAAGATCAGAAGTATTACCTCCGATATTTGCAATATTTTGTGCAACAAGCTTTTGCTTGCCATATTGCACAATTGTTCTGGATTGAGGGTTATAACCCCTTCCTCCTCTTCCTCTATAAGAGGAAAGATCACCTCTTCCAGGTGGTTGATATCCTCTTCCTCTATGAGAGGAAGACGCTCCCCTATCAGGATAACTCATTCCTGCAAATATTCACGAGTTAAAAAATCAGGCAAATAATTATCAATGCCTTTTTTATAAACAATATCAAAATCAAATGGAGCAAGATGAGATTGCCATCTGGCAAACATCTGCTTTGAAACATCATGTTTAAAATCTTTTTGAAACATGAATTTTGCAGAATTACAATCAGTTTTAATTATAAATTTCTGATTATATAAATCATCCTGAAATTTTAATACACATTTAACAATGGCAAGAATTTCTTTAGCCACTGTTGAATAATTTTTCTGAGAATTATTCCATTTCCCAGAATAAAATCGAACAAGATATTCTTGTTTTTTATGGGGATCTACTTGTTTAAGTATTCCACCATAACCAATGTCAGAAGCATCAGTTTCAACAATTTTTTCCCATAAGGGATTTGCTAACATAAGACATGGAAGGTTTTTAACCTTCTCTTTAATTCTTTTAACAGCCTTAGTATGATTTTCATTCCAAGGTTTAGGATTCTTTTTTAATCTATCATATAAGATAGAAGTATCTTCATTAAGATTTTTTATATAGGAAGAAATATAATTAAACTTCCTAAAAACCTTTGTAATTGGGTTTTATCAGTAATAATATCTGGAAATTTATTTCCAAATTCAATACTTCTTTGAATAGGAATAATATTTCCTTTGTCAATAATATGACCAAGAAATCTAATACTAGATTGAAATAAAATCATTTTTGGCTTTGAAATAACAAGGCCATTTTTAATAACAATATCTTTAAACATATTTAAATGTTTAAAGTGGGTTTCAATGTCTTTAGAAAAGACCAGAATATCATCAATATAAACGATGATAAAATTGCTAAATGGATTAAAAATGTCATTCATAATTTGTTGAAATTCTGAAGGAGCATTTTTTAATCCAAATGGCATAACTGTCCATTCATAATGTCCAAATGGAACATTGAATGCAGTTTTATATCTATCAGATTCATTAATTTGAATCTGCCAAAATCCAGATTTTAAATCAAATTTAGAAAAGACTAATGCATTAACTAGTCTATCAAGAAGATCCTTCTTATTAGGAATAGGATGTCTAATCCATTTTAAAACTTTATTTAATGGCTTATAATTAATAACAAGCCTAGGAACTCCTCGTTCCTGCTCAGAATGTTTATTAACATAAAATGCAGTGCATGACCAAGGAGATTTTGAAGGAGTTATTAACTTCTTTTGTAAAAGAGATTCAATCTCTTTTTTACATAACTCTAAATATTCAGAGTTCATTTGACAAGGTCTTGCCTTGGTAGGAATATTCCTTTCATTAAAATCTTCTTCATAAGGAAGATAAATAATATGCTTTTTTCTATCCCAAAAAGCATTTGGTAAATCATTACAAATATCAATCGAAAACTTATTATTAATAAGTTTTATTTTTTCCTGTAATTTAGGATTTTTGAGTTTTTCTTCAATAGTTAGAAAACTCACTTCTTCTTTTAAAGAATTTATTTGAAAGGTTTTTCTTTCAATCTGTTCTTGTAGTTCATTAAGAACTTTATGAACAGGTTTTGTAATAAAATCAAAAGTTATGGGTTTTCCTTCAAAAGTTCCAGTTAACCCTTTTTCATTAACAATAGTTAATGGATAAATTTTATAAATAAAAGGTAAGCCTAATATAAGTTGGCTTGAAATATCTTTAGCAAGAAGAAAACTTGTTGAAATACAACAATTATCTTTGCAAATATATGCTTTTGGAATCTTGAAACTAATATCAAGACGTTCACCTCCAGCATGTGAAAGTGAATGAGTGGTTTTATGAAAATATCTAGTAGGAATTAATCCTTCCTGTATGACATTTAAATCAGCACCACTATCAATCATAGCAATAAAATTCATTTTATGATTTTTAATAATAAGAGTGATTTTAGTATACCACTTCTGAGATATCATCATAGAAATAGTAGAAAGATAATTTTTTTCTAATGGCATAAAATGCTCAATAGAATCATCAAGAATATTATCATTCTCTTTTTCTTTATTTCTTTCTAATAAAGAAAGTCTTTCATGAAAATTATCATTAATCTTATAAAGATTTTTTATTTCATTTTTAAGATTATCAATCTCATGAACTAAATCCTGAGTAGAAATAGGATTTTGTTTTTCATACTTCTGTCTAAGAAGCTTATT
The DNA here is from genome assembly GCA_028749325.2 of Caryopteris x clandonensis. Lineage (NCBI taxonomy): Eukaryota > Viridiplantae > Streptophyta > Magnoliopsida > Lamiales > Lamiaceae > Caryopteris > Caryopteris x clandonensis. Next base: position 736,648 of record JAPYKT020000021.1, read on the forward strand.
AACTTCGGACATGGAGTATGAATTCTCAGCCTTCTGAGAAATAGTTTGACTAGTATTACTAGTAGATGGAATATCTTCCAATTGATCAATAATATTAGTTCTTAAAATAGGATCTTTAATCCTTTTAAGAAATTCTAATATATTATCATTAGTCAAGACACTTAAATTAAGATCTTGAAATTGAGACATAAGTTTATAAAACTCATCATTATTATTATCAGTATTACTGACTTCTTTGAAAGGACGAATACAAGGTTGTCCTTGTATACATGCATCACAATCTTCACTTTCTGATAATAAAGATTCATTATCAAGAAGTTGAAGATCTTCAGAAACATCAGATTCTGAGTATTCAGTATCTGAATTTTCTGATTTATTATTATCAGAATCTAAAACAATTTTACAAATTTTTTCTTTTAAATCATCATCCATTTCAAGAGCTTTAATCTTATCTTTAGCCCAACACTGGTTAGCATAATGACCAGGTTTTTTACATTTTCTACATATAATAGAAAATTCTTTTTTATTTCTTTTATCTTTTTTATAAAAAGATGATCTAGATTTTTTCAATTCTTTTTTCTTATCAGAATAATATCTTTTCTTTCTTTTAGAAAGTTTTCCTTCTCTAACATCTTTAGAAGGTCGTTTCTTCCCCTTATGAGGAATTTCCATACCAAATTGACCACAAAATTGGCCAAGTTGTTTTTTCTCAAGCAAATTTTGCTTTCTAATCTGGTTATTTAATTTCAACTCATTACATAAGGCTAAACCTTCTTGTACAACAGTTGATATTAAATTACCATAAGTATATTCTTCATAAGGTATAGAAACCTTATCACGCCTAAGAATTCTACGAACTCTTTCAGCAAAAAGACTAGGAAGGCCATCTATAAATTTGGCTTTCCAATGACTATTATTACAGTCAGCAAGTTCAAAGATACGAGTTAAAAAAGTATCTTTGTACCATCTAAAATCAGATAGTGTTTTACATTTAAGATTACTGAGGAGAGTTCTAATATTATCTCCATTATCAATAAACTTACCTGTAAAATGATCAATAATTGTGAGAACCAGTGAATATACTGCATTCTCAACCAGAATATTATTCTCATTTTTAACAGAATTAAAAATAGAATCTTTTTGTTCTTGGGACAAATAGTTATCCCACCAACCTTTAAGTTGGCCAATGAAACCTGCAACTATCATAATTGCAATGTTTCTATCTGTATTACCAGATACTTTACACACAGTACTATACATCATTATACGGTGTGCTAAATTATAGATGTGCCTATCAGTGCAACCATCTAAATTCCATTCATAAATACTTTTTCCATTATAATTATTGGAAAGAAAATATTCTTGTTCTTCAAGCAGAACATCAGCAGGAGAAGGTCTATTATAATAATATCTACTTTGTGTGGGTCTATCTGCCCATTTCATCTTATTAATTTCTTCTGTATTATTAACAAAAGAGGTAGAAGGAGAAAATTCTTCCTCATCATTTAAAGCTGAAATATTCAGATTTTTAAACTTTTCTTGTAATAATTTTTCCAAATCGGAAACTGAAGATTTAAGTTTAAAATCCTTTATTAAAGGAGGAGATTGAACAGAAGAAGAAGCAATAGAAGAAATATCTACTTCTTTCTTCTTTTCAATATGAACATCAGGTTTTATCTGATTAATAACTGAAACAATTTTTTCAACTCTATCATGAAGAGATATCATTTCTTCACCAAGAATAGTTAAATATAAATTTGTAAAATTCTGATTTTCAATTAATTGATTTATATGCTTCGTGGTAATAGGAAGCATATCTGTTTCAAATATTTTTGAAAAAGCCGTAAAATTTAAAGACTTATCATTCTTTTCTATTTGAAAAGTTTGTTGTGGGGGAAATACAGATTTTTGAATCTGTCCATTGGAAAGTTTATAACTTCTTTCCATTACTGAAATATAGTCAGTAATAAAGGTTTTAAAAAACCAAGGAATGAAATATATCATTTCATTTTTTTCTTTACAGAACTCATAAAATTTTTCTAAAAAGAAATCATATTCTTTTTTAGTAAAACTTTTAAAATACCATTTCCTAAATGGCTCCCATTTGGGTAAATAAAATTCATCATTAATCTGCTTTCTAACAGCAGATCCTTTAGAAAAATCTAATTTTGATGTATTAATCATAATTAAATTGTAAAATTCATTTGTGATACTGTATCAGTATCTTTAATGTTATAAACATTACTATGTAAAATTTTATTTTTATCTATAATAATTTCTTCATTATGATCTTCTTGAGATTTATCATCCTCTTGATAATAAGAAGATGTTGATGCTCTAGAAGTCTGTGGAATATCCACATCATATTGAAGAGGAGAAATTAAAGTATGATTTGAATGAGATCTTGATAATCTCGAGGAAGATATTAACTTCCTTTGATCAGAAGCAAATTTAATCTGCACTGATCCTTCATTATTCTGAATTATCTGTTGTAATCTATTATTCACAACAGGAATTTTAGGCATAGCCTGTGTAAGAGTCCAATGTTCTGGAAATTTAATTTCTTCCCATTTAATGGCTCTTCTGGTAGTAATATTAGATTTTCCAAATTTTGTTTCAATTAAAATAGTCTCATTAGACTTTTTATCTACTCTTTTGCACATAGGGTTTAGAGTATATAATGGTTTAAAATAAATACGATAACAGATACATATAACTTCTGTTCCTATAACATAGTTATAATTTTCTGTACAGACATTTAATGTCAAAGTATCCAATATATTCTTATCAGTTAATGAAACTGAAAGATTTGGATAAACATCAAAATAGACTGGACCATGTGCCAGACTAGATTGAATCATTCCCATTATAGAATGGGTAAAATCCAGATTTCTAGCATCTCTAAGAGTTGCCATGAACATTTCTGGACGACCTTCTAAAGTTAAAGGTCTAAATGCAATTTGAATGCATCCTATATGAATAAAATTATGAGTGTCCATAAAAGGTAAAATATCTCTTTCATTTAAGAGACGAATAGTCATCTCTTTATCATTAAGAGATATAGCTGACTCAGTAGTTTTAACTACTTGTTTGAGACCTAATTTCTCAAAGGTTCCTAGTTCATAAACCAAATTAGGTTTTATCTTAGGAATAGTCCATTTATTTAATAAATCTAAATTTTCAGGAATATCAAATTCCTCAATTCTAGTGTTTTTAACACTAGTTTTCTTATGAAATATATTCATAGAAATGAAAAGTGTTAGATCATAGATGAACTTAAACATATTACTACTTCCATGGCTCTGATACCATCTACGACCTAGGACGGGTATGAGCCAAATTAAACAGACTAAGATCAACAATAAACATGTAAGGAACAATTTACTGAATACAGGACTTTTACTGAGGACCCCACAAACGCCTGCGCCTTCACTCGGCATAACGGCAACAAGGGCACGAAGTCGGCTTATACACCTTAGGTTAACTCAAACCTTATTCAAACCTCACAAATTTTACCATTGATTTTAGTTATTTGGTTTAAATCATGTTTCCAGAATCTTTAATAGATCTGGATCCATGTTAATAGTAATATGAATAGCCATACTATGATCTAATACTATGATCTAGCCAGCCATATTAGGCGGCTTCCTAAAACAAAATATAAAAATTAAAAACAGAAAATAAAAAAAAAATTACTTACACTTAAATTGTGCTCAGAAGAAAGCTTTTATTAATGTTGGCAATTACAATGGGAAAGAGTGGTTGGAGAGAGAAGAGAGAGAGGCGGTAAACACCAGCGTGCCTTCTCAAAAATAAAAACAACCTATTTATAGAATGAAAGAGCCGGACATGAAACCCCGGATTTCAAAATCAAAAATGAATAGTAAAAGCTTTACAAAAGTCAAAAAGAAAACAGTAAAGCTGCTTTATAAAAACAGGAAATGACAAATGTGTCATAGTCCTTGTCTGGTGACTAATATGTCACTGTTGATTCTTCATCTTCAACTATTCTCTGAATCATCATCTTCTGCAGAGATATGTTCTCTTTTAATTCCAACATTATGGAATCTGAGCTTCCAAAAACCCAGAAGGAAAGACTGAGAAAAACATGAAGATGTATAGGAATATTTTTCCATGCACCTCTTGAATTTGTTGTCTTGGAATTCCATCCTCTTCCAAGCACGACAATATATTTTAACAACTCTTGCACAATTTTGATCAAGTTGTTCTTCGTTACAAAATTCTTGAACAAGGAGAGAAATAGATTCTTCTCTACATTGCTTCCAAATATCATCAATAATCTGTTTCCATTGATGAAAACAGAAACATCTGGAACAATTTAAATAATGATTTTGATCCATAATTATTTTTTCTCTATGGAAAAAGAGTCTTTAAGCTCTTCAAGGGCTTCAAATAAAGCCGGGTCTGGAATATCATCCTCTGGATCCTGTGCATCTTGAAGAATACTAGTAAATTGATTTTCACTAGATTCAGACCTCATTGAGGTATCAGATCTTGAATCTGAACCAAGATTTTTAGAAATATCTTTTTTCATTTCAGAAACAAATAGTTCAATCATATGTTTCTGTGAAAGAATCCCAGAATATTTCTGAGAAATAATTTTGAAAGGACTAATATTATCCTCTTCTTTTTCTTTTTCTTTTTCTTTAAGATCTTGCTTATAAGCTTTGATCTTTTCATTAATTTTATCAAATGTTTCCTCCGAGTGTAATTTCCCGGTTTCTGGGTCAATTCTCATCATTTTATCCCAGAATTTACATTGGCTGATACGCCAAAGACAAGGAGCACCATAGCTAGTATAACCAACTGATGGAGTCCATTTCCATATCCATGGAATTCCAAATTCAATAAAGAAAAGACAAGTAGTCTTCCCTTCAATGAAATTTTCAGAAGATTTTCCCTGTATAACAGGGGAGACTGATATCCAGTCTTTCATAAGACCATAGAACAGTTCTGGCAAAATTTTTGCCGAAGGTCCAAAAGTTCTCCACCAAGTAAAGAACCAATTTGGAATTGGTTTATGAAATATAATTTCACAAACTTTTATAAACCAAGAGTGTTTATGCCTCTTGTTCTCATATAAGAGAGTTTTTTCAAATGCTTCAATATAATCGAAGTAATTGAATTTAAAGGTTTGCTTATTAAGCTCATAAAAGAATTCTTTTTCTGCTAATGGAGATATACCCCATTCTTCAAAAGATATAATCTTTTTGATAATCATTTTGGAAAAGTTATAATCTTTTCCTCTTTCGCCAGAAGCGAAATGATTGATCTCAACACTATTAGTGGAGAGAAGGAGATTTTCATAAAAACCTCTCTGTTTGTAAGACCCATACACGTATGACGTGTTAAAAAGATATCTTTCCATTATGGTCCAAGGACTATTAGCCCATTGAATATCTCTTTCTTCTATTAGAAGAATAAGTTGTCGATCAGAATTTTCGACAAACATTTTTTCAAAATCATCTTCTTTTGCTATATTAGCATAAGAAGTTTGAGTTTCCTCAGGAGAGATATCACTCTCTTTCTGTTTTTGTTTTTGTTTCAAGAATTCTTGAAACTCATTCTCAAGATCAGAAGTATTACCTCCGATATTTGCAATATTTTGTGCAACAAGCTTTTGCTTGCCGTATTGCACAATTGTTCTGGATTGAGGGTTATAACCCCTTCCTCCTCTTCCTCTATAAGAGGAAAGATCACCTCTTCCAGGTGGTTGATAACTTCTTCCTCTATGAGAGGAAGACGCTCCCCTATCAGGATAACTCATTCCTGCAAATATTCACGGGTTAAAAAATCAGGCAAATAATTATCAATGCCTTTTTTATAAACAATATCAAAATCAAATGGAGCAAGATGAGATTGCCATCTGGCAAACATTTGCTTTGAAACATCATGTTTAAAATATTTTTGAAACATGAATTTTGCAGAATTACAATCAGTTTTAATTATAAATTTCTGATTATATAAATCATCCTGAAATTTTAATACACATTTAACAATGGCAAGAATTTCTTTAGCCACTGTTGAATAATTTTTCTGAGAATTATTCCATTTCCCAGAATAAAATCTTACAAGATATTCTTTTTTATGGGGATCTACTTGTTTAAGTATTCCACCATAACCAATGTCAGAAGCATCAGTTTCAACAATTTTTTCCCATAAGGGATTTGCAAGCATAAGGCATGGAAGGTTTTTAACCTTCTCTTTAATTCTTTTAACAGCCTTAGTATGATTTTCATTCCAAGGTTTAGGATTCTTTTTTAATCTATCATATAAGATAGAAGTATCTTCATTAAGATTCTTTATATAGGAAGAAATATAATTAAGGCTTCCTAAAAACCTTTGTAATTGGGTTTTATCAGTAATGATATCTGGAAATTTATTTCCAAATTCAATACTTCTTTGAATAGGAATAATATTTCCTTTGTCAATAATATGACCAAGAAATCTTATACTAGATTGGAATAAAATCATTTTTGGCTTTGAAATAACCAGGCCATTTTTAATAACGATGTCTTTAAACATATTTAAATGTTTAAAATGGGTTTAAATGTCTTTAGAAAAGACCAAAATATCATCAATATAAACGATGATAAAATTGCTAAAAGGATTAAAAATGTCATTCATAATTTGTTGAAATTCAGAAGGAGCATTTTTTAATCCAAATGGCATAACTGTCCATTCATAATGTCCAAATGGAACATTGAATGCAGTTTTGTATCTATCAGATTCATTAATTTGAATCTGCCAAAATCCAGATTTTAAATCAAATTTAGAAAAGACTAATGCATTAACTAGTCTATCAAGAAGATCCTTCTTATTAGGAATAGGATGTCTAATCCATTTTAAAACTTTATTTAATGGCTTATAATTAATAACAAGCCTAGGAACTCCCCGTTCCTGCTCAGAATGTTTATTAACATAAAATGCAGTGCATGACCAAGGAGACTTTGAAGAAGTTATTAACTTCTTTTGTAAAAGAGATTCAATCTCTTTTTTACATAACTCTAAATATTCAGAGTTCATTTGACAAGGTCTTGCCTTGGTAGGAATATTCCTTTCATAAAAATCTTCTTCATAAGGAAGAGAAATAATATGCTTTTTTCTACCCCAAAAAGCATTTGGAATCTTGAAACTAATATCAAGACGTTCACCTCCAGCATGTGAAAGTGAATGAGTGGTTTTATGAAAATATCTAGTAGGAATTAATCCTTCCTGTATGACATTTAAATCAGCACCACTATCAATCATGGCAATAAAATTCATTTTATGATTTTTAATAATAAGAGTGATTTTAGTATACCACTTCTGAGATATCATCATAGAAATAGTAGAAAGATAATTTTTTTCTAATGGCATAAAATGCTCAATAGAATCATCAAGAATATTATTATCATTCTCTTTTTCTTTATTTCTTTCTAATAAAGAAAGTCTTTCATGAAAATTATCATTAATCTTATAAAGATTTTTTATTTCATTTTTAAGATTATCAATCTCATGAACTAAATCCTGAGTAGAAATAGGATTTTGTTTTTCATATTTCTGTCTAAGAAGCTTATTAACTTCAGACATGGAATATGAATTCTCAGCCTTCTGAGAAATAGTTTGACTAGTATTACTAGTAGATGGAATATCTTCCAATTGATCAATAATATTAGTTCTTAAAATAGGATCTTTAATCCTTTTAAGAAATTCTAATATATTATCATTAGTCAAGACACTTAAATTAAGATCTTGAAATTGAGACATAAGTTTATAAAACTCATCATTATTATTATCAGTATTACTGACTTCTTTGAGAGGACGAATACAAGGTTGTCCTTGTATACATGCATCACAATCTTCACTTTCTGATAATAAAGATTCATTATCAAGAAGTTGAAGATCTTCAGAAACATCAGATTCTGAGTATTCAGTATCTGAATTTTCTGATTTATTATTATCAGAATCTAAAACAATTTTACAAATTTTTTCTTTTAAATCATCATCCATTTCAAGAGCTTTAATCTTATCTTTAGCCCAACACTGGTTAGCATAATGACCAGGTTTTTTACATTTTCTACATATAATAGAAAATTCTTTTTTATTTCTTTTATCTTTTTTATAAAAAGATGATCTAGATTTTTTCAATTCTTTTTTCTTATCAGAATAATATCTTTTCTTTCTTTTAGAAAGTTTTCCTTCTCTAACATCTTTAGAAGGTCGTTTCTTCCCCTTATGAGGAATTTCCATACCAAATTGACCACAGAATTGGCCAAGTTGTTTTTTCTCAAGCAAATTTTGCTTTCTAATCTAGTTATTTAATTTCAACTCATTACATAAGGCTAAACCTTCTTGTACAAAAGTTGATATTAAATTACCATAAGTATATTCTTCATAAGGTATAGAAACCTTATCACGCCTAAGAATTCTACGAACTCTTTCAGCAAAAAGACTAGGAAGGCCATCTATAAATTTGGCTTTCCAATGACTATTATTACAGTCAGCAAGTTCAAAGATACGAGTTAAAAAAGTATCTTTGTACCATTTAAAATCAGATAGTGTTTTACATTTAAGATTAATGAGGAGAGTTCTAATATTATCTCCATTATCAGTAAACTTACCTGTAAAATGATCAATAATTGTGAGAACCAGTGAATATACTGCATTCTCAACCAGAATATTATTCTCATTTTTAACAGAATTAAAAATAGAATCTTTTTGTTCTTGGGACAAATAGTTATCCCACCAACCTTTAAGTTGGCCAGTGAAACCTGCAACTATCATAATTGCAATGTTTCTATCTGTATTACCAGATACTTTACACACAGTACTATACATCATTATACGGTGTGCAATTATAGATGTGCCTATCAGTGCAACCATCTAAATTCCATTCATAAATACTTTTTCCATTATAATTATTGGAAAGAAAATATTCTTGTTCTTCAAGCAGAACATCAGCAGGAGAAGGTCTATTATAATAATATCTACTTTGTGTGGGTCTATCTGCCCATTTCATCTTATTAATTTCTTCTGTATTATTAACAAAAGAGGTAGAAGGAGAAAATTCTTCCTCATCATTTAAAGCTGAAATATTCAGATTTTTAAACTTTTCTTGTAATAATTTTTCCAAATCGGAAACTGAAGATTTAAGTTTAAAATCCTTTATTAAAGGAGGAGATTGAATAGAAGAAGAAGCAATAGAAGAAATATCTACTTCTTTCTTCTTTTCAATATAAACATCAGGTTTTATCTGATTAATAACTGAAACAATTTTTTCAACTCTATCATGAAGAGATATCATTTCTGCACCAAGAATAGTTAAATATAAATTTGTAAAATTCTGATTTTCAATTAATTGATTTATATGCTTCGTGGTAATAGGAAGCATATCTGTTTCAAATATTTTTGAAAAAGCCGTAAAATTTAAAGACTTATCATTCTTTTCTATTTGAAAAGTTTGTTGTGGGGGAAATATAGATTTTTGAATCTGTCCATTGGAAAGTTTATAACTTCTTTCCATTACTGAAATATAGTCAGTAATAAAGGTTTTAAAAAACCAAGGAATGAAATATATCACTTCATTTTTTTCTTTACAGAACTCATAAAATTTTTCTAAAAAGAAATCATATTCTTTTTTAGTAAAACTTTTAAAATACCATTTCCTAAATGGCTCCCATTTGGGTAAATAAAATTCATCATTAATCTGCTTTCTAACAGCAGATCCTTTAGAAAAATCTAATTTTGATGTATTAATCATAATTAAATTGTAAAATTCATTTGTGATACTGTATCAGTATCTTTAATGTTATAAACATTACTATGTAAAATTTTATTTTTATCTATAATAATTTCTTCATTATGATCTTCTTGAGATTTATCATCCTCTTGATAATAAGAAGATGTTGATGCTCTAGAAGTCTGTGGAATATCCACATCATATTGAAGAGGAGAAATAAAATTATGATTAGATTGAGATCTAGATAATAATCTCGAGGAAGCTATCATCTTCCTTTGATCAGGGGCAAATTTAATTTGCACTGATCCTTCATTATTCTGAATTATCTGTTGTAATCTATTATTCACAACAGGAATTTTAGGCATAGCCTGTGTAAGAGTCCAATGTTCTGGAAATTTAATTTCTTCCCATTTAATGGCTCTTCTGGTAGTAATATTAGATTTTCCAAAATTTGTTTCAATTAAAATAGTCTCATTAGACTTTTTATCTACTCTTTTGCACATAGGGTCTAGAGTATATAATGGTTTAAAATAAATACGATAACAGATACATATAACTTCTGTTCCTATAACATAGTTATAATTTTCTGTACAGACATTTAATGTCAAAGTATCCAATATATTCTTATCAGTTAATGAAACTGAAAGATTTGGATAAACATCAAAATAGACTGGACCATGTGCCAGACTAGATTGAATCATTCCCATTATAGAATGGGTAAAATCCAGATTTCTAGCATCTCTAAGAGTTGCCATGAAATTTTACCATTATATACCATTCTATAATTATTAATAACATATAATTATGTATATTATATATATAATAGTTATATCTATAATATATTATATATAATATTTATTATTAGGTAATCAATATATATAATTATTAATAATATTATATTAATAATTAATATAATAATATATTACATATAATATATTTATATCATAATTATTATATATATATAATATAATATTAATAAATATATATAAATGAATATAGATTAATATATAATATATTATTAATATATAATATTTATTATGTATAATATTATAAATATATTATATATTATTAATTACATATGTTATAATATATAATTTATAATATATTTACAACTATTATATATATTATTTAATATATATTATACTCTTATGTAATACATATTATATATAGTATAATATATAATAATATAATAATATAAATTATAAGATTTATATAACTATATTAATTAACATATATTATATAATATTATTATTATAATATATAACTATTATATAATATTGTATACAAATACCTGTAATAGTATTTAAATATATTCCATTATAATATATTATAATATTGTACAATATATATATTATAATATGAATATAATATATTATTATAATATATACCTATTTTAATATATTATTAATACATGATATAATATATAATCATAATATATACATATTATTAATGTTATATAATATTATACACATATGATATTAAAGCCACGTTTAATGTTTAAAATAATATCTGTAGTATGTAATATTAATTATATAATAGTACATATTTTATGTATACATTATAAGGACTAATATATAAGTATTAATAATTATAATAATATGTATATTATAATTATAGTAATATAATATTAATAACTTATATATAATATATATTAATATTATGTATAATAATTATGATTATATATGTAAGAATTAATTAATATTATATATATACACATAGTTATATATATATATAATATTTAAAAATATATTAATGATATATATTACTATTAAACAGATATAAATAATTATAATTATATATAATTATAATTGTACAATACTTAAATACATGTTATTATATATTTTGATATTTTATATATTGTTATATACATAAATATATTAATTATATAAAGTATACACTATATTATATTATGACATATATATTATAATAATTAATATAATATATTTAATATTAATAACATAATAATATTAATATATATTATTATAATACTATTATAATAACTATAATATTTACAATTATATTATATAGTATATAATATTATAATATATTATATAGTATACATTATATATTAATATAATACAGATCCACGAGAGGGTAGAGTCATTTCCAGTATCTTGGAAAAAGATGACTGTATTCCACACTAAGATCTCAATCGTATGAAAGTCAATATAACATATACTATTAATACCACAAATAATAAATATTATATTATTAAAAATATAATATTACATATTCATATATAATAATATATAAATTATATAGTATGTATTATATACAATTTATATAATAATTTAAATTATTAATATTAATACTAATAATATGTATAATAATATAATAATATATTTATATATCATATATATGTATATTAATATTATTAACATGTATCATATATTATATGATTATATATTATAATTGTATCTAAGTAAGACTATTATAATTAATTATATATTATATATAATTATGTATATTATATTATATAAATTAATACATACATGCATTTATATTATATTATTACATATATACTCTAATATATGTATATTAATATATGTTAATATAAGTATATTATTTGTATTATTTATAAATATATATTATATATTAATATCAATAATATACATAATATAATATACAATATACATATTTAATATTATAATAATTATAATATGTATACATTATATAATATAATAATATTAATTATTATAATGAAAATATATTATAATTAATATATTATAGTATATATTATAATATATAAAGTTATATACATAATATATATTTATAATTAATATATTAATATATTAGAAATATATTTATTATGTATATATGTATTATAATGCATACATAATTAATATATATTAATGTTTATAGTTAATATATATTATAATATATTATTATTATACATATCCTATTAATGATGTAAATATATATATATTATAATGTATTATATTAGTAATATAATAATATATATTAATCCTATTATATTATTAATATTAAATATATTATATTAATTATTATAATATAATATATACATTATATAATTAATATATTTATTTATATAATAATATATATAATATCAAAATATATAATAATATGTATTTATGTATAGTATGATTATAATTATGCATAATTATAATTATTTATATATATGTATAATACTAATATATATTAATCATTAATATATTATTAATTTTTACGTATATGTATAACTATGTATATATATTATTAATATTAAGTAATTATTAAATATATAATTATAATTATTATACATAATATTAATATATAGTATATATTTTATATGTTATATATATTATTATATAATATAATAATTATTTTATTAATTATATTATAACATATTAATATTAATTATATATCATATTATATAATTATAGTATATCATAATAAATATATAATAATTTATGATAATATTATTAATTATATTGTATATTTAATTAATACATATTATTATGACATATAATAATATATGTATTAATATATGCATAATATTATACATATATTAATTATATTATAATATGTATACATATATATTATTCATATATAATTATATGTATATAATATATATTTATAATTATATATATAATAATATTATAATATATTATACATTTATGTTATATATTTTTAATTATATATAATATATATATTAATATGTATATATATGTATTATATGGTATTATATAATATATATTATAATAGTTATATATGGTTAATATACATAATATAAATATGATATAATATATTAATAATACATATTAATTATATATGTATAATTAATTAATATAGTATTAATACATATTATTAATAATATAATATTTATATAAATTATACATTATATTAATATACATACATTAATCTATGTTTATATACATACATATTATATATGTTATATTATTATAATATTAAGTATACTCTAATATATACTATATTAATAAATTAGTATTATATATTAATATATCATATTAATAATATATATTAATAGTTATTCATTAATAATATGTTAATATACATTATACATAATACATACATATAATTATTTTAATTATATTATATTTATAAATTATAATACCATATATATTATCATAACATCTTATTAATAATTAATATATATAATATGATAATTATATAATATTATTACATAATATTAGAATATATGTTATATGTATAATATCAATATTAATATATAATAACTATACTATACATATATATTATTAATATATTTAAACACTAATAAATATATATACATATTATTAATCTAAGTATATATTAATAATATTTACATATAGCATATAACTAATTAATATATACATATATAATATATGTATTAATAATATATTAATATGTATATATTATATATGATAATTATATAATATATATGTATTATAATAATATTATATTAATATTAGATAATATACTATATATTATTTTTATTAATATATATTTATATATAATGTATATAATATTATATAATTATTTATATAGTATATTAATAATTATTTATATAGTATATAATATTATGATACATATATTATATAGTATATTATATATATATTAATTAATTATATGTGTTATTATATTATTATATGTATAGTTAATATTAGTATATTATAATATAATATACATAATATACTATAATAATATATTAATATATAATTATATATATTAATATATTATTATTAATATAGTATACATACTAATATTATATGGACAATGTTACATATAATATAATAATTATTATATATGTATTATATATTGAACCATATTATAATACATATAATATTAATTATATGTGTATTAATTATATTAATATATACATAATATTATATACATATATAAACATGTAATATATACATATAATAATATAATATATAATTATATTATTATATTAATAAATACTACATATGTACACTATAATGTATACTATTATATACATATATAATATTGTAATAATTATAATTCATATTATTAATGTATTATAACATATATGTATTATATTAATTGCATATAACATTATATAATTATTATAATAATATATTTATAATACTAATAAATTATTATATATGTAATAATATACTATATACGATAATTAATTATTAATATATATTATAGTTTAATGTATATACATATAATATTAATATGTATATACAATATATTATATATAATATATTATACATAATATATATTAATAATTATATAGTATATATTATAATATTATATATTATGCATATTAAAATTAATATATTGTAATTATTAATAGTATAAATAATATGTATAATATATATGTATAATATGTATAGATAATATTATATATAATATATATATTAACAATATATATTAATATTATATAATTATGTATTATATATAATTATAGTATGTACATATTAATATAATGTTATTAATTTTATAATATATACATATTATATATTAATAGTATATAATATATAATATAAGAAATTATATATAATTGATAGTATGTATACTATTATATTATATTTAATATACAATATATTTATAGTTATTATAATCATACATACTATATTATATTTTGTAATATTATATGGTGTTCATATATTATTATATTAATATATTATTTATATACTATAATATATATTAACATATATATACATACTATTATATACTATTATACATATTATAATATATATATTAATTATAATGTATATTAACATATATATATACATACTATTACATACTATTATACATATTATAACATATGTATTAATTATAATATATATTAACATACATTATACATATTATAATAATATAATTAATTTATATTATCGATACTATAATTATTAATATATTATAATTTAATTTTCATTATAATATAGTAGGTTATATATATATAAATACTATTAATATATAATGTATACGTGTTTACCATAATATATACATTTGAACATATATTATAATTAATATACTACTAAATATACTATTATACTAATAATATATTATATACATATAATAAATTTATGAATATATATATATTATAAGTCCATAGTATATATAATATATTAATATATGTATTATAATTTAATTAACATACATTTAATATAATAATATAATTAATATATATTAGAATACATAATATACTATAAATATGTATATATATTAATATGTGTACATATTATGCGTATTAATATATATAATATATACATAATATAATTAATAGTATTATTATAATATAATAGTATTTTATTATTAATATGTATAATCAAATACTCAAATATAATATATATTAATATTATGTTTCCAATATACTATTAATAATATATTATATACAGATTAATATATATATATATTACATTATATAATATTATACTATATATTATAATGTATATTAACATAATTATATAATATATTATGTTATACTATAATGTAATATTATACATTGCATTATTAGATATAATAATATTATACATTATTATATATTATAATATAAATATACATATGTTAGTTATATAATGTGTATACTATATATATGATATTAATAAATACATATTATTATAATATAAATATATATTCATATTAATATTAATATAAACATACATTATTATAATATACATATATAATGACATATATTATATCATATGTATAATATAATAATATTAATATGTATGTATAATATATTATACATATACATAATATACTTTTTATATAGTATAATGTATAATAGTACATAATATACTTTTTATATAATATTATAACACATAATACATAGTATATATTAGATGCATTAATATATGTATTATAATATATATTGTTACTATTACTATTAATGCATATTACAATTATAGGACAGGTGAGGATCAAACTAATTTTTACTGAATCCAGGGCTTTTATTGAGGACTCCCTTAGTTGTATATGCTTACAAGAAAAACCCTAGAAATGCCTGCGCCTTCACTCGGCATAACGGCACAAGGACACGAAGTAGGCTTATACGACCGTGGGTAAACTCAAACCTGATTCAAACCTTTCTTATTCTATAATTGATTTTAATTATTTGATTTTAATCATGTTTCCAAAACCTTAAAAGCTTTGGAACCATGTTAGTAGAAACATGAAAAGCCAAGCTATGATCTAACATAATGATTTAGCCAGCCATATTAGGCGGCTGATAAATCAAAGTAAAAATTAAAAATAAACAGAAATTTAAAAATTTAAACTTACACTTTAAATTGTGCTCAGCATAGATTTATTAATAGTAAAGCTCGTAGATTTATAGAGAGAGAGAGTAGAGAGAGAAAGAAATGAGAGGCGAGAAAACTCAAGCGTGCCTCAAAAAAAATGAAAACAACCTATTTATAGAGGAAGAGCGGACATGAAACCCCGGATTCCAAAATAAAAAATAAATAGTAAAACTTTACAAAATTCAAAAAGAAAACAGTAAAGCTTTATAAAAGCTACTTTAAAAAAGTAAAGACTAACAAATTTGTCAGAAAGGGTTATAGTGACGTGAATATTATAATATTATAATTATATAATTATATAAACCAAATTTTACATAGTAATGTTTATAACATTAAAGATACTGATACAGTATCTCAGATAAATTTCACCATTTAATTATGAATTGTACACCAAAATTAGATTTTTCAAAAGGATCTGCTATTAGAAGGCAAAATAATACATAATTTTATACACCCAAATGGGAACCATTTATAAAATGGTATTTTAAAAGTTAACTAAAAAAGAATATACTTTCTTTGTTGACTATTTTTACAAATTCTGTGAAGAACATAATCAGATTATTTATTATGTTCCTTGGTTTTTTAAAACTTTTATTATTGATCATATTTTAGTAATTGAAAGAAATTATAAACTAACTTCAGGATAGATTCAAAAATATGTTTATCCACCTCAACAACCTTTTCAAATTGAAAAGAATAATAAGGCCTTAAATTTTACGGCTTTTTCAAAAACATTTGAAACATAAATGCTTCCTACTACCACGAAGCATATAAATCCATTAATTGAAAATCAGAATTATATAAATATGTACTTAACCATTCTTGGTGAAGAGATGATATCTCTACATGATAGAGTTGAAAAGATTATTTCTGCTATCAATCAGATAAAACCTGATGTTCATATTGAGAAGAAAAAAGAAACTGATATTTCTTCTATTGCTTCTTATTCTATTCAATCTCCTCCTTTAAAAAAAGATTTTAAATTAAAATCTTCAGTTTCTGATTTAGAAAAATTATTAGAAGAAAAATTTAAAGCTTTTAATATTTCAGCTTTAGATGATGAATTTCAAAAGAATACTTCTTCTTCTGTTAATAATACAGAAGAAATTAACAAAATGAGATGGGCTGATAGGCCTACTCAGAGCAGATACTATTATAATAGACCTTCTCCGATTGACGTTCTTCATGAAGAACAAGAATATTTTCTTTCTAATAATTATAATGGAAAACGTATTTATGAGTGGAATTTAGATGGTTGCACTGATAGGCACATCTATAATCTTGCACATCGTATGATGATATATAGTACTGTGTGTAAAGTATCTGGTAATACAAATAAAAATATTGTTGTTATGATAACTGCTGGTTTTACTGGCCAACTTAAAGGTTGGTGGGATAATTTTTTATCCCAGGAACAAAAATCTTCCATTTTTAATTCTATTAAAATTGAGGATAATATTCTTGTTGAGAACGCAGTATATTCTTTAGTTCTCACCGTAATTGATCATTTTACTGGTAAGTTTACTGATAATGGAGAGAATATTAGAACTCTTCTCAGTAATCTTAGATGTAAAACAGTATCTGATTTCAGATGGTATAAAGATACATTTTTAACACATATCTTTGAATTGTCTGACTATAATAACAGTTATTGGAAGGCTAAATTTATTGATGGTCTTCCTAGTCTTTTTACTGAAAGAATTCGTAGAATTCTTAGGCAAGATAAAGTGTCTATACCTTATGAAAGTTATACTTATGGTAATTTAATCTCAACTTGCATACAAGAGGGTTTAGCCCTATGTAATGAGATGAAATTAAATAACCAAATCAAAAAGCAAAATTTGCTAGAGAAAAAAAAAACTTGGCCAATTTTGTGGTCAATTTGGTATGGAAACTCCTTTTAAAGGAAGAAAACGTCCTTCTAAAGATTTTTAAGAAGGAAAAGATTATAAAGGAAAGAAAAGATATTATTCTGATAAGAAAAAAGAATTAAAAAAATCTAGATCATCTTTTATAAAAAAGATAAAAGAAAAAATAAAGAATTTTCTATAATTTGTAGAAAATGTAAAAAACCTGGTCATTATGCGAACCAGTGTTGGGCAAAAGATAAAATTAAAGCCCTTGACATTGATGAGGATTTGAAAGAAAAATTAAATAAAATTGTTTTGGATTCTGATAATAATAAATCAGAAATTTCTGATACTGATTATTCAGAATCAAATGATTCTGAAGATCTTCAATTTCTTGATAATGAATCCTTATTATCAGAAAGTGATGATTGTGAAGCATGCATACAAGGACAACCTTGTATTCGTCCTTCAAAAAAAAGTCAGTGGTGCTGATTTAAATGTCACTATTCTCATAAAAAATCATAAAATTGATTGTATCGCCATGATTGACAGTGGTGCAGATTTAAATGTCATACAGGAAGGATTAATTCCTACCAGGTACTTTCATAAAACCACTCATTCACTTTCTCATGCTGGAGGTGAACGTCTTGATATAAATTTCAAAATTCCAAAAGCATATATTTACAAAGATGATTGTTGCATTTCAACAAGTTTTTTTCTTGCAAAAAAACATTTCAAGCCAGCTTATACTTGGCTTACCATTCATTTTTAAAATTTATCCTTTAATTTTAGTTAATGAAAAAGGTTTAACCGGAACCTTTGAAGGAAAACCCACATCTTTTGAATTTATTACAAAACGTGTTCATAGAATTCTTAATGAACTACAAGAACAGATTGAAAGAAAAACCTATCAAATAAATTCTTTAAAAAAAGAAGTAAGTTTTCTGACGATTGAAGAAAAACTTAAAAATCCTAAATTACAGGAAAAATTAAACTTATTTATAATAATTTTTCCATTGATATTTGTAATGATTTACCAAATTCTTTTTGAGATAGAAAAAAGCATATTATATCTCTTCCTTATGAAGAAGGTTTTAAAGAAAAGGATATTCCTACAAAGGCAAGACCTTGCCAAATGAACTCTGAATGTTTGGAGTTATGTAAAACGAAAATCAATTCTTTATTGCAAAAAAAGTTAATAACTACTTCAAAATCTCCTTGGTCATACACTGTATTTTATGTTAATAAACATTCAGAACAGGAACGAGGTGTTCTTAGACTTGTCATTAATTATAAACCTCTTAATAAAGTTTTAAAATTGATTAGACATCCTATTCATAACAAGAAGGATCTTCTTGACAGACTAGTCAATGCATTAGTCTTTTCAAAATTTGATTTAAAATTAGGATTTTGGCAGATTCAAATTAATGAATCTGAAAGATATAAAACTGCCTTCAACATCCCATTTGGACATTATGAATGGACAGTAATGCCATTTGGATTAAAAAATGCTCCTTCAGAATTTCAACAAATTATGAATGACATTTTTTATCCATTTAGCAATTTTATTATTGTTTATATTGATGATATTCTTGTCTTTTCTAAAGACATTAAATCACACTTTAAACATTTAAATATGTTTAAAGACATTGTTGTTAAAAATGGCCTTGTTATTTCAAAGCCAAAAATGATTTTATTTCAATTTCATATTAGATTTCTTGGTCATATGATTGACAAAGGAAATATTATTCCTATACAAAGAAGTATTGAATTTGGAAATAAATTTCCAGATATCATTACTGATAAAACTCAACTACAAAGATTTTTAGGAAGTCTAAATTATATCTCTTCCTATATAAAAAATCTTAATGAAGATACTGTTGTCTTATATGATAGACTCAAGAAGAATCCTCTACCTTGGAATGATAATCATACCAAGGCTGTTAGAAGGATTAAATAAAAGGTTAAAAACCTTCCATGCCTTATGTTGGCAAATCCCTTATGGGAAAAAAATATTGAAACTGATGCTTCTGACATTGGTTATGGAGAAATCCTTAAACAGGTTGATCTCCATAAAAAACAAGAATATCTTGTACTATTTTATTCTGGGAAATGGAATAATGCCCAAAAAAATTATTCGACAGTGGCCAAAGAAATTCTTGCCATTGTTAAATGTGTTTTGAAATTTCAAGATGATTTATATAATAAAAAATTCATAATTAAGACTGATTGTAATGCTGCGAAATTCATGTTTCAAAAAGATTTTAAATATGATGTTTCCAAGCAAATATTTGCCAGATGGCAATCACATCTTACTCCATTTGATTTTACTATTGTTTATAAAAAGGGCATTGATAATTATTTGCCTGATTTTTTAACAAGGGAATTCTTGCAGGAATGAGTCTCCCAGATCGAGATTTCTATTCCTCTCATAGAGGAAGAGGAGGAAGAGGTTATAATCCTCAACAATCCAGAACAATTATTCAGCATGGTAAACAAAAGTTGATTGCCAGAATATTGCTAATATAGCAGGTTCTGTTGGAGGTAATACTTCCAATCTTGATGATGAGTTTCAAGAATTCTTGAAACAGAAACAAAAACAAAAACAAAAAAGAGAGTGATATCTCTCCTGAGGATACTCAAACTTCTTATGCTAATATAGCAAAAGATGATGACTCAGAAAAAATGTTTATCGAAAACATTGATAGACAGATTATTCTTCTAATAGAAGAAAGAGACACTAAATGGGCTAATAGTCCATGGACCATTATGGAAAGATATCTTGCTAACACGTCATACGTGTGTGGTTCCTACAAGCAAAGAGATTTCTATGAAAATCTCCTTCTTTTCCAAAATTATTAAAAAAAAGATTATATCTTTTGAAGAATGGGGTATTTCTCCATTAGCAAAAAAATAATTCTTTTCTCAGGTTTATAACCTAAATTTAAAATTCAATTATTTCAATTATATCGAAAGTTTTGAAAAAACTCTTTTATATGAGAACAAGAGGCATAAACACTCTTGGTTTATCAAGGTTTGTGAGAATATTTTTCACAAACAGATTCCAAATTGGTTCTTTACATGGTGGAGAATATTTGGACCATCGGCAAAAAAAATTTCATAATCTTATGAAAGACTGGATATCAGTCTCTCCTGTTATACAGGGAAATTTTTTTGAAAATTTCATTGAAGGAAAGACAACCTGTCTTTTTTTTATTGAATTTGGTATTCCATGGATATGGAAATGGACTCCAGTAGTTGGTTATACTAGCTATGGTGCTCCTTGTCTTTGGCGTATCAGCCATTGTAAATTCTGGGAAAAAATGATGAGAATGGACCCAGATTCTGAAAAATTATTTTCAGAAGAAACATTCGAAAAAATCAATGAGAAGATCAAAGCTTATAAGAAAGATCTTGAAGAAAAGGAAAAATAAAAAATTGATAATATCAGTCCTTTCAAAATCCTGACTCAGAAATATGCTGGGATTCTCTCCCAGAAACAGATGATTGAACTATTTGTTTATGAAATTAAGAAGGATATTTCAAAAAATATTAGTTCAGATTCAAAATCTGATACCTCAATGAGGCCTGAAACTAGTGAAAACCAATTCACTAGTCTTTTACAGGATTCACAAGATCGGGAGGATGATATTCCCGACCTGGCTTTATTTGAAGCTCTTGAGGAACTTAAAGATTCCTTAATCAAAGAAACAAAATGAACTCTGATCACATTTCCAGTTGTCCAACATGTTTCTGTTATAATCAATGAAAACAAAATCAAGAGAGAATTTGGACAGAATGCAGGAAGGAATCTCTTTCTCTTCTGAAAAAAGAAGTCTTTAACCCATATCAACTTTCAAAGATCTATGAAAAAGTTGACAGGATTTATAATCAAGCTTAGGAATTACTAGATTTTCAAGACAGCAAGTTCGTAAGATGCATGGAAAAATATTTTCCACAACCTGGATGTTCTCATCAAGTCTTGAAGACATGATTCTGGAAAATATAATACCTATTTATATTAATAGCTATACATATATACATACTAATTACATTTTATATGTATAGTTATTATAATATATTATTATATTATTTTAATAAAATGAATTTATACATGTCATGCTAAGTTGCATGCAAGACACTTATCTCAAAGACACCACACTAGATGAGATGTCTTGTCTAGAAAAGTACACAACTACCCTTATAACATGGTATTTATTACAAGGTTTAAATTTATGATTGAACTTGTCTTGGGTCGAACTCAGGTTCATACTCGATCTCTTGATCTTGACTTGTTCCACGTTGGTTTGATCCAGATTCTTCAGTGATAGGGTTTACTACGAACGAGATATAAGTAAGTCATTCATTATCTTCATGTGGATGGCTTTTATTGGCAAAACATACATGGACATAAATTTCTTGGCTCTCTTCCTTATTGTCTTGGATTGGACCCTTGATTGTCTTCCATTTATAGTGTAAGGGGACCGGACGAAGTTTTTCTTGGATTCCTGCAGAATATGACCTATGACCGAGGAATATGATATGAGGGTCTTAATCATCCTAATATTCATTTTGGAGCACTTGTATCCATTCTTCCACAATTGCATACGATAGCAGGAATGACCACCAGAAGGTAGAGTCGTTTTCAGTATCTTGAAAAAAAATGAGTGTATCACATACTAAGAACTCAATCGGATGAAGGTATAAGGTGGACAAACACCATAGGTAGCACAAATCGTTGAAGGTGAGATCTTTAGAAAGAGCAACATGTATTATGCCCAAGAATGGTTTCGGGAGATGATAGCAGACTTGTTCCTCTTGGATTCCTTCTTCAGAAATACATTTCGATAGATATCGAACCAAAATTGTAGTTACATGTTGTCAGATATCTCTAAGAGTTTTGAAAAGGCTCATCACGAGGAGAAAATGATAAATCATGATTGATAAGATGGATGGGAGCTTGTCTCCAAAATTTGGTTTTGGAAGATATTATCTTCTTACGTTTTCCTATCATAAAGATAACGGGCAGCACCTTGGTAGATGATATGAGTTGAAGCTGAAATTGTCTGGAGATATAATCAAACACAACATTGTCCTTGCCTTTTATGTGTTGGACTTCAAACTGGTATTTTGAAAACATGTCATGTCTAGAAAAGTACACAACTACCCTTATAACTTGGGTATTACTTTATTTTAAACATAAAACATGGCTTTAATATCATATATGTATAATATTATATAACATTAATAATATATATACATTATGATTATACATTATCTCATATATTACTAATATATTATAATAGGTATTTATTATAATAATATATTATATTTATATTATAATATGTATAATAATAATATACTACTTATTAATATATATATAATTAATAATATTATAATATATATAATATGTATAATATTAATAAATATGTATAATATTAATAATTATAGTTATATTACATTAATGTTATAATATATAATATATATTAATATTTACATATAGTATATATTATAAAATACATATATGTATATATTTAGAAATTAATATCTACTATTAATACCATATATATTATAATAATAATTAATATAATATAATGTATATTACAGTATATTATATTATAGCATAATATATTATAATTAATTATTATACATATTAATATATACTAATAATACGTAGTATAATACATATACAGAGTATGTAATTATAATTTTATTAATATATATATTACTATTATTAATTAATATGTATAATGGGATAAATAATACTATATAATTATATTATATTTATATTACATAATATAATATTAAATATTATATTATATAAAAATAATTCATATATATTTATATAATTATATATAATATACTTATATAATACATATATTATGATATATGTTAACTATTATAATATATATATAATTAATACTTTAAAAGATATTATACATAGATATTATAATTATTAATAACATATAATTATATAATTATGTGTATTATATATATAATATAATTATATAATAGTTATATCTATAATATATTATATATAATATATATATATATATTTTATGTATAATATAATACATATTTTTTGTTATATATTATAAATATATTATATATATTATATATTATTAATTATATATGTTATAATATATAATTAATTATATATGTATGACTACTATTTATATTAATGAATTTATATTTTACTCTTATGTAATACATATTATATATAGTATAATATATAATAATATATTAATATCAATTATAATATTTATATAAATATATTAATTAACATATATTATATAATATTATTATTATAATATATAACTATTATATAATGTTATATACAAATACCTATAATAGTATTTATATATATTCCATTATAACCTATTATAACATTTTATAATATATATATATATATATTACAATTATAATAATAATATAATATTAATAACATATATATAGTATATAATATTATTAATATATATAATTATACTATGTTATTAATAATTAATAGTATGTATTATAGTATAGTATACATATATAATTAATGCTATATTATATAATTATGTATTATATATATAATATTATATAATATATAATACATATATTAGTGTATTAATATTATATTATTGTATAGTATTATAATAATAATATTATGTAATTATAATATACTTTTATATATGATAGCTATATCTTAATAATTACATATAATTAATGTATATTAACTATAATAATTCTATAATAATACTATTATAATAATATATTTATAGTATATATTATAATATAAATGAATATATTGTAATCATAGTATACATAACTATAATATTGTTATAGTTATGTAATATTATTATAACAGCTATTCTACATAATATATAATATATTATGATTATATGTTATTATATATTTTTGTATAATGTATATATCTATTAATATGTTATAATTAATACTATAGATATTAATTATTATATTATAATGTATATAGCTATTAATATAAATATATATTATATTATTAATATATTATTATAACTATTACATATTATTATAATATTATAATTAACATAATGTATATAAATTATTATGTATATATATACTAATTATAATATATATTACATATAACACATATATACATAATTATATAATTATAATATTATAATATATCATAATTATAATATATACTATTGTATTATATAGTATATAATATTATAATATATTCTAGTATAAATTATATATTAATATAATACCGATCCAACATAGGGTAGAATCGTTTTCATTATCTTGGAAAATATATGAGTGTATCCCGTACTGAGAACTCAATCGGATGAAAGTCATTTATAACATTTACTATTAATACCACAAATAATATATAATAGTATATAAATTATATAGTATGTATTATATACCATATATAATAATATTATATTATTAATATGTATATTTATAATATGTATAATAATATAATAATATATTCATATATATTATATATATGTATATCAATATTATTAATATGTATAATATATTATATTATTATATATTATAATTGTATATATGTAATACTATTAGTAATATATAATTAATTATATATTATATATAATTATGTATATTATGTCATATATATTATTTAAATTAATACATATATACATATATATTATATTATTATATATATACTATAATATATGTATAATAATATAATAATATATTCATATATATATATATATATATTATATATATGTATATTAATATTATTAATATGTATAATATATTATATTATTATATATTATATATAATTATGTATATTATATTATATAAATTATATAAATTAATACATATATTCATATATATTATATTATTAGATATATACTATAATATAGGTATATTAATATATGTTAATATAAGTATATTATATGTATTAATTATAAATATATATTATATATTAATATTAATAATATGCATATTATAATATATATAATATACATATTTAATATTATAATACATATATATTGTAATAGTATATACTATATATTAGTATTATATATTAATAATATATATTAATAGTTATTAATTAATAATATGTTAATATACATTATACATAGTATATACATATAATTATATTAATTATATTATATTTATATATGATAATACCATGTATATTATTATAACATATTATATATAGACATTATATATTAATAGTATATATATATTACTAATATATCGATATATTATATATTACACATATTAATATAGTATAATTATAACACATCTTTATAATATATTATAATATAAATAATAATATTATCATAAATTATTATATATTTATTATAAATTATACATATATTAATTAACTGTATTAATATACAATAATATAATTTATATACATATTACTATTTAATATACCATATAACTATTAATAGATAATACATTATATTAATTATAATATAATAACATAATTACATATATAGATTTATAATTATATGATTATATTAATTATTTATTAGTATGTATAATATTATATATTAATTATTATAACTATATTTATATTAATATGTATAATCGTATATTTATTATACTATGTATATATATAATACTAATAGGTTATAATATATTATAATAGGTATAGTATATTATATAATATAATTAATTATAGTTTATAGTATATTATTACATATATAATAATAGCTATTATATTATAATTAATATATATAATATATTCATATATATTATATATTATAAATATTATATATGTAGTATATAATTTAACATATTATAATATATAATATATATATATATAAGTATACATTATAACATGGGTATTACATTATTTTAACGTAAAACATGGCTTTAAGTACACCTCACTAGATGACTGTCATGCCTAGAAAAATACAAGACTATCCTTATTATATGGGTATTTATTACATATTTAAATTTATGATTGAACTTGTCTTGGGTCGAACTCTAGTTCGTACCCAAACTCTTGATCTTGACTAGTTTCAGGTTGGTTTGATCAAGATTCTTCAATGATAGGAATGACTACGAACGAGGTATAAGTAAGTATAATATATGTATTAATTGTATAATATTATATATAATTATGTATATTATATTATAAATATTACATAAATTAATACATATATACATATATATTATATTATTACATATATACTATAATATATGTATATTAATATATGTTAATATAAGTATAATATATGTATTAATATGAATAATATACCCATTATAATATATAGTATACATATTGAATATTATAATACACATATATTATAATTATAATTATAATTTGATATATAACTAATATTATATTAGTATACATATATAATTAATATGTATAATATATAATTATAATAGTTATAATATAACATATTATATAAATTAGTATATAATAATATTATACTGTTATATATAAATACTATAATATATTAATTATAGTATTATAATTAATATATTATAGTATATATTATAATATATAAATATGTATACATAATATATATTTATAGTTAATATATTAATATATTATAAATATATTAATTATGTATATATGTATTATAATATATACATAATTAATATATATTATAATATATTATTATTATACATATCCTATTAATGATATATATATATATTATAATGTGTTATAATAGTATTATAAAAGTATTATAATAATATATATTAATACTATTATGTTATTAATATTAAATATATTATATTAATTATTATAATATATATTTCATAATATAATATAGTATAAACTTTATATAATTGATATATTTATGAATATAATAATATATATAATATCATAATATATAATAATATGTATTTAAGTATAGTACAATTATAATTATATATAATTATAATTATTTATATATGTATAATAGTAATATATATCAATAATATATTTTTTTATATTATATATATGTATAAATATGTGTATATATATTATTAATATTAATTAATTCTTACATATATAATTACAATTATTATACATAATATTAATATATAGTATATATTATATAATATAATAATTATTATATTAATTATATTTTAACATATTAATATTAATTATTTATTCATGTTATATAATTATAGTATATCATAATAAATATATAATAATTTATGATAGTATTATTAATAATATTATATAGTTAATTAATATATATTAGTATATGTATAATATAGTATAATACTATATATTATAATATGTTATATTATAATATATAATTTGTATATACTATATACTATATAATATTATACTATTAATCAAAATATTCTCCGGCCGATAAGACGAGAGCAACCTGGCTCTGATTCCAAGCTAGAACGGGAGCTCTACTCGCTCACACCCTTAGAGGACCATGACCACCATGTATTCAACTGCCTTGAGCAGGTTGACTCTGAACTTCCACTCCTTCTTCGGTACTCTTAGCCTTATCTCGGAAAGCTCAGATCCACCAAGTAAAAGCAATTGAAAGCATGGATTATGATATTCGTGTGAACTATAAGGACTGTTACTCTTTTCTAGGTTATAGCATATTTTTTATATACAAGATCCTCATAAAAGGCGAGTATAGAGCATACTTTATACTATAAGGATAATAAGATGGAGAATATGATGAGCCATAGATTGGCTTAAGGGCTTTGGAGAAGACAACTAAGAACTTAGAAACTCATTTGAATGGAAAATGGAGTGTTTTTTTTTCGTGTGTTTTACAATTGACTCAACTCCCCTATTTATAGAGTTTCATGAGTGAAGAGTTATGAACCCTTACAAAGACACATGTCAGAGTGGCAACCTTTATCAAATGACTCCTCACTTTAAGAAGGTTACATGTAGGACATGTCATGCTAGGTTGCATGCAAGACATTTATCTCAAAGACACCTCACTAGATGAGATGTTATGTCTAGGAAAGTGCACAACTACCCTTATATCATGGGTATTACATTATTTTAAACATAAAATGTGGCTTGAAGTACACCTCACTAGATGGAATGTCATGCCTGGGAAAATACAAGACTACCCTCATTTTATGAGTATTATTACAAGGTTTAAATTTATGATTGAACTTGTCTTGGGTGGAACTCTTGATCTTGACTAGTTCCAGGTTGGTTTGATCTAGATTCTTCAGTGATAGGGTTGACTACGAACGATGTATAAGTAAGTGCTTCAGTATCTTCATGTGGATGGCTTTTATTGTCAAAATATAGATGGACATAAAGTTCTCAACGCTCTTCCTTAATATATTAGATTGGACCCTTGATTGTCTTCCAGTTATAGTGTATGGGGACAGGACAAAGTTCTTCTTGGATTCCTGTAGAATATGGCTTATGATAGAGGAATATGATATGAGGGTCTTCATCATCCTAATATTCATTTTGGAGCACTTGTATCCATTCTTCCACAGTTGCATACCATAGCAAGAATTACCACCAGAGGGTATAGTCGTTTTTAGTATCTTGGAAAAAGATTAGTGTATCCCATACTGAGAACTCAATCGAATGAAAGTATAAGGTTGACAAATACCATAGGTACCATAAATCGTTGAATGTGAGAACTTTTGAAAGACCAACATGTATTATGCCCAAGAATGGTTTCCGGAGATGATAGCAGGCTTGTTCCTCTTGGATTCCTTCTCCAAACGGGACATTCTCTTCTAAATATTCTTCATCAGATGTCTCATGAATGATGAAGGCTGTATCAGAATCCAAGCCATCTTGTTCTGAATAGAGAGATTATATGTCTGTTTTATCAACATCTGCTTCATGATAGTGAATGGTATGTGATGCTACATTAGTCACGTTCCCTTTCTTTGTAGGACACCAAGAAACCTTGATGTCAATTCCTTGAGAACTGTTCTTAAATCAGCTCCTTTTCTATTTAACTGATTATTTATCCAGGCTGATACTATTTGCATTTTTTTTTCTTCGCTTTTGAATAGGTACATCATCAAATGAAAATCAAGGACCAATGGAGGGTTTAGTACCTTGCTTTTCAGTAGGATGTGTCACATATGGTCTTTCAGTAGTCTCTTGTTCTGAGTCATCAGAAATAGTTTCAGTTAAGGGTTTACTTTCTTTGCATCAGCCCTAAGGATTGGTGAAACATCAGCTATCTCTTCCTCTGTTCCACTTGATGATGGAAGGGTTTCATTTGATTCTGATGTATAGCTTTGAATTTCTTCAGGATCACTTGTTTCTCCTAGGAGACCAGAGAACATAGGATGGGCCATTAAAGTATTAATGGGTTTTTTACCTTCAGCCTTTGATTGATCACCTTCTACTTCTTTCTGTCTTGAAAGTGGTAAGGGTATACTGGAGATTATCCCAAAATGTTTGGCATACAGCGGGGACTCTATCATTGACTTATTTGGATATTTTTATAAGGTTGGTGAAGTCATAAAAGTGGAGACTCTATCAGGGGGCATAAAGGTTGAGCTTATTTCTGCCTTATCTAATTGGATCCTTGCAAGCTCCTTTTTGAGTTACCTAATCTCTGCTTCTTTTGATTCTATCCAACTTGGATATCTTCCTAGTAAGCCTCAGTTCCACTCTCAGAAGCTGGGTATACAAGTAACTCATTTGATTATATGAATTTTGAACCTTGTCGAGAACTTGGGTTACCTTGGAATCAATACTTTGTAGTGATGTATTTTGTGCCCAAGCATTTGTGGTCTGCCAATTGAGGACTTCCTTTCCTTGACTCAGACGTTTTAAATAAGACAGAGTCCCATTTGTATGCCAAACATTTTGGGATGATCTCCAGTATACCCTTATCACCTTCAAAACAGAAAGAAACAGAAGGCTATCAATCAAAGGCTGAAGGTAAAAAAAACTTATTAATACTTTAATGGCCCATCCTATGTTCTCAGTTGAAATATATTTTTGAAGAAGGAACCCAAGAGGACCAAGCCAGCTATCATCTCCAGAAACTATTCTTGGGCATAATACATATTGCTCTTTCTAAAGATCTCACCTTCAACAGTTTATGGTACCTATGGTGTTTGTTCACCTTATACTTTCGTCCGATTGAGTTTTCAGTATGGGATACACACATATTTTTCTAAGGTACTGAAAACGACTCTACCCTCTGGTGGTCATTCATGCTATGGTATGCAACTATGGAAGAATGGATACAAGTGCTCCAAAATGAATATTAGAATGATGAAGACCCTCATGTTATATTCCTCTGTCATAGGCCATATTCTACAGGAATCCAAGAAGAACTTCGTCCAGTCCCCCTACACTATAAATGGAAGACAATCTAGGGTCCAATCCAAGACAATAAGAAAGAGCGCCGAGAACTTTATGTCCATCTATGTTTTTCCAATAAAAGCCATCCACATGAAGATACAAAAGAACTTACTTATACCTCTTTCGTAGTTAACCCTATTACTGAAGAATCTGGATCAAACCAACCAGGAACTAGTCAAGATAAAGAGTTCGAGTATGAACCTGAGTTCGACCCAAGACAAGTTCAATCATAAATTTAAACCTTATAATAAATACCCATATAATAAGGGTAGTCTTGTATTTTCCTAGGCATGACATCTCATATAGTGAGGTATACTTAAAGCCACATTTTATATTTAAAATAATGTAATACCCATGTCATAAGGGTAGTTGTGTACTTTCCAAGACATGACATCTCATCTAGTGTGGTGTATTTGAGATAAGTGTCTTGCGTGCAACCTAGCATGACATGTCCTACATGCAACCATCTTAAAGTGAGGGGTCATTTGATGAAGGTTGCGACTATGACATGTGTCTTTGTAAGGGTTCATGACTCTTCACTCCCAAAACTCTATAAATCGGGGAGTTGAGTCAATTGTAAAGCACACAAAAATAAATGAACACTCCATTTTCCATACTTATGAATTTCTAAGTTCTTTGTTGTCTTCTCCAAAGCCCTTAAGCCAGTCTATGGCTCATTATATTCTCCATCTTATTATCTTTATAGTATAAATTATGCTCTATACTTACCTCTTATGAGGATCACAATCCATGCTTTCAATTGCTATAACCTATAAAAGAGTAACAGTCCCTATAGTTCACACGAAGATCACAATCCATGCTTTCAATTGCTTTTACTTGGTGGATCTGAGCTTTGCTCGATAAGGCTAAGAGTGCCGAAGAAGGAGTGAAAGTTCAAAGTCAACCTGCTCAAGGCAATTTGAATACATGGTGTCCATGGTCCTCGAAGGGTGTGAACGAGTTGGGCTCCCATGCTAACTTGGTATCAGAGCCAGGCTCCTCTCGCCTTGTCGATCGGAGAATATTTTAATTAATATTACATATTATATATTATAATATATTATAATATAACATATTATAATATATAGTATTATACATAATATACTATATTATACATATACTAATATATTATTATAACATTATTACATATATTATATTATAATATATGCATTAATATATATTAATTATATATAATAATTATATAGTATATAATATCTATTATCTATACATATAACAATTATTAATATTATATACTTAATATATGTTATAGTACACTTATTATAATAATATGTATAATGTATTATAACATATATTGTATTATTAATATATTATTAATATAATTATTTATAATATAATTATAAATATATGTATATATAATTAATATACTATTATGCATATAAACAATATTAGTATTATACAAAATATATTGAATAATATATATTACAAATAATAGTAATTATTATATGTATTATATATTAATATTAATTATTATATGTATTATATATTAATATGTAATTACATATATACATATTAATATAATATTTATATAATTATTATATATTATAATATAGTATATTAATATATAGTATTATATATATATTAATATAATATTATATTATTATTATATACTATATATAATATATACTATATATATTATATTATTAATATATAATATACAATATTACATGTATTATATGTATATTAATATTATGATATTACATGTATATAATTAATAATTAATTATATCTATTAAATAATTATAACTTATATGTATATAGTATAATTTATATATTATTATAATATTATATATGTATATATATGTATCCATATTAATTTATAATGTATAATACTATCATATGTAATTATTATATAATTAATATAATTATTATATTAATTATATAATATGTATACTATTAAAACATATATTATTTCTGAATATAAGTAATATACATATAATATGAATATATAGTATTATTATGTAATAGTAAATCATATATAATTTATTCATATATATATATATGTATAATATCTAATATATATAATTATATTATTAATTATATACATGTAATATTATAATAACCCTATAACATATAGTATATTAGTCTATATTATATTATACATTATATATTATATTATTAATAAACATATAATACATGTATAATACCTATATACCATATTAATATATATATATATGTATACTAATAATTATAATATGTATATAATAGTATTATAATGGTATTATATGTTATAATATAGTATATTTATAATTATACTTAATATATCATAATAGTAAATATAATATATTATAATAATTATAAATACATAAATAATTATTAAATATAAATTATATATTATATATACTTAGTATGTATATTAATGTTATAATTAAATATATAATATTATTATATATAGTATAATAGTATATTATATACATTATAGTAGTATGTAATAATAGTATATATATATATTAATAATACACTATATATATATTTAAATACTTTTATTAATATATATATATAATTATAACATATGTATAAATATTAAATATATGTACATATAAATGTATAATATATTATACATAATATTATATATGTTAATATATATTAATTATATATTATGTATTAATTATACTGTCATAATGTATGTATATACTATTATAATATATTGTAATATTAATAACATATATTATATTTATACATATATAATTAAATAATATACATATAATATAATAACATATACTATTATGATATATTATTAATATTATATATGTTATTACAATTACATATTAATATTAATAATATTTGCTATATATTATATTAATTATAATATATATTATAAATATTATATATCTAGTATATAATATAACATATTATAATATATATTATATAATATATAAGCATATTGTATAAAATATAGTATAGTATATAATATTATGTATATTTATAATATATTATGAATTAATTTATATATACTATTTATAATATTTATAATATATAATATACATGAATATATTATATATATATTAATTATAATATAATAGCTAAAATAATAATATATTTATAATACTAATAAATTATTATATATGTAATAATATACTATATACAATAATTAATTATATTATATAATATACTATAAATATTTAATATATTATAACCTATTAGTATTACATATTTACATACTATAATAAATATACGATTAGACATATTAATATAAATATAGTTATAAAAATTAATATAGAATATTATAAATACTAATAAATAATTGATATAATCATAATATCATATAAATTATATAAGTAATTGTGTACATAATATAATATAAATTATATGTAAATATATATATATATTATAATATATATATATTATATTACAATTAATATAATGTATTATATATTAATAGATATATGGTATATTACAGTTGTAATATGTATATAAATTATATTATTGTATATTAATAGTATTAACTAATATATTTAAAATTTATAATAAATATATAATAATTTATGATAATATTATTAATTATGTTATAATATATTATTAAGATGTGTTATAATTATACTATATTAATATGTATGATATATAATATATTGATATATAATTAATATATATATACTATTAATATATAATGTAGATATAATATTCTATCATATTATATATGGTATTATAATTTATAAATATAATATAATTAATATAATTATATGTATATATTATGTATAATGTATATAAACATATTATTTATTAATAACTATTAATATATATTATTAATATGATATATTAATATATAATACTAATATATTAATATAGTATATATTATAGTATAATATATATTATAATAATATAACATATATAATATGTAGGTATATAAATATATATTAATGTATGTATATATTATATAATGTAAGATACTAATTTGTATATTATAATGTATATTAATACTATTATACATAATATGTTAATATAATAATTACATATATATATACAATTACATATACATTATATACATATATACTGTATAATATAATATATATAATATATATAATTATAATATTATTATATAATATTAATATGTATATATATTATATGGTATTCATAAATTATTATATTAATATATTATTATAATATTACAATATATTAATAGTATTATTATATTAATACATAAATATATGTATAATAATACTATTAATTATATTATGTGTATAATATAATACATATATATTTATAATATATGAATACTATTATATACATTATAGTATATATAGTAATATAATTATGCAATTAATATATTGTAATATTATTATAATATATTAATATAATAATATATGAACACCATATAATATATATTTGTAGTATATATACATATTAATATTATATACTAAATACGTATTATATGTATCATAATTAATATACTATTAATTAACTTATAATATACATATTTGTATAATTATATATAATAAGATTAATTAGTATATATTATATAATATAGTATATATACATTATTATTATATAGTATATACTATATGTATTAATAGTTTTAATACATTAACTATATTAATATACATACTATGTATACATACATTATAATGATATATATTTATAATAAATAATATACATATTAATATAATATTATATAGTAATGTATGTATACTATAATGTTATAAAATTTAAAAATATTATAACATATTATATACATTATATAATACTAAATATATATATTAATATAAATAATATATACTTATATGTTTTGTATTATAATATTAATATATAACATTATAATATTTAATAGAAATATTTTATATTATATTAATAGCTATATTATTTTTATTATAATCCATAGTATGTAATATATATATATATTATATAATATTATTAATTAGATAATATATATTATTATGTATTATTATATATATATATTACTATTATAATATTATTATAAGATATAATATATTACAATATGTTAATAATTATATGTTATATATAATTAATATTATTAATACATATTATAATATATATTTGCGTAATATATAAGTTAATATATAACATTATATATAATACTATAAATATTATATGATTGTACATTAATATATATAGTATATATATGTTATTATATATTGTATACTATAATATTATATTTATTATATGTTACTTATTATATTATGTATGTATAAAATATATTAATATATTATATAGTTGTATATATAATATATATTAATTATAATTTATATATTTGTATTATTAATATTATATATAATTATACATTATTAAATTATACTATATATTAGTATATTATTATATAGTAATTATATATACATATTATGTATATATAATAAATATATATAATATATATAACATTATTATATTATTGTATAGATATTATGTTATATATTATAATATTATATAAATATTATATTATATATATTATTATAACAATGTATATACATAATATAATACTATATATATATATTATGATGCTATTACATAATATATATAATTACTATATAACAATATACTAATATATAGTATAATTTAATAATGTATAATTAATATATATTAATATATATAAATTACTATATAATAAATTAATATATTATATACTTGTATATATGTATAATATTATATATATATATATCTAATTCATTTTATATAATTAATATGTAAATATATAATATTATACAATAATATTAATGTAATTTTATGTAATGTATATAATTACATTAATAACTAATATATAATAAGTATGTATAATTATATTATGTATTATAATGTATACATATATTAATTATTATATACTATTATTTATTAATATACATATACTATAATATATATTATAATATATGTCCATAGTATATTAATATTATATTAATATTATATAATATTATAATATACATAATATTTATGTATTATATACATAAATAAATAAACACCATAATACTATATATTATAATATATAATATTAATTAAAGGTATTTAATATAATATATTATATGTATGTATAATTCATATATTTATTAATATATTATAATATATATTAATAATTATACGTATAGTATAATATAAATTAATTTTAATATTATAATATGTATAATAGTATTTAATAGTATGTATATATATGTTAATATATATTATAGTATATTAATAATATATTAAAATAATAATATTAACATATATCTATTAATATTATGCATACTTTATTATATTATAATATATACTATAACATATTATATTATATATACTAATTAATATTACATTTGTATATACAATATATTAATACATATATATACTATTATGTTATATGTATATATTATGATATTATAGTATATATGTATATAAAATTAATTTTATATAATATATTATTAACATATTATATTATATGTATTAATATATAATATTTATATATGATATCTATATAATTAATATATAGTTATAATATTTATATTAATATATTGAATAACATATATTATTATAATAATATGTATATTAATATATACTAATATTATATATCCATATATTCATATGTTAATATAATAGTATTTTACATATATAATTATATGTATATAATGTACATATTATAATATTATGTATAAATATTGTATAATATTATATATAATGTTATTATAATCTATAGTATACTATATATATGTTATTATATATTCTTAATTGGAGATGGTGAGGGAGTTTGAAATTAAATCTGGGATGTGAACATGGAAGCTTTCCAAAATCCATTTAACCCGAGATGGGAGGTCAAACCAAGGACCTATGGAAGTTCTATGATTGATCCATCCTTTGTGTCTGGATCGGCGGCTGATGCAGGTTCGGATTGAGAGAGAAACAGCACATATGGGCCAAATGGTAGCAGCCATGCTGGTTGACCTAGCTTCTATTTCTCCAAACTGATCAAGGGCAGACTATTCTAGGCCTACCACCGTCTTGGATCTGCACTCCCCTCAATTCCGGCCATGACCTCCAAATATAAGATGAAAATACCTTTTATAAAGGGTAACGCTATGTTTTTGGCCTGAAATGACTCACAAAATTGGACTGAATTTTGGGTTATCATTGGATCACCTACATGGGCTGACCGAACACACAATTGGGCCAATGTTTCCTTGAATTTTTTGGCTCGTGCTCGAGTGATAGGTCCTTGAGGCAGAGAGAGTATTACAACTATGTCTCGGTCCTCCTCCTTTGCTTGAAGTGCATCCGTGACCTTGTTTGCATCAGAACTTTATGTTCATCTATGTTTTCCCAATAAAAGCCATCCACATGAAGATACTAAAGGACTTACTTATACCTCATTCATAGTTAACCCTATCACTGAAAAATCTCGATCAAACCAACCTGGAACTAGTCAAGATCAAGAGTTCAAGTATGAACCCAAGTTCGACCCAAGATAAGTGCAATCATAAATTTAAACCTTGTAATAAATACCCATATATAATTATGTTAATATATATTATAATATATATGTATACATAGTATTATAGACACATACTAAATTAATAATTATGTAATAGGTATATATAATATGTATATTATATTATATAATATATAGTATAATATTATATAATGTAATATATATATATTAATATGTATATACTATGTTATTAATATTATATTACAAACATAATATTAATATATATTAGATTTGAGTAGTTTATTATACATTTTAATAATAAAATACTGTTATATTATAATAATACTATTAATTATATTATGTATATATTATATATATTAAATGCATAATATAATTACATATTAATATATATACATATTTATAGTATATTATATATTATAATATAAATTAATTATATTATTATATTAAATGTATGTTAATTAATTATAATCATAATATGTATATATATAATTATATACATATGTATTAATGTAATATATATAATCTCATATTAATTGTATTATAATACATATATTGATATATTATAGATACTATGGACTTATATTATATATGTTCAAATATATATCATATTTATTATAATATATTATTAGTATAATAGTATATATAGTAGTATATTAATTATAATATATGTAAAGATGTATATAGTATTGTATATACATATACATTATATATAATAATATTTATAAATATATTATAATATAGTTATATTATACATATATTAACATACTATATTATAATGTAAATATACATATATTACTATATATAAGTATATAATATTATAATATAATCACATATATTATACCATTATATAAAATATATTATATAGTATTATATAGACATGGCACGGTTTTGGTTTGGAACCAGAACCGCCGGTCAACGGTTCAGTGCAATCGTTCACCCTGTTCCAGTTTCCAATAAGAACTGAAACCATCTGAGTTACGGTTCCCCCAACGATTTGAAAATTATAGCCGTTAGAGATCAACGGCTGAGATTAAATAGCCTTTGATCTTCAACGGCTGAGATGGGCTAACCGTTCGGAACTGCCGATTCCGGACCAGAACCGGGAACCGCCGGTTCCAACGGCTCTTTTGCTTCTTCTTTTTTTTCCTATAAATACCCCCTCCCTACTCATTTTCTTTCACAATATCTAATCTCTCTCAATATCCCTCAATCTCTCTCAATTATCTTGTGATCTGTCTCAATCTCTCCCGTTTATCTTGTCATCTTTCTCAATCTCCCTCAATCTCCCTCAATCTCTCTCAATTATCTTGTGATCTGTCTCAATCTCTCCCGTTTATCTTGTCATCTTTCTCAATCTCCCTCAATCTCCCTCAATCTCTCTCAATTATCTTGTGATCTCCCTCAATCTCCCTCAATCTCTCTCAATTATCTTGTGATCTCCCTCAATCTCTCCCAATCATCTTGTCATCTTTCTCAATCTCCCTCAATCTCTCCCGATTATCTTGTCATTTTTCTCAATCTCCCTCAATCTCCCTCAATCTCTCTCAATTATCTTTATCTTGTGATCTTTCTCAATCTCTCTCAAAATGTCGAGCTCAAGCAATGTGGGATGTGGACGTAGAGGATCATCTTCTTCATCTCGACAAGCAAAAGAAAAATCACCTATGCCGACGAGTAGAAGTGCCGGAACAGGATTACCACCACCATCTCCTTTGGTTCCAAGGTATCTTAATCTTGATGGTGAAGTTATTCAAATTTCGATCGAGTGGCAAGAAGATTTTCAATCTCAATTAAATATAATACTTATAATATATATTATACATTATAATATTATTAATAATACATTATATATATTATAGTTATAATATACTATATAATAATATATATATACCATAATATAT
Source organism: Caryopteris x clandonensis (assembly GCA_028749325.2). Classification (NCBI taxonomy): domain Eukaryota; kingdom Viridiplantae; phylum Streptophyta; class Magnoliopsida; order Lamiales; family Lamiaceae; genus Caryopteris; species Caryopteris x clandonensis. Next base: position 777,969 of record JAPYKT020000021.1, read on the forward strand.
ATGTACAACAAATGTATATATTATGGTATATACATATACATTATATATTATAATATTTATATATATATTTATATATATATTATATATATACATATTATAATATAAGTATATATAACTAATTAATATATACATATATAATATATGTATTAATAGTATATTAATATGTATACCTTATATATGATAATTATATAATACTTATGTATTATAATATTGTTATATTAATATTAGATAATATACTATATATTATAATCCTTACTATATATTTATAATATATTAATATATAATGTATATAATATTAATATAATTATTTATATAGTATATTAATAATTATATTATGATAAATATATTATATAGTATATTATATATATTAATTAATTATATGTGTTATTATATTATTATATGTATAGTTAATATAAGTATATTATAATATAATATACATATAATATACTATAATAATATATTAATATATAATTATATATATTAATATATTATTATTAATATAGTATACATATTAATATTATATGGACAGTGTAACATATAATATAATTATTATATATGTAGTATATATTATACCATATTATAATATATATAATATTAATTGTATATGTAGTATATATTATACCTTATTATAATATATAAATATACATATAAGTATATATTATATAGTATACATATTTTACAATAAGATACATATAATATAATTCGTATAAATTACATAATATGTTAATAATGAATATATTATAATAATAATACATATCATAATATATATTTAATAATTAATATAATACATATATAATAATTATAAATATTATATATTAATAATATTATAACTATGTTAATATAATATATATATATATAATATATAGGTATTTATATAATATTATAATATATTAACTATTACATAATAATTATACATTATACTTTTTATATAATATTATAACACATAATACATATTATATATTAGACACATTAATTAATATATGTATTATAATATATATATATATATATTGTTACTATTACTATTAATACATATTATAATTAATATTATATATTACTATAAATACTATATATTATATATTACATATTACTAATATAATAATTATATTATTATATAAATTATACATATATAATATACATATGTAATATACATAACATTATAATATATAATATTGATAATTATACATATATATTATATAATAATTATACTATAATATAAAATTATTTTATATTACATATACTATTATAATTATAACTATATATTATAGTATAATAATTATTAAAATATATAATTATATATATATATATTATAATATAGTATAAATATATTACATAATAATTATATTATAATAATAAATTTATAATGTAATATAAAATATATAATAATTATTAATATATTATACTATTATAATATAAAGTATTCATATAATAGTGTATATTATATGTATATATAATCATATAATTATTATATATATGATATATTATAATTATATAATACCTATATTATATAATATGTATTATTAATATATATAATTATATTTATAACATATTAAATTATGTTAATATAAGATATACAAATTTATTAATATATAATATTGTAATATATACATATAATATATATTATAATGTATATACATATTATAATTATTAGTATATATTATTATAGTACGTGTATATTATAATTATTATATAGTATACTAATATATAATATGTTAATATATTAATTTTGTATATATATTATAATAATTATATAATATTAATTTTATAATAATGTATATAATATAATACCTATTTATATTAATAGCTATACATATATGCATATTAATTATATATTATATGTATAGTTATTATAATATATTATTATATTATTATAATATTATGAATTTATACATGTCATGCTAGGTTGCATGCAAGATACGTATCTCAAGACACTTCACTAGATGAGATGTCATGTCTACGAAGGTACACAACTACCCTTATAACGTGGGTATTACATTATTTTAAACATAAAAGGTGGCTTTAATATCATATATGTATAATATTGTATAACATTAATAATATATATTATTATTATATATTATCTCATATATTAAAAATATATCATAATAGGTATATAATACAATAATATATTATATTCATATTATAATACATATATATTAATTATATATAACTTATTAATATATATAATTAATAATATTATAATATATATATAATATGTATAATATTAATAATTATAATTATATCATATTAATGTTATAATATATAATATATATTAATATTTACATATAGAATATAAATAAACACTCCATTTTTCATACCTATGAGTTTCTAAGTTCTTAGTTGTCTTCTCAAAAGCCCTTAAGCCAGTCTATGGCTCATCATATTCTCCATCTTATTATCCTTATAGTATAAAGTATGCTTTATACTCGCCTCTTATGAGGATCTTGTATATTAGAAATATACTATAACCTAGAAAAGAGTAACGGTCCCTAAGCCTTGTTCGATAAGGATAAGAGTGCCGAAGAAGGAGTGGGAGTTCAGAGTCAACCTGCTCAAGGCAGTTTGAATACATGGTGGCCATGGTCCTCTAAGGATGTGATCGAGTAGGGCTCCCGTGCTAGCTTCGTATCACAGCTAGGTTGTTCTCGTCTTGTCGGCCGGAGAATATTTTGATTAATATTATAATAGTATATAGTATATAGTATAAACATATTATATATTATAATATATTATGATATAACATCTTATAATATATAGTATTATTATACATAATTATACTATATTATACATATACTAATATATATTATTATACTATTATAACATATATTATATTATAATATATGTATTAATATATATTAATTATATATAATAACTAGATAGTATATAATTATATTATGTATGTATAATAGTTATTAATATTATATACTTAATATATGTTATAATACATATATTTTAATAATATGTATAATGTATTATAATATATATTATATTATTAATATAATTATAAATAAATGTATATATAATTAATATACTACTATACATATATACAATATTAGTATTTTACAAAATATAATTAATAATATATATTTCATAAAATAGTAATTATTATATGTATTATATATTAATATGTATGTGTATATATACATATTAATATAATATTTATATAATTATTATATATTATAATATAGTACATTAATATATAGTATTATATATATATCAATATTATATTATATTATATTATTATTATATACTATATAGAATGTATACTATATATATTACATTATTAAAATTGATATATAATATTATATAATTATATAACATTAATATTTAATTTACATATATATTTATAATATATGTATTATAATTATATAATATTATTTGGATACATATATAATATTACATGTATTATATGTATATTAATAATATAATATTTAATGTATAATATAATATAGACTAATATACTATATGTTATAGGGTTATTATAATATTACATGTATATAATTAATAATATAATTATATGTATTAAATAATTATAATTTATATGTATATAGTATAATTTATATAGTATTATAATATTAAATATATGTATATATATGCATGCATATTAATTTCTAATGTACAATATTATCATATATAATTATTATATATGATAATACATAATTATGATATATATATATATATTATAATGTATATCATATAAATATGATATACATAATTACATATATTAATTATGCATTATATTAATTACATAATTTACATATAATTTGTATTATATTATGTACATAATTACATATATACATATATAATTATATGATTATATTAATTATTTATTAGTATCTATAATATTATATTTTAATAATTATAACTGTATTTATATTAATATGTATAATCATATATTTATTATAGTATGTATATATAATACTAATAGGTCATAATATAGTATATTATATAATATAATTAATTATAGTATATAGTATATTATTACATATATAATAATTTATTAGTATTACTAATATATTATTATAATGGCTATTATATTATAATTAATTTATATAATATATTCATGTATATTATATATTATAAATATTACATACAGTATATATAAATTAATTCATAATATATTATAAATATACATAATATTATATACTATACTATATTTTATACAATATACGTATATATTATATAATATATATTATAATATGTTGCATTGTATACTAGATATATAATATTTGTAATATATTATAATTAATATAATATATGGTATATATTAATAATATTAATATGTAATTTTAACTATAATATTAATATATAATTTTAACTATAATATTAATATTATATGCATAGATAATACTAATAATATATCATAATAGTATATGTTATTATATTATATGTATATTTTATAATTATATATGTATAAAGATAATGTATGTTAGTAATATTATATATGTATCTATATAATATTATATAATTATAATACATATATTATAATTATATATGTATATTACATATTAATGTTGTATAATTATATAATATTATATATTAATATTAAAAATATAATATATATAGTGGATAATAATAATATAATATAATATTAATATATACATATATAATACTATATATTAATATACTATATTATAATATATAATAATTATATAAATATTATATTAATATATATATGTAAATACATTTTAATATATAATACATATAATAATTACTATTATATGTAATATATATTATTCATTATATTTTGTATAATACTAATATTTTATATATGCATAATAGTATATTAATTATATATACATATATTTATAATTATGTTAATAATATATTAATAATATAATATATTATAATGCATTATACATATTATTATAATAAGTGTATTATAACATATATTAAGTATATACTATTAATAACTATTATATATACATAATATATATTATATACTATATAATTATTATATATAATTAATATATATTTATGCATATATTAAAATATAGTATAGATTAATATACTATATGTTATAGGGTTATTATAATATTACCTGTATATAATAAATAATATAATTATATATATTAGATATTATACATATATATATTAATAAATCATATATGATTTACTATTACATAATAATACTATATATACATATTATATGTATATTATTTATATTAATAAATAATATATGTTTTAATAGTATACATATTATATAATTAATATAATGATTATATTAATTATAAAATAATTATATATGATAGTATTATACATTATAAATTAATATGTATATATATATAATATTATAATACTATATAAATTATACTATATAAATATAAGTTATAATAATTTAATACATATTATATTATTCATTATATACATGTAATATTATAATAACCCTAAAACATATAGTATATCAGTCTATATTATATTATACATCATATATTATATTATTAATATACATATAATATGTAATATTATATATGTATCTTTATAATATTATATAATTATAATACATATATTATAATTATATATGTATAATACATATTAATGTTGTATAATTATATACTATTATATATCAATATTAATAACATAACATATATTGTATATATTACATATAGTATATAATAATAATATAATCTAATATTAATATTAATATTAATAAAATAAATTTGGCTTTCCAATGATTGTTATTACAGTCAGGTAATTCAAATATACGTGTTAAAAATGTACCTTTATACCATCTTAAATCAGATATTGTTTTACGTCTAAGATTACTGAGAGAGTTCTAATATTCTCTCCATTATCAGTAAACTTACCTGTAAAATGATCAATTATGGTGAGAACTAAAGAATAGACTGCGTTCTCGACAGGAATATTATCCTCTACTTTAATAGAATTAAAGATGGAAGATTTTTGTTCCTGGGATAAATAGTTATCCCACCAACCTTTATGTTGGCCAGTAAAACAAGCAGTTATCATAACATCAGTGTTTTTATCTGTATTACCAGATACTTTGGACACAGTACTATACATCATCATACGATGTGCAAGATTATAGATGTGCCTATCAGTACAACCATCTAAATTCCATTCATAAATGCTTTTTCCATTATAATTATTAGAAAGAAAATATTCTTGTTCTTCATGAAGAACGTCTATCAGAGAAGGTCTATTATAATAGTACGTGCTCTGAGTAGGCCTATCAGCCCATTTCATTTTGTTAATTTCTTCTGCATTATTAACAGAAGTAGGAATATGTCTAAGTTCATCTATGATCTAACACTTTTTATCCTTATGAATATTTTTCATAAGAAAACTGCTATTAAAAATAGCAGAATTGAGGAATATGATATTCCTGAAAATTTAGATTTATTAAATAAATGGACTATTCCTAGAATAAAACCAATCTGGTTTATGAATTAGGAACATTTGAGAAATTAGGTCTCAAACAAGTAGTTAAAACTACTGAGTCAGCTATATCTCTTAATAAGAAAGAGATGAATATTCGTCTCTTAAATGAAAGAGATATTTTACCTTTTGTAGAAACTCATAATTTTCTACATATAGGATGTATCCAAATTTCATTCAGACCTTTAACTTTAGAAGGTCTACCTGAAATGTTTATGGCAACTCTTAGAGATGCCAGGAATCTTGATTTTACACATTCAATTATGGGAATGATTCAATCTAGTTTAGCCCATGGACCAGTCTATTTTGATGTTTATCCTAATCTTTCAATTTCATTAACTAATAAGAATATTTTAGATACTTTAACATTAAATGTTTGCACATAAAATTATAATTATGTTTCTGGAACAGAGGTCATATGGATATGTTATCGTATATATTTTAAACCTTTATATACTCTTAATCCTATGTGTAAAAGAGTAGATAAAAAGTCTAATGAGACTATTTTAATTGAAACAAATTTTGGAAAATCTAATATCACCACTCGAAGAGCCATTAAATGGGAAGAAATTAAATTCTCAGAACATTGGACTCTTACACAGGCTATGCCAAAACTTCCTGTTGTTAATAATAGATTACAACATATTATTCAGAATAATGAAGGATCAGTTTAGATCAAATTTTCTTTTGAACTAAGGAAGTTGATATCTTCCTCGAGATCTTTATCTAGATCAAGATATAATCATAATTTTATTTCTCCTTTTCAATATGATGTGGAAATTACACAAACTTCTAGAGCATCAACGTCTTCTTATTTTCAAGAGGATGATAAATCTCAAGAAGATCATACTGAAAATATTTTAATTGATAAAAATAAAATTTTACATAGCAATGTTTACAACATTAAAGATACTAATACAGTATCTCAGATGAATTTCACCATTTAATCATGAATTATACACCAAAATTAGATTTTTCAAAAGGATCTGCTATTAGAAGGCAGATTAATGCAGAGTTTTATATACCCAAATGGGAACCATTTAGAAAATGGTATTTTAAAAGTTTCACTAAAAAAGAATATACTTTCTTTGTTGACTGTTTTTATAAATTTTGTGAAGAACATAATCAGATTATTTATTATGTTCCCTAGTTTTTTAAAACTTTTATTACTGATCATATCTCAGTAATTGAAAGAAGTTATAAACTTACTTCTGGACAGATTCAAAAATCTATTTATCCACCTCAGCAACCTTTTCAAATTGAAAAGAATAATAAGTCCTTAAATTTTACGGCTTTTTCAAAAATATTTGAAACATAAATGCTTCCTGGTACCACAAAGCATATAAATCAATTAATTAAAAATCAAAATTATATAAATCTATATTTAACCATTCTTGGTGAAGAGATGATATCTCTACATGATATAGTTGAAAAAATTATTTCGGCTATAAATCAAATAAAACCTGATGTTCATATTGAGAAGAAAAAAGAAATTGATATTTCTTCTATTCCTTCTTCTTCAATCCAATCTCCTCCTTTAATAAAGGATTTTAAATTAAAATCTTTAGTTTCTGATTTAGAAACATTATTAGAAGAAAAATTTAAAGCTTTTAATATTTCAGCTTTAGATGATGAAGAAGAATTCCAAAAGGATACTTCTCCTTATGTTAATAATACAGAAGAAATTAACAAAATGAAATGGGCTGATAGGCCTACTCAGAGCACGTACTATTATAATAGACCTTCTCCGATAGACGTTCTTCATGAAGAACAAGAATATTTTCTTTCTAATAATTATAATGGAAAAAGCATTTATGAATGGAATTTAGATGGTTGTACTGATAGGCACATCTATAATCTTGCACATCATATGATGATGTATAGTACTGTGTGCAAAGTATCTGGTAATACAGATAAAAACATTGCTGTTATGATAACTGCTGGTTTTATTGGCCAACTTAAAGGTTGGTAGGATAATTATTTATCCCAGGAAAAAAAATCTTCCATCTTTAATTCTATTAAAGTAGAGGATAATATTCCTGTTGAGAACATAGTCTATTCTTTAGTTCTCACCATAATTGATCATTTTACAGGTAATTTTACTGATAATGGAGAGAATATTAGAACTCTTCTCAGTAATCTTAGATGTAAAACACTATCTGATTTCAGATGGTATAAAGATACATTTTTAACACGTATCTTTGAATTACCTGACTGTAATAACAATCATTGGAAAGCCAAATTTATTGACGGCCTTCCTAGTCTTTTTGCTGAAAGAATTCGTAGAATTCTTAGGCAAGATAAGGTGTCTATACCTTATGACAATTATACTTATGGTAATTTAATATCAACTTGTATACAAGAGGGTTTAACCCTATGCAATGAGTTGAAATTAAATAACCAAATTAAAAAGCGAAATTTGCTCGAGAAAAACAACTTGGCCAATTTTGTGGTCAATTTGGTATGGAAACTCCTTCTAAAGGAAGAAAACGTCCTTCTAAAGATCTTAGAGAAGGAAAAGATTATAAAAGAAAGAAGAGATATTATTCTGATAAGAGAAAAGAATTAAAAAAATTGAGATTATCTTTTTATAAAAAAGATAAAAGAAAAAATAAAGAATTTTTTATAATTTGTAGAAAATTAAAAAAATCTGGTCATTATGCAAACCAGTGTTGGGCAAAAGATAAAATCAAAGCCCTTGATATTGATAATGATTTAAAAGAAAAATTATATAAAATTGTTTTAGATCCTGATAATAATAAATAAGAAATTTCAGATATTGATTATTCAGAATCAGAAGATTCTGAAGATCTTCATCTTCTTGATAATGAATCTTTATTATCAGAAAGTGATGATTGTGGAGCATGTATACAAGGACAACCTTGTATTCGTCCTTCAAAGAAAGTCAGTAATACTGAAAATTCTTCTGATGAGTTTTACAAACTTATGTCTCAATTTGAAAACCTTAATCTTAGTGTCTTGATAAATGATAATATACTAGAATTTCTTAAGAGAATCAAAGATCCTCTTTTAAGAACTAGTATTATTGATCAAATGGAAAATATTCCATCTTCTAGTTCTACTAGTCCCACTATTTCTCAGAATACTGAGAATTCATACTCCATGTCTGAAGTTAATAAACTTCTTAGACAGACTATGAGAAACAAAATCTTGTTTCTACTCAGGATTTAGTTCATGAGATTGATAATCTCAAAAAAGAAATTAAAAATCTTTATCATATTAATAAAGATTTTCATCAACGCCTTTGTTTTTTAGAAGATAATAAAGAAAAGGAGATTGATAATTCTCCTGATGATTTTATTGAGCATCTTATGCCATTAGAAAAAACTTATCTCCCTACTATTTCTATGATTATATCTCAAAAGTGGTATACTAAAATCACTCTTCTCATAAAAAATCATAAAATTGATTTTATCGCCATGATTGACAGTGGTGCTGATTTAAATGTCATACAGGAAGGATTAATTCCTACCAGGTATTTTCATAAAACCACTCATTCACTTTCTCATGCCGGAGGTGAACATCTTGATATAAATTTCAAGATTCCAAAAGCATATATTTGCAAAGATAATTGTTGTATTTTAACAAGTTTTCTTCTTGCAACAAATATTTCAAGCCAACTTATACTTGGCTTACCATTCATTTTTAAAATTTATCCTTTAATTTTAGTTAATGAAAAGGGTTTAACTGGAACCTTTGAGGGAAAACCCATATCTTTTTAATTTATTACAAAACCTGTTCATAGAGTTCTTAATGAACTACAAGAACAGATTGAAAGAAAAACCTTTCAAATCAATTCTTTAAAAGAAGAAGTGAGTTTCTTAACTATTGAAGAAAAACTAAAAAATCCTAAATTACTGGAAAAAATTAAACTTGTTTATAATAAGTTTTCAATTGATATTTGCAATGATTTACCAAACGCTTTTTGGGATCGAAAAAAGCATATTATTTCTCTTCCTTATGAAGAAGATTTTAAAGAAAAGGATATTCCTACAAAGGCAAGACCTTGCCAAATGAACTCTGAATATTTAGAGTTATGTAAAAAAGAGATTGATTCTTTATTACAAAAGAAGTTAATAACTACTTCAAGATCTCCCTGGTCATGTAATGCATTTTATGTTAATAAACATTCAGAACAGGAACGAAGAGTTCCTAGATTAGTTATTAATTATAAACCTCTTAATAAAGTTTTAAAATGGATTAGACATCCTATTCCTAACAAGAAGGATCTTCTTGACAGACTAGTCAATGCATTAGTCTATTCAAAATTTGATTTAAAATCAGGATTCTAGCAGATTCAAATAAATGAATCTGATAGATATAAGACTGCCTTTAACGTCCCATTTGGACATTATGAATGGACAGTTATGCCATTTGGATTAAAAAATGCTCCTTCAGAATTTCAACAAATTATGAATGACAATTTTTATCCAATTAGCAATTTTATTATTGTTTATATTGATGATATTCTAGTCTTTTCTAAAGACATTGAATCACACTTTAAACATTTAAATATGTTTAAAGATATCATGATAAAAAATGGCCTTGTCATTTCAAAATTAAAAATGATTCTATTCCAATCTAATATTAGATTTCTTGATCATATTATTGACAAAGGAAATATTATTCCTATTCAAAGAAGTATTGAATTTGGAAATAAATTTCCAGATATCATTACTGACAAAACTCAATTACAGAGATTTTTAGGAAGTCTAAATTATATTTCTTCCAATGTAAAAAATCTTAATGAAGATACTGCTATTTTATATGATATATTTAAAAAGAATCCTCCACCTTGGAATGATAATCATACCAAGGCTGTTAAAAGGATTAAAGAAAAGGTTAAAAAACCTTCCACGCGTTAAGTTGGCAAATCCCTTATGGGAAAAAATATTATAACTGATGCCTCCGACATTGGCTATGGAGGAATCCTTAAACAGGTTGATCCCCATAAAAAACAAAGATATCTTGTTCATTTTTATTCTGGGAAATGAAATAATGCCCAGAAAAATTACTCAACAGTGGCTAAAGAAATTCTTACCATTGTTAAATGTGTTTTAAAATTTCAAGATGATTTATATAATCAGAAATTCATCATTCAAACTGACTGCAATGCAGCAAAATTCATGTTTCAAAAAGAATTTAAACATGATGTTTCCAAGCAGATGTTTGCCAGATGGCAATCACATCTTGCTCCATTTGATTTTACTATTGTCTATAAAAAGGACAGTGATAATTATTTGCCTGATTTTCTAATAAGGGAATTCTTGCAGGAATGAGTTTCCCAGATCGAGATTTCTATTCCTCTCATAGAGGAAGAGGAGGCCTAGGTCGAGATGACCTTTCCTCTTATACAGGAAGAGGAGGAAGGGGTTATAATCCCCAACAATCCAGAATAATTGTGCAACATGGAAAACAAAAGCTAGTTGCATAGAACATTGCTAATACAACAAGTTCCTTTGGACGTAATACTTCCAATCTTGAAGATGAGTTTCAAGAATTCTTGAAATAAAAAAAAAAAAACAAAAAGAGAGTGATATCTCTCCTGAGGATACTCATACTTCTTATGCTAATATTTCAAAAGATGATGACTCAGAAAAAATGCTCATCGAAAATATCGATAGACAGTTCATTCTTCTAATAGAAGAAAGTGATACTCAATGGGCTAATAGTCCATAGACTGTTATGGAAAGATATCTTACTAACACGTCATACGTATGTGGCTCTTACAAGCAAAGAGGTTCCTATGAAAATCTGCTCCTCTCCCCTAATAGTGTTGAGATCAATCATTTCTCCTCTAGCGAAAAAGGGAAAGATTATAACTTTTCCAAAATTATTATCAAAAATATTATATCTTTTGAAGAATGTGGTATTTCTCCATTAGCAGAAAAAGAATTCTTTTCTCAGGTTCATAACCTGAATTTTAAATTCAATTATTTCGATTATATCGAAAGTTTTGAAAAAACTCTTTTATATGAAAACAAGAGGCATAAACACTCTTGGTTTATCAAAGGTTGTGAGAATATTTTCCACAAACAGATTCCAAACTGGTTCTTTACATGGTGGAGAACATTTGGACCATCGGCAAAAAATTTTGCCAGATATTTTTCATAATCTTATGAAAGACTGGATATCAGTCTCTCCTGTTATACAGGGAAAAAAGTCTAAAAATTTCATTGAAGGAAAGACAACGTGTCTTTTCTTTATTGAATTTGACATTCCATGGATATGGAAATGGACTCCAGCAGTTGGTTATACTAGCTATGGTGCTCCTTGCCTTCAGCGTATCAGCCATTGTAAATTCTGGGAAAAAATGATGAGAATGGACCCAGAATCTGGAAAATTATTTTCAGAAGAAACATTCGAAAAAATCAATGAGAAGATCAAAGCTTATATGCAAGATCTTGAAGAAAAAGAAAAGGTTGATAATATCAGTCCTTTCAAAATCCTGACCCAGAAATATGATGGGGTTCTCTCACAGAAACAGATGATTGAATTATTTGTTTATGAAATTAAGAAAGATATTTCAAAAAATATCAGTTCAGATTCAAAATCTGACACTTCAATGAGGTCTGAAACTAGTGAAAACCAGTTCACTAGTCTTTTACAAAATTTGAAGCCCTTGAAAAGCTTAAAGACTCTTTAATCAAAGAGACAAAATGAACCATAATCACATTTTTGGTTGTCCAAGATGTTTCTGTTATAATCAATGGAAACAAAATCAAGAGAAAATTTGGACAGAATGCTGAAAGGAATCCCTTTCTCTCCTCAAAGAGGAAGTCTTTAATTCATACCAGATTTCAAAGATTGACCACCATGACATGAGGGTTTTCATCATCCTAATATTAATTTTGGAGAACTTGTATCCATTCTTCCACAGTTGCATACCATAGCATGAATGACCACCAGAGGGTAGAGTCATTTTCAGTATCTTAGAAAAAGATATGTGTATCCCATACTCAGAACTCAATTGCATGAAAGTATAAGGTGGACAAACACTATAGGTACCATAAAGCATTGAAGATAAGATCTTTTAGAAAGAGCAACATATATTATGTCGAAGAATGGTTTCTGGAGATGATAGCAGGCTTGGTCCTCTTGGATTCCTTCTTCAAAAATATATTTTGATAGATGTCGAACCAAATTTGCAGTTGCATGTTGTCAGATATCTCCAAGAGTTTCGAAAGGCTCGTCACAAGGAGAAAATGATAAATCAAGATTAATAGGATAGATAGGAGCTTGTCTCCAAAAAACTGATTTTGGAAGATATTATCTTCTTTCGTTTTCCTATCATAAAGATAACGGGCAGCACCTTAATAGATGATATGAGTTAAAGCTGAAATTGTCAGGAGAGATAATCAGGCACAATATTGTCCTTGCCCTATATGTGTTGGACTTCAACTGGTATTTTGAAAACCAGTCTTTGAGTCTGAGTAGCTGTTTTTCTGGGACTCCTTTATTCTTGAGCTCCATAATCACTGGGAATGATGTATTATCCAGTTGGATAATGAAATTGTATCCTACCAAATGGAATTCAAAATTTTTAATTATATATTTGACAGCTAATATCTCCTTGTAGACAATATAATAATGTGCTTCATATTCTTTGAATTGGCCGCTGCCATGTCCATAATAATAAAGTTTTCTAATAAGATAACTTCCTAATAGTCATCACTGGTATCTGTTTATAAGACCCGTTGGCCATCTCCAGGAATTCTCAAGGGTGAGTGCTTTTGACACACTTCTTTAAAATATTTGATTGCTAAAGTTTGGTCGACATCCTAAGGAGGTGGACTTTTCATTAGAAGCTTTAACAATTTTCTTGTATAGCCTGAACATTTGGGGATAAAATCTTTAGGATAGTTGACGATTCCAAGGAACTGTTGAACCTGTTTAATAGATAAATGCTTATCCGTGAACTTAAGTAGTTCTTGGGATAGGTGTGATCCTAGTTCATACTTCCCATCCTCAATTTTCATACCCAGAAAATCAATAGATTTTTGCTTGATCACACTTTTCTTTTGGGATAACATAATACCATATTTTTGTACCAAATCTAAGAACATGTTGAGAAGTTGTTCATGTTTCTCCATAATATTGGAATATAAGAGGACAACAAGGGTGCTGTTTAGTATAGGTTCGAAGATTTTCATCTTGGTCTTTTGAAAAAAGAATGGTGCCACTTTAAGACCAAATGGCAGAACTGTCCATTGGTATTGAGTTATGGGTAAGCAAAAAGTTATTTTATACCTTTCATCTAGGTGTAAACCCACCTATCAAAAACCAGATTTAAGGTCACATTTGGAAAAGATTTGGGCTTCTAAGAGGTAAGAGAACATAACTTTTATCCTGGGCAAAGAGAATTTATCATCAAGCAAGTAATAGTTGAGAGGTTTGTAATCAATGACTAACCTCTTCTTTCCTCGAACTTGTTCTACTCTCTTATTAACATAAAATGTTGGGCAAGCCCAATTTGAGTTAGTGTCTTCAATTAGGCCCAAGGATAATAGCTCGCTGCATTCTTGTCGGGTCAAATTCAGCTCTTCTGGTGTCATGCCAGGATGCGTAGCTTTAGTGGCGTTAATATCCTCATTTTTCTTAAAAGGAAGTCGAACATATAATTTTGAGTTCTTCCAAAGTGGATGAGGATTGGTGAAGTCTGGATGATACTCGACATAACATTTTGATAAGTGGATCAGGTTCTGATATCTCCTTTACTGTGAACAGCTTTTGTGTTGGTGTGAATGGTAGGAATGTCCTTTTGTATTTGACTCCATGGTAAAATATGTGTAGCTTCTGAGTTTTGAAGAAGACATCAAAGCCCATTAATAAATCATGTCCGTGAAGTTTACTTCCGATGAATTTGATCCAGATAACACAGTCTGGAAGAATTTGAATTCCGACTGGTGGTTTAGATATCAAGACAATATGAAAGGTTTGGCCATCTGCAACAAAGAAATATTCTTGATGAGACTCCCAAGCTTCGTCTGGAAGGATGTCTGGGTTCATCATAGTTTTTTGTGCTCCTGTATCAAGAACTCCGATCACTTTGATGGGCATGTCATACTTTGACTGAAGCACCTTGACTTCAAAAATGAGGTGATGGCATCCTCTCTTGTATGATCATGTTGGTTTTCTGATATAAGACCTTCTTGGAATAGATCTTAGACCTTCTATCCACGTGCAAACGAGATAGACAACCTTTGATTCTAACCGAGACAACCTTTACATTCTGATCGGAACCCTTGAAGAACAAGGTTAAGTAAGTCGGAACTTAACCCTTCTAATCACTCGGAATTGAGAATTAGACAAACTAAGTTTCTAAGATGGTTGGTCGCCACACTTGAAGTGATAATACCGTATACTAGAACGCCACAAGCTTATACTCGATAAGTCCTAGAAGTTCTCTAAAGAACAAAGAAAACTCAGAAAATATTCTGAAAGTTGAAATCTTGAATATATGATATGATATGATGTTACAATGGAGTTTTATCCCTATTTATACTACATGGCTAGGTTCAACATGTTTAAAACACATTGATTACATTCAATTCTACATTAAAACATGAATTTTGACTTCAAACTTTATGTCTACACTCAAACAATGAACCTACCCTACATTAGCCATGTACATCACCGGGCTGTTACATTCTCCATTGTAACTCTTCAAAAACGTTCATGATTGGGCTGTTACATTCTCCACTTCAGCTCCTTCAAAGTGTGTGTGATAGGCCATCAATTGGGTCACTAATTTGGGCTTTACTTTGGCCTGAAATGTCTCACAAAGTTGGACTGAATATTGGGCTGCCATTGGATCACCTACATGGGCTGACCGAACACACAATTGGGCCAATGCTTCCTTGAATCTTTTGGCTCATGCTCGAGTGATAGGTCCGCGAGGTAGAGAGAGTATTTCATCTATGTCTCGGTCCTTCTCCTTTGCTTGAACTGCATCCGTGACCTTGTTTGCATCATTCCCCCCTTGTTGAAAAGGATTTGTCCTCAAATCTGGTTCAAAGTCAAACGGAGACAAATCAGAAACGTTAAAGCTAGCACTAACATTATACTCACCTGGAAGATCTAGCTTATAAGCATTGTCATTGATACGCTCTAAAACTTGAAATGGACCATCTCCTCTTGTCATTAGTTTGGACTTCCTCTTTTCGGGAAATCGTTCCTTCCTCAAATGCAACCAAACCCAATCTCCTGGCTCAAAAACAACTTTCTTACGACCCTTGTTGGCATTTTTGACATATTGCTGTGTTTTCTTCTCAATGTTGATTCGGGCCTTCTCATGGATTTATTTTATAAATTCAGCCTTTTTCTTGCCATCCATACTAGCTTGCACACTTAAAGGAAGAGGGGTCAAATCTAATGGTGATAAAGGATTAAACCCATAAACGATTTCAAAAGGAGTATAATTAGTAGCAGAATGTGTACTCCAATTGTATGCAAACTCTATATGTGGCAAACAATCTTCCCAAGTCCTCAAATTTGATTTTATTATGGCCCTAAGCAAAGTAGACAATGTCCTATTTATTACCTCAGTTTGGCCATCAGTTTGTGGGTGACATGTTGTTGAAAACATCAATTTTGTCCCTGACTTTCCCCACAATTTTTTCCAAAAATAACTCAGAAATTTAGTGTCTCTATCCGAAACAATGGTTTTTGGCATGCCATGTAATCGAACAATCTCCCTAAAGAACAACTCAGCTATATGCGATGCATCATCAGTTTTATGACATGCAATGAAATGAGCCATTTTCGAGAACCTATCAACCACTACAAAGATAGAGTCTTTACCTTTCTTGGTTCTTGGTAAACCAAGCACAAAGTCCATTGAAATATGGGTCCAAGGTTCCGAAGGTATCGGAAGAGGTGTATATAAACCATAGGGTTTAACCTTCGATTTAGCTTGCATACATGTCACACAATTAACACAAATCTTTTGAACATCATGTTTCATGCGTGGCCAATAGAAATGATCATGCAAAATAGCCAATGTTTTATCTACCCCAAAATGCCCCATTAAGCCCCCACCATGAGCTTCTCTCACAAACAATTCCCTCAATGAACTCACGGGTATACAAAGCCTATTTTCTTTAAAAAGATAGCCATCATCCTTGTAGAACTTACCAAATGCAATCTTGTCACATGCTTTGTAAATTTCAGCAAATTCGGCATCGTTTTCATACAAATCACGAATGAATGTAAATCCAAGCAATTTGGTATCTAAAACGGATAATAGAACATACCTTCTCGATAATGCATCTGCAACCACATTTTCCTTACCTTTCTTGTATTTGACAAGGTATGGAAACATTTCGATAAACTCGACCCACTTTGCATGACTCCTGTTCAGCTTTTGTTGCCCCTTCAAATGTTTTAACGATTCGTGATCGGTGTGGATGATGAACTCTTTTGGCCAAAGGTAGTGCTGCCACGTTTGCAATGCCCTCACCAAAGCGTACATTTCCTTATCATAGGTTGGATAATTTAGGGCGGCTCCACCCAATTTCTCACTGAAATATGTAAGTGGCTTTCCTCCTTGCATCAAAACCGCTCCAATTCCTACTCCTGAGGCATCACATTCAATTTCAAAAGTTTTGTCAAAATTTGGCAACATTAGTAAAGGAGCGTTAGTCAATTTTTCTTTAATCAAATCAAAAGCTCTTTCTTGCTCCTTTTCCCACTTAAATGGTACGTTTTTCCTAATAACTTCCGTCAATGGTGCTGCCAACGTACTAAAGTCCCTCACAAATCGACGATAGAAGCTTGCCAAGCCATGGAAGCTCCTTACTTGGCTCACGGTCTTTGGTGTAGGCCAATCCCGTATAGCTTTAATCTTCTCTTCATCCACTTCAATTCCTGATGCACTCACAACAAAACCAAGAAAAACAAGCCTATCCGTGCAAAAGGTACATTTCTTAAGATTAGCAAATAGTCTTTCTTTTCTAAGAACATCCAAAACAGATTTAAGATGCTCCTCATGCTCATAGAGATTTTTGCTGTAGATCAAAATATCATCAAAATAAACTACCACAAACTTACCAATGAATGGTCGTAATACATGATTCATCAACCTCATGAAAGTGCTAGGGGCGTTTGAAAGCCCAAAAGGCATTACTAACCATTCGTAGAGTCCATGTTTGGTCTTGAATGCAGTTTTCCATTCATCCCCCTCCTTCATGCGTATTTGATGGTACCCACTTTTGAGATCTATTTTAGAAACTAAGGAAGTACCATACAATTCATCTAGCATATCGTCAAGACGAGGAATGGGGTGACGATACTTTACCATTATGTTGTTCAGTGCCTGACAATCAATACACATTCTCCAAGTGCCGTCCTTCTTTGGCACTAACAATACCGGTACCGCACAAGGGCTTAAGCTTTCTCGAACATATCCTTTCTCCAAAAGTTCAGCCACTTGTTTTTCCAACTCCTTTGTTTCCTCTGGATTTGTCCGATAAGCTGGTCGGTTTGGAATTTACGCTCCCTGAACAAAGTCAATTTGATGTTCTATTCCTCGAAGGGGTGGCAATCCTTTCGGCGTTTCCTCGGGGAAAAGATCATCGTAATCCTGCAAAAGAGAGAGAATATTGCTCGGAAGTGTTCCGGCTAATTCTTGAGTTGATAAAAGAGTCTCCTTGTACAAAAGTACCAAAAGGGGTTGTTTTGAAATCAAAGCTCTCCTCAGTTCTCTCTTACTGGCCAAAAAACACTCTTTTCTCTCTAAATTCTCACTCTTTTCCTCACAAATGTGTTTATCGCTCTTTTTGTATTTGTCACTCTTTTTCTTTTCCCTCTCTCTCTCATATGATTGTTGGAGCTTTATTTGATCTTCTAAAGCTTCTTGAGGTTTTAAAGGAACGAGAGTGATAGGAACCTTGTTGAAAGTGAAAGAATACCTATTTGAGTATCCATCGTGCTTTGCCCGTTTGTCGAATTGCCAAGGTCGGCCAAGTAGCATATGGCATGCTTGCATTGGAACCACGTCACAAAGGACATCATCCTCATACTTGCCGATTGTGAAAAGAATTCTTACTCGACGGTTCACCTTTACCTCTCCTTGATCATTCAACCATTGAAGTCGATAGGGTTTTGGGTGTTTTTCGGTTGTAAGCCCCAACTTCTCTACCATGTCACAACTTGCTGCATTTGTACAACTTCCACCATTGATAATTATGCTACAAACCTCACCATTCACAAAACACCGGGTATGGAACAAATTCTCCCGTTGGTTTTCATCCTCCTTGGTTTGAGCACTTAGAATCCTTCTTGCAACAAGTAAATCACCTTTGGCTGCAACTTGCTCTTCTCCTTCTTCTTCTTCATCCGAATTATCATCAACTTCTTCTTTTTCATCCTCGGACTCAAGCTCCCCGTGGGCATTAATAATCAAAGCCCTCTTGTTTGGGCATTGGCTAGCAATGTGGCCATTCCCATGACATTTGAAGCACTTAATATCTCGAGTCTTTTCTAGAGTGTTAGTGGCCTTAGGAATAGTAGAAGTAGAAGAAGATTTTGGAAACTTGAAAGACTCACTTTTGAATTTCGATTATTGCTCTTCCTTTCTGTAAGGTGCTTTCCACGAACTAGAAGAAGCTCCACCAAAACCTTTCCGTACAGCTCTTTTTCTCTTCAATTGTTCCTCCACCTTTTGAGCTTGGTGCACCATATCTTCCAATTCTATGTATTGGTGCATTTCGACCACATCCGCTATCTCCGGATTGAGGCCGTGTAAGAATCAAGCCATTGTAGCTTCCCGATCCTCTTCAACATTCACCCTTATCATAGCGATCTCCATTTCTTTGAAATACTCATCAACTGATTTTGAACCTTGAGAGAGACGTTGGAGTTTATTATATAAGTTTCGATAATAGTGACTCGGAACAAACCTTTTTCTCATTATGGCCTTCATTTCGTCCCATGTTTCAATTGGCCTTTCCCGGTTCCTTCTCCTACTCACGACAAGTTGATCCCACCAAGTAACGGCGTAATCTGAAAATTCCACTGCCGCTAACTTTACTTTACTTTCTTCTTCAAGTTGTTGATATTCGAACACCATTTCCATTTTTGTTTCCCATTCAAGATAAGCTTCTCGGTCACTTTTGCCTTGAAATGGAGGAATTTTGATCTTGATGTTGTTTCCACCATTCCTTTGTCTTCGAACGTCGGGTTCATCAACAACTTCTTGCACCCTTGGCTGCCTATTTGGTTGTTGAGGTTGAGCTTGAGGCACTCGTTGCTCAACTTGATCAATACGGTCGTGTACACCTTCCATTTCTTCTCAAAGCAACCTCCTTATTTCTCCAAGTAAAGCTTGCATTTGGAGGTTTTGGGTTCTATGACCGATTTCTTCTTCGTTACTCATGATTTATAACCTGCAAAAGAATGTTAGAAAAAAAAATATCCTCACAACACTCCCTTACGTGTTTCACTCAAAAAATGTCACTCACTCTCGTGTTTCCCACAAATATCGGCTTTTACCCTCAAGATGTGCTCACCACTCAAGCCTTTTACCACTCAATCTTCGTTTTCTATAGTTCTTATGAGAACTACGTTAAACAAATCAAGTGTGCCTGTGTCAAATTCTAGATACGGAAAAAAAAAACTACCAAAAAATAACACGAATAGCTCACAAAGAAAGAAAAACCAAAGAAGTCACAATAGATTTGTAACCTAAGTAAACCGAAGCCTTTTGTACTTTGATCCTTTTTTTTTTTGTGCACTTTGATCCTTTTTTTTTTCTTTTTTTTTTGTGCACTTTGATCCTTTTTTTTTTTCTTTTTTTTTTTTGAGAAGAGATGAATAGAAATTTCAATATGGAAGGATTAGAAATGAAAGAATAAAGATAGATGGATAGAAGCTAACAAAACCTGTTGAACCAAAGCTCTGATACCAAATGATATAAAACCTTCTTGGAATAGATCTTAGACCTTCTATCCACGTGCAAACGAGATAGACAACCTTTGATTCTAACCGAGACAACCTTTACATTCTGATCGGAACCCTTGAAGAACAAGGTTAAGTAAGTCGGAACTTAACCCTTCTAATCACTCGGAATTGAGAATTAGACAAACTAAGTTTCTAAGATGGTTGGTCGCCACACTTGAAGTGATAATACCGTATACTAGAACGCCACAAGCTTATACTCGATAAGTCCTAGAAGTTCTCTAAAGAACAAAGAAAACTCAGAAAATATTCTGAAAGTTGAAATCTTGAATATATGATATGATATGATGTTACAATGGAGTTTTATCCCTATTTATACTACATGGCTAGGTTCAACATGTTTAAAACACATTGATTACATTCAATTCTACATTAAAACATGAATTTTGACTTCAAACTTTATGTCTACACTCAAACAATGAACCTACCCTACATTAGCCATGTACATCACCGGGCTGTTACATTCTCCATTGTAACTCTTCAAAAACGTTCATGATTGGGCTGTTACATTCTCCACTTCAGCTCCTTCAAAGTGTGTGTGATAGGCCATCAATTGGGTCACTAATTTGGGCTTTACTTTGGCCTGAAATGTCTCACAAAGTTGGACTGAATATTGGGCTGCCATTGGATCACCTACATGGGCTGACCGAACACACAATTGGGCCAATGCTTCCTTGAATCTTTTGGCTCATGCTCGAGTGATAGGTCCGTGAGGTAGAGAGAGTATTTCATCTATGTCTCGGTCCTTCTCCTTTGCTTGAACTGCATCCGTGACCTTGTTTGCATCATTTTCAGCATTGGAGGTTGGTTCATCATAAGAATGGGGGACATTCTCTTCTAAATCTTCTTATCAGATGTCTCATGAAGGATGAAGGTTGTATCAGAATCTGGGCCATCTTGTTCTAAATAGAGTGATTCTATGTCTACTTCATCAACATCTGCTTCTTGATAGTTAAAGGTCTATGATGCTAGCTTACCCATTTTCGCTTTCTTCATAGAGCAGGTTTTTGCGAAATGCCCTTTTTTCCACATAGATAACATCTGTCAGTGGACTTCTTTCTGAATGGGTTCCTTCGGAATAACCTGTATGTTTGGTTTTTCTTTTTCCTTCTTAGCTTGTCCTTATCTTTTTCTTTACTCACATAGTACATCAGCTACCGTTTGTGTATCGATCAATTGTAATTTGATATAAGACCTTCATGGAATAGATCTTAGACCTTCTATCCACATGCAAATGAGATAGATATCCTTCGATTCTAACCGAGACAACCTTTACACTCAGATTGGAACCCCTAAAGAACAAGGTTAAGTATGTCAAAACTTAACCCTTCTAATCACTCGGAATTGAGAATTAGACAAACTAAGTTTCTAAGATAGTTGATCGCCACACTTGAATTGATAAGACCATGTACTAGAACGCCACAAGCTTATACTCGATAAGTCCTAGAAGTTCTCTAAAGAACAAAGAAAACTCAGAAAATATTCTGAAAATTTAAGTCTTGAATATAAAATATGATTGAATGCCCCTTACATTAGAGTTTCATCCCTATTTATACTACATGGTCGTTCTCTTTTAGTGTCTAGGTTCATGTCTAGGATCAACATGTCTAAATACATTGTTTACATTCAAGTCTAGGTTCAACATGTCTAAATACATTATTTTGCACCTAGACACACAAATTTTGACTTCAAGCTTTATGTCTACATTCAAACTATGAACCTCCTACATTTGAGCCATGTACATCACAGGGTGACTCTTCAACTTCCATGTAACTTCTTCAAAAACATTCATGATTGGGCTAATACATTCTCCATTTCAACTCTTTCAAAGTGTGTGTGGTAGGTCGTCAATGGGGTCACTAGTTTGGGCTTTACTTTGGCCTGAACTGACTCACAAAATTGGACTGGATTTTGGACTTCCATTGGATCACCTACATGGGCTGACCGAACACACAATTCGGCCAATACTTCCTTGAATTTTTTGGTTCATGCTCGATTGATAGGTCCTTAAGGTAGAGAGAGTATTCCATCTATGTCTCGGTCCTCCTTCTTTGCTTGAAGTGTATCCGTGACCTTGTTTGCATCATTCCCCCCTTGTTGAAAAGGATTTGTCCTCAAATCTGGTTTAAAGTCAAACAGAGACAAATTAGAAACGTTAAAGCTAACACTAACATTATACTCACCTGGAAGATCTAGCTTATAAGCATTATCATTGATACGCTCCAAAACTTGAAAAGGACCATCTCCTCTTGTCATAAGTTTGGACTTCCTCTTTTCGGGAAATTGTTCCTTCCTCAAATGCAACCAAACCCAATCTCCTGGCTCAAAAACAACTTTCTTACATCCCTTGTTGGCATTTCGGACATATTGTTGCATTTTCTTCTCAATGTTGATTTGGGCCTTCTCATAGATTTGTTTTACAAATTCAGCCTTTTTCTTGCCATCCATACTAGCTTGTACACTTAAAGGAAGAGGGGTCAAATCTAATGGTGATAAAGGTTTAAACCCATAAACGATTTCAAAAGGAGTATAATTAGTAGCAGAATGTGTACTCCTATTGTATTCAAACTCTATATGTAGCAAAGAATCTTCCCAAGTCCTCAAATTTGATTTTATTATAGCCCTAAGCAAAGTAGACAATGTCCTATTTACTACCTCAGTTTGGCCATCCGTTTGTGGGTGACATGTTGTTGTGTCTCTATCCGAAACAATGGTTTTTAGCATGACATGTAATCGAACAATCTCCCTAAAGAACAACTCAGCTATATGCGATGCATCATTAGTTTTGTAACGTGCAATGAAATGAGCCATTTTCGAGAACCTATGATCTACAAAGATAGAGTCTTTACCTTTCTTGGTTATTGGAAATCCAAGCACGAAGTCCATTGAAATGTGTGTCCATGGTTCCGAAGGTATAGGAAGAGGTGTATATAAGCCATGGGGTTTAACCTTCGATTTAGCGTGCATACATATCACACAATTAGCACAAATCTTTTGAACATCATATTTCATGCGTGGCCAATAGAAATGATCATGCAAAATAGCCAACGTTTTATCTACACCAAAATACCCCATTAAGCCCCCACCATGAGCTTCTCTCACAAACAATTCCCTAAATGAACTCATGGGTATACAAAGCGTATTTTCTTTAAAAAGATAGCCATCATGATTTTGAACTTACCAAACGCAATCTTGTCACATGCTTTGTAAATTTCAGCAAATTCGGCATTGTTTTCATACAAATCAAGAATGAATGCAAATCCAAGCAATTTGGTATCTAAAACGGATAATAGAACATACCTTCTCGATAATACATCTACAACCACATTTTCCTTACCTTTCTTGTATTTAACGAGGTATGGAAATGTTTTGATAAACTCCACCCACTTTGCATGACTTCTGTTCAGCTTTTGTTGCCCCTTCAAATACTTTAATGATTCATGATCGGTGTGGATGATGAACTCATTGACCACAGGTCGTGCTGCCACGTTTGCAATGCCCTCACCAAAGCGTACATTTCCTTATCATAGGTTGGATAATTTTGGGTGGCTCCACCCAATTTCTGAAATATGCAAGTGGCTTTCCTCCTTGCATCAAAACTGCTCCAATTCCTACTCCTGAGGCATCACATTCAATTTCAAAAGTTTTGTCAAAAATTTAGCAACATTAGTAAAGGAGCGTTAGTCAATTTTTCTTTAATCAAATCAAAAAGCGCTTCTTGCTCTTTTTCCCACTTAAATGGTACGTTTTTCCTAGTGACTTCCGTCAATGGTGCTGTCAACGTACTAAAGTCCTTCACAAATCGACAATAGAAGCTTGCCAAGCCATGGAAGCTCCTTACTTGGCTCACGGTCTTTGGTGTAGGCCAATCCCGTATAGCTTTAATCTCCTCTTCATCCACATCAACACCTGTTGCACTCACAACAAAACCAAGAAAAAGAAGCCTATCCGTACAAAAGGTACATTTCTTAAGATTAGCAAATAAACTTTCTTTTCTAAGAACATCCAAAACATATTTAAGATGCTCCTCATGCTTATCAAGATTTTTGCTGTAGATCAAAATATGATCAAAATAAACTACCACAAACTTACCAATGAATGGTCGTAATACATGATTCATCAACCTCATGAAAGTGCTAGGGGCGTTTGCAAGCCCAAACGGCATTACTAACGATTTGTAGAGTCCATGTTTGGTCTTGAATGCAGTTTTCTATTTATCCCCCTCCTTCATATGTATTTGATGGTACCCACTCTTGAGATCTATTTTAGAAAATAAGGAAGCACCATACAATTCATCTAGCATATCATCAAGACGAGAAATGAGGTGATGATACTTTACCATTATGTTGTTCACTGCCCGACAATCATAACACATTCTCTAAGTGCCGTCCTACTTTGGCACTAACAATATCGGTACCGCACAAGGGCTTAAGCTTTCTCAAATATATCCTTTCTCCAAAAGTTCAGCCACTTGTTTTTCCAACTCCTTTGTTTCCTCTGGATTTTTCTGATAAGCTGGTCGGTTTGGAATTTGCGCTCCCGAAAGAAAGTCAATTTGATGTTCTATTCCTCGAAGGGGTGGCAATCCTTTTGGCGTTTCATAGGGGAAAAGATCATCGTAATCCTGCAAAAGAGAGAGAATATTGCTCGAAAGTGTTCCGGTTAATTCTTCAGTTGATAAAAGAGCCTCCTTGTACAAAAGTACCAAAAGGAGCTATTTTGAAATCAAAGCTCTCCTCAGTTCTCTCTTACTTGCCAAAAAGCACTCTTTTCTCTCTAAATTCTCACTCTTTTTCTCACAAATGTGTTTGTCGCTCTTTTTGTGTTTGTCACTCTTTTTCTTTTACCTCTCTCTCTCATATGATTGTTGGAGCTTTATTTGATCTTCTAAAGCTTCTTGAGGTTTTAAAAAACAAGAGTGATAGGAACTTTGTTGAAAGGGAAAGAATAGTTATTTGAGTATCCATCGTGCTTTGCCCGTTTGTTGAATTGCCAAGGTTGGCCAAGTAGCATCTGGCATGCTTGCATTGGAACCATGTGACAAAGGACCCCATCCTCATACTTGCCAATTATGAAAAGAATTCTTACTCAACGGTTCACTTTTACCTCTCCTTGGTCATTCCACCATTGAAGTCGATAAGGCTTTGGGTGTTTTTCGGTTGTAAGCCCCAACTTCTCTACCATGTCACAACTTGTTGCAATTTTAAAACTTCCACCATCGATGATTACGCTACAAACTTTACCATTCACCAAACATTAGGTATGGAACAAATTCTCCCGTTGGTTTTCAACCTCCTTGGTTTGAGCACTTAGAATCCTTCTTGCAACAAGTAAATCACCTTTGGCCACAACTTGCTCTTCACCTTCTTCTTCTTCATTTGAATTCTCATCAACTTCTTCTTTTTCATCCTCGAACTCAATCTCCTGGGCATTAATAATCAAAGCCCTCTTGTTTGGGCATTGGCTAGCAATGTGGCCATTCCCATGACATTTGAAGCACTTAATATCTCGAGTCTTTTCTAGAGTGTTAGTGGCTTTAGGAATAGTAGAAGTAGAACAAAATTTTGGAAACTTGAAAGACTCACTTTTGAATTTTGGTGATTGTTCTTCCTTTTTGTAAGGTGCTTTCCACGAGCTAGAAGAAGCTCTACTAAAACTTTTCCGTACAGCTCTTTTTCTCTTCAGTTGTTCCTCCACGTTTTGTGCTTGGTGCACCATATCTTCCAATTCTATGTATTGGTGCATTTCGACCATATCCGCTATCTCTGAATTGAGCTCGTGTAAGAATCGAGCCATTGTAGCTTCCCGATCCTCTTCAACATTCGCCCTTCTCATAGCGATCTCCATTTCTTTGAAATACTCATCAACTAATTTTGAACCTTGAGAGAGACATTGGAGTTTATTATATAAGTTTCCATATTAGTGACTCGAAACGAACCTTTTTCTCATTATGGCCTTCATTTCGTCCAATGTTTCAATTGGCCTTTCCTGGTTCCTTCTCCTACTCACGAAAAGTTGATCCTAGCAAGTAACGGCGTATCTGAAAATTCCACTGCCGCTAACTTTACTGTACTTTCCTCTTCAAGTTGTTGATATTCAAACACCATTTCCATTTTCGTTTCCCACTCAAGATAAGCTTTTGGGTCACTTTTGCCTTGAAATGGAGGAATTTTGATCTTGATGTTGTTTCCACCATACCTTTGTCTTAAAACTTCGGGTTCATCAACAACTTCTTGCACCCTTGGCTGCCTATTTGGTTGTTGAGGTTGAGCTTGAGGCACTCGTTGCTCAACTTGATCAATATGGTTGTATACAACGTCCATTTCTTCTCGAAGTAACCTCCTCATTTCTCCAAGTAAAGCTTGTATTTGGAGGTTTTGGGTTCCATGACCGGTTTCTTCTTCGTTACTCATGATTTATAACCTGCAAAAGAATGTTAGAAAAAAAAATATCCTCACAACACTCCCTTACATGTTTCACTTGAAAGATGTCACTCAGTCTCGTGTTTCACACAAATATCGGCTTTTACCCTCTGGATGTGCTCACCACTCAAGCCTTTTACCACTCAATATTTGTTTTCTATAGTATTTATGAGAACTACGTTAAACAAATCAAGTGTGCCTATGGCAAATTCTAGAAAACAAAAATCACCCAAGAATATAAGGAATAGCTCACAAAGAATGAAAAACCAAAGAAGTCACCGAAGCCTAAACCCTAAACCCTAAACCTAAGTAAACCGAAGCCTTTTGTACTTTGATCCCTTTTTTTTTTTTTTTTTGCACTTTTATCTTTTTTTTTTTTTTTTTGAGAAGAGATGAAAAGAAATTTAAAGATGGAAAGATTAGAAATGAAAAAATAAATATAGATGGATAGAAGCTAACAAAACCTGTTGAACCAAAGCTCTGATACCAAATGATATAAGACCTTCATGGAATAGATATGATTGGGCTGATACATTCTCCATTTCAGCTCTTTCAAAGTGTGTGTGGTAGGCCATCAATTGGGTCACTAGTTTTAGCTTTACTTTGGCCGGAAATGACTCACAAAATTAGACTGAATTTTGGGCTGCCATTGGATCACCTACATGGGCTGACCGAACACACAATTGGGCCAATGATTTCTTGAATTTTTTGGCTCGTGCTCGAGTGATAGGTCCTTCAGGCAGATAGAGTATTCCATCTATGTCTCGGTCCTCCTCCGTTGCTTGAAGTGCATTCGTGACCTTGTTTGCATCAGAACTTTATGTTCATCTATGTTTTGCCAATAAAAGCCATCCACATGAAGTTACAGAAGGACTTACTTATACCACGTTCATAGTTAACCCTATCACCGAAGAATCTCGATCAAACCGACCTGAAACTAGTCAAGATCAAGAGTTCGAGTATGAACCCCAGTTCAACCCAAGACAAGTTCAATCATAAATTTAAACCTTGTAATAAATACCCATATATAATTATGTTAATATATATTATAATATATATGTATACATATTATTATAGACACATACTATATTAATAATTATGTAATAGGTATATATAATATGTATATTATATTATATAATATATAATATAATATTATATAATGTAATATATATATATTAATATGTATATACTATATTATTAATATTATATTACAAACATAATATTAATATATATTATATTTGAGTAGTTTATTATACATATTAATAATAAAATACTATTATATTATAATAATACTATTACTTATATTATGTATACATTATATATATTAAATGCATAATATAATTACATATTAATATATATATATACATATTTATAGTATATTATATATTATATTATATATTAATTATATTATTATATTAAATGTATGTTAATTAAATTATAATAATAATATCTATATATATATATATATTTATATACATATGTATTAATGTAATATGTATAATATCATATTAATAGTATTATAATACATATATTAATATATTATATATATACTATGGACTTGTAATATATATGTTCAAATATATATTATATGTATTATAATATATTATTAGTATAATAGTATATATAGTAGTATATTAATTATAATATATGTAAAGATGTATATAGTATTTTATATACATATACATTATATATAATAATATTTATATATATATTATAATATAGTTATATTATACAGATATTAACATACTATATTATAATGTAAATATACATATATTACTATATATAAGTATATAATATTATAATATAATCACATATATTATACTATTATATAAAATATATTATATAGTATTATATAGACATGGCACGGTTTCGGTTTGGAACTGGAACCGCCGGTCAACGGTTCGGTCCAATCGTTGACCCAGTTTCGGTTTCCAATCGGAACTGAAACCATCTGAGTCACGGTTCGATTTTGGTTCCCCCAACGGTTTGAAAATTATAGCCGTTGGAGATCAACGACTAAGATTAAATAGCCTTTGATCTTCAACGGCTGAGATGGGCTAACCGTTGGCAACTGCCGGTTTCGGACCGGAACCGAGAACCGGCGGTTCCAACTGCTCTTTTGCTTCTCCTTTTTTTTCCTATAAATACCCTCTCTCTACTCATTTTCTTTCACAATATCTAATGTCTCTCAATCTCCCTCAATCTCTCTCAATTATCTTGTGATCAGTCTCAATCTCTCTCAATCTCTCCCGATTATCTTGTCATCTTTCTCAATCTCTCCCGATTATCTTGTCATCTTTCTCAATCTCCCTCAATCTCTCTCATTTATCTTGTGATCTCCCTCAATCTCTCTCAATCATCTTGTCATTTTTCTCAATCTCCCGCAATCTCTCCTGATTATCTTGTCATTTTTTCTCAATCTCCCTCAATCATTTTTATCTTGTTATCTTTCTCAATTTCTCTCAAAATATCGAGCTCAAGCCATAGAGGATGTGGAGGTAGAGGATCATCTTCTTCATCTCGACAAGCAAAAGAAAAATCACCTATGCCGACGAGTACAAGTGCCGGAATACAATTACCACCACCTTCTCCTTTGGTTCCAAGGTATCTTAATCTTGATGGTGAAGATATTCAAATTCCGATAGAGTGGTAAGAAGATTTTCAATCTCAAGTAAATATAATACTTATAATATATATTATACATTATAATATTATTAATAATACATTATATATATTATAGTTATAATATACTATATAATAATATATATACCATAATATATATGTATAACAAATGTATATATTATGGTATATACATATGCATTATATATTATAATATTTATATATATATATTATATATACATATTATTAATATAAGTATATATAACTAATTAATATATACATATATAATATATGTATTAATAGTATATTAATATGTATACATTATATATGATAATTATATAATACATATGTATTATAATATTGTTATATTAATATTAGATAATATACTATATATTATAATCATTAATATATATTTATAATATATTTATATATAATGTATATAATATTAATATAATTATTTATATAGTATATTAATAATTATATTATGATACATATATTATATAGTATAGTATATATATTAATTAATTATATGTCTTATTATATTATTATATGTATAGTTAATATTAGTATATTATAATATAATATACATACAATATACTATAATAATATATTGATATATAATTATATATATTAATATATTATTATTAATATAGTATACATATTAATATTATATGGGCAATGTAACATATAATATAATAATTATTAAATATGTAGAATATATTATACCATATTATAATATATATAATATTAATTATATATGTAGTATATATTATACCTTATTATAATATATATATATAATATACATATAAGTTTATATTATATACTATACATATTTTACAATAACATACATGTATTATAACAATAATACATATCATAATATATATTTAATAATTAATATAATACATATATAATAATTATAAATATTATATATTAATAATATTATAACTATATTAATATATAATATATATATATATATATAATATATAGGTATTTATATACTATTCTAATATATTAACCATTACATAATAATTATACATTATACTCTTTATATAATATTATAACACATAATACATAGTATATATTAGACACATTAATATATGTATTATCATATATATATTGTAACTATAGTATTATAATACATATTATAATTAATATTATATATTATTACAAATACTATATATTATATATTACATATTACTAATATAATAATTATACTATAATATAAAATTATTTTATATTACATATACTATTATTAATTATAACTATATATTATAGTATAATAATTATTAAAATGTATAATTATATATATTATAATATAGTATATGATTAATATATTTATAAATAATATGTAATATATTACATAATAATTATATTATAATATTATATAAAATATAAAATAATTATTAATATTATTATACTATTATAATATAAAATATACTTATAATAGTGTATATTATATGTATATATATAATCATAGAATTATTATATATATGATATATTATAATTATATAATACCTATATTATATAATATGTATTATTAATATATATAATTATATTTATAACATATTTATGAATATATTTCATAAGAAAACTAGTGTTAAAAACACTAGAATTGAGGAATATGAAATTCCTGAAAATTTAGATTTATTAAATAAATGGACTATTCCAAAAATAAAACCAAATCTGGTTTATGAATTAGGAACCTTTGAGAAATTAGGTCTCAAACAGGTAGTCAAAACTACTGAGTCTGCTATATCTCTTAATGATAAAGAGATGACAATACGTCTCTTAAATGAAAGAGTAGATAAAAAGTCTAATGAGACTATTTTAATTGAAACAAATTTTGGAAAATCTAATATTACTACTCGAAGACATTATCTAGATCTCAATCTAATCATACTTTTATTTCTCCTCTTCAATATGATGTGGATATTCCACAGACTTCTAGAGCATCAACATCTTCTTATTTTCAAGAGGATGATAAATCTCAAGAAGATCATAATGAAGAAATTATTATAGATAAAAATAAAATTTTACATAGTAATGTTTATAACATTAAAGATACTGATACTGTATCTCAAATGAATTTTACAATTTAATTATGATTAATACATCAAAACTTGATTTTACAAAAGGATCTGCTGTTAGAAAGCAGATAAATGATGAATTTTATTTACCCAAATGGGAGCCATTTAGAAAATGGTATTTTAAAAGTTTTACTAAAAAAGAATATGATTTCTTTTTAGAAAAATTTTATGAGTTCTGTAAAGAAAAAAATGAAATAATCTATTTCATTCCTTGGTTTTTTAAAACCTTTATTACTGACTATATTTCAGTAATGGAAAGAAGTTATAAACTTTCAAATGGACAGATTCAAAAATCTGTTTTTCCTCCACAACAAACTTTTCAAATTGAAAAGAATGATAAGTCTTTAAATTTTACGGCTTTTTCAAAAATATTTGAAACAGATATGCTTCCTATTACTACAAAGCATATAAATCAATTAATTGAAAATCAGAATTTTACAAATTTGTATTTAACTATTCTTGGTGAAGAAATGATATCTCTTCATGATAGAGTTGAAAAAATTATTTCAGCTATTAATCAGATAAAACCTGATGTTCATATTGAAAAGAAGAAAGAAGTAGATATTTCTTCTATTGCTTCTTCTTCTATTCAATCTCCTCCTTTAATAAAGGATTTTAAACTTAAATCTTCAGTTTCTGATTTGGAAAAATTATTACAAGAAAAGTTTAAAAATCTGAATATTTCAGCCTTAAATGATGAAGAAGAATTTTCTCCTTCTACCTCTTTTGTTAATAATACAGAAGAGATTAATAAAATGAAATGGGCAGATAGACCCACACAAAATAGGTATTATTATAATAGACCTTCTCCTGCTGATGTTCTACTTGAAGAACAAGAATATTTTTTTTCTAATAATTATAATGGAAAAAGTATTTATGAATGGAATTTAGATGGATGCACTGATAGGCACATCTATAATTTAGCACACCGTATGATGATGTATAGTACTGTGTGTAAAGTATCTGGTAATACAGATAAAAATATTGCTATTATGATAGTTGCAGGTTTCACTGGCCAACTTAAAGGTTGGTGGGATAATTATTTGTCCCAAGAACAAAAAGATTCTATTTTTAATTCTGTTAAAAATGAGAATAATATTCTTGTTGAGAATGCAATATATTCATTGGTTCTCACAATAATTGATCATTTTACAGGTAAGTTTACTGATAATGGAGATAATATTAGAACTCTCCTCAGTAATCTTAAATGTAAAACATTATCTGATTTTAGATGGTACAAAGATACTTTCTTAACTCGTATCTTTGAACTTGCTGACTGTAATAATAGTCACTGGAAAGCCAAATTTATTGATGGCCTTCCTAGTCTTTTTGCTGAAAGAGTTCGTAGAATTCTTAGGCGAGATAAGGTTTCTATACCTTATGAAGAATATACTTATGGTAATTTAATATCAACTTGTGTACAAGAAGGTTTAGCCTTATGTAATGAGTTGAAATTAAATAACCAGATTAGAAAGCAAAATTTGCTTGAGAAAAAACAACTTGGCCAATTTTGTGGTCAATTTGGTATGGAAATTCCTCATAAGGGGAAGAAACGTCCTTCTAAAGATATTAGAGAAGGAAAACTTTCTAAAAGAAAGAAAAGATATTATTCTGATAGGAAAAGAGAATTGAAAAAATCTAGATCATCTTTTTATAAAAAAGATAAAAGAAATAAAAAAGAATTTTCTATTATATGTAGAAAATGCAAAAAACCTGGTCATTATGCTAACCAGTGTTGGGCTAAAGATAAGATTAAAGCTCTTGAAATGGATGATGATTTAAAAGAAAAAATTTGTAAAATTGTTTTAGATTCTGACAATAATAAATCAGAAAGTTCAGATACTGAATACTCAGAATCTGATGTTTCTGAAGATCTTCAACTTCTTGATAATGAATCTTTATTATCAGAAAGTGAAGATTGTGATGCATGTATACAAGGACAACCTTGTATTCGTCCTTTACAAGAAGTCAGTAATACTGATAATAATAATGATGAGTTTTATAAACTTATGTCTCAATTTCAAGATCTTAATTTAAGTGTCTTGACTAATGATAATATATTAGAATTTCTTAAAAGGATTAAAGATCCTAATTTAAGAACTAATATTATTGATCAATTGGAAGATATTCCATCTACTAGTAATACTAGTCAAACTGTTTCTCAGAATACTGAGAATTCATACTCTATGTCCGAAGTTAATAAGCTTCTTAGACAGAAGTATGAAAAACAAAATCCTATTTCTACTCAGGATTTAGTTCATGAGATTAATAATCTTAAGAATGAAATAAAAAATCTTTATAAGATTAATGATAATTTTCATGAAAGACTTTCTTTATTAGAAAGAAATAAAGAAAAAGAGAATGATAATATTCTTGATGATTCTATTGAGCATTTTATGCCATTAGAAAAAAATTATCTTTCTACTATTTCTATGATGATATCTCAGAAGTGGTATACTAAAATCACTCTTATTATTAAAAATCATAAAATGAATTTTATTGCTATGATTGATAGTGGTGCTGATTTAAATGTCATACAGGAAGGATTAATTCCTACTAGATATTTTTATAAAACCACTCATTCACTTTCACATGCTGGAGGTGAACGTCTTGATATTAGTTTCAAGATTCCAAAAGCATATATTTGCAAAGATAATTGTTGTATTTCAACAAGTTTTCTTCTTGCTAAAGATATTTCAAGCCAACTTATATTAGGCTTACCTTTTATTTATAAAATTTATCCATTAACCATTGTTAATGAAAAAGGGTTAACTGGAACCTTTGAAGGAAAACCCATAACTTTTGATTTTATTACAAAACCTGTTCATAAAGTTCTAAATGAACTACAAGAACAGATTGAAAGAAAAACCTTTCAAATAAATTCTTTAAAAGAAGAAGTGAGTTTTCTAACTATTGAAGAAAAACTCAAAAATCCTAAATTACAGGAAAAAATAAAACTTATTAATAATAAGTTTTCTGTTGATATTTGTAATGATTTACCAAATGCTTTTTGGGATAGAAAAAAGCATATAATTTATCTTCCTTATGAAGAAGATTTTAAAGAAAAGGATATTCCTACCAAGGCAAGACCTTGTCAAATGAACTCTGAATATTTAGAGTTATGTAAAAAAGAGATTGAATCTCTTTTACAAAAGAAGTTAATAACTCCTTCAAAATCTCCTTGGTCATGCACTGCATTTTATGTTAATAAACATTCTGAGCAGGAACGAGGAGTTCCTAGGCTTGTTATTAATTATAAGCCATTAAATAAAGTGTTAAAATGGATTAGACATCCTATTCCTAACAAGAAGGATCTTCTTGATAGACTAGTTAATGCATTAGTCTTTTCTAAATTTGATTTAAAATCTGGATTTTGGCAGATTCAAATTAATGAATCTGATAGATATAAAACTGCCTTCAATGTTCCATTTGGACATTATGAATGGACAGTTATGCCATTTGGATTAAAAAATGCTCCTTCAGAATTTCAACAAATTATGAATGACATTTTTAATCCATTTAGCAATTTTATCATCGTTTATATTGATGATATTCTTGTCTTTTCTAAAGACATTGAAACCCACTTTAAACATTTAAATATGTTTAAAGATATTGTTATTAAAAATGGCCTTGTTATTTCAAAGCCAAAAATGATTTTATTTCAATCTAGTATTAGATTTCTTGGTCATATTATTGACAAAGGAAATATTATTCCTATTCAAAGAAGTATTGAATTTGGAAATAAATTTCCAGATATCATTACTGATAAAACCCAATTACAAAGATTTTTAGGAAGTTTAAATTATATTTCTTCCTATATTAAAAACCTTAATGATGATACTGCTATCTTATATGATAGATTAAAAAAGAATCCTAAACCTTGGAATGAAAATCATACCAAGGCTGTAAAAAGGATTAAGGAAAAGGTTAAAAACCTTCCATGTCTTATGTTAGCAAATCCCTTATGGGATAAAATTGTTGAAACCGATGCTTCTGATATTGGTTATGGAGGAATCCTTAAACAGGTTGATCCCCATAAAAAACAAGAATATCTTGTTCGATTTTATTCTGGGAAGTGGAATAATTCTCAGAAAAATTATTCAACAGTGGCTAAAGAAATTCTTGCCATTGTTAAATGTGTATTAAAATTTCAGGATGATTTATATAATCAGAAATTTATAATTAAAACTGATTGTAATTCTGCAAAATTCATGTTTCAAAAAGATTTTAAACATGATGTTTCAAAGCAGATGTTTGCCAGATGGCAATCTCATCTTGCTCCATTTGATTTTGATATTGTTTATAAAAAAGGCATTGATAATTATTTGCCTGATTTTTTAACTCGTGAATATTTGCAGGAATGAGTTATCCTGATAGAGGAGCATCTTCCTCTCATAGAGGAAGAGGATATCAACCACCTGGAAGAGGTGATCTTTCCTCTTATAGAGGAAGAGGAGGAAGGGGTTATAACCCTCAATCCAGAACAATTGTGCAATATGGCAAGCAAAAGCTTGTTGCTCAAAATATTGCAAATATCGGAGGTAATACTTCTGATCTTGAAAATGAGTTTCAAGAATTCTTGAAACAAAAACAAAAGCAAAAAGAGAGTGATATCTCTCCTGAGGAAACTCAAACTTCTTATGCTAATATAGCAAAAGAAGATGATTTTGAAAAAATGTTTGTCGAAAATTCTGATCGACAACTTATTCTTCTAATAGAAGAAAGAGATATTCAATGGGCTAATAGTCCTTGGACCATTATGGAAAGATATCTTTCTAACACGTCATACGTGTATGGGTCTTATAAACAGAGAGGTTTTTATGAAAATCTCCTTCTCTCCACTAATAGTGTTGAGATCAATCATTTCGCTTCTGGCGAAAGAGGAAAAGATTATAACTTTTCCAAAATAATTATCAAAAAGATTATATCTTTTGAAGAATGGGGTATATCTCCATTAGCAGAAAAAGAATTCTTTTATGAGCTTAATAAGCAAACTTTTAAATTCAATTACTTCGATTATATTGAAGCATTTGAAAAAACTCTCTTATATGAGAACAAGAGGCATAAACACTCTTGGTTTATTAAAGTTTGTGAAATTATATTTCATAAACCAATTCCAAATTGGTTCTTTACTTGGTGGAGAACTTTTGGACCTTCGGCAAAAATTTTGCCAGACCTGTTTTATGGTCTTATGAAAGACTGGATATCAGTCTCCCCTGTTATACAGGGAAAATCTTCTGAAAATTTCATTGAAGGAAAGACTACTTGTCTTTTCTTTATTGAATTTGGAATTCCATGGATATGGAAATGGACTCCATCAGTTGGTTATACTAGCTATGGTGCTCCTTGTCTTTGGCGTATCAGCCAATGCAAATTCTGGGATAAAATGATGAGAATTGACCCAGAAACCGGGAAATTACACTCGGAAGAAACATTTGATAAAATCAATGAAAAGATCAAAGCTTATAAGCAAGATCTTAAAGAAAAAGAAAAAGAAAAAGAAGAGGATAATATTAGTCCTTTCAAAATAATTTCCCAGAAATATTCTGGGATTCTTTCACAGAAACAGATGATTGAGCTATTTGTTTCTGAAATGAAAAAAGATATTTCTAGAAATCTTTGTTCAGATTCAAAATCTGATACCTCAATGAGGTCAGAATCTAGTGAAAATCAATTCACTAGTATTTTTCAAGACTCACAGGATCCAAAGGATGATATCCCAGATTCGGCTTTATTCGAAGCCTTAGAAGAGCTTAAAGACTCCTTCACCACAGAGAAAAAATGAATTCAGATCATTTTTTAATTTGTCCAAGGTGTTTCTGTTATAATAAATGGAAACAAAATATTGATGATATTTGGAAAAATTGCAGACAAGAATCCCTTTTTCTCCTTTCAAATGAAGTTTTTGACCCAGCAAACCAAAGCATTCAACTGGGAAAAAATTGTGCAAAAGTTGTTAGGATTCATAATCATGCTTGGGAATCAATGGATTTTCAAGATAACAAGTTCAAAAGATGCATGGAGAAATATCCTCCACAGACTGGATGCAGTTATCAAATTATTAAAACAGGATTCTGGAAAGCAAGATTTGAAAATATTGGCTTCAAGAAACAAGATTGAAGAATTCTTCTCTTCCCGACACATTACAGTGACATATTAGTCACCAGACAAGAATAATGACATATTTGTCATTATTGCTTTTATAAAGCAGCTTTATTTTTTGACTTTTGTAAAAGTTTTTACTATTTATTTTTCATTTTGGAATCCGAGGTTTCATGTCCGGCTCTTCCCTCTATAAATAGGTTGTTTTTATTTTTGAGGAGGCACGCTGGTGTTAACCGCCTCTCTTTCTTCTCTCTCCAATCACTCTCTCCCTTGTAATTATCAAGCCTCAAGATCAATAAAATTATTCTGATTACAACTTAAGTGTAAGTTATTTTAAATTTTTATTTTCTGTTTTTATTTTTATTTTTGTATTAGGAAGCCGCCTAATATGGCTGGCTAGATCATAGTGTTAGATCATAGTATGGCTATTCATATTCCTACTAACATGGATCCAGATCTATTGATGATTCTGGAAACATGATTTAAATCAAATAACTAAAATCAATGGTAGGATTTGTGAGGTTTGAATCAGGTTTGAGTTAACCTAAGGTGTATAAGCCGACTTCGTGCCCTTGTTGCCGTAATGCCGAGTGAAGGCGCAGGCGTTTGTGGGGTTTTTCTTGTCAGCTTATATTACTAAGGGGGTCCTCAGTAATAAGTCCTGAATTCAGTAAAAAGGATCTTTGATCTTTGTGTTCCTTACATGTCTATTGTTGATCTTAGTCTGTATGATTTGGGTCATACCCATCCTGGGTCTAAGATGGTAAAATTCCTGTTGTTAATAATAGATTACAACAGATAATTCAGAATAATGAAGGATCAGTGCAAATTAAATTTGCTTCTGATCAAAGGAAGATGATAACTTCTTCGAGATCATTAATTAGATCTCAATCAAATCATACTTTTATTTCCCCTCTTCAATATGATGTGGATATTCCACAGACTTCTAGAGCATCAACATCTTCTTATTTTCAAGAGGATGATAAATCTCAAGAAGATCATAATGAAGAAATTATTATAGATAAAAATAAAATTTTACATAGTAATGTTTATAACATTAAAGATACTGATACTGTATCTCAAATGAATTTTACAATTTAATTATGATTAATACATCAAAATTAGATTTTACTAAAGGATCTGCTGTTAGAAAGCAGATAAATGATGAATTTTATTTATCCAAATGGGAGCCATTTAGAGAATGGTATTTTAAAAGTTTTACTAAAAAAGAATATGATTTCTTTTTAGAAAAATTTTATGAGTTCTGTAAAGAAAAAAATGAAATAATATATTTCATTCCTTGGTTTTTTCAAACCTTTATTACTGAATATATTTCAGTAATGGAAAGAAGTTATAAACTTTCAAATGGACAGATTCAAAAATCTGTTTTTCCTCCACAGCAAACTTTTCAAATTGAAAAGAATGATAAGTCTTTAAATTTTACGGCTTTTTCAAAAATATTTGAAACAAATATGCTTCCTATTACTACAAAGCATATAAATCAATTGATTGAAAATCAGAATTTTACAAATTTGTATTTAACTATTCTTGGTGAAGAAATGATATCTCTTCATGATAGAGTTGAAAAAATAATTTCAGCTATTAATCAGATAAAACCTGATGTTCATATTGAAAAGAAGAAAGAAGTAGATATTTCTTCTATTGCTTCTTCTTCTATTCAATCTCCTCCTTTAATAAAGGATTTTAAACTTAAATCTTCAGTTTCTGATTTGGAAAAATTATTACAAGAAAAGTTTAAAAATCTGAATATTTCAGCCTTAAATGATGAAGAAGAATTTTCTCCTTCTACCTCTTTTGTTAATAATACAGAAGAGATTAATAAAATGAAATGGGCAGATAGACCCACACAAAATAGGTATTATTATAATAGACCTTCTCCTGCTGATGTTCTACTTGAAGAACAAGAATATTTTTTTTCTAATAATTATAATGGAAAAGGTATTTATGAATGGAATTTAGATGGATGCACTGATAGGCACATCTATAATTTAGCACACCGTATGATGATGTATAGTACTGTGTGTAAAGTATCTGGTAATACAGATAAAAATATTGCTATTATGATAGTTGCAGGTTTCACTGGCCAACTTAAAGGTTGGTGGGATAATTATTTGTCCCAAGAACAAAAAGATTCTATTTTTAATTCTGTTAAAAATGAGAATAATATTCTTGTTGAGAATGCAATTTATTCATTG
The DNA here is from genome assembly GCA_028749325.2 of Caryopteris x clandonensis. NCBI lineage: Eukaryota > Viridiplantae > Streptophyta > Magnoliopsida > Lamiales > Lamiaceae > Caryopteris > Caryopteris x clandonensis. Next base: position 818,793 of record JAPYKT020000021.1, read on the forward strand.
GTTCTCACAATAATAGATCATTTTACAGGTAAGTTTACTGATAATGGAAATAATATTATAACTCTCCTCAGTAATCTTAAATGTAAAACATTATCTGATTTTAGATGGTACAAAGATACTTTCTTAACTCGTATCTTTGAACTTGCTGACTGTAATAATAGTCACTGGAAAGCCAAATTTATTGATGGCCTTCCTAGTCTTTTTGCTGAAAGAGTTCGTAGAATTCTTAGGCGTGATAAGGTTTCTATACCTTATGAAGAATATACTTATGGTAATTTAATATCAACTTGTGTACAAGAAGGTTTAGCCTTATGTAATGAGTTGAAATTAAATAACCAGATTAGAAAGCAAAATTTGCTTGAGAAAAAACAACTTGGCCAATTTTGTGGTCTATTTGGTATGGAAATTCCTCATAAGGGGAAGAAACGTCCTTCTAAAGATATTAGAGAAGGAAAACTTTCTAAAAGAAAGAAAAGATATTATTCTGATAGGAAAAGAGAATTGAAAAAATCTAGATCATCTTTTTATAAAAAAGATAAAAGAAATAAAAAAGAATTTTCTATTATATGTAGAAAATGTAAAAAACCTGGTCATTATGCTAACCAGTGTTGGGCTAAAGATAAGATTAAAGCTCTTGAAATGGATGATGATTTAAAAGAAAAAATTTGTAAAATTGTTTTAGATTCTGACAATAATAAATCAGAAAGTTAAGATACTGAATATTCAGAATCTGATGTTTCTGAAGATCTTCAACTTCTTGATAATGAATCTTTATTATTAGAAAGTGAAGATTGTGACGCATGTATACAAGGACAACCTTGTATTCGTCCTTTACAAGAAGTCAGTAATACTGATAATAATAAAGATGAGTTTTATAAACTTATGTCTCAATTTCAAGATCTTAATTTAAGTGTCTTGACAAATGATAATATATTAGAATTTCTTAAAAGGATTAAAGATCCTAATTTAAGAACTAATATTATTGATCAATTGGAAGATATTCCGTCTACTAGTAATACTAATCAAACCATTTCTCAGAAGACTGAGAATTCATATTCCATGTCTGAAGTTAATAAACTTCTTAGACAGAAGTATGAAAAACAAAATCCTATTTCTCCTCAGGATTTAGTTCATGAGATTAATAATCTTAAAAATGAAATAAAAAATCTTTACAAGATTAATGATAATTTTCATCAAAGACTTTCTTTATTAGAAAGTAATAAAGAAAAAGATATTGAGAATATTCTTGATGATTCTATTGAGCATTTTATGCCATTAGAAAAAAATTATCTTTCTACTATTTCTATGATGATATCTCAGAAGTGGTATACTAAGATTACTCTCATTATTAAAAATCATAAAATGAATTTTATTGCTATGATTGATAGTGGTGCTGATTTAAATGTCATACAGGAAGGATTAATTCCTACTAGATATTTTCATAAAACCACTCATTCACTTTCACATGCTGGAGGTGAACGTCTTGATATTAGTTTCAAGATTCCAAAAGCATATATTTGCAAAGATAATTGTTGTATTTCAACAAGTTTTCTTCTTGCTAAAGATATTTCAAGCCAACTTATATTAGGCTTACCTTTTATTTATAAAATTTATCCATTAACTATTGTTAATGAAAAAGGGTTAACTGGAACATTTGAAGGAAAACCCATAACTTTTGATTTTATTACAAAACCTGTTCATAAAGTTCTAAATGAACTACAAGAACAGATTGATAGAAAAACCTTTCAAATCAATTCTTTAAAAGAAGAAGTGAGTTTTCTGACTATTGATGAAAAACTTAAAAATCCTAAATTACAGGAAAAAATAAAACTTATTAATAATAAGTTTTGTGTTGATATTTGTAATGATTTACCAAATGCTTTTTGGGATAGAAAAAAGCATATAATTTATCTTCCTTATGAAGAAGATTTTAAAGAAAAGGATATTCCTACCAAGGCAAGACCTTGTCAAATGAACTCTGAATATTTAGAGTTATGTAAAAAAGAGATTCAATCTCTTTTACAAAAGAAGTTAATAACTCCTTCAAAATCTCCTTGGTCATGCACTGCATTTTATGTTAATAAACATTCTGAGCAGGAACGAGGAGTTCCTAGGCTTGTTATAAACTATAAGCCATTAAATAAAGTGTTAAAATGGATTATACATCCTATTCCCAACAAGAAGGATCTTCTTGACAGACTAGTTAATGCATTAGTCTTTTCTAAATTTGATTTAAAATCTGGATTTTGGCAGATTCAAATTAATGAATCTGATAGATATAAAACTGCCTTCAATGTTCCATTCGGACATTATGAATGGACAGTTATGCCATTTGGATTAAAAAATGCTCCTTCAGAATTTCAACAAATTATGAATGACATCTTTAATCCATTTAGCAATTTTATCATCGTTTATATTGATGATATTCTTGTCTTTTCTAAAGATATTGAAACTCACTTTAAACATTTAAATATGTTTAAAGATATTGTGATTAAAAATGGTCTTGTTATTTCAAAGCCAAAAATGATTTTATTTCAATCTAATATTAGATTTCTGGGTCATATTATTGACAAAGGAAATATTATTCCTATTCAAAGAAGTATTGAATTTGGAAATAAATTTCCAGATATCATTACTGATAAAACCCAATTACAAAGATTTTTAGGAAGTTTAAATTATATTTCTTCTTATATTAAAAACCTTAATTATGATACTGCTATCTTATATGATAGATTAAAAAAGAATCCTAAACCTTGGAATGAAAATCATACCAAGGCTGTAAAAAGAATTAAGGAAAAGGTTAAAAACCTTCCATGTCTTATGTTAGGAAATCCCTTATGGGATAAAATTGTTGAAACCGATGCTTCTGATATTGGTTATGGAGGAATCCTTAAACAGGTTGATCCCCATAAAAAACAAGAATATCTTGTTCGATTTTATTCTGGGAAGTGGAATAATTCTCAGAAAAATTATTCAACAGTGGCTAAAGAAATTCTTGCCATCGTTAAATGTGTATTAAAATTTCAGGATGATTTATATAATCAGAAATTTATAATTAAAACTGATTGTAATTCTGCAAAATTTATGTTTCAAAAAGATTTTAAACATGATGTTTCAAAGCAGATGTTTGCCAGATGGCAATCTCATCTTGCTCCATTTGATTTTAATATTGTTTATAAAAAAGGCATTGATAATTATTTGCCTGATTTTTTAACTCGTGAATATTTGCAGGAATGAGTTATCCTGATAGAGGAGCATCTTCCTCTCATAGAGGAAGAGGATATCAAACACCTGGAAGGGGTGATCTTTCCTCTTATAGAGGAAGAGGAGGAAGGGGTTATAACCCTCAATCCAGAACAATTGTGCAATATGGCAAGCAAAAGCTTGTTGCTCAAAATATTGCAAATATCGGAGGTAATACTTCTGATCTTGAAAATGAGTTTCAAGAATTCTTGAAACAAAAACAAAAGCAAAAAGAGAGTGATATCTCTCCTGAGGAAACTCAAACTTCTTATGCTAATATAGCAAAAGAAGATGATTTTGAAAAAATGTTTGTCGAAAATTCTGATCGACAACTTATTCTTCTAATAGAAGAAAGAGATATTCAATGGGCTAATAGTCCTTGGACCATTATGGAAAGATATCTTTCTAACACGTCATATGTGTATGGGTCTTATAAACAGAGAGGTTTTTATGAAAATCTCCTTCTCTCCACTAATAGTGTTGAGATCAATCATTTCGCTTCTGGCGAAAGAGGAAAAGATTATAACTTTTCCAAAATAATTATCAAAAAGATTATATCTTTTGAAGAATGGGGTATATCTCCATTAGCAGAAAAAGAATTCTTTTATGAGCTTAATAAGCAAACTTTTAAATTCAATTACTTCGATTATATTGAAGCATTTGAAAAAACTCTCTTATATGAGAACAAGAGGCATAAACACTCTTGGTTTATTAAAGTTTGTGAAATTATATTTCATAAACCAATTCCAAATTGGTTCTTTACTTGGTGGAGAACTTTTGGACCTTCGGCAAAAATTTTGCCAGACCTGTTTTATGGTCTTATGAAAGACTGGATATCAGTCTCCCCTGTTATACAGGGAAAATCTTCTGAAAATTTCATTGAAGGAAAGACTACTTGTCTTTTCTTTATTGAATTTGGAATTCCATGGATATGGAAATGGACTCCATCAGTTGGTTATACTAGCTATGGTGCTCCTTGTCTTTGGCGTATCAGCCAATGCAAATTCTGGGATAAAATGATGAGAATTGACCCAGAAACCGGGAAATTACACTCGGAAGAAACATTTGATAAAATCAATGAAAAGATCAAAGCTTATAAGCAAGATCTTAAAGAAAAGGAAAAAGAAAAAGAAGAGGATAATATTAGTCCTTTCAAAATAATTTCCCAGAAATATTCTGGGATTCTTTCACAGAAACAGATGATTGAGCTATTTGTTTCTGAAATGAAAAAAGATATTTCTAGAAATCTTTGTTCAGATTCAAAATCTGATACCTCAATGAGGTCTGAATCTAGTGAAAATCAATTCACTAGTATACTTCAGGATGCACAGGATCCAGATGATGATGTTCCAGATCCGGCTCTTTTTGAGGCCCTTGAAGAGTTAAAAGACTCTTTTTCTACAGAAAAAAAATGATTATGGATCAAAACCATTATTTAAATTGTTCCAGATGTTTCTGTTTTCATCAATGGAAACAGATTATTGATGATATTTGGAATCAATGTAGAGAAGAATCTATTTCTTTACTTGTTCAAGAATTTTGTAATGAAGAACAACTTGATCAAAATTGTGCAAAAGTTGTTAAAATTCATTGTCGTGCTTGGAAGAGGATGGAATTCCAAGACAACAAATTCAAGAGATGCATGGAAAAATATTCCTATACATCTTCATGTTTTTCTCAATCTTTCCTTCTGGGTTTTTGGAAGCTCAGATTCTATAATGTTGGAATTAAAAGAGAACATATCTCTGCAGAAGATTACGATTCAGAAGAAAGTTGAAGATGAAGAATCAACAGTGACATATTAGTCACTAGACAAGGATTGTGACACATTTGTTATTTTCTGTTTTTATAAAGCAGCTTTACTGTTTTCTTTTTGACTTTTGTAAAGTTTTTACTATTCATTTTTGATTTTGAAATCCGGGGTTTCATGTCCGGCTCTTTCATTCTATTTATAGGTTGTTTTATTTTTGTTGAGGCACGCTGGTGTTAACCGCCTCTCTTTCTTCTCTCTCCAATCACTCTCTCCCTTGTAATTATCAAGCCTCAAGATCAATAAAATTATTCTGAGCACAATTTAAGTGTAAGTTATTTTAAATTTTTATTTTCTGTTTTTATTTTTATTTTTGTATTAGGAAGCCGCCTAATATGGCTGGCTAGATCATAGTGTTAGATCATAGTATGGCTATTCATATTCCTACTAACATGGATCCAGATCTATTGATGATTCTGGAAACATGATTTAAATCAAATAACTAAAATCAATGGTAGGATTTGTGAGGTTTGAATCAGGTTTGAGTTAACCTAAGGTGTATAAGCCGACTTCGTGCCCTTGTTGCCATAATGCCGAGTGAAGGCGCAGGCGTTTGTGGGGTTTTTCTTGTCAGCTTATATTACTAAGGGGGTCCTCAGTAATAAGTCCTGAATTCAGTAAAAAGGATCTTTGATCTTTGTGTTCCTTACATGTCTATTGTTGATCTTAGTCTGTATGATTTGGGTCATACCCATCCTGGGTCTAAGATGGTATGCCTGCGCCTTCACTCGGCATTACGGCAACAAGGGCACGAAGTCGGCTTATACACCTTAGGTTAACTCAAACCTGATTCAAACCTCACAAATCCTACCATTGATTTTAGTTATTTGATTTAAATCATGTTTCCAGAATCATCAATAGATCTGGATCCATGTTAGTAGGAATATGAATAGCCATACTATGATCTATCACTATGATCTAGCCAGCCATATTAGGCGGCTTCCTAATACAAAAATAAAAATAAAAACAGAAAATAAAAATTTAAAATAACTTACACTTAAGTTGTAATCAGAATAATTTTATTGATCTTGAGGCTTGATAATTACAAGGGAGAGAGTGATTGGAGAGAGAAGAAAGAGAGGCGGTTAACACCAGCGTGCCTCAACAAAAATAAAACAACCTATAAATAGAATGAAAGAGCCGGACATGAAACCCCGGATTTCAAAATCAAAAATGAATAGTAAAAACTTTACAAAAGTCAAAAAGAAAACAGTAAAGCTGCTTTATAAAAACAGAAAATGACAAATGTGTCACAATCCTTGTCTAGTGACTAATATGTCACTGTTGATTCTTCATCTTCAACTTTCTTCTGAATCGTAATCTTCTGCAGAGATATGTTCTCTTTTAATTCCAACATTATAGAATCTGAGCTTCCAAAAACCCAGAAGGAAAGATTGAGAAAAACATGAAGATGTATAGGAATATTTTTCCATGCATCTCTTGAATTTGTTGTCTTGGAATTCCATCCTCTTCCAAGCACGACAATGAATTTTAACAACTTTTGCACAATTTTGATCAAGTTGTTCTTCATTACAAAATTCTTGAACAAGTAAAGAAATAGATTCTTCTCTACATTGATTCCAAATATCATCAATAATCTGTTTCCATTGATGAAAACAGAAACATCTGGAACAATTTAAATAATGGTTTTGATCCATAATCATTTTTTTTCTGTAGAAAAAGAGTCTTTTAACTCTTCAAGGGCCTCAAAAAGAGCCGGATCTGGAACATCATCATCTGGATCCTGTGCATCCTGAAGTATACTAGTGAATTGATTTTCACTAGATTCAGACCTCATTGAGGTATCAGATTTTGAATCTGAACAAAGATTTCTAGAAATATCTTTTTTCATTTCAGAAACAAATAGCTCAATCATCTGTTTCTGTGAAAGAATCCCAGAATATTTCTGGGAAATTATTTTGAAAGGACTAATATTATCCTCTTCTTTTTCTTTTTCCTTTTCTTTAAGATCTTGCTTATAAGCTTTGATCTTTTCATTGATTTTATCAAATGTTTCTTCCGAGTGTAATTTCCCGGTTTCTGGGTCAATTCTCATCATTTTATCCCAGAATTTGCATTGGCTGATACGCCAAAGACAAGGAGCACCATAGCTAGTATAACCAACTGATGGAGTCCATTTCCATATCCATGGAATTCCAAATTCAATAAAGAAAAGACAAGTAGTCTTTCCTTCAATGAAATTTTCAGAAGATTTTCCCTGTATAACAGGGGAGACTGATATCCAGTCTTTCATAAGACCATAAAACAGGTCTGGCAAAATTTTTGCCGAAGGTCCAAAAGTTCTCCACCAAGTAAAGAACCAATTTGGAATTGGTTTATGAAATATAATTTCACAAACTTTAATAAACCAAGAGTGTTTATGCCTCTTGTTCTCATATAAGAGAGTTTTTTCAAATGCTTCAATATAATCGAAGTAATTGAATTTAAAAGTTTGCTTATTAAGCTCATAAAAGAATTCTTTTTCTGCTAATGGAGATATACCCCATTCTTCAAAAGATATAATCTTTTTGATAATTATTTTGGAAAAGTTATAATCTTTTCCTCTTTCGCCAGAAGCGAAATGATTGATCTCAACACTATTAGTGGAGAGAAGGAGATTTTCATAAAAACCTCTCTATTTATAAGACCCATACACGTATGACGTGTTAGAAAGATATCTTTCCATAATGGTCCAAGGACTATTAGCCCATTTAATATCTCTTTCTTCTATTAGAAGAATAAGTTGTCGATCAGAATTTTCGACAAACATTTTTTCAAAATCATCTTCTTTTGCTATATTAGCATAAGAAGTTTGAGTTTCCTCAGGAGAGATATCACTCTCTTTTTGTTTTTGTTTTTGTTTCAAGAATTCTTGAAACTCATTTTCAAGATCAGAAGTATTACCTCCGATATTTGCAATATTTTGAGCAACAAGCTTTTGCTTGCCATATTGCACAATTGTTCTGGATTGAGGGTTATAACCCCTTCCTCCTCTTCCTCTATAAGAGGAAAGATCACCCCTTCCAGGTGTTTGATATCCTCTTCCTCTATGAGAGGAAGATGCTCCTCTATCAGGATAACTCATTCCTGCAAGTATTCACGAGTTAAGAAGTCAGGCAAATAATTATCAATGCCCTTTTTATAAACAATATCAAAATCAAATGGAGCAAGATGAGATTGCCATCTGGCAAACATCTACTTTGAAACATCATGTTTAAAATCTTTTTGAAACATAAATTTTGCAGAATTACAATCAGTTTTAATTATAAATTTCTGATTATATAAATCATCCTGAAATTTTAATACACATTTAACGATGGCAAGAATTTCTTTAGCCACTGTTGAATAATTTTTCTGAGAATTATTCCACTTCCCAGAATAAAATCGAACAAGATATTCTTGTTTTTTATGGGGATCAACCTGTTTAAGGATTCCTCCATAACCAATATCAGAAGCATCGGTTTCAACAATTTTATCCCATAAGGGATTTGCTAACATAAGACATGGAAGGTTTTTAACCTTTTCCTTAATTCTTTTTACAGCCTTGGTATGATTTTCATTCCAAGGTTTAGGATTCTTTTTTAATCTATCATATAAGATAGCAGTATCATCATTAAGGTTTTTAATATAAGAAGAAATATAATTTAAACTTCCTAAAAATCTTTGTAATTGGGTTTTATCAGTAATGATATCTGGAAATTTATTTCCAAATTCAATACTTCTTTGAATAGGAATAATATTTCCTTTATCAATAATATGACCAAGAAATCTAATACTAGATTGAAATAAAATCATTTTTGGCTTCGAAATAACAAGGCCATTTTTAATAACAATATCCTTAAACATATTTAAATGTTTAAAATGAGTTTCAATGTCTTTAGAAAAGACAAGAATATCATCAATATAAACGATGATAAAATTGCTAAATGGATTAAAGATGTCATTCATAATTTGTTGAAATTCTGAAGGAGCATTTTTTAATCCAAATGGCATAACTGTCCATTCATAATGTCCGAATGGAACATTGAAGGCAGTTTTATATCTATCAGATTCATTAATTTGAATCTGCCAAAATCCAGATTTTAAATCAAATTTAGAAAAGACTAATGCATTAACTAGCCTATCAAGAAGATCCTTCTTGTTGGGAATAGGATGTCTAATCCATTTTAAAATTTTATTTAATGGCTTATAGTTTATAACAAGCCTAGGAACTCCTCGTTCCTGCTCAGAATGTTTATTAACATAAAATGCAGTGCATGACCAAGGAGATTTTGAAGGAGTTATTAACTTCTTTTGTAAAAGAGATTGAATCTCTTTTTTACATAACTCTAAATATTCAGAGTTCATTTGACAAGGTCTTGCCTTGGTAGGAATATCCTTTTCTTTAAAATCTTCTTCATAAGGAAGATAAATTATATGCTTTTTTCTATCCCAAAAAGCATTTGGTAAATCATTACAAATATCAACAGAAAACTTATTATTAATAAGTTTTATTTTTTCCTGTAATTTAGGATTTTTAAGTTTTTCATCAATAGTCAGAAAACTCACTTCTTCTTTTAAAGAATTGATTTGAAAGGTTTTTCTATCAATCTGTTCTTGTAGTTCATTTAGAACTTTATGAACAGGTTTTGTAATAAAATCAAAAGTTATGGGTTTTCCTTCAAAGGTTCCAGTTAACCCTTTTTCATTAACAATGGTTAATGGATAAATTTTATAAATAAAAGGTAAGCCTAATATAAGTTGGCTTGAAATATCTTTAGCAAGAAGAAAACTTGTTGAAATACAACAATTATCTTTGCAAATATATGCTTTTGGAATCTTGAAACTAATATCAAGACGTTCACCTCCAGCATGTGAAAGTGAATGAGTGGTTTTATGAAAATATCTAGTAGGAATTAATCCTTCCTGTATGACATTTAAATCAGCACCACTGTCAATCATAGCAATAAAATTCATTTTATGATTTTTAATAATAAGAGTAATCTTAGTGTACCACTTCTGAGATATCATCATAGAAATAGTAGAAAGATAATTTTTTTCTAATGGCATAAAATGCTCAATAGAATCATCAAGAATATTATCATTCTCTTTTTCTTTATTTTTTTCTAATAAAGAAAGTCTTTCATGAAAATTATCATTAATCTTATAAAGATTTTTTATTTCATTTTTAAGATTATCAATCTCATAAACTAAATCCTGAGGAGAAATAGGATTTTGTTTTTCATACTTCTGTCTAAGAAGTTTATTAACTTCAGACATGGAATATGAATTCTCAGTCTTCTGAGAAATGGTTTGATTAGTATTACTAGTAGACGGAATATCTTCCAATTGATCAATAATATTAGTTCTTAAATTAGGATCTTTAATCCTTTTAAGAAATTCTAATATATTATCATTTGTCAAGACACTTAAATTAAGATCTTGAAATTGAGACATAAGTTTATAAAACTCATCTTTATTATTATCAGTATTACTGACTTCTTGTAAAGGACGAATACAAGGTTGTCCTTGTATACATGCGTCACAATCTTCACTTTCTGATAATAAAGATTCATTATCAAGAAGTTGAAGATCTTCAGAAACATCAGATTCTGAATATTCAGTATCTGAACTTTCTGATTTATTATTGTCAGAATCTAAAACAATTTTACAAATTTTTTCTTTTAAATCATCATCCATTTCAAGAGCTTTAATCTTATCTTTAGCCCAACACTGGTTAGCATAATGACCAGGTTTTTTACATTTTCTACATATAATAGAAAATTCTTTTTTTATTTCTTTTATCTTTTTTATAAAAAGATGATCTAGATTTTTTCAATTCTCTTTTCCTATCAGAATAATATCTTTTCTTTCTTTTAGAAAGTTTTCCTTCTCTAATATCTTTAGAAGGACGTTTCTTCCCCTTATGAGGAATTTCCATACCAAATTGACCACAAAATTGGCCAAGTTGTTTTTTCTCAAGCAAATTTTGCTTTCTAATCTGGTTATTTAATTTCAACTCATTACATAAGGCTAAACCTTCTTGTACACAAGTTGATATTAAATTACCATAAGTATATTCTTCATAAGGTATAGAAACCTTATCACGCCTAAGAATTCTACGAACTCTTTCAGCAAAAAGACTAGGAAGGCCATCAATAAATTTGGCTTTCCAGTGACTATTATTACAGTCAGCAAGTTCAAAGATACGAGTTAAGAAAGTATCTTTGTACCATCTAAAATCAGATAATGTTTTACATTTAAGATTACTGAGGAGAGTTCTAATATTATCTCCATTATCAGTAAACTTACCTGTAAAATGATCTATTATTGTGAGAACCAATGAATAAATTGCATTCTCAACAAGAATATTATTCTCATTTTTAACAGAATTAAAAATGGAATCTTTTTGTTCTTGGGACAAATAATTATCCCACCAACCTTTAAGTTGGCCAGTAAAACCTGCAACTATCATAATAGCAATATTTTTATCTGTATTACCAGATACTTTACACACAGTACTATACATCATCATACGGTGTGCTAAATTATAGATGTGCCTATCAGTGCATCCATCTAAATTCCATTCATAAATAACTTATTTGGTTTTATTTTTGGAATAGTCCATTTATTTAATAAATCTAAATTTTCAGGAATTTCATATTCCTCAATTCTAGTGTTTTTAACACTAGTTTTCTTATGAAATATATTCATAAATATGAAAAGTGTTAGATCATAGATGAACTAAAACATATTACTACTTACATGTCTATTGTTGATCTTAGTCTGTATGATTTGGGTCATACCCATCCTGGGTCTAAGATGGTATCAGAGCCATGGAAGTAGTAATATGTTTTAGTTCATCTATGATCTAACACTTTTCATATTTATGAATATATTTCATAAGAAAACTAGTGTTAAAAACACTAGAATTGAGGAATATGAAATTCCTGAAAATTTAGATTTATTAAATAAATGGACTATTCCAAAAATAAAACCAAATCTGGTTTATGAATTAGGAACCTTTGAGAAATTAGGTCTCAAACAGGTAGTCAAAACTACTGAGTCTGCTATATCTCTTAATGATAAAGAGATGACTATTCGTCTCTTAAATGAAAGAGATATTTTACCTTTTATGGATACACATAATTTTATTCATATAGGATGCATACAAATTGCATTTAGACCTTTGACTTTAGAAGGTCTTCCAGAAATGTTTATGGCAACTCTTAGAGATGCTAGAAATCTGGATTTTACCCATTCTATTATGGGAATGATTCAATCTAGTCTGGCACATGGTCCAGTCTATTTTGATGTTTATCCAAATTTTTCAGTTTCATTAACTGATAAGAATATATTGGATACTTTGACATTAAATGTCTGTACAGAAAATTATAACTATGTTATAGGAACAGAAGTTATATGTATCTGTTATCGTATTTATTTTAAACCATTATATACTCTTAATCCTATGTGTAAAAGAGTAGATAAAAAGTCTAATGAGACTATTTTAATTGAAACAAATTTTGGAAAATCTAATATTACTACTCGAAGAGCCATTAAATGGGAAGAAATTAAATTTCCAGAGCATTGGACTCTTACACAGGCTATGCCTAAAATTCCTGTTGTTAATAATAGATTACAACAGATAATTCAGAATAATGAAGGATCAGTGCAAATTAAATTTGCTTCTGATCAAAGGAAGATGATAACTTCTTCGAGATCATTAATTAGATCTCAATCAAATCATACTTTTATTTCCCCTCTTCAATATGATGTGGATATTCCACAGACTTCTAGAGCATCAACATCTTCTTATTTTCAAGAGGATGATAAATCTCAAGAAGATCATAATGAAGAAATTATTATAGATAAAAATAAAATTTTACATAGTAATGTTTATAACATTAAAGATACTGATACTGTATCTCAAATGAATTTTACAATTTAATTATGATTAATACATCAAAATTAGATTTTACTAAAGGATCTGCTGTTAGAAAGCAGATAAATGATGAATTTTATTTATCCAAATGGGAGCCATTTAGAGAATGGTATTTTAAAAGTTTTACTAAAAAAGAATATGATTTCTTTTTAGAAAAATTTTATGAGTTCTGTAAAGAAAAAAATGAAATAATATATTTCATTCCTTGGTTTTTTAAAACCTTTATTACTGAATATATTTCAGTAATGGAAAGAAGTTATAAACTCAGATAAAACCTGATGTTCATATTGAAAAGAAGAAAGAAGTAGATATTTCTTCTATTGCTTCTTCTTCTATTCAATCTCCTCCTTTAATAAAGGATTTTAAACTTAAATCTTCAGTTTCTGATTTGGAAAAATTATTACAAGAAAAGTTTAAAAATCTGAATATTTCAGCCTTAAATGATGAAGAAGAATTTTCTCCTTCTACCTCTTTTGTTAATAATACAGAAGAGATTAATAAAATGAAATGGGCAGATAGACCCACACAAAATAGGTATTATTATAATAGACCTTCTCCTGCTGATGTTCTACTTGAAGAACAAGAATATTTTTTTTCTAATAATTATAATGGAAAAAGTATTTATGAATGGAATTTAGATGGATGCACTGATAGGCACATCTATAATTTAGCACACCGTATGATGATGTATAGTACTGTGTGTAAAGTATCTGGTAATACAGATAAAAATATTGCTATTATGATAGTTGCAGGTTTCACTGGCCAACTTAAAGGTTGGTGGGATAATTATTTGTCCCAAGAACAAAAAGATTCTATTTTTAATTCTGTTAAAAATGAGAATAATATTCTTGTTGAGAATGCAATTTATTCATTGGTTCTCACAATAATAGATCATTTTACAGGTAAGTTTACTGATAATGGAGATAATATTAGAACTCTCCTCAGTAATCTTAAATGTAAAACATTATCTGATTTTAGATGGTACAAAGATACTTTCTTAACTCGTATCTTTGAACTTGCTGACTGTAATAATAGTCACTGGAAAGCCAAATTTATTGATGGCCTTCCTAGTCTTTTTGCTGAAAGAGTTCGTAGAATTCTTAGGCGTGATAAGGTTTCTATACCTTATGAAGAATATACTTATGGTAATTTAATATCAACTTGTGTACAAGAAGGTTTAGCCTTATGTAATGAGTTGAAATTAAATAACCAGATTAGAAAGCAAAATTTGCTTGAGAAAAAACAACTTGGCCAATTTTGTGGTCAATTTGGTATGGAAATTCCTCATAAGGGGAAGAAACGTCCTTCTAAAGATATTAGAGAAGGAAAACTTTCTAAAAGAAAGAAAAGATATTATTCTGATAGGAAAAGAGAATTGAAAAAATCTAGATCATCTTTTTATAAAAAAGATAAAAGAAATAAAAAAGAATTTTCTATTATATGTAGAAAATGTAAAAAACCTGGTCATTATGCTAACCAGTGTTGGGCTAAAGATAAGATTAAAGCTCTTGAAATGGATGATGATTTAAAAGAAAAAATTTGTAAAATTGTTTTAGATTCTGACAATAATAAATCAGAAAGTTCAGATACTGAATACTCAGAATCTGATGTTTCTGAAGATCTTCAACTTCTTGATAATGAATCTTTATTATCAGAAAGTGAAGATTGTGATGCATGTATACAAGGACAACCTTGTATTCGTCCTTTACAAGAAGTCAGTAATACTGATAATAATAATGATGAGTTTTATAAACTTATGTCTCAATTTCAAGATCTTAATTTAAGTGTCTTGACTAATGATAATATATTAGAATTTCTTAAAAGGATTAAAGATCCTAATTTAAGAACTAATATTATTGATCAATTGGAAGATATTCCATCTACTAGTAATACTAGTCAAACCATTTCTCAGAAGACTGAGAATTCATACTCTATGTCCGAAGTTAATAAGCTTCTTAGACAGAAGTATGAAAAACAAAATCCTATTTCTACTCAGGATTTAGTTCATGAGATTAATAATCTTAAGAATGAAATAAAAAATCTTTATAAGATTAATGATAATTTTCATGAAAGACTTTCTTTATTAGAAAGAAATAAAGAAAAAGAGAATGATAATATTCTTGATGATTCTATTGAGCATTTTATGCCATTAGAAAAAAATTATCTTTCTACTATTTCTATGATGATATCTCAGAAGTGGTATACTAAGATTACTCTTATTATTAAAAATCATAAAATGAATTTTATTGCTATGATTGATAGTGGTGCTGATTTAAATGTCATACAGGAAGGATTAATTCCTACTAGATATTTTCATAAAACCACTCATTCACTTTCACATGCTGGAGGTGAACGTCTTGATATTAGTTTCAAGATTCCAAAAGCATATATTTGCAAAGATAATTGTTGTATTTCAACAAGTTTTCTTCTTGCTAAAGATATTTCAAGCCAACTTATATTAGGCTTACCTTTTATTTATAAAATTTATCCATTAACTATTGTTAATGAAAAAGGGTTAACTGGAACCTTTGAAGGAAAACCCATAACTTTTGATTTTATTACAAAACCTGTTCATAAAGTTCTAAATGAACTACAAGAACAGATTGAAAGAAAAACCTTTCAAATCAATTCTTTAAAAGAAGAAGTGAGTTTTCTGACTATTGAAGAAAAACTTAAAAATCCTAAATTACAGGAAAAAATAAAACTTATTAATAATAAGTTTTCTGTTGATATTTGTAATGATTTACCAAATGCTTTTTGGGATAGAAAAAAGCATATAATTTATCTTCCTTATGAAGAAGATTTTAAAGAAAAGGATATTCCTACCAAGGCAAGACCTTGTCAAATGAACTCTGAATATTTAGAGTTATGTAAAAAAGAGATTGAATCTCTTTTACAAAAGAAGTTAATAACTCCTTCAAAATCTCCTTGGTCATGCACTGCATTTTATGTTAATAAACATTCTGAGCAGGAACGAGGAGTTCCTAGGCTTGTTATAAACTATAAGCCATTAAATAAAATTTTAAAATGGATTAGACATCCTATTCCCAACAAGAAGGATCTTCTTGATAGACTAGTTAATGCATTAGTCTTTTCTAAATTTGATTTAAAATCTGGATTTTGGCAGATTCAAATTAATGAATCTGATAGATATAAAACTGCCTTCAATGTTCCATTCGGACATTATGAATGGACAGTTATGCCATTTGGATTAAAAAATGCTCCTTCAGAATTTCAACAAATTATGAATGACATTTTTAATCCATTTAGCAATTTTATCATCGTTTATATTGATGATATTCTTGTCTTTTCTAAAGACATTGAAACTCACTTTAAACATTTAAATATGTTTAAAGATATTGTTATTAAAAATGGCCTTGTTATTTCAAAGCCAAAAATGATTTTATTTCAATCTAGTATTAGATTTCTTGGTCATATTATTGACAAAGGAAATATTATTCCTATTCAAAGAAGTATTGAATTTGGAAATAAATTTCCAGATATCATTACTGATAAAACCCAATTACAAAGATTTTTAGGAAGTTTAAATTATATTTCTTCTTATATTAAAAACCTTAATGATGATACTGCTATCTTATATGATAGATTAAAAAAGAATCCTAAACCTTGGAATGAAAATCATACCAAGGCTGTAAAAAGAATTAAGGAAAAGGTTAAAAACCTTCCATGTCTTATGTTAGCAAATCCCTTATGGGATAAAATTGTTGAAACCGATGCTTCTGATATTGGTTATGGAGGAATCCTTAAACAGGTTGATCCCCATAAAAAACAAGAATATCTTGTTCGATTTTATTCTGGGAAGTGGAATAATTCTCAGAAAAATTATTCAACAGTGGCTAAAGAAATTCTTGCCATTGTTAAATGTGTATTAAAATTTCAGGATGATTTATATAATCAGAAATTTATAATTAAAACTGATTGTAATTCTGCAAAATTCATGTTTCAAAAAGATTTTAAACATGATGTTTCAAAGCAGATGTTTGCCAGATGGCAATCTCATCTTGCTCCATTTGATTTTGATATTGTTTATAAAAAGGGCATTGATAATTATTTGCCTGACTTCTTAACTCGTGAATATTTGCAGGAATGAGTTATCCTGATAGAGGAGCATCTTCCTCTCATAGAGGAAGAGGATATCAAACACCTGGAAGGGGTGATCTTTCCTCTTATAGAGGAAGAGGAGGAAGGGGTTATAACCCTCAATCCAGAACAATTGTGCAATATGGCAAGCAAAAGCTTGTTGCTCAAAATATTGCAAATATCGGAGGTAATACTTCTGATCTTGAAAATGAGTTTCAAGAATTCTTGAAACAAAAACAAAAGCAAAAAGAGAGTGATATCTCTCCTGAGGAAACTCAAACTTCTTATGCTAATATAGCAAAAGAAGATGATTTTGAAAAAATGTTTGTCGAAAATTCTGATCGACAACTTATTCTTCTAATAGAAGAAAGAGATATTCAATGGGCTAAT
Source organism: Caryopteris x clandonensis (assembly GCA_028749325.2). Classification (NCBI taxonomy): domain Eukaryota; kingdom Viridiplantae; phylum Streptophyta; class Magnoliopsida; order Lamiales; family Lamiaceae; genus Caryopteris; species Caryopteris x clandonensis. The sequence continues at coordinate 836,261 of JAPYKT020000021.1, forward strand.
AGTCCTTGGACCATTATGGAAAGATATCTTTCTAACACGTCATACGTGTATGGGTCTTATAAACAGAGAGGTTTTTATGAAAATCTCCTTCTCTCCACTAATAGTGTTGAGATCAATCATTTCGCTTCTGGCGAAAGAGGAAAAGATTATAACTTTTCCAAAATAATTATCAAAAAGATTATATCTTTTGAAGAATGGGGTATATCTCCATTAGCAGAAAAAGAATTCTTTTATGAGCTTAATAAGCAAACTTTTAAATTCAATTACTTCGATTATATTGAAGCATTTGAAAAAACTCTCTTATATGAGAACAAGAGGCATAAACACTCTTGGTTTATTAAAGTTTGTGAAATTATATTTCATAAACCAATTCCAAATTGGTTCTTTACTTGGTGGAGAACTTTTGGACCTTCGGCAAAAATTTTGCCAGACCTGTTTTATGGTCTTATGAAAGACTGGATATCAGTCTCCCCTGTTATACAGGGAAAATCTTCTGAAAATTTCATTGAAGGAAAGACTACTTGTCTTTTCTTTATTGAATTTGGAATTCCATGGATATGGAAATGGACTCCATCAGTTGGTTATACTAGCTATGGTGCTCCTTGTCTTTGGCGTATCAGCCAATGCAAATTCTGGGATAAAATGATGAGAATTGACCCAGAAACCGGGAAATTACACTCGGAAGAAACATTTGATAAAATTAATGAAAAGATCAAAGCTTATAAGCAAGATCTTAAAGAAAAAGAAAAAGGAAAAGAAGAGGATAATATTAGTCCTTTCAAAATAATTTCCCAGAAATATTCTGGGATTCTTTCACAGAAACAGATGATTGAGCTATTTGTTTCTGAGATGAAAAAAGATATTTCTAGAAATCTTTGTTCAGATTCAAGATCTGATACCTCTATGAGGTCTGAATCTAGTGAAAATCAATTCACTAGTATTCTTCAGGATGCACAGGATCCAGATGATGATGTTCCATATCCTGCTTTATTTGAAGCCCTTGAAGAGTTAAAAGACTCTTTTTCTACAGAGAAAAAATGATTATGGAACAAAATCATTATCTAAATTGTTCCAGATGTTTCTGTTTTCATCAATGGAAACAAATTATTGACGATATTTGGAATCAATGTAGAGAAGAATCCATTTCTCTACTTGTTCAAGAATTTTGTAATAAAGAACAACTTGATCAAAATTGTGTAAAAGTTGTTAAAATTCATTGTCGTGCTTGGAAGAGGATGGAATTTCAAGACAATAAATTTAAAAGGTGTATGGAAAAATATTCCTATACATCTTCATATTTTTCTCAATCTTTCCTTCTGGGTTTTTGGAAGCTCAGATTCCATAATGTTGGAATCAAAAGAGAACATATCTCTGCAGAAGATTATGATTTAGAAGAAAGTTGAAGACGAAGAATCAACAGTGACATATTAGTCACCAAGACAAGTTGAAGACGAAGAATCAACAGTGACATATTAGTCACCAAGACAAGGATTGTGACATATTTGTCATTTTCTGTTTTTATAAAGCAGCTTTACTGTTTTCTTTTTGACTTTTGTAAAGTTTTTACTATTCATTTTTGTTTTTGAAATCCGGGGTTTCATGTCCGGCTCTTTCATTCTATAAATAGGTTGTTTTTTTTTAGAAGAGGCACGCTGGTGTTAACCGCCTCTCTTTCTTCTCTCTCCAATCACTCTCTCCCTTGTAATTATCAAGCCTCAAGATCAATAAAATTATTCTGATTACAACTTAAGTGTAAGTTATTTTAAATTTTTATTTTCTGTTTTTATTTTTATTTTTGTATTAGGAAGCCGCCTAATATGGCTGGCTAGATCATAGTGTTAGATCATAGTATGGCTATTCATATTCCTACTAACATGGATCCAGATCTATTGATGATTCTGGAAACATGATTTAAATCAAATAACTAAAATCAATGGTAGGATTTGTGAGGTTTGAATCAGGTTTGAGTTAACCTAAGGTGTATAAGCCGACTTCGTGCCCTTGTTGCCGTAATGCCGAGTGAAGGCGCAGGCGTTTGTGGGGTTTTTCTTGTCAGCTTATATTACTAAGGGGGTCCTCAGTAATAAGTCCTGAATTCAGTAAAAAGGATCTTTGATCTTTGTGTTCCTTACATGTCTATTGTTGATCTTAGTCTGTATGATTTGGGTCATACCCATCCTGGGTCTAAGATAAACTCAAACTTCTTATGCTAATATAGCAAAAGAAGATGATTTTGAAAAAATGTTTGTCGAAAATTCTGATCGACAACTTATTCTTCTAATAGAAGAAAGAGATATTCAATGGGCTAATAGTCCTTGGACCATTATGGAAAGATATCTTTCTAACACGTCATACGTGTATGGGTCTTATAAACAGAGAGGTTTTTATGAAAATCTCCTTCTCTCCACTAATAGTGTTGAGATCAATCATTTCGCTTCTGGCGAAAGAGGAAAAGATTATAACTTTTCCAAAATAATTATCAAAAAGATTATATCTTTTGAAGAATGGGGTATATCTCCATTAGCAGAAAAAGAATTCTTTTATGAGCTTAATAAGCAAACTTTTAAATTCAATTACTTCGATTATATTGAAGCATTTGAAAAAACTCTCTTATATGAGAACAAGAGGCATAAACACTCTTGGTTTATTAAAGTTTGTGAAATTATATTTCATAAACCAATTCCAAATTGGTTCTTTACTTGGTGGAGAACTTTTGGACCTTCGGCAAAAATTTTGCCAGACCTGTTTTATGGTCTTATGAAAGACTGGATATCAGTCTCCCCTGTTATACAGGGAAAATCTTCTGAAAATTTCATTGAAGGAAAGACTACTTGTCTTTTCTTTCTTTTAGAAAGTTTTCCTTCTCTAATATCTTTAGAAGGACGTTTCTTCCCCTTATGAGGAATTTCCATACCAAATTGACCACAAAATTGGCCAAGTTGTTTTTTCTCAAGCAAATTTTTCTTTCTAATCTGGTTATTTAATTTCAACTCATTACATAAGGCTAAACCTTCTTGTACACAAGTTGATATTAAATTACCATAAGTATATTCTTCATAAGGTATAGAAACCTTATCACGCCTAAGAATTCTACGAACTCTTTCAGCAAAAAGACTAGGAAGGCCATCAATAAATTTGGCTTTCCAGTGACTATTATTACAGTCAGCAAGTTCAAAGATACGAGTTAAGAAAGTATCTTTGTACCATCTAAAATCAGATAATGTTTTACATTTAAGATTACTGAGGAGAGTTCTAATATTATCTCCATTATCAGTAAACTTACCTGTAAAATGATCTATTATTGTGAGAACCAATGAATAAATTGCATTCTCAACAAGAATATTATTCTCATTTTTAACAGAATTAAAAATGGAATCTTTTTGTTCTTGGGACAAATAATTATCCCACCAACCTTTAAGTTGGCCAGTAAAACCTGCAACTATCATAATAGCAATATTTTTATCTGTATTACCAGATACTTTACACACAGTACTATACATCATCATACGGTGTGCTAAATTATAGATGTGCCTATCAGTGCATCCATCTAAATTCCATTCATAAATACTTTTTCCATTATAATTATTAGAAAAAAAATATTCTTGTTCTTCAAGTAGAACATCAGCAGGAGAAGGTCTATTATAATAATACCTATTTTGTGTGGGTCTATCTGCCCATTTCATTTTATTAATCTCTTCTGTATTATTAACAAAAGAGGTAGAAGGAGAAAATTCTTCTTCATCATTTAAGGCTGAAATATTCAGATTTTTAAACTTTTCTTGTAATAATTTTTCCAAATCAGAAACTGAAGATTTAAGTTTAAAATCCTTTATTAAAGGAGGAGATTGAATAGAAGAAGAAGCAATAGAAGAAATATCTACTTCTTTCTTCTTTTCAATATGAACATCAGGTTTTATCTGATTAATAGCTGAAATTATTTTTTCAACTCTATCATGAAGAGATATCATTTCTTCACCAAGAATAGTTAAATACAAATTTGTAAAATTCTGATTTTCAATCAATTGATTTATATGCTTTGTAGTAATAGGAAGCATATCTGTTTCAAATATTTTTGAAAAAGCCGTAAAATTTAAAGACTTATCATTCTTTTCAATTTGAAAAGTTTGCTGTGGAGGAAAAACAGATTTTTGAATCTGTCCATTTGAAAGTTTATAACTTCTTTCCATTACTGAAATATATTCAGTAATAAAGGTTTTAAAAAACCAAGGAATGAAATATATTATTTCATTTTTTTCTTTACAGAACTCATAAAATTTTTCTAAAAAGAAATCATATTCTTTTTTAGTAAAACTTTTAAAATACCATTCTCTAAATGGCTCCCATTTGGATAAATAAAATTCATCATTTATCTGCTTTCTAACAGCAGATCCTTTAGTAAAATCTAATTTTGATGTATTAATCATAATTAAATTGTAAAATTCATTTGAGATACAGTATCAGTATCTTTAATGTTATAAACATTACTATGTAAAATTTTATTTTTATCTATAATAATTTCTTCATTATGATCTTCTTGAGATTTATCATCCTCTTGAAAATAAGAAGATGTTGATGCTCTAGAAGTCTGTGGAATATCCACATCATATTGAAGAGGGGAAATAAAAGTATGATTTGATTGAGATCTAATTAATGATCTCGAAGAAGTTATCATCTTCCTTTGATCAGAAGCAAATTTAATTTGCACTGATCCTTCATTATTCTGAATTATCTGTTGTAATCTATTATTAACAACAGGAATTTTAGGCATAGCCTGTGTAAGAGTCCAATGCTCAGGAAATTTAATTTCTTCCCATTTATTGGCTCTTCGAGTAGTAATATTAGATTTTCCAAAATTTGTTTCTATTAAAATAGTCTCATTAGACTTTTTATCTACTCTTTTACACATAGGATTAAGAGTATATAATGGTTTAAAATAAATTCGATAACAGATGCATATAACTTCTGTTCCTATAACATAGTTATAGTTTTCTGTACAGACATTTAATGTCAAAGTATCCAATATATTCTTATCAGTTAATGAAACTGAAAGATTTGGATAAACATCAAAATAGACTGGACCATGTGCCAGACTAGATTGAATCATTCCCATAATAGAATGGGTAAAATCCAGATTTCTAGCATCTCTAAGAGTTGCCATAAACATTTCTGGAAGACCTTCTAAAGTCAAAGGTCTAAATGCAATTTGTATGCATCCTATATGAATAAAATTATGTGTATCCATAAAAGGTAAAATATCTCTTTCATTTAAGAGACGAATAGTCATCTCTTTATCATTAAGAGATATAGCAGACTCAGTAGTTTTGACTACCTGTTTGAGACCTAATTTCTCAAAGGTTCCTAATTCATAAACCAGATTTGGTTTTATTTTTGGAATAGTCCATTTATTTAATAAATCTAAATTTTCAGGAATTTCATATTCCTCAATTCTAGTGTTTTTAACACTAGTTTTCTTATGAAATATATTCATAAATATGAAAAGTGTTAGATCATAGATGAACTTAAACATATTACTACTTCCATGGCTCTGATACCATCTTAGACCCAGGATGGGTATGACCCAAATCATACAGACTAAGATCAACAATAGACATGTAAGGAACACAAAGATCAAAGATCCTTTTTACTGAATTCAGGACTTATTACTGAGGACCCCCTTAGTAATATAAGCTGACAAGAAAAACCCCACAAACGCCTGCGCCTTCACTCGGCATTACGGCAACAAGGGCACGAAGTCGGCTTATACACCTTAGGTTAACTCAAACCTGATTCAAACCTCACAAATCCTACCATTGATTTTAGTTATTTGATTTAAATCATGTTTCCAGAATCATCAATAGATCTGGATCCATGTTAGTAGGAATATGAATAGCCATACTATGATCTAACACTATGATCTAGCCAGCCATATTAGGCGGCTTCCTAATACAAAAATAAAAATAAAAACAGAAAATAAAAATTTAAAATAACTTACACTTAAGTTGTAATCAGAATAATTTTATTGATCTTGAGGCTTGATAATTACAAGGGAGAGAGTGATTGGAGAGAGAAGAAAGAGAGGCGGTTAACACCAGCGTGCCTCTTCTAAAAAAAAAAACAACCTATTTATAGAATGAAAGAGCCGGACATGAAACCCCGGATTTCAAAAACAAAAATGAATAGTAAAAACTTTACAAAAGTCAAAAAAGAAAACAGTAAAGCTGCTTTATAAAAACAGAAAATGACAAATATGTCACAATCCTTGTCTTGGTGACTAATATGTCACTGTTGATTCTTCGTCTTCAACTTGTCTTGGTGACTAATATGTCACTGTTGATTCTTCGTCCTCAACTTTCTTCTAAATCATAATCTTCTGCAGAGATATGTTCTCTTTTGATTCCAACATTATGGAATCTGAGCTTCCAAAAACCCAGAAGGAAAGATTGAGAAAAACATGAAGATGTATAGGAATATTTTTCCATACACCTTTTAAATTTATTGTCTTGAAATTCCATCCTCTTCCAAGCACGACAATGAATTTTAACAACTTTTACACAATTTTGATCAAGTTGTTCTTTATTACAAAATTCTTGAACAAGTAGAGAAATGGATTCTTCTCTACATTGATTCCAAATATCGTCAATAATTTGTTTCCATTGATGAAAACAGAAACATCTGGAACAATTTAGATAATGATTTTGTTCCATAATCATTTTTTCTCTGTAGAAAAAGAGTCTTTTAACTCTTCAAGGGCTTCAAATAAAGCAGGATCTGGAACATCATCATCTGGATCCTGTGCATCCTGAAGAATACTAGTGAATTGATTTTCACTAGATTCAGACCTCATAGAGGTATCAGATCTTGAATCTGAACAAAGATTTCTAGAAATATCTTTTTTCATCTCAGAAACAAATAGCTCAATCATCTGTTTCTGTGAAAGAATCCCAGAATATTTCTGGGAAATTATTTTGAAAGGACTAATATTATCCTCTTCTTTTCCTTTTTCTTTTTCTTTAAGATCTTGCTTATAAGCTTTGATCTTTTCATTAATTTTATCAAATGTTTCTTCCGAGTGTAATTTCCCGGTTTCTGGGTCAATTCTCATCATTTTATCCCAGAATTTACATTGGCTGATACGCCAAAGACAAGGAGCACCATAGTTAGTATAACCAACTGATGGAGTCCATTTCCATATCCATGGAATTCCAAATTCAATAAAGAAAAGACAAGTAGTCTTTCCTTCAATGAAATAATCAGAAGATTTTCCCTGTATAACAGGGGAAACTGATATCCAGTCTTTCATAAGACCATAAAACAGGTCTGGCAAAATTTTTGCCGAAGGTCCAAAAGTTCTCCACCAAGTAAAGAACCAATTTGGAATTGGTTTATGAAATATAATTTCACAAACTTTAATAAACCAAGAGTGTTTATGCCTCTTGTTCACATATAAGAGAGTTTTTTCAAATGCTTCAATATAATCGAAGTAATTGAATTTAAAAGTTTGCTTATTAAGCTCATAAAAGAATTCTTTTTCTGCTAATGGAGATATACCCCATTCTTCAAAAGATATAATCTTTTTGATAATTATTTTGGAAAAGTTATAATCTTTTCCTCTTTCGCCAGAAGCGAAATGATTGATCTCAACACTATTAGTGGAGAGAAGGAGATTTTCATAAAAACCTCTCTGTTTATAAGACCCATACACGTATGACGTGTTAGAAAGATATCTTTCCATAATGGTCCAAGGACTATTAGCCCATTGAATATCTCTTTCTTCTATTAGAAGAATAAGTTGTCGATCAGAATTTTCGACAAACATTTTTTCAAAATCATCTTCTTTTGCTATATTAGCATAAGAAGTTTGAGTTTCCTCAGGAGAGATATCACTCTCTTTTTGTTTTTGTTTTTGTTTCAAGAATTCTTGAAACTCATTTTCAAGATCAGAAGTATTACCTCCGATATTTGCAATATTTTGAGCAACAAGCTTTTGCTTGCCATATTGCACAATTGTTCTGGATTGAGGGTTATAACCCCTTCCTCCTCTTCCTCTATAAGAGGAAAGATCACCCCTTCCAGGTGTTTGATATCCTCTTCCTCTATGAGAGGAAGATGCTCCTCTATCAGGATAACTCATTCCTGCAAATATTCACGAGTTAAAAAATCAGGCAAATAATTATCAATGCCTTTTTTATAAACAATATTAAAATCAAATGGAGCAAGATGAGATTGCCATCTGGCAAACATCTGCTTTGAAACATCATGTTTAAAATCTTTTTGAAACATAAATTTTGCAGAATTACAATCAATTTTAATTATAAATTTCTGATTATATAAATCATCCTGAAATTTTAATACACATTTAACGATGGCAAGAATTTCTTTAGCCACTGTTGAATAATTTTTCTGAGAATTATTCCACTTCCCAGAATAAAATCGAACAAGATATTCTTGTTTTTTATGGGGATCAACCTGTTTAAGGATTCCTCCATAACCAATATCAGAAGCATCGGTTTCAACAATTTTATCCCATAAGGGATTTGCTAACATAAGACATGGAAGGTTTTTAACCTTTTCCTTAATTCTTTTTACAGCCTTGGTATGATTTTCATTCCAAAGTTTAGGATTCTTTTTTAATCTATCATATAAGATAGCAGTATCATCATTAAGGTTTTTAATATAAGAAGAAATATAATTTAAACTTCCTAAAAACCTTTGTAATTGGGTTTTATCAGTAATGATATCTGGAAATTTATTTCCAAATTCAATACTTCTTTGAATAGGAATAATATTTCCTTTGTCAATAATATGACCAAGAAATCTAATACTAGATTGAAATAAAATCATTTTTGGCTTCGAAATAACAAGGCCATTTTTAATAACAATATCCTTAAACATATTTAAATGTTTAAAATGAGTTTCAATGTCTTTAGAAAAGACAAGAATATCATCAATATAAACGATGATAAAATTGCTAAATGGATTAAAAATTTCATTCATAATTTGTTGAAATTCTGAAGGAGCATTTTTTAATCCAATTGGCATAACTGTCCATTCATAATGTCCGAATGGAACATTGAAGGCAGTTTTATATCTATCAGATTCATTAATTTGCTTATGCATAAGAAAGAAAAGATATTATTCTTGAAACAAAAACAAAAACAAAAAGAGAGTGATATCTCTCCTGAGGAAAATCATCTTCTTTTGCTATATTAGCATAAGAAGTTTGAGTTTCCTCAGGAGAGATATCACTCTCTTTTTGTTTTTGTTTTTGTTTCAAGAATTCTTGAAACTCATTTTCAAGATCAGAAGTATTACCTCCGATATTTGCAATATTTTGAGCAACAAGCTTTTGCTTGCCATATTGCACAATTGTTCTGGATTGAGGGTTATAACCCCTTCCTCCTCTTCCTCTATAAGAGGAAAGATCACCCCTTCCAGGTGTTTGATATCCTCTTCCTCTATGAGAGGAAGATGCTCCTCTATCAGGATAACTCATTCCTGCAAGTATTCACGAGTTAAGAAGTCAGGCAAATAATTATCAATGCCCTTTTTATAAACAATATCAAAATCAAATGGAGCAAGATGAGATTGCCATCTGGCAAACATCTGCTTTGAAACATCATGTTTAAAATCTTTTTGAAACATAAATTTTGCAGAATTACAATCAGTTTTAATTATAAATTTCTGATTATATAAATCATCCTGAAATTTTAATACACATTTAACGATGGCAAGAATTTCTTTAGCCACTGTTGAATAATTTTTCTGAGAATTATTCCACTTCCCAGAATAAAATCGAACAAGATATTCTTGTTTTTTATGGGGATCAACCTGTTTAAGGATTCCTCCATAACCAAAATCAGAAGCATCGGTTTCAACAATTTTATCCCATAAGGGATTTGCTAACATAAGACATGGAAGGTTTTTAACCTTTTCCTTAATTCTTTTTACAGCCTTGGTATGATTTTCATTCCAAGGTTTAGGATTCTTTTTTAATCTATCATATAAGATAGCAGTATCATCATTAAGGTTTTTAATATAAGAAGAAATATAATTTAAACTTCCTAAAAATCTTTGTAATTGGGTTTTATCAGTAATGATATCTGGAAATTTATTTCCAAATTCAATACTTCTTTGAATAGGAATAATATTTCCTTTATCAATAATATGACCAAGAAATCTAATACTAGATTGAAATAAAATCATTTTTGGCTTCGAAATAACAAGGCCATTTTTAATAACAATATCCTTAAACATATTTAAATGTTTAAAATGAGTTTCAATGTCTTTAGAAAAGACAAGAATATCATCAATATAAACGATGATAAAATTGCTAAATGGATTAAAGATGTCATTCATAATTTGTTGAAATTCTGAAGGAGCATTTTTTAATCCAAATGGCATAACTGTCCATTCATAATGTCCGAATGGAACATTGAAGGCAGTTTTATATCTATCAGATTCATTAATTTGAATCTGCCAAAATCCAGATTTTAAATCAAATTTAGAAAAGACTAATGCATTAACTAGCCTATCAAGAAGATCCTTCTTATTAGGAATAGGATGTCTAATCCATTTTAACACTTTATTTAATGGCTTATAGTTTATAACAAGCCTAGGAACTCCTCGTTCCTGCTCAGAATGTTTATTAACATAAAATGCAGTGCATGACCAAGGAGATTTTGAAGGAGTTATTAACTTCTTTTGTAAAAGAGATTGAATCTCTTTTTTACATAACTCTAAATATTCAGAGTTCATTTGACAAGGTCTTGCCTTGGTAGGAATATCCTTTTCTTTAAAATCTTCTTCATAAGGAAGATAAATTATATGCTTTTTTCTATCCCAAAAAGCATTTGGTAAATCATTACAAATATCAACAGAAAACTTATTATTAATAAGTTTTATTTTTTCCTGTAATTTAGGATTTTTAAGTTTTTCATCAATAGTCAGAAAACTCACTTCTTCTTTTAAAGAATTGATTTGAAAGGTTTTTCTATCAATCTGTTCTTGTAGTTCATTTAGAACTTTATGAACAGGTTTTGTAATAAAATCAAAAGTTATGGGTTTTCCTTCAAAGGTTCCAGTTAACCCTTTTTCATTAACAATAGTTAATGGATAAATTTTATAAATAAAAGGTAAGCCTAATATAAGTTGGCTTGAAATATCTTTAGCAAGAAGAAAACTTGTTGAAATACAACAATTATCTTTGCAAATATATGCTTTTGGAATCTTGAAACTAATATCAAGACGTTCACCTCCAGCATGTGAAAGTGAATGAGTAGTTTTATAAAAATATCTAGTAGGAATTAATCCTTCCTGTATAACATTTAAATCAGCACCACTATCAATCATAGCAATAAAATTCATTTTATGATTTTTAATAATGAGAGTAATCTTAGTATACCACTTCTGAGATATCATCATAGAAATAGTAGAAAGATAATTTTTTTCTAATGGCATAAAATGCTCAATAGAATCATCAAGAATATTCTCAATATCTTTTTCTTTATTACTTTCTAATAAAGAAAGTCTTTGATGAAAATTATCATTAATTTTGTAAAGATTTTTTATTTCATTTTTAAGATTATTAATCTCATGAACTAAATCCTGAGGAGAAATAGGATTTTGTTTTTCATACTTCTGTCTAAGAAGTTTATTAACTTCGGACATGGAGTATGAATTCTCAGTATTCTGAGAAACAGTTTGACTAGTATTACTAGTAGATGGAATATCTTCCAATTTATCAATAATATTAGTTCTTAAAGTAGGATCTTTAATCCTTTTAAGAAACTCTAATATATTATCATTAGTCAAGACACTTAAATTAAGATCTTGGAATTGAGACATAAGTTTATAAAACTCATCTTTATTATTATCAGTATTACTGACTTCTTGTAAAGGATGAATACAAGGTTGTCCTTGTATACATGCATCACGATCTTCACTTTCTGATAATAAAGATTCATTATCGAGAAGTTGAAGATCTTCAGAAACATCAGATTCTGAGTATTCAGTATCTGAACTTTCTGATTTATTATTGTCAGAATCTAAAACAATTTTACAAATTTTTTCTTTTAAATCATCATCCATTTCAAGAGCTTTAATCTTATCTTTAGCCCAACACTGGTTAGCATAATGACCAGGTTTTTTACATTTTCTACATATAATAGAAAATTCTTTTTTATTTCTTTTATCTTTTTTATAAAAAGATGATCTAGATTTTTTCAATTCTCTTTTTCTATCAGAATAATATCTTTTCTTTCTTATGCTAGGTTATATATTCATAAAACATATTTCTTATGCTAGGTTGCATGCAAGATACTTATCTCAAGACACTTCACTAGATGAGATGTCATGTCTTGGAAGGTACACAACTACCCTTATAACATGGGTATTACATTATTTTAAACATAAAAGGTGGCTTTAATATCATATAGGTATAATGTTGTATAACATTAATAATTTGTATATTATGATTATATATTATCTCATATATTAATAATATATTATAATAGGTATATAATACAATAATATATTATATTCATATTATAATTTATATAATAATTATATGTTACTTATTAATATATATAATTAATAATATTATAATATATATATTTATAATATGTATAATATTAATAATTATAATTATATTATATTAATGTTATAATATATAATATATATTAATATTTACATATAGAATATAAATAAACACTCCATTTTCCATACCTCTAAGTTTCTAAGTTCTTAGTTGTCTTCTCCAAAGCCCTTAAGCCAGTCTATGGCTCATCATATTCTCCATCTTATTATCCTTATAGTATAAAATATGCTCTATACTCGCCTTTTATGAGGATCTTGTATATCAGAAATATGCTATAACCTAGAAAAGAGTAATGGTCCCTAAGCTTTGTTCGATAAGGTTAAGAGTGCCGAAGAAGGAGTGGAAGTTCAGAGTCAACCTGCTGAAGGCAGTTTGAATATATGGTGGCCATGGTCCTCTAAGGGTGTGATCGAGTAGGGCTCTCATGCTAGCTTTGTATCAGAGCCAGTTTGCTCTCGTCTTGTTGGCCGGAGAATATTTTGATTAATATTATAATATTATATAGTATATAGTATATATATATATTATATTATAATATTTTATGATATATCATCTTATAATATATAGTATTATTATACATAATTATACTATATTATACATAAACTAATATATATTATTATACTATTATAACATATATTATATTATAATATATGTATTAATATATATTAATTATATATAATAACTAGATAGTATATAATTATATTATGTATATATAATAGTTATTAATACTATATACTTAATATATGTTATAATACATATATTTTAATAACATGTATAATGTATTATAATATATTATATTATTAATATAATTATAAATATATGTATTTATAATTAATATACTACTATACATATATACAATATTAGTATTTTAAAAATATAATTAATAATATATATTACATAAAATAGTAATTATTATATGTATTATTTATTAATATGTATTTGCATATATACATATTAATATAATATTTATATAATTATTATATATTATAATATACTATATTAATATATAGTATTATATATATCTATATTATATTATATTATTATTATATACTATATAGAATGTATACTATATATATTAAATTATTAATATTGATATATAATATTATATAATTATATAACATTAATATGTATTATACATATATAATTATAATATATGTATTGTAATTATATAATATTATATGGATACATATATAATATTACATGTATTATATGTATATTAATAATATAATATATAATGTATAATATAATAAACACTAATATGCTATATGTTTTAGGGTTATTATAATATTACATGTATATAATTAATAATATAATTATATGTATTAAATAATTATAATTTATAAGTATATAGTACAATTTATATAGTATTATAATATTATATATATGTATATATATGTATACATATTAATTTATAATGTATAATACTATCATATATAATTATTATATAATTAATATATTTATAATATTAATTATATAATATGTATACTATTAATACATATATTATTTATTAATATATATAATATACATATTATATATTGTATTATATGTTATGATTAATTATTATATATTAATATGTATATAATAGTAATATATAATTAATAGTATATAATATTATTTTACCTTAATTATAATATATGTATATAATATAATACTATTAATATATATATATATATGTTTTATAGTATATTATAATAGTATATTACTAATATTATTATCTATATAGTTAAAATTATATATCTGTATTAATATTAGTATATATACATATATATTATATATAATATATACTATAATACATTTATTAACATATATCTATTAATATTATACATACTATATTATATTATAATATATACTATAACATAATATATTATATATACTAATTCATATTACATTAGTATATACAATATATTAATACATGTATATATACTATTTTATTATATGTATATATTATAATATTATAGTATATATGTATATAAAATTAATTGTATATAATATATTATTAACATATTATATTATATGTATTAATGTATAATATTTATATATGATAACTATATAATTAATACATTGCTATAATAATTATATTAATATATAGTATAACATATAATATTATAATAATACGTATATTAATATATACTAATATTATATATGCATAGAATCATATGTTAATATAATAGTATTATACATATATAATTTTATGTATATAATGTACATAGTATAATATTATGTATAAATATAGTATAATATTATATATAATGTTATTATAATTTATAGTATACTATATACATGTTATTATATATTATTAATATATATTAAGTTTATAAATATTATAATTAATATTATATAATATTACGGGAGTGAAGAGTCATGAACCCTTATAAAGACACGTGTCAGAGTGGCAACCTTCATCAAATGACTCCTCACTTTAAGAATGTTGCATGTGGACATGTCATGCTAGGTTGCATGCAAGACACTTATCTCAAAGACACCTCCCTAGATGAGTTGTCATGTCTAAGAAAGTACACAACTACCCTTATAAGATGGGTATTACATTATTTTAAATATAAAATGTGGGTGGCACTTGGTAATGGCAGTTGTGAGAGCGTTGCGTGCAAGAGCGTGTGCGAGGCATTTGGGGATTCGATGTACCGTTGCAGTAAGGCGTACAACACGCCGGACACATGTCACCCGTCGACGTACTCGCTGTTCTTCAAGAGTGCCTGCCCACGCTCCTACAGTTATGAGTACGATGATAAGACTAGTACTTTCACTTGTGCCAATGCTGATTAATATATATTATAATAATTATATAATATTTATATTATAATAATAAATATAATATAATACCTATTTATATTAATAGCTATACATATATACATATTAATTACATATTTTATGTATAGTTATTATAATATATTATTATATTATTATAATATTATAAATTTATACATGTCATGCTAGGTTGCATGCAAGACACTTATCTCAAAGACACCTCACTAGATGAGATATCATGTCTAGAAAGTACACAACCACCTTTTATAACATGGGTATTATATTATTTTAAACATAAAATGTGGCTTCAATATCATATATGTATAATATTATATAACATTAATAATATATATACATTATGATGATATATTTTCTCATATATTAATAATATATTATAATAGGTATATATTAAAATAATATATATATATATAATTAATAATATGTATAATATTAATAATTATAATTATATTATATTAATGTTATAATATAAAATACATATTAATATTTACATATAGTATATATTATAAAATACATATATGTATATATTTAAAAATTAATATCTACTATTAATAACAAATATATAATTCTAATAATTAAAATAGTATAATGTATATTGCAATATATATTATTATAACATAATATATTATAATTAATAATTATACATATTAATATATACTAACAATATGTAGTATAATAAATATACATAGTACGTAGTTATAATATTATTAATATATGTATATATTACTATTATTAATTAATATATATAATAGGATAATTAATACTATATAATTATATTATATTTATATTACATAATATAATATTAAATATTATATTATATAAATATAATTCATATATATTTATATAATTATACATAATAAACTTATATAATACATATATTATAATATATGTTACCTATTATAATATATATATATATATTATTAATATATTAATAGATATTAATGTATTTTATTAATTATATTATACATATATATTATAATTATTAAAAACATATAATTATATAATTATGTACATTATATATAATATAATTATATAATAGTTATATCTATAATGTATTTTATATAATATTTATTAATAGTTAATCAATATATATAAGTATTAATAATATTATATTAGTAATTAATATATTAATATATTACTTATAATATATTTATATCATAATTAATATATATACATAATATAATATTAATAAATATATAAATGTATATAGATTAATATATAATATATTATTAATTGATAATATATATTATGTATAATATAACACATGTTATATATTATATATTATAAATATATTATAATATTGTATAATATATATATTATAATATTGTATAATATATATATTATATATATATATATATATTATAACATGAATATAATAGATTATTATAATATATACATATTATAATATATTAATAATATATGATACAATATATAATCATAATATATACATAATATTAATATTATATAATGTTATACATATATGATATTAAAGCCACGTTTTATGTTTAAAATAATATCTATAGTAGGTAATATTAATTATATAATAGTACATATTTTTTGTATACATTATCAGGACAAATATATATGTATTAATAATTATAATAATATGTATATTATAATTATAATAATAATATAATATTAATAAAATATATATATAGTATATAATATTATTAATAATTAATAGCACGTATATATGTATATTATAACATAATAATATATGCATTATAGTATAGTATACATATATAATTAATGTTATATTATATAATTATGTATTATATATATATTATATTATATAATATATATAATACATAAATTAATGTATTAATATTTTTTTATTGTATAGTATTATTATAATAAAATTATGAAATTATAATATACATTTATACATCATAGCTATATATTAATAGTTATATATAATTAATAAATATTAACTATAATAATTATATATTAATACTATTATAATATTATATTTATAGTATATATTATAATATATATGAATATATTGTAATCATAGTATATATAACTATAATATTATTATAGTTATGTAATATTATTATAATAGCTATTAGACATAATATATAATATATTATAATTATATGTTATTACATATATTTATATAATATATATATATATATATCTATTAATATGATATAATTAATATTATAGATATTAATTATTATAATATAATGTGTATATATATTATATTATTAATATATTATTATAACTATTACATATTGTTATAGTATTATAATTAAAAAATGTATATAAATTATTTTGTATTTATATACTAATTATAATATATAATACATATAATACATATATGCATAATTATAATATTATAATATATTATAATTATAATATTTACTATTATATTATATAGTATATAATATTATAATATATTATAGTATAGATTATATATTAATATAATACAGATCCAGCAGAGGGTAGAGTCATTTTCAGTATCTTGGAAAAAGATAAGTTTATCCCATATTTAGAACTCAATCAGATGAAAGTAATATATAACATATACTATTAATACCACAAATAAGAAATAATATAATATATAATATTACATTATTTATAATATAATAATATATATTCATATATAATAGTATATAAATTATATACTCTGTATTATATACAATATATATAATAATATTATATTATTAATATGTATATTAATAATATGTATAATAATATAATAATATATATATATTATATATGTATATTAATATTATTAATATGTATAATATATTATATTATTATAAATTATAATTGTATATATGTCATATAAGACAGAAGTATCTTCATTAAGATTTTTTATATAGGAAGAAATATAATTTCAACTTTCTAAAAATCTTTGTAATTGTGTTTTATCAGTAATGATATTTGGAAATTTATTTCAAAATTCAATACTTCTTTGAATAGGAATTATATTTCCTTTGTCAATTATATGAACTAAAATTCTAATATTGGATTGAAATAAAATCATTTTTGGCTTTGAAATAACAAGGCCATTTTTTATAACAATATCTTTAAACATATTTAAATGTTTAAAATGTGATTCTATATCTCTAGAAAAGATAAGAATATCATCAATATAAATAATAATAAAATTACTAAATGGATAAAAAATGTCATTCATAATTTGTTGAAATTCTGAAGGAGCATTTTTTAATCTAAATGGCATAACTGTCCATTCATAATGTCCGAATGGGACATTAAAGGCAGTTTTATATCTATCAGATTTATTAATCTGAATTCCCCAAAAACCTAATTTTAAATCAAATTTCGAAAAGACCAATGCATTAACAAGTCTATCAAGAAGATCCTTCCTGTTAGGAATAGGATGTTTAATCCATTTTAAAACTTTATTAAGACGTTTATAATTAATGACTAGTCTAGGAACTCCTCGTTCCTGTTCTGAATGTTTATTAACATAAAATGCAGTGCATGACCAGAGAGATTTTGTAGTAGTTATTAGCTTCTTTTGTAATAAAGAATTGATTTATTTTTTACATAACTCCAAATATTCAGAGTTCATTTGGCAAGATCTTGCCTTTGTAGGAATATCCTTTTCTTTAAAATCTTCTTCATAAGGAAGAGAAATAATATGCTTTTTTCTATCCCAAAAATCGTTTGGTAAATCATTGCAAATATCAATTTAAAACTTATTATAAACAAGTTTAATTTTTTCCTGTAATTTAGGATTTTTGAGTTTTTCTTCAATAGTTAAGAAACTCACTTCTTCTTTTAAAGAATTGATTTGAAAGATTTTTCTTTCAATTTGTTCTTGTAGTTCATTAAGAACTCTATGAACGGGTTTTGTAATAAATTCAAAAGATATGGGTTTTCCTTCAAAGGTTCCAGTTAAACCTTTTTCATTAACTAAAGGTTATTAACTTCAGATATGGAGTATGAATTCTTAGTATTCTGAGAAATAGTGGGATTAGTAGAACTAGAAGATGGAATATTTTCCATTTGATCAATAATACTAGTTCTCAAAAGATGATCTTTAATTCTCTTAAGAAATTCTAGTATATTATCCTTTGTCAAGACACTAAGATTAAGGTCTTGAAATTGAGACATAAGTTTATAAAACTCATCAAAAGAACTTTCAGTATTACTAACTTTCTTTGAAGGATGAATACAAGGTTGTCCTTGTATGCATGCTTCACAATCATCACTTTCTGATAATAAGGATTCATTATCAAGAACTTGAAGTTCTTCAGAATCATTTGATTCTGAATAATTAGTATCTGAAATTTTTGATTTATTATTATCAGAATCTAGAACAATTTTATATAATTTTTCTTTTAAATCAACATCAATATCAAGGGCTTTGATTTTATCTTTTGCCCAACACTGGTTCGCATAATGACCAGGTGTTTTACATTTTCTACAAATTATAGAAAATTCTTCATTCTTTCTTTTATCCTTTTTATAAATAGATGATCTTGATTTTTTTAATTCTTTTTTCTTATCAGAATAATATCTTTTCTTTCTTTTATAAATTTTTCCTTCTCTAATATCTTTAGAAGGACGTGTTTTCCCTTTAAATGGAATTTCCGTACCAAATTGACCACAAAATTGGCCAAGTTGTTTTTTCTCAAGCAAATTTTGATTTTTAATTTGGTTATTTAATTTCAACTCATTGCATAGGGCTAAAGCCTCTTGTATACAAGTTGAGATAAAATTACCATAAGTATAACTATCATAAGATATAGATATTTTATCTTGCCTCAGAATTCTACGAATTCTTTCAGCAAAAAGACTAGGAGACCATCAATAAATTTGGCTTTCCAATGACTGTTATTACAGTCAGATAATTCAAAGATACGTGTTAGAAAGGTATCTTTGTACCATATGAAATCAGAAAGTGTTTTACATCTACGATTACTGAGAAGAGTTCTAATATTCTCTCCATTATCAGTAAACTTACCAGTAAAATGATCAATAATGGTGAGAACTAAAGAATAAACTGCGTTCTCAATAGGAATATTATCCTCAACTTTAATAGAATTAAAAATAGAAGATTTTTGTTCTTGAGATAAATAATTATCTCACCAACCTTTAAGTTAGCCAGTAAAACAAGCAGATATCATTACAACAATATTTTTATCTGTAATACCAGATACTTTACAAACAGTACTATACATCATCATACGATCTGCAAGATTATAGATGTGCCTATCAGTGCAACCATCTAAATTCCATTCATAGATACTTTTCCCATTGTAATTATTAGAAAGAAAATATTCTTGTTCTTCATGAAGAACATCAATCAGAGAAGGCCTATTATAATAGTACCTGCTCTGAGTAGGCCTATCCGCCTATTTCATTTTGTTAATTTCTTCTGTATTATTAACAGAAGGAGTTGTATTGTTTAGAAATTCTTCTTCATCATCTAAAGCTGAAATATTAAAAGCTTTAAACTTTTCTTCTAATAATTTTTCTAAATCGGGAACAGAAGATTTTAATTTAAAATCCTTTATTAAAGGAGGAGATTGGATTGAAGAAGAAGCAATAGAAGAGATATCAACTTCTTTTTTCTTTTCAATATGGACATCTGGTTTTATCTGATTTATAGCTGAAATAATTTTTTCAACTCTATCGTGTAGAGATATCATCTCTTCACCAAGAATGGTTAAGTAAAGATTTGTATAATTTTGATTTTCAATCAATTGGTTTTTATGCTTCGTGGTAGTAGGAAGCATTTCTGTTTCAAATATTTTTGAAAAAGCCATAAAATTTAAGGACTTATGATTCTTTTCAATTTGAAAAGGTTGTTCAGATGGATAAAAAGATTTTTGAATCTATCCTGAAGTAAGTTTATAACTTCTTTCAATTATTGAAATATGATCACTAATAAAAGTTCTAAAAAACCAAGGAACATAATAAATAATCTGATTATGTTCTTCACAAAATTTATAAAAACAGTCAACAAAGAAAGTATATTCTTTTTTAGTAAAACTTTTAAAATACCATTTTCTAAATGGTTCCCATTTGGGTGTATAAAATTCTGTATTAATCTGTCTTCTAATAGCAGATCCTTTTGAAAAATCTAATTTTGGTGTATAATTCATAATTAAATGGTGAAATTCATCTGAGATACTGTATCAGTACCTTTTACGTTATAAACATTACTATGTAAAATTTTGTTTTTATCTATAAGAATATTTTCAGTATGATCTTCTTGAGATTTATCTTCTTCTTGTAAATAAGAAGACGTTGATGCTCTAGAAGTCTGTGGAATTTCCACATCATATTGAAAAGGAGAAATAAAGTTATGATTAGATCTTGATCTACATAAAGATCTCGAGGAAGATATCAACTTCCTTTGTTCAGAAGCAAATTTGATTTGTACTGAACCTTCAGTATTCTGAATAATTTGTTGTAATTTATTATTCACAACTGGAATTTTAATCATAGCAATGTTCTGGGAATTTAATTTCTTCCCATTTAATGGCTCTTCGAGAAGTGATATTGGATTTTCGAAAATTTGTTTCTATTAAAATAGTCTCATTAGACTTCTTATCTACTCTTTTGCACATTGGATTAAGAGTATATAAAGGTTTGAAATATATTACGTAACAGATACATATTACTTCCGTTCCAGAAACAAAATTATAATTTTCTGTACAAACATTTAATGTTAAAGTATCCAATATATTCTTATCAGTTAATGAAACTATAAGATTTGGATAAACATCAAAATAGACTGGTCCATGTGCCAAACTAGATTGGATCATTCCCATCAGGGAGTAAGTAAAATCAAAGTTTCTGGCATCTCTAAGAGTTGCTATGAACATTTCAGGTAGACCTTCTAAAGTTAAAGGTTTGAATGCAATTTGAATGCATCCTATATGTAGAAAATTATGAGTTTCTATAAAAGGTAAAATATCTCTTTCATTTAAGAGACGAATAGTCATCTCTTTATCATTAAGAGATATAGCTGACTCAGTAGTTTTAACTACTTGTTTGAGACCTAATTTCTCAAATGTTCCTAATTCATAAACCAAATTTGGTTTTATCATAGGAATAGTCCATTTATTTAATAAATCTAAATTTTCAGGAATATCATATTCCTCGGTTCTACTGTTTTTAACAGTAGTTTTCTTAGGAAAAATATTCATAAGTAATATCATTCAAGACATATCTCTACTTCCATGGCTCTGATACCATTCAAGACCCAGGAGGGACAGACTTAAATCAAATAGACTAAAACAATTATAAGACAAGTGAGGAACAAATTTACTGAATTTAGGACTTTTACTGAGGACTCCCTTAGTTGTATAAGCTTACAAGAAAAACCCCACAAACGCCTGCGCCTTCACTCGGCATTATGGCAACAAGGGCACGAAGTAGGCTTATACGACCGTAGGTAAACTCAAACCTGATTCAAACCTCCCTTATCCTATAATTCATTTTCATTATTTGATTTTAATCATGTTTCCAAAACCTTAAAAGGTTTGGAACCATGTTAGTAGAGTATGAATAGTAATGCCATGATCTAACACAATTATCTAGCCAGCCATATTAGGCGGCAGATATAGAAATAAAATAAAAATTTTAAAAACCACAAATAAAAATTAAAACATACACTTAGATTGTAATCAACAAATGTTTATTACAAAGAGAGCTGAGAGATTTACAGAGAGGAATTTTAGAGAGAGAGAAAAGAGGGGCGAGCCAAAACTCAAGCGTGCCTCTGAAAAATGAAAACAACCTATTTATAAAGAAAGAGCAGGACATCAAACCCCGGATTCCAAAAAGAAAAAATAAACAGTAAAAGCAACTTTACAATAATAATATGTATATATTATGATTATATATTAATTCATATATTAATAATATATTATATTCATATTATAATATATATATATATTATACAATATTATAATATATTATAATGGATATATATAAATACTATTACAGGTATTTGTATATAATATTGTATAATAGTTGTTAATTAATATAGTTATATAAACATTATAATTTATATTAATATATTATTATAATTTATACTGTATATAATATGTATTACATAAGAGTATAATATATATTAATTAATATATATATAATAGTTAAACATATATTATTAAGTATATATTATAACATATATAATTAATAATATATAATATATTTTAATCAATATAGTTATATAAATATTATAATTTATATTAATATATTATTGTAATTTATACTATACATAATATGTATTACATAAGAGTATAATATATATTAATTAATTATATATTATAACATATATAATTAATAATATATAATATATATAATATATTTATAGTATATAATATATAATATGTATTATATTATATATTAATAATATATTATATATTATTCTATCTACATTTATATATATTTATTAATTTTATATTATGTATATATAATAATTATGATATAAATATATTATATGTGATATATTAATATATTAATTATTAATATAATATTATTAATTATTATATATATTGATTACCTATTAATAAATATTATATATAATATATTATAGATATAAATATTATATAATTATATTATATATATAATATACATAATCATATAATTATACAATACATAGTATGTAATATATATTATATAATATAATTAATTATATAATATACATTATATATGTATTATTATATATATTACTATTATAATATTTATATAATATATAATATATCATAATATGTTAATAATTATATGTTATATATAATCAATATTATTAATACATATTATAATATATATTTACATAATATATAATGTTAATATATAATATTATATATAATACTATAAACATTATATGACTATATATTAATATATATAGTATATATGTTATCATATATGATATATTTATATTATGCTATTAATATATATTGTGTATGTATAACATATATTAAAATATTATATTATATTATATATATTATATTAATTATTATTTTTATATGTATATTATTAATAATATATTATAATATGTATATATGTATATTAAAATAATATATATTCTATATTAATAATATATATAATAATATCATATAATATATATATTTAAATATATTATTTATTATTAATAATATGATATATTATTAGTATACATATTAATAAATATGGGTTGTAATTTAATTATATAATATGAATTATATATAATATTATAGGTCTATACATGTATATAATATATTAATATATTATATAGTAATTTCTATATATTAATATATATTAATTATTATATTAATTATACATTATTAAATTATACTATATATTAGTATATTATTATATGGTGTTATACATATTATGTATATTTTATAATTATATATCTAATATATATAAAATTATTATATTATTGTATATATATTATATGATATATATAAATATTATAATATTATATAAATATTATATTATATATATTATTATAACTATGTATATAGTTAATATAACTATATATACTATATAATTATTAATATATATATTATTTATGATACATATATATAGCATAATGTATATACATATTAATATTATATGTATATACATTATACTATAATATATATTAATAATTAATTATAGTATATAGTATATTATTACACATATTATAATTTATTAGTATTATAAATATATTATTATAATAATTATATAATAATATATTTAATTAATATAATACATATATATTATAATATTATTATATTATATATGTATATAATAGTATACATTATAGTGTACATATGTAGTATATATTAATATAATAATATAATTAGATATTATATTATTATATGTATATATTACATATGTTTATATGTATATAATATTATGTATATATTAATATAATTTTATACATATATAATTAATATTATATTTATTATAATATGGTATAATATATAATACATATATAATAATTATTGTATTATTATGTATTTATATAATAATTATTATATTTATTATGTATACTGTATTAATAATAATATATTAATATATTATTAGAGTATATTATGTGTATATTATATTATAATATACTAATATTAACTATACATATAATAATATAATAACACATATAATTAATTAATATATAATATACTATATAATATATGTATCGTAACATAATTATTACTATACTATATAAGTAATTATGTTAATATTATATACATTATATATAAATATATTATAAATACATATTAATAATTATAATATATAGTATATTATCTAATATTAATATAATAATATTATAATTGATATGTATTATATAATTATCGTATATAATGTATATATATTAATATACTATTAATACATATATTATATATGTATATATTTATTTGTTATATACTATATGTAAATATTATTAATAATATATATGTATAGTATAGTTATGATATATTAATATTAATATGATACATATAACATATATTATGATATTATGTAATAATATTATATAATTATTATATTATATATATATTATATAATAATGTTATATTCTGAATATAATTATTAATTATTATAATACATAGTATAATATATATGTACATAATATTATAATATACATACTAGTATGTTATAGTAATAATATTATAGTAAACATATTATTATACTAAATATATAATATATCTTAATATATAATTATAATATAATATATTATATCATAATAATATTATAATATAATTAATATATAATAGTTATTATAATTATTATTATAATAATACATTATACATTAATATGTATATTGTATGTAATATGAATATAATAGATGTAATATATATTATGATTAATTTATGGTATATATGTATACATTTATATTATAATATATGTATAATATAATATTATTACATAATATTATAATATATGATATATGTGTATTATTAATATTAAAATTTAATAACTATACTGTACATATATATTATTAATATATTTATACATTAATAAATATATTTACATATATAACTATATATTTATATATGATAACTATATAACTAATACATAGTTATAATATTTATATTAATATATCGTATAACATATAATATTATAATAATATGTTATTAATATATACTAATATTATATATGTATAGATTCATATGTTAATATAATAGTATTATAATATATAATTATATGTATATAATGTACATATTATAATATTATGTATAAATATAGTATAATATTATATATAATGTTATTATAATTTATAATATACCATATATATATGTTATTATTTATTATTAATTTATTATATAATATTACGGAAGTGAAGAGTCATGAACCCTTACAAAGACACGTGTCACTTTAAGAAGGTTTGCATGTAGGATATGTCATGCTAGGTTGCTTGCAAGATACTTATCTCAAAGACACCTCACTAGATGAGATGTTATGTCTAGAAAAGTACACAACTACCCTTATAACATGAGTATTACATTATTTTAAACATAAAACTTGGCTTTAAGTACACCTCACTAGATGAGATGTCATGCCTAGGAAAATACAAGACTACCCTTATTATATGGATATTTATTACAAGGTTTAAATTTATGATTGAACTTGTCTTGGGTCGAACTCGGGTTTATACTCGAACTCTTGATCTTGACTAGTTCCAGGTTGGTTTGACCTGAATTCTTCAGTGATAGGGTTGACTATGAACGGGGCAAGCAAGTCCTTCAGTATCTTCATGTAGATGGCTTTTATTGGCAAAAGGACATAAAGTTCTCAGTGCTCTTCCTTATTATGTTGGATTTGACATATTTATTATATAAATATGTAATATATTAATTTATTATAAGATACAATTATAATATTAATATTATAATATTATATATAATATATTATTATTAATGTATAATATTATATATTATATGTATATTTTATAATTAATATACATAATTATAATATATTACATTATACATTATTTAATTCATTATTAATTCATATTATGACTATGATATACTACTACATATATATTAATTATAATATATTATATGTATTAATATTATATGCATATTTATATATGTATATTAATATAATATATATATGTATATAATATTATTAATATATTATAATATATTATTTATAATATATAATTATATATACTCTATACATAATATATAATATAATATATTATTATATTATATTATATATTAATAATATATCATATACTATATATATTAATATAATATATCAAAAATATGTATAATTATATTAATATATAAATAATATTAGTATCATATATAATATAATTAATTATACATATTATAGTATATTATAATATACACAGTATTATATATATTATATAAATATAACATATATTAATATATTATATACAATATAATGTATACATATGTATAATGATTATTATATGACCCTTGATAATAAATACAATGACCCTCCTAATCTACCTCCACCAAAAATATCAATTCCACAAGAGGGTTATTCATGCAGACATGAAGAGAGACCATTACCTCCAAATCCCCGAGCTCTTCAACCATGTTTCATATTCAAAAGCCGCGAAGAAGATTTTCCTTCTCTAGAGAGACATTAGGATCAAACTTCGAAGGTAACCTCATGGCCTTGTATTCAGAGTACAATAGTAGAAGTATGCGGCCATTTAAAGCCTCTGATTCAAGAAGAGGAAGTCCTCAATTGGCAGACCACAAATGCTCGGGTACAAAATTAATCACTACAAAGTATTGATTCCAAGGTAACTCAAGTTCTCGACAAGGTTCAAAATTCATATAATCAAATAAGTTACATGCAAACCCAGCTTCTGAGAGTGGAACAGAGGCATACTGGAAAGTGAAGTATGGCATGTTTACGGTTAAAGTCGCTAGTTACTTATGAGTTTAGTGCAGGTAACATGACGATTATTACATTTGCTCAGGACACCCTTTTTTAGTTTATCTCTAGTGTTGGATCACCTACGAACTACTGAACTGCGGTCCTCATAGGAAGCTTCATTGTACGCAATCACTTGTTGGATAGAGAACACAAAAGCCTTATTACAAATCGGCAGTATGGCTTAGAGTTCACATCAAAAGAAGCAGAGATTAGGCAACTCAAAAAGGAGCTTGCAAGGATCGAAGAAGATAAGGTAGAAAGAAGCTCAACCTTTATGCCCCCTGATACAGTCTCCACTTTTATGACTTCACCAACCTTATATCAATCTCCAAATGAGTCAAAGACAGTGTCCCAGCTATATGCCAAACATTTTGGGATGATCTCCAGTATACCCGTACCACCTTCAAGACAGAAAGAAGCAAAAGGTGATCAATCAAAGGCTGAAGGTAAAAAAACCCATTAATACTTTAATGGCCCATCCGATGTTCTATGTCTCCCAGGAGAAACAAGTGATCCGGAAGAAAGTCAAAGATATCCATCAGAATCAAATGAAACATTTCCAGCATCAAGTGGAACAGAGGAAGAGATAGCTGATGTTTCAGCAATCCTAATGGCTGATGCAGGAGAAAGTCAACTCTTCAGTGAACTTATTTCTGATGACTCAAATCAAGAGACTACTGACATATTATATGTGACACATTCTACTAAAAAGCAAGGTACTAAACCCTCCATTGGTCATTGGTTTTCATTTGATGATGTACCTATTCTAATGCAAAGAGAAGACATGCATATACTATCAGCCTGGATAGATAATCAGCTACACAGAGAATGAGCTAATTTAAGAACAGTTCTCAAGGAATTCACATCAAGGTTTCTTGGTGTCCTAAGAGAATGGTTCTTGAGCCTTGGAGAATACCGGCAATTACTATTGATCGATGCACCAATGCCAGCTGACATGTGAGATACATAAGGAATTTATCGGTTAATTTCTTTGTACACCAAGGCTGTGTCTCAAGAATACTTCTCTATGAGGTGCTGCTCACTATTGAAAAAGGATCTAGATAGGCATTTCAAACGAATGTCTGAAAGATTCTACATTTTGAATGGCTATAATGATCCCAATCTGAAGAATGTCTACCTTGCCTCTTTACCACAAGAGCTACAACCAGAAATGGCAAGGATGCTTCAAGCCATGACGAAAGCCATGGCCCAAATCAGTATGGGACAAATCCATCAAACCTGCTTGGGTGATCTGGAGAAACTCTATGAGCAACAAAATCTCTTTTAAAGAAATGATGGAGAGACAGAAGATTCCTAAAAAGGTATGTGACAAATCCTACCTTGAAATAAAATTTCATGAGAAAGGATGCCATTGTTCCAAAAAAGAAAAAGAAAAAGATAAGCAAAAGCTCAGAAGAAAAATGAAAAACCAAACATACAGGTTTTACTGAAGGAAGCCATTCAGAAAGAAGTCCACTGACAGATGTTATCTATGTGGACAGAAAGGGCATTTCGTAAAAACCTGCCCTACGAAGAAAGGCAAATGAGGCTAAGCTAACATCACAGACCTTTCACTATCATGAAGCAGATGTTGATGAAGCAGACATAGAATCTCTCTATTCAGAATAAGATGGTTGGGATTCTGATACAACCTTCGTCCTTCAAGAGACATCTGATGAAGAAGTTTAGAAGAGAATGTCCCCATTCTTATGATGAACCAACCTCCATTGCTGAAAACCAATAAGATCATACAAGAAGGGATGCCATTACCTCATCTTGAAGTCAAGGTGCTTCAGTCAAAGTATGAGAGGCCTATCAAAGTGATCGGAGTCCTTCATACAGGTGCATGAAAAACTATGATGAACCCAGACATCCTTCCAGACAAAGTTTGGGAGTCTCATCATGAATATTTCTTTGCTGCAGATGGTCAAACCTTTCATATTGCCTTGATATCTAAACAACCAGTCGGAATTCAAATCCTTCCAGACTGTGTTATCTGGATCAAAGTTATTGGAAGTAAACTTCACGGACATGATTTATTAAAGGAATTTGATATCTTCTTCAAAGCTCAGAAGCTACAAATATTTTCCCATGAAGTCAAATACAAGAGGACATTCCTACCATTCAGACGCACAAAAAAAACTGTTCACAGTAAAGGAGATACTTGAACCTGATCCACTAATCAAAAAATTGAAAAATTGTTATGTCGAGTCACATGTAGACTTCACCAATCCTCATCCACTTTGGAAGAACTCATAATTCTATGTTCGACTTTCTCTTAAGAAGAATGAGGATATTAATGCCACTAAAGCCATGCACCCTGGCATGACACCAGAAGAGCTGAATTTGGCCCGACAAGAATGCAGCGAGCTATTATCCTTGGACCTAATTGAAGCCACCAACTCAAACTGGAGTTGCCCAGCTTTTTATGTCAATAAGAGAGCATAACAAGTTCAAGAAAATAAGAGGTTAGTCATTGATTACAAACCTCTCAACTATTACTTGCTTGATGATAAATTCTCTTTACCCATGACAAAAGTCATGTTCTCTTACCTCTCAGAAGCCCAAATCTTTTCCAAATTTGACCTTAAATCTGGTTTCTGGCAAGTGGGTTTACACCCAGATGAAAGGTATAAAACAACTTTTTGCCCACCCACAACTCAATACCAATGGACAGTTCTGCCATTTGGTCTTAAAGTTGCACGATCCCTTTTCAAATGACCATGATGAAAATCTTTGAACCCATACGAAATAGAACCCTTGTTTACACAGATGATATCCTCTTATATTCCAATAATATAGAGGAACATGAACAACTTCTCAATATATTCTTAGACTTGGTACAAAAATCTGGTATTATGCTATCCCAAAAGAAAAGTGTAATTAAGCAAAAATCTATTGATTTTCTGGGCATGAAGATTGAGGATGGGGAGTAGAACCAGGATCACACCTATCCCAAGAACTACTTAGGTTCCTGGATAACCATTTATCTATTAAACAGGTTGAACAGTTCCTTGGAGTCGTCAACTATCTTAAAGATTTTGTCCCCAAATGTTCGGCCTATACAAGCGAATTGTCAAAGCTTCTAAGAAAACGTCTACCTCCTTGGGATGTCGACCAAACTGCAGCAGTCAAACATCTTAAAGAAGTGTGTCAAAAGCTCTCATCCTTGAGAATTCCTGGAGATGGCCAACGGATCTTACAAACAGATGACATTGATGATTATTGGGGAGCTATCTTATTAGAAAACGAAGGTGGGAAACTTCATTATTGTGGACATGCCAGCGGCTTATTCAAAGAATCTGAAGCACATTATCATGTTGTCTACAAGGAGATATTAGCTGTCAAATATGGAATTAAAAATTTTGAATTCCATCTGGTGGGATACAATTTCATTATCCAACTTGATAATACATCCTTCCCAGCGATTATGGAGCTCAAGAATAAAGGCCCCAGAAAAAAAGCTACTCAGACTCAAAGACTGGTTTCCAAAATACCAGTTTGAAGTCCAACACATAAAGGACAAAGACAATGTTGTGCCTGATTATCTCACCAGACAATTTCAGCTTCAACTAATATCATCTACCAAGGTGTTGCCCGTTATTCCGACTTTTGGAGACAAGCTCCCATCCATCTTATTAATCCTGATTTATCATTTCCTCTTCATGATGAGACTTTCAAAACTCTTGGAGATATTCGACAACATGCAAATGCAAATTTGGTTCGATATCTATCAAAATATATTTCTGAAGAAGGAATCCAAGAGGAACAAGCCTGTTATCATCTCCAGAATCTATTTTTGGGCATAATACATGTTGCTCTTTCTAAAGATCTCTCCTTCAACAGTTTATGGTACCTATGGTGTTTGTCCACCTTATACTTTCATCCGATTGAGTTCTCAATGTGGGATACACTCATTTTTTTCCAAGATACTGAAAACGACTATACCCTCTTGTGGTCATTCCTGCTACGGTATGCAATTGTGGAAGAATGGATACAAGTGCTCCAAAATGAATATTAGGATGATGAAGACCCTCATGTCATATTCCTCTGTCATAGACCATATTCTACAGGAATCCAAGAAGAACTTAGTGTGGTCCCCCTACACTATAAATGGAAGACAATTAAGGGTCCAATCCAAGATAATAAGGAAGAGCGCCGAAACTTTATCTCCATCTATGTGTTGCCAATAAAAGCCATCCACATGAAGATACTGAAGGACTTACTCCTACCTCGTTCATAGTCAACCCTATCATTGAAGAATCTCGATCAAACCAACTTGGAACTAGTCAAGATCATGAGTTCGAGTATGAACTCGAGTTCGACCCAAGACAAGTTCAATCATAAATTTAAACCTTGTAATAAATACCCATATATAATTATGTTAATATATATTATAATATATATGTATACATATTAATATAGACATATACTATATTAATAATTATGCAATAGGTATATATAATATATATATTATATTATAATATTATATAATGTAATATATATTAATATGTATATACTATATTATTAATATTATAGTACAAACATAATATTAATATATATTATATTTGAGTAGTTTATTATGCATATTGATAATAAATACTATTATATTATAATAATACTATTAATTATAATATGTATATATTATATATATTAATATGCATAATATAATTATATATTAATCTATATACATATTTATAGTATATTATATATTATAATATATTAATTATATTATTATATTAAATGTATGTTAATTAAATTATAATCATAATATGTATATATATTTATATACATATGTATTAATGTAATATATATAATATCATATGAATAGTATTATAATACATATATTAATATATTATATATATATACTATAGACTTATAATATTTATGTTCATATATATATTATATGTATTATAATATATTATTAGTATAATAGTATATATAGTAGTATATTAATTATAATATATGTATAAATGTATATATTATGGTATATACATATACATTATATATAATAATATTTATATATATATTATAATATATAGGTATATTATACTCATATTAACATACTATATAATAATGTAAATATACATATATTACTATATATAAGTATATAATATTATAATATAATCACATATATTATACTCTTATATATAATATATTATATAGTATTATATAGACATGGGCACGTTCCAGTTCGGAACCGAAACCGCCGGTTCGAACCGCCAGTCAACGGTTCGGTTCAACGTTGATTCAATTTTGGTTCCGGTTGAGTCACAGTTCGGTTCCAATTCTCTGTTTTCCATAACCAAAACCGTCAGTTCTAACCGCCAGTTTGGAACCGACGATTTCGGTTCCCACAATGGTTTCAAAATTATAGCCGTTGGAGATCAACGACTGAGATTAAATAGCCATTGATCTCCAATGGCTGAGCTGGGCTAACCATTGGGAACCACCGGTTCTGAACCGTAACCAGAACCAGCGATTCCAACAGCTATTTTACTTCATTTTTTTTCTATAAATACCCCCACCCTACTCATTTTCTTTCACAATATCTAATCTCTCTCAATCTCTCCCAATTATCTTGTCATCTTTCTCAATATCCCTCAATCTCTCTCAATTATCTTGTCATCTTCCTCAATCTCTCCCCGATTATCTTGTCATCTTTCTCAATCTCTCCCGAAATCTCCCTCAATCTCTCTCAATTATCTTTATCTTGTCATCTTTCTCAATCTCTCTCAAAATGTTGAACTCAAGCCACAGAGGATATGGAGGTAGAGGATTATCTTCTTCATCTCAACAAGCAAAAAGAAAATCACCTATGCCGACGAGTACAAGTGCCGGAACCGGATTACCACCACCATCTCCATTGGTTCCAAGGTATCTTAATCTTGATAGTGAAGATATTAAAATTCCGATCTAGTGGCAAGAAGATTTTCAAGCTCAATTAAATATAATACTTATAATATATATTATAAATTATAATATTATTAATAATACATTATATATATTATAGTTATAATATACTATATAATATACCATAATATATATGTACACATGTATATAATATGGTATATACATATACATTATATATAATAATATTTATATATATATATATTATAATATATAGTTATATTATACTCATATTAACATAATATAATATAATGTAAATATACATATATTATAAATATATACTATAATAATAATAATATATAATTATATATAATGTTACATAATATAACTATATATTATAATACATATATAAATATTATTATAAATATTGTACATTTATATACCATAATATATACATTTGTACATATATTATGGCATATATACTAATATATAGTATATTATAACTATAATATATAATGTATTATTAATAATATTATAATGTATAATATATATTATAAGTATAATAATAACTATAATGTATAATAATAACTATAATATATAATGTATAATAATATAGATATAATTATATATTTATATTAATATATATAATGTTATATTAATAAATATAGTATTAGCATAATAATTAATATATAGTATAAATTATTATAATATTATTAATAATATATGTTATAATATATGTAATTATTATGTACATACATATATATATTAATCCATTATATATATGTATTATATATATAATGTATATGTATATATTAATAATATATATTATAGTATATTATTATAATCTTATAACATTAATATAAATATTAATTATAATATTTATTTATAATGTATATTAATACTATTATAATATATATTAATACTGTTATAATATAATGTATATAAATACTATTATAATATATATTAATAATATTATAATATATATTAATACTATTATAATATATATTAATACTATTTATAATGTATATTAATACTATTATAATATATATTAATACTATTATTTATAAAACTAATATATATATTATAATGTATATTAATACTATTATAATATAATATGTTATTATAATATTAACATATATATACACAATTACTATACATTATATACATATATACTATATAATATAATATATATAGTTATAATATTAGTATATAATACAAATATGTATATATTATATGGTGTTCATATATTATTATATTAATATATCATTATAATATTACAATATATTAATAGTATTATATACATTATAGTATATATAGTAATGTAATTATACTATAAATATATTGTAATATTATAATAATATATTAATATAATAATATATGAACACCATATAATATATATTTATAGTGTATATACATATTTATATTATATATACTATTAATTATTAATATATATAATAGTATATACATAATATACATATGTAATATTATAATATAATATATGTAATTATTATTAATAGAATATTAATATATTATATATACATTAATAACATATAGTATATAATATATTTATTAATAGTTTTAGTACATTAATTATGTTAATATACATACTATGTATACATAAATTATAATAATATATATTTATAACATTATATAATGTACATATTATACTTATTAATATAATATTATATAGTAATATATGTATACTATGATGTTATAAAATGTATAAATGTTATAACATATTATATACATTATATAATATTAATTATATATATTAATAATTATATAATTATTAATATAATATTAATGTATATAATATATACTTATATGTGTAATAATTATTATTAATATATATTATATTATTAGTAATATATGTATAATTTTATATATTATGTAATATAATATTCTAAGATTATATATTTAATTATATTATATTATATCTATATATTGTATAATATATTAATATATATTATAATATAATAATATTATAATAGTAATTATATAATATTAATATATATTATTAATATTATTGTATTATAATATTAATATATAACATTATAATATTTAATAGAAATAATTTATATTATATTAATAGCTATATTATATTTAGTAAAATCCATAGTATGTAATATATATATATTATATAATATTATTAATTATATAATATATATTATATGTATTTGATAACTCTATATAATAGAGTTATTTTTGTACCCTTTAACTTAAATTTATGTAGAAAATAGTAATGAATTTAGTGAAATTTAGTATAATACAATATAATTAGATCTTCATTTTGTTTTGTAGTTTGTATAAATTAAATGTATAATTTTTCTTTGATTTTATGTAAAAGAATAGGATTGGAGTTGAATTTGAGGAACCAAAGCTAAAAGTGCAGAATGTCTGAAAAGTCCCTAGTTGCTACATGAGATGTTGCAGCAACGCTGGAAGTCAATTTCTTTACCCAAGGAATTCGAATCCAACTTGCTGACTAGACAAATTAAGTTTGTCAAGTTGGCGTGGGCCAGATTTTTTTAAAGTAAAAGAGTGAATGAATCAGCGGGAAAAGAATCATGGGCCAACTACATGGGCTACCCAAAAAAAAACAAGTGAAAAAAGAAGAGTGGGCCTTGATCCTTAGGGCAGCAGCAAGGAAAGAAAACAAGCAACAAACCAGAGAGAGCAAGACAGCACGCAGGCAATAGAGAAAACAGGGGCTGCTGAACCAGGAATGAAAAACCATCATTATCAACAGTTTTTCACTTAGAATTCGAGGGGAAAAAGAAGAAAACTACAAGAAGAAAGAAAAGAGGAAGGAAGCTCGAAAAACAACACTCCCAACAGCTTATTCCTCTCTTCCTTAATATCTTTTATTCCCCTATTTTCTTTGGAATTTAATTTCAAATTTCTATGGATGATATATTAGATATTTGGATTGTATTTTCTAAGCTAATCATGAGCCAAACATATTGAAGACTTGAATTGTTAATGGACTTTGAATCATTTTATTGAGACTTTTATGCACTGTTGAGTGATTTGTGCTATTGTTCATTCAAGTAGACATATGATTAATGTTTGTTATTGTTTGGCCAGCAGTGATGAATTTACAAGCTATATTTAATACTGGAAAGGTTAGGTCTAGTGGAAATTGCTTGAATGATGCAAGTGTATAACCAATTATAGGTGGTTGTTGTGAATGGTATAGGAATATATTGTTCGTCTTGCATAACTATACGAATTGATTATTACATCGATGTTCCGATTTCTATTAGGCATAGGAATATGTTCAATTAGAAAAAAGAATGTATAACATAGCATTTGGAAAAATTCTATGTGTCAAGAGAGAATACGTGTTAACCTTAGAACATTTCACTCAAGAACAATGTCATTTAACATTGATCAATAAAATTCGATTCAAAAGAGAATTAGTAATTCAAGTCTATATCTCCATCTTGTGAAATTTCCTGCTGTCATTGATTGTGAATTGAACAACAAATTGTTGGAAATATTTTCTTTAATTCATGCTTAAATTGTAGAAGTAGAACTAAACCATCCACCCAACTTATTGTTCATTTCTTTAGTTAAAAATTGCTAGTAATTGATATTTGCAATTTATTTTAATTTCAATCCATGTGGAGACAATAAAACTCATCATTATACTACTTGTGGACTACGTGCACTTGCGTATCAACCAACAGTATTAATAAATATATTACTATTACAATATTATTAGAATATATAATATATTATAATATGTAAATAATTATATGTTATATATAATTAATATTATTAGTACATATTATAATATATATTTACATAATATATATTGTAATATTATACATTATATGACTATACATTAATATGTATAGTATATATGTTATTATTTATGATATACTATAATATTATATTGATAATATGTTACTTATTATATATTTATATTATGCTATTAATATATATTATGTATGTATAACATATATTAATATATTATATATATTAATTATAATTTATAAATGTATATTATTAATATTATATTATATTATGTATATATCTATATTAAAATAATATATGTTGTATATTAATAATATATATAATATATATTTTATATATTATTAATAATATGATATATTATTAATATACATATTAATAAATAAGTATTATAATTTAATTATATAATATGATTATATATCATATTATAGGTATATACATGTATATAATATATTAATATATTATATAGTAATTTATATATATTAATATATATTAATTATTATAGTAATTATACATTATAAAATTATACTATATATTATTATTATATAGTCATTATATAAATTATGTATATATTATAATTATATATAATATATATTATAATTATATATAATATATATAACATTATTATATTATTGTATATATATTATATTATATATATTATTATAGCTATGTATATACATAATATAATACTATATATATATTATATAATACTATCACATAATATATATAATTACTATATAATAATATACTAATATTTAGTATAATTTAATAATGCATAATTAATATATATTAATATATATAAATTACTATAAATTATATTAATATACTATATACATGTATATACCTATAATATTATATATAATTTATATTATATAATTAATATGTAAATATATAATATTATACAATAATATTAATGCAATTATATGTAATGTATATAATTACATTAATAATTAATATATGATAAGTATGTATAATTAAATTATGTATTATAATGTATACATATATTAATTATTATATACTATTATGTATTAATATACATATACTATAATATATATTATAGTATATGTCCATAGTATATTAATATATACACTATACATATGTTATAATATGTATAATAGTATATAATAGTATGTATATATATATGTTAATATATATTATAGTATATTAATAATATATTAAAATAATATATTAATATAATAATGTCTGAACACCATATAATATTACAAATTATAATATACACAATAGTATAATATATTGTATTTATAAATATAATATAATTGTACCATTCTATATTAATAATCTATAATTTATTATAATGTATTATAATACTAATAATATTATAATTTTATAATATTAATATATATTGTTAATATATATTATATATAATATTATGTAAACATATAATATACATATGTATTATACGTATTATTTATACTATTAATTAATTATAATATATTAATTTTAATATGCATAATATACTATATTATAATATATACTATATAATTATTAATATAAATTATGTATAATACATATATATAGTATAATGTATATACAAATTAATATTATATGTATATACATTATACTATAATATATATTAATAATGAATTATAGTATATAGTATATTATTACATAGATAATAATTTATTAGTATTATAATTATATTATTATCATAATTATATAATAATATATGTAATTAATATAATACACATATATTATAATATATTAATAATATTAATTATAATTATTGTAATATTATATATGTATATAATAGTATACATTACAGTGTACATATGTAATTGATATTAATTTAATAATATAATTATATATTATATTATTATATGTATATATTACATGTTATTATATGTATATAATGTTATGTATATATTATTATAATTAATACATATATAATTAATATTATATGTATTATAATATGGGATAATATATAATACATATATAATAATTATTATATTATATGTTACACTGTCCATATAATATTAATATGTATACTATATTAATAATAATATATTAGAATATATAATTATATATTAATATATTATTATAGTATATTATATGTATATTATATTATAATATACTAATATTAACTATACATATATTAATATAATAACACGATAATTAATTAATAAATATAATATACTATATAATATATGTACCATAATATAATTATTAATATACTATATAAATAATTATATTAATATTATATACATTATATATAAATATATTACAAATATATATTAATAATTATAATATATAGTATATTATCTAATATTAATATAATAATATTAAAATACGCATGTATTATATAATTATCAAATATAATGTATACATATTAATATACTATTAATACATATATTATATATGTATATATTAATTAGTTATATACTATATGTAAATATTATTGATATATACATATATTAATAATATGTATATATATATTTATTAATGTAAAACTATATCAATTGTATATATGTATAGTATAGTTATTATATATTAATATTAATATTATACGTATAACATATATTATACTATTATTTAATTATGATATTATATATTATATAATATTATTATATTATGTATATAAGTATTAATTATTATAGTACATTATATAATATATATGTACATAATAGTATAATATACACAATAGTATAATATAATACTAATATTATAGTAAACATATTATTATACTAAATATATAATATATCTTTAACATATAATATATTATATCATAATAATATCATAATATAATTAATATATAATAGTTATTATAATTATTATTATATTAATACATTATATATTAATATGTATATAGTATAAAATATGAATATAATCTATGTAATATATATTATAATTAATTTATG
Source organism: Caryopteris x clandonensis (assembly GCA_028749325.2). Lineage (NCBI taxonomy): Eukaryota > Viridiplantae > Streptophyta > Magnoliopsida > Lamiales > Lamiaceae > Caryopteris > Caryopteris x clandonensis. The sequence goes on from JAPYKT020000021.1 coordinate 876,941, forward strand.
GTATATATGCAAATATTTATATTATAAAATATATAATATAATATTTTTATAATATTAATACATAATATTATAATATATGTTATATGTATAATATTAATAATAATATATAATAGATATACTATATATGTTTATTACTAATATATTTATACATTAATAAATATATATACATATTATTAATATAACTATATATTAATAATATTTACATTGTATAATATTAATATATAATATTATATGTTATTAATATATTATATTATATGTATATAATAATAATATATAATTAATAGTATATAATATTATAATAGATTAATAATAATATATGTATATAATATAATACTATTAATTATATTAATATTATGTATATATTATAATTATTATGCATATATTAAATATAATTATTATAGAGTACGTAATATTATAATAAATTAGTAATATATTATATATTATACATATATAATTATATATTAATATATATGTGTGATAATATATTATAATAGTATATTACGTACATTATTATCTATATAGTTGATATATTAATATTAGTATATATACATATATATTATATATAATATATACATATAATACATGTATTAACATATATCTATTAATATTATACATACTATATTATATTATAGTATTTACTATAACATAATATATTATATATACTAATTAATATTACATTAGTATATACAATATATTAATACATATCTATACTATTATATTATAATATTATAGTATATATGTATATAAAATTAATTGTATATAATATATTATTAACATATTATATTATATGTATTAATGTATAATATTTATATATGATAAATATATAATTAATACATATTTATAATATTTATATTAATATATAGTATAACATATAATATTATGTTTATTAATATATACTAATATTATATATATATATAGATTCATATGTTAATATAATAGTATTATACATATATAATTATATGTATATAATGTACATATTATAATATTATGTATAAACATAGTATAATATTATATATATTGTTATTATAATTTATTATACTATATATATGTTATTATATATTATTAATATATTAATTATATATATTTCATAATTAACATTATATAATACTACGGGAGTTAAGAGTCATGAACCCTTACAAAGACACGTGTCAGAGTGGCAACCTTCATCAAATGACTCCTCACTTCAAGAAGGTTTACATGTAGGACATGTTATGCTAGGTCGCATGCAAGACACTTATCTCAAAGACCCCTCAGATGAGATGTCATGTCTAGGAAAGTACACAACTACCTATATATAACATGCGTATTACATTATTTTAAACATAAAATGTGGCTTTAAGTACAACTCACTAGGAAAATACAAGACTACCCTTAATATATGGGTATTTATTACAAGGTTTAAATTTATGATTGAACTTGTCTTGGGTCGAACTTGGGTTCATACTCGAACTCTTGATCTTGACTAGTTCCTGGTTGGTTTGATCCGGATTCTTCAGTGATAGGGTTGACTATGAATGAGGTATAAGTAAGTCCTTCAGTACTTTCATGTGGATGGCTTTTATTGGCAAAACATAGATGAACATAAAGTTCTCGACGCTCTTCCTTATTACCTTGAATTTGACAATTATAATATTAATATTATAATATTATATATATAATATATTATTATTAATGTATAATATTATATATTATATGTATATTTTATAATTAATATACAGAATTATAATATATTACATTATACATTAATTAATTAATTATTAATTCATATTATGACTATCATATAACACTATATATTATATATTAATAATATATTATATTCCATATAGATTAATATAATATATTAATAATATGTATAATTATATTAATATATAAATAATATAAGTATCATATATAATATAATTAATTATACATATTATAGTATATTATAATATATACAATATTATATATATTATATAAATATAACATATATTAATATATTATATACTATATAATGTATACATATATTATAATAATTACAATAAGACCCCTGATAATAAATACAACGACCCTCCTTATCCACCTCCACCAAAAATATCAATTCCACAAGGGGGTTATTCATGCAGACATGAAGAGAGACCATTACCTCCAAATCCTCGAGCTCCTCAACCATATTTCATGCTCAAAAGCCGCAAAGAAGATTTTCCTCCTCTAGAGACGCGAGGATCAAACTTCTAAGGTAACATCAAGGCCTTTATTTAGAGTATTGTAGTAGAAACAAGTGGCCATTTAAAGCCTCTGAGTCAAGGAGAGGAAGTCCTCAACTGGCAGACCATAAATACTCGGGCACAAAATCAATCACTACAAAGTATTGATTCCATGGTAACTCAAGTTCTCGACAAGGTTCAAAATTCATATAATCAAATGAGTTAGTTGCAGACCTAGCTTCTGAGAGTGGAACTGAGGCTTACTGGGAAGATAACCTAGTTGGATAGAGAACTCAGAAGCCTTATTGCAAATCGGTAGTATGGCTTAGAGTTTACATCAAAAGAAGTAGAGATTAGGCAACTAAAAAAGGAGCTTGCGAAGATCGAAGAAGATAAGGCAGAAATAAGCTCAACCTTTATGCTCCCTCATAGAGTCTCCACTTTTATGACTTCACCAACTTTATATAAATGTCCAAATGAGTCAAAGACAGAGTCCCAGCTATATGCCAAACATTTTGGGATGATCTTTAGTATACCCTTACTATCTTCAAGATGGAAATAAGCAGAAGGTGATCAATCAAAGGCTGAAGGTAAAAAAAAAAACCCATTAATACTTTAATGGCTCATCTTATATTTTCTGTCTCCCAGGAGATACAAGTGATCCGGAAAAAAGTCAAAGTTGTACACCAGAATCAAATGAAAGTCAACCCTTAACTGAACCTATTTACGATGACCCAGATCTAGAGACTACTGAAAGACCATATATGACACCTCCTACTGAAAAAACAAGGTACTAAACCCTCCATTGGTCCTTGATTTTCATTTGATGATGTACCAATTCAAAAGCGAAGAGAAAAGATGCATATACTATCAGCCTGGATAGATAATCAAGGTTTTTTTGGTGTCCTTCGAAGAAAGGGAAAGCGGCTAAGCTAGTATCACAGACCTTTCACTATCATGAAGCAGATGTTGATGAAGTAGACATAGAAACTCTCTAATCAGAACAAGATAGCCTAAATTTTGATACAGCCTTCGTCATTCATGAGACATCTGATGAAGAAGATTTAGAAGAGAATGTCCCTTTTGGAGAAAGAATCCAAGAGGAACAAGCATGCTATCATCTCTAGAAACCATTCTTAGGCATAATACATGTTGGTCTTTCTAAAGATCTCACCTTCAACGGTTTATGGTATCTATGGTGTTTGTCCACCTTATACTTTCATCCGATTGAGTTCTCAGTATGGGATACACTCATCTTTTTCCAAGATACTAAAAACGACTTTACCCTCTGGTGGTCATTCCTGCTATGGTATGCAACTGTGGAATATTGGATACAAGTGCTCCAAAATGAATATTAGCATGATGAAGACGATGTCATATTCCTCTGTCATAGGCCATATTCTACAGGAATCCAAGAAGAACTTCGTCCGATCCCCCTATACTATAAATGGAGGACAATCAAAGGTCCAATCAATGATAATAAGGAAGAGCGCCGAGAACTTTATGTCCATCAATATTTTGCAATAAAGCCATCCACATGAAGATATTGAAGGACTTACTTATACATCGTTTGTAGTCAACACTATCACTGAGGAATCTAGATTACTCAAGATCAAGAGTTCGAGTATGAACCCGAGTTCGACCCAAGATAAGTTCAATCATAAATTTAAACATCGTAATAAATACCTATATAATAAGGGTAGTCTTGTATTTTCCTGGGCATGACATCCCATCTAGTGAGTTGTACTTAAAGCCACATTTTATGTTTAAACTAATTGAATACCCATGTTATAAGGGTAGTTGTGTACTTTCCTAGACATGACATGTCACCTACTGAGGTGTCTTTTAGATAAGTGTCTTGCATGCAACCTAGCAAGACATGTCCTTACATGCAACATTCTTAAAGTGAAGACTTGTTTGATAAAGGTTGCCACACTGACACGTGTCTTTGTAAGGGTTCGTGACTCTTCACTCCCGAAACTCTATAAATAGGGGAGTTGAGTCAATTGTAAAACACACGAAAATAAATAACACTCCATTTTCCATACTTATGAGTTTCTAAGTTCTTAGTTGTCTTCTCCAAAGCCCTTAAGCCAGTCTTTGGCTCATCATATTTCCATCTTATTATCCTTATTGTATAAAGTATGCTCTATACTTGCCTCTTTTGAGGATCTTGTATATCAGAAATATGATATAACCCAGAAAAGAGTAACGGTCCATATAGTTCACACGAAGATCAAAATCCATGCTTTCAATTGCTTTTACTTGGTGGATTTGAGCTTCGCTCGATAAGGCTAAGAGTGCCGAAGAATGAGTGGAAGTTCAGAATGAACCTGCTTAAGGCAGTTTGAATACATGGTGGCCATGGTTCCTGTAAGGTTGTGAACGAGTAGGGCTCCCGTGCTAGCTTTGTATCAAAGCTAGGTTGCTCTCGTCTTGTCGGCCGGAGAATATTTTGATTAATATTATAATATTATATAGTATATATTATATACATATTATTTATTATAACATATTATAATATATAGTATTGTACATAATTATACTATATTATACATATACTAATATATATTAATTAACTATATAATATAATTACTAATATTATCATAAATTATTATATATTTATTATGATATACTATAATTATATAATATGATATATAATTAATATTAATATGTTATAATATAATAATTATTATATTATATAATAATATATATAACAAATATAATTAATAAATATAACAAATATAACTAATAAATAATTAATATTTTCATATAATTATATATGTATATATGTAATTTTTTACATAATATAATATAAATTATATGAAATAATATACTTAATACATATATATTATATTATAATTAATATAATGCATTATATATTAATAGTTATATGGTATATTATAATAGTAATACGTATATAAATTATACTATGGTAGATGTGTAATAATTATACTATATTAATATGTATAATATATAATATACTGATATATAATTAATATATATATATACTATTAATATATAATGTATATATATAATATATTATAATAATATCTATGGTATTAAAATTTATAAATATTATATAATTAATATAATTATATGTATATATTATGTATAATGTATATTAACATAATATTAATTAATAACTAATAATATATATTATTAATATGATATATTAATATATAATATTAATATATTAATTTAGTATATATTATAGTATACTTAATATTATATTAAGATAACATATATGATATGTATGGGTACTATATTAATTAATTATACATCTATAATTAATATGTAATATTAATATATTATATCATATTTATATTTTGTATATTAATTATATGTCATATTAATTAATTATAATATGTAAATATTATGTGTATAATGTTAGTATATAATATATATTAAAATATTAATATTTATATAATTATATGTACATATTATTAATTATAATTAGTATATATTAATTATATAATTATTATATATTAATATCTATAATATATTATAATATTATATGTATTATAATTATGCACATGATTATAATACTATATATGTATATAAATTGTATCAATAATTATTATATTATGTTATATAATAATATTATAATATATTATATAATCTATTATAATGATATAATGTTATACAATATATTATAATAATATATATTGAAATTATAATAATATATGTATATATTAATATGTATAAGTATAAATATATTATAGTACTTGTATATAATAATATATACATATACTATATATTATATAATTATATGTACTACATATCATATTATAATAATACATATACAATATATATTAATATATTAATGTATATCATATATAATAGTATATAATGTACATAATATATAATATATACATATTAGTTTATATATATATTTATATTATACTAATTATATAATATATAAATATATTAATCATAATATTATATATATAATATACATATAATTAATGTTAAATAGTTAATAATAGTTATTATGTAATATATATTAATATAATATATAATATTATAATACATATATTAATGTATAATATTAATATATATTATAAATATATGTATATATAATTTATGTATAATTAATATATGTATTACTATTATATATTTATAGTATATAACATATCAAATATATGTAGTATATAATTATATATTTATTATAATTATATATAATATATATTATATTATACTTTATTATATACATACATATAATATATTTAATATACATATATACATTAATATATATATATATATTATATATATAGAATATGTATATATAATATAACACTATTATAATTATAATTTAATATATACTATATTATACTAATTATGCATATATATTATAATAATAGTATTATAATATATTAATATAATTATTATAATATAATATCATTATTATATTATATATGTATTATTAAGTATATAATATAAATTAATACTATATATAACATAATTTTAATATATAATATATTATACTTTATAGTTATATTATTATATAATAATTATATAAATATGTATACACTATTTATATATATATAATATTATATAATTCATATATGTTATAACTATATATAACTATTATAATATATATATTATGTAATAGTATATAATACAAATATATACATATTTATAGATATATTATATATAATTAAATAATATGTAATATGTATATATGTATAATATATTATTATATTATTATATATATAATTATAAATATATGTGATTGCATATAATTATATATGAATAATATATATGTATACATATTATAATATAATTAATATATGTGTAATATTATGCATATATTAAAACATATATTTTTATATGTTATAATAATATATATTAATTAACTATATAATATAGTTAATAATATTATCATAAATTATTATATATTTATTATGATATACTATAATTATATAATAAGATATAGAATTAATATTAATTGGTTATAATATAATTAATATAATAATTATTATATTATATAATAATATATATAACATATATAATGTATACTATATATTAATATTATGTATAATAATTATAATTATATATGTAAAAATTAATTAATATTAATAATATATTTATATATACATAGTTATACATATATATAATAATTAATAATATATTAATAATTAATATATATTAGTATTATACATATATATAAATAATTATATAATTATAATTATACTCTACATAAATACATAGTATTATATATTTTGATATTATATATATTATTATATACGTTAAATATTAATTATATAATGTATATACTATATTTTATTATGACATATATATTATAATGTTTTAGATAATATATTTAATATTAATAATATAATAGTATTAATATATATTATTATATTACTATTATAATACATTATAATATATATCATTAATAGGATATGTATAATAATAATATATTATAATATTTATCAACTATATACATTGATATATTAATTATGTATATATTATAATACATATATAAATAATTAATATATTTATATTAATTATAAATATATATTTTGTACACATATTTTTCTATAATAATATATACTATAATATATTACTTATAATATTATAATTAATATATATATTATATATGTTCATCTATGTTTTGCCAATAAAAGGCATCCACATGAAGATACTGAACAACTTACTTATACCTCATTCGTAGTCAACTCTATCACTGAAGAATCTGGATCAAACAAACCTGGAACTAGTCAAGATCAAGAGTTCGAGTATGAACCCGAGTTCGACCCAAGACAAGTTCAATTATAAATTTAAATATTGTAATAAATACTCATACAATAAGGGTAGTCTTGTATTTTCCTAGGCATGACATCTCATCGAGTGAGGTGTAATTAAAGCCATATTTTATGTTTAAAATAATGTAATACTCATGTTATAAGGGTAGTTGTGTACTTTCCTAATATATATTAATTATTATATATATGTATAACTATGTATATATAAATATATTATTAATATTAATTAATTATAACATATTTAATTAGAATTATTATACATAATATTAATATATAGTATGCATTATATATGTTATATATTTTATTATATAATATAATAACTATTATATTAATTATATTATTACATATTAATATTCATTATATATCATATTATATAATTATAGTATATCATAATAAATATATAATAATTTATGATAATATTATTAATTATATTATATAGTTAATTAATATATATTATTATAACATATAATAATAAAAGTATTAATATATGCCTAATATTATACATATATTAATTATATTATAATATGCATACATATATATTATTCATATACAATTATATGTATATAATGTATATTTATAATTATATGTATAATAATATTATAATATATTATACGTATAAATTATATATTATTTAATTATATATAATATATCTAATAATATGTATATATATGTATTATATATTTTTACATAATATATTATAATAGTTATTTATCGTTATAACATATATTAATTATATAATATTATATATATTCTAATAGTATATAAATATTTATATAATTATTATATAATAATATCATATAATTAATAATATACATAAATATACTATATATATCTACATAAATATAATATAATATAATTATATATAATATGTTATAAATATATTATTTATATATAAATATAATATATTATATAATATAATATTAATGTATAATAATAATTGTACATAATATTACTATATAATATATACTTATTATAATATAACTATAAAGTATAATATATTGTATATTATAATTATGCTATATATAATATTAATTTATATTATATACTTAATAATACATATAAAATATAATTATGATAATATATTATCTTAATTATATTAATATATTATAACACTATTATTATAATATATATACATAATTAATATAATATAGTTTATATTAAATTATAATTATGTGTACCTATAATATATTATTATAATAGTGTTATATTATATATACATATTCTATAATATACATATTAATGTATATATGTATATTATATATTATAATGTTATATATTATATGTATGTATATAATTATGTTATTATAATAAAGTATAATATATTACATATTATATATAATTATAATAAATATATAATTATATAATACATATATTCAATATATTATATACTATAAATATGTAATAATATAATATATATGTATACATGTATTAATTTATATAATATATATATAATATAATATACATAATTATATATAACATATAATTAATTATATATTTATAATAGTATTACATATATACAATTATAAAATTTAATAATATTAATATACATATATAATATATATATAAATATATTATTATATTATTAATATACATATTAATAATATAATATTATTATATATATTGTATATAATACATACTATATAATTTATATACTATTATATATGACTATATAATATTATATTATAAATTATATAATATTAGATATTATATTATATATTATTTTTGGTATTAATAGTATATGTTATATATGACTTTCATCTGATTGAGTTCTCAATATGGGATACACTCATCTTTTTCCAAGATACTGAAAACAACTTTATCCTCTGGTGGATCTGTATAATATAATATATAATTTATACTATAATATATCATAATATTATATACTATATAATATAAAAGTAAATATTATAATTATAATATATTATAATATTATAATTATATAATTATGTATATATGTATTGTATATTATAATTAGTATATATATACATAATATTTTATATACATTTGTAAATTATAATACAATAATAATATGTAATAGTTATGATAATATATTAATAATATAATATATATTTATAGTAATAGCTATATACATTATATTATAATAATTAATATCTATAATATTAATTATAACATATTAATAGATATATACATTATATAAATATATAATAACATATAATTATAAAATATTGTATATTATATGTAATAGATATTATAATAATATTACATAACTATAATAATATTATAGTTATGTATACTATGATTACAATATATTCATATATATATATATATATTATAATACTATAAATATAATATGATGATAGTATTAATATATAATTGTTATAGTTAATATATATTAATTATATATAATTATTAACATATTATTATCATATTTAAAAGTATATTATAATCACATAATATTATTATTATAATACTATACAACAATATATTATTAATACACTAATATATGTATTATATATATTATATAATATAATATATATATATATAATACATAATTATATAATATAGCATTAATTATATATGTATACTATACTATAATACATATATTAATTATTTTATAATATACATATATACATACTATTAATTATTAATAACATACTATAATTATATATATTAATAATGTTATATACTATATATATATATGGTATTAATATTATATTATTATTATAATTATAAAATACATATTATTACAATTATTAATACATATATATTAGTCAATGTATACAAAAAATATGTACTATTATATAATTAATATTACATACTACAGATATTATTTTAAACATAAAACGTGGCTTTAATATCATATATGTATAATATTATATAACATTACTAATATGTATATATTATCATTATATATTATAATAGGTATATATATAATAATATATTATATTCTTGTTATAATATATATATATTATACAATGTTATAATATATTATAATGGAATATATATAAATACTATTGTAGGTATTTGTATATAATATTATATATTATAATAATAATATTATATAATATATGTTAATTAATATAGTTATATAAATATTATAATTTATATTAATATATTATTATATATTATACTATATATAAAATGTATTACATAAGAGTATAATATATATTAATTAATATATATAATAGTTATACATGTATTATTAATTATATATTATAACAAATATAATTAATAATATATAATATATAATATGTATTATATTATACATAATATATATATATATCATATATTAATAATATATTATATATTAATCTATATACATTTATATATATTTATTAATGCTCGTGAATGTTATATTTATACAACACTATATCAGTATATAAATATTATAATAATTAATAAATATTATTAAATCATCTATGTTCTGCCAATAAAAGCCATCCACATTAAGATACTGAAGGACTTATTTATACCTCGTTCATAGTCAACCCTATCACTGAAGAATCTGGATAAAACTTACTTGGACCTAGTCAAGATCAAGAGTACGAGTATGACCCGAGTTCGACCCAAGACAAGTTCAATCATAAATTTAAACCTTGTAATAAATACCCATATAATAGGGGTAGTCTTGTATTTTCCTTGGCATGGCATCTCATCTAGTGAGGTGTACTTAAACCTACGTTTTATGTTTAAAATAATGTAATACACATATTATAAGGGGTAGTTGTGTACTTTCCTAGACATGACATCTCATCTAGTGAGGTGTCTTTGAGATAAATGTCTTGCATGCAACCTAGCATGACATGTCTTACATGTGACATTTTTTAAGTGAGGAGTCATTTAATATATACATAATATTAATATAATTAATAGTATTAAATTATATACCTATATTATAATTAATGTATCATAATATTATACACTATTAATTATATATTATTATATACATACTAATATATAATAATTAATAATAACATATAATATTATCTATATTAACATTATACAATGTAAATATTATTAATATATACTTATATTAATAATATGTATATATATTTATTAATGTATAAATATATTAATAATATATGTATAGTATAGTTATTTTATAATAATATTAATATTATACATATAACATATATTATAATATTATGTATTAATATTATATTTTATATATATTTATAATATAAATATATACATATATTCCATAAATTAATTATAATATATATTACATAGATTATATTCATATTATATAATATATACATATTAATAGAGAAATGTATTAATATAATAATAATTAAGGATTGAGAGAAAAAATTCCAATTATTAGGCTTTACTGATTTGGGAAAATATTTCTTCCATTTTCATGTTTTAAAGTAAGACCAAATCTCCATAATTTAATATTTAATTAAATGATTTATGATTACATTAAATTTATTTATTTGATATTTTCATATATTGTAATTTATTTTTATAGAATCCTTTATATAATTACATAAATTCTCTATAATTAAGAGATATACTTTAATATTAATATTTAATTATATATAAAGGCTCTAGTAAATAATCATTATAATTTATATTTATTTTCATAAGAATTTTATAATATAGCACACAAAGTTTTATAGATAATATTTTGGAAAGTAAGACCAATTCTACATAATTAATTCTTTCCATAAATAATTATACGATGGATCACTACTAATTATATCTACATAGATAATATTTTTAAGGGTAGGATAATATTTTGGAAAGTAAGACCAATTCTACATAATTAATTTTTTCCATAAATAATTATACGATGGATCCCTAATTATAATAAAAAATTTTAATATTAAAAATAGTACGTAATTACAATCTAATCTCAAGAATATTATATATAGATTGTCATCTTCTTCATTTCTTCATCTCTTCATTTCATATCAAAGCTTCTACAAGGTAAATACTAGGCATCTATATTGCATGTATTATTTTAATAACAGAACACATTCCATTTTTAGAAATTGTTGAATTTCCCGCTCAAAACTTCATGGCATTTACGGAAATCTATTTAATAATTATTAATACATATAAAATTTAATTAATTATATTTGGCAGCACCTAATAAATAAATATAATTAGTATTGTATCCATACTAATAAATTAATATCATTCAATATATTTATAATATTCCACATAATTCAAATTTCAACCACAATCATTTCTTTATATAAGTACTTTATTTTATGAGCAGATGGAACAATTAATAGGATCACTAATTAAGGATTGAATCAATAATCCCAATTATTTGGCTTAACTTATTAAACCGTTTTTTTTCCTATTTTCATGTTTTGGAATGTTAGACCAAATTTTCATAATTTAATCTTTTATTAGATGAGTTGATTACACACACTTTCTATATTTTGATACATTTAATTTAGATTTGGATTGATAATTCATATATTTATAATTATTTTATATAAACCCTTAAGTTAATCAATTGACCACTACATCTAACGTTAATAAATACGTAAAAAATTTAATTAATGATTATTTAAGTTAATAATTTATTTAAATTTATCATTAAGTCGTTAGACGTGCCTTAAGTTAATTAGCAAATATTTCGTTATTAAGTTTACGTTTGATTTATTATCTATATATAATATATATACTAAAAGATATTAATTAAGTAATATTCAATAAATGCACGGTTAATAGAATTTGATGGAACAATTTATAGGATTAATAATTAAGGATTGAGAGAAAAAGTTCCAATTATTAGGCTTTACTGATTTATGGAAAAATTTCTTCCATTTTCATGTTTTAAAGGTAAGACCAAATCTCCATAATTTAATATTTAATTAAATGATTTATGATTACATTAAATTTATTTATTTGACGTTTCTATATATTATAATTTATTTTTATAGAATCCTTTATATAATTACATAAATTATCTATAATTGAGAGACATACTTTAATATTAATGTTTAATTATATATAAAGGCTTTAGTAAAGATTCATTATAATTTATATTTATTTTCATAAAACTTTTATAATATAGCGCACAAAGTTTTATAGATAATATTTTGGAAAGTAAGACCAATTCTATATAATTAATTCTTACCATAAATAATTATACGAAGGATCACTACTAATTATATACATGTTCTTGAAAGCAAGGTAATTACAGGAAGTAATGCCGGTGAGCTGGTTTTAATTCCCAGATTGACATTGACTCCTTCCGATTCAAGATTGCATTTTAAATTTCTAAGAAGACAATATCCAATAATTGTCTCATATGCAATATCTATAAATAAAAGCCAGGGACAATCTTTATCTCATGTTGGATAATTCTTGAAGAAATCTGTATTTAGTCATGGACAACTTTATGTTGTTGTGTCAAGAGTAACATATCGAAAAGGGCTTAAAATATTAATATATTTGGATGATAAGATTGTTAGAAATACCACTAAGAATGTTGTATTCCAAGAAGTATTCCGTAATGTTTAAGTTTTTTATTTAATTTGTTATGTTTGGTATTAATATGTTGTTGTATGAACAAAACAATGTTTTTTTTTTTATTTCTTCAATATTAAAAGGATGAGTTGTTGTGAAAATAATTAAAATAAAAATATCTATATATATTAGTTGTGAATTCAGATTTCAATAAGAATGGTTATATAGGCAAAAAATATTGTTAATAAAAATTATTTTAATGTTCGGAATTGATTTTTTAATATATAGTGTATTATTTTTATATAAAATATTGAATTATAATATAATAGTTGTATAAACAAATATATTTTAAAAAAAATCAGTAATATGTTATTTAAAATTTATAAAACTAAAAAAATAACCATGCAACACACAGGTTAATTACTAGTATATATTAATATCATAATATAAATATATTAACATATATAATATATATACAATTATATAAATATTAATATATGTTATACATGCATAATATATTAATAGAATAACATAAATACATTAACATATTATAATAAGTAACATATAATAAATATAATATTATAGTATATCATATATAATAACATATATATACTATATATATATATATATATTAATGTATAGTCATATAATATTTATAGTATTATATATAATATTATATATTCACATTATATATTACGTAAATATATATTATAATATGTATTAATAATATTAATTATATATAACATATAATTATTAACATATTATAATATACTATATATTATAATATTATTATAATAGTAATATATATAATAAAACATATATAATATAAATTTTATAATTAATAGTATTATATAATATATATATTACATACTATGGATTATACTAAATATAATATAGCTATTAATATAATATAAATTATTTCTATTAAATATTATAATGTTATATATTAATATTATAATACAATAATATGAATAATATATATTAATATTATATAATTACTATTATAATATTAATATATTATAATATATATTAATGTATTATAATATATATTAATGTATTATACAATATATACATATAATATAATATAATTAAACATATAATATTAGTAAATTCTATTGTATAATATATAATATTATATATATATACAACTATACTTATACACATATTATAATACATATAATAATTATTTTACATATAAGTATATATTATATATATTAATATATATAATTAATATTATATAATGTACATAATATGTTATAATATTTATGCATTTTATAACGTTATAGTATACATATATTACTATAGACTATTAAATTGATACGTATATTAATTATTATAAATTATAATATAAACATTATATAATATTATAAATATATATTATTGTAATGTACATATACATAGTATGTATATTAATATAGTTAATGTATTAAAACTATTAATACATATATTATATACTATATATTATTAATGTATATATAATATATTAATATACTATTAATAATAATTATATATTATATTATAATGTTACATATGTATATTATGTATATACTATTATATATATTAAAAATTAATAATATATATAATATATTATGTAATATACATATATTATATAATATATGTTAATATATAATAATATTATAATATTAATATATATAACATACATATATATAATTATAAATATATTTATATTATAAGTTAATTAATAGTATATTAATTATAATACATATAATACATATATAGTATTTAATATTAATTAGTATATATATGGTAATTATATATTATATAGTGTTTATATATTATTATTTTAATATATTATTATAATATTACACTATTTATAGTATAACTATATTACTATATATACAATAATGTATATAATAGTATTAATATATTATAAATATATATGTATTATATAATATACATAATATAATTAATAGTATTATTATACATATATTTATATATTAATATAACAATACTATTAATATATTGTAATATTATAATATATGTATATTTACATTATAATATAGTATGTTAATATGAGTATAATATTACTACATATTATAATATATATATATATATATATATAAATATCATTATATATAATGGTTATGTATATACTATAATATATACATTTGTACATATATTATGGTATATATATTATTATATAGTATATTATAACTATAATATATATATATAATGTATTATTAATAATATTATTATGTATAATATATATTAGAAGTATTATATTATAATTAATAATATATTATATACATATTATTCAATTATAATTATATATTTTATATTAATATATATAATGATATATTAATAAATATAGTATTAACATATTAATTAATATATAGTATAAATTATTATAATATTATTAATAATATATGTTATAATATATGTACATATATATATTAATCCATTATATATTTATTATATATATAATGTATGTGTATATGTTAATAATATATATTATAGTATAATACTATAATATTATAACATTAATATAAATATTAATTATAATATATGTATATAATATATTATATATATTCTATTATTTATAATACTAATATGTATATTATAATGTATATTAATACTATTATAATATAATATGTTATTATAATATTAACTTATATATATACAATTGCATATACAATATCTACATATATACTATATAATATAATATATAAAATTATAATATTACTGTATAATATTAATATGTATATATTATAAATATATATTATATGGTGTTCATATATTATTATATTAATACATTATTATAATATTACAATATATTAATAGTATTATTATATTATGTATATTATATAATTCATATATATTTATAATATATTAATACTATTATATACATTATAGTATATGTAGTAATATAATTATACTATTAATTTATTGTAATAATATAATAATATATTAATATAATAATATATGAACACCATAAAATATATATTTATAGTATATATACATATTCATATTATATACTATATATGTATTATATGTATTATAATTAATATACTATTAATTGGCTTATAATATAATATATGTATAATTATATATATATATGTTATATATAATAATATTATTAATGTTATATAATATTATACATATATGATATTAAAGCCACGTTTTATGTTTAAAATAAAGTAATACCCATGGTATAAGGGTAGTTGTGAACTTTTTCCGACATGACATCTCATCTAGTGAGGTGTCTTTGAGATAAGTGTCTTACATGCAACCTAGCATGACATGTTGATAGGAATCAAGCACAAGCTCTTGACAAGGAAGCTCAAAAGTCATGGGAAGACGAAGAGTCAAGGGCAACCCAAGAGTCTCAAGAAGACGAAGAGCCACCTTCTTTGAAGATCAAGGGTCCAATGACAAGGGGACGTCTCAAGAGACTTCAAGAGGCAATTTCCCAATTTCCGGCATCTCGGGACTACCAAGGGTCAAGTGGAGTTCATTGTTTACAAGTCATAGAAGGTGATGGTTCAACTTCCTTCTTGGGAAGGTCCAAGGTCGTGGATGCTTCATTTTCTACCTTGGGGAGCTCAAAAGACAAGAATCTAGAGTTGGACTTTTGGCCTTCTCCTACCTATGCAATCGGACGAACCAACAAGGAGGGAACAAAAGTCAATTTTGCTTGTTCCACATTTATGGCTCTAGAAGATTACAAAGGACCAGAATTAAAGCCTATCCCCACACATAAATTCGGCCACCTACATGAATATAAGAGCCTTGGAAGATCAAGAGGAGCAAGCACTTGTCATGATAAGTTATCAAGTGATAAGGCTGTCCACATTACTTAGCATGATAAGCTATCAAGTGATAAGGCTTTCAAGATCTAAGAAGACTTTTCAAGTACCATGAAAGCTTATCAAGTGATAGGACCTTTCAAATCTGATCTATAGCTTTTCTTATTTTATAACTTATTAGATAAGTCTTTTTAGTTCCTTGGACGAGATTTCATGCCTATAAATAGGCCTTGTACTCAAGTTCTCTTTTCAAGTTTTGAATTACAACCTTGATAGGATTTCTTCCTTTCTTACTAGTAAGTTTTAGTTTGTGTCTTGCAATCTAGCTTGCTAAGTTATCTAGCTTATCTATTCAAGAGTTCTCATTGAGTAGTGGCGCTTAGGCCTCACTTGTTCAACTAGATATTCTAAGAAGGGCAACACATCTATTGTTGTCCTAGCTTGTTTTCTAAGTTGATAAAGTCGGGTAACACCCTAACAATTCTCTTAAGTATATCAAAGGGAAGGTAGTAGTCTTATTGCTGCCTTAACCTTGTTTGCCTAATTCTTGAAGTGTAGGGTTGAGAACATAGGTGTTTATCACCATATCCATTAAAGGGTTTCTCAAGACGATCTCATTTTCAATAGCTCTTCCGTTCTCCTCGGGAGTTGCTATCATTTTGGTATCAGAGCTAGTTCTCTTGAGCTACCCTCATTTTGTAAGTCTTTCTTTCGTTCCATTCTATTTTTTTTACAAGTTTTAAAAGCCGAGACTACAAGTTCAAAAAAAAAAAAAAAAAAAAGGCGGCAAGTCTCAAGTTTCTGATTTTTATTGTTTAAAAGCCAAGGCACATATCAAAAACAAAAAAATATATAAAAGGCGTGCCAAAGTGAAAAAAAAAAAAACAGAAAGTTTACTTCTTGTTTGTGTTTTGTTCAAAAAAAAAAAAAAAAAAAATTCATCTCTTGAGTCTAAGTTCTCTTCCTTTTGTTCTCAACCATAACCCTTTCATTTCTCACTTCTTTCTATCTAGTTGAAACATTTTGAGGATCTTTGTGCTCTAGTTATTGAGTTTCTTTTGGAAGGAGGCTAGAAAACGAGGCTTGAACTTGTTGTAAGCCTTAACTTTTAATTCCTAGTGAGTTGGAAGAAAGAGTGGTAAGAAAAGAGTGAATCCAGCCCAAAATAAGCCGAGAGTCCACAAATATACATTGGTGAGTGTCATTTTGGGGATTGGGGGTTAAGGGCCGTGAGGAAATTCTTGTTATTTTTTTCTTACTAATCACTTCATGGGTTCGCCTTCGGGTTCCGGAGTTCCTCCAAATTCTCCTAACTTGGATAGGGAACAAGAAGCTTGGAGGGGACATCTTCTAAGGCAGTTTCAAATAATGATGGACGGAGTACGAGAAGAAATGAATGACCTTCGGATTTCGGTTCAACAGGCCGTGGACAACTCAAGACAAGCCGTGGAAAATACGAGTCGACACCTAAGGAGTCCACGAGCATCACGGGGTGGTTCTAGAGCAAGTCGGAGATCAAGGAGTTATCACAACACAACTCCTCCAGAGACCACCGAAGAAAGTGAGTTCGAAGAACCAAGGAGGCCGAGGAGGGAAAGGAGAAACCAAGGAGGGAATGATCAAATCCGCAACATCAGAATGGAGATTCCGAAATTCCTTGGTAAGAACGATCCCGAAGCCTACCTGGAGTGGCAAAGCAAGGTGGATAAGATCTTTGCACTTCAGAACTACACCGAAGATCAAAAGGTAACCCTTGCTTCCTTAGAATTTGGTGGATATGCAGCAACTTGGTGGGAGAAGCTCGTGAATACAAGAGCTAGAAACCGGGAGCCACTTGTGCGGACTTGGGAGGAAATGAAGTTGCTAATGAAGAAAAGGTTCGTACCTCCTCACTTTTACCGAGACCTATATAACCGGGTTCAAACAATGTCTCAAGGTACTAAGAGCGTGGAGGAGTACTATCAAGAGCTGGACTTAGCTATGTCCCGCGCCGGAATTGAGGAGGATCCCGAGGCTACTATGGCGAGGTTCTTGGGTGGACTACGGAAGGACATCGCTGATGTGGTGGAGCTTCACCAATATATGGACCTTGAAGAGATGCTACATATGGCCGAGAAGGTGGAGAGACAATTGAAGCGGAAAAGTGCTAGTAAGTTCTCGCAATCTAGCACGTGGAAAGGTAACTCCGTCTCGAAGCCTAAATCTGATTTTAAGAAGGCGGACACCAAGGAAACAAGTAAACCCTCTAAATTTGCTCCTAAAGGTGATACTAACAAGGGTGCTTCCAAGGTTACTTGTTTCAAGTGTCTAGGGAAGGGCCATATAGCTAAGGACTGTCCAAATTCCAAGGTGATGGTGATGCTCGAAGATGGCACCATATTGAGCCAAAGCGAAGGTGAAGAATCGGATGCAGGAAGGGCCGAGCCAACACACGATGATGAAGAAGAGCAATTTGAGTCTAGCAGTGATGAAGTTCTAGTCACCATGAGATCACTAAGCGTTCGTGAGGGGGAGGATGACCAAGATCAGAGGTCAAACATTTTCCACTCGAGATGCAAAGTTGGGGATAAAAAGTGTATGCTCATCATCGACGGCGGGAGTTGCACAAACTGCGTAAGTTCTTATTTAATTGAGAAATTGAACTTACCTACTCTTAAGCATCCTAGGCCCTACCAGTTACATTGGCTCAATCAAGTGGGGAAAATCAAAGTGACCAAGCAGGCCAAAGTCAAATTCTCCATTGGAAGGTACGAGGACGAGGTGCTTTGTGACGTCATTCCAATGAACGCCACACACATGCTGTTGGGAAGGCCGTGGGAATTCGACCGCAATGCAATTCATGAAGGCCGCACCAACAAGTACAAGATCACTCAAGATAACAAGTCTTTCACCCTTATTCCTTTATCTACTCTTGATGTTGTAAAAGAACAAAGGAAAATGATTGAAAATCAGAAAAAGCATGAAGAGGAAAAAAAGAATTTGAGAGAAAAAAATTCATGTGAGAGCCGAGAGGGTGAGGAAAAAGAAAAATCAGATTGTGAGTTAGTCTTGAGTGAAAAGAAAGAGAGGAAAAAGACAAGGGCAAGTGAGAAAAAAGTCGCCCTGTTTGGAAGTAGTAGAGATGTTGAGAGGGCACTTGGGTCAAACGATCCAATTTTCTTACTTATGTTTTTAGAAAATTCACTTGATGCTAACCAGCTTTCTAGTCTTCCTAACTCTGTTTTGCAGGTCTTAAAAGAATTCGAGGATGTGTTGGAAGACAAGGATCACATGGAGCTTCCTCCATTCCGTGGGATAGAGCACCAGATAGATTTCGTGCCGGGATCATCCATTCCCAATAGGCCGGCGTACCGAGCTAACCCAGAAGAAACTAAGGAGCTCCAGAAACAAGTTGAGGACTTGCTCTCGAAAGGGTATATCCGTGAGTCTCTCTCCCCTTGCGCTATTCCTGTCATACTTGTGCCTAAAAAAGATGGATCTTGGAGGATGTGTATGGACTGTAGGGCGGTAAACAAAATAACCATTAAGTACCGTCATCCCATACCTAGGTTAGATGACATGTTGGATGAACTAAATGGTGCATCATTGTTTTCTAAAATTGATCTCAAATCAGGATATCATCAAATAAGGATCAAAGAGGGAGATGAGTGGAAAACTGCCTTCAAGACCAAATTCGGTCTTTATGAATGGTTGGTTATGCCCTTTGGTCTCACCAATGCACCGAGCACTTTTATGAGACTCATGAATCATGTTTTGCGTGCTTTCATTGGCAAGTTTGTTGTAGTTTATTTCGATGATATCTTGGTTTTTAGCAAATCATTAAATGAGCATGTTGATCACTTAAGGGCTGTTCTTAACACATTAAGGACAGAGAAATTATTTGCTAATCTTAAAAAGTGTTCCTTTTGTGTTGAAGAAGTTTCTTTTCTTGGGTTTGTGATTAATGCCAACGGTTTGCAAGTGGATGAAAGCAAAGTGCAGGCAATAGTGGAGTGGCCGGTGCCAACAAGTGTCACGCAAGTTAGATCTTTCTTAGGGCTTGCAGGTTTTTACCGGAGATTCGTGAAGGAATTCTCTACCAAGGCAGCACCACTTCACGAGTTGGTGAAGAAAGGAATCAAGTTCGAATGGGGTGAAATGCAGGATAAGGCGTTTAATTTGCTGAAATTCGAACTAACCCATGCTCCTATCTTAGCTCTCCCTAACTTTGATAAAACATTTGAATTGGAGTGTGATGCCTCAGGTATAGGGATCGGAGCAGTGCTTATGCAAGAAGGAAGGCCCATAGCTTATTTTAGCGAGAAGTTGAGCGGAGCCACACTCAACTACCCGACGTACGACAAGGAGTTGTACGCTGTAGTTCGAGCCCTAGAGACTTGGCAGCACTATCTCATGCCAAGGGAGTTCATCATACACACCGACCATGAATCGATCAAATACCTCAAGGGGCAAAGGAGCTTGCATAGGAGGCATGCCAAGTGGGTGGCCTTTATCGAAACATTCCCCTACATGGTCAGGTATAAAAAGGGTAAGGATAACTTGGTGGCTGATGCTCTTTCTCGTAGGTACAATGTTCTTACAATTTTAGAAACTAAAATCTTAGGTTTTGAGTTTCTTAAGAATTTGTATGATCATGATCATGATTTTTCCGATATCTTTGCTAAATGTGAAAAAGGGGCCTTTGAAAAGTTTTTCAAACATGAAGGGTTTCTGTTTAAGGGCAATTGCTTATGTGTACCATCTTGCTCTACTAGGGAATTACTTGTTCGGGAAGCTCATAGTGGGGGCTTGATGGGGCACTTTGGAATTCCTAAGACTCTTGACATCTTACAAGAACATTTCTTTTGGCCTAACATGAAAAAAGATGTTGAGAAAGTGTGTGCAGGTTGTGTGGAGTGTAAGCTGGCCAAATCAAAGGTTCTACCACAGGGGCTTTATTCGCCACTGCCAATACCTCAGGCTCCTTGGACGGATATTTCAATGGACTTTATCTTGGGGCTTCCAAGGTCCTCTCGAGGTAAGGATAGTGTCTTCGTCGTTGTTGATCGCTTTTCTAAAATGGCACACTTTATCCCTTGCAGAAAGGCGGATGATGCTAAACACGTGGCAGACTTATTCTTTCAAGAGGTAGTTAAGCATCATGGGGTTCCCAAGACCATAGTCTCCGACCGAGACGTAAAATTCTTGAGCTACTTCTGGAAGACATTGTGGGGAAAGCTTGGAACCAAGCTTCTATTCTCGACCACTAGTCACCCACAGACTGATGGCCAGACCGAGGTGACGAATCGGACTTTGGGCCAACTTCTTAGGGCTATCATCAAGAAGAACTTGAAAGGATGGGAGGACTGCCTACCCATAGCCGAGTTTGCCTACAATAGGACAACTCACAAGTCCACAGGTTATTCTCCTTTCGAAGTGGTTTACGGATTTAACCCCTTAACACCCTTGGATTTGTTTCCTTTGCCTTCAAAGGAATACACTAGCATGGATGGAGTCAAAAGGGCTGAGGAAGTGCAAAAGTTGCATTCTCAAGTGAGAGAGCACCTTGAGAAAAGGAACGACCAGATTGCAAAGCTACGAAACAAGGGTCGGAAGGAGTTAGTCTTGAAGGAAGGAGATTGGGTGTGGGTTCACATGCGGAAGGAGCGGTTTCCCAATGCACGAGCTACAAAATTGCACCCTAGAGCCGTGGGACCCTTTCAAGTCTTGAGAAGGATTAACGACAACGCCTACTTGCTAGACCTACCAAGTAAGTATGGAATTAGTCCGACTTTTAATGTTTCTGACCTTTCTCTTTATGATGCAAGATCCGATTCGAGGACGAATCTTCAAAAGGGGGAGGAAACTGATAGGAATCAAGCACAAGCTCTTGACAAGGAAGCTCAAAAGTCATGGGAAGACGAAGAGTCAAGGGCAACCCAAGAGTCTCAAGAAGACGAAGAGCCACCTTCTTTGAAGATCAAGGGTCCAATGACAAGGGGACGTCTCAAGAGACTTCAAGAGGCAATTTCCCAATTTCCGGCATCTCGGGAATACCAAGGGTCAAGTGGAGTTCATTGTTTACAAGTCATAGAAGGTGATGGTTCAACTTCCTTCTTGGGAAGGTCCAAGGTCGTGGATGCTTCATTTTCTACCTTGGGGAGCTCAAAAGACAAGAATCTAGAGTTGGACTTTTGGCCTTCTCCTACCTATGCATTCGGCCGAACCAACAAGGAGGGAACAAAAGTCAATTTTGCTTGTTCCACATTTATGGCTCTAGAAGATTACAAAGGACCAGAATTAAAGCCTATCCCCACACATAAATTCGGCCACCTACATGAATATAAGAGCCTTGGAAGATCAAGAGGAGCAAGCACTTGTCATGATAAGTTATCAAGTGATAAGGCTGTCCACATTACTTAGCATGATAAGCTATCAAGTGATAAGGCTTTCAAGATCTAAGAAGACTTTTCAAGTACCATGAAAGCTTATCAAGTGATAGGACCTTTCAAATCTGATCTATAGCTTTTCTTATTTTATAACTTATTAGATAAGTCTTTTTAGTTCCTTGGACGAGATTTCATGCCTATAAATAGGCCTTGTACTCAAGTTCTCTTTTCAAGTTTTGAATTACAACCTTGATAGGATTTCTTCCTTTCTTACTAGTAAGTTTTAGTTTGTGTCTTGCAATCTAGCTTGCTAAGTTATCTAGCTTATCTATTCAAGAGTTCTCATTGAGTAGTGGCGCTTAGGCCTCACTTGTTCAACTAGATATTCTAAGAAGGGCAACACATCTATTGTTGTCCTAGCTTGTTTTCTAAGTTGATAAAGTCGGGTAACACCCTAACAATTCTCTTAAGTATATCAAAGGGAAGGTAGTAGTCTTATTGCTGCCTTAACCTTGTTTGCCTAATTCTTGAAGTGTAGGGTTGAGAACATAGGTGTTTATCACCATATCCATTAAAGGGTTTCTCAAGACGATCTCATTTTCAATAGCTCTTCCGTTCTCCTCGGGAGTTGCTATCACATGTCCTACATGCAACCTTCTTAAAGTGAGGAGTCATTTAATATATACATAATATTAATATAATTAATAGTATTATATTATATACATATATTATAATTAATTTATTATAATAAATAATAATAACATATAATATTATATATATTAATATTATACAATGTAAATATTATTAATATATACCTATAACTGAAGAATCTGGATCAAACCAACCTGCAACTAGTTAAGATCAAGAGTTCGAGTATGCACCCGAGTTCGACCCAAGACAAGTTCAATCATAAATTTAAACCTTGTAATAAATATCCATATAATAAGGGTAGTCTTGTATTTTCCTAGGCATGACATCTCATCTAGTGAGGTGTACTTAAAGCCACGTTTTACGTTTAAAATAATGTAATACTCATGTTATAAGGGTAGTTGCGTACCTTCCTAGACATGACATCTCATCTAGTGAAGTGTCTTCAGATAAGTATCTTGCATGCAACCTAGCATGACATGCATATATTCATAATATTATAATAATATAATAATATATTATAATAACTATACATATAATATGTAATTAATATGTATATATGTATAGCTATTAATATAAATAGGTATTATATTATATATTATTATAATATTAATATTATATAATTATTATAATATATATTACATAATTAATATATTAACATATTATATGTTATTATACTATATAATAATTATAATATACACATATATAATTATATTACATACATACTATAATAATATATACTAATAATTATAATATGTATATACATTATAATACATATTATACAATATAGGTATTATATAACTATAATATATACATGTAATATATATTATATCATATATATAATAATTATATGATTATATATACATATACTATACATTATTATAGGTATATTATATATTATAATAGTTTAATAACATTAATAATTATTATTTATTATATTATAAATTAATTATTATAATATAATTATTATGTAATATATTACATATTATATATATATTAATAGTATAATATATTATATTATAAATAATTATATATTTTAATAATTATTAGACTATAATATATAGTTAAAATTAATAATAATATATGTAATAATGTAGAATTTAATATTATAGTATAATTCTTATATAGTATATATGTATAATTATTAATATTATATATTATATTGTTATATATATTACATATGTATGTTATATATGTATAATTTATATAATATTATAATACATATTATATAATATAGGTATTATATAACTATAATATATACATGTAATATATATTATATCATATATATAATAATTATATGATTATATATACATATACTATACATTATTATAGGTATATTATATATTATAATAGTTTAATAATATTAATAATTATTATTTATTATATTATAAATTAATTATTATAATATAATTATTATGTAATATATTACATATTATATATATATTAATAGTATAATATATTATATTATAAATAATTATATATTTTAATAATTATTAGACTATAATATATAGTTAAAATTAATAATAATATATGTAATAATGTAGAATTTAATATTATAGTATAATTCTTATATAGTATATATGTATAATTATTAATATTATATATTATATTGTTATATATATTACATATGTATGTTATATATGTATAATTTATATAATATTATAATATACTATATATTATGATAATATACATAGTAATTAATGTACATATGTATATACTATGATATAGTATAATATAATTAATAATATTATAATTATTATATTAATAATATGTAATATGTAATATATAGTATGTATAGTAATATATATAAAATTAATTATAATATGTATTAATAGTAATAGTAACAGCATATATATATATATTATATTACATATATTAATGTATCTAATATATACTATGTATTATGTGTTATAATATTATATAAAATGTATAATGTATAATTCTTATGTATATATTATATTAATATTGTAATTTTTAATATATTATAATAGTATATATATACCTTTATATTATATACATATATATTATATAGTAATATAGTTATAATATTATGAATGTATAATATGTATAATCCTTATATATGTATATATTAATTAGTTATATATTATATGTAAATATTATTAATATATACTTATATTAATAATATGCATATATATTTATTAATGTATAAATATATTAATAATAAATGTATAGTTTGTTATTATATATTAATATTAATTTTATACATATAACATATATTATAATATTATGTAATAATATTATATAATTATTATATTATATATATTATATAATAGTGTTATATTCTATATATGATTATAGTATATTATAATAGTATATTACATATATTATTATATGTGTAGTTAATATTATATATCTTTATTAATAATAGTATATATACATATATTATATATAATATATACATATAATACATATATTAACATATATCTCTTAATATTATACATACTATATTATATTATAATATATACTATAACATAATATATTATATACACTAATTAATATTACATTAGTATATACAATATATTAATACATATATATACTATTATATTATATGTATAATTTATAATATTATATTATATATGTATATAAAATTAATTGTATATAATATATTATTAACATATTAAATTATATGTATTATTGTATAATATTTATATATGATAACTATATTATTAATACATAGTTATAATATTTATATTAATATATAGTATAACATATAATATTATAATATATATATATATTAATATATACTAATATTATATATGTATAGATTCATATGTTAATATAATAGTATTATACATATATAATTATATGTATATAATGTACTTATTATAATATTATGTATAAATATAGTATAATATATTATACAATGTTATTATAATTTAGACCATGATGAAAATCTTCGAACTCATACTAAACATCACCCTTGTCTACATAGATGATATCCTCTTATATTCCAATAATATAGAGGAACATGAACAACTTCTCAACATGTTTATAGACTTGGTACAAAAATATGGTATTATGCTATCCCAAAAGAAAAGTGTGATCAAGCAAAAATCTATTGATTTTCTGAGCATGAAGATTAAGGATGGGGAGTATGAACCAGGATCACACCTATCCCAAGAACTACTGAAGTTCCCGAATAGGCATTTATCTATTAAATAGGTTCAACAGTTCCTTTGAATCGTCAACTATCTTAAAGATTTTATCCCCAAATGTTCAGCCTATACAAGCAAATTGTCAAAGCTTCTAAGGAAAAGTCCACCTCCTTGGGATGTCGACCAAACTGCAGCAGTTACAAATCTTAAAGAAGTGTGTCAAAAGCTCTCACCCTTGAGAATTCCTGGAGATGGCTAACGGATCTTACAAACAGATGCCAGTGATGATTGTAGGGAGCAATATTATGAGAAAATGAAGGTGGGAAACTTCATTATTGTAGACATGCCAGCGGCCAATTCAAAGAATCTGAAGCACATTATCATGCTCTCTACAAGGAGATATTAGCTGTCAAATATGGAATTAAAAAATTCAAATTCCATCTGGTGGGATACAATTTCATTATCCAACTGGATGATACATCCTTCATAGCGATTATGGAGCTCAAGAATAAAGGAGTCCCAAAAAACAGCTACTCATACTCAAAGACTGAATTTCAAAATACCAGTTTCAAAAGTCCAACACATAAAGGGCAAGGACAATGTTGTGCCTGATTATCTCTCCAGACAATTTCAGTTTCAACTCATAGCATCTACCAAGGCGCTGCCCGCTATCTTTATGACAGGGAAACGAAAGAAGATAATATCTTCACAAATCGATTTTTGGAGACAAGCTTCAATCTATCTAATCAATCCTGATTTATCATTTCCTCCTCATGATGAGCCTTTCAAAACTCTTGGAGATATTTGACAACATGCAACTGCATATTTGGTTCGATATCTATCAAAATATATTTCTGTAGAAGGAATCCAAGAGGAACAAGCCTGCTATCATCTCCAGAAACCATTCTTGGGCATAATACTGTTGCTCTTTCTAAAGATCTCACCTTCAACGGTTTATGGTACCTATGGTGTTTTTCCACCGTATACTTTCAATCGATTGAGTTCTCAGTATGGGATACACTCATCTTTTTCCAAGATACTGAAAATGACTCTACCCTCTAGTGGTCCTTCCTGCTATGGTATGCAACTGTGGAAGAATGGATACAAGTGCTCCAAAATGAATATTAGGATGATGAAGACCCTCATGTCATATTTCTCTATCGTAGGCCATATTCTACAGGAATCCAAGAAGAACTTCAACCGGTCCCTTTACACTATAAATGGAAGACAATCAAGGGTCCAAATCCAAGATAATAAGGAAGAACGCCGAGAACTTTATGTCGATCTATGTTTTTCCAATAAAAGCCATCCACATGAAGATACTAAAGGACTTACTTATACCTCGTTCGTATTCAACCCTATCACTGAAGAATTTGGATCAAACCAACCTGGAACTAGTCAAGATCAAGAGTTCAAGTATGAACCCAAGTTTGACCCAAGACAAGTTCAATCATAAATTTAAACTCGGTAATAAATATCCATATAATAAGGGTAGTCTTGTATTTTGGCATGACATCTAATTTAGTGAGGTGTACTTAAAGCAATGTTTTATTTTCAAAATAATGTAATACCCATGTTATAAGGGTAGTTCTGTACTTTTCTAGACATGACATCTCATCTAGTGAGGTGTCTTTGAGATAAGTGTCTTGCATGCAACCTAGCATGACATGTCCAACATGCAACCTTCTTAAAAGTGAGGAGTCATTTGATGAAGGTTGCCACTCTGACATGTGTCTTTGTAAGGGTTCATGACTCTTCGCTCCCGAAACGCTATAAATGGGGGAGTTTAGTCAATTGTAAAACACACAAAAATAAATAAACACTCCATTTTCTACACCTATGAGTTTCTAAGTTCTTAGTTGTCTTCTCCAAAGCCCTTAAGCCATTCTATGGCTCATCATATTCTCCATCTTGTTATCCTTATAGTATAAAGTATGCTCTATACTCGCCTCTTAAGAGGATCTTGTATATCAGAAATATGCTATAACCTAAAAAAGAGTAACGGTCCCTAAGCTTTGTTTGATAAGGCTAAGAGTGCCGAAGAAGGAGTGGAAGTTCAGAGTCAACCTGCTCAAGGCAGTTTGAATACATGGTGGCCATGGTCCTCTAAGGGTGTGATCGAGTAGGGCTCCCGTGCTAGCTTGGTATCAGAGGCAGGTTGTTCTCTCCTTGTCGGCCGGAGAATATTTTGATTAATATTATAATATTATATAGTATATAGTATATAGTATATACATATTATATATTATAATATATTATGATATAACATCTTATAATATATAGTATTATTATACATAATTATACTATGTTATACATTTACTAATATATATTATTATACTGTTATAACATATATTATATTAATATATATTAATTATAAATAATAATTATATAGTATATAATATATATTATGTATATATAATAGTTATTAATTTTATATACTTTTTTTTTTTATAAAACCGCCCGGTAGACGGGGGGATTAGGCAAGACCCCCAACCTGTTCATAAAGCAAAAAGAAATAATATGTACATTAAGGCCAAAAGTGCCTTATCCAAACGAAGCAACAGTCATTCATACAACGTTAAAATTTGAAACCTATACTGGATCAAGGGTGTGTTGCCAACTCTCATCAAAATTTCTATACAAGTATCTCCTTCTCTTCCCCCTTGATCGAACTCCAGTCAGCGATGTATGGTAATGTCTATTTTGTTAGGCTCTCAAGTTAGGATATCCAAGTTGTTCCATCCGAAGTAGTACAAGTAGCCATGATGAAGCCCGAGCTGCTGTAAACGAATTCTGCCCTCTTGACATTGTGCCAAGCATTGCCAGGTGATCAGCTGGTTTGTTACCTTCTCGATGGATATGAGTAAATTTTACTTCTTTGTTGCTCAACCCACTTTTTATTCGAAGCATTAGATGTTGTAATTGCCATGCTCCCTTTTCTCCTGACTGTAGGACATGTATCAACGCTTTTGCATCTATTTCAATCCAGATTTTTTTTGCTTCTCTTGGTATCAATTCAGTCCCAAATGCAAGTGCCCAGGCTTCTGTAATGAAGCTGGATTCAGCTTGGATTGGCAGATGGAAAGCTAGCAGCAGTTCACCTCGGTGATCCCTAATAACACCTCCTCCTCCTGCAAGACCCGTCCCTTTGTCATATGCACCGTCAGTATTTAATTTTAGCCACCCTTCCTCTGGTGCTATCCATCGAACCAGTTTAGCCCTCCTGTGCAAGGTCTGAGCTCGTTCGGATACCACAAACCTCTCTGCTGGCCAACAATTTTCCCATGCTGCCCCGTCCAACAGCCCCCCTCCCTTCAGATTTTCTAAATTTTTTCAACTTGGAAGATGATATGCGTTGCCAAAAATTTTGACTCCTGTGCTTGGCCGAATTCCGTTCTGTCCAGATATACCACAGGACTAGGCATGGGATAATAGAGGCAACATGTTTCGTGCCTGCAGACCTCAGGTTTTTCCAAAATGATAAGAATAAGAACATGTTATCTGTCAGCGGAACTTCAGTTCGAAACCATTTTCCAAAATAATTCCACACTTTGTTGACTTCCGGTCCATTTCGAAATAGATGCAGCAAAGTTTCACTCTCATGGTGTCGAGTTTGACCACAACACCAACATTTTGGAACGATTTCATACCCCCGCATAGTATAATATTCTTCAATGGGAATCCGTTTATGCAGAAGTCTCTAGATAAAAATTGATGTATTCGGCAAAATCTGGGGGGCCCATATATCTGCAAAAATCTTGTTTTAGGGGACGTTTCTCTGCATAGATTCCATGCCATTTTTGTGGAGAACTCCCCATCGCTGGCAGCTTTCCATCTCATGCAATCACCTCCTGTTTGATCTATAGGGACTTGCAATATTTTAATAATATGTATAATGTATTATAATATATATTATATTATTAATATATTATTAATATAATTATAAATATATGTATATATAATTAATATAGTATTATACATATATACAATATTAGTATTATACAAAATATAATTAATAATATATATTACACAGAATAGTAATTACTATATGTATTATATATTAATGTGTATTTACATATATACATATTAATATAATATTTATAAAATTATTATATATTATAATATAGTATATTAATATATAGTATTATATATATATATCAATATTATATTATATTATTATTATATACTATATAGAATGTATACTATATATATTACATTATTAAATTAATATATAACATTATATAATAAGATAACATTAATATATATTATACATATATAATTATAATATATGTATTATAATTATATAATATTATATGGATACATATATAATATTACATGTATTATATGTATATTAATAATATAATATATAATGTATAATATAATACAGACTAATATACTATATGTTATAGGGGTTATTATAATATTACATGTATATAATTAATAATATAATTATATGTATTAAATAATTATAATTTATATGCATATAGTATAATTTCTATTGTATTATAGTGTTATATATGTATATATATGTATACATATTAATTTATAATGTAAAATACTATCATATATAATTATTATATAATTAATATAATTATAATATTAATTATATATATATTATTTATTAATATATATAATATACATATTATATGTTATTAATATATTATATTATATGTTATTATTAATTATTATATATTAATATGTATATAATAATAATATATAATTAATAGTATATAATATTATAATACATTAATTATAATATATGTATATAATATAATACTATTAATTATATTAATATTATGTATATATTATAATTATTATGTATATATTAAATATAATTATTATAGAGTACATAATATTATAATGTATTAGTGATATACTATATATTAT
The DNA here is from genome assembly GCA_028749325.2 of Caryopteris x clandonensis. Classification (NCBI taxonomy): domain Eukaryota; kingdom Viridiplantae; phylum Streptophyta; class Magnoliopsida; order Lamiales; family Lamiaceae; genus Caryopteris; species Caryopteris x clandonensis. The sequence goes on from JAPYKT020000021.1 coordinate 910,074, forward strand.
ACATATATAATTATATATTAATATATATGTAATATAGTATATTATAATAGTATATTACATATATTATTATCTGTATACTTAATATTATATATCTATATTAATATTAGTATATATACATATATATTATATATAATATATACATATAATACATATATTAACATATATCTACTAATATTATACATACTTTATTATATTATAATATATACTATAACATAATATATTATATATACTAATTAATATTACATTAGTATATACAATATATTAATACATGTATATATACTATTATATTATATGTATATTATAGTATAAATGTATATAAAATTAATTGTATATAATATATTATTAACATATTATATTATATGTATTAATGTATAATATTTATATATGATAACTATATAATTAATACATAGTTATAATATTTATATTAATATATAGTATAACATATAATATTATTATAATACGCATATTAATATATACTAATATTATATATTCATAGATTCATATGTTAATATAATAGTATTTTACATATATAATTATATGTATATAATGTACATAGTATAATATTATGTATAAATATAGTATAAAATTATATATAATGTTATTATAATTTATTGTATACTATATATATGTTATTATATTTTATTAATATATATTAATTTTATAAATGTTATAATTAATATTTTAGAATATTACGGGAGTGAAGAGTCATGAACCCTTACAAAGAAACATGTCAGAGTGGCAACCTTCATCAAATGACTCCTCACTTTAAGAATGTAGCATGTGGACATGTCATGCTATGTTGCATGCAAGACACTTATCTCAAAGACACCTCACTAGATGAGATGTCATGTCTAGGAAAGTACACAACTATCCTTATAACATAGGTATTATATTATTTTAAACATAAAACATGGCTTTAAGTACACCTCACTAAATGAGATGTCATGCCTAGGAAAATACAAGACTACCCTTATTATATGTGTATTTAATACAAGATTTAAATTTATGATTCAACTTGTCTTGGGTTGAACTCGGGTTCTTTCTTATTATCTTGGATTGGACATATTAATTATATAAATATGTAATATATTAATTTATTATAAGATACTATTATAATATTAATATTATAATATGATATATAATATTATATATTATATGTATATTTTATAATTAATATACATTATTATAATATATTACATTAAACATTATTTAATTAATTATTAATTCATATTATGACTATCATATAATACTACATATATATTAATTATAATATATTATACGTATTAATATTATATGCATACATATATGTATATTAATATAATATATTTATAATATATATGTATATAATATTATTTATAATATATAATTACATATATTATAAATTATATAACATATAATATAGTATATTATTATATAATATATTATATTATATATTATCTATATTAATATAATATATTAATAATATGTATTATTATATTAATATATAAATAGTATTAGTATCATATATAATATAATTAATTATACATATTATAGTATACTATAATATATATATACAGTATTATATATATTATATAAATATAACATATATTAATATATTATATACTATTTAATGTATACATATATTATAATAATTATTATAAGATCCCTGATAATATATACAACGACCCTGCTAATCCACCTCCCCCAAAAATATCAATTCCACAAGAAGGTTATTCATGCAGACATGAAGAGGACCATTACCTCCAAATTCCCAAGCTCCTCAACAATATTTCATGTTCAAAAGCTGCGAACAAGATTTTCGCGAGGATCAAACTTCTAAGGTAACCTCAAGGCCTTTTATTCAGAGTATTGTAGTAGAAGCAAGTGGATATTTAAAGCCTCTGAGTCAAGGGGAGGAAGTCCTCAATTGGCAGACCACAAATGCTCGGGCACAAAATCAATCACTACAAAGTATTGATTCCAAGGTAACTCAAGTTCTCGACAAGGTTCAAAATTCATATAATGAAATGAGTTACTTGCAGACCCAGCTTCTGAGAGTGGAACAGAGGCTTACTGGGAAGATACCAGTTAGATAGAGAACTCAGAAGCCTTATTGTAAATCAGCAGTATGGCTTAGAGTTCACATCAAAAGAAGCAGAGACTACGCAACTCAAAAAGAAGCTTGCAAGAATAAAAAACGATAAGGTAGAAAGATTCTCAACCTTTATGCCCCTTGCTGTATGCCAAACATTTTGGGATGATCTCCAATATACCCTTACCACCTTCAAGACAGAAAGAAGCAGAAGTGATCAATCAAAAGCTAAAGGTAAAGAAACCCATTAATACTTTAATGGCTAATCATAAAGTAATCCGGAAGAAAGTTAAAGCTATATATTAGAATCAACTGAAACCTTTCCAGTATCAAGTGGAATAGAGGAAGAGATAGCTGATGTTTCTGGTGACTTGGATGAAGAGACTATTGACAGAACATATGTGACACATCCTACTGAAAAGCAAGATACTAAACCCTCCATTAGTCCTTGGTGTCCTAAGAGAATTGTTCTTGAGCCTTAGAGATACCGGCAATTACAATTGATCGATGCACCAACGCCAGCTGACGTACTTGGTGAGATACATAGAGAATTTATCGGTGAGATTTCTTTGTTCACCAAGGATGTTTCTCAAGAATACTTCTCTATGAGGTGCTGGTCGCTATTGAAAAGGGATCTGGAAACACATTTCAAATGAATGTCTAAACGATTCTACATTTTGAATGGTTATAATGATCCCAATCTAAAGAATCTCTACCTTGCCTCTTTACCACAAGAGCTACAACCAGAAATGACGAGGATGTTTCAAGCCATAAAGAAAGACATGGCCCAAATCAGCATGGGACAAATCCATCAAACCTATTTGGCTGCTCTGGAGAAACTCTATGAGCAACAAAATCTCTGTAAAGAAATGATGGAGAGATGGAAGATTCCAAAAAAGGTATGTGATAAATCCTACCTTGAAATAAAATGTCATAAGACAGCATGCCATTGTTCCAAAAAAATATAAAGAAAAAGATAAGCAAAAGCTCAGAAGGAAAAAGAAAAACCAAACATATAAGTTTTTCTGAAGGAAGCTCTTCAGAAAGAAGTCCACTGATAGATGTTATCTATGTGGACAAAAAGGGCATTTCGCAAAAACCTGCCTTACGAAGAAAGGGAAAGCATCACGAACCTTTCACTATCATGAAGCAGATGTTGATGAAGCAGTCATAAAATCTCTCTATTCACAACAAGATGGCCAGGATTCTGATACAGCCTTCGTCCTTCATGAGACATTTGTTGAAGAAGATTTAAAAGAGAATGTCCCTCATTCTTATGATAAACCAACCTCCAATGCTGAAAACCAACATGATCATACAAGAAGGGATGCCCTCACCTCATCTTGAAGTCAAGGTGTTTCAATTAAAGTATGACAGGCCTAACAAAGTGATCGGAGTCCTTGATACAGGAGCACAAAAAACTGTGATGAACCGATACTTCCTTCCAGACGAAGCTTGGGAGTCTCATCATGAATATTTTGTTGCTGCAGATGGCCAAACCTTTCATATTGCCTTGATATATAAACTACCAGTCATAATTCAAATTCTTCCATACTGTATTGTCTGGATCAAAGTCATCGGAAGTAAACTTCATGGACATGATTTATTAATGGGCTTTGATGTCTTCTTCAAAGCTCAGAAGCTATAAATATTTTCCCATGGAGTCAAATATAAGAGGACATTCCTACCATTCACACCAACACAAAAAGATGTTCACAGTAAAGGAGATACCAGAACCTGATCCACTTATCAAAAGATTGAAAATATGTTATGTCGAGTTAGATGCATACTTCAACAATCCTCATCCACTTTAGAAGAACTCAGAATTCTATGTTTGATTTTATTTTTAGAAGAATGAGGATATTGACGCCACTAAAGCCATGCATCCTGGCATGACACCAGAAGAGTTGAATTTGCCCGACAAGAATGCAGCGAGCTATTATGCTTGGGCCTAATTGAAGCAACAAACTCAAATTGGGCTTGCCCAACTTTTTATGTCAATAAGAGAGTAGAACAAGTTTGAGGAAAGAAGAGGTTATTCATTGATTGCAAACCTCTCAACTATTAGTTTTTTTATGATAAATTCCCTTTGCCTAGGACAAAAGTCATGTTCTCTTACCTCTTAGAAGCCCAAATATTTTCCAAATTTGATCTTAAACCTGGTTTCTGGCAAGTGGGTTTACACCCTGATGAAAGGTATAAAATAGCTTTTTGCCTACCCACAACTCAATACCAGTGGATAGTTCTGTCATTTTGTGTTAAAGTTGCGTCATCCTTTTTCCAAAAGACCATGATGAAAATCTTCGAACCCATACTAAACAACACCCTTTTCTACATAGATGATATCATCTTATATTCCAATAATATGGAGAAACATGAACAAATTCTCAACATGTTCATAGACTTGGTATAAAAATATGGTATTATGCTACCCCAAAAGGAAAGTGTGATCAAGCAAACATCTATTGATTTTCTGGGCATGAAGATTGAGGATGGGGAGTATGAACTAGGATCACACCTCCTGGATAGGAATTTATCTATTAAATAGGTTCAACAGTTACAAGCAAATTTATCAAAGCTTCTAAGAAAAAGTCCACCTCATTGGGATGTCGACCAAACTGTAGTAGTCAAACATCTTAAAGAAGTATGTCAAAAGCTCTCACCATTGAGAATTCCTGGAGATGGCCAACGGATCTTACAAATAAGTGCTAGTGATGATTATTGGGGAGGTATCTTATTAGAAAACGAAGGTGGGAAACTTCATTATTGTGAAAATGCCAGCAGCCAAATTAAATAATCTGAAGCATATTATCATGATGTCTACAAGAAGATATTAGCTGTCAAATATGGAATTAAAAAATTTAAATTCCATCAAGTGGGATACAATTTCATTATCTAACTGAGATTAAAAGATTAGTTTTCAAAATACCAGTTTGAATTCCAACACATAAAGGGCAAGGACAATGTTATGCCTGATTATGTCTCCAGACAATTTCAGCTGTAACTCATATCATCTGCCAAGGTGTTGCCCGTTATCTTTATGACAGATAAATGAAAGAAGATAATATCTTCCAAAACCGGTTTTTGGAGACAAGCTCCCATCCATCTTATCAATCCTAATTTATCATTTTCTCCTCATGATGAGCCTTTCAAAACTCTTGGAGATATCCAACAACATGTAACTTAAATTTGGTTCGGTATCTATCGAAATATATTTCTGAAAGAGGAATCCAAGAGGAACAAGCCTACTATAATCTCCTAGAATCCATTCCTATGCATAATACGTGTTGCTCTTCCTAAAGATCTCATCTTTAACGGTTTATGGTACCTATTGTGTTTATCCACCTTATACTTTCATCCGATTGAGTTCTTACTATAGGATACACTCATCTTTTTTCAAGATACTAAAAACGATTCTACCCTCTGGTGGTCATTCCTTCTATGGTATGCAACTGTGGAAAAATGGATACAAGTGCTCCAAAATGAATATTAGGATGATGAAGACCCTCATGCCATATTCCTCTGTCATAGGCCATATTCTACAAGAATCCAAGAAGAACTTCGTCCAGTCCCCCTACATTATGAATGGAAGACAATCAAGGGTTCAATCCAAGATAATAAGGAAGAGCACCAAGAACTTTATGTCCATCAATGTTTTTCCAATAAAATTTATCCACATCATGAAGATACTGAAGGACTTACATATACCTCGTCCCTATTACTGAAGAATCCAGATCAAACCAACATGGAACTAGTCAAGATCAAGAGTTCGAGAATGAACCAGTGTTCCACCCAAGACAAGTTCAATCTTAAATTTAAACCTTGTAATAAATACCCATATAATAAGGGTAGTCTTGTATTTTCCTAGGCATGACATCTCATCTTGTGAGGTGTACTTAAAGCCACTTTTTATGTTTAAAATAATGTAATACCAGGGTAGTTGTGTACTTTCATAGATATGACATCTCATCTAGTGAGGTGTACTTAAAGCCAAGTTTTATGTTTAAAATAATGTAATACCCATATTATAAGGGTAGTTGTGTACTTTCCTAGACATGACATCTCATCTAGTGGGGTGCCATTGAGATAAGTGTCTTGCATGCAACATAGCATGCCATCTCCTGCATGCAACCTTCTTAAAGTGATGAGTCATTTGATGAAGGTTCCCACTCTGACATGTGTCTTTGTAAGGGTTCATGACTCTTCACTCCCGAAACTCTATAAATAAGGGAGTTGAGTCAATTGTGAAACACAAAAAATAAATAAACACTCAATTTTCCATACTTATGAGTTTCTATGTTCTTAGTTGTCTTCTCCAAAGCCCTTAAGCTAGTCTATGGCTCACCATATTCTCCATCTTATTATCCTTATAGTATAAAGTATGCTCTATACTCGCCTATTATGAGGATCTTGTATATTAAAAATATTCTATAACCTAGAAAAGAATAACGGTCTCTATAGTTCACACGAAGATCACAATCCATGATAAAGCTAAGAGTGCCGAAGAAGGAGTGGAAGTTCATAGTCAACTTGCTCAAGGCAGTTTGAATACATGGTTGCCATGGTCCTCTAAGGGTGTGAACAAGTAGGGCCTCCCGTGCTAGCTTGGTGTTAGAGCTGGGTTGTTCTCGTCTTATCGGCCGAAGAATATTTTGATTCATATTATAATATTATATAGTATATAGTATATACATATTATTTATTATAATATACTATAATATAACATATTATAATATATAGTGTTATACATAATAATACTATATTATACATAAACTATTATATATTATTATAATATTTTGACATATATTATATTATAATATATGTATTAATATATAATAATTATATATAATAGTTATATAGTATATAATATATATTATGTATATATAATAGTTATTATTATTATATACTTAATATATGTTATAATACATATATTATAATAATATGTATAATGTATTATAATAAATATTATATTATTAATATAATATTAATATAATTATGTATAATATAATTATAAATATATGTATGTATAATTAATATACTATTATACATATATACAATATTAGAATTGTACAAAATATAAGTAATAATATATATTACATATAATAGTAATTATATATGTATTATGTATTAATATGTATTTACATATATACATATTAATATAATATTTATATAATTATTATATATTATAATATAATATATTAATATCTAGTCTTATATATATTAATATTATATTATATTATTATTATAAACTATATATAATATATACTTATATACATTATATTATTAATATTAATATATAATATTATATAATTATATAACATTAATATGTATTATACATATATAATTATAATATATGAAACATAATTATATAATATTATATAGATACATTTATAATATTACATGTATTATATGTATATTAATAATATAATATATAATGTATAATAAAATATAGACTAATATACTATATATTATAGAGTTATTATAATATAACATGTATATAATTAATAATATCATTATATGCATTAAATAATTATAATTTATATGTATATAGTATAATTTACATAGTATTATAATATTATATATATGTATGTATTGTATACATTAATTTATAATGTATAATACTATCATATATAATTATTATATAATTAATATAATTATTTTCTTAATTATATAATATGCATACTATTAATACATATATATTATTTATTAATATATAATATACATATAAATATGTATATATAGTATTATTATGTAATAGTAAATCATATATAATTTATTAATACATATATATACGTATAATATCTAATATATATAATTATATTATTAATTATATACATGTAATATTATAATAACCCTATAACATATAGTATATTATTCATTATTATATTATACATTATATATTATATTATTAATATACATATAATACATGTATAATACCTATATAACATATTAATATATATATGTATATTAATAATTATAATATGTATATAATAGTATTATATAATAGTATTATAATAGTATTATATGTTATGATATAGTATATTTATAATTATACTTAATATATCATAATAGTAAATATAATATATTATAGAATACTATATAATATAACTATATATATTACATTATATACATAGTATGTATATTAATATTATAATTAAATATATACTATTATTATGTATAGTACAATAGTATATTATATACATTACAATAGTATATATATATTAATAATACATAATATATATTTAAATACTACTATTAATATATATAATAATTAACATATGTATAAATATTAATTTTATATTATAATATAATATATTAATTTATAGTTTATATATATTAATATTATATTATATTATTATTATATACTATATATAATATATGCTATATATATATTATATTATTAATAATAATATAAAATATTATATAGATACATATATAATATTACATGTATTATATCTATATTAATAATATAATATATAATGTATAATATAATATAGACTAATATACTATATATTATAGGGTTATTATAATATAACATGTATATAAATAATAATATAATTATATGTATTAAATAATTATAATTTATATGTATATAGTATAATTTATATAGTATTATAATATTATATATATGTATGCATATTAATTTATAATGTATAATACTATCATATATAATTATTACATTAATTATATAATATGTATACTATTAATACATATATTATTTTTTAATATATATAATATAAATATAATATGTATATATGGTATTATTATGTAATAGTAAATCATATATAATTTATTAATATATATATGTATAATATCTAATATATATAATTATATTATTATTTTTATACATGTAATATTATCATAACCCTATAACATATAGTATATTAGTCTATATTATATTATACATTATATATTATATTATTAATTTACATATAATACATGTATACTACCTATATAACATATTAATATACATATATGTATATTAATAATTATAATATATAGTATTATAATAGTATTATACATTATAATATAGTATATTTATAATTATACTTCATATATCATAATAGTAAATATAATATATTATTGTATACTATATAATATTACTATATATTTTATTATATATTACTATATTATATGTATTTTAATATATTTTATTAATATATATAATACATTATTAATAATTATTAATACATTCTTAATTATTAAATATATATTATATATTATATATACATAGTATGTATATTAATATTATAATTAAATATATACTATTATTATATATAGTATAATAGTATATTATATACATTATAATAGTATATATATATATTAACAATAGATATTATATATCTAAATACTACAATTAATATATATTAATTATTAACATATGTACAAATATTAATTATATGTACATATATATCTATAATATATTATACATATATATATGTCTAATTAATTATGTATAATATTTTTTTTTATTATACCTATTTCTGATGATTCGGATCAAGAGACTACTGACATACCATATGTGACACATCCTACGTAAAATCAAGGTACTAAACCCTCCACTGGTCCTTGATTTTCATTTGATGATGTACCTATTCAAAAGCGAAGAGAAAAGATGCATATACTATCAGCCTGGATAGATAATCAGCTAAAAAGAGAAGGAGCTGATTTAAGAACAGTTCTCAAGGACTTCACATCAAGGTTTCTTGGTGTCCTAAGAGAATGTTTCTTGAGCCTTGCAGATACCGGAAATTACAATTGATGGATGCACCAACGCCAGCTGACATACTTGGTGAGATACATAGAGAATTTATCGGTGAGATTTTTTTGTACACCAAGGTTGTGTCTCAAGAATACTTCTCTATGAGGTGCTACTCGCTATTGAGAAAGGATCTAAATAGACATTTCAAACAAATATCTGAAAGATTATACATTTTGAATGGCTATAATGATCCCAATCTAAAGAATATCTACCTTGAAGAGCTACAATCAGAAATGGCGAGGATGTTTCAAGCCATGAAGAAAGACATGGCCCAAATCAATATGGGACAAATCCATCAAAAACTCTATGAGCAACAAAATCTTTTTAAAGAAATGATGGAGAGACGTAAGATTCCTAAAAAGGTATGTGATAAATTCTACCTTGAAATAAAATGTCATGAGAAATCATGCTATTGTTCCAAAAACCATAAAGAAAAAGATAACCCCGAAGGAAGTCATTCAGAAAGAAGTCCACTGACCGATGTTATCTATGTGGATGAAAAGGGCATTTTGCAAAAACCTGCCCTATAAAGAAAGGGAAAGTGGCTAAGCTAGCATCACAGACCTTTCACTATCATGAAGCAGATGTTGATGAAGCAGGCATAAAATCTCTCTATTCAGAACAAGATGGCCGAGATTCTTATACAACCTTCGTCCTTCATGAGACATCTGAAGAAGAAGATTTAGAAGAGAATGTCCCCATTCTTATGATTAACCAACCTCCAATGCTGAAAACCAACATGATCATACAAGAAGGGCACCTCATCTTGAAGTCAAGGTGCTTCAGTCAAAGTATGACAGGCCTATCAAAGTGATCAGAGTCCTTGATACAGGAGCACGAAAAACTATGATGAACCCAGACATCCTTCTAGACAAAGCTTGGGAGTCTCATCATGAATATTTCTTTGCTGCAGATGGCTAAACCTTTCATATTGCCTTGATATCTAAACAACCAATCGGAATTCAAATCCTTCCAAACTGTGTTGTCTAGATTAAAGTCATCGGAAGCAACTTCATGGACATGATTTATTAATGGGCTTTGATGTCTTCTTCAAAGGTCAGAAGCTACAAATATTTTTCCATGGAGTCAAATACAAGAGGACATTCTACCATTCTAACCAACACAAAAGTTGTTCATAGTAAAGGAGATAGCAAAATTTGATCCACTTATCAAAAGATTGAAAAAATATTATGTGGAGTATCATGCAGACTTCACGAATCCTCATCCACTTTGGAAGAACTCAGAATTCTATGTTCGACTTTCATTTAAGAAAAATGAGTATATTAACGCCACTAAAGCCACGCATCCTAGCATGACACCAGAAGAGCTGAATTTGGCCCCGACAAGAATGCAACGAGCTATTATCCTTGGGCCTAATTGAAGCCACCAACTCAAGAAGAGGGCAGAACAAGTTCAAGGAAAGAAGAGGTTAGTCATTGATTACAAACCTCTCAACTATTACTTACTTGATGATACATTCCCTTAGCCCAGGATAAAAATCATGTTCTCTTACCTCTCAGAAGCTCAAATCTTTTCCAAATTTGACCTTAAATCTTATTTCAGGCAAGTGGGTTTACACCCACAAGATAGGTATTAAACAACTTTTTGCCTACCCACAGCTCAATACCAATTGACTGTTCTGCCATTTGGTCTCAAAGTTGCACCATCCTTTTTCAAAAAGACAATGATGAAAATCTTCTGCATAAATGATATCCTCTTATATTCCAATAATATAGAGGTACATGAACAACTTCTCAACATGTTCATAGACTTGGTACAATAATATGGTTGATCAAGCAAAAACTATTGATTTTCTAGGCATGAAGATTGAGGACGGGGAGTATGAACCAGGATCACACCTATCCCAAGAACTACTTAAGTTCCCGGATAAGCATTTATCTATTAAACAGGTTCAACAATTCCTTGGGATCATCAACTATCTTAAAGATTTTATCCCCAACTGTTCAGCCTATACAAGCAAATTGTCAAAGCTTCTAAGGAAAAGTCAACCTCCTTGGGATGTCGGCCAAACTGTAGCAGTCAAATATCTTAAAGAAGTGTGTCAAAACCTCTCACCCTTGAGAATTCCTGGAGATGGCCAACGGATCTTACAAACTGATGCAGTGATGATTATTGGGGAGCTATCTTATTAGAAAACGAAGGTGGAAAACTTCATTATGTGGACATGCAGTGGCCAATTTAAAGAATTTGAAGCTTATTATCATGATGTCTACAAGGAGATATTAGTTGTCTAATATGAAATTAAAAAATTTGAATTCCATCTGGTGGGATACAATTTCGTTACCTTACTAGATACATCCTTTCCAACGATTATGGAGCTCAAGAATAAAGGAGTCTCAGAAAAACAACTACTCAAACTCAAAGACTGGTTTTCAAAATACCAGTTTGAAGTCCAACACATAAAGGGCAAGGACAATGTTGTGCCTAATTATCTCTCCAGACAATTTCAACTTCAACTTATATCATCTACCAAGGTGCTGGCCATTATCTTTATGACAGGGAAACGAAAGAAGATAATATCTTCCAAAATCAGTTTTTAGAGAAAAGCTCCCATCCATCTTATCAGTCCTGATTTATCATTTTCTCCTCGTGATGAGCCTTTCAAAACTCTTGGAGATATCCGACAACATGCAACTATAAATTTGGTTCAATATCTACTGAAATATATTTCTGAAGAAGGAATCCAAGAGGAACAAGCCTGCTATCATCTCCAGAAACAATTCTTGGGCATAATACATGCTGCTCTTTCTAAAGATCTCACCTTCAACGATTTATGGTACTTATGGTGTTTGTCCACCTTATACTTTTATCCGATTGAGTTCTCAGTATGGGATACACTCATCTTTTGTCAAGATACTGAAAATGACTCTACCCTCCGGGGGTCATTCCTTCTATGGTATGCAACTGTGGAAGAATGGATACAAGTGCTACAAAATGTATTTTATGATGATGAAGACCCTCATGTCATATTCCTCTATCATAAGCTGTATTCTACAGGAATCTAAGAAGAACTTTGTCTGGTGCCCCTACACTATAAATGAAAGACAATTAAGGGTCCAATCCAATATAATAAGAAAGAGCACCGAGAACTTTATGTCCATCTATGTTTTTCCAATAAAAGTCATCCGCATGAAGATACTGAACGACTTACTTATACCTCGTTCGTAGTTAACCCTATCACTAAAGAATCTGGATCAAACTAACCTAGAACTAGTCAAGATCAAGAGTTCGAGTATGAACCCGAGTTCGACCCAAGACAAGTTCAATCATAAATTTAAACCTTGTAATAAATACCCATAGAATAAGGGTAGTCTTGTATTTTCCTAGGCATGACATCTCATCTAGTTAGCTGTGCTTAAAGCCATATTTTGTTTTTAAAATAATGTAATACCCATGTTATAAGGGTAATTGTGTACTTTTCTAGACATGACATCTCATCTAGTGAGGTGTCTTTGAGATAAGTGTCTTACATTCAACCTAGCATGACATGTCCTACATGAAACCTTCTTAAAGATCATTTGAGGAAGGTTGCCACTCTGACACGGGTCTTTGTAAGGGTTCATGAATCTTCACTCCCGAAACATTATAAATAGGGGAGTTGAATCAATTGTAAAACACACGAAAATAAATTAAAACAACATTTTCCATACTTATGAGTTTCTAAGTTCATAGTTGTCTTCTCCAAAGCCCTTAAGCCAGTCCATGGTTCATCATATTCTCCATCTTATTATCTCGCCTCTTATGAGGATCTTGCATATAAGAAATATGCTATAACATAGAAAAGAGTAACGGTCCCTATAGTTCACACGAAGATCACAATCCATACTTTCAATTGCTTTTACTTGGTGGATATGAGCTTTGCTCGATCATGCTAAGAGTGCCGAAGAAGGAGTGAAAGTTTAGAGTCAACCTGTTCAAGGCCGTTTGAATACATGGTGGTCATAGCCCTCTAAGGGTGTGAACGAGTAGGGCTCCCGTACTAGCTTGGTATCAGAGCCAAGTTGCTCTCATCTTGTCCGCCGGAGAATATTTTGATTAATATTATAATATTATATAGTATATAGTTATACATATTACATATATTATATATATTATTAATATATTATTAATATAATTATGTATAATATAATTATAAATATATGAATATATAATTAATATATTATTATACATATATGCAATATTAGTATTATACAAAATATAATTAATAATATATATTACATATAATAGTAATTATTATATGTATACTATATTAATATGTATTTACATATATACATATTAATATAATATTTATATAATTATTATTTATTATAATATAGTATATTAATATATAGTATTATATATATTATTATTATATGCTATACATAATATATTCTACAAATATTATATTATTAATATTAATATATAATATTATATAGAGACATATATAATATTACATGTATATAATTAATAATATAATTATTTGTATTAAATAATTATAATTTATATGTATATAGTATAATTTATATAGTATTATAATATCATATATATGTATATATATGTATACATATTAATTTATAATGTATAATACTATCATATATAATTATTATATTAATTCTATAATATGTATACTATTAATACATATATTATAAATTAATATATATAATATACATATAATATTTATATAATAGTATATTTATAATTATACTTAATATATCATAATAGTAAATATAATATATTATAGTACATTATATAATATAACTGTATATTAATATATATTTTTTTATATGTATTATAATATATTTTATTAATATATATAATACATTATTAATAATTATTAATACATACATAATTATTAAATATATATTATATATTATATATACATAGTATGTATAGTAATATTATAATTAAATATATAATATTATTATATATCGTATAATAGTATATTATATACATTGTAATAGTATGTTATAATAGTATATATATATTAATAATACATAATATATATTTAAACCTTCATCAAATGACTCCTCACTTTAAGAAAGTTGCATGTAGGAGATGTCATGCTAGGTTGAATGCAAGACACTTACCTCAAAGACACCTCACTAGGTGAGATGTCATGTCTAGGAAAGTACACAACTACCTTTATAACATGGGTAGTACATTATTTTAAACATAAACCATAACTTTAAGTACACCTCACTAGATAAGATGTCATGCTTAGAAAAATACAAGACTACCCTTATTATATGGGTATTTATTACAAGGTCTAAATTTATGATTGAACTTGTCTTGGGTCGAAGTCGGGTTCATACTCAAACTCTTGAGCTTGACTAGTTCTAGGTTGGTTTGATCTAGATATTTCAGATATAGGGTTGACTACGAACGAGGTATAAGTAAGTCTTTAAGTATCTTCATGTGGATGACTTTTATTGGCAAAACATAGATGAACATAAAGTTCTCGGCGCTTTTCCTTATTATATTGGATTGGACCCTTGATTGTCTTCCATTTATAGTGTAGGGGGACCGGACAAAATTTTTCTTGGATTCCTGTAGAATATGGCCTATGATAGAGGAATATGACATGAGGGTCTTCATCATCCTAATATTCATTTTGGAGCACTTGTATCTATTCTTCCACAGTTGCATACCATAGCAGGAATGACCACTAGATGGTAGAGTCGTTTTCAATATCTTGGAAAAAGATGAGTGTATCCCATACTAAGAACTCAATCGAATGAAATTATAAGGTGGACGAACACCATAGGCACCATAAACCATTGAAGGTGAGATCTATAGAAAGGGCAACATGTATTATGCCCAAGAATGGTTTCTGGAGATGATAGCAGGCTTGTTCCTCTTGGATTCCTTCTTCAAAAATATATTTCGATAGATATCAAACCAAATTTGCAGTTGCATGTTGTCAGATATCTCCAAGAGTTTTAAAAGGCTCATTATGAGGAGGAAATATAAATAAGGATTGATAAGATGGATGGGAGCTTGTCTCCAAAAACAAGTTTTGAAAGATATTATCTTCTTTTGTTTCCCTGTCATAAAGATAACGGGCAGTACCTTGATAAATGATGAGTTGAAGCTAAAATTGTCTGGAAAGATAATCAGGCACAACATTGTCCTTCCCCTTTATGTGTTGGACTTCAAATTAGTTTTTGAAAACCAGTCTTTGAGTCTGAGTAGCTGTTTTTCTAGGAATGATGTATTATCCAATTGGATAATGAAATTGTATCCCACCAGATGGAATTTGAATTTTTTAATTTTATATGTCACAGTTGATATCTCCTTCTAGACATCATGATAATGTACTTTAGATTCTTTGAATTAGCCGCTAGCATGTCCACAATAATGAAGTTTCCCACCTTCATTTTCTAATAAGATAGCTCCCCAATAATCATCACTGGCATCTGTTTGTAAGATCTATTGGCCATCTCTAGGAATTCTCATGGGTGAGAGCTTTTGACACACTTCTTTCAGATGTTTGACTACTGCAGTTTGGTCAACATCCCAAGGAGGTGGACTTTTCCTTAGAAGCTTTGACAATTTGGTTGTATAGGCTGAACATTTGGAGATAAAATCTTTAAGATAGTTGACAATTCCATGGAATTGTTGAACATGTTTAATAGATAAATGCTTATTCGAGAACTTATGTAGTTCTTGGGATAGGTGTGATCCTGGTTCATACTCCCCATCCTCAATCTTCATACCCACAAAATCAATAGATTTTTGCTTGATCACACTTTTCTTTTGGGATAGCATAATACCCATATTTTTTTACCAAGTCTATGAACATATTGAGAAGTTGTTCATGTTCCTCTATATTATTGGAATGTAAGAGGATATCATCTATGTAGACAAGGGTACTTTTTAGTATGGGTTCGAAGATTTTCATCATGGTCTTATGGAAAAGGGATGGTGCAACTTTAAGACCAAATGGCAGAACTGTCCATTGGTATTGAGCTGTGGGTAACAAAAAAGTTGTTTTATACCTTTTATCTAGGTGTAAACCCACTTGCTAGAAACCAGATCTAAGGTCGAATTTGGAAAAGATTTGGGCTTCTGAGAGGTTTGTAATCAATGACTAACCTCTTCTTTCCTCGAACTTGTTCTGCTCTTTTATTGACATAAAAAGTTGGCCAAACCCAATTTTAGTTGGTGGCTTCAATTAGGCCCAAGGATATTAGCTCGATTCATTCTTGTCGGGCCAAATCCAGCTCTTCTGGTAACTTTAGTGGCGTTAATATCCTCATTCTTCTTAAAAGGAAGTCGAACATAGAATTATGAGGTATTCCAAAGTGGATGAGGATTGGTGAAGTCTGCATGTGACTCGACAGAACATATTTTCAATCTTTTGATAAGTGAATCAGGTTTTGGTATCTCCTTTACTGTGAATAGCTTTTGTGTTGGTGTGAATGGTAGGAATGTCTTCTTGTATTTGACTCCATGGAAAAATATTTGTAGCTTCTAAGCTTTGAAGAAAACATCAAAGCCCATTAATAAATCATGTCCGTGATGTTTCTTCCAATGACTTTGATCCAGACAACATAGTTTGGAAGGATTTGAATTCTTACTGGTTGTTTAGATATCAAGGTAATATGAAAGGTTTGGCCATCTGCAGGAAAGAAATATTCATGATGAGACTCCCAAGCTTCGTCTGGAAGGATAACTGGGTTCATCGTAGTTTTTCGTGCTCCTGTATGAAAGACTCCGATCACTTTAATAGGCCTGTCATACTTTACTAAAGCACCTTGACTTCAAGATGAGGTGATGACATCCCTTCTTATATGATCATGTTGGTTTTTAGCATTGGAGGTTGGTTCATCATAAGAATGGGGACATTTTCTTCTAAATCTTCTTCATCAGATGTCTAATGAAGGACGAAGGTTGTATCAGAATCCCGGCCATCTTGTTCTGAATAG
This sequence comes from Caryopteris x clandonensis, assembly GCA_028749325.2. Taxonomy (NCBI): domain Eukaryota; kingdom Viridiplantae; phylum Streptophyta; class Magnoliopsida; order Lamiales; family Lamiaceae; genus Caryopteris; species Caryopteris x clandonensis. The sequence goes on from JAPYKT020000021.1 coordinate 927,835, forward strand.
AGAGATTCTATGTTTGCTTCATCAACATCTACTTCATGATAGTGAAAGGTCTGTGATGCTAGCGTAGCCGTTTTCCATTTCTTTGTAGGGCAAATTTTTACAAAATGCCCTTTTTGTACACATAGATAACATCTCTCAGGGCACTTCTTTCTGAATGGCTTCCTTCGAAAAAACCTGTATGTTTGGTTTTTCTTTTTCCTTATGAGCTTGTTCTTATATTTTTCTTTATCTTTTTTGGAACAATGACTTGTTTTCTCATGACATTTTGAAATTATTTAAAGAGATTTTGTTGCTCACAGAGTTTCTCCAGAGCAGCCAAGCAGGTTTGATGGATTTGTCCCATGCTGATTTGGGCCATGTCTTTCTTCATGGCTTGAGACATCCTCGCCATTTCTAGTTGTAGCTCTTGTGGTAAAGAGGCAAGGTAGACATTCTTCAGATTGGGATCATTATAGCCATTCAAAATGTCAAATCTTTCAGATATTCATTTGAAATGTTTGTCTAGATCCTTTTACAATAGCGAACAACACCTGATAGAGAAGTATTCTTGAGACACAGCCTTGGTGTACAAAGAAATCTCACCGATAAATTCTCTATGTATCTCACCAAGTATGTCAGCTGGCGTTGGTTCATCGATCAATTGTACTTGCCGGTATTCTCCAAGGCTCAAGAACCATTGTCTTAGGACACCCACATATAGTATATTAGTCTATATTATATTATACACTATATATTATATTATTAATATACATATAATAAATGTAATATTATATATGTATCCATATAATATTATATAATTATAATACATATATTATAATTATATATGTATAATACATATTAATGTTATATAATTATATAATATTTTAATACAAATTAATATTAATAATGTAATATATATAGTATACTTCTATGTAGTATATAATTATAATATAATATAATATTGAAATATATATAATACTATATATTAATATATATATATAATTATATAAATATTATATTAATATGTATATATGTAAATACATATTAATATATAATACATATATAATAATTACTATTATATGTAATATATATTATTAATTATATTTTGTATAATACTAATATTGTATATATGTATAATAATATATAAATTATATGTACATATATTTATAATTATATTAATAATATATTAATAATATAATATATATTATAATACATTATGCATATTATTAAAATATATGTATTATAACATATATTAAGTATATAATAATAATAACTATTATATATACATAATATATTTTATATACTATCTAATTATTATATATAATTAATGTATATTAATACATATATTATAATATAATATATGTTATAATAGTATAATAATATGTATTACTATATGTATAATATAGTATAATTATGTATAATAATACTATATATTATAAGATGTTATATCATAATATATTATAATATACAATATGTATATACTATATACTATATAATATTATAATATTAATCAAAATATTCTTCGGGCGACAAGACGAGAGCAACCTGGCTCTGATACCAAGCTAGCACGGGAGCCCTACTCGATCACAACCTTAGAGGACCATGGCCAGCATATATTCAAACTGCCTTTAGCAGGTTGACTCTGAACTTCCACTTCTTCTTCGGCACTCTTAGCCTTATCGAACAATGCTTAGGGACCGTTACTCTTTTCTAGGTTATAGCATATTTCTGATATACAGGATCCTCATAAGAGGCGAGTATAGAGCATACTTTATACTATAAGGATAATAAGATGGAGAATATGATGAGCCATAGACTGGCTTAAGGGCTTTGGAGAAGAAAACTAAGAACTTAGAAACTCATAGGTATAAAAAATGGAGTGTTTATTTATTTTTGTGGGTTTTACAATTGACTCAACTCCCCCATTTATAGCATTTCGGTAGTGAAGAGTCATGAACCCTTACAAAGACACATGTCAGAGTGGCAACCTTCATCAAATGACTCCTCACTTTTAAGAAGGTTGCATGTTGGACATGTCATGCTAGGTTGCATGCAAGACACTTATCTCAAAGATACCTCACTAGATAAGATGTCATGTCTAGAAAAGTACACAACTACCCTTTTAACATGGGTATTACATTATTTTAAAAATAAAACGTGGCTTTAAGTACACCTCACTAGATTAGATGTCATACCTAGGAAAATAGAAGACTACCCTTATTATATGGGTATTTATTACAAGGTTTAAATTTACGATTGAACTTATCTTGGGTCAAACTCGGGTTCATACTCGAACTCTTGATCTTGACCAGTTCTAGGTTCGTTTGATCTAGATTCTTCAGTGATAGGGTTGGCTGCAAACGAGGTATAAGTAAGTCCTTCAATATCTTCATGTGGATGACTTTTATTGGCAAAACATAGATCGACATAAAGTTCTCGGTGCTCTTCCTCATTATCTTGGATTTGGACCCTTGATTGTCTTCCATTTATAGTGTAGAGGGATCGGATGAAGTTCTTCCATCAATACCATATTTTTGTACCAAGTCTATGACCATGTTGAGAAGTTGTTCATGTTCCTCTATATTATTAGAATATAAGAGGATATCATCTAGGTAGACAAGGGTGCTGTTTAGTATGGGTTCGAAGATTTTCATCATGGTTCAAATTATAATAACATTATATAATATATTATACTATATTTATACATAATATTATAATAAGTACATTATATACATATAATTATATATGTATAATACTATTATATTAATATATGAATCCATACATATATAATATTAGTATATATTAATATACATATTATTATAATATTATATGTTATATAGTATATAAATATAAATCTTATAACTATGTATTAATAATATAGTTATCATATATAAATATTATACATTAATACATATAATATAATATGTTAATAATATATTATATACAATTAATTTTATATACATATATACTATAATATTATAATATATACATATAATATAATAGTATATATATTTATTAATATATTGTATATACTAATGTAATATTAATTAATATATATAATATATTATGTTATAGTATATATTATAATATAATATAGTATGTATAATATTAAAAGATATATGTTAATATATGTATTATATGTATATATTATATATAATATATAAGTATATATACTAATATTAATACAGATATATAATATTAACTATACAGAGAATAATATATATAATATACTATTATAATATACTATAATTATATACAGAATATAACATTATTATATAATATATATATAATATATTAATAATATAATATTATAATATATGTTATATGTTTGATATTAATATTAATGTATAATAACATACTATATATATTATTAATATATTTATACATTAATAAATATGTATATATATTATTGATATAAGTATATATTAATAATATTTACATATAGTATATAACTAATTAATATGTACATATATAATGATTATAAATATTATACATGAATATTATAACTATATTACTATATAATATATATCTATATAATATATAGGTATATATATAGTATTATAATATATTAACAATTACATAATTAATGTAATATATACATAATAGTTATACATTATACTTTTTATATAATATTATAACACATAATACATAGTATATATTAGACACATTAATATATGTATTATAATATATATATTGTTCCTATGACTATTAATACATATTATAATTAATATTATATATATTACTGTACATACTATATATTATATATTATATATTACATATGATTAATATAATAAATATGTTTATAACATATTATATTATGTTAATATAATATATACAAATATATTAATATATAATACTATAATATATACATATAATATATATTATAATGTATATACATATTATAATTATTAGTATATATTATTATAGTATGTATGTAATATAATTATATATGTGCATGTTATAATTATTATATAGTATAATCATATATAATATTTTAATATATTAATTATGTAATATATATTATAATAATTATATAATATAATACCTATTTATATTATTTATATTAATAGATATACATATATACATATTAATATGCTATTAATACATATACTATATATGCATATATTATTTAGTTATATATTATATTTAATATTATTAATATATACTTAAATTTATAATTCGTATATATATTTATTAATGTATAATGTATAGTATAGTTATTATAATATTATACATATAACATATATTATAATATTATGTAATAATATTATATAATTATTAATATAATTAATACATATATAATTAATATTATATGTATTATAATATGGTATAATATATAATACACATATAATAATTATTATATTATATGTTACACTGTCCATGTATTATTAATATGTATACTATATTAATAATAATATTTTCATATATATAATTATATATTAATATATTATTTTAGTATATCATATGTATATTATATTATAATATACTAATATTAACTATACATATTATAATATAATAACACATATAATTAATTAATATATATATATATAATATACTATATAATATATGTGTCATAATATAATTATTAATATACTATATAAATAATTATATTAATATTATATATATTATATATAAATATATTATAAATATATATTAATAAATATAATATATAGCATATTATCTAATATTAATATAATAATATATAATACATATGTATTATATAATTATCGTATATAATTTATGCATATTAATATACTATTAATACATATATTATATATTTATATATTAATTAAGTATATACTATACAAAAATATTATTAATATATACTAATATTAGTTATATGTATATATATTTATTAATATATATATATATATTAATAATATATATGTATAGTATAGTTATTATATATTAATATTAATATTATACGTATAACATATATTATAATATTATGTAATAATATTATATAATTATTATATTATATATTATATAATAATGTTATATCCAGTACATAATTATTAATTATTATAATACATTATATAATATATATGTACATAATATTATAATATAATAACACTATACTATAATAATAATATTATAATATAATTAATAATAGTTATTATAATTATTATTATATTAATACATTATATATTAATATGTATATATATTATATAATATGAATATAATCTATGTAATATGTATTATAATTAATTTATGGTATATATGTATATATTTATATTATAATATATAATATAATATTAATACATAATATTATAATATATGTTATATGTATAATAGTAATATTAATATAAAATAACTATACTATACATATACATTATTAATAAATTTATACATTTAAATATATTAATAATATATATACATATTATTAACATAAGTATATATTAATAATATTTACATTGTATAATATTAATTTATATAATATTATATGTTATTATTAATTATTATATATTTGTATGTATATAATAATAATATATAATTAATAGTATATAATGTTATAATATATTAATTATAATATATGTATATAATATAATACTACTAATTATATTAGTATTATGTATATATTAAATGACTCCTCACTTTAAGAAGGTTGCATGTACGACATGTCATGCTAAGTTGCATGCACGACATGTCATGCTAAGTTGCATGCAAGACACTTATCTCAAAGACACCTAACTAGATGAGATGCCATGTCTAGGAAAGTACACAACTACCCCTTATAACATGGGTATTACATTATTTTTAACATAAAATGTGGCTTTAAGTACACCTCACTAGATGAGATGTCATGCCTAGGAAAATACAAGACTACCCTTATTATATGGGTATTTATTACAAGGTTTAAATTTATGATTGAACTTGTCTTGGGTCGAACTCGGGTCATACTCGAACTTTTAATCTTGACTAGGTCCAAGTTAGTTTGATACGGATTCTTCAGTGATAGGGTTGACTATGAACGAGGTATAAATAAGTCCTTCAATATCTTAGTGTGGATGACTTTTATTGGCAGAACATAGATGAAAGTAAAGTTCTCGGCGCTCTTCCTTATTATCATGGATTGCACATATTAATTATATAAATATGTAATATATTTATTTATTATAAGATACTATTATAATATTAATATTACTATATTATATTTATAATATATTATTCTTAATATATAATATTGTATATTTATGTATATTTTATAATTAATATACATAATATAATATATTACTTTATACATTATTTAATTAATTATTATTTCATATTATGACTATCATATAATACTACATATATATTAATTATAATATATTATACGTATTGATATTATATGCATATATATATGTATATTAATATAATAGATTTATACTACAGATGATGTATATAATATTATTAATATATTATAATATATAATTATAAATATTATAAATATATATAATATATAATATAATATATTATTATATAATAATATATTATATTATATATTATTAATATATTATATACTATATTTATTAATATAATATATTAATAATTTGTATAATTATATTAATATATAAATAATATTAGTATCATATATAATATAATTAATTATACATATTATAGTATATTATAATATATACAGTATTATATATTATATAAATATAACATATATTAATATATTATATACTATATAATGTATACATATATTATAATAATTATTATAAGACCCCTGATAATAAATACAACGACCCTCCTAATATTATTTCCACAAGAGGGTTATTCCTGCAGACATGAAGAAAGACCATTATCTACAAATCCCCGAGCTCCTAAACCATGTTTCATGTTCGAAAGCCGCAAAGAAGATTTTCCTCCTGTAGAGAGACGTGAGTATCAAAGATCTAAGGTATCCTCAAGGCCTTATATTCAGAGTACTATAGTAGAAGAAAGTGGCCATTTAAAACCTCTGAGTCAAGGAGAGGAAGTCCTCAATTGGCAGACCACAAATGCTCGGGCACAAAATCAATCACTATAAAGTATTGATTCCAAGGTAACTCAAGTTCTCGACAAGGTTTAAAATTCATACAATCAAATGAGTTACTTGCAGACCCAGCTTCTTAGAGTGGAACATAGGCTTACTTGGAAGATAACCCAGTTGGATAGAGAACTCAGAAGCCTTATTGCAAATCGGTGGTATGGCTTAGAGTTCCCATCAAAAGAAGCAGATATTAGGCAACTCAAAAAGAAGCTTGCAAGGATCGAAGAAGATAAGGCAGAAAGAAGCTCAACCTTTATGCCCCTGATACAGTCTCCACTTTTCTGACTTCACCAACCTTATATCAATCTCCAAATGAGTTAAAGACAGAGTCCCAGTTGTATGCCCAATATTTTGGGATGATCTCCAGTATACCCTTACCACCTTCAAGACAGAAAGAAGCAGAAGATGATCAATCAAAGGCTGAAGGTAAAAAACCCCATTAATACTTTAATGGCCCATCCTAAGTTCTCAGATCTCCTAGGAGAAACAAGTTATCCAAAATAAAGTCAAAGCTATACATCAGAATTAACTAAAACATTTCCCGTATCAAGCGAAATAGAGGAAGAGATAGCTGATGTTTCAGCAATCTTTATGGCTGATGCAGGAGAAAGTCAACCCTTCATTGAACCTATTTATGATGACTCGGATCAAGAGACTACTGACAGACCATATATGACACATCATACTGAAAAGCAAGGTACTAAACCCTCCATTGGTCCTTGGTTTTCATTTGATGGTGTACCTATTCAAAAGCGAAGAGAAAAGATGCATATACTATCAGCCTGGACATATAATCAGCTAAACAGAGAAGGAGTTGATTTAAGAATAGTTCTCAAGGAATTCACATCAAGGTTTCTTGGTGTCCTAAGAGAATGGTTCTTGAGCCTTGGAGAATACCGGCAATTACAATTGATCGATGCACCATCGCCAGCTGACGTACTTGGTGAGATACATAGAGAATTTTTCGGTGAGATTTCTTTGTACACCAAGGCTGTGTCTCAAGAATACTTCTGGATGAGGTGCTGCTCACTATTGAAAAAGGATCTTGATAGGCATTTCAAACGAATGTCTAAAAGATTCTACATTTTGAATGGCTATAATGATCCCAATCTGAAGAATATCTACCATGCCTCTTTACCACAAGAGCTACAACTAGAAATGGCGAGGATGTTTCAAGCCATGAAGAAAGACATGGCCCAAATCAGCATGGGACAAATCCATCAAACCTACTTGGCTGCTCTGGAGAAACTCTGTGAGCAACAAAATCTCTTTAAATAATTTCAAAATGTCATGAGAAAGCAAAAATGTGATGAAAACCTCTCAGAAGCCCAAATATCTTCCAAATTCGACCTTAAATCTGGTTTCTAGCAAGTGGGTTTACACCTAGATGAAAGGTATAAAACAACTTTTTACCTACCCACAGCTCAATTACCAATGGACAGTTCTACGATTTAGTCTTAAAGTTGTACCATCCCTTTTCCAAAAGACCGTGATGAAAATCTTCAAACCCATACTAAAAAGCACCCTTGTTTACATATATGATATCCTCTTATATTCCAATAATATAGAGGAACATGAACAACTTCTCAACATGTTCATAGACTTGGTACAAAAATATGGGTATTATGCAATCCCAAAAGAAAAGTGTGATCAAGCAAAAATCTATTGATTTTCTGGGTATGAAGATTGAGGATGGGGAGTATGAACCAGGATCACACCGATCCCAAGAACTACTTAAGTTCTCGGATAAACATTTATCTATTAAACAGGTTCAACAATTCCTTGGGATTATCAACTATCTTAAAGATTTTATCCCCAAATGTTCAGCTTATACAAGCAAATTGTCAAAGCTTCTAAGGAAAAGTCCACCTCCTTGGGATGTTGACCAAACTGCAGCAGTCAAACATCTTAAAGAAGTGTGTCAAAAGTTCTCACCCTTGAGAATTCCTAGAGATGGCTAATGAATCTTACAAATAGATGTCAGTGATGATTATTAGGAAGCTATCTTATTAAAAAACGAAGGTGGGAAACTTCATTATTGTGGACATGCTAGCGGTCAATTCAAAGAATCTGAAGTACATTATCATGCTTACAAGGAGATATCAGCTGACACATATAGAATTAAAAAATTCAAATTCCATCTGGATAATACATCCTTCCCAGCGATTATGGAGCTCAAGAATAAAGGAGTCCCAGAAAAACAGCTACTCAAACTCAAAGACTTGTTTTCAAAATACCAGTTTGAAGTCCAACACATAAAGGGGAAGGACAATGTTGTGCCTGATTATCTCTCCAGACAATTTTAGCTTGAACTCATATCATTTACCAAGGTACTGCCCATTATCTTTATGACAGGGAAATGAAAGAAGATAATATCCTCATGATGAGCCTTTCAAAACTCTTGGAGATATCCGACAACATGCCACTGTAAATTTGGTTCAATATCTATCAAAATATATTTTTGAAGAAGGAATCCAAGAGGAACAAACCTGCTATCATCTCTAGAAACCATTCTTGGGCATAATACATGTTGCTCTTTCTAAAGATTTCACCTTCAACGGTTTATGGTGCCTATGGTGTTCGCCCACCTTATACTTTCATCCGACTGAGTTCTCAGTATGGGATACACTCATCTTTTTCCAAGATACTGAAAACGACTCTACTATCTAGTGGTCATTCCTGCTATGGTAAGCAATTGTGGAAGAATAGATACAAGTGCTCCAAAATGAATATTAGGATGATGAAGACCCTCATGTCATATTCCTCTGTCATAGGCCATATTCTAAAGGAATCCAAGAAGAATTTCGTCCGGTCCCCCTACACTATAAATGGAAGACAACCAAGGGTCCAATCCAAGACAATAAGGAAGAGCGCCGAGAACTTTATGTTCATCTATGTTTTGCCAATAAAAGTCATCCACATGAAGATACTTTAGGACTTACTTATACCTCGTTCGTAGTCAACCCTGTATCTAAAGAATCTGGATCAAACCAACTTGGAACTAGTCAAGCTCAAGAGTTCGAGTATGAACCCAACTTCGACCCAAGATAAGTTCATTCATAAATTTAGACCTTGTAATAAATACCCATATAATAATGGTAGTCTTGTATTTTTCTAGGCATGACATCTTATCTAGTGAGGTGTACTTAAAGTTATGGTTTATGTTTAAAATAATGTAATACCAATGATAAGGGTAGTTGTGTACTTTCCTAGACATGACATCTTATCTAGTGAGGTGTCTTTGAGATAAGTATCATGCATGCAACCTGGCATGATATGTCTTACACGCAACCTTCTTAAAGTGAGGAGTCATATGATGAAGGTTGCCACTCTAACACATGTCTTGTAAGGGTTCACGACTCTTCTTTCCCGAAACTCTATAAATAGGGGAATTGAGTCAATCGTAAACACACGAAAATAAATAAACACTCCATTTTCCATACTTATGAGTTTCTAACTTCTTAGTCGTCTTCTTGAAAGCCCTTAAGCCAGTCTATCGGTCATCATATTCTTCATCTTATTATCCTTATAGTATAAAGTATGCTCTATAGTTCACACGAAGATCAAAATCCATGCTTTCAATTGCTTTTACTTAGTTGATCGGAGCTTTACTCGATAAGGCTAAGAGTGCCAAAGAAGGAGTGGAAGCTCAGAGTCAACCTGCTCAAGGCAGTATGAAAACATGGTTGTCATGGTCCTCTAAGGGTGTGAACGAGTAGGCTCTCGTGCTAGCTTGGTATCAGAGCCAGGTTGCCCTCGTCTTGTCGGCCGGAGAATATTTTGATAAATATTATAATATTATATAGTATATAGTATATGCATATTATATATTATAATATATTAATAATATAACATATTATGATATATAGTATTATACATAATTATACTATATTATACATATACTAATATATATTATTATAATATTATAACATATATTATATTATAACATATGTATTTATATATATTAATTATATATAATAATTATATAGTATATAATATATATTATGTATATATATAATAGCTATTAATATTATATACTTAATATATGTTATAATGCATATAATATAATAATATGTATAATGTTTTATAATATATTTTATATTATTAATATAATTATATATAATATAATTATAAATATATGTATATATAATTAATAATATATTACATATAATGGTAATTATTATATGTATTATATATTAATATGTATTTACAATATTTATATAATTATTATATATTATAATATAGTATATTAATATATAGCATTATATATATTAATATTATATTATATTATTATTAAATACTATATATAATATATATATATTATATTATTAATATTAATATATAATATTATATAATTATATCACATTAATATGTATTATACATATATAATTATAATATATGTATTATAATTATATAATATTATATAGATAGATATATAATATTACATGTATTATATGTATATTAATAATATAATATATATTGTATAAAATAATATAGACCAATATACTGTATGTTATAGGGTTATTATAATATTACATGTATATAATTAGTAATATTATTATATGCATTAAATAATTATAATTTATATGTATATAGTATAATTTATATAGTATTATAATATTATATATACGTATGTATGTATACATATTAATTTATAATGTATAATACTATCATATATAATTATTATATAATTAATATAATTATTACATTAATTATATAATATGTATACTATTAATACATATATTATTTATTAATATATATAATATTCATATAATATGTATATATAGTGTTATTATGTAATAGTAAATCATATAGAATTTATTAATATATATATATGTATAATATCTAATATATATAATTATATTATTAATTATATACATGTAATATTATAATAACCTTATAACATATAGTATATTAGTCTATATTATATAATACATTATATATAATATTATAAATATACATATAATACATGCATAATATCTATATAACATATTAATAAATATATATGTATATTTATAATTATAATATGTATATAATAGTATTATGTAATAGTATTATAATAGTATGATATGTTATAATATAGTATATTTATAATTATACTTAATATATCATAAAAGTAAACATAATATAACTATATATTTTATTATATATTAATGTATTATATGTATTATAATATATTTTATTAATATATACAATACATTTTTAATAATTATTAATACATACCTAATTACTAAATATAATATATAAAATATATATACTATTAATATATAGTATAAATATGTATATTATTAATTATATGGTATTAGTATATAATAATTATATAAATATATATATACTATTAATATACATATAATATTATATAATTAATATATGTTATAACTATATATAACTATTATAATATATATTGTATAATATATGTTATAACTATATATAACTATTATAATATATAATTATATATGATAGTATTATACATTATAAATTAATATGTATACATATATATACATATATAATATTATAATACTATATAAATTATACAATATACATATAAATGATGTTTAATGATGTTTCGGGAGACGGAACACTCATCACTTTCACCAAGAATCCTTCACACCCTTCTTTCTTAAGCATCTTTATAGGCTTCATTGATGATATAATACGTATAACAAGATTGGATTTTAGCCAATGAAAGATTATTTCTACACCATTCTAGTGACCGTAGAATTATCCTCTTCTTTAACAATGTAATATATAATTATATATATATATATATTACAATATGAGTATAATATATTATTATAATATATACCTATTATAATATATTATTAATATATGATATAATATATAATCATAATGTATATATACTATTAATGTTACATAATATTATTATACATATATGATATTAAAGCCATGTTTTATGTTTAAATAATGTAATACCCATGTTATAAGGGTAGTTGTGTACTTTCCTTGACATGACATCTCATCTAGTAATATGTCTTTGAGATAAGTTATAAGGGTAGTTGTGTACTTTCCTAGACATGACATGTTATCTAGTGAGGTGTCTTTGAGATAAGTTTCTTGCATGCAACTTAGCATGACATGTATAAATTCATAATATTATAATAATATGTAATATGTTATTAATATGTATATATATAGCTATAAATATAAATACGTATTATATTATATACATTATTATAAAATATATTACATAATTAATATATTAACATATTATATATTAATATATTAATTATAATATAAACATATAATTATATTACATACATACTATAGTAATATATACCAATAATTTTATTATGTATATACATTATAATATATATTATAAGTATATATTTTAGTATTATATATATTATATTAACATAATATAATATGTTATAAATATAATTATATATGTTAATAATAAATAATATATAATATAGGTATTATATAATTATAATATATACATGTAATATATATTATATCATATATATAATAATTGTATGATTATATATGCATATAATATACACTGTTATAAGTATATTATATATATTATAATATTATAATAATATTAATAATTGTTATATATTATATTATATATTATTATAATATATTATAAATTAATTATTATAATATAATTATTATGTAATATATTACATATTATATATAAATATATTAATATTATACTATATTATAATATATATATATATAATTATATATTTTAATAATTATTATACTACAATATATAGTTATAATTAATAATAGTATATGTAATAATATATAATAATTAAATATTATAGTCTAATTATAATTATTAATATTATTTATTATAATGTTAAATATATTAAATATGTATGTTATCTATGTATAATTTATGTAAATTAATAATATACTATATATTATGATAATATATATACTAATTAATGTACATATGTATATAATGTATATACTATAATTAATAATAATATAATTATTATATTAAAAATATGTAATATATTATATATAGTAATATATATAATATTAATTATAATATGTATTAAAAGTAATAGCAACAATATATATATATATTATAATACATATATTTGTGTATCTAATATATACTATGTTTTATGTGTTATAATATTATATAAAAGTCTAATGTATAATTATTATGTATATATTATATTAATTATGTAATGATTAATATATTATAATAGTATATAAATACCTATATATTATATAAATATATATATTATATATTAATATATTTATAATTTTATTAATATATAATATTTATAATTATTATATATGTATTATATTAATTATTAAATATATATTATCAATTGCATTATTATTATAATATATTAATTATTAACATATTATATAATTTATACTATATTATAATATATGTATGTCATTGTAATATATGTATACTATATAATATATACTTATATGTATATTAACTCACCATATATATTATAATATACTATAATATTATAATATTATCATATATAATACATATAGAATATATTAACATATTATAATAATATTATATGTATAATATATTATATATATTCAATAATAGATAGTGTATAATAAATTATATATTATTGGTATATTATGTATATTATGCATATAATTATTATATATTATCAATACTATATTATATATAATTATAACATATAGTATACATATATTAATTATATAGTATAATGTATAATAGTACATAATATATTTATAATATATTATAATATATATTATAAATTATATAATTTATACATATATAATTAATATTAATATATAATGTATATTAATAATATACTATTAATATATTATACATATAATATATATACTATATTCTATATATTATAATATATATTATAAATATATTATGTACTATTACACATTATACTATATAATTAATATATGTATACTATATGTTATAATTATATATAATATAGTATTATATACATAATATATATTATACATACATATTAATATTAGTATATTATACATAAGATATAATATATGTTATTATATATGTATATTATTATAATGTATGTTTATATTAATATTAATATGAATATATATTTATAATATAATAATATGTATTTATTAATATCAAATATATTATATACATATTACATAACTAACATATGTATAATTATATTATAATATATAATAATGTATAATACTATTATATGTAATAATGTCATGTCAAATATTACATTATAGTATAACATAATATATTATATAATTATGTTAATATACATTATAATATATATGTGTACATATTATTATAGACATATACTATAATATATATTATAATATATAATATTAATTATAGGTATTTAATATAATATATTATATAATATATTATAATATATACTAATAAGTATATGTATAGTTTGAAATAAATTAATTATAATATTATAATATGTAAAATGTATGTTAATATATATTACAGTATATTAATAATATGTTAATATAATTATATATGAACACCAAATAATACTACAAATTATAATATAGTATGTATAATTATAATGATTATAAATATATTTTATATTAAATATAATATAATAGCATACATACTATTAATTATATATAATTTATTATAATACATAGTATATACTATTAATATATATTATGTATATATTATAATATTAATAATATTATATTAATATGTAAATACTATATATAATTCTATATTTACATATAATTATATATAATACATAATTATATAATATTAATATATTGTTAATATATATATTATATATATTATTATGTATTCATATGATAACATATATATTATACATATTATTTATACTATTAATAATTATAATATATTAATTTTAATATGCATAATATACTATATTATAATATATACTATATAATTATTAATATATATATTTTGCAAACTACATGTATATATAGTATAATGTATATACATATCAATATCAGATGTATATAC
Source organism: Caryopteris x clandonensis (assembly GCA_028749325.2). Taxonomy (NCBI): domain Eukaryota; kingdom Viridiplantae; phylum Streptophyta; class Magnoliopsida; order Lamiales; family Lamiaceae; genus Caryopteris; species Caryopteris x clandonensis. Next base: position 943,773 of record JAPYKT020000021.1, read on the forward strand.
ATTATACTATATTATATATTAATAATTAACTATACTATATAGTATATTATCATAATAATTATATAATAATATATGTAATTAGTACAATACATATATATATATAATATATTAATAATATTAATTTTAATTATTATAATATTATATATATGTATGTAATAGTATACAAGATAGAGTACTTATGCAGTATATATTAATATAATAATATGATTATATATGATAATATTATATGTATATATTACATGTATATATATGTATATAATATTATATATATTAATATAATAAATACATATATAATTAGTATTATATGTATTATAATATGGTATAATATATAATACATATATAATAGTTATTATATTATATGTTACACTGTACATATAATATTAATATGTATACTATATTAATAATAATATATTAATATATAATTATATATTAATATATCATTATAGTTTATTATATGTATATTATATTATAATATACTAATATTAACTATAATCATAATAATATAATAACACATATAATTAATTATTATATATAATATACTCTAAATATTTATGTTAATATTATATACATTATATAAATATATTGTAAATATATATTGATAATTATAATATATAGTATATTATCTAATATTAATATAATAATAATATAATACATATGTTTTATAAATTATCATATATAATTTATACATATTAATATACTATTAATACATATATTATATATGTATTTATTAACTAGTTATATACTATATGTAAATATTATTAAAATATACTTATATTAATAATATGTATATATATTTATTAATGTATAAATATATTAATAATATATATGTATAGTATAGTTGTTATATATTAATAGTAATATTATACATATAACATATATTATAATATTATATTATTATTATATTATATATATTATATAATAATGTTATATTCTGTATATAATAATGAATTATTAAAATAAATTATATAATATATATGTACATAATATTATAATATACATAATAGTATACTATGATAATAATATTATAGTAAACATTTATTATACTAAATATATAATATATCCTAATATAAAATTATAATACAATATATTATATCATAATAATATTATAATATAATTAATATATAATAGCTTTTATAATTACTATTATATTAATACATTATATATTAATATGTATATGCATATAATATGAATACAATCTATGTAATATATATTATAATATAATATTCTAATATTAACTATACATATAATAATATAATAACACATATAATTAATTAATATATATAATATACTATATAATATATGTATCATAATATAATTATTAATTTACTATATAAATATTTATGTTAGCATTATATACATTATCTAAATATATTGTAAATATATATTGATAATTATAATATATAGTATATTATCTAATATTAATATAGTAATATTATAATACATATGTTTTATATAATTATCATATATAATGTATACATATTAATATACTTTTAATACATATATTATATATGTATATATTAATTAGTTATATACTATATCTAAATATTATTAAAATATTCTTATATTAATAATATGTATATATATTTATTAATGTATAAATATATTAATAATATATATGTATAGTATAGTTATTATATATTAATATTAATATTATACATATAACATATATATTATAATATTATGTAATAATATTAGATAATTATTATATTTTATATATTATATAATAATGTTATATTCTGTATATAATAATTAATTATTAAAATACATTATATAATATATATATGTACATAATATTATAATATACATAATAGTATACTATAATAATAATATTATAGTATACATTTATTATACTAAATATATAATAGATCCTAATATAAAATTATAATACAATATATTATATCATAATAATATTATAATACAATTAATATATTAATATGTATATAGTGTATAATATGAATATAATCTATGTAATATATATTATAATTAATTGATGGTATATATGTATATATTTATATTATAATATATATAATATAATAATTGTATAATATTAATACATAATATTATAATATATGTTATATGTATAATATTAATATTAATATATAATAACTATACTATACATATATATTATTAATATATTTATACATTAATTAATACATATACATATTATTAATATAAGTACATATTAATAATATTTACATTGTTTAATATTAATATATATAATATTATTTGTTATTATTAATTATTATATATTATTATGTATATAATAATAATATAAAATTAATAGTATATAATATTATAATATAGTAATTATAATATACGTATATAATATAATGCTATTAATTATGTTAATATTATGTATATAATATAATTATTATGCATATATTATATATAATTATTATGGAGTATGTAATATTATAATGTATTAGTAATATATTATATATGTATATGTATTATAGTATATTACATATATTATTATCTATATAGTTAAAATTATATATATGTATTAATATAAGTAAATATACATATATATTATATATAAGATTTACATATAATACATATATGAACATATCTCTATTAATATTATAGATACGATATTTTATTATAATATAACCTATAACATAATATATTATATATACTAATTAATATTACATTAGTATATAAAATATATTAATACATATATATACTATTATATTATATGTATATATTATATAATATTATAGTATATATGTATATAAAATTAATTGTATATAATATATTATTAACATATTATATTATATGTATTAATGTATAATATTTATATATGATAACTATATAATTAATACATAGTTAATTATTTATATTAATATATAGTACAACATATAATATTATAATAATATGTATATTAATATATACTAATATTATATATGTATAGATTTATATGTTAATATAATAGTATTATACATATATAATTATATGTATTTATAGTGTACTATATATATGTATTATTATATATTATTAATATACATTACTTATATATATGTCATAATTAATATTATATAATATTACGGGAGTGAAGAGTCATGAACCCATACAAAGACACGTGTCAGAGTGGCAACCTTCATCCAATGACTCCTCACTTTAAGAAAATTGCATGTAGGACATGTCATGCTAAGTTGCATGCAAGATACTTATCTCAAGACACCTCACTGTCTAGAAAAGTACACAACTACTGTTATAACATGGGTATTATATTATTTTAAACATAAATGTAGCTTTAAGTACACCCTACTAGATAAAATGTCATGCCAAGAAAAATAAAAGACTGCCCTTATTATATGGGTATTTATTACAAGGTTTAAATTTATGATTGAACTTGTCTTGGGTCGAACTTGGATTCACACTCGAACTCTTGATATTGACTAGTCCTAGATTGGTTTGATCAGAATTCTTAAGTGATAGGGTTGACAATGAACGAGGTATAAGTAAGTCCTTCAGTGTCTTCATGTGGATAGCTTTTATTGGCAAAATATAGATGGACATAAAGTTCTCGGCTCTCTTCCTTATTATCTTGGATTGGACATATTAATTATATAAATATGTAATGTATTAATTTATTATAAGATACTATCAAAATATTAATATTATAATATTATATATATAATATATTTTTAATAATATATAATATTATATATTATATGTATATTTTATAATTAATATACATAATTGTAATATATTACATTATACATTATTTAATTAATTATTAATTCATATGATGACTATCATATAATACTACATATATATTTATTATAATATATTATTTATAATATATAATTACATATATTATAAATATATATAATATATAATATAATATATTATTATGTAATAATATATTATATACTATATATATTAATATAATATATTAATAATTTGTATGATTATATTAATATATAAATAATATTAGTATCATATATAATATAAATTATAAATATTATAGTATATTATATTATATACAGTATTATATATATTATATTTATAATATATTAAATACTATATATAATGTATACATATATTATAATAACTATTATAAGACCCCTGATAATAAATACAACGACCTTCCTAATCCACCTCCACCAAAAATATCAATTCCAAAAGAGGGTTATTCATGCAGACATGAAGAGAGATCATTACCTCCAAATCCTCGAGCTCCTCAATCCTGTTTCAAGTTCAAAAGCAGCGAAGAAGATTTCCTCCTCTAGAGAGACGCGGGGATCAAACTTCTAAGGTAACCTCAAAGCCTTATATTCAGAGTACTATAGTAGAAGCAAGTGGCCATTTAAAGCCTCTGAGTCAAGGAGAGGAAGTCCTCAATTGACATACCATAAATGTTCGGGCACAAAATCAATCACTACAAAGTTTTGATTCCAAGGTAACTCAAGTTCTCGACAAGGTTCAAAATTCATATAATCAAATGAGTTACTTGCAGGCCTAGTTTCTGAGAGTGGAACAGAGGCTTAACCCAGTTGGATTAAGAACTCAGAAGCCTTATTACAAATCGCCAGTATGGCTTAGAGTTCACATCAAAAGAAGCAGAGATTAGGCAACTCAAAAAGGATCTTGCGAGGGTGAAGAAGATAAGGCAGAAGAAGCTCAACCTTTATGCCCCCTGATAGAGTCTCCACTTTTATGACTTCACCAACTTTATATCAATCTCTAAATGAGTCAAAGACAGAATCCCAGCTGTATGCCAAACATTTTGGGATGATCTCCAGTATACCCTTACCACCTTCAAGACAGAAAGAAGCAGAAGGTGATCAATCAAAGGCTGAAGGAAATACTTTAATAGCCCATCCTATGTTCTCTAGTCTCCTAGGAGAAACAAGTGATGCAGAAGAAAGCCAAAGCTATAAATCAGAATCAACTGAAACCTTTCCAGCATCAAGTTTCAGCAATCCTTATGGCTGATGCAGGAGAAAGTCAACCCTTCACTGAACCTATTTCTGATGACTCAGATCAAGAGACTGCTGACAGACCATATGTGACACATCCTACTGAAAAACAAGGTACTAAACCCTCCATTGGTCCTTGGTTTTCATTTGATGATGTAACTATTCAAAAGCGAAGAAAAAAGATGCATATACTATCAGCCTGGATAGATAATCAGCTAAACAGAGAAGGTGCTAATTTACGAACAGTTCTTAAGGAATTTACATCAAGGTTTCTTGGTGTCTTAAGAGAATGATTCTTGAGCATTGGAGAATACCGGTAATTATAATTGATCGATACACCAACGCCAGCTGACGTACTTGGTGAGATACATAGAGAATTTAGCGGTGATATTTCTTTGTACACTAAGGTTGTGTCTCAAGAATATTTCTCTATGAGGTGCTGCTTTCTATTGAAAAAAGACCTAGATAGGCATTTGAAACGAATGTCTGAAAGATTCTACATTTTGAATGGCTATAATGATCCCAATCTGAAGAATGTCTACCTTGCCTCTTTACCACAAGATCTACAACCAGAAATGGCGAGGATATTTCAAGCCTTGAAGAAAGACATGGCCCATATCAGCATGGGACATATCCATCAAACATGTTTGACTGCTCTGGAGAAACTCTGTGAGCAACAAAATCTCTTTAATGAAATGATGGAGAGATGGAAGATTCCTAAAAAAGTATGTGATAAATCCTACCTTAAAATAAAATATCATTAGAAGCCATGCCATTGTACTAAAAAAGATAAAGAAGTTATCTATGTGGACAAAAAGGGCATTTCGCAAAAACCTCCCCTACGAAGAAAGGGAAAGCGGCTAAGCTAGCATCACAAACCTTTCACTATCATGCAGAAGATATTGATGATGAAGCATAAATAGAATCTCTCTATTTAGAATAAGATGACTGGGATTCTGATGCAGCCTTCATCCTTCATGAGAAATCTGATGAAGAAGATTTAGAAGAGAATGTCCCCATTCTTATGATGAACCAACCTCCAATGCTAAAAACCAACATGATCATATAAGAAGGGATATCATCACCTCGTCTTGAAGTTAAGGTGCTTCAGTCAAAGTATGACAGGCCTATCAAAGTGATCGGAGTCCTTCATAAAGGAGCACGAAAAACTATGAAGAATCCAGACATCCTTCCAGACGAAGCTTGGGACTCTCATCATGAATATTTCTTTACTGCAGACGGCCAAACCTTTCATATTTCCTTGATATCTAAACAACAGGTCGGAATTCAAATCCTTCCAGACTGTGTTGTCGAATAAAAGTCATCGGAAGGAAACTTCACGGACATGATTTATTAATGGACTTTGATGTCTTCTTCAAAGCTTAGAAGCTACAAATATTTTCTCATGGAGTCAAATACAAGAGGACATTCCTACCATTCACACCAAGACAAAAGCTGCTCACAGTGAAGGAGATACCAGAACCTGATCCACTTATCAAAAGATTGAAAAAATGTTATGTCGAGTCACATGTAGACTTTACCAAGCCTCATCCACTTTGGAAGAACTCATAATTCTATGTTCGACTACCTTTTAAGAAGAATAAGGATATTAACGCCACTAAAGCGACGCATCCTGGCATGACACCATAAGAGTTGAATTTGGTCCAACTCGAATGCAACGAGCTATTATATTTGGGCCTAATTGAAGCCACCAACTCAAATTGGGCTTGCCCAACTTTTTATGTCAATAAGAGAACAGAACAAGTTTGAGGAAAGAAGAGGTTAGTCATTGCTTACAAACCTCTCAACTATTACTTGATGATAAATTCCCCTTGCCTAGGACAAAAGTCATGTTCTCTTACCTCTTAGAAGCCCAAATCGTTTCCAAATTTGACCTTAAATCTGGTTTCTGGCAAGTGGATTTACACATAGATGAAAGGTATAAAACAATTTTTTGCCTACCCACAGCTCAATACCATGGACAGTTCTGCCATTTGGTCTTAAAGTTGCACCATCCCTTTTTCAAACATGAACAACTTCTCAACATGTTCATAGACTTGGTACAAAAATATGGTATTATGCTATCCCAAAAGAAAAGTGTGATCAAGCAAAAATCGATTGATTTTCTGGACGTGAAGATTGAGGATGGGGAGTATGAACCAGGATCACACCTACCCCAAGAACTACTTAATTCCCAGATAAACATTTATCTATTAAACAGGTTCAACAGTTCCTTGGAATAGTCAACTATCTTAAAGATTTTATCCCCAAATGTTCAGCCTATACAAGCAAATTGTCAAAGCTTCTAAGGAAAAGTCCACCTCCTTGGGATTTTAACCAAACTGCAGTAGTCAAACATCTTAAAGAAGTGTGTCAAGAGCTCTCACCCTTGAGAATTCATGGAGATGGCCAACGGATCTTACAAACAGATGCCAGTGAAGATTATTGGAGAGCTATCTTATTAGAAAACGAAGGTGGGAAACTTCATTGTGGATATGCCAGTGGCCAATTCAAATAATCTAAAGCACATTATCATTTTGTCTACAAGGAGATATTAGCTGTCAAATATGGAATTAAAAAATTTGAATTCCATCTGGTGGGATACAATTTCATTATCCAACTGGATAATACATCATTCCCAGCGATTATGGAGCTCAAGAATAAAGGAATCCCAGAAAAATAGCTACTCAGACTCAAAGACTGGTTTTCAAAATACCAATATGAAGTCCAACACATAAAGGACAAGGAAAATATTGAACATGATTATCTCTCCAGACAATTTTATCTTCAACTCATATTATCTACCAAGATGCTGCCCGTTATCTTTATGACAGGAAAATGAAAGAAGATAATATCTTCCAAAACCAGTTTTTAGAGACAAGCTCCCATCCATCTTATCAATCCTGAATTATCATTTCCTCCTCGTGATAAGCCTTTCAAAAATCTTGGAGATATCCGAAAACATGAACTACAAATTTTGTTCGATATCTATCGAAATATATTTCTGAAGAAGAAATCCAAGAGGAACAAACCTGCTATCATCTCCAGAGACCATTCTTGGGCATAATACATGTTGTTCTTTCTAAAGATCTCACGTTAAACGGTTTTTGGTACCTATGGTGTTTGTCCACCTTATACTTTCATCCGATTGAGTTCTCAGTATGGGATACACTCATCTTTTTCCAAGATATTTAAAACGACTTTACCCTCTGGTGGTCATTCCTGCTATGGTAAGCAAATGTGGAAGAATGGATACAAGTGCTCCAAAATGTCATATTCCTCTGTCATAGGCCATTTTCTATGGGAATCAGAGAAGAACTCCATCCAGTTCTCCTACACTATAAATGAAAGATAATCAAGGGTCCAATCCAAGATAATAAGGAAGAACGCCGAGAACTTTAAGTCCAACTATGTTTTGCCAATAAAAACCATCCATATGAAGATACTGAAGGACTTACTTATACCTCGATCATAGTCAACCCTATCAATAAAAAATCTAGATCAAACTAGCTTGGAACTATTTAAGATTAAGAGTTCGAGTAGGAACCTGAGTTCGACCCAGGACAAGTTTAATCATAAATTTAAACCTTGTAATAAATACCCATATAATAAGGGTAGTCTTGTATTTTACTAGGCATGACATCTCATCTAGTGAGGTGTACTTAAAGCCACATTTTATGTTTAAAATAATGTAATACCCATGTTATAAGGGTAGTTAGGTACTTTCCTAAACATGATATCTCATCTAGTGAGGTGTCTTTGAGATAAGTGTCTTTCATGCAACCTAGCATGACATGTCCTATATGCAACCTTTTTAAACTGAGGAGTCATTTGATGAAGGTTGCCACTCGGACATGTGTCTTTCGAAGGGTTCATGACTCCTCACTTCCAAAACTCTATAAATAGAGGAGTTGAGTCAATTGTAAAACACACAAAAATAAATAAACACTCCATTTTCCATACTTATGAGTTTCTAAGTTCTTAGTTGTCTTCTCCAAAGCCCTTAAGCAAGTATATGGCTCATCATATTCTCCATCTTATTATCCTTCTAGTGTAAAGTATGCTCTATACTCGCTTCTTATGAGGATCTTGTATACCAGAAATATGCTATAACCTAGAAAAAAGTAATGGTCCCTATAGTTCACACTAATATCACATTCCATTCTTTCAATAGCTTTTACTTGGTCGATCTGAGCTTTGCTCGATAAGGCTAAGAGTTCCGAAGAAGGAGTGAAAGTTTAGAGTCAACCTGCTCAAGGCAGTTTGAACATATGGTGGCCATGGTCCTCTAAGGGTGTGAACGAGTAGGGCTCCCGTGCTAGCTTGGTATCAGAGCTAGGTTGCTCTCGTATTGTCGGCCAGAGAATATTTTTATTAATATTATAATATTATATAGTATATTGTATATACATATTATATATTATAATACAACATATTATAATATATAGCACTATACATAATTATACTATGTTATACATATACTAATATATATTATTATAATATTATAACATATATTATATTATAATATATGTATTAATATATATTAATTATATATAATAATTATATAGTATATAATATATATTATGTATAAATAATAGTAATTAATATTATATAATTAATAAATGTTATAATACATATATTATAATAATATGTATAACGTAGTATAATATATATTATATTATTAATATATTATTAATATAATTATGTATAATATAATTATAAATATATGTATATATAATTAATATACTATTATACATATATACAATATTAGTATTATACAAAATATAATTAATAATATATATTACATATAATAGTAATTATTATATGTATTATATATTAATATGTATTTACATATATACATATTAATATAATATTTATATAATTATTATATATTATAATATAGCATATTAATATATAGTATTATATATATATTAATATTATATTATATTATTATTATATACTATATATATATTATATTATTAATATTTATATATAATATTATATAATTATATAACATTATATGTATGATACATATATATTATAATATATGTATTATAATTATATAATATTATATAGATACATATATTATATTACATGTATTATATGTATATTAGTAATATAATATATAATCTATAATATAATAAAGACTAATATACTATATGTTATAGGGTTATTATAATATTACATTTATATAAGGAATAATATAATTATATGCATTAAATAATTATAATTTATATGTATATAGTATAATTTATATTGTATTATAATATTATATATATGTATATATATGTATACTTATTAATTTATAATGGATAATATTATCATATATAATTATTATATAATTAATATAATTATTTTATTAATTATATAATATTTATACTATTAATACATATATTATTTATTAATATATATAATATGCATATAATATGTATATATAGTATTATTATGTAAAAGTAAATCATGTATGATTTATTCATATAAATATGTATAATATCTAATATATATAATTATATTATTAATTATATACATGTAATATTATAATAACCCTATAACATATAGTATATTAGTTTATATTATATTATACATTATATATTATATTATTAATACACATATAATACATGTATAATACCTATATAACATATTAATATATATATAATAATTATTATATTATGTATATAATAGTATTATACAATAGTATTATAATAGTATTATAAGTTATTATAATATAGTATATTTATAATTATACTTAATATATCATAATAGTAAATATAATATATTAAAGCCACGTTTTATGTTTAAAATAATGTAATACTCATGTTATAAGGGTAGTTGTGTACTTTCCTAGAAATGACATCTCATCTAGTGAGGTGTCTTTGAGATAAGTATCTTGCATGCAACCTAGCATGACATGTCCTACATGCAACCTTCTTAAAGTGATGAGTCATTTGATGAAGGTTGCCACTCTGAAGCTTTAACACAAAAATGAGATAAACCTTGATACTACGTATACTAGGCTCTCTCAAAGTTCATTCAATAATCAAAATCAACCCCCTGATTCCCTCATGAAAGCTCAATTAAATAGTACTTAAGGCCCGTGCAAGGGTCCAACATAAAATAATAAACTATGGGCCTAATAACGAAAATAAACATAAAGATAAATAAATAACTTAAATCTTGGGTTTGAAGACGCGATCGTGGGCCTCTATAAATCGCAATAACTCATCGTCCACATCATTCTCCCCCACCGACAGAAGGTTCGCCCTCAAACTGGACACGTCCACATCAGCCTCGTCGTTATCACCGGTGTACGGAATCAAGTGCTTCACGTTGAAGATGTCAGAGGTTCAAAAACGAGATGGGAACTTCAAGCGGTAATCATTCGGATTGATCTTAGCTAGGACCTCCAAAGGACCAATCTTCCTCGCAACAAGTTTGTTGTATTCATGAGCAGGATATCGATCACGAGTCAGGACTGCCCACATGAAGTGCCCCAGCTCGAACTCGAGGTGACGACGCCCCTTGTCCACGGCCTTCTTGTATGTCGTCGTAGAGGCGACGAACTGGTTGTGAGTCGCTCGATGTGTATGATAGAGAGCCTCTATCAAATCAACAGCACACACATCTGCCCGAATAGGAGACGGAAGGGCAATCAAATCTGAGGGACCATAAGGAATCGTAGTATAAACAACCCAAAACGGAGCCAAGCCCGTACTATGATTCACCGCCGAGTTGTGTGCAAACTCTGCCGGACTGATATGAGAATCCCAATTCCGTAAATGCTCCCCAACCAAACAACGCAACAAGTTCCCCAAAGAACGATTCAAAATCTCCGTCTGGCCATCAGTCTGTGGGTGATAAGCACTACTGAAATCCAAACGAGTGTTAGCCATACGCCACAGGCTCTTCCAAAAGAAGCTCAGGAAGCGAGTATCCCAATCCAAAATAATGGAAGAAGGTAACCCATGCAGACAATACACCTCCCGAAAGAATAACTTGGCCACATGCACACCATCCGCAGTCTTCTTACAAGGAATGAAATGGACCATTTTAGAAAAACGATCCACCACCACAAAGATAGAATCATTACCTCACTGAGTACGAGGCAAGCCCAACATAAAATCCATGCTAATAGCCACCCAGGGTGCACTCAGCATAGAAAGACGACGGTACAAACCAGCATTAGTCGAAGTCCCCTTCGACACCTGACAAACACGGCAACGAGAGACATACCTGGTGACATCGCAACGAAGGATGGGCCAAAGTACGAACGCTGAACCAGCTCAATAGATCTATCACGGCCCACATGACCTGCACCGTGAAGCTCAGACACAAGCTGAAGACACAGACTAGTGTCTGGAAGATAAAGGCAAGTGCCCTTGAAAAGAAACCCATCAAGCAACAAAAAATCAGATGGATCACCAGCCTGAATCCGAGCCAAGATGAGGCTAAAGAAGCGGTCATCCGCATAAGACTCAGCCAACAACTCAAACTCAGGCACCGAAACACGAAGATCCGATAGCACCAAAGTCCGACGGCTCAACGCATTTGCCACCTGATTCGAAGACCCCGAGCGGTGCTTCAAAACAAAGGTGAACTGCTGCACAAAGGTAACCCATGAAGCATGTCGAGCGGAAAGGTTATCCTGCGTGGCCAGATGATGCAGGGCCTCATGATCAGAATAAAGGACAAACTCCCGATGAAAAAGATAGTGTCTCCAATGATGAACTTCTCGAACCACAGCATAGAACTCAACATCATAAATACTGTAACGACTGTGAGGGCCAGACAACTTCTCACTGAAGAAAGCCACAGGGTGACCCCCTTGGCTCAAAACCGCACCAATGCCGGCCTTCGACGCATCACAAGAGAGCTCAAAGGGTTGCTCGAAATCAGGTAAGAGCAAGACAGGGGCGAAAATCAGCCGCTCCTTGATCCGTGTGAAAGCCTCCTCCGCCGCAGGAGTCCACACAAAAGGCTTAGAGACAATGCAATCAGTCACAGGGGCCATGATGGCACTAAAATGAGCAATGAAGTGACGATAAAAAGAAGCCAAGCCATGGAAACTGTAGGCCATTGTAACCGAAGTGGGAGAAGGCCAGTCGCAAATAGTAGCTATCTTTGAATCATCCACACGAATCCCTGATGCTGAAATAACATAACCTAGATAAAGCACATAATCCACCCCAAGATGCATTTCTGTGGAGAAGCATAAAACCTCTCAGCCTGTAGGATCTCGAGAACTGCGCGGAGATGACCAAGGTGCTCATCGAAAGAACGGTTGTAAACAAGGATGTCATCAAAATAGACAACCACACATGAACCAATCAGAGCCCGTAAAGACTGATTCATAATGCGCATAAAGGTACTCGGTGCATTGGAGAGACCAAAAGGCATCACCAACCACTCAAACAAGCCCTCACGAGTCTTAAAGGCGGTCTTCTACTTATCACCAGGCCGGATACGAATCTGATGATACCCACTACGCAGAACAAGTTTACTGAAGATCACCACACCACTGATCTGGTCAAGTAAATCATCCAAATGGGGAATCAGAAAGCTGTAGGGCACCGTAATCTTGTTTATAGCCCGACTATCCACACACATCCGCCAAGAAGCATCCTTTTTGGGAATAAGAAGAGCAGGTACAGCACAAGGACTCATACTCTGTCGAACAGAACCCGCTGAACCAACTCTTCAACCTGCCGACGTAGCTCCTCATGCTCAACAGGACTCATGTGGTAATGGGGACGGTTAGGGAGAGAAGCTCCCGGAACCAAGTCAATGTGATGCTGAATAATACGCAGGGGCGGCAAACCCGGGGGCAACTCCGCAGGAAAAACATCAGTAAAAGAATCAAGAAGCTCACGTATCACAGGGTGAGTATCAGAAACCGGAGCAACACACTCAATACCCAAAAGCAGCAGCACAAATGGAACAGACTCCATCTCACTCAAAAATGCAGACCGGGAAAGCAACAAAATGGAATCAGACTGGGGAGGGGGCTGAGGAGCCACAGAATGCAAGACAATTTTAGACCCATCAAACACAAAACTGTACGTATTCTGATGCCCATCACGAAGCACAGATCTATCAAACTGCCAGGGACGACCCAAAAGTAAATGGCATGCATCCATAGGCACCACATCACACCCAATAGTATCCTTATACTTAGACCCAATAGAAACAGTAACACTGACTCTATGATCAACAGTCACTGAATTACCACATTGAATCCACGCCAAAGTATAAGGAAAAGGGTGGGGCTCAGTAGACAAATTCAATTTAGTAACAGCATCAACAGGCATCACATTTTTGTATGAACCAGAGTCAATTATAAAACGATAAATCTTACCCCCAATCGTGCAAGTGAACTCAAAGATGTGATGACGATGCCCATCAGACTCCACGGGCGCCTTCGGTGCGAAACAAGTACGCCGAAGCACAAGAAGAGGTCCAACGTCTCCCACCACATGTTCCTCCGGCAACGAATCCAACGGATCCTCATCATAAGTTGGCGGGGTCTCGGCAACAACCGTTTCCCAATCATCCATGAGGAGTGAACGCTGACGAGTGCGAGGGCAGGCCACACATCGATGTCCAGTCTTGCCGCACTCAAAGCAACGAATAGAAGAGGATGAGGCGGCATCATCCGCGGAAGCAGGCCGAGGCGGAGGGTCCACGACGCGCTGCTGATCAGGAGGAGCGGGCGGTGTAGGGCCGCCACGAGCGGAAGGAAAAGACATCGATGGAGTGCGGCGGGACTGCTGTGACTCCAGTAGGATGGCCCGTTGATGGGCTTCAAAAACGGTCACGGGGGCAAGTAATGTGAGCGTATCTTGCAGAGCATGGTGTAACCCGCCAATGTAACGGGACACCAACTGGGATTGCGAATCACAAATATCAATCCGAGACAAATACCGGTAGAATTCCTCCGTATGTATATCCACCGAACGGGATCCTTGCCGCAGATTATGGAATTTCTGGAACAAAGTACTTTCAAAATTGTGAGGAAGAAACTCACGCTCCACATGTTTGCGCTACTTTGTCCAGGAGGCAATACGGGACTTACCTTGCCAGCACCGAGAAACCTTCAATTGCTGCCACCACGATGCAGCACGATTCTGAAAGCAGGTCGCGACCAAGGGGACGCACTTATCATCTGAAACAGATTTAAAGTCAAGAAGATCCTCAACTATATTGATCCAATCAAGAAATTCGCACGGGTTGAGACCCCCCGTCAACACAGGAATCTCAAGCTTGAATCCGGACTCCCAACGACGATCATCTTCGGCCCTGTTGCGTGGCAGTCGCGCCAAAGGAGCGAAGGGATTGTCATTTGAAACAGTCTCATCCTCATCCGAGTCGGGTTCTGTAGGGGACCGATCCGGCATGGGGTGAGGGCCGTGTCGTCCGCCCGGTAGGGAGTTAACAACCGTGACTCGGAGATCCTCCAATCCAGCCGCAAGCGTAGTAATCTGGCAGCTTAACTCAGCCATGTCAGCATCACGACAGGCGTCGTTTGGAGCGGCATCGATTGGTGGTTGACGGCGTGGAGGCATCGTGCCTGGTCTCGTGATACCAACTGACATAGCGGAAGCTTTAACACGAAAAGGAGATAAACCTTGATACTACGTATACTAGGCTCTCTCAAAGTTCATTCAATAATCAAAATCAACCACCTGATTCCCTCATGAAAGCTCAATTAAATAGTACTCAAGGCCCGTGCAAGGGTCCAACATAAAATAATAAACTATGGGCCTAATAACGAAAATAAACATAAAGATAAATAAATAACTTAAATCTTGAGTTTTAAGATGCGATCATGGGCCTCCATAAATCGCAATGACTCATCGTCCACATCATAATTAGTATATATAATATATTATGTAACAGTATATATTATAATATAATATAGTATGTATAATATAATATATTAATAACATATAATATTATAATATTATATATATTAATATTATACAATGTAAATATTATTAATATATGCTTATATTAATAATATGTATATATATTTATTAATGTATAAATATATTAATAATATATATGTATAGTATTGTTATTATATATTAATATTAATATTACACATATAACATATATTATAATATTATGTATTAATATTATATTATACATATATTATAATATAAATATATACATATATACCATAAATTAATCATAATATATATTACATAGATTATATTCCTATTATATACTATATAAATATTAATGTATAATGTATTATTATAATAATAATTATAATAACTATTACATATTAATTATATTATAATATTATGATATAATATATTATATTATAATTACATATTAAGATATATTATATATTTAGTATAATAATATGTTTACTATAATATTATTACTATAGCATACTCTTATGTATATTATAATATTATGTGCATGTATATTATGTAATATATTATAATAATTAATAATTATATTCAGAATATAACATTATTATATAATATATATAATATAATAATTATATAATATTCTTACATAATATTATAATATATGTTATATGTTTAATATTAATATTAATATATAATAACTATACTATACATATATATTATTAATATATTTATACATTAATAAATATATACACATATTATTAATATAAGTATATATTAATAATATTTACATATAGTATATAACTAATTAATATATACACATATAATATATGTATTAATAGTATATTAATATATATACATTATATACGATAATTATATAATACATATGTATTATAATATTATTATATTAATATTAGAAAATATACTATATATTATAATTATTAATATGTATTTATAATATATTTATAGATAATGTATATAATTTTAATATGATTATTTATATAGTATATTAATAATTATATTATGGTACATATATTATATAGTATATTATATATATTAATTAATTATATGTGTAATTATATTATTATACGTATAGTTAATATTAGTATATTATAATATAATATACATATAATATACAATAATAATATATTAATATATAATTATATATATTAAAATATTATTATTAATACAGTATACATAATAATATTATATGGACAGTGTAACATATAATATTAATTATATATGTTTTAATTATATTAATATATACATAATATTATATACATATATAAACATGTGATATATACATATAATAATATAATATCTAATTATATTATTATATTAATATATACTACATATGTACACTATTATGTATACTATTATATACATATATAATATTGTCTTAATTATATTTAACATTATTAGTATATTATAATATATATGTATTATATTAATTAAATATATTATTATATAAGTATTATAATAATATATTTATAATACGAATAAATTATTATATGTGTAATAATATACTATATACTATAATTAATTATTAATATATATTATAGTATAATGTATATACTTATAATATTAATATGCATATACATTATACTATATATATGTATTATACATAATATATTAATAATTATATAGTATATATTATAATATAGTAATAGTATAAATAATATGTATAATATATATGTTTATTATATGTATACATAATATTATATACAATATATATATAAACAATATATATTAATATTATATAATTATGTATTATATGTAATTATATGTAAATATAAAATTATATATAGTATGTACATATTAATATAATGTTATTAATATTATAATATATACATATTAGGTATTAATAGTATATATTATAAATTATAATAAATTATGTATAATTAATAGTATGTATACTATTATATTATATTTAATATATAATATATTTATAATTTGAAATATTATATGGTGTTCATATAATTATACATACTATATTATAATTTGAAATATTATATGGTGTTCATATATTATTAATATTCAATAATATATATTAACATATATATACATACTATTATATACTATTATACATATTATAACATATGTATTAATTATAATATATATTAACATACATTAAACTTATTATAATATTATAATTAATTTATATTACACTATACATATAATTATTAATAATATTATAATATATTATTAAATATATTAATTATATATACATATAATATATTATATTAAATACATATAATTAATATTATATATTATAATATATAATAAGTAAATATTATGTATATTAAAATATCATATTATATTAATATAATATTAATGTATATTACCTATATTAATATACTATGGACATATATTATATTATATATTATGTATATGTATATTAATACATAATAGTATATAATTAATATATGTATACATTATAATACATAATATGATTAAACATACTTATTATAAATTAATTATTAATGTAATTATATACATTACATATAATTACATTAATGTTATTGTATAATATTATATAATTACATATTAATTATATAATATGAATTATATATAATTACATTAATTTTATTGTATGATATTTATATAATATTATAATATATATAATATAATATATATACAATAATATAATAATGTTATGTATATTATATATATAATTATAAAATATACATAATATATATAACTCAATATAATAATATACTAATATGTAGTATAATTTAATAATGTATAATTAATCTAATAATTAATATATATTAATATATATATGAATTATGATATAATATATTAATATATTATATACATGTATATACCTATAATATTATATATAATTCATACTGTATAATTAAATTACAATATATATTTATTAACATGTATACGAATAATATATCATATTATTAATAATATAAAATATATTAATATATATATATTATATATGATATTATTATATATAATATTAATATACAATATATATTATAATATTTATTATTTTAATATACAACTATACATAATATAATATAATCTTAATAATATACAAATAAAAATTATAATTAATATATATAATATATATAGTACAATATAATATTTTAATATATTTTTTTTCATACATAATATATATTAATAGCATAATATAAATATATTAATATACTATAATAAGTAACTTATAATAAATATAATATTATAGTATATCATATATAATAAAATATATACTATATATATTAATGTATAGTCATATAATATTTATATTATTATATATATTATTATATATTAACATTATATATTATGTGAATATATATTATAATATGTATTAATATTATCAATTATATAAAACAAAATATATTATAAAAATATTATAATAGTAATATATATAATATTACATATATAATATATATTATATAATTAATAATATTATATAATACATATTACATACTATGGATTATATAATTATATGATTATGTATATTATATATATAATATAATTATATAATAGTTATATCTATAATATATTATATATAATATTTGTTAATAGGTAATCAATATATAATAATTAATAATATTATATTAATAATTAATATATTAATATATTACATATAATATATTTATATCATAATTAGTATATATACTTAATATAATATTAATAAAAATATATAAATGTATATAGAATAATATATACTAAATGTTCTATGTATAATATAATACATATTATATATTATATATTATAAATATATTATATACATTATATATTATTAATTATATATGTTATAATGTATAATTAACAATATGTGTTTAACTATTATATATATTAATTAATATATATTATACTCTTATGTAATACATATTATGTATAGTATATATTACAATAATATATTAATATAAATTATAATATTTATATAATTATATAAATTAACTTGTATTATATATTATTAATTATATATGTTATAATATATATTAATTTATATATATTATACTATTATGTAATAAATATTATATACAGTATAAATTATAATAATATATTAATATAAATTATAATATTTATATAACTATATTAATTAACAACTATTATACAATATTATATACAAATACCTATATGAGTATTTGTATATATTCCATTATAATATTGTATAATATATTTATATATATATATATTATAATATGAATATAATATATTATTAATATATAATCATAATATATACATATTATTATTGTTATACAATATTATACATATATGATATTAAAGTCACGTTTTATGATAAGCCATAGATTGGCTTAAGGGCTTTGGAGAAGATAACTAAGAACTTAGAAACTCATTAGTATGGAAAATGGAGTGTTTTTTTTTTTTTTTTTTTTGTAGGTTACAATTGACTGAACTCCCATATTTATAGAGTTTTGCGAGTGAAGAGTCATGAATCCTTACAAAGACGCGTGTCAGAGTGGCAACCTTTATCAAATGACTTCTCGTTTTAAGAAGGTTGCATGTAGGACATGTCATGCTAGGTTGCATGTAAGACACTTATCTCAAAGACACCTTACTAGATGAGATGTGATGTCTAGGAAACTGCACAACTACCCTTATATCATGTGTATTACATTATTTTAAACATAAAATGTGGCTTTTAGTACACCTCACTAGATGGAATGTCAAGCCTAGGAAAATACAAGACTACCCTTATTATATGGGTATTTATTACAAGGTTTAAATTATGATTAGACTTGTCTTGGGTCGAACACGGGTTCCTACTCGAACTCTGGATCTTAACTAGTTCCAAGCTGGTTTGATCCAGATTTTTCATTGATAGGGTTGACTACGAACAAGGTATAAGTAAGTCCTTCAGTATCTTCATGTGGATGGCATTTATTGGCAAAACATAGATGGACATAAAGTTCTCAGCGTTCTTCCTTATTATCTTGGATTGGACCCTTGATTATCTTCCATTTATAGTGCAGGGGAACCGGACAAAGTTCCTCTTGGATTCCCGTAGGAAATGGCCTATGACAGAGGAATATGACATTTTGGAGCACTTGTATCCATTCTAACACATTTGCAAACCATAGCAGGAATGACCACCAGAGGGTAGAGTCATTTTCAGTATCTTGAAAAAAGATGAGTGTATCCCATACTGAGAACTCAATCGGATGAAAGTATAAGGCGAACAAACACCATAGGTACCAAAAACCGTTGAACGTGAGATCTTTAGAAAGAGCAACATGAATTATGCCCAAGATAGCAGGCTTGTTCCTCTTGGATTTCTTCTTCAGAAATATATTTTGATAGATATCGAACCAAATATGATAAGATGGATGGGAGCTTGTCTCTAAAAACCAATTTTGGAAGATATTATCTTCTTTCATTTTCCTGTCATAAAGATAACGGGCAGCATATTGGTAGATGATATGAGTTGAAGCTAAAATTGTCTGGAGAGATAATCATGTACAACATTGTCCTTGCCCTTTATGTGTTGGACTTCAAACTTGTATTTTGAAAACCAGTCTTTGAGTCTAAGTAGTTGTTTTTCTGGGACTCCTTTATTCTTGAGCTCCATAATCGCTGGGAATGATGTATTATCCAGTTGGATAATGAAATTGTATCCCACCAGATGGAATTCAAAATTTTTAATTCCATAATTGATAGCTAATATCTCATTGTAGACAACATGATAATGTGCTTCAAATTCTTTCAATTGGTCGCTGGCATGTCCACAATGAAGTTTCCCACCTTCGTTTTCTAATAAGATAGCTCTCCAATAATCATCACTGGTATCTGTTTGTAAGATCCGTTGGCCATCTCCAGGAATTCTCAAGGGTGAGAGCTTTTGACACACTTCTTTAAGATGTTTGACTACTACAGTTTGGTCGAAATCCCAAGGAGGTGGACTTTTCCTTAGACGCTTTGATAATTTGCTTGTATAGACTGAACATTTGGGGATAAAATCTTTAAGATAGTTGACGATTCCAAGGAACTATTGAACCAGTTTAATAGATAAATGTTTATCTGGGAATTAAGTAGTACTTGGGGTGGGTGTGATCCTGGTTCATACTCCCCATCCTCAATCTTCACGCCCAGAAAATCAATCAATTTTTGCTTGATCACACTTTTATTTTGGGATAGCATAATACCATATTTTTGTACCAAGTCTATGAACATGTTGAGAAGTTGTTCATGTTCCTCTATATTATTGGAATATAAGAGGATATCATCTATGTAGACAATGGTGCTGTTTAGTATGGGTTCAAAGATTTTCATCATGGTCTTTTGGAAAAGGGATGGTGCAACTTTAAGACCAAATGGCAGAACTGTCCATGGTATTGAGCTGTGGGTAGGCAAAAGTTGTTTTATACCTTTCATCTGGGTGTAAACCCGCTTGCCAGAAGCCAGATTTAAGGTCAAATTTGGAAAAGATTGGGGCTTTTAAGAGATAAGAGAACATGACTTTTGTCCTGGACAAAGGGAATTTATCATCAAGTAATAGTTGAGAGGTTTGTAAGCAATGACTAATCTCTTCTTTCCTTGAACTTGTTGTGTTCTCTTATTGACGTTAAAACCTGGGCAAGCCCAATTTGAGTTGGTGGCTTCAATTAGGCCCAAGGATAATAGCTCGTTGTATTCATGTCGGGCCAAATTCAGCTCTTATGGTGTCATGCCAGGATGCGTGGCTTTAGTGGCGTTAATATCCTCATTCTTCTTAAAAGGAAGTCGAACCTAGAATTATGAGTTCTAGTGGATGAGGCTTGGTGAAGTCTGCATATGACTCGACATAACATTTTTTCAATCTTTTGATAAGTGGATCAGGTTCTGGTATCTCCTTTGCAATAAACAGATTTTGTCTTGGGGTGAATGGTAAGAATGTCCTCTTATATTTGACTCCATGAGAAAATATTTGTAGCTTCTGAGCTTTGGAGAAGACATCAAAGCCCATTAATAAATCATGTCCCTGAAGTTTGCTTCCGATGACTTTCATCCGACAACACAGTCTGGAAGGATTTGAATTTCGACTAGTTGTTTAGATATCAAGGCAATATGAAAGGTTTAGCCACTACAACAAAGAAATATTCATGATGAGACTCCCAAACTTCGTCTGGAAGGATGTCTGGGTTCATCATAGTTTTTCGTGCTCCTGTATGAAGGACTCCGATCACTTTGATAGGCCATTCATACTTTACTATTTTTTAATTCTATCTTTGACTCATTTGGAAATTGATATAAAGATGGTGAAGTCATAAAAGTGGAGACTCTATCAGGGGGCATAAAGGTTGAGCTTCTTTCTGCCTTATCTTCTTCACCCTTGCAAGATCCTTTTTGAGTTGCCTAATCTCTGCTTCTTTTGATGTGAACTCTAAGCCATACTGCCGATTTGCAATAAGGCTTCTGAGTTCTTAATCCAACTGGGTTAAGCCTCTGTTCCACTCTCTGAAGCTGGGTCTGCAAGTAACTTATTTGATTATATGAATTTTGAACCTTGTCGAGAACTTGAGTTACCTTGGAATCAATACTTTGCAGTGATAGATTTTGTGCCCGATTATTTATGGTCTGTCAATTGAGGACTTCCTCTCCTTGACTCAGAGGCATTAAATGGCCACTTGCTTCTACTATAGTACTCTGAATATAAGGCTTTGAGGTTACCTTAGAAGTTTGATCCTCGTGTCTCTCTAGAGGAGGAAAATCTTCTTCGCGACTTTTGAACATGAAACATGGTTGAGGCACTTGGGGATTTGGAGGTAATGGACTCTCTTCATGTCTGCATGAATAATACTCTTGTGGAATTGACTTTTTGGAGGAGGTGGATTAGAAGGGTCGTTGTATTTATTATCAGTGGTCTTATAATAGTTATTATAATATATGTATGTATTATATATAGTATTTAATATATTATAAATATAATATATATAATACTGTGAATATTATAATATACTATAATATGTATAATTAATTATATTATATATGATACTAATATTATTTATATATTAATATAATTATACATATTATTAATATATTATATATTTTATAATATATGTAAATATAGATTATATATTTATAATATATGTAATTATATATTGTAAATAATATATTATAATAAATAGATATGTAGCATTATATGATAGTCATAATATGAATTAATAATTAATTAAATAATGTATAATGTAATATATTATAATTATGTATATTAATTATAAAATATACATATAATATATAATATTATATACTATTAATAATATATTATATATATAATGGTATAATATTAATATTATAATAGTATCTTAGAATAAATTAATGCATTACATATTTATATAATTAATATGTCCAATCCAAGATAATAAGGAAGAGCGCCCAGAACTTTACGTCCATCTATGTTTTGCCAATAAAAGTTATCCACATGAAGATATTGAAGGACTTACTTATACCTTTTTTATTGTCAACCCTATCACTGAAGAATTCGGATCAAACCAATCTAGAACTAGTCAAGATCAAGAGTTCGAGTGTGAACCCGAGTTCGACCCAAGACAAGTTCAATCATAAATTTAAATCTTGTAATAAATACCCATATAATAAGGGTAGTCTTGTATTTTCCTAGGCATGACATTTTATCTAGTAAGGTGTACTTAAAGCCACGTTTTATGTTTAAAATAATGTAATACCCATGTTATAACGATAGTTGTGTACTTTTCTAGACATGACATCTCATCTAGTGAGGTGTCTTGCATGCAGCCTAGCATGACATGTCCTACATGCAATTTTCTTAAAGTAAGGAGTCATTTGATGAAGGTTGCCACTCTGACACGTGTCTTTGTATGGGTTCATGACTCTTCACTCCCGTAATATTATATAATATTAATTATGACAAATATATAATTAATGTATATTAATAATATATAATAATACATATATATAATATACTATAAATACATATAATTATATATTATATTTACATATAAATCTATACATATATAATATTAGTATATATTAATATACATATTATTATAAAATTATATGTTGTACTATATATTAATATAAATAATATAACTATGTATTAATTATATAGTTGTCATATATAAATATCATACATTAATACATATAATATAATATGTTAATAATATATTATATACAATTAATTTTATATACATATATACTATAATATTATATAATATATACATATAATATAATAGTATAAATATGTATTACTATATTTTATATACTAATGTAATATTAATTAGTATATATAATATATTATGTTTTTGTATATATTATAATATAATATCGTATGTATAATATTAATAGATATATGTTAATATATGTATTATATGTATATCTTATATATAATATATATGTATATATACTAATATTAATACAGATATATAATTTTAACTATAAAGATAATAATATATGTAAAATACTACTATAGTATACTATAATACATATATATTAATATATAATTATATATGTATAATATATCAAATATACATACTCTATAATAATTATATATAATATATACATAAGATTTATAATATATACACAATATTAATATAATTAATAGTATTATATTATATACATATATTATAATTAATGTATAATACTATTATATACTATTAATTATATATTATTATTATATACATATTAATTTATAATAATTAATAATAACATATAATATAATATATCACTAACATATAATATTATATATATTAATATTAAACAATGTAATTATTATTAATATGTACTTATATTAATAATATGTATATGTATTTATTAATGTATGAATATATTAACAATATATATGTATAGTATAGTTATTATATATTAATATTAATATTATACATATAACATATATTATAATATTATGTATTCATATTATAATATTATTTTATATATATTATAATATAAATATATACATATATACCATAAATTAATTATAATTGAAAATTACATAGATTATATTTATATTATATACTATATACATATTTAATGTAATAATAATTATAATAACTATTATATATTAATTATATTATAATATTATTATGATATAATATATTGAATTATAATTTTATATTAGGATATGTTATATATTTAGTATAATAAATGTTTAATATAATATTATTATTATAGTATACTATTATGTATATTATAATATTATGTACATATATATTATATAATGTATTTTCATAATTAATTATTATATAATATATATAATATACTAATTACATAATATTATAATATATGTTATATGTATAATATTAATATTAATATATAATAACTATACTATACAAATATATTATTAATATATTTATACATGAATAAATATATATACATATTATTAATATACGTATATTTTAATAATATTTACATATAGTATATAACGAATTAATATATACATATATATTATAATACTATATTAATATGTATACATTATATATGATAATTATATAAAACATATGTATTATAATATTATTATATTAATATTAGATAATATACTATACATTATAATTATCAATATATATTTACAATATATTTATATATATGTATATAATATTAACATAAATATTTTTATAGTATATTAATAATTTTATTATTATACATATATTATATAGTATATTATATATATTAATTAATTATATATGTTATTATATTATTATATGTATGGTTAATATTAGTATGTTATAATATAATATACATATAATAAACTATAATGATATAATAATATATTATTATTAATATAGTATACATATTAATATTATATGGACAGTGTAACATATAATGTAATAACTATTATATATGTATTATATATTATACCGTATTATAAGACATATAATACTAAAATTATATGTATTAATTATATTAATATATACATAATATTATATATATACACATGTAATATATACACATAATAATATAATATATAATCATATTATTATATTAATATATACTGCATAAGTACTCTATACTGTATACTATTATATACATATATATAATGTTATAATAATTAAAATTAATATTATTAATATATTATAATATATATGTATTATATTAATTACAAATATTATTATATAATTATTATAATAATATACTATATACCATAATTAATTTTTAATATATACTATAGTATAACGTATATACATATAATATTAATATGTATATACATTATACTATATATACATGTATTATACAAAATATATATATTAATAATTATATAGTATAAATAATACATATAATATATATGTATATTATATGTATACATAATTTTATATATAATATATATATTAACAATATATATTAATATTATATAATTATGTATTATATATAATTATATGTAAATATATAATTATATATAGCATTTACATATTAATATAATGTTATTAATATTATAATATATACATACTATATATATTAATAGTATATAATATGTATTATAATAAATAATATAGAATTAACAGTATATATACTATTATATTATATTTAATATAAAATATATTTATAATTATTGTAATTATACATACTATATTATAATTTTTATTATTATATGTTGTTCATATATTATTATATTAATATATTATTAATATACTACAATATATATTAACATATATATACATACTATTATATACTATTTTATACATATATAAAACATATGTATTAATTATAATATATATTAACATACATTTTACATATTATACATATACTTATTAATATATATTAGAATATATTATAAAATATATTAATTATATATACATATAATATATTATATCAAATACCCAAAACTAATATTATATATTATAATATATATTATATTATATGTATATTAATACAAAATAGTATAAAATAATTAATATATGTATACATTTTAATACATAATATAATTATACATACTTATTATATTTTAATTATTAATTTAATTATTTACAATACATATAATTAAATTAATATTATTGTATAATATTATATATTTACGTATTAATTATATAATATGAATTATATATAATATTATGGGTATATACATGTTTGTAATATATTAATATATTATATAGTAATTTATATATTATTATATATTAATTATACATTATTAAATTATACAATATATTAGTATATTATTATATAGAAATTATATATATTATGTAATAGTACTATATAATATATATATAGTATTATATTATGTATATACATAGTTATAATAGTATATACAATATAATATTTATATAATATTATAATATATATATATATATATAATATAATATATATACAATACTATAATAATGTTCTATATATTATATATATAATTATAATATATTGTATAATTTAAATTATACAATATATTAGTATATTATTATATAGAAATTATATATATTATGTAATAGTACTATATAATATATATATAGTATTATATTATGTATATACATAGTTATAATAGTATATACAATATAATATTTATATAATATTATAATATATATATATATATAATATAATATATATACAATACTATAATAATGTTCTATATATTATATATATAATTATAATATATACACAATATATATAATTACTATATAATAATACACTAATATATAGTATAATTTAATAATGTATAATTAATAAAGTAATTAATATATATTAATATATAAAAATTACTATATAATATATTAATATTATTATACACATGTATATACCTATAATATTACATATAATTCATATTATATAATTAAATTATAATACATATTTATTAATATGTATACTAATAATATATCATATTATTAATAATATATAATATATTAATATATATATTATATATAATATATACATAATATAATTAATATTATTATTATAATAATAAGTATTAATAATATTAATTATATATAACATATAATTATTAACATATTATAATATATTATATATTATAATAATATTATCATAGTAATATATAAATAATAGTAATACGTAGATAATATATATTATATAATATATATATATATATATATTACATACTATGGATTATACTAAAAATAATATAGCTATTAATATAATATAAATTATTTCTATTAAATATTATAATGTTATATATTAATATTATAAAACAATAATATTAATATTATATAATTTCTATTATAATATTAATATATTATACAATATATACATATAATATAATATAATTAAATATATAAAATTAGTATATTATATTATATAATATATAATATTATACATATATATCACTATACTTACATACATATGATAATACATATATATTATACATATATATATATATTATTTAATATAATATATATTAATAATAATTTTATACATATAAGTATATATTATATATATTAATATAATATTAATAATTATATAATTATCCATATATATAATTAATATAATATAATGTATATAATATGTTATAACTTTTATACATATTAAAACATTATAGTATACATATATTAGTAGATAATATTATAATATATGGTTATATTATACTCATATTAACATACTATATATAGTAATATATGTATATTTGTATTAAATTAATTCTTGCCAATGTTAAGTGTGTCTTAAAATTTCAAGATGATTTATATAATCAGAAATTTATAATTAAAACTGACTGTAATGCACCAAAATTCATGTTTCAAAAAGATTTTAAACATGATGTATCTAAGCAGATGTTTGCCAGATGGCAATCACATCTTGCTCCATTTGATTTTATTATTGTTCATAAAAAATGCATTGATAATTATTTGCCTGATTTTCTTACTTGTGAATTTTTGCAGAAATGAGTTTTCTAGATCATAATTTCTATTCCTCTAATAGAGGAAGAGGAAGTTCAAGTCAAGGTGACATTTCCTCTTATAGAGGAAGAGGAGGAAGGGGTTATAACCCTCAATCCAGAACTATTATTCAGCATGGCAAATAGAAACTTGTTGCCCAGAATATTGCTAATACAGCAATTTCTTATGGAGGTAATACTTCCGATCTAGATAAAGAGTTTCAAGAATTGTTGAAACATAAACAAAAACAAAAAGAGTGTGATATCTCTCCTGAGGATACTCATACTTCTTATGCTAATATAGCAAACGAAGATGAATCAGAAAAATTGTTTGTCGAAAACACTGATCGACAAATTATTCTTCTTATAAAAGAAAGAGATATGAAATGGACTAATAGTCCTTGTACCATAATGGATAGATATCTTCCTAACACATCATACGTGTATGGGTCTTACAAACAAAGAGGTTTCTATGAAAATCTCCTTCTCTCCACTAATAGTGTTGAGATTAATCATTTCTCCTCTGGAGAAAAGGGAAAAGATTATAATTTTTCCAAAATGATTATCAAAAAGATTATATCTTTTGAAGAATGGGGTATATCTCCATTAGCAGAAAAAGAATTCTTTTCTCAGGTTCATAACCTGAATTTTAAATTCAATTATTTCGATTATATCGAAAGTTTTGAAAAAACTCTTTTTTATGAGAACAAGAGGCATAAACACTCTTGGTTCATAAAAGTTTGTGAAAATATTTTTCACATACCTATTCCAAACTGGTTCTTTACATTGTGGAGAACATTTGGACCTTCGGCAAAAATTTTGCAAGATCTTTTTCATGGTCTTATGAAGGACTGGATATCAGTCTCCCCTGTTATACAGGGAATTTTTTTTGACAATTTCATTGAAGGGAAGACAACTTGTCTTTTCTTTATTGAATTTGGTATTCCATGGATATGGAAATGGACACCAATAGTAGGTTATACCAGCTATGGTGCACCTTGTTTATGGCTTATCAGCCATTGTAAATTTTAGGAAAAAATGATGAGAATGGACCCAGAAACCGGAAAATTATTTTCAGAAGAACATTTGAAAAAATAAATGAAAAGATCAAAGCTTTTAAGCAAGATCTAAAAGAAAAAGAAAAAGAAAAAGAGCAAGAACATATTAGTCCTTTCAAAATTCTTACTCAGAAATATGCTGAGATTCTCTCACAGAAACAGATGATTGAATTATTTGTTTCTGAAATGAAAAAAGACATTTCAAAAAATCTTGGTTCAGACTCAAGATCTGATACCTCAATGAGGTCTGAAACTAGTAAAAATTAATTTACTAGTATTCTTCAGGATTCTCAGGATCCAGAGAATGATATCCCTGACCCGGCTTTATTCGAAGCCCTCGAAGAGCTTTAAGACTCCTTCACTAAAGAGAAGAAATGAATACAGATCATTCTTTAAGCTGCCCCGGATGTTTCTGTTGCTATCAATGGAAACATAATCAAGATAATATCTGGAAACAATGTAGAAAGCAATCTCTTTCTTTTCTCCTTGAAGATTCCGGCAATGACCAGCAACTTGAAAAGAATTGTGCAAAAGTTGCAAGAATTCATAAACAGACTTGGAAAATGATGGAATTCCAAGATAAAAAATTCAGAAGGTGTATGGAAAAATATTCCTCTACACCCGTATCTTTTTCTCATTCCTTCCTTCTGGGTTTTTTGAAGCTCAGATTTCATAATATTGGGTTCAAAAGAGAAAATATTTCTCCAGATGCTACAGACTCAGAAGATAATTGATGATTGATGATCAACAGTGACATATTTGTCACCAAATGAAAATTTTGACACATTTGTCATTATTGCTTTTATAAAGCAACTTTTGACTTTTTGTTTTTACTATTCATTTTTCAATTTTGGAATCCGGAGTTCATGTCCGGCTCTTCCTTCTATAAATAGATTGTTTTTGTTTAGTTGGAGGCACGCTTGAGTTTGCTCGCCTCTCTCTTTCTTTCTCTCTCTTCTCTCCTCATTTTCTCTGTAAATCTCCAGTTATATAATCAATAAACTAGTGATTCTGAGTACAATTTAAGTGTAAGTATAAATTTTTAATTTCTGTAATTTTAAATTTTTACTTTGATTTATCAGCCGCCAAATATGGCTGGCTAGTTCTTTGTGTTAGATCATAGCATGACTATTCATGTTTCTACTAACATGGTTCCAAACCTTTTGAGGTTTTGGAAATATGATTTAAAATCAAATAATTAAAATTAATTATATTTTAGAGAGGTTTGAATCAGGTTTGAGTTAACCTACGGTCGTATAAGCCTACTTTGTGCCCTTGTTGCCGTAATGCCGAGTGAAGGCGCAGGCGTTTGTGGGGTTTTTCTTGTAAGCTTATACAACTAAGGGGTTCCTCAGTAAAAATCCTGAGTTCAGTAAAATAATTTTTGTCCCTCACTATATCTGTAATTATATTTTAGTCTATTTGGTTTTGGGTCATCCCGTGGTCTTGAATCTTGAATGGTATCAGAGCCATGGAGGTAGAAATATGTTTAAGTTCATCTATGATCTTACACTTTTCAGCCTTATGAATAATTTTCATAAGAAAACTGCAGTTAAAAATAGCAGAATTGAGGAATATGATATTCCTGATAATTTAGATTTATTAAATAAATGGACTAGTCCTAGAATAAAACCAAATTTGGTTTATGAATTAGGAACCTTTGAGAAATTAGGTCTCAAACAAGTAGTTAAAACTACTGAATCTGCAATATCTCTTAATGATAAAGAGATGACTATTCGTCTCTTAAATGAAAGAGATATTCAACCCTTTATTGATACTCATAATTTTATTCATATAGGATGCATTCAAATTGCATTTAGACCTTTAACTTTAGAAGGTCTTCCAGAAATGTTCATGGCAACTCTTAGAGATGCCAGAAATCTGGATTTTACCCATTCTATTATGGGAATGATTCAATCTAGTCTGGCACATGGACCAGTCTATTTTGAAGTTTATCCAAATCATTCAGTTTCATTAACTGATAAAAATATTTTGGATACTTTAACATTAAATGTTTGCATAGAAAATTATAATTATATTTCAGGAACAGAAGTTATATGTATCTGTTATCGTATATATTTTAAACCTTTATATACTCGTAATCCTATGTGTAAAAGAGTAGATAAAAAGTCTAATGAAACTATTTTAATTGAAACAAATTTTGGAAAATCTAATATTACTACCAGAAGAGCCATAAAATGGGAGAAAATTAAATTTCCAGAACATTGGACTCTTACACAGGCTATGCCTAAACTTCCTGTTGTTAATAATAGATTACAACAGATTATTCAGAAAACTGAAGGATCAGTGCAAATTAAATTTGCTCCTGATCAAAGAAAGTTAATATCTTCCTCTAGATCTAGATCAAATCAAAATTTTATCTCTTATCTTCAATATGATGTGGACATTCCACAAACTTCTAGAGCATCAACGTCTTCTTATTTACAAGAAGATGATAAATCTCAAGAAGATTATACTGAAAATATTTTAATTGATAAAAATAAAATTCTTCACAGCAATGTTTATAACATTAAAGATATTGATACTGTATCTCAAATGAATTTTACGATTTAATTATGAATAATACATCAAAATTAGATTTTTCAAAAGGATCTGCTATTAGAAGGCAGATTAATACATAATTCTATACACCGAAATGGGAACCATTCAGAAAATGGTATTTCAAAAGTTTTACTGAAAAAGAATATACTTTCTTTGTTGACAGTTTTTATAAATTTTGCGAAGAACATAATCAGATTATCTATTATATTCCTTGGATTTTTAAAACTTTTATTACTGATCATATTCTGGTTATTGAAAGAAGTTATAATAAGACTATAAATTTTACAGCTTTTTCAAAAATATTAGAAACAGATATGCTTCCTACTACCACGAAGCATATAAACCAATTAATTGAAAATCAGAATTATACAAATCTGTATTTGACCATTCTTGGTGAAGAGATGATATCTCTACACGATAGAGTTGAAAAAATTATTTCAGCAATTAATCAGATAAAACCTGATGTTCATATTGAGAAGAAAAAAGAAATTGATATTTCTTCTATTGCTTCTTCTTCAATCCAATCTCCTCCTTTAATAAAGGATTTTAAACTTAAATCTTCAGTTTCCAATTTGGAAAAATTATTAGAAGAAAAGTTTAAAGCTTTTAATATTTCAGCTTTAGATGATGAAGAAGATTTTTATAAAAACCATTCTCCATCTACCTCTTCTGTTAATAATATAGAGGAAATAAATAAAATGAAATGGGCTGATAGACCCACCCAAAGTAGGTACTATTATAATGGACCTTCTTCTGCCGATGTTCTACTTGAAGAACAAGAATATTTCCTTTCCAATAATTATAATGGAAAAAGCATTTATGAATGGAATTTAGATGGTTTCACTGATAGACACATCTATAATCTTGCACACCGTATGATGATGTACAACACTGTGTGTAAAGTATCTGGTAATTCAGATAAAAATATTGCGATCATGATAACTGCTGGTTTTAATTGCCAACTTAAAGGATGGTGGGATAATTATTTGTCCCAAGAACAAAAATCTTCTATTTTTAATTCTATTAAGATAGAGGATAATAATCCAGTTGAGAACACTGTCTATTCTTTAGTTCTCACAATTATAGATCATTTTACAGGTAAGTTTACTGACAATTTTTCAGGTAAATTATAGATCACAATTATAGATCATTCTCAGTAATCTTAGATGTAAAACACTATCTGATTTTAGATAGTATAAAGATACATTTCTAACACGTATCTTTGAATTAGCAGACTGTAATAATAGTCATTGGAAAGCCAAATTTATTGATGGCCTTCCTAGTCTTTTTGCTGAAAGAATTCGTAGAGTTCTTAGGCATGATAAGGTTTCTATACCCTATGATAATTTACTTATGGTAATTTAATATCAACTTGTGTACAAGAAGGTTTAGCCTTATGTAATGAGTTGAAATTAAATAACCAGATAAGAAAGCAAAATTTGCTTGAAAAGAAACAACTTGGCCAATTTTGTAGCCAATTTGGTATGGAAATTCCTTCTAAAGGAAGAAAACATTTTTCCAAAGATATTAGAGAAGGAAAAATTTTTAAAAGAAAGAAAAGATATTATTCTGATAAGAAAAAAGAATTAAAAAAATCTAGATCATCTTTTTATAAAAAAGATAAAAGAAAAAATAAAGAATTTTCTATAATTTGTAGAAAATGCAAAAAACCCGGTCATTATACGAACCAGTGTTGGACAAGAGATAAAATAAAAGCTCTTGACATTGAAGATGATTTAAAAGAAAAAAATTGTAAAATTGTTTTAGATTTTGATAATAATAAATCAGAAAGTTCAGATACTGAATATTAAGAATCAGAAAATTCTGAAGATCTTCATCTTCTTAATAGTGAATCTTTATTATCAGGAAGTGATGATTGTGAAGCATGTATACAAGGAGAACCTTGTATTCGTCCTTCAAAAGAGATCAGTAATACTGAAAGTACTGATGAGTTTTATAAACTCATGTCTCAATTTCAAGAAATTAATTTAAGTATCTTGACTAATGATAATTTGTTAGAATTTCTTAAGAGAATTAAAGATCCTCTTTTAAGAACTAACATCATAGATCAAATAGAAGATATTCCATCTAATAGTAATACTAGTCAAATTGTTTCTCAGAACACTGAGAATTCATACTCTATGTCCGAAGTTAATAAACTTCTTAGACAGAAGTATGAAAAACAAAATCCTGTTTCTACTCAGGATTTAGTTCATGAGATTGATAATCTCAAAAAAGAAATTAAAAATCTTTATAATATCAATAAAGATTTTCATCAACGCCTTTGTCTATTAGAAGATGGTAAAGGAAAGGAGATTGATAATTCTCCTGATGATTCTATTGAACATCTTATGTCCTTAGGAAAATATTATTTTCCCACTATTTCTATGATTATATCTCAAAAGTGGTATACTAAAATCACTTTTCTCATAAAAAATCAAAAAATTGATTTCATTGCCATGATTGACAGTGGAGCTGATTTAAATGTTATACAGGAAGGATTAATTCCTACCAAGTATTTTCATAAAACTACTCATTCACTTTCTCATGCTGGAGGTGAACGTCTTGATATTAATTTCAAGATTCCAAAAGCTTTTATTTGTAAAGATAACTGTTGGATTCCAACAAGTTTTCTTCTTGCTAAAGATATTTCAAGCCAACTTATACTTGGCTTACCTTTCATTTATAAAATTTATCCTCTGACTCTTGTCAATGAAAAAGGTTTAATTGGAACCTTTGAGGGAAAATCAATATCTTTTGATTTTATTACAAAACCTGTTCATAGAATTCTAAATGAACTACAAGAACAGATTGAAAGAAAAACCTTTCAAATAAATTCTTTAAAAGATGAAGTGAGTTTTCTGATAATTGAAGAAAAACTCAAAAATCCTAAATTACAAGAAAAAATTAAACTTATTCATAATAAGTTTTCTATGGATATTTGTAATGATTTACCAAATGCTTTTTGGGATAGAAAAAAGCATATAGTTTCTCTTCCTTATGAAGAAGATTTTAAAGAAAAGGATATTCCTACCAAGGCAAGACCTTGTCAAATGAACTCTGAATATTTAGAGTTATGTAAAAAGGAAATTGATTCTTTACTTCAAAAGAAGTTAATAACTTCTTCAAAATCTGCTTGGTCATGCACTGCATTTTATGTTAATAAACATTCTGAGCAGGAACGAGGAGTTCCTAGACTTATTATTAATTATAAACCCCTTAATAAGGTTTTAAAATGGATTAGACATCCTATTCCTAATAAGAAGAATCTTCTAGATAGATTAGTTAATGCATTAGTCTTTTCTAAATTTGATTTAAAATCTAGTTTTTGGCAGATTCAAATTAATGAATCTGACAGGTATAAAACTGCCTTCAATGTTCCATTTGGACATTATGAATGGACAGTTATGCCCTTTGGATTAAAAAATGCTCTTTCAGAATTTTA
The DNA here is from genome assembly GCA_028749325.2 of Caryopteris x clandonensis. Lineage (NCBI taxonomy): Eukaryota > Viridiplantae > Streptophyta > Magnoliopsida > Lamiales > Lamiaceae > Caryopteris > Caryopteris x clandonensis. The sequence goes on from JAPYKT020000021.1 coordinate 980,375, forward strand.
GCAAATTATGAATGACTTTTTTTATCCATTTAGCAATTTTATAATTGTTTATATTGATGATATTCTTTTCTTTTCTAAAGACATTGAATCACACTTTAAACATTTAAATATGTTTAAAGAATTTTTTATTAAAAATGGCCTTGTTATTTCAAAGCCAAAAATGATATTATTTCAATCTAGTATCAGATTTCTTGGTCATATTATTGACAAAGGAAATATTATTCCTATTCAAAGAAGTATTGAATTTGGAAGTAAATTTCCAGATATCATTACTGATAAAACCCAATTACAGAGGTTTTTAGGAAGTCTTAATTATATCTCTTCCTATATAAAAAACCTTAATGAAGATACTGCTATCTTATATGATAAACTTAAAAAGAATCCTTCACCTTGGAATGATAATCATACCAAGGCTGTAAAAAGGATTTAAGAGAAGGTTAAAAACCTTCTATGTCTTATGTTAGCCAATCCCTTATGGGAAAAAATTTGTTGAAACCGATGCCTCTGACATTGGTTATGGAGGAATCCTTAAACAGGTTGATCCCCATAAAAAACAAGAATATCTTGTTCGATTTTATTTTGGAAAATGAAATAATGTACAGAAAAACTATTCAATAGTGGCTAAAGAAATTCATTTTGTTTTATTCTAGGAATAGTCTATTTATTTAATAAATCTAAATGATCAGCAATATCATATTCCTCAATTCTGCTATTTTAACAGCAGTTTTCTTATGAAAAATATTCATAAGGCTGAAAAGTGTTAGATCACAGATGAACTTAAACATATTTCTACCTCCATGGCTCTGATACCATTCAATATTCAAGACTACGGGTCATCATTCAAGACCACGGGATGACCCAAAACCAAATAGACTAAAATATAATTACAGATATAGTGAGGGACAAAAATTCTTTTACTGAACTCAGGATTTTTACTGAGGACCCCCTTAGTTGTATAAGCTTACAAGAAAAACCCCACAAACGCCTGCGCCTTCACTCGGCATTACGGCAACAAGGGCACGAAGTAGGCTTATACGACCGTAGGTTAACTCAAACCTAATTCAAACCTCTCTAAAATATAATTAATTTTAATTATTTGATTTTAAATCATGTTTCCAAAACCTCAAAAGGTTTGGAACCATGTTAGTAGAAACATGAATAGTCATGCTATGATCTAACACAAAGAACTAGCCAGCCATATTAGGCGGCTGATAAATCAAAGTAAAAATTTAAAATTACAGAAATTAAAAATTTATACTTACACTTAAATTGTACTCAGAATCACTAGTTTATTGATTATATAACTGGAGATTTACAGAGAGAATGAGGAGAGAAGAGAGAGAAAGAAAGAGAGAGGCGAGCAAACTCAAGCGTGCCTCCAACTAAACAAAAACAATCTATTTATAGAAGGAAGAGCCGGACATGAACCCCGGATTCCAAAATTGAAAAATGAATAGTAAAAACAAAAAAAGTCAAAAGTTGCTTTATAAAAGCAATAATGACAAATGTGTCAAAATCTTCATTTGGTGACAAATATGTCACTGTTGATCATCAATCATCAATTATCTTCTGAGTCTGTAGCATCTGGAGAAATATTTTCTCTTTTGAACCCAATATTATGAAATCTGAGCTTCCAAAAACCCAGAAGGAAAGAATGAGAAAAACATACGGGTGTAGAGGAATATTTTTCCATACACCTTCTGAATGTTTTATCTTGGAATTCCATCATTTTCCAAGCCTCTTTATGAATTCTTGCAACTTTTGCACAATTCTTTTCAAGTTGCTGGTCATTGCCGGAATCTTCAAGGAGAAAAGAGAGAGATTCCTTTCTACATTGTTTCCAGATATTATCTTCATTATGTTTCCATTGATAGTAATAGAAACATCTCGGATAGCTTAAAGAATGATCTGTATTCATTTATTCTCTTTAGTGAAGGAGTCTTTAAGCTCTTCGAGGGCTTCGAATAAAGCCGGGTTAGGGATATCATCCTCTGGATCCTGAGAATCCTGAAGAATACTAGTAAATTGATTTTCACTAGTTTCAGACCTCATTGAGGTATCATATCTTGAGTCTGAACCAAGATTTTTTGAAATGTCTTTTTTCATTTCAGAAACAAATAATTCAATCATCTGTTTCTGTGAGAGAATCCCAGCATATTTCTGAGTAAGAATTTTGAAAGGACTAATATGTTCTTCTTCTTTTTATTTTTCTTTTTCTTTTAGATCTTGCTTATAAGCTTTGATCTTTTCATTTATTTTTTCAAATGTTTCTTCCGAAATAATTTTCCGGTTTCTGGGTCCATTCTCATCATTTTTTGCCAGAATTTACAATGGCTGATACGCCATAAACAAGGTGCACCATAGCTGGTATAACCTACTATTGGTGTCCATTTCCATATCCATGGAATACCAAATTCAATAAAGAAAAGACAAGTTCTCTTCCCTTCAATGAAATTGTCAAAAAAAAGTTCCCTATATAACAGGGGAGACTGATATCCAGTTCTTCATAAGACCATGAAAAAGATCTGGCAAATTTTTTGCCGAAGGTCCAAATGTTCTCCACCATGTAAAGAACCAGTTTAGAATAGGACTGTGAAAAATATTTTCACAAAATTTTATGAACCAAGAGTGTTTATGCCTCTTGTTCTCATAAAAAAAAGTTTTTTCAAAACTTTCGATATAATCGAAATAATTGAATTTAAAATTCAGGTTATGAACCTGAGAAAAGAATTCTTTTTCTGCTAATGGAGATATACCCCATTCTTCAAAAGATATAATCTTTTTGATAATAATTTTGGAAAAATTATAATCTTTTCCCTTTTCTCCAGAGGAGAAATGATTAATCTCAACACTATTAGTGGAGAGAAGGAGATTTTCATAGAAACCTCTTTGTTTGTAAGACCCATACACGTATGACGTGTTAGGAAGATATATATCCATTATGGTCCAAGGACTATTAGTCCATTGCATATCTCTTTCTTCTATAAGAAGAATAATTTGTCGATCAGTGTTTTCGACAAACAATTTTTCTGATTCATCTTCTTTTGCTATATTAGCATAAGAAGTCTGAGTATCCTCAGGAGAGATATCACTCTTTTTTTGTTTTTGTTTATGTTTCAAGAATTCTTGAAACTCTTTATCTAGATCGGAAGTATTACCTCCATAAGAAATTGTTGTATTAGCAATATTCTGGGCAACAAGTTTCTGTTTGCCATGCTGAATAATAGTTCTAGATTGAGGGTTATAAAACCTTCCTCCTCTTCCTCTATAAGAGGCAATGTCACCTCGACTTGAACTTCCTCTTCCTCTATTAGAGGAATAGAAATTATGATCTGGAAAACTCATTCCTGCAAAAATTCACGAGTAAGAAAATCAGGCAAATAATTATCAATGCCTTTTTTATGAACAATAATAAAATCAAATGGAGCAAGATGTGATTGCCATCTGGCAAACATCTGCTTAGATAAATTCATGTTTCAAATCTATATATTAAAAATTATATATAAATATAATGTATATGTATATACCATAATATATACATTTGTACATATAGTACAATTAACATGCTACTATATATATTATTATACCAATAATATATTATAATACGTATAATATATATATATATATGAATATATATATTATAAGTCCATAGTATATATATAATATATTAATATATGTAATATAATACTATTAATATGATATTATATATATTACATTGATACATATGTATATAAATATATATATATATTATGATTATAATTTAATTAACATACATTTAATATAATAATATAATTAATATATATTATAATATATAATAAACTATAAATATGTATAGAAATTAACATATAATTATATTATGCATATTAATATATAATATATACATAATATAATTAATAGTATTATTATAATATAATAGTATTTTACTATTAATATTTGCAATAAACTACTCAAATATAATATATATTAATATTATGTTTGTGAAATACCTATTAATATGTCTATAATAATATGTATACATACATATTAAAATGTATATTAACATAATTATATAATATATTATGTTATACTATAGTGTAATATTATACATTACATTATTACATATAATAGTATCATACATTATTATATATTATAATATAATTATACATATGTTAGTTATATAATATGTATATTATATATATGATATTAATAAATACATATTATTATAATATAAATATATATTCATATTAATATTAATATAAACATACATTATTATAATATACATATATAATAACATATATTATATCTTATGTATAATATACTAATATTAATATGTATGTATAATATATTATATATATAATACTATATTATATATAATTATAACATATACTATACATATATTAATTATATATGCATAAATTATATAATTTATATTATATATTATAATATATTATAAATATATTATGTACTATTATACATTATACTATATAATTAATATATGTATATTTTATGTTATAATTATATGTAATATAGTATTGATAATATATAATAATTATATGCATAATATATATAATATACCAGTAATATATAATTTATTATACACTATATATTATTGAATATATATAATATATTATACGTATAATATTATTATAATATGTTAATATATTATATATGATAATATTATAGTATTATAGTATATTATAATATATATGGTAAGTTAATATACATATAAGTATATATTATATAGTATAATATAGTATAAATTATATAATATGTTAATAATTAATATATTATAATAATAAAACATTTGATAATATATATTTAATAATTAATATAATACATATATAATAATTATAAATATTATATATTAATAATATTATAACTATATTAATATATAATATATATGTATATAATATATAGGTATTTATATACTATTATAATATATTAACCTTTACATAATTAATATAATATATACATAATAATTATACATTAGACTTTTTATATAATATTATAACACATAATACATAGTATATATTAGATACATTAATATATGTATTATACAATATATATGTATATATTGTTACTATTACTATGAATACATATTATAATAAATATTATATATATTACTATATATACTATATATTATATATTACATATTATTAATATAATAATTATAATATTATTAATTATATTGTACTATATTATAGTATATACATTATATACATATGTACATTAATTAGTATGTATATTATCATAATGTATAGTATATTGTTATATTATATAAATTATACATAGATAACATACATATGTAATATATATAACATTATAATATATAATATTAATAATTATAATTATACTATAATATAAAATTATTATATATTATTACATATACTATTATTAATTATAACTATATATTATAGTATAATAATTATTAAAATATATAATTATATATATTTATATATTATAATATACTATAATATTAATATATTTATATACAATATGTAATATATTACATAATAATTATATTATAATAATTAATTTATAATATAATAATATATAATATAACATATAACAATTATTAATATGTTTATACTATTATAATATATAATATACTTATAATAGTGTATATTTTATGTATATATAATCATATAATTATTATATATATGATATAATATATACCATTCAAGACCCAGGACGGGCATGACCCAAACCAAACAGACTAAGATCAATGACAGACAGGTGAGGAACAATCAAAATTTTTACTGAATACAAGACTTTTACTGAGGACCCCCTTAGTAATATAAGCTGACAAGAAAAACCCCACAAACGCCTGTGCCTTCACTCGGCATTACGGCAACAAGGGCACGAAGTCGGCTTATACACCTTAGGTTAACTCAAACCTGATTCAAACCTCACAAATCCTATTATTGATTTTAGTTATTTGATTTTAATCATGTTTCCAGAACCTTAGAGGTCTGGATCCATGTTAGTAGGAATATGAATAGCCATACTATGATCTAACACAATGATCTAGCCAGCCATATTAGGCGGCTTCCTAAACAAAGTAAAAATAAAATAAAATAAACAGAAATTTAATTTTAAACTTACACTTAAATTGTACTCAGAATAATTTTATTGATCTTGGGGTTTGGCAAATTACAAAGGAGAGAGTGGTTGGAGAGAGGAAAAGAGTGGCGATAAACACCAGCGTGCCTCAACTGAAAACAAAACAACCTATTTATAGAAAAGAAAGAGCCGGACATGAACCCCGGATTCCAAAATAAAAAATAAACAGTAAAATCTACTTTTTACAAAGTCAAAAGCTGCTTTATAAAAGCATAAAATGACAAATGTGTCCAAATCATTGTCTGGTGACTAATATGTCACTGTTGATCTTCTTCTTCAATTATCTTCTGAAATGGTGTTTTCTGGAGAAAGATGTTCTCTTCTGAATCCAATATTATGGAATCTGAGCTTCCAAAAACCCAGGAGAAATTGATGAGAAAAACATAATGGTGTAGAAGAATATTTTTCCATACACCTCTTGAATTTTTTGTCTCGAAATTCCACCATCTTCCATGTACGCTTATGAATTCTAACAACTTTTGCACAATTTTGATCAAGTTGCTATTCACTGCTAGAATCTTCAACAAGAAGAGAAAGAGATTCCTTTCTGCATTGCTTCCAAATATCATCAATATTATGTTTCTATTGATAGAAACAGAAACATCTAGAACAATTTAAAGAATGACCTGTATTCATTTCTTTTCTGTAGTAAAGGAGTCTTTAAGCTCTTCAAGGGCTTCAAATAAAGCCGGGTCTGGAATATCATCCTCTGGATCCTGAGAATCTTGAAGAATACTAGTGAATTGATTTTCACTAGATTCAGACCTCATTAAGGTATCAGATCTTGAATCTGAACAAAGATTTTTTGAAATATCCTTTTTCATTTCAGAAACAAATAATTCAATCATCTGTTTCTGTGAAAGAATCCCAGCAGATTTCTGGGTAAAAATTTTGAAAGGACTAATATTATCCTCTTCTTTTTCTTTTTCTTTTTCTTTAAGATCTTGCTTATAAGCTTCGATCTTTTCATTAATTTTTTCAAAAGTTTCTTCCGAGAATAATTTCCCGGTTTCTGGGTCCATTCTCATCATTTTATCCCAGAATTTACATTGGCTAATTCGCCATAAATAAGGTGCACCATAGCTGGTATAACCTACTATTGGTGTCCATTTCCATATCCATGGAATTCCAAATTCAATAAAGAAAAGACAATTAGTCTTTCCTTCAATGAAATTTTCAGAGGTTTTTCCCTGTATAACAGGGGAGACTGATATCCAGTCTTTCATAAGACCATGAAATAGGTCTGGCAAAATTTTTGCCGAAGGTCCAAAAGTTCTCCACCAAGTAAAGAACCAATTTGGAATAGGTTTATGAAATATAATTTCACAAAATTTTATGAACCAAGAGTGTTTATGCCTCTTGTTCTCATATAAGAGAGTTTTTTCAAATCCTTCAATATAATTGAAGTAATTGAATTTAAAAGTTAGTTTATGAAGCTCAGAAAAGAATTCTTTTTCTGCTAATGGAGATATACCTCATTCTTCAAAAGATATAATCTTTTTGATAAACATTTTGGAAAAGTTATAATCTTTTCCTCTTTCTCTAGAGGAGAAATGATTAATCTCAACACTATTAGTGGAGAGAAGGAGGTTTTCATAATAACCTCTTTGTTTATAAGTTCCATACACATATGATGTGTTAGGAAGATATCTGTCCATTATAGTCCAAGGACTATTAGCCCATTGAGTATCTCTTTCTTCTATTAGAAGAATAATTTGTCTATCAGAATTTTCAACAAACATTTTTTCAAAATCATCTTCATTTGCTATATTAGCATAAGAAGTCTGAGTTTCCTCAGGAGAGATATCACTCTCTTTTTGCTTTTGTTTTTGTTTCAAGAATTCTTGAAACTCTTTATCAAGATCAGAAGTATTACCTCCGATATTTGCAATATTTTGGGCAACAAGCTTTTATTTACCATATTGTACAATTATCCTGGATTGAGCGTTATAACCCCTTCCTCCTCTTCCTCTATAAGAGGAAAGATCACCTCTTCCTGGTGGATATCCTCTTCCTCTATGAGAGGAAGATGCTCCTTTGTCACGATAACTCATTCCTGCAAATATTCACGGGTTAAGAAATCAGGCACATAATTATCAATGCCTTTTTTATAAACAATATCAAAATCAAATGGAGCAAGATGAGATTGCCATCTGGCAAACATCTGTTTGGAAACATCATGTTTAAAATCCTTTTGAAACATGAATTTTGCAGAATTCCAATCAGTTTTAATTATAAATTTCTGATTATATAAATCATCCTGAAATTTTAAAACACATTTAACAATGGCAAGAATTTCTTTAGCCACTGTAGAATAATTTTTCTGAGAATTATTCCATTTCCCATAATAAAATCGAACAAGATATTCTTGTTTTTTATGGGGATCAACCTGTTTAAGGATTCCTCCATAACCAATATCAGAAGCATCGGTTTCAACAATTTTTTCCCATTAGGGATTTGCTAACATAAGACATGGAAGGTTTTTAACCTTCTCTTTAATCCTTTTAACAGCCTTGGTATGATTATCATTCCAAGGTGAAGGATTCTTTTTAAGTCTATCTTATAAGATAGCAGTATCTTCATTAAGATTTTTTATATAGGAAGAAATATAATTAAGACTTCCTAAAAACCTTTGTAATTGGGTTTTATCAGTAATGATATCTGGAAATTTATTTCCAAATTCAATACTTCTTTGAATAGGAATAATATTTCCTTTATCAATAATATGTCCAAGAAATCTGATACTAGATTGAAATAAAATCATTTTTGGCTTTGAAATAACAAGGCCATTTTTAATAACAATTTCTTTAAACATATTTAAATGTTTAAAGTCAGTTTCAATGTCTTTAGAAAAGACAAGAATATCATCAATATAGACGATGATAAAATTGCTAAATGGATTAAAAATATCATTCATAATTTGTTGAAATTCTGAAGGAGCATTTTTTAATCCAAATGGCATAACTGTCTATTCATAATGTCCAAATGGAACATTGAATGCAGTTTTGTATCTATCAAATTCATTAATTTGAATCTGCCAAAATCCAGATATTAAATCAAATTTAGAAAAGACTAATGCATTAACAAGTCTATCAAGAAGATCCTTCTTATTAGGTATGGGATGTCTAATCCATTTTAAAACTTTATTTAATGGCTTATAATTTATAAAGCCTAGGAACTCCTCTTTCCTGCTCAGAATGTTTATTAACATAAAATGCAGTACATGACGAAGGAGATTTTGAAGGAGTTATTAACTTCTTTTGTAAAAGAGAATCAATTTCTTTTTTACATAACTCTAAATATTCAGAGTTCATTTGACAAGGTCTTGCCTTAGTAGGAATATCCTTTTCTTTAAAATGTTCTTCATAAGGAAGAGAAATTATATGCTTTTTTCTATCCCAAAAAGCATTTGGTAAATCATTACAAATATCAACTGAAAACTTATTATTAATAAGTTTTATTTTTTCCTGTAATTTAGGATTTTTGAGTTTTTCTTCAATAGTCAAAAAACTCACTTCTTCTTTTAAAGAATTTATTTGAAAGGTTTTTCTTTCAATCTGTTCTTGTAGTTCATTAAGAACTCTATGAACAGGTTTTGTAATAAAATCAAAAGATATGGGTTTTCCTTCAAAAGTTCCAGTTAACCCTTTTTCATTAACAAGAGTTAAAGGATAAATTTTATAAATAAAAGGTAAGCCAAGTATAAGTTTGCTTGAAATATCTTTAGCAAGAAGAAAACTTGTTGAAATACAACAATTATCATTGCAAATATATGCTTTAGGAATCATGAAATTTATTTCAAGACGTTCATCTCTAGCATGAGAAAATGAATGAGAAGTTTTATGAAAATACCTAGTAGGAATTAATCCTTCCTGTATAACATTGAAATCAGCACCACTATCAATCATGGCAATAAAATCAATTTTTTGATTTTTTATAAGAAGAGTGATTTTAGTATACCACTTTTGAGATATAATCATGGAAATAGTAGGAAAATAATCTTTTCCTAAAGACATAAGATGTTCAATAGAATCATCAGGAGAATTATCAATCTCCTTATCTCTATTTCCTTCAAATAAAGAAAGTCTTTGATGAAAATTATCATTAATCTTATAAAGATTTTTTATTTCATTTTTAAGATTATCAATCTCATAAACTAAATCCTGAGTAGAAATAGGATTTTGTTTTTCATACTTCAGTCTAAGAAGCTTATTAACTTCGGACATGGAGTATGAATTCTCAGTATTTTGAGAAACAGTTTGACTAGTATTACTAGTAGATGGAATATCTTCCAATTGATCAATAATATTAGTTCTTAAAAGAGGATCTTTAATTCTTTTAAGAAATTCTAAAATATTATCATTAGTCAAGACACTTAAATTAAGTTCTTGAAATTGGGAAATAAGTTTATAAAACTCATCATTATTATCAGTATTACCGACCTTTTGTAAAGGACGAATACAAGGTTGTCCTTGTATACATGCTTCACAATCTTCACTTTTTGATAATAAAGATTCATTATCAAGAAGTTGAAGATCTTCAGAAACATCAGATTCTGAGTATTCAGTATCTGAACTTTCTGATTTATTATTATCAGAATCTAAAACAATTTTGCATATTTTTTCTTTTAAATTATTATCAATATCAAGGGCTTTAATCTTATCTTTTGCCCAACGCTGGTTAGCATAATGACCAGGTTTTTTACATTTTCTACATATTATAGAAAATTCTATTTTCTTTCTTTTATCTTTTTTATAAAAAGATGATCTAGATTTTTTCAATTCTCTTTTTCTATCAGAATAATATCTTTTCTTCTTTTAGAAAGCTTTCCTTCACTAATATCCTTAGAAGGATGGTTTTTCCCCTTATGAGGAACTTCCATACCAAATTGACCACAGAATTGGCCAAGTTGTTTCTTTTCAAACAAATTTTGCTTTCTTATTTGGTTATTTAATTTCACCTCATTACATAAGGCTAAACCTTCTTGTACATAAGTTGATATTAAATTTCCATAAGTATAAATATCATAAGGTATAGAAACCTTATCTTGCCTAAGAACTCTACGAATTCTTTCAGCAAAAAGACTAGGAAGGCCATCAATAAATTTGGCTTTCCAATGACTATTATTACAGTCAGGTAATTCAAAGATACGAGTTAAAAATGTATCTTTATACCATCTGAAATCAGATAGTGTTTTACATCTAAGATTACTGAGAAGAGTTCTAATATTCTCTCCATTATCAGTAAACTTACCTGTAAAATGGTCAATAATTGTGAGAACTAAAGAATAGACTGCATTCTCAACAGGATTATTTTCCTCCATTTTAATAGAACTAAAAATAATAGATTTTTGTTCTTGAGATAAATAGTTATCCCACCAACCTTTAAGTTGGCCAGTAAAACCTGCAGTTATCATTGTTGCAATATTTCTATCTGTATTACCGGAAACCTTACACACAGTACTATACATCATCATATGGTGTGCCAAATTATAGATGTGTCTATTAGTACAACCATCTAAATTCCATTCATAAATACTTTTTCCATTATAATTATTAGAAAGAAAACATTCTTGTTCTTCAAGTAGAACATCAGCAGGAGAGGGTCTATTATAATAGTACCTACTTTGTGTGGGTCTATCATCCCCATTCATTTTATTAATCTCTTTTGTATTATTGACAAAAGAGGTAGAAGGAGAAAATTCTTCTTCATCATTTAAGGCTGAAATATTCAAATTTTTAAACTTCTCTTGTAATAATTTTTCCAAATCGGAAACAGATGATTTAAGTTTAAAATCCTTTATTAAAGGAGGAGAGTGGATTGAAGAAGAAGCTATAGAAGAAATATCAATATCTTTTTTCTTCTCAATATGAACATCCGGTTTTATCTGATTAATAGCTGAAATAATTTTTTCAACTTTATCATGAAGATATACCATTTCTTCACCTAGAATAGTTAAATAAAGATTTGTAAAATTTTGATTTTCAATCAACTGATTTATATGCTTTGTGGTAATAGGAAGCATATCTGTTTCAAATATTTTTGAAAAAGCCATAAAATTAAAAGACTTATTATTCTTTTCAATTTGAAAAGTTTGCTGTGGGGGAAAAACAGATTTTTGAATCTGTCCATTTGAAAGTTTATAACTTCTTTCCATTACTGAAATATAATCAGTAATAAAGGTTTTAAAAAACCAAGGAACATAATAAATAATCCTATTTTTTTCTTCACAGAACTTATAAAAATTGTCAATAAAGAAATCATATTCTTTTTTAGTAAAATTATTAAAATACAATTTTCTAAATGGTTCCCATTTGGGTAAATTAAATTATGTATTAATCTGCTTTCTGACAGCAGATCCTTTAGAAAAATCTAATTTGAATGTATTATTCATAATTAAATCGTAAAATTCATTTGAGATACAGTATCAGTATCTTTAATGTTATAAACATTACTGTGTAAAATTTAATGTTATAAACATTACTGTGTAAAATTTTATTTTTATCAATAATAATTTCTTCATTATGATCTTCTTGAGATTTATCATCCTCTTGAAAGTAAGAAGATGTTGATGCTCTAGAAGTCTGTGGAATTTCCACATCATATTGAAGAGGAGAAATAAAATTTTGATTTGATGTATATCTGGATAAAGATCTAGAGGAAGATATTAACTTCCTTTGATCAGGAGCAAATTTAATTTGCACTGATCCTTCATTATTCTGAATAATATGTTGTAATTTATTATTAACAGCAGGAAATTTAGGCATAGCCTGTGTAAGAGTCCAATGTTCTGGGAACTTAATATCTTCCCATTTAATGGCTCTACGAGTAGTAATATTAGATTTTCCAAAATTTGTTTCAATTAAAAATAGTCTCATTAGACTTTTTATCTACTCTTTTACACATAGGATTAAGAGTATATAATGGTTTAAAGTATATGCGATAACAGATGCATATAACTTCTGTTCCAGAAACATAATTATAATTTTCTGTACAGACATTTAATGTCAAAGTATCCAAAATATTCTTATCAGTTAATGAAACTGAAAGATTTTGATACACATCAAAATAGACCGGTCCATGTGCCAGACTAGATTGAATCATTCCCATTATAGAATGAGTAAAATCCAGATTTCTAGCATCTCTAAGAGTTACCATAGATATTTCTGGTAAACCTTCTAAAGTTAAAGGTCTAAATGCAATTTGAATGCATCCTATATGAATGAAATTATGTGTATCAATAAAAGGTTGAATATCTCTTTCATTCAAGAGACGAATAGTCATCTCTTTATCATTAAGAGATATAGCAGACTCAGTAGTTTTTACTACTTGTTTGAGACCTAATTTCTCAAAAGTTCCTAATTCATAAACCAGATTTGGTTTTATCTTTGGAATAGTTCATTTATTTAATAAATCTAAATTTTCAGGAATATCATATTCCTCAATTCTACTGTTTTTAACAGTAGTTTTCTTATGAAATATATTCATAAAGATTAAAAGTGTTAGATCATAGATGAACTTAAACATATCTCTACTTCCATGGCTCATCTGGATCCTGAGAATCTTGAAGAATACGAATGAATTGATTTTCACTAGATTCAGACCTCATTTAGGTATCAGATCTTGAATCTGAATAAAGATTTTTTGAAATATCTATTTTCATTTCAGAAACAAATAATTCAATCATTTGTTTCTGTGAAACAATCCCAGCATATTTCTGGGTAAATTTTTTGAAAGGACTAATATTATCCTCTTCGTTTTCTTTTTCTTTTTCTTTAAGATCTTGCTTATAAGCTTCGATCTTTTCATTAATTTTTTCGAAAGTTTCTTCTGAGAATAATTTCCCAGTTTCTGGGTCCATTCTCATCATTTTATCCCAGAATTTACATTGGCTAATTCGCCATAAACAAGGTGAACCATAGCTGCTATAACCTACTATTGGTGTCCATTTCCATATCCATGGAATTCCAAATTCAATAAAGAAAAGACAAGTAGTCTTTCCTTCAATGAAATTTTCAAAGGTTTTTCCCTGTATAACAGGGGAGACTGATATCCAATCTTTCATAAGACCATGAAATAGGTCTAGCAAATTTTTTTCCGAAGGCCCAAAAGTTCTCCACCAAGCAAAGAACCAATTTGGAATAGGTTTATGAAATATAATTTCACAAACTTTTATGAACCAAGGGTGTTTATGCCTCTTGTTCTCATATAAGAGAGTTTTTTCAAATGCTTCAATATAATCGAAGTAATTGAATTTAAAAGTTAGCTCATGAAGCTCAGAAAAGAATTCTTTTTCTGCTAATGGATATATACCTCATTCATCAAAAGATATAATCTTTTTGATAATCATTTTGGAAAAGTTATAATATTTTCCTCATTCTCCAGAAAAGAAATGATTAATCTCAACACTATTAGTGGAGAGAAGGAGGTTTTCATAATAGCCCCTTTGTTTATAAGTTCCATACACATATGATGTGTTAGGAAGATATATGTCCATTATGGTCCAAGGACTATTAGCCCATTGAGTATCTCTTTCTTCTATTAGAAGAATAAGTTGTCGATCAGAATTTTCAACAAACAATTTTTCAAAATCATCTTCTTTTGCTATATTAGCATAAGAAGTTTGAGTTTCCTCAGGAGAGATATCACTCTCTTTTTGTTTTTGTTTTTGTTTCAAAAATTCTTGAAACTCTTTATCAAGATCAGAAGTATTACCTCCGATGTTTGCAATATTTTGGGCAACCAGTTTTTGTTTGCCATATTGCACAATTGTTCTGGATTGCGGGTTATAACCCATTCCGCCTCTTCCTCTATAAGAGGAAAGATCACCTCTTCCGGGTAGTTGATATCCTCTTCCTCTAAGAGAGGAAGATGTTCCTCTGTCAGGATAACTAATTCCTGCAAATACTCACGAGTTAAGAAATCAGGCAAATAATTATCAATGCCTTTTTTATAAACAATATCAAAATCAAATGGAGCAAGATGAGATTGCCATCTGGCAAACATCTGTTTGGAAACATCATGTTTAAAATCCTTTTGAAACATGAATTTTGCAGAATTGCAATCAGTTTTAATTATAAATGTCTGATTATATAAATCATCCTGAAATTTTAAAACACATTTAACAATGGCAAGAATTTCTTTAGCCACTGTAGAATAATTTTTCTGAGAATTATTCCATTTCCCAGAATAAAATCGAACAAGATATTCTTGTTTTTTATGGGGATCAACCTGTTTAAGGATTCCTTCATAACCAATATCAGAAGCATTGGTTTCAACAATTTTTTCCCATAAGGGAGTTGCTAACATAAGACATGGAAGGTTTTTAACCATCTCTTTAATCCGTTTAACAGCCTTGGTATGATTATCATTCCAAGGTGAAGGATTCTTTTTAAGTCTATCATATAAGATAGCAGTATCTTCATTAAGATTTTTTATATAGGAAGAAATATAATTAAGACTTCTTAAAAACCTTTGTAATTGGGTTTTATCAGTAATGATATCTGGAAATTTATTTCCAAATTCAATACTTCTTTGAATAGGAATAATATTTCCTTTATCAATAATATGTCCAAGAAATCTGATACTAGATTGAAATAAAATCATTTTTGGCTTTGAAATAACAAGGCCATTTTTAATAACAATTTCTTTAAACATATTTAAATATTTAAAATAAGTTTCAATGTCTTTAGAAAAGACAAGAATATCATCAATATAGACGATGATAAAATTGCTAAATGGATAAAAAATATCATTCATAATTTGTTGAAATTCTGAAGGAGCATTTTTTAATGTAAATGGCATAACTGTCCATTCATAATGTCCAAATGGAACATTGAATGCAGTTTTGTATCTATCAAATTCATTAATTTGAATCTGCCAAAATCCACATTTTAAATCAAATTTAGAAAAGACTAATGCATTAACAAGTCTATCAAGAAGATCCTTCTTATTAGGTATAGGATGTCTAATCCATTTTAAAACTTTATTTAACGGCTTATAATTTATAACAAGCCTAGGAACTCCTCTTTCCTGCTCAGAATGTTTATTAACATAAAATGCAGTACATGACCAAGGAGATTTTGAAGGAGTTATTAACTTCTTTTGTAAAAGTGAATCAATTTCTTTTTTACATAAATCTAAATATTCAGAGTTCATTTGACAAGGTCTTGCCTTAGTAGGAATATCCTTTTCTTTAAAATGTTCTTCATAAGGAAGAGAAATTATATGCTTTTTTCTATCCTAAAAAGCATTTGGTAAATCATTACAAATATCTACTGAAAACTTATTATTAATAAGTTTTATTTTTTCCTGTAATATAGGATTTTTGAGTTTTTCTTCAATAGTCATAAAACTCACTTCTTCTTTTAAAGAATTTATTTGAAAGATTTTTCTTTCAATCTGTTCTTGTAGTTCATTGAGAACTCTATGAATAGGTTTTGTAATAAAATCAAAAGATTTGGGTTTTCCTTCAAAAGTTCCAGTTAACCCTTTTTCATTAACAAGAGTTAAAGGATAAATTTTATAAATAAAAGGTAAGCCAAGTATAAGCTGACTTGAAATATCTTAGCAAGAAGAAAACTTGTTAGAATACAACAATTATCTTTGCAAATATATGCTTTAGGAATCTTGAAATTTATTTCAAGACGTTCACCTCCAGCATGAGAAAGTGAATGAGAAGTTTTATGAAAATCCCTAGTAGGAATTAATCCTTCCTGTATAACATTTAAATCAGCACCACTATCAATCATGGCAATAAAATCAATTTTTTTATTTTTTATAAGAAGAGTGATTTTAGTATACCACTTTTGAGATATAATCATGGAAATAGTAGGAAAATAATCTTTTCCTAAAGACATAAGATGTTCAATAGAATCATCAGGAGAATTATCAATCTCCTTATCTCTATTTCCTTCTAATAAAGAAAGTCTTTGATGAAAATTATCATTAATCTTATAAAGATTTTTTATTTCATTTTTAAGATTATCAATCTCATAAATTAAATCCTGAGTAGAAATAGGATTTTGTTTTTCATACTTCTGTCTAAGAAGCTTATTAACTTCGAACATGGAGTATGAATTCTCAGTATTTTGAGAAACAGTTTGACTAGTATTACTAGTAGATGGAATATCTTCCAATTGATCAATAATATTAGTTCTTAAAAGAGGATCTTTAATTCTTTTAAGAAATTCTAAAATATTATCATTAGTCAAGATACTTAATTTAAGTTCTTGAAATTGGGACATAAGTTTATAAAACTCATCATTATTATCAGTATTACTGACCTTTTGTAAAGGACGAATACAAGGTTGTCCTTGTATACATGCTTCACAATCTTCACTTTCTGATAATAAAGATTCATTATCAAGAAGTTGAAGATCTTCAGAAACATCAGATTATGAGTATTCAGTATCTGAACTTTCTGATTTATTATTATCAGAATCTAAAACAATTTTGCATATTTTTTCTTTTAAATCATTATCAATATCAAGGGCTTTACTCTTATCTTTTGCCCAACACTGGTTAGCATAATGACTAGGTTTTTTACATTTTCTACATATTATAGAAAATTCTTTTTTCTTTCTTTTATCTTTTTTATAAAAATATGATCTAGATTTTTTCAATTCTCTTTTTCTATCAGAATAATATCTTTTCTTTCTTATAGAAAGCTTTCCTTCTCTAATATCCTTAGAAGGACGATTTTTCCCCTTATGAGGAACTTCCATATCAAATTGACCACAGAATTGGCCAAGTTGTTTCTTTTCAAGCAAATTTTGCTTTCTTTTTTGGTTATTTAATTTCAACTCATTACATAAGGCTAAACCTTCTTGTACACAAGTTGATATTAAATTTCCATAAGTATAAATATCATAAGGTATAGAAACCTTATCTTGCCTAAGAACTCTACGAATTCTTTCAGCAAAAAGACTAGGAAGGCCATCAATAAATTTGGCTTTCCAATGACTATTATTACAGTCAGGTAATTCAAAGATACGAGTTAAAAATGTATCTTTATACCATCTGAAATCAGATAGTGTTTTACATCTAAGATTACTGAGAAGAGTTCTAATATTCTCTCCATTATCAGTAAACTTACCTGTAAAATGGTCAATAATTGTGAGAACTAAAGAATAGACTGCATTCTCAACAGGATTATTTTCCTCCATTTTAATAGAATTAAAAATAATAGATTTTTGTTCTTGAGATAAATAGTTATCCCACCAACCTTTAAGTTGGCCAGTAAAACCTGCAGTTATCATTGTTGCAATGTTTCTATATGTATTACCAGAAAACTTACACACAGTACTATACATCATCATACGGTGTGCCAAATTATAGATGTGTCTATCAGTACAACCATCTAAATTCCATTCATAAATAATTTTTCCATTATAATTATTAGATCATAGTATGGCTATTCATATTCCTACTAACATAGATCCAAACCTCTAAGGTTCTAGAAACATGATTAAAATCAAATAACTAAAATCAATAATAGGATTTGTGAGGTTTGAATCAGGTTTGAGTTAACCTAAGGTGTATAAGCCGACTTCGTGCCCTTGTTGCCGTAATGCCGAGTGAAGGCGCAGGCAATTGTGGGGTTTTTCTTGTCAGCTTATATTACTAAGGGGGTCCTCAGTAAAAGTCCTGTATTCAGTAAAAATTTTGATTGTTCCTCACCTGTCTATCATTGATCTTAGTCTATTTGGTTTGGGTCATGCCCGTCCTGGGTCTTGAATGTATCAGAGCTATGGAAGTAGTGATATGTTTAAGTTCATCTATGATCTAACACTTTTAATCCTTATGAATATATTTCATAAGACAACTACTGTTAAAAACAGTAGAATTGAGGAATATGATATTCCTGAAAATTTAGATTTATTAAATAAATGGACTATTCCGAAGATAAAACCAAATCTGGTTTATGAATTAGGAACTTTTGAGAAATTAGGTCTCAAACAAGTAGTTAAAACTACTGAATCTGTTATATCTCTTAATGATAAAGAGATGACTATTCGTCTCTTGAATGAAAGAGATATTCAACCTTTTATAGATACTCATAATTTCATTCATATAGGATGCATTCAAATTGCATTTAGACCTTTAACTTTAGAAGGTCTACCAGAAATGTTTATGGCAACTCTTAGAGATGCTAGAAATCTGGATTTTACTCATTCTATAATGGGAATCATTCAATCTAGTCTGGCACATGGACCAGTCTATTTTGATGTCTATCTAAATCTTTCAGTTTCATTAACTGATAAGAATATTTTGGATACTTTGACATTAAATGTCTGTACAGAAAATTATAATTATGTTTTTGGAACAGAAGTTATATGCATCTGTTATCGCATATACTTTAAACCATTATATACTCTTAATCCTATGTGTAAAAGAGTAGATAAAAAGTCTAATGAGACTATTTTAATTGAAACAAATTTTGGAAAATCTAATATTACTACTCGTAGAGCCATTAAATGGGAAGAAATTAAGTTCCCAGAACATTGGACTCTTACACAGGCTATGCCTAAATTTCCTGTTGTTAATAATAAATTACAACATATTATTCAGAATAATGAAGGATCAGTGCAAATTAAATTTGCTCCTGATCAAAGGAAGTTAATATCTTCCTCTAGATCTTTATCCAGATCTAGATCAAATCAAAATTTTATTTCTCCTCTTCAATATGATGTGGAAATTCCACAAACTTCTAGAGCATCAACATCTTCTTATTTTCAAGAGGATGATAAATCTCAAGAAGATCATAATGAAGAAATTATTATTGATAAAAATAAAATTTTACACAGTAATGTTTATAACATTAAAGATATTGATACTGTATCTCAAATGAATTTTACTATTTAATTATGAATAATACACCAAAATTAGATTTTTCTAAAGGATCTGCTGTAAGAAGGCAGATTAATACATAATTTAATTTACCCAAATGGGAACCATTTAGAAAATGGTATTTTAATAGTTTTACTAAAAAAGAATATGATTTCTTTGTTGACAATTTTTATAAGTTATGTGAAGAAAAAAATTGGATTATATATTATGTTCCTTGGTTTTTTAAAACCTTTATTACTGATTATATTTCAGTAATGGAAAGAAAAGATATTATTCTGATAGAAAAAGAGAATTGAAAAAATCTAGATCATCTTTTTATAAAAAAGATAAAAGAAAGTAAAAAGAATTTTCTATAATATGTAGAAAATGTAAAAAACCTGGTCATTATGCTAACCAGTGTTGGGCAAAAGATAAGATTAAAGCCCTTGATATTGATAATGATTGAAAAGAAAAAATATGCAAAATTGTTTTAGATTCTGATAATAATAAATCAGAAAGTTCAGATACTGAATACTCATAATCTGATGTTTCTGAAGATATTCAACTTCTTGATAATGAATCTTTATTATCAGAAAGTGAAGATTGTGAAGCATGTATACAAGGACAACCTTGTATTTGTCATTTACAAAAGGTCAGTAATACTGATAATAATGATGAGTTTTATAAACTTATGTCCCAATTTCAAGAACTTAATTTAAGTGTCTTGACTAATGATACTATTTTAGAATTTCTTAAAAGAATTAAAGATCCTCTTTTAAGAACTAATATTATTGATCAATTGGAAGATATTCCATCTACTAGTAATACTAGTCAAACTGTTTCTCAAAATACTGAGAATTCATACTCCATGTCCGAAGTTAATAAGCTTCTTAGACAGAAGTATGAAAAACAAAATCCTATTTCTACTCAGGATTTAGTTTATGAGATTGATAATCTTTAAAATGAAATAAAAAATCTTTATAAGATTAATGATAATTTTCATCAAAGACTTTCTTTATTAGAAGGAAATAGAGATAAGGAGATTGATAATTCTCCTGATGATTCTATTGAACATCTTATGTCTTTAGGAAAAGATTATTTTCCTACTATTTCCATGATTATAACTCAAAAGTGGTATACTAAAATCACTCTTCTTATAAAAAATCAAAAAATTGATTTTATTGCCATGATTGATAGTGGTGCTGATTTAAATGTTATACAGGAAGGATTAATTCCTACTAGGTATTTTCATAAAATTTCTCATTCACTTTCTCATGCTGGAGGTGAACGTCTTGAAATAAATTTCAAGATTCCTAAATCATATATTTGCAAAGATAATTGTTGTATTTCAAAAAGTTTTCTTCTTGCTAAAGATATTTCAAGCCAGCTTATACTTGGCTTACCTTTTATTTATAAAATTTATCCTTTAACTCTTGTTAATGAAAAAGGGTTAACTGGAACTTTTGAAGGAAACCCCACATCTTTTGATTTTATTACAAAACCTGTTCATAGAGTTCTTAATGAACTATAAGAACAAATTGAAAGAAAAACCTTTCAAATAAATTCTTTAAAAGAAGAAGTGAGTTTTATGACTATTGAAGAAAAACTCAAAAATCCTAAATTACAGGAAAAAATAAAACTTATTAATAATAAGTTTTCAGTTGATATTTGTAATGATTTACCAAACGCTTTTTGGGATAGAAAAAAACATATAATTTCTCTTCCTTATGAAGAATATTTTAAAGAAAAGGATATTCCTACTAAGGCAAGACCTTGTCAAATGAACTCTGAATATTTAGAGTTATGTAAAAAAGAAATTGATTCTCTTTTACAAAAGAAGTTAATAACTCCTTCAAAATCTCCTTGGTCATGTACTGCATTTTATGTTAATAAACATTCTGAGCACGAAAGAGGAGTTCCTAGGCTTGTTATAAATTATAAGCCATTAAAAAAAGTTTTAAAATGGATTAGACATCCTATACCTAATAAGAAGGATCTTCTTGATAGACTTGTTAATGCATTAGTCTTTTCTAAATTTGATTTAAAATCTGGATTTTGGCAGATTCAAATTAATGAATTTGATAGATACAAAACTGCATTCAATGTTCCATTTGGACATTATGAATGGACAGTTATGCCATTTGCATTAAAAAATGCTCCTTCAGAATTTCAACAAATTATGAATGATATTTTTAATCCATTTAGCAATTTTATCATCGTCTATATTGATGATATTCTTGTCTTTTCTAAAGACATTGAAACTCACTTTAAACATTTAAATATGTTTAAAGAAATTGTTATTAAAAATGGCCTTGTTATTTCAAAGCCAAAAATGATTTTATTTCAATCTAGTATCAGATTTCTTGGACATATTATTGATAAAGGAAATATTATTCCTATTCAAAGAAGTATTGAATTTGGAAATAAATTTCCAGATATCATTACTGATAAAACCCAATTACAAAGGTTTTTAGGAAGTCTTAATTATATTTCTTCCTATATAAAAAATCTTAATGAAGATACTGCTATCTTATATGATAGACTTAAAAAGAATCCTTCACCTTGGAATGATAATCATACCAAGGCTGTTAAAAGGATTAAAGAGATGGTTAAAAACCTTCCATGTCTTATGTTAGCAAATCCCTAATGGAAAAAAATTGTTGAAACCGATGCTTCTGACATTGGTTATGGAGGAATCCTTAAACAGGTTGATCCCCATAAAAAATAAGAATATCTTGTTCGATTTTATTCTGGGAAATGGAATAATTCTCAGAAAAATTATTCTACAGTGGCTAAAGAAATTCTTGCCATTGTTAAATGTGTTTTAAAATTTCAGGATGATTTATATAATCAGAAATTTATAATTAAAACTGATTGTAATTCTGCAAAATTCATGTTTCAAAACGATTTTAAACATGATGTTTCTAAGCAGATGTTCGCTAGATGGCAATCTCATCTTGCTCCATTTGATTTTGATATTGTTTATAAAAAAGGCATTGATAATTATTTGCCTGATTTCTTAACCCGTGAATATTTGCAGGAATGAGTTATCCTAACAAAGGAGCATCTTCCTCTCATAGAGGAAGAGGATACCCACCAGGAAGAGGTGATCTTTTCTCTTATAGAGGAAGAGGAGGAAGGGGTTATAACCCTCAATCCAGGGCAATTGTGCAATATGGTAAACAAAAGCTTGTTGCCCAAAATATTGCAAATATCGAAGGTAATACTTCTGATCTTGATAAAGAGTTTTAAGAATGCTTGAAACAAAAACAAAAGCAAAAAAGAGAGTGATATCTCTCCTGAGGAAACTCAGACTTCTTATGCTAATATAGCAAAAGAAGATGATTTTGAAAAAACGTTTGTTGAAAATTCTGATAGACAAATTATTCTTCTAATAGAAGAAAGAGATACTCAATGGGCTAATAGTCCTTGGACTATAATGGACATATATCTTCCTAACACATCATATGTGTATGTAACTTATAAACAAAGAGGTTATTATGAAAACCTCCTTCTCTCCACTAATAGTGTTGAGATTAATCATTTCTCCTCTGGAGAAAGAGGAAAAGATTATAACTTTTATATAAAAATATATTAATATTATTAATATTTATCATATAATATATTATTATATATTATAATTGTATCTATGTAATACTATTATAATTAATTATATATTACATATAATTATGTATATTATATTATATAAATTAAAACATATATACATTTATTTTATATTATTACATATATACTGTAATATATGTATATTAATATATCTTAATATAAGTATATTATATGTATTATTTATAAATATAAATTATATATTAATATAAATAATATATATATTATAATATATTATATACATATTTAATATTATAATAGTTATAATATGTATACATTATATAATATAATAATATTAATTATTATAATACAAATATATTATAATTAATATATTATAGTATATATTATAATATATAAATATGTATACATAATATACATTTATAATTAATATATTAATATATTATAAATATATTAATTATATATATGTATTATAATACATACATGATTAATATATATTAATGTATGTAGTTAATATATATTAGAATATATTATTATTATACGTATCCTAATATATAAATTAATATATATAGTATATATTATATAATGTAATATATATATTAATATACATATAATATATTATTATAATATAATAGTATTTTATTATTAATATGTATAATAAAATAATCAAATATAAATATATTAATTTTATGTTTGCAATATACTATTAATAATATATTATATATATATTAATATATATATTACATTATATAATATATACTATATTATATAATATAATATACATATTATATATATAGTATATGTCCATACTAATATGTATACATATATATTATAATGTATATTAACATAATTATATAGTATATTATGTTATACTATAATGTAATATTATACATTGCATTATTACATATAATAATATTATACATTATTATATATTATAAGATAATATATACATATGTTAGTTATATAATATATATACTATATATCTGATATTAATAAATACATATTATTATAATATAAATATGTATTCATATTAATATTAATATAAACATACATTATTATAATATTCATATATAATGACATATATTATATCTTATGTATAATATACTAATATTAATATGTATGTATAATATATTAAACATATATAATACTATATTATATATAATTATAATATATAGTATACATATATTAATTATATAGTATAATGTATAATACTACACAATATACTTTTTATATAATATTCTAACACATAATACATAGTATATATTAGATGCATTAATATATGTAGTATAATATATATATATATATTGTTACTATTACTATTAATACGTATTATAATTAATATTATATATTACTATACATACTATATATTATATATTACATATTATTAATATAATAATTACAATATTACTAATTATATTATACTATATTATAGTATATACATTATATACATATGGACATTATAATATATATATATATATAACATTATAATATATAATATTAATAATTATACATATATACTATATAATAATTATATAATAATATAATTTTTTTATATATTATTGCATATACTAATATTAATTAAATTAAAATATATATTATAGTATAACAATTATTAATATTATTATACTATTATAATATATATTATACTTATTATAGTGTATATTATATGTATATATAATCATATAATTATTATATATATGATATAATATATATTACATGCATATATTATAATTATATAATACCTATACTATATAATGTGTATTATTAATATATATATAATTATATTTATAACATATTTTATTATGTTAATATAATATATAAAAATATATTAATATATAATACTATAATATATACATACGATATATATTATAATGTATATACATATTATAGTTATTAGTATATATTATTATAGTATGTATGTAATATAATTATATATGTGTATATTAATATATAATATGTTAATATAATAATTTTGTAATATATATTATAATAATTAAATAATATTAATATTATAATAATATATATAGTATAATACCTATTTATATTAATAGCTATACATATATACATACTAATTACATGTATAGTTATTATAATATATTATTATATAATTTTAATATAATGAATTTATACATGTCATGCTAAGTTGCATGCAAGACACTTATCCCAAAGACACCACACTAGATGAGATGTCATGTCTATGAAAGTACACAACTACCCTTATAACATAGGTATTTATTACAAGGTTTAAATTTATGATTGAACTTGTCTTGGGTCGAACTCGGGTTCATACTCGAACTCTTGATCTTGACTAGTTACAAGTTGGTTTGATCCAGATTCTTCAGTGATAGGGTTAACTACGAACGAGATATATGTAAGTCATTCATTATCTTCATGTGGATGGCTTTTATTGGCAAAACATAGATGGACATAAAGTTCTCGGCACTCTTCCTTATTGTCTTGGATTGGACCCTTGATTGTCTTCCATTTATAGTGTAGGGGGACCGGACGAAGTTCTTCTTGGATTCCTGTAGAATATGACCTATGACCGAGGAATATGATATGAGGGTCTTCATCATCCTAATATTCATTTTGGAGCACTTGTATACATTCTTCAATAGTTGCATACCATAGCAGGAATGACCACCAGAAGGTAGAGTCGTTTTCAGTATCTTGAAAAAAGATGAGTGTATCCCATACTAAGAACTCAATCGGATGAAAGTATAAGGTGGACAAACACCATAGGTACCATAAATCGTTGAAGGTCAGATCGTTAGAAAGAACAACATGTATTATGCCCAAGAATGGTTTCGGGAGATGATAGCAGGCTTGTTCTTCTTGGATTCCTTCTTCAGAAATATATTTCGATAGATATCGAACCAAATTTATAGTTACATGTTGTCAGATATCTCTAAGAGTTTTGAAAGGCTCATCATGAGTAAAAAATGATAAATCAGGATTGATAAGATGGATGGGAGCTTGTCTCCAAAAATCGGTTTTGGAAGATATTATCTTCTTACGTTTTTCTATCATAAGGATAACGGGCAGCAGCATGGTAGATGATATGAGTTGAAGCTGAAATTGTCTGGAGAGATAATCAAGTACAACATTGTCCTTGTCCTTTATGTGTTGGACTTCAATCTGGTATTTTGGAAACATGTCATGTCTAGAAAAGTACACAACTACCCTTATAACATGGATATTACATTATTTTAAACATAAAACATATCTTTAATATGATATATGTATAATATTATACAACATTAATAATATACATACATTTTGATTATACATTATCTCATATATTACAAATATATTATAATAGGTATATATTATAACAATATATTATATTCATATTATAATATATATATAATAATTATATACTACTTATTAATATATATATATAATTAATAATATTATAATATATATAATATGTACAATATTAATATTATAATTATATTATATTAATGTTATAATATATAATATATATTAATATTTACATATAGTATATATTATAAAATACATATGTGTATATATTTAGAAATTAATGTCTACTATTAATATCATATATATTATAATAATAATTTATATATTATAATGTATATTACAATATATTATATTGTAATATAATATATTATAATTAATTATTATACATATTAATATATACTAATAATATGTAGTATAATACATATACATAGTATGTAATTATAATTTTATTAATATATATATATTACTATTATTAATTAATATGTATAATAGGATAAATAATACTATATAAATATATTATACTTATATTACATAATATAATATTAAATATTACATTATATAAAAATAATTCATATATATTTATATAATTATTTATAATATACTTAAATAATACATATATTATAATATATGTTAACTATTATAATATATATATTATTAATATATTAATAGATATTAATGTATATTATTAATTATACTATACATATATATTATAATTATTAATAACATCTAATTATATAATTATGTATATTTTATATATAATATAATTATATAATAGTTATATCTATAACATATTATATATAATATTTATTAATAGGTAATCAATTTACATAATTATTAATAATATTATATTTATAATTAATATATAATATATTATTAATATAATATATATATATATATTATGTATAATATAATACATATTTTATGTTATATATTATAAATATATTATATATATTATATATTATTAATTATATATGTTATAATATATAATTAATTATATATGTATGACTATTATTTATATTAATTAATTTATATTATACTCTTATGTAATAGATATTATATATAGTATAATATATAATAATATATTAATATAAATTATAATATTTATATAACTATATTAATTAACATATATTATATAATATTATTATTATAATATATAACTTTTATATAATGTTATATACAAATACCTATAATAGTATTTATATATATTCCATTATAACATATTATAACATTTTATAATATATAAATATATATTACAATTATAATAATAATATAATATTAATAACATAGATATAGTATATAATAATATTAATATATGTATAATTATACTATGTTATTAATAATTAATAGTATGTATATATGTATATTATAATATAATTAATATATGTATTAGAGTATAGTATACATATATAATTAATGCTATATTATATAATTATGTATTATATATATATATATTATATTATATAATATATAATACATATATTAGTGTATTAATATTATATTATTGCATAGTATTATATTAATAATAATATGTAATTATAATATACTTTTATAAATGATAGCTATATGATAATAATTATATATAATTAATGTATATTAACTATAATAATTATATAATAATACTATTATGATAATATATTTATAGTATATATTATAATATAAATGAATATATTGTAATCATAGTATACATAACTATAATATTGTTATCATTATGTAATATTATTATAATAGCTACATACATAATATATAATATATTATAATTATATGTTATTATATATATTTATATAATGTATATAGCTATTAATATAATGTATATAGCTATTAATACTATAGATATTAATTATATATATTTATATAATGTATAAAGCTATTACTACTATAGATATTAATTATTATAATATAATGTATATAGCTATTAATATAAATATATATTATATTATTAATGTATTATTATAACTATTACATATTATTATAATATTATAATTAACATAATGTATATAAATTATTATGTATATATATACTAATTATAATATATAATACATATAACACATATATACATAATTATATAATTATAATATTATAATATATCATAATTATAATATTTACTATTATATTATATAGTATATAATATTATAATATATTATAGTATAATTTATATATTAATATAATACCGATCCACCATAGGGTAGAATCGTTTTCATTATCTTGGAAAAATATGACAGTATCCCGTACTGAGAACTCAAGCGGATGAAAGTCATATATAACATATACTATTAATACCACAAATAGTATATAATATCATATTATTTATAATATAATATTATAAATTAATATATAACTCTTGATCTTGACTCGTTCTAGGTTGGTTTAATCCAGATTCTTTAGTGATATGATTGACTACGAAAGAGGTATAAGTAAGTCCTTTAGTATCTTCATGTGGACGGATTTTAAATGCAAAACATAGATGGACATAAAGTTCTCGGCACTCTTCCTTATTATCTTGGATTGGACCCTTGATAGTCTTCCATTTACAGTGTAGGGAGATCGGACGAAGTTCTTCTTGGATTCCTGTAGAATATGGCCTATGAAAGAAGAATATGACATGAGGGTCTTCATTATCCTAATATTCATTTTGGAGCACTTGTATTCATTCTTCCACAGTTGCATACCATAGCAGGAATGACCACTTGAGGGTAGAGTTATTTTCAGTATCTTGGAAAAAGATGAGTGTATCCCATATTAAGAACTCAATCGGATGAAAGTATAAGGTATACAAACACCACAGGTACCATAAACCATTGAAGGTGAGATCTTTAGAAAGAGCAACATGTATTATGCCCAAGAATGGTTTATGGAGATGATAGCAGGCTTGTTCCTTTTGGATTCCTTTTTCAGAAATATATTTTGATAGATATCGAACCAAATTTGCAGTTGCATGTTGTCGGATATCTCCAAGAGTTTTGAAAGGCACATCACGAGGAGAAAATGATAAATCAGGATTGATAAGATAGATGGGAGCTTGTCTCCAAAAATCAATTTTGGAAGATATTATATTCTTTCGTTTCCTAGTCATAAAGATAATGGGCATCACATTGGTAGATGATATGAGATGAAGTTGAAATTGTCCTAAGAGATAATCAGGCACAACATTGTCCTTCCCCTTTATGTGTTGGACTTCAAACTAGTATTTTGAAAACCACTCTTTTGTGTAGCTGTTTTTCCGGGACTCCTTTATTCTTGAGCTCCATAATTGCTGGGAAGGATGTATTATCTAGTTGGATAATGAAATTATATCCCACCAGATGGAATTCAAAATTTTGAATTCCATATTTGACAGCTAATATCTCCTTGTAGACAACATGATAATAAGCTTCATATTCTTTGAATTGGCCATTGGCATGTCCACAATAATGAAGTTTCCCAGCTTCATTTTCTAATTAGATAGCTCCCCAATAATCATCACTGGCATCTGACAATTTGCTTGAATAGGCTGAACATTTGGGGATAAAATCTATAAGATAGTTGATGATTCCAAGGAACTGTTGAACCTGTTTAATAGATAAATGCTTATCTGGGAACTTAAGTAGTTCTTGGGATAGGTGTGATCTTGGTTCATACTCCCCATGCTCAATCTTTATGCCCAGAAAATCAATAGATTTTTGCTTGATCAACCATATTTTTGTACCACGTCTATGAACATGTTGAGAAGTTGTTCATGTTCATCTATATTATTGGAATATAAGAGGATATCATCTATGTCTACAAGGATGTTGTTTAGTGTGGATTCGAAGATTTTTATCATGGTCTTTTGGAAAAAGGATGGTGCAACTTTGAGACCAAATGGCAGAACAGTCAATTGGTATTGAGTTGTGGGTAGGCAAAAAGTTGTTTAATAACTTTCATCTGGGTGTAAACCCACTTGCCAGAAACCAGATTTAAGGTCAAATTTGGAAAGATTTGAGCTACTGAGAGGTAAGAGAACATGACTTTTGTCCTGGGCAAAGGGAATTTATTTTCAAACAAGTAATAGTTGAGAGGTTTGTAATCAAATTAGGCCTAAGGATAATAGCTCGTTGCATTCTTGTCGGGCCAAATTCAGCTCTTCTGGTGTCATGCCAGGATGAGTGGCTTTAGTAGCATTAATGGATTCATTCTTCTTAAAAGAAAGTCGAACATAGAATTCTGAGTTCTTCCAAAGTGGATGAGGATTAGTGAAGTCTGCATGATACTCGACATAACAATTTTTCAATCTTTTGATAAGTGGATTAGGTTCTGGTATCTCCTTTACTGTGAACAACTTTTGTGTTGGTGTGAATGGTAGGAATATCCTCTTGTATTTGACTCCATGGGAAAATATTTTTAGCTTCTGAGCTTTGAAGAAGACATCAAAGCCCATTAATAAATCATGTCCGTGAAGTTTGCTTCCGATGACTTTGATCCAGACAATATAATCTGGAAGGATTTGAATTCCGATTGCTTGTTTAGATATCAAGGCAATATGAAAGGTTTGTCCATTTGCAGCAACGAAATATTCATGATGAGACTCCCAAGCTTCGTCTGGAAGGATCTCTGGGTTCATCATAGTTTTTCGTGCTCCTGTTTCAAGGACTCCGATCACTTTAATAGACCTGTCATACTTTGGCTGAAGCACATTGACTTCAAGATGTGGTGATGGCATCCATTCTTGTATGATCATGTTGGTTTTCAGCATTGGAGGTTGGTTCATCATAAGAATGGGGACATTCTCTTCTAAATCTTCTTCATCAGATATCTCATGAAGAACGAAGGCTGTATAAGAATCCCTGCCATCTTGTTCTGAATAGAGAGATTCTATGTCTGCTTCATCAACATCTGCTTCGTGATAGTGAAAGGTCTATGATGCTCTTAGCCGCTTTCCCTTTCTTCATAGGGCAGGTTTTTGCGGAATGCCATTTTCGTCCACATAGTTAACATCTGTCAGTGGATTTCTTTTTGAATGGTTTCTTTCGGAAAAACCTGTATGTTTGGTTTTTCTTTTTCCTTATGAGCTTTTTCTTATCTTTTTCTTTATCTTTTTTTGGAACAATGGCATGATTTCTCATTACATTTTATTTCAAGGTAGGATTTATCACATACCTTTTTGGAATCTTCCGTCTCTCCATCATTTCTTTAAAGAGATTTTGTTGCTCACAGAGTTTCTCCAAGGCAGCCAAACAGGTTTGATGGATTTGTCCCATGCTGATTTGGGCCATGTCTTTCTTCATGGCTTGAAACATCCTCGCCATTTCTGGTTATAGCTCTTGTAGTAAAGAGGCAAGGTAGACATTCTTTAGACTGGGATCATTATAGCCATTCAAAATGTAGGATCTTTCAGTCATTCGTTTGAAATGTCTGTCCAGATCATTTTTCAATAGCGAGCAGCACCTCATAGAGAAGTATTCTTAAGACACAACCTTGGTGTACAAAGAAAATCTCACCAAGTACGTCAGCTGGCGTTGGTGCATCGATCAATTGTAATTTTCGGTATTCTCCAAGGCTCAAGAACTATTCTCTTTGGCCACTAAGAAACCTTCATGTGAATTCCTTGAGAATTGTTCTTAAATCAACTTCTTCTCTTATTTAGCTGATTATCTATCCAGAATGATAGTATATGCATCTTTTTTCTTCGCTTTTGAATAGGTACATCATCAAATGAAAATCAAGGACCAATGGAGGGTTTAGTACCTTGCTTTTCAGGAGGATGTGTCACATATGGTCTGTCTGTAGTCTCTTGATCCGAGTCACCAGAATTAGGTATAATACATATATAATATTATGTATAATTAATTATACATATATATGTATAATATATTATACATAGATATGTACATATAATTAATATTTATACATATGTTAAAAATTATATATATTAATTGTAGTATTTAAATATATATTATGTATTATTAATATATATATACTATTATAACATACTATTATAATGTATATAATATACTATTATACTATATATAATAATAGTATATATTTAATTATAATATTAATATACATACTATGTATATATAATATATAATATATATTTAATAATTGCGTATGTATTAATAATTATTAATAATGTATTATATATATTAATAAAATATATTAAAATACATATAATATATTAATATATAATATAATATATAGTTATATTATATAGTATACTATAATATATTATATTTACTATTATGAAATATTAAGTATAATTATAAATATACTATATTATAACATATAATACTATTATATACATATTATAATTATTAATATACATATATATATATATATATTAATATGTTGTTATAATATTACATGTATATAATTAATAATATAATTATATATATTAGATATTATACATATATATTAATAAATTATATATGATTTACTATTACATAATAATACTATGTATACATATTATATGTATATTATATATATTAATAAATAATATATGTATTAATAGTATACATATTATATAATTAATATAATAATTATATTAATTATATAATAATTATATATGATAGTATTATACATTATAAATTAATGTGTATACATATATATACACGTATATATAATATGTCAGAGTGGGAACCTTCATCAAATGACTCCTCACTTAAAGAAGGTTGCATGTAGGACATGTCATGCTAGGTTGCAGCAAGACACTTATCTCAAAGACACCTCACTAGATGAGATGTCAATGCCTAGGAAAGTACACAACTACCCTTATAATATTGGTATTACATTATTTTAAACATAAAATGTGGCTTTAAGTACATCTCACTATATGAGATGTCATATCTAGGAAAGTACACAACTACCCTGGTATTACATTATTTTAAACATAAAACGTGGCTTTAGATGAGATGTCATGCCTAGGAAAATACAAGACTACCCTTATTATATGGGTATTTATTAAAAGGTTTAAATTTATGACTGTGATTGTCTTGGGTCGAACTCTGGCTCATACTCGAACTCTTGATCTTGACTACTTCCATGTTGGTTTAATCCAGATTCTTCAGTAATAGGGACGAGGTATATGTAAGTCCTTCAATATCTTCATGATGTGGATGACTTTTATTGGCAAACCATAGATGGACATAAACTTCTTGGTGCTCTTCCTTATTATCTTAGATTGGACCCTTGATTGTGTTCCATTTATAGTGTAGGGGGACCGGACGAAGTTCTTCTTGGATTCCTGTAAAATATGGCCTATATATTATATCAATTAATACATATATACATATATTATATTATTACATATATACTATGATATATGTATATTCATATATGTTCATATAATTATATTATATGTATTAATTATAAATATATATTATATATTAATATTAATAATATTAATTATTATAATACATATATATTCTAATAGTATATATTATATATTATAATTATAATATGATATATAATTAATATTACATTAGCCTACATATTTAATTAATATTTATCATATATAATTATAATAGTTAAAATAATATATCATATAAATTAGTATATTGTAATATTATACTATTTTATAGTATACTATAATATATTAATTAAAATATTATAATTAATAATATACATAAATATTCTATATATAGCTATATAAATATAATATAATTATATTATATATATAATATGTAATAAATATATTATATATATAAATATAATATTATATAACATAATATTAATGTATAATAATAATTGTATATATTATTGCTATATAATATATACATATTATAATATAACTATAAAGTATAATATATTATATATATAATTTTGTTATATATTATATTAATTTATATTATATACCTAATAATAAATATATAATATAATTATTATATTATATTAACACAATTATATTATCATAATTATATTAATTTATTATAACGTTAACACTATAATATATACATAATTAATATAATATAGTATATATAAAATTATAATTATTTGTACCTATAATATATTATTATAATAGTGTTATGTTATATATACATATTCTATAATATACATATTAATGTATATATGTATATTATATATTACAATGTTATATATTATATGTATGTATATAATTTTGTATATTATAATAATGTATAATATATTATATATTATATATAATTATGATAAATATATAATTATATAATACATATATTTAATATATTATATACTATAAATATAGAATAATAATACATATATTAATTATACATAAATTATATATACATATATTTATAATATATTAATATTATACATTAATATATGTATTATAATATTATATATTATATTAATATATATTACATAATAACTATTATTAACTATATATGTAAATTATATATATAATATTATGATTAACATATATATATATATTATATAATTAGTATAATATAAATATATATATATATACTAATATGTACATTATACGCTATTATATATGATATACATTACTATATTAATACATATATATATATATTGTATTTATTATTATAATATGATATATAGTATATTTAATTATATAATATCTAGTATATGTATTATATGCATATACTATATTATATTTATACTTATACATATTAATATATACATATATAATTATAATTTAAATATAAATTATTATAATATAGTATATAACATTATATTATTATAATATATTATATAATATATTATATAACATACTATAATAATTAATAATACTACAAATATATATAAAATATATTATAATCATGTGTATATTTATAATATGTATAATATTATAATATACTATAGATATTAATATATAATAATTATATAATTAATATATACAATTTATAATTAATAATATGTACATACAATTATACAATTATTAATATTATAATGTATATTATATAATAATATTATATACATATTATAATTAATT
Organism: Caryopteris x clandonensis; assembly: GCA_028749325.2. Lineage (NCBI taxonomy): Eukaryota > Viridiplantae > Streptophyta > Magnoliopsida > Lamiales > Lamiaceae > Caryopteris > Caryopteris x clandonensis. Next base: position 1,016,034 of record JAPYKT020000021.1, read on the forward strand.
AAAATAGTATTAATACATATTATTATACTCTATATTATTAATAATATATTATTTATATTAATTATACATTATATTAATATACATACATTAATATATATTTATATACATACATATTATATATGTTATATTATAATATTAAGTATACTATAATATATACTATATTAATATATCATATTAATAATATATATTAGTAGTAATTAATTAATAATATATTTATACATATTATACATAATATATACATATAATTATATTAATTATATTATATTTATAAATTATTGTACCATATATATTATAATTGTATATATATATATATTAATTATACATCAATATAGTATAATTATAACACATCTTAATAATATATTATAATATAATTAATAATATTATCATAAATTATACATAATTATATAATTATAATACATATATTATAATTATATATGTATAATACATATAATCTTATATATTTATATAATATTATATATTAATATTAATAATATAATATATACTATATATTATATATAGTATATAATAATAATATAATATAATATAAATATATATAGTACTATATATATTAATATGAAATATTATAATATATAATAATTATATAAATATTATATTAATAGGTATATATGTAAAAACATATTAATATATAATACATATAATAATTACTATTATATGTAATATATTATTAATTATGTTTTGTATAATATAAATTTTGCATTATGTATAGTAGTATATTAATTATATATACATATATTTATAATTACAATATACTTAATTATATTAATAATTTATTAATAATATTATATATATATTATAATAAATTATACATATTATTATAATATATGTATTATAACTTACATTAAGTATATATGAACACCATATAATATTACAAATTATAATATAGTATGTATAATTATAATAATTCTAAATATATTGTATATTAAATATATTATACATAATTAATTATAATATATATTATACACTATTAATATATAATATTTATATATTATAATACTAATAACATCATATTAATAGGTACATACTATAAAAAATTATATATTTACATATAATTATATATAATACATAATTATATAATATTAATATACATTATTAATATATATTATATATAATTTATTAGTACTATAAATATATTATTATGATAATTATATAATAATATATTTAATTAATATATTACATATATATAGTAATATATTAATAATATTAATTATAATTATTATAATATTATATATTATGTTAATCTATCCATATAATATTAATCTGTACACTATATTAATAATAATATATTCATATATATTCATATATATTAATATATTATTATAATATATCATATGTATATTATATTAAAATATACCTAATTAACTATACATATTATAATATAATAACACATATAATTAATTAATATATATATAATATGCTATATAATATATGTATCATGATATAATTATTAATATACTATATAAATAATTATAGTAATATTATATACATTATATATAAATATATTATAAATGTATATTAATAAATATAATATATAGTATATTATCTAATATTAATATATTAATATACAATACATATGTATTATATAATTATCGTATATAATGTGTCCATATTAATATACTATTAATACATATATTATATATTTATATATTAATTAGTTATATACTCTATATGTAAATATTATTAATATATACTAATATTAATTATATGTATATATATTTATCAATGTATAAATATATTAATAATATATATGTATAGTATAGTTATTACATATTAATATTAATATTATACATATAACATATATTATAATATTATGAAATAATATTATATAATTATTATATTATATATATTATTTAATAATGTTATATTCTGTATATAATTATCAATTATTATAATAAATTATATAATATATGTGTACATAATATTATAATATAATAATAGTATACTATAATAATAATATTATAATATAATTAATATATAATAGTTATTATAATTATTATCATATTAATACATTATATATTAATATGTATATATTATATAATATGAATATAATCTATGTATTATTTATTATTATTAATTTATGGTATATATGCATATATTTATATTATAATATATATATAATATAATATTAATACATAATATTATAATATATGTTATGTTTATAATATTAATATTAATATATAATAACTATACTACATATATATTTATACATTAATAAATATATATACATATTATTAATATAAGTATATATTAATAATATTTACATTGTATAATATTTACATATAATATTATATGATATTATTAATTATTATATATTAGTATGTATATAATAATAATATATAATTCATAGTATATAATATTATATTATATTAATTATTAATTATATATTATTATTAATAATAATATAATACTATTAATTATATTAATATTATGAATATATTAAATATAATTATTTTAGAGTACGTAATATTATAATGTATTAGTAATATATTATATATTTACATATATAATTATATATTAATATATATGTATTATAGTATATTATAATAGTATATTACATATACTATTATCTATATAGTTAATATTATATATCTGTATTAATATTAGTATATATACATACATATATATATATATATATCTATATATTATAGGTAATATATACATATAATTCATATATTAACATATATCTATTTATATTATACATACTATATTATATTATAATATATACTATAACATAATATATTATATATACTAATCAATATTACATTAGTATATAAAATATATTAATACATATATACTATTATATTATATGTATATATTATAATATTATAGTATATATGTATATAAAATTAATTGTATATAATATATTATTAACATATTATATTATATGTATTAATGTATAATATTTATATATGATAACTATAAAATTAATACATAGTTATAATATTTATATTTATACATAGTATAACATATAATATTATAATAATATGTATATTAATATATACTAATTTTATATATGTATAGATTAATATGTTAATAAAATAGTATTATACATATATAATTATATGTATGTAATGTACACATTATAATATTATGTATAAATATAGTATATTATTATATATAATGTTATTATAATTTATAGTATACTATATATATGTTAGTATATATTATTAATATATATTAATTATATATATGTCATAATTAATATTATATAATATTTCTGGAGTGAAGAGTCATGAACCCTTACAAAGACACGTGTCAAAGTGGCAACCTTCATCAAATGACTCCTCACTTTAAGAAGGTTGCTTGTAGGACATGTCATGCTAGGTTGTATGCAAGACACTTATTTCATATACACCTCACTAGATAAGATGTCATGTCTAGGAAAGTACACAACTACCTTTATAAAATGGGTATTACATTATTTTAAACATAAAATGTGGCTTTAAGTACACCTCACTAGATGATATGTCATGCCTATGAAGATACAAGACTACCCTTATTATATGGGTATTTATTACAAAGTTTAAATTTATGATTGAACTTGTCTTGGGTCGAACTCGGGTTCATACTCGAACTCTTGATCTTGACATATATTAATTTATTATAAGATACTATTAAAATATTAATATTATTATATTATATATATAATATATTATTCTTAATATATAATATTGTATATTATATGTATATTTTATAATTAATATACATAATATAATATATTACATTATACATTATTTAATTAATTATTAATTCATATTATGACTATCATATAATACTACATATATATTAATTATAATATATTATACGTATTAATATTATATGCATATATATATGTATATTAATAAAAGATATTTATACTATATATGTATATAATATTATTAATATATTATAATATATTATTTATAATATATAATTATATATATTATAAATATATATAACATATAATATAATATATTATTATATAATAATATATTATATTATATATTATTAATATATTATATACTATATATATTAATATAATATATTAATAATTTGTATAATTATATTAATATATAAATAATATTAGTATCATATATAATATAATTAAATATACATATATTATAGTATATTATAATATATACAGTATTATATATTATATAAATATAACATATAGTAATATATTATATACTATATAATGTATACATATATTATATTAATTATTATAAGACCCTTGATAATAAATACAACGACCCTCCTAATCCACTTCCACCAAAAATATCAATTCCACAAGGGGGTTATTCCTGCAGACGTGAAGAAAGGCCATTACCTCCAAATCCCCGAGCTCCTAAACCATGTTTCATGTTCAAAAGCCGCGAAGAAGATTTTCCTCCTCCAGAGAGACGCGAGGATCAAACTTCTAAGGTAACCTCAAGGCCTCATATTCAGAGTACTGTAGTAGAAGCAAATGGCCATTTAAAGCCTCTGAGTCAAGGAGAGGACGTCCTCAATTGACAGACCACAAATGTTCGGGCACAAAATCAATCATTAAAAAGTATTGATTCCAACATAACTCAAGTTCTCGACAAGGTTTAAAATTCATATAATCAAATGAGTTACTTGCAGACCCAGCTTCTGAGAGTGGAACAAAGGATTAATGGGAAGATAACCCAGTTGGATAGAGAACTCAGAACCCTTATTGCAAATCGGTGGTATGGCTTAGAGTTCCCATCAAAAGAAGCATATTAATAGGCAACTCAAAAAGGAGCTTGCAAGGATCGAAGAAGATAAGGTAGAAAGAAGCTCAACCTTTATGACCCCTGATAGAGTCTCAACTTTTATGACTTCTCCAACCTTATATCAATCTCCAAATGAGTCAAAGATAGAGTCCCATCTATATGCTCAACATTTTGGGATAATCTCTCCAGTATACCCATACAACCTTCAAGACAGAAAGAAGCAGAAGATGATCAATCAACGGCTGAAGGAAAAAAACCCATTAATACTTTCATGGCCCATCCTAAGTTCTCTGGTCTCTGAGGAGAAACAAGTGATCCGAAAGAAAGTCAAACCTATATATCAGAATCAACTGAAACATTTCCAGCATCAAATAGAATAGAGGAAAAGATAGCTGATGTTTCAGCAATCCTTATGGCTGATGCAGGAGAAAGTCAACCCTTCACTAAACCTATTTTAGATGACTCGGATCAAGAGACTACTGACAAACAATATGTGACACATCCTACTAAAAAGCAAGGTACTAAACCCTCCATTGGTCCTTGGTTTTCATTTGATGATGTACCTATTCAAAAGCGAAGAGAAAAGTTACATATACTATCAGCCTAGATAGATAACTATATAAATAAAGAAGGAGCTGATTTAAGAATAGTTCTCAAGGAATTCACATCAAGGTTTCTTGGTGTCCTAAGAGAATGGTTCTTGAACCTTGGAGAATACTGGCAGTTATAATTTATCGATGCACCAACGCTAGCTGACGTACTTGGTGAGATACATAGATAATTTATCAGTGAGATTTCTTTGTACACCAAGGCTGTGTCTCAAGAATACTTCTCTATTAGGTGCTGCTCGCTATTGAAAAAGGATATGGACATGCATTTCAAACGAATGTCTGAAAGATTCTATATTTTTAATGGCTATAATGATCCCAATTTGAAGAATGTCTACCTTGCCTCTTTACCACAAGAGCTACAACCAGAAATGACGAGGATGTTTCAAGCCATGAAGAAAGACATGGCCCAAATCAGCTGGGACAAATCCATCAAACCAGTTTGGCTGCTCTGGACAAACTCATTCTACAACAAAATCTCCTTAAATAATTTCAAAATGTCATGAGAAAGCATGTCATTGTTCCAAAAAAGATAAAGAAAAAGATAAGTAAAAGCTTAGAAGAAAAAAGAAAAACCAAACATACTGGTTTTTTCGAAGGAAGTCATTCAGAAAGAAGTCCACTGTCAGATGTTATCTATGTGTACAAATAGGGCATTTCGTAAAAACCTGCCCTACGAAGAAAGGGAAAGCGGCTAAGCTAGCATCACCGGCCTTTCACTATCATGAAGCAGATGTTGATGAAGCAGATATATAATTTCTCTATTCAGAACAAGATGGCCGAGATTCTGATACAATCTTCGTCCTTCACGAGACATCTGATGAAGAAGATTTAGAAGAGAATGTCCCCATTCTTATGATGAACCAACCTCGAATGCTGAAAACCGACATGATCATACAAGAAGTTGTCATCACCTCATCTTGAAGTCAAGGTGCTTCATTCAAAGTATGACAGGCGTATTAAAGTGATCGTAGTCCTTCATACAGGAGCACAAAAAACTATGATGAACCCAGTATCCTTCCGGACGAAGCTTGGGAGTCTCATCATGAATATTTCTTTACTGCAGATGGCCAAACCTTTCATATTGCCTTGATATCTAAACAACCTGTCGGAATTCAAATCCTTCCAGACTGTGTTGTCTGGATCAAAGTCATTGGAAGCAAACTTCATGGACATGATTTATTAATGGGTGTTGATGTCTTCTTCAAAGCTTAGAAGCTACAAATATTTTCCCATAGAGTTAAATACAAGAGGACATTCCTACCATTCACACCAACACAGAAGCTGTTCATAGTAAAGGAGATACCAGATTCTGATCCACTTATCAAAATATTGAAAAAATGTTATGTCGAGTTACATGCAGACTTCACCAATCCTCATCCACTTTGGAAGAACTCATAATTCTATGTTCGACTTCCTTTTACGAAGAATGCGGATATTACCGCCACTAAAGTTACCAGAAGATCTGAATTTGACCCGACAAGAATGAATCGAGCTATTATCCTTGGGCCTAATTGAAACCACCAACTCAAATTGGGCTTGCCCAGCTCTTTATGTCAATAAGAGAGCAGAACAAGTTGGAGGAAAGAAGAGGCTAGTCATTGATTTCAAACCTCTCAGAAGCACAAATCTTTTCCAAATTTAACCTTAAATCTGGTTTCTGGCAAGTGGGTTTACACCTAGATGAAAGGTATAAAATAGTTTTTTGCCTACCCACAGCTCAATACCAATGGACAGTTCTGTCATTTGGTCTTCAAGTTGCACATCCCTTTTCCAAAAGACCATGATGAAAATCTTCGAACCCATACTAAACAACATCCTTGTCTACATAGATTATATCTTCTTATATTCCAATAATATAGAGGAACATGAACAACTTCTCAACATGTTCATAGACTTGGTACAAAAATGTAGGCATTATGCTATCCCAAAAGAAAAGTGTGATCAAGCAAAAATCTATTGATTTTCTTGGCATGAAGATTAAGGATGGGGAGTATGAACCAGGATCACACCTATCCCAAAAACTACTTAAGTTCCCAGATAAGCATTTATCTATTAAACAGGTTCAACAGTTCCTTGGAATCGTCAACTATCTTAAAAATTTTATCCCCAAATATTCAGCCTATCAAGCAAATTGTGAAAGCTTCTAAGGAAAAGTCCACCTCCTTGGGATGTCGACCAAACTGCAGCAGTTAAACATCTTAAAGAAGTGTGTTAAAAGCTCTCACCCTTGAGAATTCCTAGAGATGGCTAACGGATCTTACAAATAGATGCCAGTGATGATTATTGGGGAGCTATCTTATTAGAAAACGAAGGTGGGAAACTTTATTATTTTGGACATGCCAGCGGCCAATTCAAAGAATTTGAAGTACATTATCATGCTGTCTACAAGGAGATATCAGTTGTCACATACAGAATTAAAAAATTCGAATTCCATCTGGTGGGATTCAATTTCATTATCAAACTGGATAATACATCCTTCCCAGTGATTATGGAGCTCAAGAATAAAGGAGTCCCAGAAAAATAGCTACTCAAACCCAAAGTCTGGTTTTCAAAATACCAGTTTGAAGTCCAACACATAAAGGGGAAGGACAATGTTGTGCCTGATTATGTCTCCAAATAATTTCAGCTTCAACTCATATCATCTACCAAGGTACTGCCCGTTATCTTTATGACATGAAAACGAAAGAAGATAATATCTTCCAAAACTGGTTTTTGGTGACAAGCTCTTATCCATCTTATCAATCCTGATTTATCATTTTCTCCTCATGATGACCCTTTCAAAACTCTTGGAGATATCTGACAAAATGCAACTGCAAATTTGGTTCGATGTCTATCGAAATATATTTTTGAAGAAGGAATCCAAGAGGAACAAGCCTGCTATCATCTCCAGAAACCATTCTTGGGCATAATACATGTTGCTCTTTCTAAAGATCTCACCTTCAACGGTTTATGGTTCCTGTGGTGTTTGTCCACCATATACTTTCATCCGATTGAGTTCTCAGTATGGGATACACTCATCTTTTTCCAAGATACTGAAAACTACTCGACCTCTGGCGGTCATTCCTGCTATGGTATGCAACAGTGGAAGAATATATACAAGTGCTCCAAAATGAATATTAGGATGATGAAGACCCGCATGTTATATTCCTCTGTCATAGGCCATATTCTACAGGAATCCAAGAAGAATTTCGTCCGGTCCCCCTACACTATAAATGGAAGTCAATGAAGGGTCCAATCCAAGATAATAAGGAAGAGCGCCAAGAAATTTATGTCCATCTATGTTTTGCCAATAAAAGTCATCCACATGAAGATACTAAAGGACTTACTTATACCTTTTTAGGAATCTTTCGCCTCTCCATCATTTATTTAAAAAGATTTTGTTGCTCACAGAGTTTCTCAAGAGTAGCCAAGCAGGTTTTATGGGTTTGTCCCATGCTGATTTGGGCCATGTCTTTCTTCATGGCTTGAAACATCCTCGCCATTTCTGGTTGTAGCTCTTGTGGTAAAGAGGCAAGGTAGACATTATTCAGATTGGGATCATTATAGCCATTCAAAATGTAGAATCATTCAGATATTAGTTTGAAATGTCTGTCCAGATCCTTTTTCAATAGCGAGCAACACCTCATAGAGAAGTATTCTTCAGACACAACCTTGGTGTTCAAAGAAATCTCACCGATAAATTCTCTATGTATCTCATCAAGTACGTCAGCTGGCGTTGGTGCATCGATCAATTCTAATTTATGGTATTCTCTAAAGCTCAAGAACCATTCTCTTAGGACACCAAGAAACCTTGATGTGAATTCCTTGAGAACTGTTCTTAAATCAGCTCCTTCTCTTTTTTAACTGATTATCCATCCAGGCTCAGGCTGATAGTATATGCATCTTTTCTCTTTGCATTTTAATAGGTACATCATCAAATGAAAATCAAGGACCAATGGAGGGTTTAGTGCCTTGCTTTTTAGTAGGATGTGTCACATATGGTCTGTCAGTAGTCTCTTGATCCGAGTCATCAGAAATAGGTATAATAAATTTATAGTATTATGTATAATTAATTATATATATATATGTATAATATATTATACATATATTTGTACATATAATTAATATTATACATATGTTAATAATTATATATATTAATTGTAGTATTTAAATATATATTATGTATTATTAATATATATATACACTATTATAACATACTATTATAATGTATATAATATACTATTGTACTATATATAATAATAGTATATATTTAATTATAATATTAATATACATACTATGTATATATAATATAATATATATATATATATTTTAATTATGTATGTATTAATAATTATTAATAATGTATTATATATTAATAAAACATATTAAAATACATATAATATATTAATATATATTAATATATATAGTTATATTATATAGTATACTATAATATATTATATTTACTATTATGATATATTACGTATAATTATAAATATACTATATTATAACATATAATACTATTACATACATATTATAATTATTAATATACATATATATATTAATATGTTATATAGGTATTATACATGTATTATATGAAATTAATAATATAATATATAATGTATAATATAATAAAGACTAATATACTATATGTTATGGGGTTATTATAATATTACATGTATATAATTAATAATATAATTATATATATTAGATATTATACACATATATATTAATAAATTATATATGATTTACTATTACATAATAATATATACATGTTATATGCATATTATATGTATTAATAAATAATATATGTGTTAATAGTATAAATATTATATATATTTTATTATTATACATATTTATATTAATAAATTATATATGATTTACTATTACATAATAATATATACATGTTATATGCATATTATATGTATTAATAAATAATATATGTATTAATAGTATAAATATTATATATTTAATAAAATAATTATATTAATTATATAATAATTATATATGATAGTATTATACATTATAAATTAATATGTATACATATATATACATATATATAATATTATAATACTATATAAATTATACTATATACACATAAATTATAATTATTTAATACATATAATTATATTATTCATTATATAAATGTAATATTATAATAACCCTATAACATATAGTAAATTAGTTTATATTATATTATACATTATATATTATATTATTATAATACATATATAATACATGTAATATTATATATGTATCTATATAATATTATATAATTATAATGCATATATTATAATTATATATGTATAATACATATAATGTTATATAACTATATAATATTAATATATATAATACTATATATTTATATAAAATATTATAATATATAATAATTATATAAATATTATATTAATATGTATATATGTATATACATATTAATATATAATACAAATAATAATTACTATTATATGTAATATATTATTAATTATATTTTGTATAATAGAAATATTGCATATATGTATAAGAGTATATTAATTATATATACATATATTTATAATTACATTATACATAAATATAATAATAATATATTAATAATAGAATATATATTATAATATATATTCTAAAAAAATAGATCAAAGTAAAAAAGGCTTCGGTTTACTTAGGTTATAAATCTATTGTGACTTCTATGGTTTTTCTTTCTTTGTGAGCTATTCATGATATTCTTGGGTGGTTTTTCGTTTCTAGAATTTGACACAGGCACACTTGATTTGTTTAACGTAGTTCTCATAAGAACTATAGAAAACGAAGATTGAGTGGTAAAAGGCTTGAGTGGTGAGCACATCTTGAGGGTAAAAGCTGATATTTGTGTGAAACACGAGAGTGAGTGATATCTTTCGAGTGAAACACATAAGGGAGTGTTGTGAGGATATTTTTTTACTAACATTCTTTTGCAGGTTATAAATTATGAGTAACGAAGAAGAAACCGGTCATGGAACCCAAAATCTCCAAATGCAAGCTTTACTTGGAGACATGAGGAGGTTGGTTCGAGAAGAAATGGAAGGTGTACACGACCGTATTGATCAAGTTGAGCAACGAGTGCCTCAAGCTCAACCTCAACAACCAAATAGGCAGCCAAGGGTGCAAGAAGTTGTTGATGAACCCGACGTTCGAAGACAAAGGTATGGTGGAAACAACATCAAGATCAAAATTCTTCCATTTCAAGGAAAAAGTGACATAAAAGCTTATCTTGAGTGGGAAACGAAAATGGAAATGGTGTTCGAATATCAACAACTTGAAGAAGAAAGTAAAGTAAAGTTAGCGGTAGTGGATTTTTCATATTACGCCGTTACTTGGTGGGATCAACTTATCGTGAGTAGGAGGAGGAACCGGGAAAGGCCAATTGAAACATGGGATGAAATGAAGGCCATAATGAGAAAAAGGTTTGTTCTGAGTCACTATTATCGAAACTTATATAATAAACTCCAACGTCTCTCTCAAGGTTCAAAATCAGTTGATGAGTATTTCAAAGAAATGGAGATCGCTATGATAAGGGTGAATGTTGAAGAGGATCGGGAAGCTACAATGCCTCGATTCTTACACGGCCTCAATCCGGAGATAGCGGATGTGGTCGAAATGCACCAATACATAGAATTGGAAGATATGGTGCACCAAGCTCAAAAGGTGGAGGAACAGTTGAAGAGAAAAAGAGCTGTACGGAAAGGTTTTGGTGGAGCTTCTTCTAGTTCGTGGAAAGCACCTTACAGAAAGGAAGAACAATCATCGAAATTCAAAAGTGAGTCTTTCAAGTTTCCAAAATCTTCTTCTACTTCTACTATTTCTAAGGCCACTAACACTCTAGAAAAGACTCGAGATACTAAGTGCTTCAAATATCATGGGAATGGCCACATTGCTAGCCAATGCCCAAACAAGAGGGCTTTGATTATTAATGCCCACGGGGAGCTTGAGTCCGAGGATGAAAAAGAAGAAGTTGATGATAATTCAGTTGAAGAAGAAGAAGGAGAAGAGTAAGTTGCAGCCAAAGGTGATTTATTTATTGCAAGAAGGATACTAAGTGCTCAAACCAAGGAGGATGAAAACCAACGGGAGAATTTGTTCCATACCCGATGTTTGGTGAATGGTAAGGTTTGTAGCATAATCATCGATGGTAGAAGTTGTACAAATGCAACAAGTTGTGACATGGTAAAGAAGTTGGGGCTTACAACCGAAAAACACCCAAAACCCTATCGACTTCAATGGTTGAATGACCAAGGAGAGGTAAAGGTGAACCGTCGAGTAAGAATTCTTTTCACAATTGGCAAGTATGAGGATGATGTCCTTTGTGACGTGGTTCCAATACAAGCATGCCATATGCTACTTGGCCGACCTTGGCAATTCGACAAATGGGCAAAGCACGATGGATACTCAAATAGGTATTCTTTCACTTTCAACAAGGTTCCTATCACTCTCGTTCCTTTAAAACCTCAAGAAGCTTTAGAAGATCAAATAACGCTCCAACAATCATATGAGAGAGAGGGAAAAGAAAAAGAGTGACAAGCACAAAAAGAGCGATAAACACATTTGTGAGGAAAAAAGTGAGAATTTAGAGAGAAAAGGGTGCTTTTTGGCAAGTAAAAGAGAACTGAGGAGAGCTTTGATTTCAAAACAGCCCCTTTTGGTACTTTTGTACAAGGAGGCTCTTTTATCAACTCAAGAATTAGTCGGAACACTTCCGAGCAATATTCTCTCTCTTTTGCAGGTTTACGATGATCATTTCCTCGATGAAACACCGAAAGGATTGCCACCCCTTTGAGGAATAGAACATCAAATTGACTTTGTTCTGGGACCGTAAATTCCAAACCGACCAGCTTATCGGACAAATCCAGAGGAAACAAAGGAGTTGGAAAAACAAGTGGCTGAACTTTTGGAGAAAGAATATGTTCGAGAAAGCTTAAGTCCTTATATGGTACCGGTATTGTTAGTGCCAAAGAAGGATGGCACTTGGAGAATGTGTGTTGATTGTCGGGCAGTGAACAACATAACGGTAAAGTATCGTCACCCCATTCCTCATCTTGATGATATGCTAGATGAATTGTATGGTGCTTCCTTATTTTCTAAAATAGATCTCAAAAGTGGGTACCATCAAATACGCATGAAGGAGGGGGATGAATGGAAAACTGCATTCAAGACCAAACATGGACTCTACGAATGGTTAATAATGCCTTTTGGGCTTTCAAACACCCCTAACACTTTTATGAGGTTGATGAATCATGTATTACGACCATTCATTGGTAAGTTTGTGGTAGTTTATTTTAATGATATTTTGATCTACAACAAAAATCTCTATGAGCATGAGGAGCATCTTAAATCTGTTTTGGATGTTCTTAGAAAAGAAAGACTATTTGCTAATCTTAAGAAATGTACCATTTGCATGGATAGGCTTGTTTTTCTTGGTTTTTTTATGAGTGCATCAGGAATTGAAGTGGATAAAGAGAAGATTAAAGCTATACGGGATTGGCCTACACCAAAGACCGTGAGCCAAGTAAGGAGCTTCCATGGCTTGGCAAGCTTCTATAATCGATTTGTGAGGGACTTTAGTATGCTGGCAGCACCATTGACGGAAGTTATTAGGAAAAATGTACCATTTAAGTGGGAAAAGGAGCAAGAAAGAGCTTTTAGATTGATTAAAGAAAAATTGACTAACGCTCCTTTACTAATGTTGCCAAATTTTGACAAAACTTTTGAAATTGAATGTGATGCCTCAGGAGTAGGAACTGGAGCGGTTTTGATGCAAGGAGGAAAGCCACTTGCATATTTCAGTGAGAAATTGGGTGGAGCTGCTCTAAATTATCCAACCTATGATAAGGAAATGTACGCTTTGGTGAGGGCATTGCAAACGTGGCAGCACTACCTTTGGCTAAAAGAGTTCATCATCCACAACGATCATGAATCGTTAAAATATGTGAGGGGGCAACAAAAGCTGAACAGGCATCATGCAAAGTGGGTCGAGTTTATCGAAATGTTTCCATACTTTGTCAAATACAAGAAAGGTAAGAAAAATGTGGTTGCAAATGCATTATTGAGAAGGTATGTTCTATTATCCATTTTAGATACCAAATTGCTTGGATTTACATTCATTCGTGATTTGTATGAAAATGATGTTGAATTTGCTGAAATTTACAAAGCATGTAACAAGATTGCATTCAGTAAGTTCTACAAGCATGATGGCTATCTTTTTAAAGAAAATAGGCTTTGTATACCTGTGAGTTCATTGAGGGAATTGTTTGTGAGAGAAACTCATAGTGGGGGCTTAATGGGGCATTTTGGGGTAGATAAAACATTGGCTATTTTGCATGATCATTTCTATTGGCCACACATGAAACATGATGTTCAAAAGATTTGTGCTAATTATGTGACATGTATGCAAGCTAAATCGAAGGTTAAACCCCATGGTTTATATACACCTCTTCTGATACCTTCGGAACCTTGGACCCATATTTCAATGGACTTCGTGCTTGGTTTGCCAAGAACCAAGAAAGGTAAAGACTCTATCTTTGTAGTGGTTGATAGGTTCTAAAAAATGGCTCATTTCATTGCATGTTATAAAACTGATGATGCATCGCATATAGCTGAGTTGTTCTTTAGGGAGATTTTCCGATTACATGGCATGCCAAAAACCATTGTTTCGGATAGAGACACTAAATTTCTGAGTTATTTTTGGAAAACATTGTGGGGAAAGCTAGGGACAAAATTGGTGTTTTCAACAACATGTCACCCACAAACTGATGGC
Source organism: Caryopteris x clandonensis (assembly GCA_028749325.2). Taxonomy (NCBI): domain Eukaryota; kingdom Viridiplantae; phylum Streptophyta; class Magnoliopsida; order Lamiales; family Lamiaceae; genus Caryopteris; species Caryopteris x clandonensis. Next base: position 1,031,138 of record JAPYKT020000021.1, read on the forward strand.
CAAACTGAGGTAGTAAATATGATATTGTCTACTTTGCTTAGGGCCATAATAAAAATTTGAGGACTTGGGAAGATTTTTTGCCACATATAGAGTTTGCATACAATCGGAGTACACATTCTACTACTAATTATACTCCTTTTGAAATCGTTTATGGGTTTAATCCTTTATCACCATTAGATTTGACCCCTCTTCCTTTAAGTGTGCAACCTAGTATGGATGGTAAGAAAAAGGCTGAAGTTGTAAAACAAATCCATGAGAAGGCCCGAATCAACATTGAGAAGAAAACATAACAATATGTCCAAAATGCCAATAAGGGTCGTAAGAAAGTTGTTTTTTGAGCAGGAGATTGGGTTTGGTTGCATTTGAGGAAGGAACGATTTCCAGAAAAGAGGAAGTCCAAACTAATGACAATAGGAGATGGTCCATTTCAAGTTTTAGAGCGTATAAATGACAATGATTATAAGCTAGATCTTCCAGGTGAGTATAATGTTAGTGCTAGCTTTAACGTTACTGATTTGTCTCCATTTGACTTTGAACCAGATTTGAGGACAAATCCTTTTCAACAAGGGAGAATGATGCAAACAAGGTCATGGATGTAATTCAAGCAAAGGTGAAGGACCAAAACATAGATGGAATATACTCTCTACCTCATGGACCTATCACTCGAGCACGAGCCAAAAGATTCAAGGAAGCATTGGCCCAATTGTGTGTTCGGTCAGCCCATGTAGGTGATCCAATGGCAGCCCAAAATTTAGTCCAACATTGTGAGACATTTCAGGCCAAAGTAAAGGCCAAATTAGTGACCCAATTGATGGCCAATCACACACACTTTGAAAGAGCTGAAGTGGAGAATGTAACAGCCCAATCATGAACGTTTTTGAAGAGTTACAATGGAGAATGTAACAGCCCGGTGATGTACATGGCTCAAATGTAGGGTAGGTTCATTGTTTAATTGTAGACATCAAGTTTAAAGTCAAAATTCATGTTTTAATGTAGAATTGAATGTAATTAATGTGTTTTAAACATGTTAAACCTAGCCATGTAGTATAAATAGGGATGAAACTCTATTGTAAGGATATCATATCATATATTCAAGATTTCAACTTTCAGAATATTTTCTGAGTTTTCTTTGTTCTTTAGAGAACTTCTAGGACTTATTAAGTATAAGCTTATGGCATTCTAGTATATAGTCATATCACTTCAAGTGTGGCGACCAACCATCTTAGAAACTTAGTTTGTTTAATTCTCAATTCCGAGTGATTAGAAGGGCTAGGTTCCGACTTACTTAACCTTGTTCTTCAAGGGTTCCGATCAGAGTGTAAAGGTTGTTTCGGTTAGAATCGAAGGTTGTCTATCTCGTTTGCACATGGATTGCACTTTTGATTGTCTTCCATTTATAGTGTAGGGGGATCGGACGAAGTTCTTCTCGGATTCCTGTAGAATATGGTCTATGACAGAGGAATATGACATGAGGATCTTCATCATCCTAATATTCATTTTGGAGCACTTGTATCCATTCTTCCAAAGTTGCATACTATAGCAGGAATGACCACCAGAGGGTAGAGTCGTTTTTAGTATCTTAGAAAAAGATAAGTGTATCCCACATTGAGAACTCAATCGGATGAAAGTATAAGGTGGACAAACACCATAGGTACCATAAACCATTGAAGGTGAGATCTTTAGAAAGAGCAACATGTATTATGCCCAAGAATGGTTTTTGGAGATGATAACAGCTTGTTCCCCCTGGATTCCTTTTTCAGAAATATATTTTGATAGATATCGAACCAAATTTGCAGTTGCATGTTGTTGGATAACTCCAAGAGTTTTGAAAGGCTCATCACGAGGAGAAAATGATAAATCAGGATTGATAAGATGGATGGGAGCTTGTCTCCAAAAACAAGGATAACGAGCAACACCTTGGTAGATGATATGAGTTGAAGTTGAAATTGTCTGGAGAGATAATCAGGCACAACATTGTCCTTGTCCTTTATGTGTTGGACTTCAAACTGGTATTTTGAAAATCAGTCTTTGAGTTTGAGTAGCTATTTTTCTGGGACTCCTTTATTCTTGAGCTCCATAATCGCTAGGAAGGATGTATTATCCAGTTGAATATTGAAATTGTATCCCACCAGATGGAATTCAAATTTTTTAATTCCATATTTGAAAGCTAATATCTCTTTTTAGACAGCATGATAATATGCTTCAGATTCTTTGAATAAGCCACTGGCATGTCCACAATAATGAAGTTTCCCACCTTCGTTTTCTAATAAGATAGCTCCCTAATAATCGTCAAAGTCATCTGTTTGTAAGATCTGTTTGCCACCTCCAGGAATTCTCAAGGGTGAGAGCTTTTGACACACTTCTTTAAGATGTTTGACAGCTGCAGTTTCGTCGACATCCCAAGGGGGTGGACTTTTTCTTAGAAGCTTTGACAATTTGCTTGTATAGGCTGAACATTTGGGGACAAAATCTTTAAGATAGTTGACGATTCCAAGGAACTGTTGAACCTGTTTAATAGATAAATGCTTATCCGGGAACTTAAGTAGTTCTTGGGATAGGTGTGATCCTGGTTCATACTCCCCATCCTCAATCTTCATGCCCAGAAAATCAATAGATTTTTGCTTGATCACACTTTTCTTTTGGGATAGCATAATACCATATTTTTGTACCAAGTCTATGAACATGTTGAGAAGTTGTTCATGTTCCTCTATATTATTAGAATATAAGAGGATATCATCTATGTAGATAGGGTTCTATTTCGTATGGGTTTGAAGATTTTCATCATGGTCATTTGAAAAAGGGATGGTGCAACTTTAAGACCAAATGGCAGACCTGTCCATTGGTATTGAGTTGTGGGTAGGCAAAAAACTATTTTATACCTGTCATCTGGGTGTAAAACCACTTCGTAAAAACCAAATTTACGGTCAAATTTGGAAAAGATTTGGCCTTCTGTGAGGTAAGAGAACATGACTTTTGTCCTGGGCAAAGAGAATTTATCATCTAGCAAGTAATAGTTGAGAGGTTTGTAATCAATGACTAACCTCTTCTTTCCTCAAAATTTGTATGCTCTCTTATTGACATTAAAAGCTAGGAAAGCCGAGTTTGAGTTGGTGGCTTCAAATAGGCACAAGGATAATAGCTTGCTGCATTCTTGTCGGGCCAAATTCAGCTCTTCAGGTCTCAGGCTAGGATGCGTGGCTTTAGTGGCATTAATATCCTCATTCTTCTTAAAAGGAAGTCGAACATAGAATTATGATTTCTTCGAAAGTGGATGAGGATTGGTGAAGTCTGCATGTGACTCGACATAATAATTTTTCAATCTTTTGATAAGTGGATCAGGTTCTAATACCTACTTACTGTGAAAAACTTTTATGTTGGTGTGAATGGTAGGAATGTCCTCTTATATTTGACTCAATGGGAAAATATTTGTAGCTTCTGAGCTTTGAAGAAGACATCAAATTCCATTAATAAATCATGTCCGTGAAGTTTGTTCCGATGACTTTGATCTAGATAACACAATCTGGAAGGATTTGAATTGCAATTGGTTGTTTAGAGATCAAGGCAATATGAAAGGTTTGTCGATCTGCAGCAAAGAAATATTCATGATGAGATTCCCATGCTTCGTCTGGAAGGATGTCTGGGTTCATCATAGTTTTTGTGCTCCTGTATGAAGGACTCCGATCACTTTGATAGGCCTCTCATACTTTGACTGAAGCACCTTGACTTTAAGATGAGGTGATGGCATCCCTTCTTGTATGATCATGTTGGTTTTCAGCATTGGAGGTTGGTTCATCATAAGAATGGGGACATTCTTTTCTAAACTTCTTCATCAAATGTCTCATGAAGGACAAAGGCTGTATCAGAATCCCAACCATCTTATTCTGAATAGAGAGATTCTATGTCTGCTTCATCAACATCTGCTTCATGATAGTGAAAGGTCTGTATGCTAGCTTAGCCTCATTTCCCTTTCTTCGTAGGGCAGGTTTTTGCGAAATGCCCTTTTTGTCCACATAGATAACATCTGTCAGTGGACTTCTTTCTGAATGGCTTCCTTCAGAAAAACCTGTATGTTTGGTTTTTCTTTTTTCTTCTGAGGCTTTCTCATAACATTTTATTTCAAGGTAGGATTTATCACATACCTTTTTAGAAATCTTCCGTCTCTCCATCATTTCTATAAATAGATTTTGTTGCTCATAGAGTTTCTCCAGATCAGCCAAGCAGGTTTGATGGATTTGTCCCATGCTGATTTGGGCCATGTCTTTCGTCATCGCTTGAAACATCCTCGCCATATTAATATGTAGTATATATTATATATGTTTTACATATTATTATATAATATAATATTATTAGATTAATTATATTATAACATATTAATATTAATTATATATCAAATTACATAATTATAGTATATCATAATAAATATATAATAATTTATGATATTATTACTAATTATATAATATAGTTAATTAATATATATTATTATAAAATATAATAATATATGTATTAATATATGCCTACTATTATACATATATTAAGTATATTATAATATGTATACATATATATTATTCATATATAATTATATGTATATAATATATATTTATAATTATATATATATTATGTATTATTTAATTATATATAATATATCTATTAATATGTATATATATGTATTATATACTATTACATAATATATATTATAATAGTTATATATAGTTATAACATATATTAATTATACAATATTATATATATATATTAATAGTGTATACATATTTATATAATTATTATATACTAATATCATATAATTAAAAATATATATAAATATACTATATATGGCTATATAAATATAATATAATTATATTATATATAATATGTTATATATATTATACATATATAAATATAATATATTATATAATATAATATTAATGTATAATAATGATTGTATATAATATTACTATATAATATATACATATTATAATATAACTATAAAGTATAATATATTTTATATTATAATTATATTATATATAATATTAATTTATATTATATACTTAATAATACATATATAATAATATTATTATATTATATTATCATAATTATATTAATATATTATAACACTATTATTATAATATATATAAATAATTAATATAATATAGTTTATATTCAATTATAATTATGTGTACCTATAATATATTATTATAATAGTGTTATATTATATATACATATTCTATAATATACATATTAATGTATATATGTATATTATATATTATAATGTTATATATTATATGTATGTATATAATTATGTATATTATAATAAAGTATAATATATTGCATATTATATATAATTATAATAAATATATAATTATATTATATATATTTAATAACTATTATTAACTATATAACATTAATTATATGTATATTATATATATATATATTTATATTATATAATTAGTATAATATAAATATATATTTACTAATATGTATATATTATATAATATGTACATTATATACTATTATATATGATATACATTAATATATTAATAAATATATCTATATTATAAATTATAATATTATTATATAACATAATACAATAATTAACAATACTATTAATATATATAATATTATAATCATGTATATAATTATAATATGTATAATATTATAATATACTATATATATCAATATATAATAATTGCATAATTAATATGTACTATTTATAATTAATAATATGTACATATAATTATATAAGTATTAATAGTACAATGTATATTATATACATAACATATAAATATTATAATTGATTAATATGATATATAATTAATATACATAACATAAATATTATATAATATATTAATAATACATATTAATTATATATGTATAATTAATTAATGTAGTATTAATACATATTATTATCCTATATATTATTTATAATATAATATTGATATTAATTATACATTATATTAATATACATACATTAATATATATTCATATACATATATATTATATATGTTATATTATTATATTATAATAATATTAAGTATACTATAATGTATACTATATTAATATAATAGTATTATCTATTAATATATCATATTAATAATATATATTAATAGTTATTAATTAATTATATGTTAATATACATTATACACAATATATACATATAATTATATTTATTATATTTTATTTATAAATTATAATACCATATATATTATTATAACATATTATATATATACATTATATGTTAATAGTATATATATTAAGTATATATCAATATATTATATATTATACATATTAATATAGTATAATTATAACACATCTTAATAATAGATTAAAAATATAATTAATAATCTTATTAAAAATTATTATATATTTATTATAAATTATACATATATTAATTAATACTATTAATATACAATAATATAATTTATATAAATTTTACTATTATAATATACTATTAACTATTAATATATAATTCATTATATTAATTATACATATGTTTACATATAATTTATAGTATATTATGTACATAATTACATATACACATATATAATTATATGATTATATCAATTATTTATTAGAATTTATAACATTATATATTAATTATTATAACTATATTTATATGAATATGTATAATCTTATATTTATTATATGTATGTATATATATAATACTAATAGGTTATAATATATTATAATATGTATAGTATATTATATAATATAATTAATTATAGTATATAGTATATTATTACATAAATAATAATTTATTAGTATTGTAAATATATTTTTATAATAGCAATTATATTATAATTAATATATATAATATATTCATGTGTATTATATATTATAAATATTATATATAGTATCTATAAATTAATTCATAATACATTAAAATTCTTCATAATATTATATACTATACTATATTTTATACAATATACTTATATATTATATAATATATATTATATATTTAATATGTTATATTATATACTACATATATCATATTTATAATATATATTATAATTAATCAAATATATAGCATATATTAATAATAATAAATGTGATTATAATAACATATACAATATTAATAATATATCATAATAGTATATGTTATTATATTATATGTATATTATATAATTATATATGTATAAATATAATACATTATTAATATTACAATATATTATAATAGTATATATATAAATTATAATATTATAATTAATACATAATATATAATTAATACATATATATAGACATACATAATATTATGTATAATATATTATACATATATATGTACATATAATTAATATTTATACATATGTTATAATTATATATATTATCTATAGTACTTAAATATATATATATTATGTATTATTAATATATATATATATATATATACTATTATAACATACTATTATAATGTATATCATATACTATTATACTATATATAATAATAGTATATATTTAATTATAATATTTATATACATACTATGTATAAATAATATATAATATATATTTAATAATTATGTATGTATTAATAATGTATTTTATATATATTAATAAAATATATTATAATACATATAATATATATAATAATATATATAGTTATATTATATAATGTACTATAATATATTATATTTACTATTATGATATATTATGTATATAATTATAAATATACTATATTATAACAAATAATACTATTATATAATACTATTATATACATATTACATGTATGTTATATATATTAATTTATAATATATGTATTAATAGTATACATATTATATAATTAATATAATAATTATTTTGTTATATATTAATTATATATGATAGTATTATACATTACAAATAAATATGTATACATATATATACACATATATATAATATTATAATACAAAATAAATTATACTATATACATAAAAATTATAATTATTTAATACATATAATTATATTATTAAGCATATACACATAATATTATATATGTCTCTATATAATATTATATAATTATAATACATATATTATAATTATATATGTGTAATACATAGTGATGTTATATAATTATATAATATTATATATTAATATTAATAATATAATATATGTAGTATATATTATACATAGTATATAATAATAATAATAATAATAATAAAATATATAATAATAATAATATATATAATACTATATATTAATATACTGTATTCTAATATATAATAATTATATAAATATTATATTAAAATGTATATATGTAAACACATATTAATATATAATACATATAATAATTACTAATATATGTAATATCTTATTAATTATATTTTGTATAATACTAATGTTGTATATCTGTATAATAATATATTAATTATATATACATATATTTAAATTATATTATACATAATTATATTAATAATATATTATAATATATAATATGTATTTACTATATACTATATAATATTATAATATTAATCAAAACATTCTCCGACGGACAAGACGAGAGCAACCTGGCTCTGATAACAAGCTAGCACGGGAGCTATACTCGTTCACACACTTAGAGGACTATGGCCACCATGTATTTAAACTGCCTTAAGCAGGTTGACTCTGAACTTCCACTCCTTCTTCGGCACTCTTAGCCTAATCGAGCAAAGCTAAGATCCACCAAATAAAAGTAATTGGAAATATGGATTGTGATCTTCGTGTGAACTATGGGGACCGTTACTCTTTTCTAGGTTATAACAAATTTCTGATATACAAGATCCTCATAAGAAGCGAGATAATAAGATGGAGAATATGATGAGTCATGGACTGACTTAAGGGCTTTGGAGAAGACAACTAAGAACTTAGAAACTCATAAGTATGGAAAATGGAGTGTTTATTTATTTTCGTGTGTTTTACAATTGACTCAACTCCCCTATTTATAGAGTTTCGGGAGTGAAGAGTCATGAAGCCTTACAGAGTGGCAACCTTCATCAACTGACTCCTCACTTTAAGAAGGTTGCGCATGTAGCACATGTCATGCTAGGTTGCATGCAAGACACTTATCTCAAAGATACCTAACCAGATGAGATGTCATGTTTAGGAAAGTACACAACTACCCTTATAACATGGGTATTATATTATTTTAAAAATAAAACGTGGCTTTAAGTACACCTCACTAGATGAGATGTCATGCCTAGGAAAATACAAGACTACCCTTATTATATGGCTATTTATTACAAGGTTTAAATTTATGATTGAACTTGTCTTGGGTTGAACTCGGATTCATACTCAAACTCTTGATCTTGACTAGTTGCAGGTTGCTTTGATCTAGATTCTTCAGTGATAGAGTTGACTACGAACGAGGTATAAGTAAGTCATTCAGTATCTTCATGTGGATGGCTTTTATTGGCAAAACCTAGATGGACATAAATTTCTCAGCACTCTTCCTTGTTATATTGGATTTGACCCTTGATTGTCGTCCATTTATAATGTAGGGGGACTGAACGAAGTTCTTCTTGGATTCCTGTAGAATATGGCTTTTGACAGAGAAATATGATATGAGGGTCATTATCATCCTAATATTCATTTTGGAGCACTTGTATCCATTCGTCCACAGTTGCATACCATAGCATGAATGACCACTAGAGGGTAGAGTTGTTTTCAGTATCTTGGAAAAAGATGAGTGTATCCCATACTGAGAACTCAATCGGATAAAAGTATAAGGTGGACAAACACCACAGGTACCATAAACCATTGAATGTGAGATATTTGGAAAGAGCAACATGTATTATGCCCAATAATGGTTTCTGGAGATGATAGCAAGCTTGTTCCTCTTGGATTCCTTCTTCAGAAATATATTTTGATAGATATCGAACCAAATTTGCAGTTGCATGTTGTTAGATATCTCCAAGAGTTTTGAAAGGCTCATCACGAGGAGAAAATGATAAATCAGGATTGATAAGATGGATGGGAGGTTGTCTCCAAAAACCGGTTTTGGAAGATATTATCTTCTTCGTTTCCCTGTCGTAAAGATGACAGACAACACCTTGGTAGATGATATAAGTTGTAGTTGAAATTGTCTGGAGAGATAATCAGGCACAACATTGCCCTTGCCCTTTATGTGTTGGACTTCAAACTGGTATTTTGAAAGCCAGTCTTTGAGTCTGAGTAACTGTTTTTCTGGGACTCCTTTATTCTTGAACTCCATAATCACTGCGAAGGATGTATTATCTAGATGGACAATGAAATTGTATCCTACCAGATGGAATTCGAATTTTTTAATTCCATATTTGACAGCTAATATCTCCTTGTAGACAATATGATAATAAGCTTTAGATTCTTTGAATTGGCCGCTGGCACGTCCACAATAATTAAGTTTCCCACCTTCATTTTCTAATAAGATAGCTTCCCAATAATCATCACTGGCATCTGACAATTTGCTTGTATAGGCTGAACATTTGGGGATAAAATCTTTATTGTAGTTGACGATTCCAATGAAATGTTGAACTTGTTTAATAGATAAATGTTTATCTAGGAACTTAAGTAGTTCTTGGGATAGGTGAGATCCTGGTTCATGCTCCCCATCCTCAATCTTCATGCCCAGAAAATCAATAGATTTTTGCTTGATCAACCATATTTTTATACCAAGTTTATAAACATGTTGAGAATTTGTTCATGTTCCTCTATATTATTAAAATATAAGAGGATACCATCTATGTAGGCAAGGGTGCTGTTTAGTATGGATTCAAAGATTTTCATCATGGTCTTTTGGAAAAAGGATGGTGCAACTTTGAGACCAAATAGCAGAACAGTCAATTGGTATTGAGTTGTGGGTAGGCAAAAAGCTGTTTAATAACTTTCATCTAGGTGTAAACCCACTTGCCAGAAACCAGATTTAAGGTCAAATTTGGAAAAGATTTTAGCTTCTGAGAGGTAAGAGAACATGACTTTTGTCCTGGGCAAAGGGAATTTATCATCAACCAAGTAATAGTCCTGGGCAAAGGGAATTTATCATCAACCAAGTAATACGTGGCTTTAGTGGCATTAATATCCTCATTCTTCTTAAAAGAAAGTTGAAGATAGAATTCTGAGTTCTTCCAAAGTGGATGAGGATTGGTGAAGTCTGCATGATACTCGACATAATATTTTTTCAATCTTTTGATAAGTGGATCAGGTTCTAGTATCTCCTTTACTGTGAACAACTTTTGTGTTGGTATGAATGGTAGGAATGTCCTCTTATATTTGACTCCATGGGAAAATATTTGTAGCTTCTGAGCTTTGAGGAAGACATCAAAGCCCATTAATAAATCATGTCTGTGAAGTTTGCTTCCGATGACTTTGATCCAGACAATACAGTCTGGAAAGATTTGAATTCTGATTGATTATTTAGATATCAAGGCAATATGAAAGGTTTGGCCATCTGTAGCAAATAAATATTCACAATGAGATTCCCAAGCTTTGTTTGGAAGGATGTCTGGGTTCATCATAGTTTTTCATGCTCCTATATCAAGGACTTCGATCACTTTGATAGACTAGTCATACTTTGACTGAAGCACCTTGACTTCAAGATGAGGTGATGGCATCCCTTCTTGTATGATCATATTGGTTTTAAGCATTGGAGGTTAGTTCATCATAAGATTGGGGACATTCTCTTCTAAATCTTCTTCATCAGATGTCTCATGAAGGACGAAGGTTATATAAGAATCCCGGCCATCTTGTACTGAATAGAGAGATTCTAGGTCTGCTTCATCAACATTTGCGTCATGATAGTGAAAGGTCTGTGATGCTAGCTTAGCCGCTTTCCCTTTCTTTGTAGAGCAGGTTATTGCAAAATGCCATTTTCGTCCACATAGATAACATCTTTCAGTGGACATCTTTCTAAATGACTTTCTTCTGAAAAACCTTTACGTTTAGTTTTTCTTTATTCTTCTGAGCTTTTGCTTATCTTTTTCTTTATCATTTTTGGAACAATGACATGCTTTCTCATGACATTTTATTTCAATGCAGGATTTATCACATACCTTTTTAGGAATCTTCCGTCTCTCCATCATTTCTTTAAAAAGATTTTGTTGGTCACAGAGTTTCTCAAGAGCAGCCAAGCAGGTTTGATGGATTTATCCCATGCTGATTTGGGCCATGTCTTTCTTCTTGGCTTGAAACATCCTCTCCATTTCTAGTTGTAGCTCTTGTGTTAAAGAGGCAATGTAGACATTATTCAGATTGGGATCATTATAGCCATTCAAAATGTAGAATCATTCAGATATTCGTTTGAAATGTCTGTCCAGATCCTTTTTCAATAGCAAGCAGCACCTCATAGAGAAGTATTCTTGAGACACAACCTTGATGTACAAAGAAATATCACCGATAAATTCTCTATGTATCTCACCAAGTACGTCAGCTAGTGTTGGTGCATCGATCAATTGTAATTCTTGTATTCTCTAAGGCTCAAGAACCATTCTCTTTGGACACCAAGAAACCTTGATTTGAATTCCTTGAGAACTGTTCTTAAATCTGGTCCTTCTCTTATTTAGCTGATTATCTATCCAGGCTGATAGTATATGCATCATTTCTCTTCGCTATTGAATAGGTACATCATCAAATGAAAATCAAGGACCAATGGAGGGTTTAGTACCTTGCTTTTCAGTAGAATGTGTCACATATGGTCTGTTAGTAGTATATTATATATAAAATATTATGTGTAATTAATTATACATATATATGTATAATATATTATACATATATATGTACATATAATTAATATTTATACATATGTTAAGAATTATATATATTAATTTTAGTATTTAAATATATATTATGTATTATTAATATATATATAGTATTATAACATACTATTATAATGTATATAATATACTATTGTACTATATATATTAATAGTATATATTTAATTATAATATTAATATACATACTATGTATATATAATATATAATATATATTTAATAATTATGTATGTATTGATAATTATTAATAATGTATTATATATTAATAAAATATATCAAAATACATATAATATATTAATATTTAATAATATATATAGCTGTATTATATAGTATACTATAATATACTATATTTACTATTATCATTTATTAAGTATAATTATAAATATACTATATTATAACATATAATACTATTTTATAATACTATTATATACATATTATAATTATTAATATACAGATATATATTAATATGTTATATAGGTATTATACATGTATTATATGTATATTAAGAATATAATATATAATGTATAATATAAAAATGAATAATATACTATATGTTATAGGGTTATTATAATATTACATGTATATAATTAATAATATAATTATATATATTAGATATTATACATATATATATTAATAAATTATATATGATTTACTATTACATAATAATACTATATATACATATTATATGTATAATATATATATTAATAAATAATATACGTATTATATTATACATATTATATAATTAATATAATAATTATATTAATTATATAATAATTTTATATGATAGTATTATACATTATAAATTAATGTGTATACAATATATACACATATATATAATATTATAATACTATATAAGTTAAACTATATACATATAAATTATAAATATTTAATACATATAATTATATTATTAATTATGTATATGTTATGTTATAATAACCCTATAATATATAGTATATTATTCTATATTTTATTATACATTATATATATTATATTATTAATATACATATAATACAAGTAATATAATATATGTATCTATATAATATTATATAATTATGATACATATATTATAATTGTATATGTATAATACATATTCATGTTATATAATTATATAATATTATATATTAATTTTAATAATATAATATATATAGTATATATTATATATAGTATATAATAATATAATATAATATAATATTAATATATATATAATACTAGATATTAATATATTATATTATAATATATACTAATTATATAAATATTATATTAATATGTATATATGTAAATACATAATACATAGTACATATATAATTACTATTATATGTAATATATATTATTAATTATATTTTGAATAATTCTAATATTATATATATGTATAATAGTATATTAATTATATATACATATATTTATAATTATATTATACATAATTATATTAATAATATAATATTGATTATAATACATTATACATATTATTATAATATATGTATTATAACATATATTAAGTATATAATATTAATAACTATTATATATACGTAATATATATTATATACTATATAACTATTATATATAATTTATATATATTAATACATATATTATAATATAATATATGTTATATTTTTATAATAATATATAATAGTTTATGTATAATATAGTATAATTATGTATAATACTATATATTATAATATGTTATATTATGATATATTACAACATATAATATGTATATACTATATAGTATATAATATTATAATATTAATCAAAATATTCTTCGGCCGATATGACGAGAGCAACCTGGCCCTGACACCAAGTTAGCACGGTAAGCCTTACTTGTTCACACCCTTAGAGTACCATGACCACCATGTATTCAAACTGCCTTGAGTAGGTTGACTCTGAACTTCCACTCCTTCTTTGGCACTCTTAGCCTTATCCAGCAAAGCTTAGATCCACCAAGTAAAAGCAATTGAAATCATGGATTGTGATCTTTGTGTGAACTATAGAGACCATTACTCTTTTTTAGGTTATAGCATATTTTTGATATACAAGATCCTCATAATAGGCGAGTATAGAGCATACTTTATACTATAAGGATAATAAGATGGAGAATATGATGAGCCATAGACTTGCTTAAGGGCTCTGGAGAAGACAACTAAGAACTTAGAAACTCATAAGTATGGAAAATGGAGTGTTTTTTTTATTTTCGTGTGTTTTACAATTGACTCAACTCCCCTATTTATAGAGTTTCTATAAATCCTAAGAGGTAAGAGAACATTACTTTTGTCCTGGGCAAAGGGAATTTATCATAGAACAAGTAATAGTTGAGAGGTTTGTAATCAATTACTAACATCTTCTTTCCTCGAACTTGTTCTACTCTCTTATTGACATAAAAAGTTGGGCAAGCCCTATTTAAGTTGGTTGCTTCAATTAGGCCCAAGGATAATAGCTCGCTGCATTCTTGTCAGGCAAATTCAGCTCTTCTGGTGTCGTGCCAGGATGTATGGCTTTAGTGGCGTTAGTATCCTCATTCTTCTTAAAAGGAAGTCGAACATAGAATTTTGAGTTCTTCCAAAGTGGATGAGGATTGTTGAAGTCTGCATGTGACTCGACATAACTTATTTTCAATCTTTTGATAAGTGGATCAGGTTCTGGTATCTCTTTTACTATGAACAACTTTTTGTGTTGGTGTGAATGGTAGGAATGTCCTCTTGTATATGACTCCATGGGAAAATATTTGTAGCTTCTGAGCTTTGAAGAAGACATCAAAGCCCATTAATAAATCATGTCCATGAAGTTTGCTTCCGATGACTTTGATCCAGACAACACAGTCTGGAAGAATTTGAATTCTGACTGGTGGTTTAGATATCAAGGCAATATGAAAGGTTTGGCCATATACAACAAAGAAATATTCATGATGAGACTCCCAAGCTTCGTCTGGAAGGATGTCTGGGTTCATCACAGTTTTTTGTGCTCCTGTATCAAGGACTCTGATCACTTTGATAGGCCGGACATACTTTGACTGAAGCACCTTGACTTCAAGATGAGGTGATGGCATCCCTTCTTGTATGATCATGTTGGTTTTTAGCATTGGAGGTTATGGGGACATTCTTTTCTAAACCTCTTCATCAGATGTCTCATAAAGGACGAAGGTTGTATCAGAATCCCAGCCATCTTATTGTGAATAGAGAGATTCTATGTCTACTTCATCAACATCTGCTTTATGATAGTGAAAGGTTCGTGATGCTTTCCCTTTCTTCGTAGGGCAGGTTTTTGCGAAATGCCCTTTCTGTCCACATAGATAACATCTGTCAGTTGACTTCTTTTTGAATGGCTTCCTTCGAAAAAACTTGTATGTTTGGTTTATCTTTTTCCTTCTGAGCTTTTGCTTATCTTTTTCTTTATCTTCTTTTGGAACAATGGCATGCTTTCTTATGACATTTTATTTCAAGGTAGGATTTATCACATACCTTTTTTGGAATCTTCCATCTCTCCATCATTTCTTTAAAGAGATTTTGTTGCTCACAGAGTTTCTCCAGAGTGGCCAAACAGGTTTGATGGATTTGTCCCATGCTGATTTGGGCCATGTCTTTCTTCATGGCTTGAAACATCCTCACCATTTCTGGTTGTAGCTGTTGTGGTAAAGAGGCAAGGTAGACATTTTTCAAATTGGGATCATTATAGCCATTCAAAATGTAGAATCTTTTAGACATTTATTTGAAATACCTATCCAGATCCTTTTTCAATAGCGAGCAGCACCTCATAGAGAAGTATTCTTGAGACACAACCTTGGTGAACAAAGAAATCTCACCGATAAATTCTCTATGTATCTCACCAAGTACGTCAGCTGGCGTTGGTGCATCGATCAATTGTAATTGATGGTATTCTCCAAGGCTCAAGAATCATTCTCTTAGGACACAAAGGACTAATGGAAGGTTTAGTATCTTGCTTTTCAATAGGATGTGTCACATATGTTTTCTTAATAGTCTCTTGATCCGAGTCACCAGAAACATCAGCTATCTCTTCCTCTGTTCCACTTGATACTGGAAAGTTTTCAGTTAATTATGATGTATAGCTTTGACTTTCTTCCGGATCACTTTAGGATAGGCCATTAAAGTATCAATGGGTTTCTTTACCTTCAGCTTGTGATTGATAACCTTCTGCTTCTTTCTGTCTTGAAAGTAGTAAGGGTATACTAGAGATCATCCCAAAATGTTTGGCATACAGCAGGGGGTATAAAGGTTGAGCTTCTTTATACCTTATCTTCTTCGATCCTTGCAAGCTCCTTCTTGAGTTACCTAGAGTCTGCTTCTTTTGATGTGAACTCTAAGCCATACTGCTGATTTGTAATAAGGCTTATGAGTTCTCTATCTAACTGGTATCTTCCCAATGAGCCTCTGTTCCACTCTCAGAAGTTGGGTCTGCAAGTAACTCATTTGATTATATGAATTTTGAACCTTTTCGAGAACTTGAGTTACCTTGGAATCAATATTTTGTAGTGATTGATTTTGTGCCCGAGCATTTGTGGTCTGCCAATTGAGGACTTCCTCTCCTTGACTCAGAGGCTTTAAATGCCCACTTGCTTCTACTACAATACTCTGAATAAAAGGTCTTGAGGTTACCTTAGAAGTTTGATCCTCACATCTCTCTAGAGGAGGAAAATCTTCTTCGCGGCCTTTGAACATAAAACATGGTTGAGGAGCTCGGGAATTCGGAGGTACTAGTAATCTTCATGTCTACATGAATAACCTTCTTGTGGAATTGATATTTTTGGTGGGGTGGATTAGCAGGGTCGTTGTATTTATTATCAGGGATCTTATAATAATTATTATAACATATGTATACATTATATAGTATATAATATATTAATATATGTTATATTTATATAATATATATAATACTGTATATATTATAATATACTATAATACGTATAATTAATTATATTATATATGATACTAATACTATTTATATATTAATATCATAATACATATTATTAATATATTATATTAATATATATAATATATAATATTATTAATATGTAATATAATATATTATATAATAATATACTATATTATATATTATATATTTATGAAATATGTAATTATATATTATAAATAATATATTATAGTATATTAATAATATTATATACATATATATATTATAAATATATTATATTAATATACGTATATGTATGCATATAATACAAATACTTATAATATATTATAATTAATATATATGTAGTATTATATGATAGTCATAATATGAATTACTAATTAATTTAATAATGTATAATGTAATATATTATAATTATGTTTATTAATTATAAAATATACATATAATATATAATATTATATATCATATTATAATATTAATATTATAATAGTATCTTATAATAAATTAATATATTACATATTTATAAAATTCATAAGTCCAATCCAAGATAATAAGAAAGAGCGCCGAGAACTTTATGTCTATCAATGTTTTGCCAATAAAAGCCATCCACATGATAATACTAAAGGATTGTCAACCCTATCACTGAAGAATCCAAATCAAACCAACTTGGAACTAGTTAAGATCAAGAGTTCGAGTATGAAGCCGAGTTCAACCCAAGACAAGTTCAATCATAAATTTAAACCTTGTAATAAATACACATATAATAAGGGTAGTCTTGTATTTTCCTAGGCATGACATCTCATCTAGTGAGGTGTACTTAAAGCCACGTTTTATGTTTAAAATAATATAATACCCAAATTATAAGGATAGTTGTGTACTTTACTAAACATGACATCTCATCTAGTGAGGTATCTTTGAGATAAGTGTCTTGCATGCAATCTAGCATGACATGTCCACATGCAACATTCTTAAAGTGAGGAGTCATTTGATGAAAGTTGCCACTCTGACACGTGTCTTTGTAAGGGTTCATGACTCTTCACTCCCGTAATATTATATAATATTAATTATAACATTTATAAAATTAATATATATTAATACTATATAATAACATATATATAGTATACTATAAATTATAATAACATTATATATAATATTATACTATATTTATACATAATATTATACTATGTACATTATATACATATAATTATATATGTATAATACTATTATATTAACATATGAATCCTATATAATATTAGTATATATTAATATACATATTATTATAATATTATATGTTATACTATATATTAATATAAATATTATAACTATGTATTAATTATATAGTTATCATATATAAATATTATACATTAATACATATAATATAATATGTCAATAATATATTATATACAATTAATTTTATATACATATATACTATATTATTATAATATATACATATAATATAATAGTATATATACATGTATTAATATATTGTATATACTAATGTAATATTAATTAGTATATATAATATATTATGTTATAGAATACATTATAATATAATATAGTATGTATAATATTAATGGATATATGTTAATATATGTATTATATGTATATATTATATATAATATATATGCATATATACTAATATTAATACAGATATATAATATTAACTATACAGATAATAATATATGTAATATACTATTATAATATAGTATAATACATATATATTAATATATATTTATATATGTATAATATATAATATATTACTAATTATAATATATACATTATAATATTCCGTACTCTATAATAATTATATTTAATATGTACATAATAATTATAATATATACATAATATTAATATACTTAATAGTACTATATTATATACATATATTATAATTAATGTATTATAATATTATATACTATTAATTATATATTATTATATACATATTAATATATAATAATTAATAATAACATATAATATAATATATTAATAACATATAATATGTATATTATATATATTAATAAATAATATATGTATTAATAGTAAACACATTATATAATTAATATTATAATTATATTAATTATATAATAATTATATATGATAGTATTATACATTATAAATTTATATGTATACATATATATAATATTATAATACTATATAAATTATACTATATACATATAAATTATAATTATTAAATACATATAATTTTAGTATTAATTATATACATGTAATATTATAATAACCCTATAACATTAAGTATATTAGTCTATATTATATTATACTTTATATATTATATTATTAATATACATATAATACATGTAATATTATATATGTATCCATATAATATTCTATAATTATAATACATATATTAAAATTATATATGTATAATATATATCAATGTTATATAATTATCTAATATTATATATTAATTTTAATAATGTTATATATATATAGTATACATTCTATATAGTATATAATAATAATATAATATAATATTGATATATATATATAATACTATATATTAATATACTATATTAAAATATATAATAATTATATAAATATTATATTAATATGTATATATATACATACATATTAATATATAATACATATAATAATTACTATTATATGTAATATATATTATTAATTATATTTTGTATAATACTAATAATGTATATATGTATACTAGTATATTAATTATATATACATATATTATAATTATATTAATAGTATATTAATAATATAATATATATTATAATTATTACATATGTTATAATATATATAATAGTATACAATAGTATGTATATATATATATGTTAATATATATTATAGTATATAAATAAAATATTAATATAATAATATATGAACATCATATAATATTACATATTATAATATAGTATGTATAATTATAATAATTATAAATATATAGTATATTAAATATAATAGAATAGTATACATACTATTAATCATATATAATTTATTATAATATATATTATATACTATTAATATATAATATGTATATATTATAATATTAATAACATTATATTAATATGTACATACTATATATTATTATATATTAACATATAATTATATATAATACATAAATATATAATATTAATATATATATTGTTAATATATATTATATATAATATTATGTATACATATAATATACATATATTTTATACATATTATTTATTCTATTAATAATTATAATATATTAATTTTAATATGCATAATATACTATATTTTAATGTATATTATATAATTATTAATATATATATTATCAATAGTACATATATATAGTATAGTGTATATACATATTAATATTATATGTATATACATTATACTATAATATATATTAATAATTAATTATATTATATAATATATTATTACATATATAATAATTTATTAGTATTATAAATATATTATTATAATAATTATATAATAATATATTTAATTAATATATTACATATATATTATAATATAATAATAATATTAATTATAATTATTATAATATTATATATGTATATAATAGTATACATTATGGTGTACATATGTAGTATATATTAAGATAATAATATAATTATATATTATATTATTATATGTATATATTATATGTTTGTATATGCGTATAATATTATGTATATATTTATATAATTAATATTATATGTATTATAATATGGTATAATATATATTACATATATAATAATTATTATATTATATGTTACACTGTCAATATAATATTAATATGTATACAATATTAATAATAATATATTCATATATATAATATATATTAATATATAATTACAGTATATCATATGTATATTATATTATAATATACTAATATTAACTATACATATTATAATATAATAACACATACAATTAATCAATATATATATAATATATTATATAATATATGTATCATAATATAATTATTAATATAATATATAAATAATTATATTAATATTATATACATTATATATAAATATATATTCATAAATATAATATATAGTATATTATCTAAATTAATATAATAATATATAATACATATGTATTATATAATTATCGTATATAATGTATGCATATTAATATACTATTAATACATATATTATATATGTATATATTAATTAGTTATATACTATATGTAATATTATTAATATATACTAATTTTAATTATATGTATATATATTTATTAAGGTATAAATATATTAATAATATATATGTATAGTATAGTTATTATATATTAATATTATACATATAACATATATTATAATCTTATGTAATAATATTTGATAATTATCATATTATATATATTATGTAATAATGTTATATTCTGTACATAATTATTAATTATTATAATACATTATATAATATATGTAGATAATATTATAATATAATAATTGTATACTATAATAATAATATTATAATATAATTAATATATAATAGTTATTATAATAATTATTATATTAATACACTATATATTAATATGTATATATTATATAATAAGAATATAATCTATGTAATATATATTATAATTAAGTTATGGTATATATGTATATATTTATATTATAATATATATATATAATATAATATTAATACATAATATTATAATATATGTTATATGTATAATATTAATATTAATATAAAATAACTATACTATACATATATATTATTAAGAATATTTACACAGTATAATATTAATATATAATATTATATGTTATATGTTATTATTAATTATTATATATTAGTATGTATATAATATTAATTATTATATATTTGTATGTTATAAGTATATATTAATAATAATATATAATTAATAGTATATAATATTATAATACATTAATTATAAAATATGTATATAATATAATACTATTAATTATATTATTATTATGTATATATTAACTGACTCCTCACTTTAAGAAGGTTGCATGTAGGACATGTCATGCTAGGTTGCATGTAAGACACTTATCTCAAAGACACCTCACTAGATGAGATGTCATGTCTAGGAAAGTACATAACTATCCCTTATAACATAGGTATTATATTATTTTCAACTTAAAACGTGGCTTTTAGTACACCTCACTAGATGAGATGTCATGCCTAGGAAAATTACAAGAATATCCTTATTATATGGGTATTTATTGCAAGGTTTAAATTTATGATTGAACTTGTCTTGGGTCGAACTCAGGTCATACTCATACTCTTGATCTTGACTAGGTCCAAGTTAGTTTGGTCTGGATTCTTCAGTGATAAGGTTGACTATGAACGAGGTATAAATAAATCCTTCAGTATCTTATAGTCAGTAGCATCATAATATCTAAACAATTTTGAAAGATCAAATGAGTCCACAAGCATTTCATGTGACGATGCATTGAAGAATAGGATATTCGGATGCATGGAATATCTCTGAGCACTTGATGGAAATGGTGGTTGTTGATTTGTTGGTGGTATCTCTTGATTTGGGCAATAAATAGTTTGAATATCACCAATATCCACCAATTTAATTTTCAGATGATGGACAACAAATCAAAAACCCAGACGCCAAAAGATTACAAGATTCCTGAGCCAAAAGAATTGGCTATTTTTTCACCAAATTCTTCACTAACACCTTTTCCTCAAAATTCTCCTAGACTACCTTCAAACAATATTCGTAGTCCAAATAGGTTTTCCCCTCTTCAAAATCCTCCAGAAATCCCATTCAAATCAATCCTTGCTTCAGTTGCTCAAACACGACCAAAACCCACAAATACTGTTCTGCCAAATCAACCTCAAAATGAGGAACATAAATATGTTTCAAAGGCATGGACAGAAGAAATAGGGTTAACACCCTATATGGAATTTCTAAAAGAATTGCAGGCAAAGGATTATGTTAAACTCAGGTTTCCCACTTTTCAATTCTGGGAATCTAATGATTTTAACAAAACTCAAAAGTTTTATGAATTAATTCTTGTGGATACAAACTGAGTTGAGATTGTTCACAAGAAAAATGATAAAGACCAAATTATTTATTCAAAGTGTATCATAAAATAAGTTTTAAGTTTATCCCAATGGGGTAAATTTACTGATTCAAAATCCTTTCCTATTCGTTTCATTCCAAAACAATACAATTACATTGACTACAAAAATGCGTGGTATAGAACTTTCTATATCACACCAAATTACCATTCTTGGTTTTTCACATTTCATACTTCCTGCCAAACTAACTTCCCCATTTGGTTTTTTGAATGGTGGAAGAGGATGGGATCGGAAATAACCATCCTTCCTCCAAAAGTTCGTTAAGGGTTTGAAACCTTTGCTGAGCATTCAAACCTAAAAAATTACCAAAAAATGCTCATATTCCATACCGAATTCAAAGTACCATGGATTTGTTCATGGAACTTTAGTTTTGACAAAATTTATTCTGGTCCTTCACCCCTTTCAATCATCCGAGTCCATAAGGTCAAATGGTGGAATAAATTTCAACAAGAAATTTGTTCTATTGATGCAATCAAACATTTTATCAATACTGGTAACAAAATTAGATATAATCCAGAAACTGGAGAAACTTCTTCTTCTCCACAGAAACAAAAATCAAAAGGAAAAGAAAACGAAAAAACAAAAGAATCAAGTGTGGAAGACTTGTCTCCACAACAAAAACAATTTTTTGAGATGATTAAACAATTCCCGGATATGCAAAATCCATTTTATGATTTTATGTCTCAAAAGATTGGAAAATCTCAGTCATCAGAAGAATCAAATTCGGATCCACTTGGTGGTCCACTTGCTCAAGACCCATTTGATTTCTGATGAAATTCTCAAAGGTTGTAATAGATTAGGACACAAAATGTAATAGTATAGGTTTTTGCAATTATTCAAAAAGTAGAAGATAGGGATAAGTCATCACTCATTTTTTTTGAAAAACAAAGATGCTCTCAAGACTTTCAAAAGTTGCGGCTGAATGAAGACTCTCCTCAAAATTATTACAAAAGACAAAGATTGGAAGTGACTCCTCAGCAAATGAAGTTTGCCGACACTCAAAAAGCAGAGGACAAAATGAAGACAGAATGAAATTCAAATGAAGATGCAAATGTAGATGCAAATGTAATAGAAATGTAAATTTAGAATTTCTGTATAAATAGACATCAAATGTAAAGAGAAACTCACGCTTGAGTTTGCTCGCACCTTCTATATCTCTCTCAATCCCTCTAAAGCTACAGCTTCCATTGTAAAAACCCCTGCCTTGTTTAAGTTCAAGTTGTCTTCAAAATTTGTAAGTAATAAATTTTAATTTTCATATCATCTCTTATCTTCTACATTTCTCTCATAACTGCATATCATGTTAGCAGAATTTTTAACTGTTATTTACATAAATTTTAGAATTTACAAATCACTTTTTTATTATATGCTTAGAATCTCTTCTCCAAATATGTTGGAAAATGTTCAAGATTCTAATATAATAGAATTAATAAAAACTCCAATAAGAACACTGACATTACATCCTAACTCCTAATAATCCGCTTCCAACATATTTAAGAGAATCATCAATATGTGACCTGGGTTATTTTGGTATCAGAGCCAATTATAGTATAGAAGAAATACTATTTGATTTTAACATAAAATTCATAGCTGAATATACATTAGAAAAATTAATTATATTTATATTAAATTGGTATTCTTTATACTTGTAAGAATACTACGTTGGTAAGCGTAAGTCGGTTGGCAAGCCCACTGATATTAGGGTGTTCCACGCAGTGTTCCCATAGTCTTACTTGTAGAAGAGAATTTCAAGAAAATATAAATATAAGAGATAATTCTAATGGCAGTTCAGTTAAGAAATTTATTCAGATCAAATAGTAGATCTAATTCTATTAGTGGTTCCAACACCAATAGAAATGAAAATATAATACAAAGTAATGAAAGACATATACCTATAGATTATTCAAACTGGACTATACCTCAAGAACAAATAGAAAACATATATCAAATAGGTTTAACAGACTTTAAAATGGCTTTTTTCAGTCAAAACTCATGAAGAAACTTTATTTATACAAGAAGAAGCACAAAGTATAAAATTATTAAATATAAATACGATTCAAAAATATATTAAGAAAAATTATAATTATTTACATATTGGATTAGTACAAGTAGCAGTGAAACCCTTAGTGTATATAGGAGTTGATCTGCCAATATACTTAGCTTTAAGAGATAAAAGATTAATAAAATACAAAACTTCATTATTATCAATGATACAAACAAATATATGTAATGGACCAATATACTTTAATTATTACCCAAACTTTTCTGTTGATTTAACATATTAAATAATTTTAGATTCTTTAGTTTAAGATGTTCATGTTCAAAGAAAATAATTTCATCCTTGTAAGAACTTTGCAATAATTTATAGAGTATATTTTAGACTGTTATCATCTCAATTGAATCCAAAATTAAAAATGTTACCCACATCAAAAGATGAAACGATATTACTGCAAGTAGATGCAGAAAATCCAACAGTTTTTACTCCAAAAAGATTAAAATGGAATGAAATAACTATACCGATCAATTTATAATAGAAAATCAACAAATTCCAAGAAATATAGAAAGATGTGAAATAGAAGATATAATAGAGGATTCAAATGGAAAAATTAGATTACAGTTCAGTTCCTTTAGAGAACAACCAAGTACTTCAAGAACAGGAATAAGAAGAAAATCTACATCTAGTGTTGATTATAACCCTAGGTATAGATTTAAGACTCCTATTCCAGAACAAACACCTGATAATTCACAAATTTATTCTGCTCCAAACTCACCCACATATTCTAGTATAATGGTAATAAGTTCAGAAAATCCAGAACATACTTACAAAATTAATTGGAAAGAATTAAGAAGGAATTTTGAATTAGATTTATATAAAGATGAAAGAAAATGGTTTAAAGAATTAAAACAACTGATAAAAAATAAATTAAAAGAAGAATGGGAAAATTATATGTTAAAAATAAAAATGGATATTTCATTATTTTCATTTTTAAATATGTATTTATCACAAATAGGTATAAATAAGTGTTTCAGACAACCTAGCATACTAGTTAATCATACTTTATATAAAAAATGGATTTTAAATGATAATTCAAACATTACATCAGTTCATCCTCCAGAACAAAGTTTAAAATTACAAACTAATAATGGAGAAGTAATAGCTGATCCTTATAAAAAAGGAAGAATAGATAATGGCCCGGTGACTAATAGTGATATTAAAAAAATATTACAACAAAATAATTATTCAAATCAGATAGTAAATACAATTGCCAATCAAGTAGATCATATAAATAATAATATAACATCAAAAACAATAGATGATAAAAATAAGGGAAAATTACCTGAAAAAGCAGAAAAACCTTTTTTCAAAACAAATAGTGTTAATATTGATAAAGATATTAGATTAAATAAGAATACAGATATATTATTAACAAAAATAGCAACAAAACTATCAGAATTAGATAATAATAAAATTACTGTTTTAGATAATGATAAAGACTTAGAATATGATTATGAAGAATCTTCAAATGAAAGTAATAATTCTGAAATTGAAGAATTAATTAATAATTTTAATGATAAAGATAATATTAATAAAATATATCAAAGACAAAGAAAATTTAGAGGAAATACTAGAAATTATTATAATAGGCCTACTCCTACAGATATAGGTTATGAGGAAAGAAGTCAATTTACAAAGAGTCATTATGATGGTTCTTCAATAACAGAATGGAATATAGATGGAAAAATTGAATATGAAATTCTAAATACTTTATAAGAAATGGGAATGTCAAAAATGGCTTATAGATTACAAGGTCATACAGAATAAATAGCATGCAAATTAATTGTCCAAGGATTTACTGGCCAATTAAAAAATTAGTGGGATTAATGCATTAGAAGTAAATACAAAATTAAATATAATAAATCATACTAGAGAATTAGAAGATGATAAAGGAGATATTAATCTTGAAAATAATTCTTGTGATTTCTTAATAGTTACAATATCTATTTTATAGGAAACCCAAAAGAAGAGTTTAATTCGTCAAAAATTATATTAACAAATTTAAGATGTCCGATACTATCTGATTACAGATGGTATAAGGATGTTTTCCTTACTCAAATTCTAAGAAGAGAAGACTGTAATATGTCTTTCTGGAAAGAAAGATTTATTATGGGACTTCCAAAGTTATTTGCTGAAAGAATACTTCAAAAACTTAAAAGTGAAATAGGAACAGATGATATACCCTTTAATAATATGACATACGGCCAACTTTTTGCTTTCATTAAGAAAGAAGGATTAGCTTTATGTTCTGAACTCAAATTACAAGCAAAGTATAGATCTAATAAGAATAATACTAGAAAAGAATTAGGATGTTTCTGTGAAACATTTGGATTAATGAAAATAGAACCTCTATCATTATCATACAAAAAGAAAATTAGAAAATTTAAAAGAATTAAAGAATATGAAGAAAAACCTAAATATAGAAAATATAAAAGAAATAAAGAATATAAATCAAAGAATAAATATAGAGGAAAAACTATTAATAATAATAGACCAATTATATGCTGGAATTGTAATAAACCAGGACATACAGCTGACAAATGTTTTAAGAAAAAAGATAGAGTTAAAGAAATCAAAAATAAAGAAGAAGAATCTGATATAGTTGAAGAAGAGTAAAAAACTTCTTAATATAGTAATAGTGATACAGATAATAGTAAAAAATATGTATGTGGAATATGTGTAATAACAAAAGAAAAGAAGAGTATAATATTTGATTTAATTCAACAAATTCAGGATCAAGATATTCAAAAAGAATACTTAAATAAATTAAAAGATTTAATAATAGAAGAAGATACAAAGAAAATACAAATTAAAGATCATTTTAGTTTAAATAAGATATTTGATAAATATCCAACTGATAATATATTAAGACAAATTACTACTAAAGATTTACAAACAGAAGTTAATATTCTTAAAAAACAAGTTAGTCAAATGCAGAAAGAATTATTTGCTTTGAAAGAAAAAGATTTAGAATTAGAAGCTAAAATAATGATAAATAGTAATAATGAAGCCAGTACTAGTGGAACAAAAGATAATCAAATAGATGATGAAGAAGTTTCTGGAAAAGATTTTATCAATAACATACAAAAGATAGAATTTCAAAAATGGTATATTAGAATTAATTTAGTTATAGGAAAATTTAAAATAAGTTTAATAGCTTTAGTAGATTCTGGTGCTGATCAAAATGTTATTAAAGAAGGAATAATACCCTCAAGATTTTATGAAAAAACTAATGAACAATTATATACTGCTAATTCAAAACCCCTAAATATTATATATAAATTATCCAAAGCACATATATGCAATAATGGTTATTGTTTTAAAAATACTTTTACTCTTGTAAAAGATATTTCACAAAATGTTATATTAGGAACTCCTTTTTTTAACCCAAATTTATCCCTTTAATGTTAATCATAAAGGAATAAAGACTAATATTCATGGTAAAGAAATAGAATTTAGTTTCATAACCCCTGTAAAAATGAAAGAGATAATATTATTACAAAACTCTTCAATACTTAAACAGATAAATACTATTCGTAATAAGAAAAAATAAATTAATTTCTTAAAAGAAGAAATAGAATACAAAAGAATTGATGAACAATTAAAAAATGAGAAAATAATAAAACAAATTAAGGAATTAGAAAAGAAATATATAGATAATATTTGTAGTGATCTTCCCAATGCATTCTGGGAAAGGAAAAATCATAAAATAGACCTTCCATATGAAAAAGATTTTAATGAGAAAAATATACCCACAAAAGCTAGACCTGTACAAATGAATCAAAAATATTTAAAAATATATAAAGAAGAAATAAAAGATTTATTAAATAAAAAGTTAATAAGACCTTCAAAATCTCCTTGGAGCTGTTCTGCTTTCTATGTTATGAAGCAGTCAGAATTGGAATGAGGAGTACCAAGATTAGTCATTAATTACAAGCCTTTAAACAAAGTTTTAAAATGGATTAGGTATCATATACCTAATAAAAGAGATTTAATTAATAGATTATATAATGCAAAAATATTTTCAAAATTTGGCTTAAAATCTGGATTTTGGCAAATCCAAATTAGTGAAAAAGATAGATACAAAACTGCCTTTACAGTTCCATTTGGACATTACGAATGGAATGTAATGCCATTTGGACTCAAGAATGCTCCTTCAGAATTTCAAAAGATAATGAATGATATTTTTAATGATTATAGTAATTTTAGTATTGTCTATATTGATGATATACTAATATATTCAAAGGATATAGATCAACATTTTAAGCATCTTAACATATTATTCAATATTATTAAAACAAGTGGTTTAGTAATATCAGCAAAGAAGATGAAATTATTTTAAACTTCAATCAGATTTTTAGGTCATGATATATCACAAGGATATATTAGACCTATAAATAGATCTTTATAATTTAGAGAAAAATTTCCAGATGAGATAAAAGATAAAAATCAACTTCAAAGATTTTTAGGATGCCTTAATTATGTTAGTGATTTTTTCCCAAACCTTAGACAAAATTGCAAATTATTATTTAAAAGACTTAAAAAGAATCCTCCAAGTTGGACGGATGAACATACAAAAATTGTTAAGGATATTAAGCAAAAGATTAAGTCATTACCATTTTTAGGAATACCAAACCCTAAGGCCAAAATGATTGTAGAAACCGATGCCTCTGACATAGGATATGGAGGTATATTAAAACAAGAAATTGATTCAAAAGAACAATTAGTAAAGTTTCATTCTGGAATTTGGAATGAAGTTCAAAAGAATTATTCAACAATAAAAAAGGAGATTCTAAGCATAGTTTTATGCATTTCAAAGTTTCAAGATGATTTATATAACAAAAAAATTCTTTTACGAATTGATTGCAAATCAGCAAAAGAAGTTTTACAAAAAGATGTTCAAAATATTGTTTCAAAACAAATATTTGCAAGATGACAAACTATCTTGTCTGTCTTTGATTTTGATATTGAATTTATCAAAGGAGAAAATAATTCATTACCAGATTTTTTAACAAGAGAGTTTCTTCAAGGATCTAAATAAATTTAATTTTCAGATGATGGACAACAAATCAAAAACCCAGACGCCAAAAGATTACGAGATTCCAGAGCCAAAAGAATTGGCTATTTTTTCACCAAATTCTTCATTAACACCTTCTCCTCAAAATTTTCCTAGACTACCTTCGAACAATATTCGTAGTCCAAATAGGTTTTCCCCTCTTCAAAATCCTCCAGAAATCCCATTCAAATCAATTCTTACTTTAGTTCCTCAAACACCAACAAAACCCACAAATATTGTTCTGCCAAATCAACCTCAAAATGAGGAACATAAATATGTTTCAAAGGCATGGACAGAAGAAATAGGGTTAACACCCTATATGGAATTTCCAAAAGAATTGCAGGCAAAGGAATATGTTAAACTCAGGTTTCCCACTTTTCAATTCTGGGAATCTGATGATTTTAACAAAACTCAAAAGTTTTATGAATTAATTCTTGTGGATACAAACTGAGTTGAGATTGTTCACAAGAAAAATGATAAAGACCAAATTATTTATTCAAAGTGTATCATAAAACAAGTTTTAAGTTTATCCCAATGGGGTAAATTTACTGATTCAAAATCCTTGTCTATTCGTTTCATTCCAAAATAGTACAATTACATTGACTACAAAAATGCGTGGTATAGAACTTTCTATATCACACCAAATTACCATTCTTGGTTTTTCACATTTCATACTTCCTGCCAAACTAACTTCCCCATTTGGTTTTTTGAATGGTGGAAGAGGATGGGATCGGAAATAACCATCCTTCCTCCAAAAGTTCGTCAAGGGTTTGAAACATTTGCTGAGCATTCAAACCTAAAAAATTACCAAAAAATACTCATATTCCATACCGAATTCAAAGTACCATGGATTTTTTCATGGAACTTTAGTTTTGACAAAATTTATTCTGGTCCTTCACCTCTTTCAATCATCTGAGTCCATAAGGTCAAATGGTGGAATAAATTTCAACAAGAAATTTGTTCTATTGATGCAATCAAACATTTTATCAGTACTGGTAACAAAATTAGATATAATCCAAAAATTTGGATAAACTTCTTCTTCTCCGCAAAAACAAAAATCAAAAGGAAAAGAAAAAGAAAAAACAAAAGAATCAAGTGTGGAAGACTTGGCTCCACAACAAAAACAGTTTTTTGAGATGATTAAACAATTCCCGGATATGCAAAATCAATTTTTTGATTTTATGTCTCAAAAGACTGGAAAATCGCAGTCATCAGAAGAATCAAATTCGGATCCATTTGGTGGAACACTTGCTCAAGACCCATTTGATTTCTGATGAAATTCTCAAAGGTTGTAATAGATTAGGACAAAAAATGTAATAGTATAGGTTTTTGCAATTATTCAAAAAGCAGAGGATCTGGATTCTTTAGTGATAAGGTTGACTATGAACGAGATATAAATAAGTCCTTCAGTATCTTATACTTAGTAGCATCATAATATCTAAAAAATTTCGAAAGATCAAATGAGTCCACAAGCATTTCATGAGACGATACATTGAAGAACGAGATATTCGGATGCATGGAATATCTCTGAGCACTTGATGGAAACGGTGGTTGTTGATTTGATGGTGGTATCTCTTGATTTGGGCAATACATAGTTTGAATATCACCACTATCCACCCATCTTCATCTGATTCACTGGACAACTCGTCTTCATTAGGTTCAGAATCTTCTAATTCATTCACACCAAAATTGTCAATCAATGGATCATGTGGTTGATCCTCAGTGTGAGCATTTTCTCTTTCAGTTGGAATACTGTCATTATTAGACCTTGAGGTTCCACCAGTATGCTCTTGCCTGACAAGTGCTGAATTATTAATTTCATCACCTCTTAAGTAAGAAGCATATTGATACATATTGATTATCCGCATCCGGTGCAAAGAAAAACCATAGATTATCATCGTTGTTGATTGGTATACGATGATATCTGTTGTTTGCATATAGTGAAGCGGATAAAAGTTATTAAATATGTAATAATATATATAATATCAAATATATAATAATATGTATTTATGTAGAGTATAATTATAATTATATATAATTATAATTATTTATATATATGTATAATACTAATATATATTAATCATTAATATATAATTAATTATTATATATATGTATAACTATGTATATATAAATATATTATTAATATTAATTAATTATTACATATATAATTATAATTATTATACATAAAATTAATATATAGTATATATTATATATGTTATATATATTATTATATAATATATATAATTATTATATTAATTATATTATAACATCTTAATATTAATTAAATATCATATTATATAATTATAGTATATCATAATAAATATATAATAATTTATGATAATATTATTAATTATATTATATAGTTAGTTAATATATATTATTATAACATATAATAATATATGCATAATATTATACATATATTAATTATATTATAATATGTATACATATATATTATTCATATATAATTATATGTATATAATATATATTTATAATTATATATATAATAATATTATAATATATTATACATATATACGTATTATATATTATTTAATTATATATAATATATCTATAAATATGTATATATTTATATTATATACTATTACATAATATATATATTAATAGTATATACATATTTATATAATTATTATATAATAATATAACTATAAAGTATAATATATTATATATTAAAATACTGTTATATATAATATTAATTTATATTATATACTTAATAATACATATAAAATATAATTATGATATTATATTATCATAATTATATTACAATATTATAACACTATTATTATAATATATATACATAATTAATATAATATAGTATATATTATATTATAATTATGTGTACCTCTAATATATTATTATAATAGTGTTATATTATATATACATATTCTATATAATATATATATATATATTAATATATATATGTATATTATATATATTATATGAATGTATATAATAAATTATAATATATTATATATTATGTATAATTATAATAAATATATAATTATATAATACATATATTTAATATATTATATACTATAAATATATAATAGTAATACATATATTAATTATACATAAATTACTTACACATATATTTATAATATATTAATATTATACATTAATATATGTATTATAATATTATGTTATATTAAAATATATTACATAATAACTATTACTAACTATATAACATTAATTATATGTATATTATATATATAATATTATGATTAATATATATCTATATTATATAATTAGTATAATATAAATATATATAATAATATGTATATATTATATAATATGTACATTATATACTATTATATATGATATACATTAATATATTATATAACATAATATAATAATTATTGATACTATTTATATATAGTATTATAATCAGGTATATAATTATAATATATAAAATATTATAATATGCTATAGATATTAATATATAATAATTATTTAATTAATATGTACTAATTATAATTAATAATATGTACATATAATTATATAAATACTAATATAATAATGTATATTATATACTAATATTATACACATAATATATACATATTATAATTAATTAATATGACATATTATTAATATACACAAAATAAATATGATATAATATATTAATAATACATATTAATTATATATGTATAATTAATCAATATAGTACCCATACATATTATTATACTATATATTATTAGTAATACAATATTTATATTAATTATACAGTATATTATATATGTTATCTTATTATAATATTAAGTATACTATAATATATACTATATTAATATATTAGTATTATATATTAATTTATCAGATTAATAATATATATTATAAGTCATTAATTAAAAATATGTTAATATACATTATACATAATATATACATATAATTATATTAATAATATAATATTTATAAATTATAATACATATGTATATATTATAACATATTATATATATACATTATATATTAATAGTATATATATATATATATATTAATTATATATCAATATATTATATATTATACATATTAATATAGTATAATTATTACACATCTTAATAATATATTATCACATAATTATTAATATTATCATAAATTAATATATATTTATTATAAATTATACATATATTAATTAATACTATTAATATACAATAATAGAATTTATATACATATTACTATTTTAATATACCATATAACTATTAATATATAATACATTATATTAATTATAATATAATATATATTAAGTCTATTATTTACATATAATTTATATTATATTATGTACATAATTACATATATACATATCTAATTATATCAAAATATTAAGTATATTACAATATGTATACATATATATTATTCATATATAATTATATGTATATAATATATATTTATAATTATTTGTATAATAATATTATAATATATTATACATATACGTATTATATATTATTTAATTATATATAATATATCTATAAATATGTATATATATGTATTATACACTATTACATAATTTATATATTAATAGTATATACATATTTATATAATTATTATATAATAATATAACTATAAAGTATAATATATTATATATTAAAATAATGTTATATATAATATTAATTTATATTATATACTTAATAATACATATAAAATATAATTATGATATTATATTATCATAATTATATTACTATATTGTAACACTATTATTATAATATATATACATAATTAATATAAAATAGTATATATTATATTATAATTATGTGTACCTATAATATATTATTATAATAGTGTTATATTATATATACGTATTATATATAATATATATATTAATGTATATATGTATATTATATATATTATATGTATGTATATAATAAAGTATAAAACATTATATATTATATATAATTATTACAAATATATAATTATATAATACATATATTTAATATATTATTTACTATAAATATATAATTGTAAAACATATATTAATTATACATAAATTATATACATATATTTATAATATATTAATATTATACATTAATATATGTATTATATTATTTTATATTAATATATAATACATAATAACTATTATTAACTATATAACATTAATTATATATATATATTATATATAATATTATGATTCATATATATCTATATTATATAATTAGTATAATATAAATATATATATATATAATAATAAGTATATATTATATAATATGTACATTATATACATAAAATTTTACTAATTCTATAATATTTATAAATTATAATACCATATGTATTAGTTATAGATATATATTATAAAATAATATATATAGATATATATATTAATTATATCAGTATATTATATATTATACATATTAATATAGTATAATTATTACACATCTTAGTAATATATTATCATATAATTAATAAAATTATCATAAATTATTATAAATTTATTATAAATTATACATATATTAATTAATACTATTAATATACAATAATAGAATTTATATACATATTACTATTACAATATACCATATAACTATTAATTTATAATACATTATATTAATTATAATATAATATATATTAAGTATATTATTTACATATAATTTATATTATATTATGTACATAATTACACATATACATATCTAATTATATGAAAATATTACTTATTTATTAGTCTGTATAATGATATATATTAATTATTGTAACTTTATTTATATTAATATGTATAATCGTATATTTATTATAGTATGTATATATATAATACTAATAGGTTATAATATATTATAATATATTATAATATGTATTGTATATTATATAGTATAATTATATATGTATAAATATGTATATTTTATAATTATATATGCATAAATATAATATATATTATTAATA
This sequence comes from Caryopteris x clandonensis, assembly GCA_028749325.2. NCBI lineage: Eukaryota > Viridiplantae > Streptophyta > Magnoliopsida > Lamiales > Lamiaceae > Caryopteris > Caryopteris x clandonensis. The sequence continues at coordinate 1,067,676 of JAPYKT020000021.1, forward strand.
TTATAATACATTATAATAGTATATATATACATTATGATAGTATAATTAATATATATTAACAAATATAATATTATGTATAATTAATATATATATACTATTATAACAGACTATTATAATGTATATAATATACTATTATACTATATATAATAATAGTATATATTTAATTATAATATTCATATACATACTATGTATATATAATATATAATTTATATTTAATAATTATGTAAGTATTAATAATTATTAATAATGTATTACATTTATTATAAAATATATTAAAATACATATAATATATTAATGTATACTAATATATATAGTTATATTATATAATGTAATATATATATTATATTTACTATTGTGACATATTAAGTATAATTATATGCTTTGTGGTAATAGGAAGCATATCTATTTCAAATATTTTTGAAAAAGCTGTAAAATTAAAAGACTTATTATTCTTTACAATTTGAAAAGTTTGTTGTGGAGGAAAAACAGATTTTTGAATCTGACCATTTGAAAGTTTATAACTTCTTTCCATTACTGAAATATAATCAGTAATAAAGGTTTTAAAAAACCAAGGAACATAATATATAATCTTATTTTTTTCTTCACAGAATTTATAAAAACTGTTAATAAAGAAATCATATTATTTTTTAGTAAAACTATTAAAATACCATTTTCTAAATGGTTCCTATTTGGGTAAATAAAATTCTGTATTAATCTGCCTTGTGACAGCAGATCCTTTAGAAAAATCTAATTTGAATGTATTATTCATAATTAAATCGTAAAATTCATTTGAGATACAGTATCAGTATCTTTAATGTTATAAACATTACTGTGTAAAATTTTATTTTTATCTATAATAATTTCTTCATTATGATCTTCTTGAGATTTATCATCCTCTTGAAAATTAGAAGATGTTGATGCTCTAGAAGTCTGTGGAATATCCACATCATATTGAAGAGGAGAAACAAAATTTTGATTTGATCTAGATCTGGATAAAGATCTAGAGGAAGATATTAACTTCCTTTGATCAGGATTTTAAACTTAAATCTTCTATTTCCGATCTGGAAAAATTATTAGAAGAAAAGTTTAAAAATTTGAATATTTCAGCCTTAAATGATGAAGAAGAATTTACTCCTTCTACTTCTTTTGTTAATAATACAGAAGAGATTAATAAAATGAAATGGGCTGATAGACCCACACAAAGTAGGTACTATTATAATAGACCTTCTCCTGCTGATGTTCTGCTTGAAGAACAAGAATATTTTCTTTCCAATAATTATAATGGGAAAAGTATTTATGAATGGAATTTAAATGGTTGCACTGATAGGCACATCTATAATCTTGCACACCGTATAATGATGTATAGTATTGTGTGTAAAGTTTCTGGTAATACAAATAGAAACATTGCTACAATGATAACTGCAGGTTTTACAGGCCAACTTAAAGGTTGGTGGGATAATTATTTATCTCAAGAACAAAAAGCTTCTATTTTTAATTCTATTAAGGTTTAGGATAATAATCCTGTTGAGAACGCAGTCTATTCTTTAGTTCTCACAATTATTGATCATTTTACAGGTAAGTTTACTGATAATGGAGATAATATTAGAACTCTTCTCAGTAATCTTAGATGTAAAAGACTATCTGATTTTAGATGGTATAAAGATACATTTCTAACTCGTATCTTTGAATTACCTGACTGTAATAATAGTCATTGGAAAGCCAAATTTATTGATGGCCTTCCTAGTCTTTTTGCTGAAAGAATTCGTAGAATTCTTAGGAAAGATAAGGTTTCTATACCTTATGATAATTATACTTATGGTAATTTAATATCAACTTGTGTAGAAGAAGGTTTAGCCTTATGTAATGAGTTGAAATTAAATAACCAAATAAGAAAGCAAAATTTGCTGGAAAAGAAACAACTTGGCCAATTTTGTGGTCAATTTAGTATGGAAGTTCCTCATAAGGGGACAAACCGTCCTTCTAAGGATATTAGAGAAGGAAAGCTTTCTAAAAGAAAGAAAAGATATTATTCTGATAGAAAAAGAGAATTGAAAAAATCTAGATCATCTTTTTATAAAAAAAGATAAAAGAAAGAAAAAAAAAATTCTATAATATGTAGAAAATGTAAAAAACATGGTCATTATGCTAACCAGTGTTGGGCAAAAGATAAGATTAAAGCTCTTGATATTGATAATGATTTAAAAGAAAAAATATGCAAAATTGTTTTAGATTCTGATAATAATAAATCAGATATTTGAGATACTGATTATTCAGAATCAGATGATTCTGAAGAACTTCAAATTCTTGATAATGAATCTTTATTATCAGAAAGTGAAGATTGTGAAGCATGTATACAAAGACAACCTTGTATTCGTCCTTTACAAGAAATCAGTAATACTGATAATAATGATGAGTTTTATAAACTTATGTCTCAATTTCAAGATCTTAATTTAAGTGTCTTGACTAATGATAATATCTTAGAATTTCTTAAAAGAATTAAATATCCGATTTTAAGAACTAATATTATTGATCAAATGGAAGATATTCCATCTACTAGTAATACTAGTCAAATTGTTTCTCAAAATACTGAAAATTCATACTCCATGTCCGAAGTTAATAAGCTTCTTAGACATAATTTTAAAAAATTAAATCCTATTTCTACTCAGGATTTAGTTTATGAGATTGATAATCTTAAAAATGAAATAAAAAATCTTTATAAGATAAATGATAATTTCCATCAAAGACTTTCTTTATTAGAAAGAAATAAAGATAAGGAGACTGATAATTCTCCTGATGATTCTATTGAACATCTTATGTCTTTAGGAAAAGATTATTTTCCTACTATTTCTATGATTATATCTCAAAAGTGGTATACTAAAATCACTCTTCTTATAAAAAATCAAAAAATTGATTTTATTGCTATGATTGATAGTGGTGCTGATTTAAATGTTATACAGGAAGGATTAATTCCTACTAGGTATTTTCATAGAACTTCTCATTCACTTTCTCATGATGGAGGTGAACGTCTTGAAATAAATTTCAAGATTCCTAAAGCATATATTTGCAAAGATAATTGTTGTATTTCAACAAGTTTTCTTCTTGCTAAAGATATTTCAAGCCAGCTTATACTTGGTTTACCTTTTATTTATAAAATTTATCCTTTAACTCTTGTTAATGAAAAAGGGTTAACTGGAACTTTTGAAAGAAAACCCATATCTTTTGATTTTATTACAAAACCTGTTCATAGAGTTCTAAATGAACTACAAGAACAGATTGAAAGAAAAACCTTTCAAATAAATTCTTTAAAAGAAGAAGTAAGTTTTCTGACGATTGAAGAAAAACTTAAAAATCCTAAATTATAGGAAAAAATAAAACTTATTAATAATAAGTTTTCTGTTGATATTTGTAATGATTTACCAAATGCTTTTTGGGATAGGAAAAAACATATAATTTCTCTTCCTTATGAAGAAGATTTTAAAGAAAAGGATATTCCTACTAAGGCAAGACCTTGTCAAATGAACTTTGAATATTTAGAGTTATGTAAAAAAGAAATTGATTCTCTTTTACAAAAGAAGTTAATAACTCCTTCAAAATCTCCTTGGTCATGTACTGCATTTTATGTTAATAAACATTCTGAGCAAGAAAGAGGAGTTCCTAGGCTTGTTATAAATTATAAGCCATTAAATAAAGTTTTAAAATGGATTAGACATCCTATACCTAATAAGAAGGATCTTCTTGATAGACTAATCAATGCATTAGTCTTTTTTAAATTTGATTTAAAATCTGGATTTTGGCAGATTCAAATTAATGAATCTTATAGATATAAAACTGCATTCAATGTTCCATTTGGACATTATGAATGGACAGTTATGCCATTTGGATTAAAAAATGCTCCTTCAGAATTTCAACAAATTATGAATGACATTTTTAATCCATTTAGCAATTTTATCATCGTCTATATTGATGATATTCTTGTCTTTTCTAAAGACATTGAAACTCACTTTAAACATTTAAATATGTTTAAAGAAATTGTTATTAAAAATGGCCTTGTAATTTCAAAGCCAAAAAATGATTTTATTTCAATCAAGTATTAGATTTCTTGGTCATATTATTGACAAAGGAAATATTATTCCTATTCAAAGAAGTATTGAATTTGCAAATAAATTTCCAGATATCATTACTGATAAAACTCAATTACAAAGATTTTTAGGAAGTCTTAATTATATTTCTTCTTATATAAAAACTCTTAATGAAGATACTTCTATCTTATATGATAGACTTAAAAAGAATCCTCCACCTTGGAATGATAATCATACCAAGGCTGTAAAAAGGATAAAAGAGAAGGTTAAAAACCTTCCATGTCTTATGTTAGCAAATCCCTTATAGGAAAAAATTGTTGAAACCGATGCTTCTGATATTGGTTATGGAGGAATCCTTAAACAGGTTGATCCCCATAAAAAACAAGAATATCTTGTTCGGTTTTATTCTGGGAAATGGAATAATTCTCAGAAAAATTATTCTACAGTGGCTAAAGAAATTCTTGCCATTGTTAAATGTGTTTTAAAATTTCAGGATAATTTATATAATCAGAAATTTATAATTAAAACTGATTTCAATTTTGCAAAATTCATGTTTCAAAAAGATTTTAAACATGATGTTTCAAAACAGATGTTTGCCAGATGGCAATCTCACCTTGCTCCATTTGATTTTAATATTATCGAAAAAAAAGGCATTGATAATTATTTGCCTGATTTCTTAACCCGTGAATATTTGCAGGAATGAGTTATCCTGACAAAGGATCATCTTCCTCTCATAGAGGAAGAGGATACCTACCAGGAAGAGGTGATTTTTCCTCTTATAGAGGTAGAGGAGGAAGGGGTTATAACCCTCAATCCAGAACAATTGTGCAATATGGCAAACAAAAGCTTGTTGCTCAAAATATTGCAAATATTGGAGGTAATACTTTTGATATTGATAAAGAGTTTCAAGAATTCTTGAAACAAAAACAAAAACAAAAAGAGAGTGATATCTCTCCTGAGGAAACTCAAACTTCTTATGCTAATATAGCAAAAGAAGATGAATTTGAAAAAATGTTTGTCGAAAATATTGATCGACAACTTATTCTTCTAATAGAAGAAAGAGATACTCAATGGGCTAATAGTCCTTGGATCATTATGGACAGATATCTTCCTAACACATCATATGTGTATGGAACCTATAAACAAAGAGGTTATTATGAAAACCTCCTTCTCTCTACTAATAGTGTTGAGATTAATCATTTCTCCTCTGGAGAAAGAGGAAAAGATTATAACTTTTCCAAAATAATTATCAAAAAGATTATATCTTTTGAAGAATGGGGAATATCTCCATTAGCAGAAAAATAATTCTTTTCTGAGCTTCATAAGCTAACTTTTAAATTCAATTACTTTGATTATATTGAAGCATTTGAAAAAACTCTCTTATATGAGAACAAGAGGCATAAACACTCTTGGTTCATAAAAGTTTTTGAAATCATATTTCATAAACCAATTCCAAATTGGTTCTTTACTTGGTGGAGAACTTTTGGACCTTCGGCTAAAATTTTGCCAGACCTTTTTCATGGTCTAATGAAAGATTGGATATCAGTCTCCCCTGTTATACAGGGAAAAACTTCTGAAAATTTCATTGAAGGAAAGACTACTTGTCTTTTCTTTATTGAATTTGGAATTCCATGGATATGGAAATGGACACCAGTAGTAGGTTATACCAGCTATGGTGCACCTTGTTTATGGCGAATTAGCCAATGTAAATTCTGGGATAAAATTATGAGAATGGACCCAGAAACCGGGAAATTATTCTCTGAAGAAACTTTCAAAAAAATTAATGAAAAGATCGAAGCTTATAAGCTCTTAAAGAAAAAGAAAAAGAAAAAGAAGAGGATAATATTAGTCCTTTCAAAATTCTTACCCAGAAATATGCTGGGATTCTCTCACAGAAACAGATGATTGAATTATTTGTTTCTGAAATGAAAAAGATATTACAAAAAATCTTTGTTCAGATTCAAGATCTGATACCTCAATGAGGTCTGAATCTAGTGAAAATCAATTCACTAGTATTCTTCAAGATTCTTAGGATCCAGAGGATGATATTCCAGACCCGGCTTTATTTGAAGCTTTAGAAGAGCTTAAAGAATCCTTTACTACAAAGAAGAAATAAATACAGATCATTCTTCAAATTGTTCCAGATGTTTTTGTTTCTATCAATGGAAACATAATATTGATGATATTTGGAAGCAATGCAAAAAGGAATATCTTTCTCTTCTTGTTGAAGATTTCAGCAGTGAACAACCAATTGATCAAAATTGTGCAAAAGTTATAAGAATTCATAAGCGTGCTTGGAAGATGATGGAATTTCAAGACAAAAAATTCAAGAGGTGTATGGAAAATTATTTTTCTACACCATCATGTTTTTCTCATCAATTTCTTTTGGGTTTTTGGAAACTCAAATTCCATAATATTGGATTCAGAAGAGAACATTTTTCTCCAGAAAATACCGATTCAGAAGATAATTGAAGAAGAAGATAAACAGTGACATATTAGTCACCAGACAAAGATTTGGACACATTTGTCATTTTATGCTTTTATAAAGCAGCTTTTGACTTTGTAAAAAGTAGCTTTTACTGTTTATTTTTTATTTTGGAATCCAGGGTTTCATGTCCGGCTCTTCCTTTTCTATAAATAGGTTGTTTTGTTTTCAGTTGAGGCACGCTGGTGTTGACCGCCTCTCTTATTTCTCTCTCCAACCAATCTCTCCCTTTTGTAATTGCCAAGTTTCAATATCAATAAAATTATTTTGAGTACGATTTAAGTGTAAGTTTAAATTTGAATTTCTGTTTGTTTTATTTTTACTTTGTTTTATCAGCCGCCTTATATGGCTGGCTAGTTCTTTGTGTTAGATCATAGTATGGCTATTCATATTCCTACTAACATGGATCCAGACCTACAAGGTTCTGGAAACATGATTAAAATCAAATAACTAAAATCAATGATAGGATTTGTGAGGTTTGAATCAGGTTTGAGTTAACCTAAGGTGTATAAGCCGACTTCGTGCCCTTGTTGCCGTAATGCCTAGTGAAGGCGCAGACGTTTGTGGGGTTTTTCTTGTCAGCTTATATAACTAAGGGGGTCCTCAGTAAAAGTCCTGTATTCAGTAAAAGAATTTGATGTTCCGCACCTGTTATTGATCTTAGTCTGTTTGGTTTGGGTCATGCCCATGCCTGGGTCTTAGATGGTATTATTTAATATTATAGTAATTCTAATATGTATACATTATATAATATAATAATATTAATTATTATAATACATATATATTATAATAGTATATACTATATAAATTATAATATGATATATAATTTATATTATATTAGAATACATATATAATTAATACGTATAATATATAATTATAATAATAAATTAGTATTATATATTAATTTATCAGATTAATAATATATATTATAAGTTATTAATTAATAATATGTTAATATACATTATACATAATATGTACATATAATTATATTAACTATATAATATTTATAAATTATAATATCATATGTATATATTATAACATATTATATATATACATTATATATTAATAGTATATATATATATTAATTATATATCAATATATTATATATTATACAAATTAATATAGTATAATTATTACACATCTTAGTAATATATTATCATATAATTAATAATATTATCATAAATTATTATATATTTATTATAAATTATAAATATATTAATTAATACTATTAATATACAATAATAGAATTTATATACATTTTACAATTATAATGTACCATATAACTATTAATATATAATACATTATATTAATTATAATATAATATATATTAAGTATATTATTTACATATAATTTATATTATATTATGTACATAATTACATATATTCATATCTAATTATATTCATATTAATTATTTATTAGTATGTATAATGTTATATATTAATTATTATAACTATATTTATATTAATATATATAATCGTATATTTATTATAGTATGTATATATATAATACTAATAGGTTATAATATATTATAATATGTATAGTATATTATATAGTACACTTATATAAGTATAAATATGTATATTATATAATTATATATGTATAAATATAATATATATTAATAATATTATAATATATTATAATAGTATATATATATACATTATGATAGTATAATTAATACATAATATATAATTCATATATATTAACATATATAAAATTATGTATAATATATTATACATATATTTGTAGATATAATTAATATTTATATATATGTTATAATTATATATATTCATTATAGTATTTAAATATATATTATGTATTATTAATATATATATACTATTATAACAGACTATTATAATGTATATAATATACTATTATACTATATATAATAATATTATATATTTAATTATAATATTAATATACATACTATGTATATATAATATATAATTTATATTTAATAATTATGTATGTATTAATAATTATTAATAATGTATTACATTTATTAATAAAATATATTAAAATACATATAATATATTAATGTATAATAATATCTATAGTTATATTATATAATGTACTATAATATATTATATTTACTATTGTGACATATTAAGTATAATTATAAATATAGTATATTATAACATATAATACTATTATAATACTATTATATACATATTATAAATATTAATATACATATATATATATATTAATTTGTTATATAGGTATTTTATATGTATTATATGTATATTAATAATATAATATATAATGTATAATATAATATAGACTAATATACTATATGTTATAGGGTTATTATAATATTACATGTATATAAATAATAATATATTATATAATTATGTATATTATATTATATATATTATATAAATTAATATATATATACAAATATATTATATTATTACATATATACTATAATATATTTATACTTATATATGATAATATAAGTATATTATATGATTTAATTATAAATATATATTATAAAATAGTATATATTAATAGTATATATATATTAATTATATATCAATATATTATATATTATACATATTAATATAGTATAATTATTACACATCTTAGTAATATATTATCATATTATTAATAATATTATTAGAAATTATTATATATTTATTATAAATTATACATATATTAATTAATACTATTAATAAACAAAAATAGAATTTATATACATATTACTATTATAATATACCATATAACTATTAATATATAATACATTGTATTAATTATAATATAATGTATATTAAGTATATTATTTACATATAATTTATATTATATTATGTACATAATTACATAATTACGTATCTAATTATATGAAAATATTAATTATTTATTAGTATGTATAATGTTATATATTAATTATTATAACTATATTTATATTAATATGTATAATCGTATATTTATTATAGTACGTATATATATAATACTAATAAGTTATAATATATTATAATATATTATAATATGTATAGTATATTATATAGTATAATTATATATGTATAAATATGTATATAATATAATTATATATGTTTAATTATAATTTATATTATTAGTATTATAATATATTATAATAGTATATATATACATTATGATAGTATAATTAATACAAAATATATAATTAATATATATTAACATGTATAATATTATGTATAATATATTATACATACATTTGTAGATATAATTGATATTTATATATATATTGTAATTCTTTAAAAGAAGAAGTGAGTTTTCTGACGATTGAAGAAAAACTTAAAAATTCTAAATTACAGGATAAAATTAAGCTTATTCATAATAAGTTTTCTGTTGATATCTGTAATGATTTACCATATGCTTTTTGGAATAGAAAAAAACATATTGTTTCTCTTCCTTATGAAGAAGATTTTAAAGAAAAGGATATTCCTACTAAGGCAAGACCTTGTCAAATGAACTCTGAATATTTAGAGTTATGTAAAAAGGAAATTGATTCTTTACTTCAAAAGAAGTTAATAACTTCTTCAAAATCTCCTTGGTCATGCACTGCACTTTATGTTAATAAACATTCTGAGCAGGAACATGGAGTTCCTAGACTTGTTATTAATTATAAACCCCTTAATAAGGTTTTAAAATGGATTAGGCATCCTATTCCTAATAAGAAAGATCTTCTTGACAGATTACTTAATGCATTAGTATTTTCTAAATTTGATTTAAAATCTAGTTTTTGGCAGATTCAAATTAATGAATCTGACAGGTATAAAACTGCCTTCAATGTTCCATTTGGACATTATGAATGGACAGTTATGCCATTTGGATTAAAAAATGCTCCTTCATAATTTCAACAAATTATGAATGACATTTTTTATCCATTTAGTAATTTTATCATTGTGTATATTGATGATATCCTTGTCTTTTCTAAAGACATTGAATCACACTTTAGACATTTAAATATGTTTAAGGAAATTGTTATTAAAAATAGCCTTGTTATTTCAAAGCCAAAAATGATTTTATTTCAATCTAGTATTAGATTTCTTGGTCATATTATTGACAAAGGAAATATTATTCCTATTCAAAGAAGTATTGAATTTGGAAGTAAATTTCCAGATATCATTACTGATAAAACCCAATTACAGAGGTTTTTAGGAAGTCTTAATTATATTTCTTCCTATATAAAAAATCTTAATGAAGATACTGCTATCTTATATGATAGACTTAAAAAGGGCAAAAATGCCAAAATATGGCAAAAAAAAAAAAAATTACAAAAGTATAGTTAAAAAAAAAATTTCAAATCTAAGCAAGCGACTTTCAATTTTTGAATTTTTTTAAAATTTTTTTTTTTAGTGTCGCCCCTGCCAGGGGCGACTTTCCCCTTTTTTTTTTTTTTTAATGCTGGAAGGCTCACTCGGTCGGGTCATCCACTCGGCCGAGTCACTCGGGCCCCGTATTACTCGGTCGACCGAGTTCTGGGAATCCACTCGGTCATGGCACTCGGTCGCACACTTCACTCGGCTGGCCGAGTGCGAAGGGAAATTTTAAAAAATATGTAATCTCTCCACTCGGTTCTGATTTTTTATTCTTCTCGTTTTCTCGTTCGTTCTCCTGTTTTTGTACTTTCTCTTATTTTTATTTTCTCGTGTTATAGTTAAATTTATTAATTTATTTAGTTTGGTAAAAATTCGATGAAATTGTTAAATGAGATTGTTATAATATCTTGTAATGTATTGATTAATTGAATTTGCAACAAATAACAATAATTAACAACAAAAATTCCAAATAAAATTTAATTGTACTCAAAATCATGAATAAACAACAAAAAACAACAAAGTCAAGAGTTTGAAATCAAAGCAATACATTCTTAAAAGTTAATCGGCGCCGTTTCATTGGAATGGAGTGTGCTCACTGAGGGGGTCGGTACGGTGTGTTGGATGGGCCGAATGGTTGATAAGGTGGATATTCCCTTTCTTGGAAATGGCCTTGTTGCACATGCCACTCATACTGTTGCCTTTGCATGTCAAGTAAAATTTGAGAATTGTAAGCTTCACGGTGGACATACTCTTTTATGTCGGCAACATCCCCTTCTATGTTGGTCAAACGTGCATCCAAGGCGTTTCTCCAATCCGACCAATCATTCCACCCCCCTTGATACTGAGGTGGATACTGTGGATGCTGTGAAGGTCCTGCCTGATCGTACGAGGGCACTTGTGCATCACCCATCATTTCATCCACCTGTACTTGTTCCACATCAAGATCCATTGGCTCTGATCGGGCATCCGTAGTTCTTCTCCTCCTCTTCCTTCGTTCCTCCTCATTCCTTAATTCATTCTCACTCTCTTCAATTGCTTCCGTATGAACCGAGCCATTCAGTAAAAGATTATGGCCCTTCCCTCCAGCAATATTGGTCAGGCGAGAGTTGGGCAGTGCAAACCTCTTCTTATCTGATAAAATCAGATACAATTTTCTGGTGCCGGGATGTAATTGGCACATCTTCATGTTGCACACCATTTCCAGGTTTATACTTGTCTCGCCTGGTGTCTCTTCCATCCCTTCCAAGTTGACCCCGAAGTGGCGAGCAATTGGAGTGATCAAACCTCCAATGTGATTAGCAACCTGATTTTTTGTTCGGACAAATTGCCTTAACAGCATTGGTGCGACATTGAACTTCTTCCCTTTCACCAAGCACCATAACACGAACAGCTCATCCACACTGACCGCTCCAGGCTCAGGTTTTGCTAAGACTGTATTGGAGATGAACCTCTGAAAATATCGAAGGACCGGGCTTTGAATACTCGATGCTTTCGACCGACTAGAGTGGTAGGCCGATGGGTTAGCTCGATCAGACTCTGTTATTTCTTTCCAAAAAGTCACTGCATTGAACTCTGAAAAATTGATCCTCTCATTGGGCAGATTTGAGTACTTCCTCTTGGGAAATCCATAAATGTGATTGACCTCTTCGGCCGAAAGATGGTGACACTCGTTTCCCACATAAAATATCACGGATTCCGGCACCGTGTCATTGTATCCAACCTGAAGTTGTGAGAAGAATTCAAGAACTAGGGGCTCATACGTCTTCTCATGCATGCCAAAGAATTTAGTCCACCAGATGTTCTTGCACAATTTTTTCAAATCTTCATAGATGCCCATTTGTTGCATGCACTCAACATCGGCCCAACGAGTGGCTCGCCTTTTCTTCTGTTGTACCTCAAACCACCTATCACTTTCTGTCTCCCAATTAGCAAAGTTTATACCGTAGGCATCCGGCATGGTGGCTAAAATTCTTTCATACTCAGCTTGTTGTTCTTCAATGGAGTGTTCGCTCCATTCGAAAGTAGAATTCACAACATCCATGCTATGATCCATTGTGGGTACCTAGATGATAATGAATTAATATTACATTCATGTGAACAAAAAATCAAGAGTCATATAATACAATTTTCATCTTAAGCAATTTCATAATTCAACATTGAAATTCATGGGGTATTAAGATCATAGGGCATCATGGTCTCACACTAAATCATGCCACATTCCCAATTTCTATGATGCATACCAAGTGTTCGATAAAAAACTTCAATGAAAACTTACAAAAAAACTTAACTTCTTTCATGCCATAATGCTCCAAATTAGTCCCTCATGAACATAATCAAACTACAACCTCAATGTAACATGAAAACATATCTATATAGAACAAAAAAGTCATGCACCTCAAGTGTTCGATAAAAAAATTCAATGAAAAATTGCAATAAAACATATCAAGTTTCATGTCAAAATACTCCTAATAAGGCCCTCATCAACATATGTAATCAACAAAAGGAATGGTTAATGAAAATATACCTTTAGATTGAAAAAACGAAAATTGGTGTTCTTGCTTGAATCCTTCAAATCTCCACCACTTTATAGGAAGATTGGAATAATTTGTTGTCTGAAATGATGGGTTCAATGATTTTGATGAGAAAATTGATGGCTTTGAAGGTAATTTTTCGGATTGAAGATGAGAGATTGGAAGAGGCTAGGGTTTGGGTGTGTTGGTGTGTGGGAAGAATGAGGAAAAGAGGGGTTATAAAATGTTTTTGTGCTCTCGCACTCGGTCGGGCACTCGATCGCGCACGGTACTCGGCCGACCGAGTAAAAAAACATTACTCAGTCTGGGGCACTCGGTCGCGCAGGGTACTCGGCCACCCGAGTGCGAAGGAAATCCAAAATCCTTCACACTCGGGCATGACGTTGTGGCACTCGGTCCGCGCACGGTACTCAGCCGACCGAGTGCGAAGACAATCCTGAATCCTTTGCACTCGGTCGACTCCAGTCCGGCACTCGGTCGGGTTTATTACTCGGTCAGCCGAGTACGAACCAAAAACATATTTTTTTTCTATGGTAATTTTATGTGCTGATTTTCTTAATAATAATAATAATAATAATAATTATTATTATTATTATTATTATTATAATTATAATAATAACAATAGTAATAATTGTACATCTAATTACATCGTACGTAAATTAAGTAATAATTGTACGTTTAATTACATAGATAACAAATTAATAATCAAAATGTGATCCTGTAAAACAACGACGCCTTATTTTTTTCCTTTTGCCCCTACCTCGATCTTCTTCTGGCCCAGGTTCGCTATCGGAATCATTATCATCTGTCGTAATATTCAAACTAAAAGATGGACGACCTGATGATGATGATGATGCAGTCCTCGAAGTGACATGATCATGTACTATATTTGCTGTCGTGCTAGAATTGGGATATGAGATCGGGGATGTATTGAACTGTGGCCGAAAATTTCCATAAGTGCATGATGCTGGAGGCGGAGATGTATAACGGCCAGATTCTAAGAGAGAAGTGAACGACTGACCATGTGCCGTAAAATCCCAATCTGGAGTGGCGGCGTAAGGAATTTGAAAATCTTGTGGGGGCACATAACTGTCACTCTGCATGTCGATACCAGTAGAAACAAAAGGTTCTGGGCTATATTGTGATGTATATTGCGGTTCGGGCTCATAATGTGACTGTTGGCGTTGGAATGATGGGCGACGATCATGAAAGTGAGCTCTAGGTTATGAGTATATTTCTTCTACTGATCGTCTGAAGGGCTCCCTAAGATACGGTTGCTCATCTATGACAAGTTTATTCAAATTTTCCCATAAACTTTCCTGTAGTAAATTGACAATACACAGCAAAAACATGAATTACATATTCATGACACATAGAATTTTGAATACTAAAATACTGCCACGTACCAAAACTTCTATAGGTGCATTCGGTTGCGGTTGATATCCCACTTGCATATTTAACCCTGGAGTAATTAGACGACGTGTTATTCTTTCGTACCATCTGGTATAACCATCTTCGACGTCTGACTCATTCCAACCAATAGCAGGAGCGTCGACAATATTCCAATTTCTGTCAAACCACCATTCCACAAATAAAGCATGTGTTTCAGCCCAGTTTGTAGTGGAGCGGCCTCTATGGCATATATTATGCAATGTATCGTGCACATCCGTAATGCTTTCTGGAATTCGTTGTCTCAGCCCAAATTGTCGCAATACCCGATCGGGGTAATATAACTCAACAATTGAATAATGAATCATAGGGCATCTTGACATCCACATATTCGTGACTCTAATAATTCCAAGGTCAATATATGCCCTCACAGCAGCTGGGTATGGGTCGTAAGGTTGCCAATTAAACTGGATAAAAATAATGTTAGCTAACATTTAATGGAAATATAGCATAATCTGATCAAATACCATTCATACCTCTTGTGGAGTTTGCCTGTCCAAGCTCTCCCGAATAGCCCTTAAGTTGTTCATCAAGCTAGTTGTAAAGTTGTGGTATTGTAACCACTCAGCACCATACGGTGCAACCGGTAGAACTCCATCCACACCAACAATTGCCGCTGTATTTAGGCGTCTGCCTCCCGTCATTTGCTGAGTGAGGAAAGTAATTCTTGACCAAGCCCATATCTATCATGAAACAATAATATGTTACATATCTTTTCACCTTTTTATATAACATATGCATATTTAACAATATTGAGACATATTTACCTGCAGTAGTTGCATGGGTCCACCAATTTGTGTACGACCCCTATGTGATGCATTGCACAGCTGATGGTACAAATAACCTAGTACCGCTGAACCCCAACTCAAATTACTGCATTCATCAATATCCTCTAGTTGATTCAAATATATCAATGACCCTATATTCCCAGAAGTATCCGGGCACATTATGGATCCTAACAAAATCAAGGCACATCCACGTGCATATTGCACAACATGTTGTTGTGAGCTGTTATCGGTAACAGGGTGCATGCTTAGGTGTGTACCTAAGGCTAAAAGTGAAAATCTTGACCCTTTTATGTCTTCTGCATTGGGTTCCCATCCCAGAAACACTTCACAACGTGCAGTCCAATATGCCTGACCGGTTGAATTATCTGAACTTATAACCGGCCCACCTTCAATTGGCAGTCCCCAAATAAATGCGACATCTTGTAATGTCACGGTCGCCTCTCCAACTCTAAAATGAAATGTATGCGTTTCAGGCCGCCACCTCTCAACCAGTGCAGTGATTAATGATTTATTAATTACATAATCACCACATCTGTAGACACCATAAAATCCCATACGATACAACATCGATATGACTCGATAATGCAACCTTTGTGTACGTCTGAGTATTTCCCTACCATCATCTTCTGGGTCATCCTCATAAGGAACATGGTCATCGAGTCTCCAAAAGATACCACTTCCGTGTCTGCACTTCAATTTTTGGTCAATTTCTCCTGCAAATACATCCTCAGATCGGTGCATGTGCTGTTCCCTTAAGATCTCCCCACTAATAAGGCCATATTCACCGTAGTACTCCATACTGCAATAAGATTAAATCAATAAGATGAACAATAAATAAGTGAAATCAAAAATGGAACAAATTACATAAAATCTAAAACGGTTCACAATAAAAATGTCAATACACATTATCAAAATACTGGTCAAACATCTAAAACAAACACCATTACAATATTTTAGATACAACAATCTCATCTACGGTCATATGAAGTTCCAGCCTGGGAAGCAGCTTAATCCTGTGCCCGATATTGTTGCCTAGCGCGTGTTTGTGCCCAATCCATTTCATTTTCAATTTTAGTCGTCTTGCCTCTTCCTTTCTGCCTCTTCTCACGCAATGTCGGATTGTGACACAGTTGGAAGGAAGCCTCATCCCAATAATATTCATCAGGCAATGGCTCAAACTTACCATTATAGGTGTCCACATACGTACTTGTATTGAAAACTGAGTTCATGTAAATCATCGGATTTACTCCAAAATGTCGACAAGTTTGCATTGCATGGGAACATGGTATGCCGTTTTGCCTCCAGTCTCCACAGCTACACTCTCTTAGCATCAACTTGACAATGTGGGTATAGCACCTCGTTGTTCCTGGCACAAATGTTTTCACTGAAGCTGTTTGATCAGTGAAATCAACCTTATAGACTTGATGTTCCATTGCCTTTCGTTGTCGTTGATCATACTTCTTAAACACCTCATCAGGCCATGGTTGGTTCCTTTGCTGTATTTCACGGCCCAGTGTCAATCGGTCAAGAAAATATTTTATCGACCGATAAAATGTAGCCTGCACAATGGCACAGATTGGGAGCCGTCGTGCACCTTTCAACACGCCATTCATGCACTCTGACAGATTTGTTGTCAAAATTCCATTTCTCCATCCTCCGTCATGGGCAAGAGTCCATTGTTCCTTTTCAATTTTCCAGAGGTAATCATATGCCCTCTCATTCAACGCCTTTATTTGATCCATTATATTTTCAAACTCTCTGATTGTGAACGCTGAGCCGGCTTGCCAACACATGTCCTTTAACTTGACATTCTTGACCTTGCTATTGAAATTCGAACACACATGTCTCAAACAGAAACGATGAACTCCAAGAGGTGGCTGAAAATCTAGAATTCTTTCCACAGCTTTCAAAAGACCGGCGTGTCTATCTGAAATCAGACACATTCCTTCTCTACCGCAAACAATATGTTTCGATATCATACGAAGAAACCATGACCAAGAACCAAAACTTTCTTCGTCCACAAGTGTATACGCCGAAGGTAAAAGATGTTGATTTGCATCCATGGAGACAGCAATTAATATCTTGTGCTTGTATCTAGTGTAAAGATGAGTTCCATCAACACTAATTATTTTACGGCAATGCTGGAACCCATCTATACATGGTCTGAACGCCCAAAACACATATTTCAACATTTTTATACCATTTGTCTCTTCGGGCATGTGGCGCCACTCGACAACTGTGCCTGGATTCCATTTTTGTAAAGCTCACAAAAATTTGGGTAGTCTTGAAACTGAGCTCTCCCATGTACCATACACATTTTCTCTTGCCCGTTTCAAACCATGCCATGCCTTATGGTATGAGATTGTATATTGAAATTTATCATACACTTGTTGTTGAACACACTTAATCTCATACCCAGGATCTGTCTGAACCATCCCAGTTAGCAACGCAGCGATCATGTTTTTGCACAAGTTTTGATGGTCAACAGACACCGCGTTCATTAGGCACGTATGAGGGCCTCCATACTTAGTGATTTCCCACATATCAATCCTTTTTTTGTAACCTGCGCGCAACCACCAATTGCAATGTGTAGTCTCACTATTATTTTTGCATTTGATTTTCCATATACGAAGTGTGGTTTCCTCTACTCGATATTCACGCCTCGCTATACGTATTACAAAATCTTTAACTGCAGACTGCAAATTCTTCTTATCTTTGAATACCATGCCTTTTGTGAGCACTCCTTCAGTAGGATCATAATATCTAAAATTTTTTGGAAGATCAAAGGAGTCCGCAAGCATTTCATCTGATGATGCATTGAAGAACGGGATATTCGGATGCATGGAGTATCTCTGAGCACTTGATGGAAATGATGGTTTTTTATTGGATGGTGATCTCTCTTGATTTGGGGAATACATAGTTTGAATATCACCAATATCCACCCCATCTTCATCTGATTCACTAGACAACTCGTCTTCGTCAGGTTCGGAGTCTTCTAGTTCATTCACACCAAAAGTGTCAATCAATGGATCATCTGTTTGATCCTCGGTCTGAGCATTTTCTCTTTCACTTGGAATACCCTCATTATTGGACCTTGAGGTTCCAACAGTATGCTCTTGCCTGACCAGTGCCAGATTATTAATGTCATCCCCTCTTAAGTAAGAAGCATATTGAAAATACTCATTGCTTGGCAGAATATCTGGAAGAGCATTATCTTGCAGTTTCTCTGGATCAATATGAAATTCTACATATTGATTATCCGCATCCGGTGCAAAGAAAAACCATAGATTATCATCGTTATTGATTGGTATACGATGATATCTGTTGTTTGCATGTAGTGAAGCGGATATGTTCAATTTATATTCATTGCTATCAATCCTTGTCAGTTGAAAGAATTTTGATACCAAGCCAGAATATCCAATGTCGCGAGGTACCCTTGTTGCACAAACAGGTGGAACATCGCTACGATCCCCAATATAAACAACAATACCGACGTTGTTTGAAGACTCCATAGTTTAAATAATAAAGATGTATTAATGATCTTAAAATATGGAATTAACTATTTTTTTGCATGCAAGAGGTATTATTAAGCTATATAATTACAAAGTTTAATAAAACTAATTTAAACTAATACATTAGAAAAATTCAAACCTGAAATTGAAATGAATCAATATGTCAACGCGACGGCAACAATTTGAGGGTTGCAATAAATGCACAACAACGGCAACAATTTCAACAGTTCCTACATCAAATAATGTATAACAGAAAAATATTAACGACAAATTTATAACAATATATATAGCAACAACCATACACCGAGCGACATACACATATCCAAAACACGGCACACACGCACACGTCACACAACCATACACACGCACCCATCACACACAAAAATACAAGCCACACACAAAAATGCAAGCCACACACAAAAATGCAAGCCACACACAACACACAAACACACATAGCAACACATACACAAGCATACACCACAACATACATCACACACACCACCACACACATCACAACACACATTTCATACCCACATTTCATACATACATTCCATATATACATTTCATACATACACCACACCAATAATATACAATACAAGCACACAACACAAAACAACACACACACACACCATACACACACAAAAATTACCACACAAAAACCACATACATAGACACACACAACACTACACACACACACCACCCAAACACATAAAAATTACCTCATCGAACTTTTGAGAAATGGAGAAAAACGAAACGTGAATATTGAAGAAAAATTGAAAGGAAATTGAAGGATAATTGAAAGGAGAAGTGAAGAAGAAGTGAAGAAGAAGTGAAGAAAGTGATGAGGAAGAGAGAAATGTGTGGTGTGGGTGGGTGGTAATAGATATGATAGAGAGAGAAATATTGAAGTGGATGTTAAAAATCCAAATCCGCCTTCGCACTCGGCTAGCCGAGTGAAGTGTGCGACCGAGTGCCGTGACCGAGTGGATTCCCAGAACTCGGTCAGGCGAGTAATACGGAGGCCGAGTGTCTCGGCCAAGTAAAAAGTACCACTCGGCCGGCCGAGTGGTGACCCGACCTAGTGCCCGACCGAGTGAGCCTTCCAACATTAAAAAAAAAATAAAAAAAAAAAGAAAGAAAGTCGCCCCTGGCAGGGGCGACACTAAAAAAAAAATTAAAAAAAAATCAAAAATTGAATGTCGCCCCTGCGAGGGGCGACTTTACTTACATTTTTAATTTTTTTTTACTATAATTTTGTAATTTTTTTTTTTTGCCATATCTTGGCATTTTTGCCCTTAAAAAGAATCCTCCACCTTGGAATGAAAATCATACCAAGGCCGTAAAAAAGATTAAAGAGAAGGTTAAAAACCTTCCATGTCTTATGTTGGCAAATCCCTTATGGGAAAAAATTGTTGAAACTGATGCTTCTGACATTGGTTATGGAGGAATCCTTAAACAGGTTGATCCCCATAAAAAACAAGAATATCTTGTTCAATTTTTTTCTGGGAAATGGAATAATGCCCAGAAAAATTATTCAACAGTGGCTAAAGAAATTCTTGCCATTGTTAAATGTGTTCTAAAATTTCAAGATGATTTATATAATCAGAAATTTATAATTAAAACTGACTGCAATGCTGCAAAATTCATGTTTCAAAAAGATTTTAAACATGATGTTTCTAAGCAGATGTTTGCCAGATGGCAATCACATCTTGCTCCATTTGACTTTATTATTGTTCATGAAAAAGGCATTGATAATTATTTGCCTGATTTTCTTACTCGTGAATTTTTGCAGGAATGAGTTTTCCAGATCATAATTTCTATTCCTCTAATAGAGGAAGAGGAAGTTCAGGTCGAGGTGACATTTCCTCTTATAGAGGAAGAGGAGGAAGGGGTTATAACCCTCAATCTAGAACTATTATTCAGCATGGCAAACAAAAACTTGTTGTCCAGAATATTGCTAATACAGCAATTCCATATGGAGGTAATACTTCCGATCTTGATATTGAGTTTCAAGAATTCTTGAAACATAAACAAAAACAAAAAGAGAGTGATATCTCTCCTGAGGAAACTCAGACTTCTTATGCTAATATAGCAAAAGAAGATGATTTAGAAAAATTGTTTGTTGAAAACAATGATCGACAAATTATTCTTCTTATAGAAGAAAGAGATATGCAATGGGCTAATAGTCCTTGGACCATAATGGATAGATATCTTCCAAACACATCATACGTGTATGAGTCTTATAAACAAAGAGGTTATTATGAAAACCTCCTTCTCTCCACTAATAGTGTTGAGATTAATCATTTCTCCTCTGGAGAAAAAGGAAAAGATTATAACTTTTCCAAAATGATTATCAAAAAGATCATATCTTTTGAAGAATGGGGTATATCTCCATTAGCAGAAAAAAAATTCTTTTCTCAGCTTCATAATCTGAATTTTAAATTCAATTATTTCGATTATATCGAAAGTTTTGAAAAAACTTTTTTTTTATGAGAACAAGAGGCATAAACACTCTTGGTTCATCAAAGTTTGTGAAAATATTTTTCACAGACCTATTCCAAACTGGTTCTATTTGGTTTTGGGTCATCCCGTCCTGGGTCTTATTAATAATACATTATATTAATTATAATATAATGTATATTAAGTATATTATTTACATATAATTTATATTATATTATGTACATAATTACATATATACATATCTAATTATCTGAAAATATTAATTATTTATTAGTATGTATAATGTTATATATTAATTATTATAACTATATTTATATTAATATGTATAATCGTATATTTATTATAGCATGTATACATATAATACTAATAGGTTATAATGTATTATAATATATTATAATGTGTATAGTATATTATATAGTATAATTATATATGCATAAATATAATATATATTATTAATATTATAATATATTATAATAGTATATATATACATTATGATAGTATAATTAATACATAATATATAATTAATACATATTAACATGTATAATATTATGTATAATATATTATACATATATTTGTAGATATAATTGATATTTATATATATGTTATAATTATATATATTCATTATAGTATTTAAATATATATTATGTATTATGAATATATATATACTATTATAACAGACTATTATAATGTATATAATATACTATTATACTATATATAATAATAGCATATATTTGATTATAATATTAATATACATGCTATGTATATATAATATATAATATATATTTAATAATTATTAATAATGTATTACATTTATTTATAAAATATATTAAAATACATATAATATATTAATGTATAATAATATATATAGTTATATTATATAATGTACTATAATATATTATATTTACTATTGTGACATATTAAGTATAATTATAAATATAGTATATTATAACATATAATACTATTATATAAATATTATAATTATTAATATACATATATATATATTAATTTGTTATATAGGTATTTTATATGTATTATATGTATATTAATAATATAATGTGTAATGTATAATAAAATATAGACTAATGTACTATATGTTATAGAGTTATTATAATATTACATGTATATAATTAATAATATATTATATAATTATGTATATTGTATTATATATATTATATAAATTAATACATATATACAAATATATTATATTATTACATATATACTGTAATATATTTATACTTATATATGATAATATAAGTATATTATATGTATTAATTATAAATATATATTATAAAATAATAATAAAATACATATTATAATATATAATATACATATGTAATATTATAGTAATTCTAATATGTATACATTATATAATATAATAATATTAATTATTATAATACATATTTATTATAATAGTATATACTATATAAATTATAATATGATATATAATTTATATTATATTAGAATACATATATAATTAATATGTATAATATATAATTATAATAATATATTAGTATTATATATTAATTTATCAGATTAATAATATATATTATAAGTTATTAATTAATAATATGTTAATATACATTATACAAAATATATACATATAATTATATTAATTATATAATATTTATAAATTATAGTACCATATGTATATATTATAACATATTATATATATACATTATATATTAATAGTATATATATATTAATTATATATCAATATATTATATATTATACAAATTAATATAGTATAATTATTACACATCTTAGTAATATATTATCATATAATTAATAATATTATCATAAATTATTATATATTTATTATAAATTATACATATATTAATTAATACTATTAATATACAATAATAGAATTTATATACATATTACTATTGTAATATACCATATAACTATTAATATATAATACATTATATTAATTATAATATAATATATATTAAGTATATTATTTACTTATAATTTATATTATATTATGTACATAATTACATATGTACATATCTAATTATATGTTAGTATGTATAATGTTATATATTATTATTATAACTATATTTATATTAATATTTATAATCGTATATTTATTATAGTATGTATATATATAATACTAATATATAGACTAATATACTATATGTTATAGGGTTATTATAATATTACATGTATATAATTAATAATATATTATATAATTATGTATATTATATTATATATATTATATAAATTAATACATATATACACATATATTATATTATTACATATATGCTATAATATATTTATACTTATATATGATAATATAAGTATATTATATGTATTAATTATAAATATATATTAGAAAATATTAATGATATACATATTATAATATATAATATACATATTTAATATTATACATATATACAAATATATTATATTAGAGCATATATGCTATAATATATTTATACTTATATATGATAATATAAGTATATTATATGTATTAATTATAAATATATATTAGAAAATATTAATGATATATATAATACTGTATATATTATAATATATAGAAAATTTATAGAAAATTTACCTGTTACTACAGATGAGTTTGCCTCAGCATCTTCTCTGGTCATGGTAAAGACCCTTGCTGGTACTATCCCTTGTGTCATGGGGCTCGGTTTGTTTGGGCATGTAGTAGAGATATATCCTTGTTGTCCACACGAATAGCAAGTTCTGGTACCCACAAGACAGACACCACTGTGTTGTTTCCCACATTTAGAGCAAAGGGGTAGTGGTTCTGGTGATTTACCCGGAACAGTTCTCAGACGCTTGCTTGAATCTCCTTGTTCCTGCCCCTATCCTTGTCTAAGCTGAAAACTTGGTCTTGGGCCCTGAAATTATTGTTGCCTCTTCATTTCGTTTCCTACCCAACGCTGTCCCTGTCTTTGTGTGAACTGACGTCGAATCTCCTGTGCATGACGTATCCTCTGTTCAGCTTGCTCTGCTACCAAGGCCCTCTCAGCAACCTGTGAGTAAGTAACTCCCTGCATACCAGCCATACAAACATCCCTATAAAGTTCCGATCTCAGCCCTTTGACAAATCTTTCCACTTTCAGTGCATCCGTTCTAACCATGTGCTCAACAAACATTGACAATTGCTCAAATTTGGAGATGTAGTCCGGAACTGTCATATGCCCTTGTCTCAACTGTATAAACTCATTCATTTTCATCGCACGGACTGGAGCAGTGAAATATTTGTTTCTAAAAAGTTCTTTAAACCTGTTCCAAGTCATAGTGTCTACATTCTCGATGGCCTTCATTGTGTCCCACCAGTAACCTGCACTCCCCCGTAACATAAAAGATGCACACAATACATTTTCCTCGCCTGGTACTCTACTATACAGAAATATATTTTCTATGGTTCTCAGCCAATCCTCTGCAGCTGTGGGATCCACTACATTTTCAAATGTTGGCGGGTTGAGCTTTCTAAACCTTTCCCCAATCAGCTCCATTTGTTCTACATGAGGCTGTGACTGGTTCATTTCATTCCTTTGTTGTCTGCTAGCATTTCTTTGTTCGATTAGATTCTGAATTTGTTGTGACTGTTGCTCCACTAATCCTGTCAATCTTTCGATAAGTACATCGCGATCAGTGCCTGCAGCTTGTGAACTTTGTTCAGGAGCTCTATTTTCCCCATTACATTCACCTCTAGTTCTCACCATTGTACCACTGACTGCACTCAATCCTAGATCACAGGCCAATATAACTCATAAAATATATAATGCATAACAAAGATGAATAAAATTTACCGGCATGGTTGTACTCCACAAGTTTGAGCTCGTGTACATGGACAGTCTACAGGACATAAACTGGGCTCTGATACCACTCTATGATACCCCATCCTTATAAACCACAAGCCATAGATTATTTCTGACCTGGTTAAACCTGTACATTTTTTTCATTCACCTGTAAACACCTATAACATATTTACGAGACATAATTTATTTCCCACAAAACGGCTCAATTACACCCATAGGCAAAGATTCACAATAGACACAAAAGTATCCACCACAATCACACCAATATTTACTTGTCAAAATCAAGTAATAATATACAAGCCCAAACAACACAACAAAATAGAAGCCAAAAACATAGTACGCCCATGGTTTAACCCCAAAGGTCGTCATCCATGTACACCGATCCGAAAAGCTTGCTAAAGCACGAACACAATATGCCCAGTAAGACGTACGCTTACACATCATCAACATGCTCACCTACAATGCACAAACTAGGTGAGCTACGGCCCAGTAAGCAGAAATCATGCATGTATGATAAATTAAATGGTTGCAGAAACTTAGAAAGAAATGTGAAATGCATACTACTGAATCCCTAACTACTATTTTGAAATATTTTATCTTTATAGGGCCCGTCACCCACCTACTATGCACCAAAAAGAGCTAGCTTAATAAATAATCACAATCTTAGAGTCTATCCATGTCTCACATGCCAACGGCCCGAAAAATTGAGCCTATCCGTGTCACACATGCCACCGACTCAATATATCATAAAGCCTATCCATGTCTCACATGCCACCGGCCTGACGAATCAAGCCTATCCATGTCTCACATGCCACCGGCCTCGGTACACTAGTAGTGTCAACATTACATTTTTTTTCTTTTCATCACATAATGAATGCAAAGCTGGCTATATACGACACATGCATACAGATGCCAATGCTCGTGAATGTTATGTTTATGCAATATTAAATCAATCGTTCGCGCCATGTAATTCATATCAATCAATATCACGAGGCACAAATCTCCAATATTCCATAACATAATATTCATATCTATCAATATCAAAAGGCACAATTCACTAATATTTCATAAGATAATATTCATATCTATCAATATCAAAAGGCAAAGTTCACCAATATTCCATAAGATAATATTCATATCTATCAATATCAAAAGGCACAGTTCACCAATATTCCATAAGATAATATTCATATCTATCAATATCAAAAGGCACAGTTCACCAATATTCCATAAGATAATATTCATATCTATCAATATCAAAAGACACAAGTCACAAATATTCAATAAATAACACAAACAAATACTAGGTCTATGCATTGTAGGTGCAAATGGATTTCTACTTACCTCTTTCCCGATAATATATACTTGAGACCCCTATACGTACGATTAAGCTAGTAATTTTTTCAGAAATGAAGGCTTGCGTTCCCAAATTTCTCTCTCTCTCTCTCTCGTTCGCTAACTCTTCCCTCTTCTTCTCTCTTTTTCTTTCTTTTTCCTCACACTAGACTTCTCCCGTCGCCTTCAGGAATGAGCCCCCCCTTCCCTTTTCTGTTTTTTTTCCTTTACTTCCTAATGAGGTCACCGCCTCACTTATTATATATATATATATATATATGCACACACAACACACACACTTAATTATATATATGAACACACGCACACCCACTAGTTATATATATATATATATATAAACACACACCACTAATTAGGATTAGCATTATTTTATTATAATTTGTTTATACCTACACTAATTACATATATATATATACACCATCGGCATAATGATTATTATTATTATTATTATTATTATTATTATTATTATCATTATTATTATTATTTTTATTATAAGCTCGTCACGTGTAATCATATTTTTGAGAACTTGACACCTTATTTCTTTCTTGACATTTGGCCTTAAGGGTTCCAACCTATAATGTAAACCCTACAAAATTTAACAGCAATATACCAAGCATAATTAAATACGAGCTGCAATGCCAGTAAAATGTAATTTAAATAGCAAATAAAATTATAAAATGAATACAATACATGAACTATATTGACCAGTGAGTAGTGAGAGGCTTGGGTTATCACAGACTGCCATTCCAGTAATCCTGTCAATCTTTCGATAAGCGCATAACGATAGTGCCTGTAGCTTGTGCATTTTGTTCTGGAGCTCTATTTTCCCCGTTACATTCACCTCTGGTTCTCACCATTGTATCACCAACTGTACTCAATCCTAGATCATAGGCTAATATAACTAATGAAATATATAATGCATAACAAAGATAAATAAAACTTACCAGCATGGTTATGCTCTACAAGTTTGAACACGTGTACATGGACAGTCTACAGGACATAAACCGGGCTCTGATACCACTCTGTGACACCCCACCCTTATAACCCACAACATAGGTTACATTTAACCTGGTTAAACCTGTACATTTTTTTTCATTCACCTGTAACATATTTACGAGGTATAATTTATCTCCTAAATAACGGCTCATTAACATCCAAGCAAAATCCACGATAGATGCAAAACTATTCACCACATCCAAACCAATATTTACATGCTCAAAAATTGATTAATATTATACAAGCCCAAAATGAATAACAAAATGAATAACAAAATTGAACCCCAAAAGCTCGGACACTCATGGTTTCGCCCCAAAGGTCGTCATTCATGTGCACCGATCCCAAAAGCTTGTTGAAGCATGAACAACATTCTGGTAAGCCGTAAGCTTACACATCATCATCACGCTCACCTACAATGCACAAACTAGGTGAGCTATAGCCCAGTATGCAGAAATCATTCATGTAAGATAAATTAAATGCTTGCAGAAACTCTAAAAGCGATGTGAGATGCATACTACTGAAACCCTAACCAATGTATTAGAATATTTTATCTTTACAGGGCCCATGACCCACCTACTGTACACCGGAAAGAGCTAGCTCAATAAATAATAATAATCATAGAGTCTATCCATGTCTCACATGTCATCAGCCAGACGAATCGAGCCTATCCATGTCTCACATGCCACCGACTCAATATATCATAGACCCTATTCATGTCTCACATGCCACCGGCTTCGGTACACTAGTAGTGGTCTACATTACATTTTTTGTTTCTTTTATCATATAGTGCATGAAGGCATGCTATGTACAACTTATGCATGCACATGCTCATGCTCTTGAATATTATATTTATACAATACCAAATCAATCATTCACACCACGTAATTCATGTCTATCAATATTAAGAAGCACAAGTCACAAATATTCCATAAAATAATATAAACAAGTACTATGTCTATGCATTGTAGGTACAAATGGATTTTTATATACCTCTTTTTCAATAAAAAGTATCCGAGACTCCCTATACGTACTTCAATGTGGTTAAACTAGTATTTTTTTAGGAAACGAAGGCTTCCGTTCACAAATTCCTCTCCTTCTCTCCCTCTCCCTCTCTCTCTCTCTCTCCATCTCTCTGTCTCTCTGCTGAACTCCTTCTCCCCGTAACTTCTCTTTTTTTTCTCTTCACGCTGGACTCTCCCCGTACCCTCTAGAAATAAAGCCCCCTTTCCCTTTTTTTTTTTTCTTTCTTATGAGGTAACTGCCCTCTTCTTTTTTCCTTTTACACACATAGTATAAGTATATATATATGCACACGCACCCACACTTAATTATACATATAAACACACCCACACTAATTATATATAAACACACCCACACTAATTATATATATAAACACCCACTAATTATATATATAAACCTAATTAACCCTGCTAATGTTATTACTTTTCTTACTATTATTATTATTAATATTATTAATATTATTATTATTATTATTATTATTATTATTAACTTGCAACGTGTAATCTTATTTTATTAATACCTGAAACCTAATTTGTCACTCAACATTTGGCCTAGGGGGTTGTAACCTATACTATAAAACCTGAAAATGTAATAGTAACATTCTGAACATAATTAAATACGAGCCACAATACAAATAAAATACAATTTAAATAGCATATAAAATTATAAAATAAATGTAATGCATGAACTATATTGGCGAGTGAGTAGTTAGAGGCTTGGGGTTTCATACTTTCGCACCCCATAGGCTAGCTATTAAAATCTTATTCCGAGTTAAAATAATACATTGTTAAAAATGGGGGTGCAAAATGAGGACTTCCCAAGGCGTCACCCATCCTAGTACTACTCTTGCCCAAGCACGCTTATCTTCAGAGTTCAAATGGGATCTAATGCATTAGTGCTGGTATAATCGCACCCAACATAGATAGTGTGATTATTTCTCTTATACAGATGCAAATGGCGCTTCTAGAAGACTCCACGCTTCAAACTTGTATATAATTCAACTCATTTGGAACTACGGGGACACTTTAAGGCTAATGATTCAGGCTATTGGGTTCCTCGATTAGGAGTGATTTACTTTGAGAAATTCCAATGTTAATCTTCTATTTTGGTAATTTTCTTTAAGAAAACACATTTGGGCCCAGCCCAACGGTGTTTTACGGCCCAACGCCATATTCTACCATCACCTTCGCACTCCGAAGACTAGCTTTTGAAATCTTATTCCAATTATACGCGGAGTAGCTTTGGAAACCTTATTCGAATTGTGTGCGGAGTTAATAAAATATGTAGTGAATAAAAATTATTAAAAAGGGTTGCAACACGAGGACTTCTCAGCGGGTCACCCATCCTAGTACTACACTCGCCCAAGCATGCTTAACTTCGGAGTTCTGATGGGATCCGGTGCATCAATGCTGGTATGATCGTACCCAATATGGATTGTGAGATTAGTTCTCTTTTAGAGATGCAAATGGATCTTCAAGAAGACTCCACCCTTGAAACGCGCATAACATTTAGATCGGTTGGAACTACAGGGGCTACAATATACCCACGTGAAGCACTCTTTGAGACCGACAATTTGGACTATCGATTCCACGATTGGGAGTGATTTATGTTGAGAAATTCTATAGCTAAGCCTCCATTTTTGTCTTCTTGTAAGGAAACAAGTTCGGGCCCGACCCAACGATGTTTTATAGCCCAACGCCATATTCTACCATCACTTTCGCACTTTGTAGGCCAGCTTTTGATATCTTTTTCTAATTCAATGTAGAGTTAAATAAAAATATAGTGAATAAAAATTGTTAAAAAGGGGTGCGACACAAGGACTTTCTAGGGGGCCACCCATCCTAGTACTACTCTCGCCCAAGCATGCTTAACTTCGGAGTTCTGATGGGATCCATAACTTTAGTGCCGGTATCATCACACCCAACATGGATAGTGCGATTATTTCTCTTATGCATATTTAAATGGCTCTTCTAGAAGACTCCACCTTTCAAACTCGTATAACATTCAGCTCAGTTGGAACTACAGGGGCGACAAAATATCCACCCGAAGCACTCTTTGAGACCGACAATCTGGCCTATTGGGTTCCCCGATTGGGAGTGATTTACTTTGAGAAATTCCATTGTTAAGCCTCTGTTTTGATTGTTTTTTCAAGAAAACACGAACGGGCCCCGCCCAACGGCGTTTTACGGCCCAATGCCATATTCTACCATCACTTTCGCAATCCGAAGGTTAGCTTTTGACATATTATTCCAATTGTGCATGGAGTTAATAAAATATATAATGAGAAAAATAAATAAAAAGTGGGTGCAACAAGTGGACTTCCCAGGGGGTCACCCATCCAATTACTACTCTCACCCAAGCACGCTTAACTTGAGAATTCTAATGGGATCCGGTTCATTAGTGATAGTATGATTGTACCCAACGTGGACTACGCGATTATTTCTCTTATACTGATGCAAATGGCTCTTCTAGATTATTCCAACCTTCAAACATGCATAACATTCGGCTTAGTTGGAACTACGGGGGCTACAATATACCCACGCGAAGCACTCTTTGAGACCAATAATCTGGGCTATCGGATTCCCTAATTGGGAGTGATTTACACTGAGAAATTCCATTGTCATGTCTCTATTTTGGTCTTTTTTACAAGAAAAAACACATTCGGGCTCGGCCTAACGGTATTTTACGGCCCAACGCCATTTTCTACCATCACTTTCGCACTCCAAAGGCTAGCTTTTAAAATCTTATTCTAGTTGTCCATGGAGTTAAAAAATATATATAATGAATAAAAATTGTTAAAAAGAGGGTGCAACATCAAGACTTCCCAGGGTTCACCCATCTTTGTACTACTGTCGCTCAAGCATGCTTAACTTCGAAGTTCTAATTGGATCTGGTGCTTTAGTGGTGGCATGATCACACCGAACATGGATAGTGTGATTATCTTATTGGATCTGGTGCAAATGACACTTCTAGAAGACTCTACCATTCAAACGTGCATATCATTTGGCTCGATTGGAACACGGGGGCTACAATATACCCATGCAATGACCTCTTTGAGACTGACGATCAGGGCTATAGGTTTCCCTAATTGAGAGTGATTTCCGTTGAAACATTCCAATGTTAAGCCTCTATTTTGGTCATTTTTTCAAGAAAACACGTTCGGGCCCGCCCAATGGTGTTTTACGGCCCAACGCCATATTGTACCAACACTTTCGCACTTTGAAGGCTAGCTTTTGAAATACTATTCCAATTATGCGGAGTTAATAAAATATATAGTGAATAAAAATTGTTAGAAAGGGGGTAGAATAAGAGGATTTCCCAAGGGGTCACACATCCTAGTACTACTCTCGTCCAAGCACGCTTAACTTTGAAATTCTGATGGGATCCTGTGGATTAGTGCTGGTATGATCGAACCCAATATGGAGAGTGAGATTATTTCTCTTATGCTGATCTAAAATGACTCTTCTAGAAGACTCTACCCTTCAAACACGCATAACATTTGGCTTGGTTGGAACTACGGGGGCTACAATATAGCCAAATAAAACACTCTTTAAGACCAACGATTTAGGCTATTGGGTTGCGGGATTGGGAATGATTTATTTGAGAAATTGCAATGTTAAACCTTCGTTAATCCTAGTACTACTCTCGCCCAAGCATGCTTAACTTTGGAATTCAGATGGGATCCGGTGCATAATTGCTGGTATGATCACACCCAACGTAAATACTGAGATTATTTCTCTTATGCAAATGCGAATGGCTCTCTTTGAAGACTCCACCCTTCAAACACGCATAACATTCGGATCGGTTTGAACTACTGGGGCTACAATATACCCACGCAAAACACTCTTTGAGATCGATGATCTGGGCTATTAGGTTACTGAATTGGGAGTGATTTGTGTTGAGAAATTCCCATGTTAAGCCTCCATAATCTGGGCTATTAGGTTACCGAATTAGGAGTGTTAAATCTCCATTTAGTCATTTTTAAGAATACATGTTCGGGCCTAGCCCAACGCCATATTCTACCATCACTTTCGCACTCTGAAGGCTAACTTTGAAATTTTATTCCAATTGTGCGCGAAGTTAATAAAATATATAGTGAATACAAATTTTTAAAAAGGGGGTGCAATACTACTCTCGTCCAAGCACGCTTAACTTTGAAGTTCTAATGGGATTCGATGCAATAGTGCTAGTACGATTGCACCTAACATGGATAGTGCGATTAGTTCTTTTATGCAAATGCAAATGGCTTGTTATAGAAGACTCCACCCTTGAAACGCGCATAACATTTGGTCTGATTTGAACTACGAGGGCTAAAATATAAGCACACGAAGTATTCTTTGAGACCGATGATTCTGGCTATCGGGTTCTCCGATTGGGAGTGATTTATGTTGAGAAATTCCAATGTTAAGCCTCTATGTTTGTCTTTTTTTCAAGAAAACATGTTCGGGCCCAGCCCAACGGTGTTTTACAGCACAACGCCATATTCTAGCATCAAAAAGAGGGTGCAGCATGAGGACATCCCTGGGGGCCACCAAACATGGATAGTGCGATTATTTCTCTTATGCATATGTAAATCACTATTCTAGAAGATTCCACCCTTCAAACGAACATAACATTCGGCTTGGTTGGAACTACAGGGGCTACAATTTACCCATCCGAAGCACTGTTTGAGACCAACAATGTGGGCTATTGGGTTCCCTAATTGGGAGTGATTTACATTGAGAAATTCTAATGTTAGGCCTCCATTTTGGTCGTTTTTCAAGAAAACATGTTCCGGCCTAATGGCGTTTTACGGCCCAATGCCATATTCTACAATCACTTTCATACTCCGAAGACTAGCTTTTTCAAATCTTATTCCAATTGTGTGCGGAGTTAAAATAATATATAGTAACTAAAAATTATTAAAATGGGGGTGAAACATGAGGACTGCCCATGGGGTCACCTATCCTAGTACTACTCACGCCCAAGCATGCTTAACTTCAGAGTTCCAATGGGATCCGATGCATTAGTGCTGGTATGATCTTACCGAATATGGATAGGGCGATTATTTTTCCTATGCAGATGCAAATGGCTCTTCTAGAAGACTCCACCCTTCAAACACGCATATCATTCGACTCATTTGGAACTACGGGGAATATTTTAGACCGACGATTTGGGATATCAAGTTCCTCGATTAGGAGTGATTTACTTTGAAAAATTCCAATGTTAAGTCTTTGTGTTGGTCGTTTGTTCAAGAAAACACGTTCGGGCCCAGCCCAACGGCATTTTATGGCCCAACGCCATATTCTACGATCACTTTTGCACTCTGAACGCTAGCTTTTGAAATCTTATTCCAATTGTGCGCGGAGTTAATAAAATATATAGTGAATAAAAATTATTACAAATGGGGTGCAACTCGAGGACTTCCCAGGGTGTCACCCATCCTAGTACTATACTCGCCCAACCACGCATAACTTCAGACTTTTGATGGGATCCGTTATTTAATTGCTGGTATAATCACACCCTACATGGATAGTGCAATTATGTCTCTTATGCATACGCAAATGGCTCTTCTAGAAGACTTCACCCTTCAAGCGCATAACATTCAGCAATCTGGGTCACCCATCCTAGTATTACACTCTTTGAGATTGACAATCTGGGTTATTGGGTTCCCCAATAGGGAGTCATTTACATTGAGAAATTCTAATGTTAAGCCTCCATTTTGGTTAATTTTTTCAAGAAAACATGTTCGGGCCCAGTCCAATGGCCTTTTACGACACAACACCATATTCTACAATCACTTTTGCACTCTGAAGCTAGCTTTTGAAATCTTATTCCAATTGTGTGTGGAGTTAATAAAATATATAGTGAATAATTTTTTTAAAAAAGGAGGTGCAACAAGAAGACTTCCCAGGGGGTCACCTATCCTAGTACTACTCTCGCCCAAGAACGCTTAACTTTGGAATTCTAATGGAATACGGTGGAGTAGTGTTGGTATGATCGCACCCAACATGGATATTGTAACTATTTCTCTTATGCAGATTCAAATGGCTTTTTTAGAATACTCCACCCTTCAAAACGTGCATAACATTCGGCTTGGTTGGAACAACGGGGGCTACAATATACCCACACGAAGCACTCTTTAAGCCAAAAATCTGGGCTATTGGGTTCCCTAATTAAAAGTGATTTACGTCGAAAAATTCCATTGTTAAGCCTAAATTTTAGTCGTTTTTTCAAGAAAACATGTTTGGTTCCAGCCTAATGGCCTTTTACGGCCCAACGCCATATTCTACCATCACTTTCGCACACCGAAGCTACCTTTTGAAATATTATTCCAATTGTGCATGGAGTTGATAAATTATATAGTGAGTAATTTTTTAAAAAAATGGGGTGCAACAAGAGTACTTTCCAGGGGGTCATCTATTGTAGTACTACTCTTGGCCAAGAACGCTTAACTTAGGATTTCTGATGGGATCTAGTGCATTTGTCCTGTGATGATCTCACCCAACATGGATAGTGTGATTATTTCTATTATGCAGATGCAAATGGCTCTTCTAAAAGACTCCATCTTTCAAACTTGCATAATATTCGGCTCACTTGGAACTACGGGGGCTACAATATACCCACACGAAACACTCTTTGAGATTGATGATCTGGGCTATCAGGTTCCATAATATGGACTGATTTACATTGAGAAATTCTAATGTTAAGACTCCGTTTTGGTCATTTTTTAAAGAAACACATTCGGGCTCGGCCCAACGATGTATTATGACCCAACGCCATATTCTACAATCACTTTCGCACTTCGAAGGCTAGCTTTTAAAATCTTATTCCACTTGTGCATGGAGTTAATAAAATATATAGTGAATAAATTTTTTTAAAAAGAGGGTGCAACAGGAGGACTTCCCAGGGGGTCACCAATCCTAGTACTACTCTTGCCCAAGCACGCTTAACTTCAGTGTTCGGATGGGATACAGTGCATTTGTGCTGGTATGATCGCACCCAACATGGATAGTGTGATTATTTCTCTTATACAGATGCAAATGGCTCTTCTAGAAGACTCCACCGTTCAAATGAGCATAACTTTCGGCTCAGTTGGAACTATGAGGGCTACAATATACCCGTCCGAAGCACTCTTTGAGACCAATGATCTGGGCTATCGGGTTTTCTAATTGAGAGTGATTTATGGTGAGAAATTCTAATGTTAAGCCTCTATTTGGTCATTATTTTAGAAAACACGTTTGGGCGCGGCCCTATGGCATTTTACGACCCAACGCCATATCCTACCTTCACATTCGCACTCTAAAGGCTATCTTTTGTAATCTTATTCCAATTGTATATGGAGTTAATAAAATATATAGTGAATAAAAATTGTTAAAAAGGGGGTCCTACAAGATCCTAGTACTACTCTCGCCCAAGCACGCTTAACTTTGGAATTCAGGTGGGATCCGGTACATTAATGCTTGTATGATCACACTCAACATGGATAGTGTGATTATTTCTCTTGTACAAATGCAAATGTATCTTCTAGAAGCACTCTTTGAGCCCAAAGATCCGGGCTATCGGTTTCCTGATTGGGAGTGATTTATATTGAGAAATTCCATTGTTAAGTCTTCGTTTGGGTCGTTTTTTCAAGAAACCATGTTCGGGCCCGGCCTAACGGTGTTTTACGGTCCAACGCCATATTCTACCATCACCTTCACATTTCGAAGGCTAGCTTTTGAAATCTTATTCCAGTTGTGCATGGAGTTAAAAAAAAAAAATATAATGAATAAATATTCTTAAAAAGGGGGTGCAACAAGAGGACTTCCCAGGATATCACCCATCCTAGTACTACTCTTGCCCAAGCACGCTTAACTTCGAAAATCTGATGGGATCCGATGCATTAGTGCTGGTATGATCGAACCCAACATGGATAATGAGATTATTTCTCTTATGCTGATGCAAATGGCTCTTCTAGAAGACTACACCCTTCAAACGCGCATAACATTCAACTAAGTTGGAACTATGGGGCCTACAATATACCCACGCAAAGCCCTTCAAATGTCCATAACATCTAGCTCAGTTGGAACTACGCGGGCTACAATATACCCATGCAAAGCACTCTTTGAGACCGATGATCTGGGCTATTATGTTGTAGTATTGGGAGTGATTTATAGTGGAATTTTATTCCAATTGTGCGCGGAGTTAATAAAATTATAGTGAATAAAAATTGTTAAAAAGGGGTTACAACACAAGAGGACTTCCGAGGGGTCACCCATTCTAGTACTACTCTTGTCCAAGCACGCTTAACTTCGAAGTTCTATTGGGATCCGGTGCATTGTTTATGGTATGATCGTACCCAACATGGACAGTGTGATTATTTCTCTTATGCAGATGAAAATGACTATTCTAGAAGACTTCACCCTTCAAACGCGCATAACATTCAGCTCAATTGTAACTATTGGGGATCAAATATTCCCATGTGAAGCACTCTTTGAGACTGACAATCAGAGCTATTAGGTTCCCCAATTGGGAGTGATTTACATTGAGAAATTCCAATGTTAAGCCTCCATTTTATTTATATTTTCAAGAAAACACGTTCGGTCCTGGTCCAACAGCATTTTATGGCCCAACGCCATATTCTACCATCACTTTCGTAGCAAGAGAACTTCCCAGGGGGTTACACATCCTAGTACTACTCTCGGCCAAGCACGATTAACTTTGGAATTCCAATGGGATCCAGTGCATTAGTGCTAGTATGATCACACCAAACAAGGATAGTGTGATTATTTATCTTAGGCTGATGCAAATGGCTCTTTTAGAAGAATCCACCTTTCAAACGCGTATAACATTCAGCTCAGTTGGAACTACGTGGTCAACAAAATACCCACATGATGCACTCTTTAAGATCAATGATCTAGGCTATTGGGTTCCCCGATTGGGAGTGATTTATGTTGAGAAATTCCAATGTTAAGCCTCAGTTTTGTTTATTTTTTCAAGAAAACACATTCAGGCCTGGTCCAACGGCATTTACGGCCCAACACCATATTCTACAATCACATTCGCACTTCGAAGGCTAGATTTAGAAATCTGATTCCAATTATGCTTGGAGTTAAAAAAATATATAGTGAATAAAAATTGTTAAAAAGGAGTGCAACAATAGGAATTCCTAGGGGATTTCGATGGAAAATTATTAAAAATTGTAACCCATCCTAGTACTACTCTCACCCAAACGCACTTCATTTCAGATTTTTGATGGGATCTGGTGCATCAGTACAGGTATGACCGCACCCAACTAGGATAGTGCGATAATTTCTCTTATGCAGATGCAAATGGATCTTCTAGAAGACTCCACCATTCAAACACGCATAACATTCGGCTCAGTTGGAACTATGGGAGCTACAATATACCCACACGAAGCATTCTATGAGATAAATGATCTGGGCTATTAGATTCCCCTATTGGGAGTGATTTACTTTGAGAAATTCTAATGTTAAGTTACCATTTTGGTCTTTTCTCAAGGATACAAGTTCGGGTCCGACCCAACGACGTTTTACGGCCCAACGCCATATTTTACAACCACAATCGCACTCTAAGGGCTAGCTTTTGAAATTTTATTCTAAATGTGTGCAGAGTTAAAAAAAACTTAAAGTGAATAAAAATTGTTAAAAAGGGGGTGTGGCACGAGGATTTCCCAGGGGGTTACCCATCCTAGTACTACGCTCACCTAAGCACGCATAACTTCGAAGTTCTAATAGGATCTGATGCTTTAATACTGGTATGATCACACCCAATACGGATAGTACAATTATTTCTCTTATGTAGATGCAAATGGATCTTTTAGAAGACTCCACCGTTCAATCGCGGATAACATTCGGCTTGGTTGGAACTACGGGGGCTACAAAATACCCACGCAAAGCACACTTGGAGACCAAAAATCGTGTCTATCAAGTTACCTAAGTGAGAGTGATTATGTTGAGAAATTCCAATCTTAAGTCTCCATTTTAGTTGTCTTTTCAGGAAAACACGATTGGGCCCGGCCCAAGGGCATTTTACGGCCCAACGCCATATTCTACCATCACTTTTGCACTTTAAAAGCTATGTTTTGAAATCTTATTCCATTTATGCATGGATGTAATAAAACATATAGTGAATAAAAATTATTAAAAAGGGGGGTGCAATAAGAGGACTTCCCAGGGGGTCACCTATCCTAGTATAACTCTCGCCCAAACACGCTCAACTTCAGAATTCTGATGGGATCCGGTGCATTAGTGCTGCTATGATTGCCCCCGACATGGACAGTGTGATTATTTCTCTTATGCTGATGTAAATGGCTCTTCTAGAAGACTCCACATTCGAACGTGCATAACATTTGGCTCGGTTGGAACTACGGGGGTAACAATATACCCACACAAAGCACTCTTTAAGACCGTTGATCTTTGCTATGGGGTTCCCTAATGGGAGTGATTTATGTTGAGAAATTCTATATGTTAAGCCTCCATTTCGATTGTGTTTTAAAGAAAACATGTTTGGGCCCGGCCCACCGGTATTTTATGGCCCAACGCCATATTCTACTATCACCTTCGCACTCCGAAGGCTGGCTTTGGAAATCTTATTCCAATTGTGTGTGGAGTTAATAAAATATATAGTGAATAGAAATTATTAAAAATGGGATGCAACAAGAGGACTTCCCAAGAGGTCACCTATCCCAGTACTACTCTCACCCAAGCTTGCTTAACTTCCGAATTCTGAAAGGATCTGGTGCAGGAGTGCTAGCTTGGTCGCACTCACATGGATAGTGTGATTATTTCTCTTATACTAATGCAAATGGCTTTTCTAGAAGACTCCACCCTTCAAACACGCATAACATTCGTCTCAGTTGGAACTACGGGGGCTACAGTATACCTACGCGAAGCACTCTTTTAGATCGATGATTTGGGCTATCATGTTCCCTGATTGGTAGTGATTTACGTTGAGAAATTCCAATGTCAAGCATCTATTTTGGTCATTTTTTTAAGAAAATACATTCGGGCCCGGCTCAACGGCGTCTTACGGCCCAACGCCATATTCTACCATCACTTTCGCAGTCGAAAGGCTAGCTTTTGAGTTTTTTTAAAAGAAGGGTACAACACGAGGACTTACCTGGGGATCACCCATTCTAGGACAACTCTCGTCCAAGCCCCCATAAGTTCGGAGTTCTGACGGGATCTGGTGCATTTGGTCTAGTATGATCACACCCAACATGGGAAGTGTGATTATTTCTCTTATGCAGATGTAAACGGGTCCTCTAGAAGACTCCACCCTTCAAACACGCATAACATTCAGCTCGGTTGGAACTAGGGAGAATACAATATACTCACGCAAAGCACTCTTTTAGACCAACGATCTAGGCTATTTGGGTCCATTTGCATTGAGAAATTCCAATGTTAAGCCTTCGTTTTGGTCAAGCTTTCAAGAAAACACATTCAAGCCCAGCCCAACGGCATTTTACGGCCCAACACCATATTATACTATCACTTTTGCACTTTGAAGGCTACCTTTTGATATTTTATTCCAATTGTGCATGGAGTTAAAAAAATATATAGTGAATAAATATTATTAAAAAGGGAGCGCAATAAGTAGACTTCTAAGAGGGTCACCTATCCTAGTACTACTCTCGCCTAAGCATGCTTAACTTCAAAATTCTGATGGGATCCAGTGCGTTAGTGCTGGTATGATCGCACCAAACATGAATAGTGAAATTATTATTCTTATGCTGATGCAAATAGCTCTTCTAAAAGACTCCACCCTTCAAACGTGCATAACACTCGACTCGGTTGGAACTACGAGGGCTACAATATACCCACGTGAAACACTCTTTGAGACAGATGATCTAGGCTATCGGTTTCCCCAACTAAGAGTGAGTTAGATTGATAAATTCTAATGCTAAGCCTTCATTTTGGTAATTTTTTCAAGAAAACACGTTCGAGCCCGGCCTAACGGTATTTTACGACCCAACGCCATATTGTAGCATCACTTTCGCACTCTGAAGGCTAGATTTTGTAATCTTATTCCAATTGTGCATGAATTTAAAAAAATATATAGTGAATAAAAATTGTTAAAAAGGGGTACAACACGAGGATTTGAGTGAAAAAAATATACAGCAAGTAAATATTCTTAAAAACACGTTCGGTCCCGGCCCAACAGCATTTTATGGCCCAACGCCACATTCTACCATCACTTTCTTTGCAAGAGAACTTCCCAGGGGGTTACACATCTCGGCCAAGCACGAATAACTTTGGAATTCCAATGGGATCCAGTGCATTAGTGCTAGTATGATCGCACCAAACATGGATAGTGTGATTATTTATCTTAGGATGATGCAAATGGCTCTTCTAGAAGAATCCACCCATCAAACGCGCATAACATTCAGCGCAGTTGGAACTACGTGGTCAATAAAATACCTATGCGATGCACTCTTTAAGATCGATGATCTGGGCTATTGGATTCCCCGATTGGGAGTGATTTATGTTGAGAAATTCCAATGTTAAGCCTCTGTTTTGTTTTTTTTTTCAAGAAAACACATTCAGGCCTGGTCCAACGGCATTTACGGTCCAATGCCATATTCTATAATCACATTTGCACTTCGAAGGCTAGATTTAGAAATCTTATTCCAATTATGCTTGGAGTTAAAAATATATATAGTGAATAAATTTTTTTAAAAAGGAGTGCAACAAAAGGACTTCCTAGGGGGTTTTGATGGAAATTATTATAAATTATCCACCATCCTAGTACTACTCTCGCCCAAGTGCACTTCATTTCGGAGTTTTGATGGGATCTGGTGCATCAGTAGTGGTATGACCGCACTCAACTTGGATAGTGTGATAATTTTCTCTTATGCAGATGCAAATGGATCTTCTAGAAGACTCCACCCTTCAAACGTGCATAACATTCGGCTCAGTTGGAACTACGGGGGCTACAATATACCCACGCGAAGCATTCTATGAGACCAATGATCTGGGCTATTTGATTCCCTTATTGGGAGTGATTTACTTTGAGAAATTCTAATGTTAATCCACCATTTTGGTCTTTTTTCAAGGAAACATGTTCGGCCCCGACCCAACGGCGTTTTACGGCCCAACGCCATATTCTACCATCACTTTCGCACTCTAAGGGCTAGCTTTTGAAATTTTATTCTAAATGTCTGTAGAGTTAAAAAAATTTAAATTGAATATAAAAATTGTTAAAATGGGGGTGTGACACGAGGATTTCCCAGGGGGTTACCTATCCCAGTACTACTCCCGCCTAAGCACGCATAACTTCGGAGTTCTAATGGGATCCGATGCTTTAATTCTGGTATGATCACATCCAATACGGATAGTACAATTATTTCTCTTATATAGATGCAAATGGATCTTCTAGAAGACTCCACCCTTCAATCGTGCATAACATTCAGCTCGGTTGGAACTACGGGGGCTACAAAATACCCACGCGAAGCACTCTTGGAGACAAAAAATTGTGGCTATCAAGTTACCAAATTGAGAGTGATTTATGTTGAGAAATTACAATCTTAAGTCTCTATTTTAGTTGTCTTTTCAACAAAACACGATTGGGCCCGGCCCATCGCCATATTCTACCATCACTTTTGCACTTCAAACGCTATGTTTTGAAATCTTATTCCATTTATGCAAAGATTTAATAAAACATATAGTGAAAAAAAATTACTAAAAAGGGGGGTGCAACAAGAGGACTTCCCAGGGGGTCACCTATCCTAGTACAACTCTCGCCCAAGCAGGGTCAACTTCAGAATTCTAATGGGATCCAGTGCATTAGTGCTACTATGATCGCACCCGACATGGACAGTGTGATTATTTCTCTTATGCTGATGCAAATGGCTCTTCTAGAAGACTCCACCTTCAAACGCACATAACATTTGGCTCGATTGGAACTACGGGGACAACACTATACCCACATAAAGCACTCTTTGAGACCGTTGACCTTGGCTATGGGGTTCCCTGATTGAGAGTGATTTATGTTAAGAAATTCTATATGTTAAGCCTCTATTTCGATCGTGTTTTAAAGAATACATGTTCGGGCCCGGCCCAACGCCATATTTTACCATCACTTTCGCACTCCGAAGGCTAGCTTTTGAAATCTTATTCCAATTGTGTGTGGAGTTAATAAAATATATAGTGAATAAAAATTATTAAAAATGGGATGCAACAAGAGGACTTCCCAAGGGGTCGCATATCCTAGTACTACTCTCGTCCAAGCATACTTAACTTAAGAATTCTGATGGGATCTGGTGCAGTAGTCTAGCATGATCGCACCCAACATGGATAGTGTGATTATTTCTCTTATGCTGATGCAAATGGCTCCTCTAGAAGACTCCACCCTTCAAACACACATAACATTCAACTCGGTTGGAACTAGGGGGGATACAATATACTCATAAAAAGCACTCTTTTAGACCAACGACCTAGGCTATTTGGGTCAATTTACATTGAGAAATTCTAATGTTAATCTTTTGTTTTGGTAGAACTTTCAAGAAAACAAATTCGAGCCCAGCCCAACGGTATTTTATGGCCCAACGCCATATTCTACTATCATTTTCGCACGTTGAAGGTTACCTTTTGATATAATTAAAAAGGGAGCACAATAAGAAGACTTCCAAGGGGGTCACCTATCCTAGTACAACTCTCGCCCAAGCATGCTTAACTTCAAAATTTTGATGGGATCCAGTGCCTTAGTGCTGGTATGATCGCACCAAACATGAAGCACTCTTTGAGGCCGACGATCTGGGCTATCGGTTTCCCTAATTGGGAGTGATTTAGATTGACAAATTCTAATGCTAAGCCTCCATTTTGATCATTTTTTCAAGAAAACACGTTCGACCACGGCCTAACGGCATTTTACGGCCCAACGCCATATTGCACCATCACTTTCGCACTCCAAAGGCTAGAATTTGAAATCTTATTCCAATTGTGCATGAATTTAAAGAGATATAATGAATAAAAATTGTTAAAAAGGGGGTGCAACATGAGGATTTGAGGTAAAAAAAATATATAGCTAGTAAATATTCTTAAAAATTGGGTGCAACAAGAGAACTTCCCAGAGGGTCACCCATCCTAGTACTACTCTCGCCCAAGCATGCTTATCTTTTGAGTTCTGATAGGATCCGGTGTATTTGTGTAGGTATGATCGTACCCAATGTGGATTGTGTTATAATTTCTCTTATGTAGATGCAAATGGCTCTTCTAGAAGACTCCACCCTTTAACCGCGCATAACATTCGGCTCAGTTGCAACTACAGAGGCTACAATATACCCATAAGTAGCACTCTTTGAGACCATTAATCTAGGCTATTAGGTTCCCCAATTTGGAGTGACTAACATTGAGAAATTCGAATATTAATCTTCTGCTTTGGTCGTGTTTTCAAGAAAACACGTTTGGCCAGGCCCAATGGCATTTTACGGCCCAATGCCTTATTCTACCATCACTTTCGCACTTCAAAGAATACCTTTTGAAATCTTATTCCGATTGCGTATGGAGTTAATAAAATATATAGTGAATAAAAATGATAAAAAAGGGGGTGCAACAAGAGGACTTCCAAGAGGGTCACCTATCCTTGTACTATTCTCGTCCAAACACGCTTAACTTCAGAATTCTGATGGGCTCGAGTACATTAGTGAGCGTATAATCGCACCCAACATGGATAGTACAATTATTTCTCTTATGCTGATGCAAATGGCTCTTCTAGAAGACTCCATCATTCAAACATGCATAACATTCAACTCGGTTGGAACGACGGGGGCTATAATATACCCATTTGAAGTACTCTTTGAGATTGACGATCTGGGCTATCGAATTCCTGAACTTCTGGGCTATCGAG
Organism: Caryopteris x clandonensis; assembly: GCA_028749325.2. Taxonomy (NCBI): domain Eukaryota; kingdom Viridiplantae; phylum Streptophyta; class Magnoliopsida; order Lamiales; family Lamiaceae; genus Caryopteris; species Caryopteris x clandonensis. The sequence continues at coordinate 1,112,260 of JAPYKT020000021.1, forward strand.
TTTCCTAACAAAGAGTGATTTATTTTAACAAATTCTAATGTTAAGCTTTCTTTTTGGTCATTTTTCAAGAAAACACGTTCGAGCCCGACCCAACGATATTTTACGACCCAACACCATTTTCTACCATTACTTTCACACTCCAAAGAATAGCTTTTTGAAATCTTATTAATGGGGTGTAACACACGAGGACTTCCCAAGGGGTCACCCATCCTAATACTACTCTCACCCAAGCACGCTTAACTTCAGAGTTTTGATGGCATCCGGTGCATTTGTGCTGGTATGATCTCACCCAACGTGGATCGTGTGATTATTTCTCTTTGGCAGATGCAAATGGCTCTTCTAGAAGACTCCACCCTTCAAATGCGCATAACATTCAGCTCGGTTGGACTTACGGGGGCTACATTATTCCCACACAAAGCACTCCATGAGACCGAAGATCTAGGCTATCGGGTTCCCTGATTGGGAGTGATTTACATTGAGAAATTCTAATGTTAACCTTCAATTTTGGTCGTTTTTTCAAGAAAACACATTCAGGCCCAGTCCAATAGCATTTTATGGGCCAACGCTATATTCTACCATCACTTTCACACTCCAAAGGCTAGCTTTTGAAATCTTATTCTAATTAAGCATGGAGTTAAAAAAATATATAATGAATAAAAACTATTAAAAAGGAGGTGCAGCATGAGGACTTCCCTGGAGGTCAGCCATTATAGGACTAGTCTCACCCAAGCACACTTAACTTCGGAGTTCTGATGGGATCTGGTGCATTTGTGCTAGTATATTGCACCTAACATGGATAGTATCATTATTTCTCTTATACAGATGCAAATGTTTCTTCTAGAAGACTCCACATTTCAAACGCAAATAACATTTAGTTCGGTTGATACCCATGCAAAACACTCTTTAATACCGACGGTCTGGGCTATTAGGTTCCCCTATTAGGAGTAATTTATGTTGAGAAATTCCAATGTTAAGCCTCCATTTTGGTCTTTTTTCAAAAAACATGTTCGAGCCGAGCCCTACGGTGTTTTATGCCCCTACGCCATATTCTACCATTACTTTCGCACTCTCAAATTGTTCGTGGGATTAATACAATATATAGTGAATAAAATTTGTTAAAATGGGGGTGCAACAAGAGGACTTCCAAGGGGGTCACCGATCCTTTTACTACTCTTGTCCAAGCACGCTTAACTTTGGAATTCTGATGAAATCTGGTGCATTAGTGCTAGTATGATCATAAGCAACATAGATAGTGCGATTATTTATATTATTGTGATGCAAATGGCTCTTGTAGAAGACTCCACCATTCAAAGTGCATAAAATTCAGCTCGATTGGAACTACAGGGGCTACTACATACCTACGGAAAGCACTCTTTGAGACCGGTGATCTGGATTATTGGGTTCCTTGATTGGGAGTCATTTACATTAAGAAATTGCAATGTTAAGCCTCCAGTTTAGTTATTTTCTTTAGAAAACACATTTGGGCCCGGCCTAACGGAGTTTTACGACCCAACGACATATTCTACCACACTTTTGCACTCCAAAGGCTAGCTTTTGAAATCTTATTCCAATTATGCATGGAGTTAAAAAAATATATAGTGAATTAAAATTGTTAAAGTCAGGGTACAACACGAGAATTCCCAGGGGGTCACCCATCCTAGTACTACTCTCATCCAATCAAGCATAACTTCAAAGTTCTAATGGGATCTGATGCATCTGTGCTGGTATGATCACAACCAACATGAATAGTGTGATTATTTCTCTTATGCAGATGCAAATGGCTCTTCTAGAAGACTCCACCCTTCATACGTGCATACCATTCGACTTGATTGAAACTACAAGGGCTACAATATATCAACGTAAAGCACTCTTTGAGACCGATGATCTGGGCTACTAAGTTCCTTGATTGGGAGTGATTTACATTGTGAAATTCCAATGTTAAGTCTCCGTTTTGGTCTTTTTTCAAGAAAACACATTAGGGCGGCCTAACGGCATTTTACAATACAACACCATATTCTACCATCACTTTTGTACTCTGAAGGCTAACTTTTGAAATCATATTCTAATTGTGTACAGAGTTAAAAAAAATATATAATGAATACTATTTGTTAAAAAGAAGGTACAACACGAGGACATACTAAGGGTCTCCCATCCTAGTACTACTCTCGCCCAAGTAAGCCTAACTTCGGAGTTCTTATGGGATCCAGTGCTTTAGTTCTGGCATGATCACATCCAACATGGATAGTGTGATTATTTCTCTTATGCAGATGCAAATGGCTCTTCTAGAAGACTCCACCCTTCAAACGTACATAACATTCGGCTCGGTTGGAACTACGGGGTCTACAATATACCCTCACAAAGCACTCAATCAGACTGATGATCTGGGCTATGGGGTTCCTCGATTGGGAGTGATTTACATTGAAAAAATCCAATGTTCAACATCCATTTTGGTTGTTTTTTCAAGAAAACACATTCGGGTCTGGCCAAGAGGGTCACCCATCCTAGTACTTCTCATGTCCAAGCCGGCATAACTTCGGAGTTATGATGGCATCCGGTGCATTAGTGCTGGTACAATTGCACCCAACAAGGATAGTGTTATTATTTCTCTTATGTCTCCTCTAGAAGACTCCACCCTTCAAACGTGAATAACATTCCACTTGATTGGAACTACGAGGGCTACAATATATCCACGTGAAGCAATCTTTGAGACCAATAATCTGGGCTATTATGTTCCTTAATTGGGAGTGATTTACATTGTGAAATTCCAATGTTAAGCCTCTGTTTTTGTCTTTTTCAAGAAAACACATTAGCCCGACCCGACAGTATTTTACAGCCCAACGCTATATTCTACCATCACTTTCGCACTCTGAAGGCTAGCTTTTAAAATTATATTCTAATTGTACATAGAGTTAAAAAATATATAATGAATAATATTTGTTAAAAAGACAGTGCAACACGAGGACATCCTAGGGGTCTCTTATCCAAGTACAACTCTCGCCCAAGTAAGCCTAACTTCAGAGTTCTTATGGGATCCAGTGCTTTAGTGCTGGTATGATCACACCCAACATGGATAGTGTGATTATTTCTCTTATGCAGATGCAAATGGCTCTTCTAGAAGACTCCACCCTTCAAACGCATATAATATTCGGCTCGGTTGGAACTACAGGGGCTATAATATACCATCACAAAGCACTCATTTAGATCGACGATCTGGGCTATGGGTTTCCCCGATTAAAAGTGATTTACATTGAAAATTTCCAATGTTCAACATCCATTTTGGTTATTTTTTCAAGAAAACACGTTCGGGTCCGGCCAAGGGGGTCACCCATCCTAGTACTTCTCATGCCTAGGCACGCATAACTTCAGAGTTATGATGGCATCCGGCGCATTAGTGCTGGTACAATTGCACCCAACATGGGTAGTGTTATTATTTCTCTTATGCAGATGCAAATGTCTTCTATAGAAGACTCCACTTTTCGAACGCGCATAACTTTCGGTTCGATTGGAACTACGAAGGCTATAATATACCCACACAAAATACTCTTTAAGACCGATGATCTAGGTTATCACGGTTACTGGATTGGGAGTAATTTATGTTGAGAAATTCTAATGTTAAGGCTTCATTTTGGTCTTTTTTCTTCAAAACACATTTGGATCCGGCCCAACAGCATTGTATAGCCCAACCCCATAATCTACCATCTCTTTCGTACTCCAAAGGCTACCTTTTGAAATCATATCCTAATTGTGCCCGGAGTTAAAAAATATATAGTGAATAAAATTTGTCAAAAAACAGTGCAACAAGAGGACTTCCCAGGGGGTCACCCATCTAAGTACTAGTTTCGCCCAAGCACACTTAACTTCGGAGTTCTGATCGGATCTATGCTTTAGTCCTGGTATGATCGCACCCAATATGGATAGTGCAATTATTTATATTATGCAGTTATAAATGGCTCTTCTAGAAGACTCCACCCTTCAAACGGGCATTACATTTGGCTCGATTGGAACTATGGTGGCTACAATATACCCATATGAACCACTTTTTGAGACCAAAAATTGTTGCTATTGGGTTCCTTGATTGAGAGTGATGTAGGTTGAGAAATTCCAATGTTAAACCTTTGTTTTTGGTTGTTTTTTCAAGAAAACACGTTAGGGCCCGGCCCAATGCCATATTCTACTATCACTTTTACACTCCGAAGACTAGCTTTTCAAATCTTAATCCAAATGTGTGCAGAGTTAATAAAATATATAGTGAATAAAAGTTATTAAAAAGGTGGTGCAACAAGAGGACTTCCTAGGTGGTCACCTATCCTAGTACTAATCTCGCCCAAGCACACTGAACTTCAAAATTCTGATGGGATCCAATGCATTAGTATTGCTATTATCACACCCGACAAGGATAGCATGATTATTTCTCTTATGCAGATGCAAATGGGTGTTCTAGAAAATTTCACCCTTCAAACGCACATAACATTTCGCTCGATTTGAACTTCGGGGGCTATAATAAACCCACATGCAGCACTCTTTGAGACCGACGATCTGGGCTATCGGGTTCCTTCATTATGAGTGATATGTGTTGAGAAATTCTAATTTTAAGCCTCCATTTTGGTTGTGTTTTCCAAAAAACACGTCCGAGCCGGCTGAATCGTATTTTACGGCCCATCGCCATATTCTACCATCACTTTTGCACTCCGAAGGCTAGGTTTTGAAATCATATTCCAATGGTGCGCGGAGTAAATAAAATATATAGTGAATAAAAATTATTGAAAAGGGGTTGCAACAAAAGGACTTCCCAGGAGATCACATATCCAAGCACTACTCTCGCCCAAGCATGTTTAACTTCATAATTCAGATGGGATCCGGTGCGTTAGTGTTGGTATGATATCACCCAAAATGGATAATGCAATTATTTCTCTTATACTAATGCAAATGGCTCTTCTAGAACAATCTACGCTTCAAACACGCCTAACATTCGACTCGGTTGGAAGACCGGGGACTACAATATACCCACGCAAAGCACTATTTGAGACCAATCATTTGGGCTATCGGGCTCCCTGACTGGGAGTGATTTACATTGAAAATTTCCAATGTTTATCCTCCATTTTGGTCATTTTTTCAAGAAAATACGTTTGGGCCCGATTCAATGGCGTTTTACAGTCCAACGCCATACTCTACCATCACTTTCACTTAACTTCAGAGTTTTGATGGGATCTGGTGCATTTGTGCTAGTATGATCGCACCCAACATGGATAGTTTGATTATTTCTCCTATCTGGATGTAAATGGCTCTTCTAGAAGACTCCACCCTTCAAACACGCATAACATTCAGCTCAGTTGTAACTATGGGGGCTACAATATACCTATGCAAAGCACTCTTTGAGACCGAAAATTTAGGTTATTAACTTCCCAGGGGGTAACCCATCCAAGTACTATTTTCGCCCCAGCACGCTTGACTTCAAAATTCTGATGGAATCTGGTGTATTAGTGCTGGTATGATTGCACCCAAAATGGATATGCGATTATTTCTCTTATGCAGATACAAATGGCTCTTCTAGAAGGCTCCACCCTTCAAACGCGCATAACATTCAGCTTGGTTAGTACTGCAGGGACTACAATATACCCACGCGAAGCACTCTTTGAGACCAACAATCTGGGCTATTGGGTTCTCTGATTGGGAGTGATTTTCATTGAGAATATCCAATGTTAAGCCTCTGTTTTGGTTTTTTTTTCAAGAAAACACGTTTAGGCCCGGCCCAGTAGTCACTCATCCTAGTATTACTCTCGCCCAAGCACACTAATCTTCGAGTTGTGATGTGATCCGATGCATTAGTACTAGTATGATCGTAGCCAACATGGATTGTGTGATTATTTCTCTTATGCTGATGCAAATGGCTCTTCTAGAAGGCTCCACCCTTGAAACGCACATAACATTCGGCTCGTTTGGGACTACGGGGGCTACAATATACCCACGTGAAGTACTCTTTGAGACCAATGGTCTGGGCTATTGGGTTCCCCAATTAGGAGTGATTTACATTGAGAAAACACCTTCGGGCCTGGCCTAAAGGCATTTTACAGCCTAACACCATATTCTACCATCAGTTTCTCACTCCGTAGGCTAGATTTGGAAATCTTATTCCAATTGTACACGGATTAAAAAAATATATATAGTGAATAAAAATTGTTTAAAAGGGGATCCAACACGCGGACTTCCCGGAGGGTCACCCATTCTAGTACTATTGTCGACCACTCACCCTTAGCTTCGAAGTTCTAATGGGACCTAGTGCATTTGTGCTGGTATGATCACACCCAACATGGATAGTGTGATTATTTCTCTTATGCAGATGCAAATGGCTCTTCTAGAAGACTCCACCCTTCAAACGCGCATAACATTCTGCTCGATTGGAACTACGGGGGCTACAATATACCCATGTAAAGTACTCTTTCAGATCAACAATTTGGGTTATCGGGTTCCCTATTTTGGAGTGATTTATGTTGAGAAATTCAAATGTTAAGCATCTGTTTTGATCTTATTTCAAGAAAACACATTCATTCCCGGCCTTATCGCATTTTACGACCCAACGCCATATTCTACCATCACCTTTGCACTCTGAAGGCTAGCTTTGGAAATATTATTCTAATTGTGCGCAGAGTTCAAAAAAATATATAGTGAATAAAATTTGTTAAAAAGAGGGTGCAACACGAGAACTTCCTAGGGGGTCACCTATCCTAGTACTACTCTTGTCCAAGCACACTTCACTTCGGAGTTCTGATGGGATCCAGTGCTTTAGTGCATGTATAATTGCACCCAACTAGGATAGTACAATTATTTCTCTTATGCAGATATAAATGGCTCTTTTAGAAGACTCCACCCTTCAAACACACATAACATTCAGTGCGGTTGGAACTACGGGAAGAAATATGTACCCACGCGAATCACTTTTTGACACCGATGACCTTGGCTATTGAGCCCCCCAATTGGGAGTGATTTACATTGAGAAATTTTAATGTTAAGCCTCAATTTTGGTTGTTTTTTCATGAAAACACCTTCAGGCCTGGCCAAACGGCATTTTACAGCCTAACGCCATATTCTACCATCACTTTCTCACTCTGAAGGCTAGCTTTGAAAATCTTATTCCAATTGTACACGGAGTTAAAAAAGATATTGTGAATAAAAATTGTTAAAAAGGGGTGTAACATGAGGACTTTCCAGGGGGTCACCCATTCTAGTACTACTATCGACCAAGCACGCTTAGCTTCGAAGTTCTAATGGGATCAAGTGCATTTGTGCTGGTATGCTCACACCCAACATGGATAGTGTGATTATTTCTCTTATGCAGATGCAAATGGCTCTTTTGGAAGACTCCACCCTTCAAACGCACATAACATTCGGCTCGATTGGAACTACAAGGGCGACAATATACCTATGCATAGTACTCTTTGAGATCAATGATCAGGGTTATCGGGTTCCCTAATTTGGAGTGATTTATGTTGAGAAATTCAAATGTTAAGCCTCCGTTTTGGTCTTATTTTAAGAAAACACATTCGATCCCGGCCCTATGGCATTTTACAACCCAACACCATATTCTACCACCACTTTCGCACTCTGAAGGCTAGCTTTTGAAAACTTATTCTAATTGTGTGTGGAGTTAAAAAAATATATAGTAAATAAAATTTGTTACAAAGAGGTTGCAACACGAGGACTTTCCAGGGAGTCACCCATCTTAGTACTACTCTCACCCAAGTACGCTTAGCATTGGATTTCTGATGGGATCCGGTTGTTTAGTGCTGGTTTGATTGAACCCAACATGGATAGTGTGATTGTTTCTCTTATGCCAATGTAAATAACTCTTCTAGAAGATTCTACCTTTCAAACGTGGATAACATTCGGCTCGATTGGAACTACGGGGGTTACAATATACCCATGCAAAGCACTCATTGAGACCAACCATTTTGGTCATATTTTCTAGAAAACACATTCGGGCTTGGCCGAGTGGGTCACCCCTGTAGTACTACTGTCGCCCAAGCTTTGGAGTTCCGATGGGATCTGGTGTATTACTACTGGTATGAATGTACCCAACATAGGTATTCTGATTATTTCTCTTATGTAGATGCAAATGACTATTCTGGAAGACTCCACCTTCAAACGTGCATAAGATTGGCTCGGTTGGTACTATGGGGCTACAATATACCCATGCAAAGCACTCTTTCAGACCAACGATTTGGGCTATTAGGGTTCCCCAATTGGGAGTCTTTTCCATTGGAAATTCCTATGTTAAGCTTCCATTTTGGTCTTTTTTCAAGAAAACTTGTTCGGACCTGGCCCAATGGTATTTTACAACGCATCGCCATATTCTACCATCATTTTTGCACTCTAAAGGCTAGCTTTTATTGTGTCCGGAGTAAAAAAACTATATAGTGAAAAAAATTATTAAAAAAGGGGTGCAACAAGAGAACTTCCGGGAGGGTCACACATCTAAGTACTACTCTCGCCCAAACACGCTTACCTTCGGAGTTCTGATGGGATCTGATGCTGTAGTGCTGGTATGATTGCACCTAATCTGTATAGTATGATTATTTCTCTAATGTAGATGTAAATGTCTCTTCTACTATACTGCATTGTTCAAACGCGCATAGCATTTGGCTTAGTTGGAACTACGAGGGCTACAATATATCCACGTGAAGCACTCTTTGAGACCGACGATCTGAGCTATTGGGTTCCCGGCTTGGGAGTGATTTATATTGATAAATTCCAACGTTAAACCTATGTTTTTTTTATTTTTTCTAGAAAACACGTTCGAGCCTGGCACAGGGGGTCACCCATCCTAGTACAACCCTAGCCCAAGTACGCATAACTTCAGAGTTCTGATGGGATCTGGTGCATTAGTGCTGGTATGATCGTTCCCAACATGGACAGTGAGATTATTTCTCTTATGCAGATACAAATGGCTCTACTTGAAGACTCCACCCTTCAAACACGCATAAGATTCGGCTCTGTTGGAACTACGGCGGCAACAATATGCCCATGTAAAGAAGTCTTTGAGACCGACGATCTGGGCCATCGGGGTTCCCTGATTGGGAGTGATTTATGTTGAGATATTCCAATGTTAAGTCTCTGTTTTGGTCTTTTTTTAAAAAAACACATTTGGGCCCGGGCCAACGTCATTTTATGGCCCAACACCATATTCTACCATCACTTTTGCACTCCAGAGGCTAGCTTTTGAAATCCTATTCCAATTGTGCGTGGAGTTAAAAAAATATATAGTGAATAAAATTTGTTAAAAAGATGGTGCAACAAGAGGACTTCCCAGGGGGTCACCCATCCAGGTACTAATCTTGCCTAAGCACGCTTAACTTTGGTATTCTGAAGGGATCCGGTACATTGCTGCTGGAATGATGGCACCAAATGTAGATAGTGTGTTTATTTCCCTTATGAAGATGCAAATAGCTATTCTAGAAGACTCCATCCTTCAAACGCACATAACATTCAGCTCGGTTGGAACTATAGGGGCTACAATATACCCACACAAAGTACTCTTTGAGACCAATAATTTGGGCTATTGAGGTTCCCCTATTGAGAGTGATTCAAGTTTAGAAATTCCAATGTTAAGCCTCCATTTTGGTCTTTTTTCAAGGAAATACGTTCGAGCCCAACCCAATGGCATTTTACGGCCCCACGCCATGTCCGTTAAAAAAATATATATAATAAAAATTGATAAAAATAGGGTACAATAAGAGGACTTCCCAGGGGGTCACCCATCCTAGGACTACTCTCGCCCAAACATGCTTAACTACGGAGTTATAATGGGATCCAGTGTATTTGGGCTGATATGATCGCATCCAACATGGATAGTGTGATTATTTCTCTTCTACAAATGCAAATGGCTTTTCTAGACGACTTCACCCTTCAAACGCACATAACATTCAGTTCGGTTGGAACTACGGGGGCTACAATATACCCACATAAAGCACTCTTTGACTCCTACGATCTGCCCTATTGGGTTCCCCGATTGGGAGTGATTTACATTGAAAAATTCCAATGTTAAGACTTCATTTTGGTCATGATTTCGAGAAAACACGTTTGGGCCCGACGGAGGGGGTCACCCATCCTAGTACTACTCTCACCCAAGCACGCTTAAGTTTGGAGTTTTAATGGGATCCGGTGTATTAGTACTAGCATGATCGCACCCAATAGGGTAATGTGATTATTTCTCTTATACAGATGCAAATGACTATTCTAGAAGACTCTACCTTCAAACGTGCATAAGATTCGGCTCAGTTGGTACTACGGTGGCTACAATATACCCATGCAAAACACTCTTTGAGACCAACGATTTGGGCTATTAAGGTTCCCCAATTGGGATTCTTTTCCATTGGAAATTCCTATGTTAAGCTTCCATTTTGGTCTTTTTTCAAGAAAACTTGTTCGGGCCTGGCCCCATGGCATTTTACGATGCATCGCCATATTCTACCATCATTTTTACACTCTAAAGGTTAGCTTTTATTGTGTGCGGAGTCAAAAAACTATATAGTGAAAAAAATATTAAAAAGGGGGTGCAAGATGAGGACTTCCGAGAGGGTCACACATCTAAGTACTATTCTTACCCAAGCACGCTTACCTTCGGAGTTCTGATGGGATCCGATGCTGTAGTGCTGGTATGATTGCACCTAATCTGTATAGTATGAATATTTCTCTAATGCAAATGTAAATGTCTCTTCTACAAGACTCCATTGTTCAAACACACATAATATTTGGCTCAGTTGGAATACGAGGGCTACAATATATCTACGTAAAGCACTCTTTGAGACCGACGATCTGAGCTATTGGGTTCCCCGCTTGGGAGTGATTTATGTTGACAAATTCCAACATTAAACCTATGTTTTTGTATTTTTTCTAGAAAACACGTTCGAGCCCGACAAGGGGGGTCACCCATCCAAGTACAACTCTAGCCCAAGTACGCTTAACTTGAGAGTTCTGATGGGATCTGGTGCATTAGTGCTGGTATGATCGCACCCAACATGGACAGTGCGATTATTTCTCTTATGCAGATCCAAATGGGTCTACTTGAAGACTCCACCCTTCAAACGCGCATAACATTCAGCTCTGTTGGAACTACGGGGGCAACAATATACCCATGTAAAGAAGTCTTTGAGACCGACGATCTGGGCCATCAGGGTTCCTGATTGGGAGTGATTTATTTTGATAAATTCCAATGTTAAGTCTCTGTTTTGGTCTTTTTTTTTAAAAACACATTTGGGCCCAGGCCAACGGCATTTTATAGCCCAACACCATATTCTACCATCACTTTTGCACTCCAAAGGCTAGCTTTTGAAATCCTATTGTAATTGTGCGTTGAGTTAAAATAATATATAGTTAATGAAATTTGTTAAAATGATGGTGCAACAAGAGGACTTCCCAGGGGGTCACCCATCCAGGTACTAATCTCGCCTAAGCACGCTTAACTTTGCCATTTTGAAGGGATCCGGTACATTGGTGCTGGAATGATGGCACCAAACGTAGATAGTGTGTTTATTTCCCTTATGCAGATGTAAATAGCTCTTCTAGAAGATTCCATCCTTCAAACGCACGTAACATTCAGCTCGGTTGGAACTACGTGGGCTACAATATACCCACACAAAGTACTCTTTGAGACCAATAATCTGGGCTATCGGGGTTTCCCTATTGGGAGTGATTCAAGTTGAGAAATTCCAATGTTAAGCCTCCATTTTGGTCTTTTTTCAAGGAAATACGTTCGAGCCCAGCCCAATGGCATTTTACGGCCCCACGCCATGTTTGTTAGAAAAATATATATATAATAAAAATTGATAAAAATAGGGTACAAGAAGAGGACTTCCCAAGGGGTCACCCATCCTAGGACTACTCTCGCCCCAGCATGCTTAACTACGGAATTGTAATGGGATCCGGTGCATTTGGGCTGATATGATCGCATCCAACATGGATAGTGTGATTATTTCTCTTATACAAATGCAAATGGCTTTTCTAGACGACTTCACGTTTCAAACGCAGATAACATTCAGTTCGGTTGGAACTACGGGGACTACAATATACCCATTCGAAGCACTCTTTGACACCGACGATCTGCCCTATTGGATTCCCTGATTGGGAGTGATTTATATTGAAAAATTCCAATGTTAAGACTTCATTTTGGTCATGATTTTGAGAAAACACGTTTGGGCACGGCGGACGGGGTAACCCATCCTAGTACTACTCTCACCCAAGCACGCTTAAGTTTGGAGTTTTAATGGGATCCGATATATTAGTGCATGCATGATCGCACCCAACAGGGTAGTGTGATTATATCTCTTATGCAGATGCAAATGGCTCTTCTGAAAACTCCACCCTTCTAACGCACATCACATTCGGCTCGGTTGGAACTACTGCGGCTATAATATACCCACACAAAGAACTCTTTGAGACTGACAATCTGAGCTATCGGCTTCTCCGATTAGGATTGATTTACATTAATAAATTCTAATGTTAAGCCTCCATTTTGGTTGTTTTTTCATGAAAACACTTTCATGCCTAGCCCAACGGCGTGTTACGGCCCAATGCCATATTCTACCATCAATTTTGCACTTCGAAGGCTAGCTTATGATATCTTACTCCCATTGCATGCAAAATTTAATAAAATATGTAGTGAATAAAAATAGTAAAAAAAGGGGTGCAACAAGATGACTTTCTAGGGGGTTACCCATCCTAGTGCTACTCTTGCTTAAGCACGCTTAACTTTTTTATTCTGATGGGATTCGGTGCATTTCTTCTAGTATGATCACACCCAATATAGAGAGTGAAATTATTTCTCTTATACAAATGCAAATGGCTCTTCTAGAAGATTCCAACCTTTATATGCGCATACAATTCAGTTTGGTTGGAACTATAGGGGCTACAATATACCAACGCAAAGCACTCTTTGAGACTGAAAATTTGAGCTATTCAGTTTCCTAATTAGGAGTGATTTATGTTGAGAAATTCAAATATTAAGCCTTTGTGTTAGTTCTTTTTTCAAGAAAACATGTTCGGGCTCGGGTCAACTGTGTTTTATAGCTCAACGCCATATTCTACCATCACTTTCGCACTCCGAAGGCTAGCATTTGAAATCATTTTCCAATTAGATGTGGAGTTTAATAAAATATATAGTGAATAAAAATTGTTAAAAAATGGGGTGCAATAAGAGCACTACCCACGGGGTCACCTGTCACTGATCCTAGTACTACTCTCACCCAAGCACGCTTAACTTTAGAATTCTAATAGGATCCGGTGCATTGGTGGTTATATGATTCCACCCAACAAGGATAGTGCAATTATTTCTATTATGGAGATGTAAATGGCTTTTCTAGAAGACTCCACCCTTTAAACGCTCATAATATTCAGCTCGGTTGGAACTCTAGAGGCTAAAATATACCCACGCAAAGCACTCTTTGAGACTACTGATCTGGACTATTGTCTTCCTCGATTGGGAGTGATTTACATTGAGAAATTCTAATGTTAAGCCTCCATTTTTGTCATTTTTTCAAGAAAACACATTTGGAGCCGGCCCATCGGTGTTTCATGGCCCAACGAAGGCTGATATTTTAAATCTTATTCAAATTCTTCATGGAGTTAATAAAATATATAGTGAATAAAAATTGTTTAAAAAGGGGGTGCAACAAGAGGACTTCCTAGAGGATCACATATTACCCATCCTAGTACTACTATCACCCAAGGATGTTTAACTTTAGCATTATGATGGAATCCAGTGCAATAGTGGTCGATGATTGCACCCAACATGGATAGTGCGATTATTTTTCTTATGGAGATGCAAATGGCTCTTCAAGAAAACTCCACCATTCAAACATACATAAAATTTAGCTCGGTTGGAACTACAGAGGCTAAAATATACCCACACAAAGCACTCTCTGAGACTAAGGATCTGCGCTATTGGGTTCCCCGATTAGGAGTGATTTACATTGAGAAATTCCAATGTTAAGCCTCTATTTTGGTTACTTTTTCAAGAAAACATGTTCGGGCTTGGTCAAAGAGTGTTTTACGACCTAACGCCATATTCTACCATCACTTTTACACTTAGAATGCTAGCTTTTGAAATCTTATTCCAATTATATGTGGAGTTAATAAAATAAATAGTGAATAAAAATTGTTAAAAAGGGGGTGCAACAAGAGGACTTCCCAGGTTATCACCCATTCTAATACTACTCTCGCCCAAGCACGCTTAACTTCAGAATTTTACGGGATGTAGTGCATTAGTTCTGGTATGATCGTACCCAAAATGGATAGTGCAATTATTTCTCTTATTTAGATGCAAATAACTCTTCTAGAAGACTCCACCCTTCAAACACGTATAACATTCGGGTCGGTTAGAATTATGGCAGCTATAGTATACCCACGCAAAGTAGTCTTTAAGACCGATGATCTGGGATATCGGGTTCCCCAATTGAGAGTGATTTACGCTGAGAAATTCTAAAGTTAAGCCTCTGTTTTTGTCATTTTTTCAAGAAAACACATTCGGGCCTTACCCAACAGTTTTTTCAGCCCAACACCATATTCTACAATCACTTTTGCATTCCGAAGGAAATCTTTTGAAATCTTAATTCAATTTTACACGGAGTTAAAAAAATATATTGTGAATAAAAATTGTTAAAAAAGGGGTGCAACACGAGGACTTTCTAGGGGGTCACCCATCCTAGTACTACTCTAGCCCAAGCATGCTTAACTTTGGAAGTCTGATAGGATACGGTGCTTTAGTGCTGGTATTATCGAACCCAATATGGATAGTGCAATTATTTCTCTTATCCAGATACAAATGGCTCTTCTAGAAGACTCCATCCTTCAAACTCACATAACATTCAGCTCGATCAGAACTATGGGGGCTACAATATACCACATGAAGTACTCTTTGAAATCAATGATCAGGACTATCAGATTCCCTAATTGGGAGTGATTTACATTGAGAAATTTCAATGTTAAGCCTTTGTTTTGGTTGTTTTCTAAACAAAACATGTTCGGACCCGGCCCATTAGGGTTAACCCAGGGGGTTACCCATCCTATTACTACTCTCATCTAAGCAAGCTTAACTTCAGAATTCTGATGGGATCTAGAGCATTAGTGCTAGAATGATCGCACCCAACATGGATAGTGCAATTATTTATCTTATGCATATGCAAATGGCTCTTCTAGAGGACTCCACCCTTCAAACGTGCATAATATTCAGCTCCATTGAAACTACGGGGGTTACAATACACCCTCGCAAAGCGCTCTTTCGGACAAGATATTGGATCTATCGGGTTCCCCAATTTGGAGTGATTTACATTGAAAATTTCCAATTATAAGACTCCTTTTCAGGAAAACACGTTCAGGCCCGGCCCTACAGCATTTTATGGCCCAACGCCATATTGTACCACCACTTTTGCACTTGACAACTAGCTTTTGAAATCATATTTCAATTGTGCATGGAGTTAAAAAAATATATAGTGAATAAAAATTGTTAAAAAGAGGGTACAACACGAGGACTTCCCAGGGGGTTACCCATCCTTGTACTACTCTCGCCCAAGCGCGCTTAACTTTAGAATTCTGATGGGATCCGGTGTAGTGGTTGTATGATCGCACCCAACATAGATAGTGCGTCCATTTCTCTTATGCAGATGCAAATGATTCTTCTAGATGACTCCACCCTTCAAATGCGCATAACATTCAGCTCGGTTGGAACTATGGAGGCAATAATATACCCACACAAAGCACTGTATGAGACCGATGATCTAGGCTATTGAGTTCCCCGATTAGGAGTGATTTACATTGAGAAATTCCAATGTTAAGCCTCTGTTTTCGTTATTTTTTCAAGAAAACAAATTTGGGCCCGACCCAATGGTATTTTTCAGCCCAACACCATTTTCTACCATCACTTTTACATTCTGAAGGATAGCTTTTTAATTCTTATTCCAATTGTGAATGGAGTTAAAAAAATATATAGTGAATAAAAATTGTTAAAAAGGGGGTGCAACAGGAGGACTTTCTAGGGGGTCACCCATCCTAGTACTACTCTAGCCCAAGCACTCTTAACTTCAGAGTTCTGATAGGATACGGTGCTTTAGTACTGGTATTATTGTATCGAACATGGATAGTACGATGATTTCTCTTATGCAGATGCAAATGGCTATTGTAGAAGACTCCATCCTTGAAACGTGCATAACATTCGGCTCGATTGGAACTACGGGGGCTAAATTATAACAACACGAAGCACTCTTTGAGACAGATGATCTAGGCTATCGATTTTTTTGATTAGGAGTGATTTACATTCAGAAATTCCAACGTTAAGCCTCCATTTTGATCTTTTTTTGAGAAAACACGTTCGGGCCTCGCCCAATGGCATTTTACGGCCTAACCCCATATTCTATCATCACTTTCGCACTCCAAAGCTAGCTATTGAAATCTTATTGCAATTGTTCAAGGAGTTAAAAAATATATAGTGAACAAAAACTATTAAAAAAGGGGGTCAACACGAGGACTTCCCAAGGGGGTCACCCATCCTAGTACTACACTCGTCCAAGCACGCTTAACTTCTGGGTCCTGAGGGGATCCAGTACATTAGTTCTGGTATGATCGCACCCAACATGGAAAGTGCAATTATTTCTCTTATGCATATGAAAATAGCTTTTCTAGAAGACCCCACCCTTCAAATGCGTATAACATTCGGCTCGATTGAGATTGCGGGGGCTATAATATACCCTTGTGAAGCACTCTTTTAGAGCAATTATTTCTCTTATGCATATGAAAATGGCTCTTCTAGAAGGCTCCGTCCTTAAAACGTGCATAAATTCAGCTCAATTGGAACTACGGGGGATAAAATATACCCTTGCAAAGCACTTTTTGAGATCGACAGTCTGGGCTATCGGGTACCCCAATCGAGAGTGATTTATGTTGAGAAATTCTAAAGTTAAGCCTCTGTTTTGGTCAATTTTCAACAAACCACGTTCGGGCCTGGTCCAACGGCATTTTATGGTCAAAACCCCGTATTCTACCCTCAATTTTACATTTTGAAGGCTAGGTTTTGAAATCATATTCCAATTGTGCACGGAGTTAAAAAAATATATTGAATAAAAATTTTTAAAAAGAGAGTGCTACATGAGGACTTCCCAGAGGGTCACCCATCCTAGTACTACTCTTACCGAAACACGTTTAACTTTGGAGTTCTAATGGAATCTGGTGCATTAGTGCTGTTATGATCACACTAAACATGGATTGTGCAATTATTTCTCTTATGCAGATGTAAATGGCTCTTCTAGAACACTTCACCCTTGAATCGCGCATAACATTCGCCTCAGTTGGAACTACGGGGGCTACAATATACTTATGCGAAACACTCTTTGAGACCAACGATCTGGGCTTTTAGGTTTCCTTATTAGGAGTGATTTACTTTTAGAAATTCCAATGTTAAGCCTTAGCTTTGATCTTCTTTCTAGAAAACATGTTCGGGCCCAACCCTACAGCGTTTTAAAAGCCCAACACCATATTCTACCATCACTTTCACACTTCGAAGGCTGGCATTTGAAATCTTATTCCAATTATGTACAAAGTTAAAAAAAATACACTAAATAAAAATTATTAAAAAGGGGGTGAAACACGAGGACTTCCCAGGGGTCACCTATGCTAGTTCTACTCTCATCCAATCACGCTTAACTTTAGAATTCTGATGGGATACGATGCATTAGTGCTGGTATGATCGTACCCAACATGGAAAGTGCAATTATTCCTCTTATCTACATGTAAATGACTCTTATAGAAGACTCCACCCTTCAAACACGCATAACATTCAGCTCGATTGTACTATAGGGGCTACAATATACCCACACAAAGCACTCTTTGAGATTGATGATCTAGACTATTGGGTTCCCTTATTAGGAATGATTTACGTTCAGAAATTCCAATGTTAAGCCTACATTTAGAAATTGTTAAATAGGGGGTGCAACATGAGAACTTTCCAGAGGGTCAGCAATCCTAGTACTACTTTCGCCGAAGCATGCTTAACTTCAGATTTTTGATGGGATCCGGTGCATTAGTGCAGGTATGATCACACCCAACATGGATAGTGGGATTATTTCTCTTATGCAGATGCAAAGGGCTCTTCTAGAAGACTCCACCCATTAAACGCGCATAACATTCAGCTCGGTTGGAACTATAGGGGCTACAGTATAGCCACGCAAAGCACTCTTTGAGACCAATGATCTAGGCTATTGGGTTCATTAGATTATTTCTCTTATGGAAAAGCAAATGGCTCTTTTAGAAGACTTCACTCTTTAAACGTGCAAAATATTAGAAGGCTAGCTTGTAAAATCCTTGTCCAACGCTATGTTCTACCATCACTTTTGCTCTTCGAAGGCTAGCTTGTAAAATCCATGTCCAATTGTCCATGGACTTAATAAAATATATAGTGAATAAAAATTATTAGAAAGGGGTGCAACACAAGGACTTCCCAGGAGGTGGGTCACCCATGTTAGTACTACTCTCGCCCGAGCATGCTTAAGTTCGGAGTTCTGACAGGATCTGGTGCATTAGTGCTGGTATGATCACACCTTACATGGATAGTATGATTATTTCTCTTATGCAGATGCAAATGGCTCTTCTAGAAGACTCTACCCTTGAAACGCGCATAACATTCCACTCAATTGGAACTACGGGGCCTACAATATACCCACGTGAAGAACTCTTTGATACCGATGATCAAGGTTATCTGGTTCCCTAAATGGAAATGATTTACATTAAGAAATTCTAATTTTAAGCCTCCATCTTGGTTGCTTTTTAAAAGAAAACACATTCGACCACAGCCCAAAGGCATTTTATGGTCCAACGCCATATTCTACCATCACTTTTGCAATCTGAAGGCTAGCTTTCAAAATCTTATTCTAATTATGTGAGAGTTAATAAAATATATAGGGAATAAAAATTATTAAAAATGGGGTACAACAAGAGGACTTCCCAAAGAGTCACCCATTCTATTACAACTCTCGCCCAGCCACGCTGAACTTCAGACTTCTGATGGGATATAGTGCATTAATGCTGGTATGATCGCACCCAACATGGATAGTGCAATTATTTCTCTATTGCAGATGTAAATGGCTCTTCTAGAAGACTCCACCCTTCAAACACACATAACATTCGACTCGGTTGGAACTACGGGGACTACAATATACCAACGTAAAGCACTCTTTGAGACCAGTGATCTGAGCTATCATGTTCCCCTATTAGGATTGATTTAGATTGAGAAATTCCAATGTTAAGCCTCCATTTTTGTTGTTTTTTCAAGAAAACATGTTTGGGCCCAGTCCAATGGCGTTTTACGGCCCAACGCCATATTTTACAATAACTTTCACACTCCAAAGGCTAGATTTTGAAATATTATTCCTATTGTGTTTGAAGTTAATAATATATATAGTGAATATAAATAGTTAAAATAGGGAAGCAAAATGAGGACTTCCTAAGGAGTCACCCATCCTAGTACTATTCTCGCCCAAGCACGCTTAACTTCGGAGTACTGATGGAATCTGATGCATTAGTGGTGGTATGATCACACCTAAGATAGATTGTGTAATTATTTCTCTTATGCAGATGCAAATGGGTCTTCAAAAATACTCCACCCTTCAAACGCGCATAATATTAGGAGTGATTTGAAATATGGGGGCTACAATATACTCACACGAAGCACTCTATGAGACCTATGATCTGGGCTCTCAAGTTTCCCGATTAGGAGTGATTTTTGTTCAGAAATTTCAATGGTAATCCTCCATTTTACGGCCCAACGTCATATTCTACCATCACTTACGCACTCCAAAGGTTAGATTTTGAAATCTTATACCAATTGTGTGCATAACTAAAAAAATATATAGTGAATATAAATTGTTAAAAAGGGGGTGCAACACGAGCACTTCCATGGGGTCACCCATCCTAGTACTACTATCGCCCAACCATGCTTAACTTCAGAATTCTCATAGGATCTAATGGATTAGTGCTGGTATGATCGCACCCAACATAGTTAGTGCGATTATTTCTCTTATGCAGATACAAATGACTCGTCTAGAAGACTCCACCATTCAAATATGTATAACATTCAACTCGATTGGACTAGATGAGTTAGAATATACCCACACGAAGCACTATTTGAGACTGATGATCAAGTCTATCGAGTTCACCAATTGGGAGTGATTTACATTGAGAAATTCCAATGTTAAACCTCTATTTTGGTCGTTTTTTCAAGAAAACACGTATGGGTCCAGCCCAATGGCGTTCTATGGCCCAACGCCATATATAGTGAATAAAAATTGTTAAAAAGGGGATGCAACATGAGGACTTCCCAGGGGTCACCCATCCTAGTACTACTCTCACCCAATACCACTTAACTTCAGATTTCTGAGGGGATCTGGTGAATTAGTGCTGGTATGATCACACCCTACATAGATTGTGCTGGTATGATCACACCCTATCGGGTTCCCAAATAGGGAGTGATTTAAAATGAGAAATTCTAATATTAAGCCTTCATTTTGATCAATTTTTTCAAGAAAACACGTTCGGGCCCAGCCCAATGGTGTTTTACGGCTCAACGCCATATGTTACCATCACTTTCGCACTTCAAAAGCTAGCTTTTAAAATCTTATTTCAATTTTTTGCGGAGTTAATAATATATATAGTGAATAAAAATTGTTAAAAAAGGGGTGCAACATGAGGACTTCCCAGGGGGTCACCCATTCTAGTACTACTCTCGCCCAAGCACTCTTACCTTCAGAATTCTAATGGAATTCTGTGGATTAGTGCTGGTATGATCGTACCCAACTTGGATTTTGCGATTATTGCTCTTGTGCAGATGCAAATAGGTCTTCTAAAAGACTCCACCCTTCAACCATGCATAACATTGGGCTCGATTGGAAATACGGGGGCTACAATATACCCATGCGAAGCACTCTTTGAGACCTACAATCTGGGCTCTCAGGTTCCCCGATTGGAAGTTATTTTCACTGATAAATTCCAATGTTAAGCCTCCATTTTATGGCCCAACGCCATATTCTACCATCACATATGCACTCCGAAGGCTAGCTTTTGAAATCTTATTCCTATTCCGCACAAAGTTAAAGAAATATATAATGAATAAAAATTATTAAAAAGGGGGTGCAACACGAGGACTTCCCAGGGGTCACCCATCCTAGTACTACTCTCGTCCCACCACGTTTAACTTTAGAGTTCTAATGGGTTCCATTGCATTAGTGCTGGTATTATCGCACCCAACACGGATATTACGATTGTTTCTGTTATACAGATGCAAATAGCTCTTCTAGAAGACTTCACCCTTCAAACGCGTATAACATTCAACTCGGATGGAAGTATGTGGACTAGAATATACTCACATGAAGCACCCTTTGAGACCAACGATATTTTACGGCCCAACGCCCCATTCCACCATCACATACGCACTCTAAAGCCTAACTTTTAAAATCTGATTCAAATTGTGTGCGGCGTTTAAAAAAATATATAGTGATTAAAAATTGTTTAAAATGGGGTCATTTTTAAAATGGGGTGCAACATGAGGAATTCCCAGGGGGTCACCCATCCTCGCACTACTCTCGTGCAAGAACACTTAACTTCAGAGTTCTGATGGGACCCAACATGGATATTATGAATATTTCTCTTATGCAGATGCAAATGACTCTTCTAGAAGACTCCATCCTTCAAACGAGCATAACATTCGACTCTGTTGGAACTACGGAGGCTACAATATACCTACGCAAACCACTCTTTCAGACCGACAATCCGAGGTATTAGGTTCCTTGATTGGGAGTTATTTACATTGAGAAATTGCAATGTTGAGCCTCTTTTTTTGTTGTTTTTCAAGAAAACACATTCGTGCCCGGTCCAACAGCATTTTACGGCCCAACGCCATATTCTACATTAACATTTGCATGCCGAAGGCCATCTTTTGAAATTTTATTCAAATTTTACGTGTATTAATAAAATATATAGTGAATAAAAATTATTAAAAAGGGGGTGCAACATGTTCGGAGTTCTGAAGGGATCTAGTGTATTATTGCTGGTATGATCGCACCCACCAAGGATTTGGCGATTATTTATGCACATGCAAATGGATGTTCTAGAAGACCCCACTCCTTAAACGCGCATAACATTCAACTCGGTTGGAACTATGGGGGCTACAATATACCCACGCAAAGCACTCTTTGAGTAACTTATGTTGAGAAATTCGAATGTTAAGCCTCTGTTTTGGTTGTTTTTTCAAGAAAACACATTTAGGTATGGCCTAACAGCATTTTACGGCCTAATGCCATATTCTACCATTACTTACGCACTCCAAAGGCTAGGTTTTGAAATCTAATTCTAATTCTGTAGGGAGTTAAAAAATATATAGTGAATGAAAATTGTTAAAAAGGGGTGCAACACGAGGACGTCCCAATGAGTCATCCATCCCAGTACTATTCTCGCCCAACTACGCAGAACTTCATACTTCAGATGGGATTCGGTACATTAGTGCTGGTATGATCACACCCAACATGGATAGTGTAATTATTTCTCTTTTGCAGATGCAAATTGCTCTTCTAGAAGACTCCACCCTTCAAACACGTATAACATTCGACTCAAATGGAACTACGAAGGCTACAATATACCCACGTGAAGTACTCTTTGAGACCAACGATCTGGGTCATCGGGTTCACCTATTGAGAGTGATTTACATTAAGAAATTTCAATGTTAAACCTTCATTTTGATTATTTTTTCAAGAAAAAATGTTCGGGCCCAGCCCAATGGCGGTTTACAGCCCATCGCCATTTTCTACCATCACTTTCACACTCCGAAGGCTAGCTTTTGAAATCTTATTCAAATTGTGTGCAGATTTAATAAAATATATAGTGAATAAAAATTGTTAAAATGAGGGTGCAACACGAAGACTTCCCAGGGGATCACCCATTATACTACTACTCTCTCCAAAACACGCTTAACTTTGGAGTTCTGATGGGATCCGGTGCATTAGTGCTGGTATGATCACACCCAACATGGATTGTGCAATTATTTCGCTTATGTAGATACAAATGGCTCTTTTAGAAGACCCCACCCTTCAAACATGCATAACATAGGGCTTGGTTGGAACTACGTGGGCTATATATACTCACATGCAGCACTATTTGAGACCGAAGATCAAGGCTATCGAGTTCACCAATTGGAGTGATTTACATTGAGATATTATAATGTTGAACCTTTGATTTGTCATTTTTTCAAGAAAACACTTTTGGATTCAGCCCAACGGTGTTCTACGGCCCAACGCCATATATAGTGAATAAAAATTGTTAAAAAGGAGATGCAGCACGAGGACTTCCCAGGGGGTCACCCATCCTAGTACTACTCTCGCCTAAGACAGCTTAACTTCAGATTTTTTAGGGTATCCGCCAACATGGATTGTGCAATTATTTCTCTTATTTAGATGCAAATGGCTCTTCTAGAAGACTCCACCCTTCAAACGCGCATAATATTTTGCTCTTCTAGAAGACTCCACTCTCCAAACCCTTCAAGCACACTTTGAGACCGACAATCTGGGATATTGGGTTCCCCAATAGGGATTGATTTACATTGAGAAATTCTAATGTTAAGCCTCCATTTTTGTTGTTTTTTCAAGAAAACACGTTAGGGCCCAACCTAATGGCGTTTTACGGCTCAACACCATATTCTACCATCACTTTCGCACTCCAAAAGAAAGCTTTTAAAATATTATACCAATTTTGCACAGAGTTAGCAATATATATAGTGAATAATTTTTTTAAAACGGGGATGCAACACGAGGACTTCCTAGGGGGTCACCCATCCTTGTACTACTCTCACCCAAGCCCACTTATCTTCAGTATTCTAATGGAATCATGTGGATTAGTGCTGGTATGATCACACCCACCATGGATTGTATGATTATTTCTCTTATGCTGATGCAAATTGGTCATCTAAAAGACTCAATTCTTTAAATGCGCATAACATTGGGATCGGTTAAGAATACGGGGGCTACAATATACTCACACGAAGTACTCTTTGAGACCTTCAATCTGGGCTCTTGGGTTCCCCAATTGGGAGTGATTTGCATTGAGAAATTTCAATGTTAAGCCTCCATTTTGGTCATTTTTCAAGAAAACACGTTTGGACACGACCCCACGACATTTTATGGTGAAACGCTATATTCTACCATCACTTATGCACTCCAAAGGATAGTTTTATAAGTCTTATTCCTATTTTGCATGGAGTTAATAATTATATAGTGAATAAAAATTGTTAAAAGAGGGTGCAACACGAGGACTTCCCAGGGGGTCACCCATCCTTGTACTACTATTGCCCAACCTCGCTTAACTTCAGAGTTCTGATGGTATCCGTTGCATTAGTGCTGGTATGTTCATAGCCAACATGGATAGTGCATTCTTTTTTTTCTTTGGTAGATGCAAATGGCTCTTATATAAGACTCCAGCCTTCAAACTTGTATAACATTCGACTCGGTTGGAAGTACATGGGCTAGAATATACCCACGTGAAGCACCCTTTGAGAACGATGATCTGGGTTATTGGGTTCACTAATTTAGAGTGATTTACATTAGGAAATTCCAATGTTAAACCTCTAGTTTGATCATTTTATCAAGAAAACACGTTCGACCCCAGCCCTACTGCGTTCTACGGCCCAACGCCATATATAGTGAATAAAAGTTATTATAAAGGGGATGCAACACGAGGACTTCCCAGGGTGTCACCCATCTTAGTACTACTCTCATCCAAGCATGCTTAAGTTTAGAATTTTTATGGATCTGGTGAATTATTGCTGGTATGATCGGGCCTGGCCCCACGGTATTTTATGTCCCAACACCATATTCTACATAACTTACGCACTCCAAAGGCTAGTTTTAAAATATTATTCCAATTATGCACAGAGTTAAAAAAATATATAATTAATAAAAATTGCTAAAAAGGGGATGCAACACGAGCACTTCCAAGGGGGTCACCCATCCTACTACAACTCTCGCCCAAGCACACTTAACTTCAAATTCTGATGGGATCGGATGCTTTAGTGCTGGTATGATCGCACCCAACATGGATTGTACGATTATTTCTCTTATGCAGATGCAAGTAGGTCTTCTAAAAGACTTCATCTTTCAAATTTACATAACATTGGGCTCGGTTGGAAATACGACAGCTACAATATACCCACGTGAAGCACTTTTTGAGACCTACGATCTAGGCTCTTGGGTTCCCCGATTCAAAGTGATTTTTGTTAGGTAATTCCAATGTTAAACCTTTATTTTGGTCATTTTTCAAGAAAACACGTTTGGGCTTGACCCCACGGCATTTTACGGCCCAACGCCATATTCTACCATCACTTATGCAGTCCGAAGGCTAGGTTTTGAAATCTTATTCCATTTGATTTCATATTCCTATTGTTCATGGAGTTAACAAAATATATAGTGAATAAATGTTTTTAAAAAGGGGGTGCAACACGAGGACTTCCCAGGGGGTCACCCATCCCAGTACTACTCTCGCCCAACCATGCTTAACTTATGAGTTCTGATAGTATCCATTGCATTAGTGCTGGTATGATGGTACCCAACATGGATAGTGCAATTTTTTCTCTTATGTAGATGCAAATAGCTCTTTGAGAAGACTCGACCCTTCAAATGCATATAACATTTAACTCTGTTGGAAGTATGTGGGCTAAAATATACCCACGTGAAGCACTCTTTGAGACCGATGATCTAAGCTATCGAGTTCACCAATTGGGAGTGATTTACATTAGGAAATTCAAATGTTAAACCTCTATTTTGATTTTTTTTCAAGAAAACACGTTTGAGCACAGTCCAAGGGCGTTCTATGGCCCAACGCCATATATAGAGAATAAAAATTGTTAAAAAGGGGTGCAACACGAGGACTTCCTAGGGTGTCACACATCATAGTACTACTCTCGCCCAAGCATGCTTAACTTTAGATTTCTTTTTGGGATCCGGTGAATTAGTGCTGGTATGATCGGGCCTGGCCCCACGACATTTTACTTCCCAACACCATATTCTACATCACTTACGCACTCTAAAATCTAGCTTTTGAAATCTTATTCTAATTGTGCACAGAGTTAAGAAAATATATAATGAATAAAATTTGTTAAAAAGGGATGCAACACGAGGACTTCCCGGGGGATCACCCATCCTAATACAACTCTCGTCCAAGCATGCTTAACTTCAATGTTCTTATGGGATCTAGTGCTTTAGTGTTGGTATGATTGCACCCAACATGCATAGTGCAATGATTTCTTTTATGCAGATGCAAATGGCTCTTCTAGAAGTCTCGATCCTTCAAATGCACATAACATTCGGCTAGGTTGGAACTACGGGGGCTATAATATACCCATGCGTAGCAATCTTTGAGGATGACGATCTTAGGTATTGGGTTCTCTGATTAGGAGTGATTTACGCTGAGAACATCCAATGTTAAGCCTCAATTTTGGTCATTTTTCCAAGAAACACGTTTGAGCCCGATCCAACAGTATTTTATGACCCAACACCTTATTCTACCATTACTTTTGCTCTCCGAAGGCTAGATTTTGAAATCTTATTCCAATTTTGCACAGAGTTAAAAAAATATATAGTGAATAAAAATTGTTAAAGAGGGGGTGAAACATGAGGACTTCCCAGGGAGTCACCCATCCTAGTACTACTCTCACCCAAGCAAGCTTTACTTCGAAGTTCTGATGGGATCCGGTGCTTTAGTACTGGTATGATAGCAGCCAACATGGATAGTGCGATTATTTCTCTTGTGCAGATGTAAATGGGACTTCTAAAAGACTCCATCCTTCAAACGCGCATAACATTCGACTCAGTTGGAACTACGGGGCTGCAATATACCTAAACGAAGCACTCTCTGAGAATGATAATCTAGGCTATCAGGTTCCCCGATTACAAGGGATTTACATTGAGAAATTCCAAAGTTAAGCCTTTATTTTTGTTGTTTAGTCAAGAAAACTCGTTCGGGCCCAACACAACGATGTTTTATGGCCCAACGCTATATTCTAACATCACTTACGCACTTCCTAGGGTACCTTTTAAAATCTTACTCCAATTGTGCACAAAGTTAAAAAAATATATAGTGAATAATAATTGTTCAAAATGGGGTGCAACCCGAGGATTTCCTAGGGGTCACCCATCCTAGTACTACTCTCGCCCAAGCACGTTTTACTTTATCATTCTGATGGGATCCGATGTATTAGTGCTAGTATGACACAGTCAACATGGATTGGGTAATTACTTCTCTTATGCAGATGCAAATAGCTCTTCTAGAATACTCTACCCTTCAAACCCGCATAAGATTCGGCTCGATTGGAATGACAAGGCTACAATATACCTACGTGAAGCACTCTTTGAGACTGATGATTTGGTCTATTGGGTTCCCCGATACAGAGTGATTTACATTGAAAAATTCCAATGTTAAGCCTCTATTTTAGTTATTTTTTCAAGAAAACTTGTTCGGGCCAAGCCCAATTGCGTTTTACAAGCACAATGCCATATTCTACCATCACTTTCATACTCCAAAGGCTAGATTTTGAAATCTTATTCTAATTTTTCACTAAGTTAATAATATATATAGTGAATAAAAATTATTAAAAAGGGGGTGCAACACGAGAACTTCGCAGGGGGTCACCCATCCTGGTACTACTCTCGCCCAAGCATGTTTAACTTTAGAGTTCTGATGGGATCCTGTGGATTAGTGCTGGTATGATTGCACCTAACATAGATTATGTGATTATTTCTCTTATGTATATAGAAATGGGTCTTCTAAATACACCACCCTTGAAACGCGCTTAACATTGTGCTCGATTGGAAATACGGGGCCTACAATATACCCACACAAAGCACTCTTTGAGACCTATGATCTGGGCTCTCAGGTTTCCTGATTGGGAGTGATTTATGTTCAGAAATCCTAATGTTAAGCCTCTATTTTGGTTGTTTTTCTAGAAAATATGTTCGGACCCAGGCCCACGATGTTTTACTATCACTTACACACTCTGAAGGCTAGCTTTTGAAATCTTATTCAAATTGTGTATGGTGTTAAAAAAATATTTAGCGAATAAAAATTGTTAAAAATGGGGTGCAACAGGAGGACTTCCCAGGGTCACCCATCCTAGTACTACTCTCGACCAACCATACTTAACTTCAGAGTTCTTATGGGATCCGTTGTATTAGTACTGTTATGATCGCACCCAACATGGATAATATTTCTCTTATGCAAATGCAAATGGCTGCTCTAGAAGACTCCACCCTTCAAACGCGCATAACATCAACTCGCTTGGAAGTATGTGGCCTAGATATACCCACGCGAACAACTCTTTGAGACTGATAATCTGGGCTTTCGTGTTCCCCAATTGGGAGTGATTTACAATGAGAAATTCTAATAATAAACCACTATTTTGATCGTTTTTTCAAGAACAATTATTTTGGCCCAGCCCATTGGCGTTCTACGGCCCAAACCCATATATAGTGAACAAAAATTGCTAAAAAAGAGATGCAACATGAGAACTTCCCAGAGGGTCACCCATCCTAGTACTACTCTCACCCAAGCATGTTGAACTTCGGATTCTGATGGGATCCGGTGCTTTAGTGTTGGTATGGTAGCACCCAACATGGACAGTGCAATTATTTCTCTTATGTAGATGTAAATGGATCTTCTAGAAGACTCCACGCGCATAACATACGACTCTGTTTGAACTACGGGTGCTACAATATACCCATGAAGCACTCTTTGAGACTGATAATCTAAGCTATTGGGTTCCCCAATTAGGAGTGATTTACATTGAGAAATTTCAAAGTTATGCCTTAATTTTGGTTGTTTTTAAAGAAAACACGTTCAGACTGGCCCAACGACATTTTACGATCCAACGCCATATTCTACCATCACTTACACACTCCCATGACTAGCTTTTGAAATCTTATTCCAATTGTGCAGAGTTAAAAATATATAGTGAATAAAAAATTTTAAAAATGGAGTGCAACACGAGGACTTACTAAGCGGTCACTCATCCTAGTACTTCTCTTGCCCAAGCATGCTCAACTTTGGAGTTCTGATGGGATCCGGTGTGTTAGTGCTGGTATGATTGCAGCCAACATTAATTGGGTATTTATTTCTCTTATGCAGATGTAAATGGCTCTTCTAGAATACTCCACCCTTCAGACGCACATAACATTCAGCTCGGTTGGAGCTACGGGGGCTAAAATATAGCCAGGCAAAGCACTCATTGAGACTGACGATCTGACCTATCGGGTTCCCCAATTAGGACTTATTTACATTGAGAAAATCCAACATTCAGCCTTCATTTTGGTCAGTTTTTAAAGAAAACACTGGCCCAATAGTGTTTTACGGCCCAACGCCATATTTAACCATCACTTACGCACTCCGAAGGCTAGCTTTTAAAATCTTATCCCAATTGTGCGAGGAGTTAAGAAAATAAAAAGGGGGTGCAACACAAGGACCTCCCAGGGTGTCACCCATCCTAGTACTACTCTCTCCAAAGCATCATTAACTTCAAAGTTCTGATGGAATCCAGTGCATTAGTGCTGGTATGATCACACCCAACATGGATAGTGCAATTAATTTCCTTATCAAGATGTAAATGGCTCTTTTAGAAGACTCCACCCTTCAAACGTGCATAACATTCGACTCGATTAAAAGTATGGGGGCTACTATATACACACGCGAAGAACTCTTGGAAACCGATGATCAGGACTATTGAGTTCCCCGATTGGGAGTGCTTTACATTGAGAAGTTCCAATGTTAAACCTCCATTTTGGTCATTTTTTTAAGAAAACATGTTCTGGCCCAGCCATATTCTACCATCACTTTCGCACTCTGAAGACTAGCTTTTGAAAATATAGTGAATAACTACTCTCGCCCAAGAACACTTAACTTCAGAGTTCTGATGGGATCCGGTGTGTTAGTGATGGTATGATAGCAACCAACATTGATAGTTTGATTATTTGTCTTATGCAGATGCAAATGGATCTTCTAGAAGAGTCCACCTTTCAAACACACATAACATTCAGTTCGGTTGAGAAGTTCCAATGTTAAGTCTCCATTTTGGTTGGTTTTTCAAGAAAACATGTTCTGGCCCAGCTATATTCTACCATCACTTTTGCACTCCGAAGACTAGCTTTTGAAAATATAGTGAATAACTACTCTCGTCCAAGCACGCTTAACTTTAGGATTCTTATGGGATTCGGTGTATTATTGCTGGTGTGATCGCAATCAACATAGATAGTTCGATTATTTCTCTTATGCAGATGCAAATGGATCTTCAGAAGAGTCCACCTTTCAAACATGCATAACATTCAACTCGGTTGGAACTACAAAGGCTACAATATATCCACATGAAGTACTCTTGGAGAACAACAATCTGGGCTATAGGGTTCCCTAATTAGGAGTGATTTAGATTGAGAAATTCCAATATTATGGAGTTAATAAAATATATGGTGAATAAAAATGGTTATAAAGGGGGTGCAGCACAAGGACTTCCCAGGAGATCACCCATCCTAGTACTACTCTCACCCAAGCATGCTTAACATAAGAGTTGTAATGGCATCCAGCGCATTAACGCTGGTATGATCATACCGAACATGTATTGGGCGATTATTTCTCTTATGCAGATGCAAATTGGTCTTTTAGAAGACTGTACGCTTGAAACGTGCATAACATTCGGCTCGGTTGAGCTACGGGGGCTACAATATACCCATGCAAAGTACTATTTGAGACCAATTATCTGGGATATCAGGTTTCCTAATTGGGAGTTATTTGCGTTGAGAAATTCCAATGTTAAGCCTCTATTCCGATCTTTCTTCAAGAAAACACGTTCGGGCCCGGTCCAATAGTATTTTATGGCCCAACGCCATATTCTACCATCACTGGCACACTAGAAAGGCTAGCTTTTGAAATCTTATTCTAATTGTGCACGGAGTTAAAAAAATATATTGTGAATAATTTTTTTTTAAAATGGGGTGTAACACGAGGACTTCATAGGGGGTCGCCCATCCTAATACTACTCTCGTCCAAGTATGCTTAACTCGCCCAAGTATGCACCCAACATGGATAGTGCAATTATTTCTCTTATGCAAATGCAAATGGCTCTTCTAGAAGACTCCACCCTTCAAACACGCATAACATTCGACTCGGTTGGAACTATGGGGGCTACAATATACCCACCCTAAGAAATCTTTGAGACCGACCATCTCAGCTATCGAGATCCCAGATTGGGAGTGATTTACATTGAGAAATTCTAATGTTAAACATCTATTTTGGTTGGTTTTTCAAGAAAATACGTTCAGACCCGGGCCCAACTATGTTTTACGGCCCAACACCATAAAAAAATATATTGTGAATAAAAATTGTTAAAAAAAAGAGTGTAACATAAGGACTTCCTGATGGGATCTGTTGCTATTGTACTGGTATGATAGCACCCAACATCGATAGTGCAATTATTTCTCTTATGCAGATGTAAATGGGTCTTCTTGAAGACTCCACCCTTCAATTGCACATAATATTCAGTTCGTATGGAACTACGGGAGCTACAATATACCCACGTGAAACACTCTATGAGACTGACGATCTAGGCTATCGGGTTCCCCAATTAGGAGTAATTTGCATTGAGAAATTTGAACGTTAAGCTTCTATTTTGGTTATTTTTTCAAGAAAACATGTTCAGGCCGGGCCCAACGACGTTTTATGGCCCAATGCCATATTCTACAATCACTTACACATTCTTAAGATTAGCTTTTGAAATCTTATTCTAATTGTGCACAGAGTTAAAAAAATATATAGTGAATAAAAATTGATAAAAATAGGGTGCAACATGAGGACTTACTAGAGGGTCACCCATCGTAGTACTACTCTCGCCCAAATATGCTTAACTTCAGAGTTCTGATGTGATCTAGTGCGTTAGTGCTGGTGTGATCACAGCCACCATGGATTCGACAATTATGTCTCTTATGCAGATGCAAATGGCTCTTCTAGAAAACTCCACTCTTCAAATGCGCATAACATTCGGCTCGGTTGGAACTACGGGAGCTATAATATATCCACGAGAAGCACTCTTTGAGACCAATGATCTGGGATATTAGGTTCCCCAATTGGGAGTGATTTATATTGAGAAATTCTAATGTTAAGCCTTCGATTTGGTCATTTTGTCAAGAAAACAAGTTCGGGCCCGGCCCAACGCCATATTCTACCATCACTTACACACTTTGAAGGCTAGCTTTTGTATCTTATTCCAATTGTGCGTGGAGTAACAAAAAAATATAGTGAATAAAATTGTTAAAAAAGGGGTGCAACACAAGGACTTCCCAGGGGATCACCCATCTTAGTACTACTCTCACCCAACCATGCTTAACTTCAGAGTTCTGATGTGATCCGGTGCTTAGTACTCGTATGATCACACTCATTATGGATAAGCCGATTATATCTCCTATGCAGATGTAAATGGGTTTTCTAGAAGACTCCACCCTTCAAACACACATAATATTTGGCTCGGTTGGAACTATGGGAGCTATAATATACCCATACGAAGTACTCTTTGAGACTGATCATCTGGGCTATTGGGATTTGCTATTGGGAGTGATTTACATTGATAAATTCCAATGTTAAACTTCCATTTTGGTCTTTTTTCAAGAAAACTCGTTCGGGCCTGACCTAGCAGTGTTTTACAGCCCAACGCCATATTCTACCATCACTTACGCACTCCAACGGTCAACTTTTGAAATCTTATTCCAATCGTGCATGGATTCAAAAAAATATATAGTGAATAAAAATGGTTAAAAATGGGTGCAACACGAGGACTTACCAAAGGGTCACCCATCCTAGTACTACTCTTGTCCAAGTACACTTAATTTAAGAACTTTGGTGGGATCCGATGAATTAGTGCTAGTTTGACTACACCCAACATGGATAGTGTGATTATTTTTCCTATGCAGATGCAAATGACTCTTTTAGAAGACTCCACCCTTCAAACGCGCATAAGATTCGACTCGGTTGGAACTACAGGGGCTACAATATACCCACGCGAAGCAATCTTGGAGACCAACGATCTGACCTATTGGTTTCCCCAATTTCGAGTGATTTACATTGAGAAATTCTAATCTTAAGTCTCCATTTTGCTTATTTATTCAAGAAAACATGTTCGGGCCCAGTCCAACGGCGTTTTACGGCCCAACGCCATATTCTACCATCAGTTTCATAGTCCATAGGCTAGCTTTTAAAGTCTTATTCCAATTGTGTATGGAGTTAATAAAACTGATAGTGAATAAAAATTGTTAAAAAGGGGGTGCAACTTAGGATTTCCTAGAGGGTCACACATCCTAGTACTGCTCTCGCCCAAGCACCCTTAACTTTGGAG
This sequence comes from Caryopteris x clandonensis, assembly GCA_028749325.2. Classification (NCBI taxonomy): domain Eukaryota; kingdom Viridiplantae; phylum Streptophyta; class Magnoliopsida; order Lamiales; family Lamiaceae; genus Caryopteris; species Caryopteris x clandonensis. The sequence goes on from JAPYKT020000021.1 coordinate 1,145,693, forward strand.
TTCAGATGGGATTCTATACATAGTGCTAGTATGATTGCATCCAACATGGATTGGGTGATTACTCCTTTTATGCAGATGCAAATGAGTCTTCTAGAAGACTCCACACTTCAAACGCACATAACATTCGGCTCGGTTGGAATTACGAGGGCTACAATATACCCACGTAATACACTATTTGAGATCGATGATCTGGGCTATTGGGTCCTCCAATTGGGAGTGATTTCTATTGATAAATTCTAATGTTAAGCCTCCGATTTGTTTATTTTTTCTAGAAAACATGTTCAGGCTCGGCCCAACGGTGTTTTACAGTCTAACACCATATTTTACCATCACTTTCACACTCTGAAGGCTAGTTTTTGAAATCTTATTCCAATTGTGTGCAGAGTTAAAAAAATATATAGTGAATAAAAAATGTTTAAAAGGGGGTGCAACACGAGGTCTTCCCAAGGGTTCACTATACTAGTAGTAATATCATCCAAGCATGCTCAACTTCAGAGTTCTAATGGGATCTGGTGTGTTAGTGCTGGTATGATTGTAACCAATATGGATAGTTTGATTATTTCTCTTATGCAGATGCAAATGACTCTTCTAGAAGACTCCACCCTTCAAACGCGCATAAAATTCAGTTCGGTTAGAACTACGGGGGCTACAATATACCCACGTGAAGCACTCTTGTAGACTGATAATCTGGACTGTAGGGTTCCCCAATTCGGAGTGATTTACTTTGAGAAATTCCAATATTACGAAGTTAATAAATTATAAAGTGAATAAAAATTGTTAAAAAGGGGGGGGGGTACAACGCACCCAACATGGATTGGGCAATTATTTCTCTTATGCATATGCAAATAGGTCTTCTAGAAGACTCCACCCTTCAAATGCACATAACATTCGACTCAGTTGGAACTTTGGGGGATACAATATACCCACGCAAAGCAATCTTGGAGACCGATGATCTGGTCTATCGGGTTCCCCAATTGGGAGTGATTTACATTTAGAAATGTTAATGTTAAGCCTCTGTTTTGGTCATTTTTTCTAGAAAACACATCCGGGCTCAGCCCAACGGCGTTTTACAACCCAACGCCATATTCTACCATCATTTTCGCACTTCAAAGGTAGATTTTGAAATCTGATTCCAATTGTGTGCGGAGTTAATTAAATAGATAGTGGATGAAAATTGTTAATAAGAGGGTGCAAGCCGAGGACTTCTCTGGGGTTCACGCATCCCAGTACTACTCTCGTACAATCACCATTAACTTTAGAGTTCTAATGGGATTCTATGCATTAGTGCTGGTATGATCGCACCCAACATGGATTAAGTGATTATTCCTCTTTTGCAGATGCAAATGGGTCTTCTAAAAGACTCCACACTTCAAACACGCATATACATACATGAAGCACTCTTGGAGACTGACAATTTGAGCTATCGGGTTCCCTGATTAGGAGTGATTGACATTGAGGAATTACAATGTTAAGCCTCTATTTTGGTTATTTTTTCAAGAAAACACGTTTGGACCCAGCCTAACAGCATTTTACTGCTCAATGCCATATTCTACAATCACTTTCACACCATGAAGGCTAGCTTTTGAAATCATATTCCAATTTTTTGCAGAGTTAAAATAATATATAGTGAATAAAATTGTTAAAAAGGGGGTGCAACACAAGGACTTCCTATGGGGTCGCACATCCTTGTACTACTCTCGCCCAAGCTTGCTTAACATCAGAGTTTTAATGGAATCCGGTGTATTAGTGCTGGTATGATTGTAACCAACATGGATAATTCAATTATTTCTATTATGCTGCAAATGGCTCTTCTACAAAACTCCACCTTCAAACGCGCATAACATTCAGCTTGATTGGAACGATCAAGGCTACAATATATACCGACGCAAAGCACTCTTCAAGACTAAGGTTCTGGGGTATTGGGTTCCCCAATTGTGAGTGATTTACATTTAGAAATTCTAATGTTAAGACTCCATCTTGTTATTTTTTAAGAAAACACGTTCGGGCCCGGCCCAACGATATATTCTACCTTCACTTTGGAGTTAAACAAATATATAGTGAATAACGGGGTGCCACATGAGGAGTTCCAAGGGGGTCAACAATTCCAGTACTACTCTCGCCCAACCATATTTAACTTCGGAGTTCTGATGGGATCCGGTGCATTAGTGCTAGTATGACCGCACCCAATATGGATAATGCAATTATTTCACTTATGCAGATGTAAATTGCTCTCCTAAAAGAATCCACTCTTCACACGCGTATAACATTCGGTTCGGTAGGAACTACAGGATCTACAATATACCCACGCGAAGCACTCTGTGAGACCAAAGATCTGGGCTATCAGGTTTCCTGATCGGGAGTGATTTATGTTGAGAAATTCTAATGTTAAGCCTCCGTTTTTGTTATTTTTGTAAAAAAATCACATTTAGACCCAGTCCAACGGCATTTTATGGCCCCACGCCATACTCTAACATCACTTTCATGTTTTAAAGGCGAGCTTTTGTAATCTTATTCTAATTGTGCGCGGAGTTAATATAATATATAGTTAATAAAAATTGTTAAAAAAAGGGGGTAACATGCCTAACTTTGGAGTTCTGATGGGATCTGGTGCATTAGTGCTGGTATGATTGCACCCAACATGGATAGTGCAATTATTTCTTTTATGCTGATGCATATGGCTCTTCTAGAAGACTCCACCCTTCACACGCCCATAACATTTAGCTCTATTGGAAGTACGGGGGCTACAATATACCCACGCAAAGGACTTTTTGAGACTGACGATCTAGGCAATCGGGTTTCCCAATTGGGAGGGACTTACATTTTCAAATTCCAATGTTAAGCCTCCATTTTGGTTATTTTTTCAAGAAAACACGTTCGGGCCTTATCCAGCGGCGTTTTACTGCCCATTGCCAAATTCTACCATCACTTTTGCACTCTTAAGCCTAGCTTTTGAAATCTTATTCAAATTATGTGTGGAGTTAATAAAATTTATAGTGAATAAAAATTGTTAAAATAGGGGTGCAACACAAGCACTTCCCAGGGGGTTACCCATCCTCTTACTACTCTCGCCCAAGCATGCTTAACTTCGGTGAATAGATGGGATCCAGTGCATTAGTGCTGGTATAATCATACCAAACATGGATCGTGCAATTATTTCTCTCATACAGATGCATATGGATTTTCTAGAAGACTCCACCCTTCAAATGCGCATAATAATTAGCTCGGTTAGAACTATTGGGGCTACAATATACCCACGCGAAGCACTCTTTGAGAACGACGATCTGGCCAATTGGTTTCCCCAATTGGGAGCGATTTACATTGAGAAATTCCAATGTTAAACCTCAATTTTTGTCATTTTTTCAGGAAAACATGTTCGGGCCCGGCCCAATACCATAATTTTCCATCACTTTTGCAAACCAAAGACTATCTTTTAAAATCTTATTCCAATTGTGCATGGATTTAATAAAATATATAGTGAATAAAAATTGTTCAGAAAGGGATGAAACATCAGGACTATCCAGGGGTCACCAATACTAGTACCACTTTCGCCCAAGCACGCTTAACTTTGGAGTTCTGATGGGATTCGGTGCATTAGTGCTAGTATGATCACAATGATCATGGCTAGTGGGATTATTTCTCTTTTGCAGATGTAAATAGCTTTTCTAGAAGACTCCACCCTTCAAATGCGCATAACATTCTGCTCGGTTTGAACTACAGGGCTAAAATATAGCCATATAAAGCAATCTTAGAGACCGATAATCTGGAAAACATATGCTGGTATGACTTACGTTGAGAAATTCCAATGTTAAGCCTCCATCTCGGTCGTTTATTCAAGAAAACACATTTACACATGGCCCAACGACATTTTCCAGGCCAACGCCATATTCTACCAACACTTTTGCACTCTGAAGGCTAGCTTTTAAAATCTTATTCCCATTGTGCGGGGAGTTAATAAAATATATAGAGAATAAAAATTGTTAAAATGGGGGGTGCACCACGAGGATTTCCCAAGGGGTCACCCATCCTAATACTAGCCTCACCTAAGCATGCATAACTTCAAAGTTCTGATGGGATCCGGTGCATTAGTGCTGGTATGATCGCACCCAACAAAGATATTGCAATTATTTCTCTTATGCATATGCAAATAGCTCTTCTAGAAGACTCAGCCTTCAAACGCACTTAACATTCAGCTCGGTTAGAACTACTGGGGCTACAATAAACCCATGCAAAGCACTCCTTGAGACTGACGATCAAAGCTATCAGGTTCCACGATTAGGAGTGATTTACGTAGAGAAAATCCAATGTTAAGCCTCTATTTTGTCGTCTTTTTAGTGAAAACACGTTCGGACCTAGCCAAACGGTGTTTAATGGCCTAACGCCATATTATACCATCACTTTCACACATCGAAGGCTAGGTTTTGAAATCTTATTCCGATTATACGTGGAGTTAATGAAATATATAGTGACTAAAAATTGTTAAAATGGGGGTGGAATATAAGGACTTCCCAGGGGGTCACCCATCCTTGTATTACTCTTGCCCAAGCATGCTTAACTTCAAAGTTCTGATGGGATACAGTCGAATAGTGCTGGAATGATGGCACCCAACATGGATTGTGCATTTATTTCTCTGAAATAGGTGCAAATCGCTCTTCTAGAAGACTCAGCCATCAAACGTGCTTAACATTCTGCTCCGTTGGAAATACGGGGGCTACAATAAACCCATGCAAAGCATTCTTTGAGACCAATAATCTAGACTATCGGTTTCCCAGATTAAGAGTAATTTATGTTGAGAAATTCCAATGTTAGGCCTCCATTTTGGTTATTTTTTCAAGAAAACACGTTCGGGCACAGTCCAACGACGTTTACAGCCAAACGCCATATTCAACCATCACTTTCACCCTTCGAAGGCTAGCTTTTGAAATCTTATTCCAGATATGCGCGGAGTTAAAAAAATATATGGTGAATAAAAATTGTTAAAAAGGGGGTAAAACACGATGACTTCCCAGGGGGTCACCCATCTTGTACTACTCTCGCCCAAGCTTGCTTACCTTCGGAGTTCTGATGGGATTTGGTGCTTTAATGCTGGTATGATCGCCAACATTGATAGTACAAGTATTTCTCTTCTAAAAGACTCCACCCTTCAAAAGTGCATAACATTCGGATTGGTTAGAACTACAGGGGCTACAATATACCCACGCAAAGAACTCTTTGTGACTAACGATCTGGGCTATCAGGTTCCTCAATTGGGATTGATTTACATTGAGAAAATTCCAATGTTAAGCCTCCATTTTATCGTTTATTCATGAAAACACATTCAAGCCCGATCCAACGGCATTTTTCGGGCCAACGCCATATTCTACCATCACTTTCACACTCCGAATGCTAGCTTTTGAATTCTTATTCCAATTGTACGGGGATTTAATAAAATATATAGTGAATGAAAATTGTTAAAATGGGGGTGCAACACGAGAACTTCCCAGGGGGTCACCTATCCTAATACTACTCTCGTCCAAGCATGTATAACTTCTAAATTCTGGTGGGATCCAATGCATTAGTGCTGGTATGATCGTACCCATCATGGATAATGCAATTATTTCTCTTATACATATGCAAATGGCTCTTCTAGAAGACTCCACTCTTCAAACGGGCATAACATTCGGCTCTGTTGGAACACTAAAGCTTTAATATACACACGCAAAGCACTCTTTGAGACTGATGATCTGGACTATCAAGTTCCATGATTGGGAGTGATTTACGTTTGAGAAATTTCAATGTTAAGCCTGTGTTTTGTTATTTTTTAAAGAAAATACGTTCGGGCTTGGACCAACGGTGTTTTATGGCTCAAACCCATATTATACCATCACTTTTGTACGTCGAAGGATAACTTTTACAATCTTAATCCAATTATTCGCAGAGTTAATAAAATATATAGTGATTAAAAATTGTTAAAATGGGGGTGCAACACAAGGACTTCCCAGGGGGTCACCCATCCTTGTACTACTCTCGCCCAAGCATGCTTAACTTCAAAGCTCTAATGCAATACATTCGATTAGTGCTGTTATGATCGCACCCAACATGCATTGTTCATTTATTTCCCTTAAATAAATGCAAATGGCTCTTCTAGAAGACTCAGCTTTCAAACACGCTTAACATTCGGCTCTGTTAGAACTATGGGGCAACAATAAACCCATACGAAGTACTTTTTGAGACCAATAATCTAGACTATCGGTTTTCCAGATTGGGAGTGATTTACGTTGAGAAATTCCAATATTATGCCTCCATTTTGGTCATTTTTCAAGAAAACACGTTCGGGCCTGGTCCAACGGCGTTTACGGCCCAACGCCATATTTAACCATCACTTTTGCCCTCCAAAGTGTAGCTTTGAAATCTTATTCTAGTTATGCACAAAGTTTAAAAAATATATAGTCAATAAAAATTGTTATAAAGGGGGTGCAACACGAGGACTTCCCAGGGGGTCACCCATCTTGTACTACTCTCCCCCAAGCATGCTTACCTTTGGAGTTCTGATGGGATCCAAAGCTTTAATGCGGGTATGATTACACCCAACATTGATAGTGCAAGTATTTCTCTTATACACATGTAAATGGCTCTTCTAGAAGACTCTACCCTTTAAAAGGACATAACATTCGGATCGGTTAGAACTACAGGGGCTACAATATACCCACACAAAGCACTCTTTGAGACTAACAATCTACGCTACCAGGTTCCCTGATTGGGAGTGATTTACATTGATAAATTCCAATATTAAGCCTCCATTTTGTCGTTAATAAATGAAAACACGTTCGGGCCCGGTCCAACAGCATTTTACGGGCCAACGCCATATTCTACCATAACTTTCGCACTCTAAAGGCTAGCTCTTAAATTCTTGTTCCAATTCTGTGGGGAGTTAATAAAATATATAATGAAGAAATTTTTTTATAAAATGGGGGTGCACCACGAGTACTTACCACGGGGTCACCCATCTTGTACTACTTTCACCGAAGCACGCATACCTTTGGAGTTCTTATGAGATCCACTGCTTTGATGCTGGTATGATCGTACCCAACATTGACAGTGTCAGTATTTCTCTTTTGCAGATGCAAATGGCTCTTCTAGAAGACTCCACTCTTCAAAAGCGTATAACATTTGGATCGGTAAGAACTACAGGGGTGACAAAATACCCACACAATGCACTCTTTGAGACTAATGATCTGGGCTATCAAGTTCCTCGATTGGGAGTGCTTTACATTGAAAGATTCTAATGGTAAGCCTCCATTTGGTCGTTTATTCATGAAAACACATTCGGGCCCGGTCCAACGGCATTTAATTTTTGGGCCCGGTGCATAAGTGCTGGTATGATTGTACCCAATATGGATATTACAATTATTTCTCTTATACATCTGCAAATAGCTCTTCTAGAAGACTCCACCCTTCAAATGCACATAATATTTGGCTCTGTTGGAACTACTAAGGGTACAATATACCCACGCAAAGCAATCTTTTAGACTGATGATCTGGGCTATCAAGTTCCATGAGTGGGAGTGATTTACATTGAGAAATTCTAATGTTAAGCCTCCATAGTGTTGTGTTTTAAAGAAAATAGATTTGGGCCTGGCCAAACGGTGTTTTACGACCTAATGCCATATTAAACCATCAATTTCATATGCTGAAGGCTAACTTTTGAAATCTTATTCCAATAATATGCAGAGTTAATAAAATATATAGTGATTAAAAATTGTTAAAATGGGGGTGCAATATGAGGACTTCCTAGGGTGCCACCCATCCAAGTACTACTCTCGCCCAACCCCGCTTAACTTCGGAGTTTTGTTGGGATCCAATGCATTAGTAATGGTATCATCACACCCAACACAGTTTTTGGGATTATTTCTCCTATACAGATGCAAATGGCTCTTCTAAAAGACTCCACCCTTCGAACGCAGATAACATTCAGCTCGGTTAGAACTACGGGGGCTACAATATACCCACATGAAGCACTATTTGAGACCGACAAGTTGGGCTATTGGGTTCCGCAATTGGGAGTGATTTACATTAAGAATTTGCAGTGCTAAGTCTCAATTTTGGTTGCTTTTTCAAGAAAACACGTTTGTGACCGGCCCTACGACATTTTACGGCCCAACGCTGTATTCTACCATCACTTTTGTACTCTGAAGGCTAGCTTTTGAAATCTTATTCCAATTGTGCTTGGGGTTAAAAGAATATATAGTGAATAAATATTGTTAGAAACGGGGTGCAACACGAGGACCCAATGCTTTAGTGCTGGTATAATTGCACCTAGTAAGGATAATACAATTATTTCTCTTATGCAGATGCAAATGGCTCTTCTAGAAGACTGCACCCTTCAAACGCGCATAATATTTGGATCAGTTGGGACTACAGGGGCTACAATATATCCATGTGAAGCTCTCTTTGAGGCCGATGGTCTGGGCCATTCAGTTCCCCGATTGAGAGTGATTTACATTGAGAAATTTTGATGATAAATCTTTGTTAGTTATTTTTTCAAGAAAACACTTTCAAGCCCTTCCCTATGACATTTTTACGGCCCAACGCCATATTCTATCATCACTTTTGCATTCTAATGGCTAGATTTTCAACTCTTTATCCAATTTTGTGTGGAGTTAATAAAATATATTGTGAATAAAAATTGTGAAAATGGGGGTGCAACATGAGCACTTCCCAGGGTGGCACCTATCCTAGTACTACTCTCGGCCAACCACGCTTAACTTCGGAGTTTTGTTAGGATCTAGTGTATTACTGTTGGTATGATCGCACCCAACATAGATGGTGCAACTATTTCTCTGATACAGATGCAAATGGCTCTTCTAGAAGACTCCACCCTTCAGACACGAATAACATTCGGCTCGGTTAGAACTACTGGGGCTACAATATACCCACACAAAGTACTCTTTGTGACCAACGAGCTGCGCTATTGGGTTCCTTGATTAAGAGTGGTTTACATTAAGAAATTGTATAGTTAAGCCTCAGGTTTGGTCATTTTTAAAGAAAAATGTTTGGGCTCAGCCCAATGGCATTTTACGGCCCAACGCCATATTCTACCATCACGTTCGCACTCTAAAGGCTAGCTTTTAAAATCTTATTCTAGTTGTGCTTGGAGTTAAAGAAAATATATAGTGAATAAAAATTGTTGAAAAGGGGGTGCAATTCGAGGACCCAGTGCTTTAGTGCTGGTATGATCGCACCTAACATGGATAGTGCAATTATTTCTCTTATGCAGATGCAAATGGCTCTACTTGAAGACTCCACCCTTCAAACACGAATAACATTTGGCTTGGTTGGAACTATAGTTTACCCACATGATGCACTCTTTGAGATGGACGATCGGGGGTATCGGGTTCCCGGCCCAATAACGTGTTATGGCCCAATGTCGTATTCTACCATCACTTTCGTACTCCGGAGATTAGCTTTTAAAATCTTATTCCAATTGTGCATGGACTTAATAAAATATATAGTAAATATAAATGGCTATTCTAGAAGACTCCACCCTTCAAACGCGCATAACATTTGGCTCGGTTGGAAATACGGGGGTACCAATGCCCACACGAAGCACTCTTTGAGACTGACGAGCTAGGCTATTGGGTTCCCCAAGTAAGAGTGATTTACGTTGAGGGATTCCAATGGTAAGACTCCATTTTGGGTTTTTTTCAATAAAACACATTCGTACCAAGCCTAAAGGTATTTTACGGTCCAACGCCATATTCTACCATCACATTCGCACTCCGAATGCTAGGTTTTGAAATTTTATTCCAACTGTGCATGGAGTTAATAAAATATATAGAGAATAAAAATTGTTAAAAATGTATTAGTGTTGGTATGATCACACCTAACATGGATAGTACGATTGTTTTTCTTATGCAGATGTAAATGGCTCTTCTTGAATACTCCACCCTTTACAAGCACATAACATTCGGCTCGGTTGGAACTATGGGGCTAAAATATACCCACACAAAGCTCTCTTTAAGAAAAATAATATGGGCTATCGGGTTCCCCAATTACGAGTGATTTATGTTGAGAAATTCCAATGTTAAGCCTTTGTTTAGGTTGTTTTTCAAGAAAACACATTCGGGTCCCGGCCCATTGGCGTTTTACAGCGTAATGCTATATTCTACCATCACTTTCGCACTGCAATGACTAGCTTTTGAAATCTTATTCCAATTGTGGTTAGAGTTGATAAAATATATAGTGAATAAAAATTTTTAGAATGGGGTGCAACACGAGAACTTCCCAGGGTGTCACCCATCCTAGTAATATTGTCGCCCAAGCAGGCTTAACTTCAGAGTTTCGATATTATCTGGTGCATTAGGGCTGGTATAATGGTGATTATTTTTTCTTATACAGATTCAAATGGTCTTATAGAAGACTCCTCCCTTCGAATGCGGATAACATTCGGCTCGATTGGAACTACATGGGCTACAATATACCCACACGAAGGACTATTTGAGACCAACAAGATGAGCTATCTGGTTCCCCAATTGGCAGTGATTTACATTGAGAAATTATAGTGCTAAGCCTCCATTTTGGTTGTTTTGTTAAGAAAACACGTTCGAGCCCGGCCCTACGGCATTTTACGGCCCAACGTCGTATTCTACCATCACTTTTGCACTATGAAGGCTAGTTTTTGAAATCTTATTCTGATTATCCTTGGAGTTAAAAAAATATATAGTGAATAAAAATTGTTAGCAAAGGGATGCAACATGAGGACCCGGTGCTTTGTGCTGGTATGATCACACCCAACATGGATAGTGCAATTATTTCTCTTATGGAGATGCAAATGGCTCTTCTAGAAGACTCGACCCTTCAAACGCGTATCACATTCGGCTCGGTTGGAACTACGGGGACTATAATATTTCCACGCAAAGGACACTTTGAGACTGATGGTTTGGGATATTGGTTTCCCCGATTTGAAGTGATTTATGTTTAGAAATTTTGATGTTAAACCATTATTTTAGTTGTTTTTTTAAGAAAACACGTTCGAGCCCGGCCCTATGACATTTTACGGCCTACCACCATATTCTACCATCACTTTTGCACTTCAAAGGCTAGCTATTCAACTCTTATTTCAATTTTGTGTGGAGTTAATAAAATATATTGTGAATAAAAATTGTTAAAATGGGGGTGCAACATGAGGACTTCCCAGGGTGGCACCTATCCTTGTACTACTCTCGCCCAAGCACGCTTAACTTTGGAGTTTTATTGGGTCCCGGTGTATTACTATTGGTATGATCGCACCCAACATAGATTATGTGATTATCTCTCTTATACAGTTGCAAATGGCTCTTCTAGAAGACTTCACCCTTCAAACGCGCATAACATTCAGCTCGGTTAGAACTACGGGGGCTACAATATACCCACATGAAGAATTCTTTAAGACCAACGAGCTGCGCTATTGGGTTCCTCGATTAAGAGTGATTTACGTTGAGAAATTGTACAGTTAAGCCTCCATTTTGGTTATTTTTTAAAGAAAACATGTTTCGGCCCGGCCCTATGGCATTTTACGGCCCAACGCCGTATTCAACCATCACTTTTGCACTGCAAAGGATAGCTTTGAAATCTTATTTACATTAATAAATTATAATGTTAAGACTCCATTTTGGTCATTCTTTCAAGAAAAAACATTCGGGCCTGGCCCAACGGTATTTTACGGCCCAACGACATATTCTACCATCACTTTCGCACTCCGAAGGCTGGTTTTTGAAATCTTATTCCAATTGTGCGCCTACTTAAATTTGAAGTTATGATGGGATCAGGTGCTTTAGTGTTAGTATGATCGCACCCAACATGGATAGGGTAATTATTTCTCTTATGCATATGCAAATGGCTCTTCTAGAAGACTCCACCCTTTAAACGTGCAAAAAGTTCAGTTCGATTGGAACTACGTGGGCTACAATATACCCACATAATGTAGTATTTGAGACCAATGATCTAGGCCATTGGGTTCCCAAATTGGTAGTGATTTACATTGAGAAATTCCAATGCTAAGGCTCCATTTTGGTCATTTTACAAGAAAATACATTCAGGTCCGGCGCTACGACCTTTTACGGCCCACTGCTATATTCTACCATCACTTTCACACTCCGAAGGCTAGTTTGAAATCTGGTGGTTTACTACTGGTATGATCGCACCCAACATGGATTGTGCAATTATTTCTCTTATGCAGATGCAAATTACTCTTCTAGAAGACGTCACCCTTCAAACATGCAGAACATTCAGCTCGGTTGGAACTACGGGGACTACATTATACCCATTCAAAACACTCTTTGAGACCAACAATTAGGACTATTGGGTTCCCTAGTTAGGAGTGATTTTTGTTGAGAAATTCTAATGTTAAGCCTCCATTTTAGTTGTTTTTTCAAGAAAACACATTCGGCCCCGCCCAACACCATATTGTACTATCACTTTCGCACTCCAAGGGCTAGCTTCTGAAATCTTATTCGAATTGTTTGCAAGCTTAAGTTTGGAGTTCTGATGGGATCCAAAGCTTTAGTATTGGTATTATTGCACCCAACATGGATAGTGCAATTATTTCTCTTATGCAGATGCAAATGGCTCTTCTAGAAGACTCCACCCTTCAAACGTGCATAACATTCAGCTCAGTTGGAACTACGGGGTTCAATAACACTCTTTGAGAACAACGATATGGGCTATCGAGTTCTCCAATTGGGAATGTTACATTAAGAAATTATAATGTTAAGACTCCATTTTGGCCATTCTTTCAAGAAAAAACATTCGGGCCTGGCCCAACGGCATTTTACGGCCCAACGACATATTCTACCATCACTTTTGCACTTCGAAGGCAAAAGGGGTGCAACATGAGAACTTCTGAGGGGGTCACCCATCCCGGTACTATTGTCCAAGCACTCATTCAGACTGATAATCTGGGCTATCGGGTTCCCCATTTGGGAGTGATTTACATTGAGAAATTCTAATTTTAAGCTTATGTTTTGGTCGTTTTCCATGAAAACACGTTCTGGTTCGGCCTAACGCCATATTCTACCATCACTTTTGCACTCTGAAGGCTAGCTTTTGAAATCTTATTCCAATTGTGTGTGTAGAGTTAATAAAATATATATTGAATAAAAAATATTGAAAAGGGAGTGCCACACGAGGACTTCCCAAGGGGTCACCCATCCTAGTACTACTCTCGTCCAAGCATGCTTAAATTTGAAGTTCCGATGAGATTCGGTGCTTTAGTGCTAGTATGATCGCACCAACATGGATAGTGCAATTATTTCTCTTTTATAGATGCAAGTGGCTCTTCTAGAAGACTCGAACCTTCAAATGCGCATAACATTTGGCTCCGTTGGAACTACGGGGGCTACAGTATACCCAGAAGAAGCACTCTTTGAGACAGACAATCAGACTATTGGGTTTCCAAATTGGGAGTGATTCACATTGAGAAATTCCAATGTTAAGCCTCCATTTTGGTCTTTTTTCAGGAAAACATGTTCGGACCGGCCCAATACCATATTCTACCATCACTTCTACAATCAGGAAAACATGATTCCAATTGTGCCCAAAGTTAAACAAACAGGGTGCAACACGAGGATTTCCAAGGGGCTCACCCATCCTAGTATTATTTTTGCCCAAGCATGCTTAAATTTAGAGTTCTGAAAGCATCTGGTGCTTTAGTACTGGTGTGATCGCGCCAAACATGGATAGTGCAATTATTTCTCTTATGCAGATACAAATGGCTCTTTAAGAAGACTCCACCCTTGAAACGCGCATAACATTCAGCTTGGATGGAACTACGGGGGCTACAATAAACCCATGCGAAGCACTCTATGAGACCAACAATTTAGCCTATTGGATCTCTTGATTGGGAGTGATTTACATTGAGAAATTTCAATGTTAAGGCTTTGTTTTGGTCATTTTTTAAAGAAAACAAGTTGAGGCCCGGCCTAATGGCGTTTTACAGCCCAATACCATATTCTACCATCACTTATGCACTCCGAAGGCTAGTTTTTGAAATCTTATTCCAATTATGCACGAAGTTAAAAAATATGTAGTGAATAATTTTTTTACAAAGGGGGTAAACACGAGGACTTGACAGGGGTCACCCATCTTAGTACTACTCTCGCCCTAGCACACTTAAATTCAGAGTTCTAATGGGATCCGATGCTTTAGTGCTCGTATTATCGCATCAAACATGGATAGTTCAATTATTTCTCTTATCAAACGTGTATAACATTTAGGTTGGTTAGAACTACAGGGGCTACAATATACCCATGCAAATCACTCTTTGAGACTGACTATCGGGATTATAAGGTTCCTCGATTGGGAGTGATTTACATTGAGAAATTCCAATGTTAAGCTTCCATTTCGTCATTTTTCAAAAAAAAATGTTGGCCCAGCCTAATGGTGTTTTACGGTCCAACGCTATATTCTATCATCACTTTCGCACTTTTAAGGCTAGCTTTTGAAATCCGGTGCTTTTGAAATGCTATGATTGCACCCAACATGGATAGTGCAATTATTTCTCTTATGCAGATGCAAATGGCTCTTCTATAAGACTCTACCCTACAAACGCTCATAATATTTTGTTCGGTTGCATGTACAGGGGCTACAATATACCCACGCTAAGCACACTTAAAGACTGAAGATCTAGGCTATTGGGTTCCCCGATTAGGAGTGATTTATGTTGAAAAATTCCAATGATAAGCCTCCAATTTTGTCGTTTTGTGAAGAAAAATTGTTTGGACCCGGCCCAATGGTGATTTACGGCCCAACACCATATTCTACCATCAATTTCGGTCTCCAAAGGCTAGCTTTTGAAATTTGATTCTTTAGTGCTTGTATGATTGCACCCAACATGGATAGTACAACTATTTCTCTTATGTAGGCGCAAATGGCTCTTATAGAAGACTCCACCCTTCAAACACGCATAATATTCCACTTGGTTGAACTACAGGGGCTACAACATACCTGCGTGAAGGACTCTTTGAGACTGATGATCTGGGCTATTGAGTTCCCTGATTGGGAGTGATTTACATTGAGAAATTCAAATGTCAAGCCTCCATTTTGGTTGTTTTTCAAGAAAACACGTTCGGGCCCGACGCAGTGGTGTTTTATGGCCCAACACCATATTCTACCATCATTTTTGCATTCCCTAATTGGTAGTGATTTACATTGAGAAAGTCCAACATTAAGCCTCTATTTTGGTCATTGTTTTAAGAAAATAGGTTCGGGCCCGGCCCAATGCTATTTAACGGCCCAACGCCAAATTCTACCATCACTTTTGCACTCCGAATGCTAGTTTTTGAAATCTTATTCCAATTGTAAGTGGAGTTAATAAAATATATATTGAATAAGAATTGTTAAAATGGGGGTACAACACGAGGACTTCCCAGGGGGTCACATTTACTAATACTACTCTCACGCAAGCACGCTTAAATTCAGAGTTGTGATGGGATTCAGTACTGTTGTGCTGGTATAATCACACCCAACATGGATAGTGTAATTATTTCTCTTATGCAGATGCAAATGACTCTTCTACAAGACTCCACCCTTCAAACACGCATAACATTTGGCTCGGTTGGAACTACGGGGGATACAATATACCTTCGCAAAGCACTCTTTGAGACCGATGATCTAGGCTATTAGATTCCCTAATTAGGAGTGATTTATGATAAGATATTCTAGAAGTAAGCCTCTATTTTTGTTTGTTTTTCATGAAAACACGTTCGAGCTCGGGCCAACGGTGTTTTACGGCCCAACACTATATTCTACCATCAATTTCACACTTCGAAAGCTACCTTTGGAAGTATGGGGCTTTAGTGCTAGTATGATCACACCCAAAATGGATAGTCCAATTATTTCTCTTATGCATATGCAAATGGCTCTTCTAGAAGACTCCACCCTTGTGATTCCCCAAGCGTATCACTGCTCACTGGTCAATATAGGTCATGCATTACATTCATTTTATACTTTTATTTTCTATTTGAAATTTTTCTTTTTAATTATTTTGAAGCTTTTATTTGATTATTTTTGGTCTAGAGTTAATGATGTCATAGGGTTTACATTATAGGACAGAACCCCTTGGGCCAAATCTCGAGGGAGAGATTAGGTGTCAAGTAGTAATAAAAAAAATTACACGTGTAATAAGAATAATAATAATAATAATAATAATAATAATAATAATAATAGCAGTAAATTGAAGGATTACCTGATTGGTTTATGTAAGTCGGTAGCTTATCTTACAAGATTTCCAATGGAATGACTTTCAAGTGAAAAGAAAGTCATCAAATTTTTATTCTGAAGGACGAGAGAGGAAGAACAAAGAAAAAGGAAGAAATGGGAAGTAGTGCAAGAAATTGGAATCTATTTAGGTAATTTTTTTTCTTTCATGTATGAAATAATTCTTGCTTACTGTGAAGATGGTAGGAATAATTTCTATATCTAATCATTATAAATAAATGTAAAGCATTGAAATTTGAATATGCATGTATGCTCCCAATTTATTCTCGGTGGTTAGCTACTGTAATAAATTGATAATTAAAGGTTAGTGTCGAGAAATTAAAATAGAAATGATAGTCATTCTTCTTATTCCATACAGATTATAAGAAATAACAATTATCAAATTTTAATTGGATTAATTGATAATTACCTTGTTGGATAGCATGACTTTGGCAGGATAGTTATATTAGACAAATTGATTTATAGAATTAAGTGATAGGAATATAAAAAAAAAAAGGAGGAAATAAAACTAATGGTTGTGTCGATTTTGTGTTAATACTCTACTAATTACTTAATTTCAATCTAGATGTGATCAGAATTTCAGAGAGTATAAAACATAAAGGATGTAGCTAGATGTGTTATCTTTGTAATGCTACTAGAATTATGTTAATACAAATTTTGTAGAGGAGTTTGGAGCCAAAATATTAAAGTCTGTCAAAGTTGAAATCTTGACATGAAATTATTATAATTGTTGTACAAAATGGAAAGTGTTGATGATTTAATCAATATAGTGAATTAGGTGCTCGAAGGACTGAATGAGCTAGGAAACCAGTCGGGATTAAGGAATATTTAACCATCTAAAGGAGAAAGGTAAGTATAAATGTATTTGCACCTACAATGCATAAACATAGTACTTATTTGTATTATTTGACCATGAGATATTTTTGACATGTGCTTCTTGATATTGATGGATATGAATTATTGGGTGTGAATGACTAATTTAGTATTATA
Source organism: Caryopteris x clandonensis (assembly GCA_028749325.2). NCBI lineage: Eukaryota > Viridiplantae > Streptophyta > Magnoliopsida > Lamiales > Lamiaceae > Caryopteris > Caryopteris x clandonensis. The sequence continues at coordinate 1,162,913 of JAPYKT020000021.1, forward strand.
TAAACATAACATTCACGAGCACTGGCATGTGTACGCATGAGTTGTAAATAGCCTACTTTGTATTCACTGTGTGATGAAAAGAAATGAAAAATATAATGTTGACCACTACTAGTGTACCGAGGCCGGTGCCATGTGAGGCATGGATAGGCATGATTCATCAGGCTGGTGGCATGTAAGACATGGATAGACTCGATTTGTTAGGCCAATGGCATGTGAGACTGGATAGACTCTATGATTATGATTATTTATTGAGCTAGCTCTTTCTGGTGCATAGTAAGTGGGTCACGGGCCCTATAAAGATAAAATATTCTAAAATAGTGGTTAGGGTTTCAGTAGAATGCATTTGACATCTTGTTTAAAGTTTCTGCAAGTATTTTAACTTATCGTACATGCATGATTTCTGCTGACTGGGCTTTAGCTCACCTAGTTTGTGCATTGTAGGTGAGCATGTTGATGATGTGTAAGCTTACGGCTTGCCGGGCATGCTATTTGTGCTTAACAAGTTTTTGGGATCGGTATAGATGGATTACGACCTTTGGGGCTAAACCATGGGCGTACTATTCTTTCGGGGTACTATTTATGTTATTCAGTTTGGGCTTATATAATGTTAATCATTTTTTGGGCATGTAAATATTGGTGTGGTTTTGGTGAATACGTTTGTATCTGTTGTGTAGCAGATAAATTATATTTTGTAAATAGGTTACCGGTGAATGAAAAAAATAATGTACAGGTTTAACCAGGTTAGAAGTAACCTATGTTTTGTGGTTTATAGGGGTGAGGTATCATAGAGTGGTATCAGATCCTGGTTTGTGTCCTGTAGACTGTCCATGTACACGAACTCAAACTTGTGGAGCATAACCATGCCGGTAAGTTTTATTCATCTTTGTTATGCATTATATATTTTATGAGTTATATTGGCCTATGATCTAGGATTTAGTAGAGTCGGTGGTATAATGGTGAGAACTAGAGGTGAATGTAACGGGGAAAATAGAGCTCCTGAACAAAGTTCACAAGCTGCAGGCACTGATCGTGATGTGCTTATCAAAAGATTAACAGGATTAGTGGAACACCAATCATAACAAATTCAGCAGGTAATCGAACAAAGAAATATTGGTGGACAGCAAAGGAATGAGATGAACCAGCCACAGCCTCGGGTAGAACAAATGGAGCTGATTAGGGAAAGGTTCAGAAAGCTTAACCCGCCGACATTTGAAAATGCAGTAGATCCCACAGTTGTAGAGGATTGGCTAAGAACCACAGAAAACATGTTTCTATACAGCAGAGTACCAGACGAGGAAAAAGTATTGTGTGCATCTTTTATGTTACGGGGGAGTACAGGATACTAGTGGGACACAATGAAGGCCATCGAGAATGTAACCACTATGACTCGGAGCAGGTTTAAAGAACTTTTCAGGAACTAATATTTCACTGCTCCAGTCCGTACGATGACAATGAATGAGTTTATACAGTTGAGATAAGCGCTTATAACAATTACAAACTACATCTCCAAATTTGAGAAGTTGTTAATGTTTGCTGAGCACATAGTTAGAACGGATGCACTGAAAGTGGAAAGATTTGTCGAATGGCTGAGACTGGAACTTTATAGGGATGTTTGTATGGCTGGTATGCAGGGAGTTACTTACTCACAGGTTGCTGAGAGGGCCTTGGTAGCAGAGCAAGCTGAACAAAGAATATGTCACGCACATGAGAGTAGCTTATCTTATAAGATTTCCAATGGAATGACTTTCAAGTGAAAAGAAAGTCATCAAATTGTTATTGTGAAGGACGAGAGAGAAAGAACAAAGAAAAAGGGAGAAATAGGAAGTAGTGCAAGAAATTGGAATCTGTTTAGGTAAATTTTCTTTTCTTTCATGTATGAAATAATTCTTGGTTATTGTGAAGATGGTAGGAATAATTTCTATATCTAATCATTATAAATAAATGTAAAGCATTGAAATTAGAATATGCATGTATGCTCCCAATTCATTCTTGGTGGTTAGCTGCTATAATAAATTGATAATTAAAGGTTAGTGTTGAGAAATTAAAATAGAAATGATATTCATTCTTCTTATTCCATACAGATTATGAGAAATAATAATTATCAAATTTTAATTGGATTAATTGATAATTATCTTATTGGATAGCATGACTTTGGTAGGATAATTATATTTGACAAATTGATTTATAGAATTAAGTGATAGGAACATAAAAACAAAAGAGGAGGAAATAACATAAATGGCTATGCATATTTTGTGTCAATACTCTACTAATTAATTAATTTCGACCTAGATGTTATCAGAATTTTAGAGAGTATAAACATAAAGGTTGTAGCCAGATGTATTGTATTTGTAATACCACTGGAATTACATTAATACGAATTTTGTAGAGGAGTTTGGAGCCAAAAGATTAAAGTTTGTCAAAGCTGAAATCTTGACATGAAATTATTATAATTGTTGCAAAAAATGGAAAGTGTTGATGATTTAATCAATATAGTGAATTAGGTGCTTGAAGGACTGACTGAGCTAGGAAACCAGTCAGGATTATGGAATATCTAACCATCTAAAGGGGAAAGGTAAGTAGAAATCCATTTGCACCTACAATGCATAAACATTGTACTTGTTTGTATTATTTGACTATGAGATATTTGTGACATGTGCTTCTTGATATTGATGGATAAATTTGAGACTGATGATCTGGGCTATCGAGTTCCCCAATTTGGAGTGATTTACATAGAAAAATTCCAATGTCAAGCCTACATTTTGGTTGTTTATCAAGAAAACACGTTTGGGCCCGGCGCAATGGTGTTTTATGTCACAACACCTTATTTTACAATCATCTTTGCACTCCAAAGGTTCGATTTTGAAATTTTATTCCAATTGTGTGCAGAGTTAAAAAAATATATACAGAATAAAAATTGTTAAAAAGGGGGTCACACATCCTAGTACTACTGTTACCCAAACACGCTCAAATTCGGAGTTCTAATGGGATCTGGTGCTTTAGTGCTGGTATGATCCCACCCAACATGGACAGTGCAATTATTTCCCTTATGAAGATGCAAATGGCTCTTCTAGAAGGCTCCACCCTTCAAACGCTCATAACATTTTGCTCGGTTGGAACTACAGGGGCTACAATATACCCACACGAAGCACTCTTAGAGACCGAAGATTTGGGCCATCAGGTTCCCCAATTTAGAATGATTTACATTGAAAAAATCTAATGATAAGCCTCCATTTTAGTCGTTTTGTCATGCAAAAATGTTTGGACTCGGCCCAACGGTGTTTTACGGCCCAACACCATATAATACCATCAATTTCACACTTCGAAGGCTAGCTTCTGAAAACCGATCCTTTAGTGCTTGTATGATCGCACCCAATATGGATAGTACAATTATTTCTCTTATGGAGATGCAAATGGCTCTTGTAGAAGACTCCACCCTTCAAACACGCATAATATTTTGCTCGGTTGGAACTACAGGGGCTACAATATAACTGCATGAAGAACTTTTTGAGACTGATGATATGGACTATTGAGTTCCTTGATTTGGAGTGATTTACATTTAGAAATTCCAATGTCGAGCCTTTATTTTGGTCGTTTATCAAGAAAACACGTTCGGGCCCAATGCCTTATTTTACCATCATTTTTGCACTCCAAAGGTTCACTTTTGAAATTTTATTCCAATTGTGCGTAGTTTTGAAAAATATATACTGAATAAAAAGTGTTAAAAAGGGGGTCAACACGATAACTTCCCAGGGGGTCACACATCCTAGGACTACTATTACCCAAGCACGCTCAAATTCTGAGTTCTAATGGGATTCGGTGCTTTAGTTCTGGTATGATTCCACCCAACGTGGATAGTGTAATTATTTCTCTTATGCAGATGCAAATGGCTCTTCTAGACCACTCTACCCTTCAAATGCGCATAACATTCGGCTTGGTATGAACTACAGGGACTATAATATACCAACGCAAAGCACTCTTTGAGACCAAAAATCTGGGCTATTGGGTTCCCTAATTGGCAGTGATTTAGAATATTAAGCCTCTATTTCGGTCATTTTTTTCAAGAAAATACGTTCAGGCCTGGCCCAACGGCATTTTACGGCCCAACGCCATATTCTACCATCACTTTTGCACTCCGAATGCTAGCTTGTGAAATCTTATTCCAATTGTACGTGGAGTTAATAAAATATATAGTGAATAAAGATTATTAAAATGGGGGTACAACACGAGGACTTCCTAGGGGGTCACACATCCTAATACAACTCTCCCCCGACCACGCTTAAATTCAGAGTTGTGATCGGATTCAGTACTGTTGTGTTGGTATAATGGCACCCAACATGGATAGTACAATTATTTCTCTTATACAGATGCAAACGACTCTTCTACAAGACTCCACCATTCAAACGCGCATAACATTCAGCTTTATTGGAACTACGGGGGCTACAATTTACCCATGCAAAGCACTCTTTGAGACCGATGATCTGGTCTATTAGGTTCCCCAATTGGGAGTGATTTATTTTGAGAAATTCTAGAATTAAGCCTTCATTTTGGATGTTTTTTCAAGAAAACACGTTTGAGCCCGACTCAACGCTATATTCTAGCATCACTTTCTCACTCCGAAGGCTAACTTTTGAAATTTGGTACTTTAGTGCTGGTATGATCACTCCCAACATGGATAGTGCAATTATTTCTCTTATGCAGATGAAAATTGCTCTTTTGGAAGACTCCACCCTTAAAACGCACATAACATTCGGATCGATTGGAACTACGGGGGCTATAATATACCCACACAAAGTACTCTTTGAGACCAAAAATCTGGGATATTTATTTCCCCAATTAGGAGTGATTTATGTTGAGAAATTCTAGTATTAAGATCCATTTCGATTGTTTTTCAAGAAAACACATTCGAGCCCGGCCCAACACCATATTCTACAATCACTGTCACACTTTGAAGGCTAGCTTTTGAAATCCGATGCTTTAGTACTGGTATGATCACAGGTAATATAGATAGTGCCATTATTTCTCTTATGCATATGAAAATGGTCTTCTAAAAGACTCCACCTTCTAATACCGATAACATTCGGCTCGATTGGAACTACGGGGGCTACAATATACCCACGCAAGGAACCCTTTTTGACGGACGATCTGGGTTATCTGGTTCCCTAAGTAGGAGTGATTCACATTGAGAAATTCCTATGTTAAGCCTCCGTTTTGGTTATTTTTTTGAAGAAAACGTATTCAGGCCCGGCCCAACAACATTTCACGGCCCAACGGCCATTCAGCTCATTTGGAATTACGGGGGCTACAAATACCCATGCGAAACACTCTTTGAGACCGGCGATCTGGGCTATTGGCTTTCCCAATTAGGAGTTATTTATGTTGAGAAATTCCAATGTTAAGCCTCCATTTTGGTTATCTTTTCAAGGAAACACGTATGGGCCCAGCCTAATGGCATTTTATGGCTCAACGCCACATTCTACCATCACTTTCTTAAATAAAATATATTGTGAATAAAAATTGTAAAAATGTGGGTGCAACACAAGGACTTCCCAGGGGGTCACCCACCCTCGTATTATTCTTGTCCAAGCACGCTTAACTTCAGAGTTCTTATGGGATCCAGTATATTAGTGTTAGTATGATCACACGCAACTTGGAATGTGCGATTAATTCTGTCATACAAATGCAAATGGCTCTTCTACAAGACTCCACCCTTCTACCATATTCTACCATCACATTTGTACTTCGAAGGCTAGCTTTTGAAATTCGATGCTTTAATGCTAGTATGATCGAACCCAACATGGATAGTGAAATTATTTCTCTTATGCAGATGTAAATGGCTCTTCTAGAAGACTCTACCCTTCAAAAGCGCATAATATTTTAGCTCGGTTGGAACTACAGGGACTACAATATACCCACGCAAATCACCCTTTGAGGCCGACGATCTGGGCTGTCGGGTTCCCTAATTAGGAGTGATTTACATTGAGTAATTCCAATGTTAACCCTCCATTTTGTTCATTTTTTCAAGAAAATACGTTCGGCCCCGACCCAATGGCATTTAACGGCCCAAAACCATATTTTACCATCACTTTCACACTCCGAAGGCTAGCTTTTGAAAGATGCTTTAATGCTGGTATGATCGCACCTAACATGGATAGTGTAATTATTTAGCTTATGCAGATGCAAATGGCTCTTCTAGAAGACTCCACCCTTCAAACGCGCATAACATTTGGCTCGATTGGAACTACGGGGGCTACAATATACCCACGTGAATCACTTCTTGAGACCGATGATCTCAACAATCAGGTTCCCTAATTGAGAGTGATATACATTGTGAAATTCCAATGTTCAGACTCTATTTTGGTTGGTTTTTTAAGAAAACACGTTTGGACCCAGCCTAACGGCGTTTTACGACCCAATGATATATTCTACCATCACTTTCGCACTCCAAAGGCTAACTTTTGTAATCCAATGCTTTAATGCTGGTATGATCGTAACCAACATGGATAGTGAAATTATGACTCTTATGCAAATATAAATGGCTCTTCTAGAAGACTCCACCCTTCAAATGCGCATAACATTTGGTTCAGTTGGAACTACGGGGGCTACAATATACCCACATGAAGTACTCTTAGAGACCAACAATCTGGGTGATTTGGTTCCCCAATTGGGAGTGAATTCCAATGGTAAGCCTCCAATTTTGGTTGTTTTCTTTCAAAAATTACTTTCGGGCCTCACCCAAAGGCGTTTTACGGCCCAACGTCATATTCTACTATCACTTTCGCACTCCGAAGGCTAGCTTTTGAAATCTTATTCCAATTGTACATGGAGTTAAAAAATATATAGTGAATAAAAATTCTTAAAAAGGAGGTGCAACACGAGCACTTCCCAAGGTGTCACCCATCCTCGTATTACTCTCGCCCAAACACGCTTAAATTTGGAGTTCTGAGGGGATCCGGTGCTTTAGTGCTAGTATGATCATACCAACATGGATAATGTAATTATTTCTCTTATGCAGATGCAAATGGCTCTTCTAGAAGACTCCACCCTTCAAACGTATATATCATTTGGCTCGGTTGAAACTATCGGAGCTACAATATACCCATGCAAGGCAGTCTTTGAGACCGATGATCAGGGCTACTGGGTTCTCTAATTGGGAGTGATTTACATTGATAAATTCTAATGTTAAGCCTCCATTTTGGTCATTTTTTCAAGAAAACACGTTCGAGCCCGGTCCAACATCGTATTCTACCATCACTTTCACACTCTGAGGACTAGCTTTTGAAATCCAATGCTTAAGTGTTGTTATGATCGCATCCAACATTGATTGTGCTACTATTTATCTTTTACATATGCAAATGGCTCTTCTACAAGACTCCCTCGCTCAAACGCGCATAACATTTGGCTCGGTTGGATCTATAGAAGCAACAGTAAACCTATACGAAGCACACTTTCAGACCGATGATCTGGTCTATCGGGTTCCCTGATAGGGAGTAATTTACGTTGAGAAATTCTAATGTTAAGTCTCCATTTTTGTCTTTTTTTGAAGAAAATAGTTCGGGCCTGGCCCAACTGCATTTTACGGCCCAACGCCATATTCTGCCATCACTTTCGCACTCCAAAAGCTTGCTTTCGTAATTTTATTCAGTTGTACATGGAGTTAAAAAAATATATAGTGAATAAAAATTGTCGAAAAGGTTGTGGAACATGAGGACTTCCCAGGGGGTCACCGATCCTAGTACTACTCTCGCCCAAGCACGCTTAAATTTGGAGTTCTTATGGGTTCCGGTACTTTAGTGCTGATATGATCTTACCCACATGGATAGTGTAGTTATTTCTCTTATACAAATGCAAATGGCTCTTCTAGAAGACTCCACCCTCCAAACGCGTATATCATTTGGCTCGGTTGAAACTACTGGGGCTACAATATACCCATACGAAGAACTCTTTAAGACCGACTATCAGGACTATTGGGTTCATTGAATGGGAGTAATTTATGTTGAGAAATTCTAATGTAAAGCATCCATTTTTATTATTTTATCAAGAAAACATATTCGGGCCCGGTCCAACGCCATATTCTACCATCACTCTCACACTCCAAATGCTAGCTTTTGAAATCTAGTGCTTTAGTACTGGTATGAGCGCACCCAACATGAATAGTGCAAATATTTCTCTTATGCAGATGCAAATGGCTCTTCTAGAAGACTCCACCCTTCAAACGCGCATTATATTTATCTTTGTTTGAATTATAGAGGCTACAATATGCCCACACGAAACACTCTTTTAGATCGATGACCTGGGCTATTGGGTATCCCGATTAGGAGTGATTTACGTTGACAAATTGTAATGTTAAGCCTCCATTTTGATTGTTTTTCCAAGAAAACACATTCGGGCCCGGCCCAACGGTGTTTTACAGCCCAACGCCATATTCTACAATCATTTTTACACTCCAAAAGCTAGCTTTTTAAATCTTATTGCAATTGTGTAAAGAGTTAAAAATATATATAGTGGAGTTAATATTTTGAACCATTAGAAAATTCTATGACTTCTCTCTAGAAATTTTTTTTTTCCTCGATTCTGATTTTCTCTCTCTAAAAATTGGAGAGAGAGAGGCCTTTGATCATAGCCAATACAAGCTACTGATGGTTTCCTTCCCGGTTCATTAAATTTGGACAGGAAATTTGCTGGGAATTGGCGGTTACCCGGCGAAATTGCGATCGCAATACAGCATTGGGAAGAAGAAATGAGGTCGATCCGAAGACAATCGGCACCTCCGAGCACTGATTGGAGCATGCGAGGAGCAGAGGAGATGGTGTTGGGTGACACGCAGGCGGAGAGGCGGTGTCGGAGTGAAAGGAGAATGGAGGAATAACGAATTGAAGTGATATTGGGGAAGACGCTGGGAAATCGATAGTGTTGAATCACAAACAAATGGTGGATTAGAGGCGATTAAAGTCCTGTTGCGGGAGCGGTGCAGAGAGAATACGTCGGAGCTTGAAAAACAAAATCCGATGACAGACCTCCCGGCAATTATGATGCAAACGGATCGTACATACACATATGCTGTGAAAGGAAAATTGCCGAGGAATGGAGACGGTAGAGCACCACACAAAACGGTGCAAGGAGATAATGAAGAGGAGAAGTTAGGTAGGGGCGAACCACAACGTGAACAACAGTTTCCTACATGATCGTACAGTTTTGGTATAGATACGAGTCCATTGGGCAATATAGCGAGGGATGTAAATTCAGTGGTAGCTTCTTTTAGTGTGCAGGAAATCGCGCAGGTTGCAGAGAATTGTAAGAGGTGTCTCAGAGGGAAGTTTTCGTATGCGGTACCTTCGGTGCGGCAAATAGACCGTGCGCTAAGTGGTTGGAGGTTGCAGGGAGGATACAAATGGAGTTTCATAAATAAAAATCATGTTGTGATCTCGATGGAGGAGGAGAGAGATTACATCAGACTATGGACTGGAGTAATGTGGGATATCGGAGGATGCCTGATGCGTGTTTTCAAATGGACTGCAGATTTTGACCCCAAAGTAGGGGCAGCGATTGCTCCAATCTGGTGTAGGTTGCCGGGGCTTCCGATCCATCTATTTGATAAGAGATCGCTATTTACGATAGCGTCTGGAATTGGAAAACCGCTTCAGGTTGATGCAGCCACAGGGAGTCGATCTAGGCTCGCCTATGCACGAATTTGTATAGAAGTTGATCTCACATCAGAGAGAGTGCAGGAAATGGTGCTACAGCTGGGAGATCGGCGTATCATTCAAAAGGTGGAATATGAGCGTGTTCCTACATATTGTGTGGCCTGCAGACATGTCGGCCATCAAGTGGAAAACTGTTATGTGGTAGGGAATGGTATTCGCCCGCAAAAGAACAATAGACGTGGGGAACCAGAGGTGACAAAAGGGGAAAGTCAAAAGTCAGGGAGGACGGATAAGGATTGGAACCTCGTCCATCGAAAAGCTGCCAGAGAAACGGGCCTAATCAATTTAGAAATTAGGGGAAAGGTGGAAAAAATACAACACACGTATTTCTCGCAGAATGAGTATGAAGAGCGAGAACAGTCTGTGGAAAGACTACATGGTTGGTTGGGTGCTGGAAGTAAGGGGAATAATGAGGATGGCGAGGAGGAGACATCGTCGGAAAGGGAGGAGGAAACTTCCTCGGAAGGGGAAAAGGAAAATTCCACAGAAGGAGGGGAAGAAATTAATGAGGAGAGCCTGGGAAAGGAGGATATAGAAATACAGCCGGTTTTGAGGGAGAAGGGGAATGCAGCCTTCGAACCAGAACAGGGGATGGATGAAATACAGGGGAAAGAACAGGGGACAAAAGAAGGGGAAGATAGTCTGCGAGAAACTAACGGAGACCTGATGGACATACAACGGAGCCTATGTAGGGAGGAAAAAGTATGTCCGAATAGGTCAACAGAGCAGGAGAGAAAAAAAGAGGAGAAACAAGGCGGATCATCAACACCTTTCTATGCAGGGGTGCGAATCACCAAATCACAATATCGCAAGATGACAAGTATGGCTGCTCGTCCACTGAGGGGAGGAAAAAGGAGGGGGCAGGTGACTTTGTCCCCGAGAGAACACAAGCCCCCAGAAATGGGGAGTGAGGCGTCCTCCTCATCCAATTAAATGTCCATAGCAATGGGTATTTGGAATGCTAGAGGTATCGCCAACAAGCGAACTCTAGATCACATTCACTACTTGATTAAGGAACACAGATTGGTACTGATGGCAATAGTAGAGCCAAAGGGTCGAACAGAGGATCTAGACTTCTATACACGGAGACTGGGTTTGAATGTCAGTGCTGGAAATGTTTCAAATCATATTTGGGTTTTTGGTGCTGTACATTAGAATATTGAAGTGTTGAGAAATTCGGCACAAATTTTACATTTGAGTGTGAATTCCAGACTCTTACGAGAGCCTATCTTTATCACAATAGTTTATGCCAAATGCAACAGGGTACAGCGACAGAACTTATGGGCTGAATTGGCTAATGGTAAAGATGAAGTCACAGGCCGGCCATGGCTAGTGGGCGGAGACTTCAACATATTCCTGCATGATTATGAACGTGAGGGAAGTGATGTTGATAGATCTGAGGAGATGACAGATTTTGCTAGGGCTATTGCGGATTGTGAATTAGTTGATGCGGGCTGTGTAGGGCTGTCTTTCACATGGGAAAGGAGGGGTCTGAGAGAAAGACTGGACAGGGTGTTGTATAGCGAAGAATGGCCCACGACATTTGCAAGAACTAAAGTAACACACTTGTCGAGAATACTATCTGATCATTCACCGTTATTAGTAGAATGCTATTTTTCGGAGGACAAGCACCAAGCCGCCTTCCGATTCCAAAACATGTGGATTAGACACCACACATTCCAGAATACAGTGGAAGAAGTCTGGCAGGGGGAGACGGGTTTCTCTGGGATGGTTAACTTGCAACTAAAACTCAAACGGTTGAAGCAAGTTCTCAAACACTGGAATCGGGAAACATTTGGGAATATCTTTGATAAAAGACAAGCAGCTCTTCAGGCTCATCAATTGGCCCAGCAACAATACGATGAAAATCCTACACCAGGTAGGAGGGAGGAAATGCAGAAAAAACAAGCAGAATATATAACAATTCTACGAATGGAAGAAGAATTTTGGAGACAAAAGGCAGCGGTGAAATGGGTGGTGGAGGGCGAACGCAACACCAAATTTTTTCATGGCTTAGTCAAACAAAAATGCTGTCAATCCTATATCCATGAAATTGATGTTGACGGAGAGAAAATAACAGAGCAAGGGAAAATCAGAGATTCGACGGTCGAATACTTCTAAAATTTATTAGCCGCTGGTTCGGAGGAATTAATGCCGTTAGACGAGGGATTGCTTCCTAAAATCCCTGATGATGTGGACCTATCCAAGCTATGTGAGTCGCCGACAAACGAAGAGGTGAAAGAGGCGACCTTCCACATAAATCCAGCAAGTGCATCAGGCCCGGATGGATACTCAGCAGCCTTTTTTCAAAGCTACTGGACGGTGATTGAAAGGGATGTGGGTGATGCGGTGAGGGATTTCTTTGGTGGAAATCCGATGCCACGGGCATACACGGTTACAATGGTGGTGCTTATTCCAAATGGGGGGCAGCCAAAGACATGGGCGGATTACCGCCCGATCAGTCTATGCAATATTGTCAACAAAATAATCACGAAGATTCTTTACAACAGGCTCGCTGGAATACTGCCCAGGCTACTAACAGAGAAACAAAGTGGCTTTATTCCAAACAGATTAATATCAGATAACTCCCTGCTGGCTCAGGAGATGATACACGATCTGAACGAGAGGGGCGTAATGCTAAATCTTGTGATCAAGCTCGACATGATGAAAGCATATGACAGGGTACAGTGGCCATATCTGAGAAATGTTTTGATTGGAATGGGATTTCCGGAAAAATGGATCCAAATGGTGCGATATTGTGTGGAGAGTTGCTGGTTTTCGATACTTGTAAATGGCCAGCCAGCGGGTTTTTTCCCATCCTCCAGAGGCCTTCGGCAAGGGGATCCGTTATCACCGGCATTGTTCGTTATAGCGGCAGAATACCTATCACGCTGCCTGGACGCCTTTGTCAATAGAAAGAAAAACATGGCCTACAAAACTAGAGGATATGGAATGGTGATCTCTCATCTTGCTTATGTCGATGATGTGGTAATATTCACAAAGGCCAATGAGGAGGGACTGCCAGAGATGATGCAAGTCTTGGAACACTACAGGGCTGTAACAGGCCAAAAGTAAACAATGGAAAATGTAACTTCTACATCGGGGAAAAGTATATGGAGGAATCGGGCACAAAGATATAGAGAATAACAGGTTTCAAGAAGGGAAGGTTGCCTACAACCTACCTGGGCGTTCCTCTTTTTAGAGGACACATAAGAAGGGAGGTCTTTCAGACAATCATACAACGGATGATGACCTGCGTTTCTGGCTGGGCTAAACGACACCTCACATTTGGAGGTCGACTAGAGATGATTAGGAGCACTCTGGCAGCAATTCCCTCGCATATTTTCCAAGTTATGCAGCCCCCACATAATGTGTTAAAGGAAATGGAACAAATTTTAGCAAGGTTCTTTTGGGGAAAAAGTGAAGCAGACAAGCGAAAGCACTGGATCAAATGGACGCGTGCTTGTAAGCCTACAAACGAGGGAGGTCTTGGTCCGCGAAGCATGGTGGATACAGCGCAAGCATGGAAAATGAAACGCTGGTGGAGATTCCGAGAAGCCAAATCCATTTGGGCCAAATACATGTGGGGAAAATATTGTGCCAGGGGATTGGCGTCCCCTATGAGATGCAGTATCAATGTGCATGACAGCAAGATCTGGAAAGAATTAATGAAAGGAAGAGAACAAGCGCAGGCACATGTTTTCTGGAGAATCGGCAAAGGTGACATAAATTTCTGGGATGACAATTGGATCGGACACACTCCTCTATGGGATTTACTGGAAGTACAGAGTGTAGCAGATGATCTGTTTGCTCATGAGAAAGTTAGAGAATACTAGAGCCAAAGGGTCGAACAGAGGATCTAGACTTCTATACATGGAGACTGGGTATGAATGTCAGTGCTGGAAATGTTTCAAATCATATTTGGGTTTTTGGTGCTGTACATTGGAATATTGAAGTGTTGAGAAATTCGGCACATATTTTACATTTGAGTGTGAATTCCAGACTCTTACGAGAGCCTATCTTTATCACAATAGTTTATGCCAAATGCAACAGGGTACAGCAACAGGAATTATGGGCTGAATTGGCCAATGGTAAAGATGAAGTCACGGGCCGGCCATGGCTAGTGGGCGGAGACTTCAACATATTCCTGCATGATTATGAACGTGAGGGAAGGGATGTTGATAGATCTGAGGAGATGACAGATTTTGCTAGGGCTATTGCGGATTGTGAATTAGTTGATGCGGGCTGTGTAGGGCTGCCTTTCACATGGGAAAGGAGGGGTCTGAGAGAAAGACTGGACAGGGTGTTGTATAGCGAAGAATGGCTCACGACATTTGCAAGAACTAAAGTAACACACCTGTCGAGAATACTATCTGATCATTCGCCGTTATTAGTAGAATGCTATTTTTCGGAGGACAAGCACCAAGCCGCCTTCCGATTCCAAAACATGTGTATTAGACACCACCCATTCCAGAATACAGTGGAAGAAGCCTGGCAGGGGGAGACGGGTTTCTTTGGGATGGTTAACTTGCAACTAAAACTCAAACGGTTGAAGCAAGTTCTCAAACACTGGAATCGGGAAACATTTAGGAATATCTTTGATAAAAGACAAGCATCTCTTCAGGCTCATCAATTGGCCCAGCAACAATACGATGAAAATCCTACACCAGGTAGGAGGGAGGAAATGCAGAAAAAACAAGCAGAATATATAACAATTCTACGAATGGAAGAAGAATTTTGGAGACAAAAGGCAGCGGTGAAATGGGTGGTGGAGGGCGAACGCAACACAAAATTTTTTCATGGCTTAGTCAAACAAAAATGCTGTCAATCCTATATCCATGAAATTGATGTTGACGGAGAGAAAATAACAGAGCAAGGGAAAATCAGAGATTCGGCGGTCGAATACTTCCAAATTTTATTAGCCGCTGGTTCGGAGGAATTAATGCCGTTAGACGAGGGATTGCTTCCTAAAATCCCTGATGATGTGGACCTATCCAAGCTATGTGAGTCGCCGACAAACGAAGAGGTGAAAGAGGCGACCTTTCACATAAATCCAGCAAGTGCATCAGGCCCGGATGGATACTCAGCAGCCTTTTTTCAAAGCTGCTGGACGGTGATTGAAAGGGATGTGGGTGATGCGGTGAGGGATTTCTTTGGTGGAAATCCGATGCCACGGGCATACACGGTTACAATGGTGGTGCTTATTCCAAAAGGGGGGCAGCCAAAGACATGGGCAAATTACCGCCCGATCAGTCTATGCAATGTTGTCAACAAAATAATCACGAAGATTCTTTACAACAGGATCGCTGGAATACTGCCCAGGCTGCTAACAGAGAAACAAAGTGGCTTTATTCCAAACAGATTAATATCAGATAACTCTCTGCTGGCTCAGGAGATGATACACGATCTCAACGAGAGGGGCGTAATGCTAAATCTTGTGATCAAGCTCGACATGATGAAAGCATATGACAGGGTACAGTGGCCATATCTAAGAAATGTTTTGATTGGAATGGGATTTCTGAAAAAATGGATCCAAATGGTGCGATATTGTGTGGAGAGTTGCTGGTTTTCGATACTCGTAAATGGCCAGCCAGCGGGTTTTTTCCCATCCTCCAGAGGCCTTCGGCAAGGGGATCCATTATCACCGGTATTGTTCGTTATAGCGGCAGAATACCTATCACGCTGCCTGGACGCCTTTGTCAATAGAAAGAAAAACATGGCCTACAAAACTAGAGGATATGGAATGGTGATCTCTCATCTTGCTTATGTCGATTATGTGGTAATATTCACAAAGGCCAATGAGGAGGGACTGCCAGAGATGATGCAAGTCTTGGAACACTACAGGGCTGTAACAGGCCAAAAGTAAACAATGGAAAATGTAACTTCTACATCGGGGAAAAGTATATGGAGGAATCGGGCACAAAGATAGAGAGAATAACAGGTTTCAAGAAGGGAAGGTTGCCTGCAACCTACCTGGGCGTTCCTCTTTTTAGAGGACACATAAGAAGGGAGGTCTTTCAGACAATCATACAACGGATGATGACCTGCGTTTCTGGCTGGGCTAAGCGACACCTCACATTTGGAGGTCGACTAGAGATGATAAGGAGCACTCTGGCAGCAATTCCCTCGCATATTTTCCAAGTTATGCAGCCCCCACATAATGTGTTAAAGGAAATGGAACAAATTTTAGCAAGGTTCTTTTGGGGAAAAAGTGAAGCAGACAAGCGAAAGCACTGGATCAAATGGACGCGTGCTTGTAAGCCTACAAACGAGGGAGGTCTTGGTCTGCGAAGCATGGTGGATACAGCGCAAGCATGGAAAATAAAACGCTGGTGGAGATTCCGAGAAGCCAAATCCATTTGGGCCAAATACATGTGGGGAAAATATTGTGCCGGGGGATTGGCGTCCCCTATGAGATGCAGTATCAATGTGCATGACAGCAAGATCTGGAAAGAATTAATGAAAGGAAGAGAACAAGCGCAGGTGACATAAATTTCTGGGATGACAATTGGATCGGACACACTTCTCTACGGGATTTACCGAAAGTACAGAGTGTAGCAGATGATCTGTTTGCTCATGAGAAAGTTAGAGAATACATCAGCGAGGGATCATGGATAGAAGGAAAACTCCGACAAATGTGGGTAAATAAATTGGGTCTGACAGAACGCACATTGCAAGAAATTTTAAAGGTTCCCATTGCTGATAGGGAACCAGATATTATGAGGTGGAAAACCAGCCGGAATGGGGATTTCTCAATCCGGGCAGCGTGGGAAGTAGTTCGAGAGAGAGGCAGGAGAAACGAAATTTGGCAAGGTATCTGGAGTAAGGTCCTGCAACCGAACATTTTGGTATTTCTGTGGAGATTGCTCCAAAAAAGAATTCCAGTAGAAGAGTACTTCCTAGAGCACGGGTACAACATTGTGCCTAAATGCTGGTGTTGCAAGGAAACAGGGCAGCATGTACTGGAGACGTTCGAACATTTATTTGTCCCAGGACCAGTGGTCCATGAGGTCTAGATGTTTTTTGCTGGGCTTGTGGGCATGCACATACCGGAGTGGGGAGATATGGTGGTCTGGCTTATGCGCTGGAAAAATTTGGGACAAGGGTTCGAACACGCAGCCTTCGTGATACCATGTGTGATCCTATGGAATATTTGGGTTGCGCGAAATAGTGCCAAACACCGGGGCAAAAATTTCACGGCAGCACGCATCATTGGCCAAACACAAAAATACATAGGCAGCTTAGCTGCGGGTGGATTGCTGCGATCAACACAATGGAGCGGGAGCTGGGTTCCAGACATACTGCAAAGGAGAAACATTACAATATGCGGGCAAGATAAAATCGTGACTTGGCAGAAACCCCCTTCTGACTGGATAAAGCTGAATACTGACGGGGCATACTGCCAGGTGGAAAGTCGTACAGGGGGAGGGGGACTCATACGCGACAGCTGTGGGGAGCTCATACTTGCTTTCCATGCAGAATTTGGTGTTCAGTCAAGCTTCGAGGCTGAACTGAAGGCTTTGGAAATAGGGTTGAAACACACGCCGGAGGGAAGTAATGTGTGGATGGAAGTGGATGCTGAAACGGTGGTCAACATGATCACAAAAGGAAAGCTGGGTGCGTGGAATATCCAGCACACGGTTGTCAAAATCAGAAACCTCATGAAAAAAAGAAACACACGCATTTCCCACGTATTTCGTGAAGGAAACAAACCTGCGGACCATCTCGCCACTCTTGGCCTGGAAGCGAGGGGAATAAATTTGTATAGAGAGACATCGGCATCACATTATCTCCTTGCACTAGTTAGAATGGATCAGCTTGGGTACCCATCCTTTAGGCACGGATGGAGAAGGAGACGAGGTGGATAGAAAAATATATACATGTAATTCGGTAAAGGGAAATTAAATTATAGATAAATAGGTTGGAATTGTAGACATAGAAAATAGAATAAATGATGCAAATCTGTATAAGGCACTTTTGGCCTTATTGTAAAAATTTAAAAATATATATAGTGAATAAAATTTTTTAAAAAGGGGGAGCAACTCGTGGACTTTATAGGGGGTCATCCATCCTAGTACTACTTTCACCTAAGGACGCTTAAATTTGTAGTTCTATTGGGATTCGGTGCTTTAGTAATTGTATGATCACACCCAACATAAATAGTGCAATTATTTCTCTTATGCAGATGCAAATGGCACTTCTAGAAGACTCCACCCTTCAAACACGTATAACATTCGGCTCGGTTGAAACTTTGAGGGCTATAATATACCCACGGAAAGTACTCTTTGAGACTGATAATCTGAACTATTGGGTTCCCCGATTGGGAGTGATTTACGTTGAGAAATTCCAAAGTTAAGCCTCTATTTTGGTCATTTTCTAAGAAAACTATGGGGGCTACAATATACCCATGTGAAGCACTCTTTCAAACTAGCGATCTAGGCTATCAAGGTCTCTGATAGAGAGTTATTTACATTAAGAAAACACGTTAGGCCCTGGTCCAACGGCATTTTACGGCCCAATACCATATTCAAACATCACTTTCGCACTTCAAAGGCTAGCTTTTGAAATCTTATTCCAATTGTGTGTGGAGTTAAAAAAATATATAGTGAGTAAAAATTGTTAAAAAGATGGTACAACATGAGGACTTCCTAGGGGGTCACCCATCATAGTACTATTCTCGCCCAAGCATGCTTATGTTCGGAGTTCTGATGGGATCCGGTGCTTTAGTGCCTGTATCACCGCACCCACATGGATAGTATAATTATTTCTATTATGCAGATGTAAATGACTCTTCTAGAAGACTTCACCCTTGAAACACAAATAACATTTTGCTCGGTTGGAACCACGGGGGGCTACAATATATCTACGCGAAGCACTCTTTGAGACCGATGATCTGGGTTATCGGGTTCTCTAATTGGGAGTGATTTAGATTGATAAATTCCAATTTTAAGCCTCAATTTTGATTATTTTTCAAGAAGATATGTTCAGGCCCAGCCCAACGGTGTTTTTCGGCCCAACGCATATTCCACCATCACTTTCGCACTCCGACGGTTAGGTTTGGAAATCTGGTGCTTTAGTGCTGGTATGATCGCCCCCAACATGAATACTGTACTTATTTCTTGTATGCAGATGCAAATGGCTCTTTTAGAAGACTCGACCTCTCAAATACACATAACATTTCGTTCGGTTGGAACTACGGGGGCTACAAGATACCCATACTAAGCATAATTTGAGACCGACAATCTGGACTATGAGGTACCCTAATTTAGAGTGATTTACATTGAGAAATTCCAATGTTAAGCCTTCATTTTGGTCACTTTTTTAAAAAAATACGTTCCGGCTCGGCCCATCGTCGTTTTACAGCCCAACGCCATATTCTACCATCACTTTCGCACTCCAAAATCTAGATTTTGAAATTCGGTACTTCAGTGCTGGTATGATAACACCAAACATAAATAGTTCAATTATTTCTCTTATACAAATACAAATGGCTCTTCTAGAAGACTCCACCCTTCAAACGCACATCACATTCAGCTGGGTAGGAACTACAGGGACTACAATATGTCCACATGAAGTATTCTTTGAGACCGACGATCTGGGCATATCAAGTCCCCAATTAGGAATGATTTACGTTGACAAATTCTAATGTTAATCCTCTGTTTTGGTCATTTTTCCAAGAAAACACGTTCGGGCTTGGCCCAACGGTGTTTTTCGGCCCAATGCCATATTCTACCATCACTTTTGCACTACGAAAGCTACCTTTTGAAATTTTATTCCAATTGTGCACAAAGTTAACAAAATATATAGCGAATTAAAATTGTTAAAAAGGGGGTGAAACACGAGGAATTCTCAGGGGGTCACCCATCCTAGTACTATTCTCATCCAAGCTTGCTCAAATTCGGAGTTCTGATGGAATCCAGTGCTTTAGTGCTGGTATGATCGCACCCAATATGGATAGTGCAACTATTTCTCTTATGCTGAAGTAAATGCTTCTTCTAGAAGACTCCACCCTTCAAATTAGCATAACATTCAGCTCGATTGGAACTTCGGAAGCTACAATATACCCATACGAAGCAAACTTTGTGACCAAAAATCTAGGCTATGAGGTACCCTGATTTAGAGTGATTTAAATTGAGAAATTCCAGTGTTATCCATTTTGGTCATTTTTTTAAGAAAACACGTTCGGGCCAGGCCCTACGTCGTTTTACAGCCAAACCCCATATTCTACCATCACTTTTGCACTCCGAAGGCTCTCTTTTGAATATGGTGCTTTAGTTCTAGTATGATCACACCCAACATGAATAGTACATTCATTTCTCTTATGCAGATGCAAATGGCTCTTCTAGAAGACTCCACCATTCAAACGCGCAAAATATTTAGCTCGGTTGGAACTATGGGTGCGATAATATACCCACATGAAGCACTCTTTGAGACTAACAATTTGGATGTATTAGGTTCCCTAATTTGGAGTAATTTACATTGAGCCTCTGTTTTGGTCATTTTTTCTTCGCTTTTGAATAGGTACAGCATAAAATGAAAATCAAGGACCAATGGAGGGTTTAGTACCTTACTTTTCAGTAGGATGTGTCACATATACTCTTTTAGTAGTCTCTTGATCCGAATCATCAGAAATATGTTCAGTGAAGGGTTGACTTTCTCTTGTAATTTACATCTGTAGAAGAGAAATAATCGCACAATCATGTTGAGTGTGATCATACCCACACTAATGCATTGGATCCCATTAGAACTCCGAAGTTAAGTGTGCTTGGGCGAGAGTAGTACTGGGATGGGTGACCCTCTCGAAAGTGCTCTTGTTTAAGTGTGCTTGGGTGAGAGTAGTGCTAGGATGGGTGATCCCCAAATGGAATTTTATTAACAATTTTTATTCACTATAGATTTTATTAACTCTATGCACAAATGGAATAAGAATTCAAAAGCTAGCCTTGGAACTGAAAAAGTGATGGTAGAATATGGAGTTGGGCCGTAAAATACCGTTGGGGCGGGCTCAATGTGTTTTCTGGGAAAAATGACCAAAAAAAGGCTTGATATTAGAATTATTCAATGTAAATTACTCCCAATTGGTGAACCCAATAGCCCAGATAATTGGTCTCAAAGAGTGCTTCACGTGGGTATATTGTAGCCCTCATAGTTCCAACTGAGCCGAATCTTATGCGCGTTTGAAGGGTGGAATCTTTTAGAAGAACCATTTTCATATACATAAGAGAAAAAATTGCACTATCCATGTTGGGTGCGATCATACTGGCACTAAAGCACCGAATCCCACTAGAACTCTGAATTTAAGCGTGCTTGGGCATGAGTAGTACTAGGATGGGTGACCCTGGGAAGTCCTCGTGTCACACCCCCTTTTCATATTTTTTCTTCACTATATATGTCTTTAACTCCACATAGAATTTGAATAAGATTTCAAAAGCTAGCCTTCGGAGTGCGAAAGTGATGTTAGAATATGGCCGGGCCCAACCTGCTTTCTTGGAAAAATGACCAAAACGAATGCTTAATATTAGAATTTCTCAATGTAAATCACTCCCAATCGAGGAACCCAATAGCCCAAATCATCATTCTAAAATAGTGCTTTGAGTGGGTATATTGTAGCCCCCATAGTTCCAACCGAGCTGAATGTTATGCGTGTTTGAAGGATGGAGTCTTCTAGAAAAGCCATTTGCATCTACATAAGAAAAAAAATTGCACTATCCATGTTGGGTGTGATCATACCAGCACAAAAGTACTGGATCCCACAAGAATTCTTAATTTAAGTGTGGTTGGGCGAGAGTAGTATTAGGATGGGTGACCCCCTGGGAAGTCCTCGTGTTGCACCCCCATTTTAACAATATTTATTCATTGTATATTTTATCAACTCCACACACAAATGGAATAAGATTTCAAAAGATAGACTTCAAAGTGAGAAAGTGATGGTAGAATATGGAATTTACCGTAAAATGCTGTTGGGCAGGGCCCAAACATGTATTCTTGGAAAAATACCAAAATGGAGGCCTAATATTGGAATTTCTCAATTTAAATCACTCCCAATCGGGTAATGCAATAGCCTAGATCATCGGTCTCAAGGAGTGCTTTGTGTAGGTATATTTTAGCCCCCGTAGGTCCAACCGAGCCGAATGTTATGCGCGTTTGAATGGTGGAGTCTTCTAGAAGAACCATTTGCATCTACGTAAGAGAAATAATTTCACTATCAATGTTGAGTGCAATCATACCAGCATTAAAGTACCGAATTTCAAAAGCTAGCCTTTGGCATGCGAAAGTGATGGTAGAATATTGTGTTGGGGTGTAAAACGTAGTAGGGCCGGGCTCGAACAAGTTTTCTTGAAAAAATAACTAAAATGGAGGCTTAACATTGGAATTTCTCAATGTAAATCAATCCTAATCAAGGAACCCAATAGGCTAGATTGTTGGTCTCAAAGAGTGCTTCGTGTAGGTATATTGTAGGCCTCGTAGTTCTAATCGAGCCGAATTTTATGCGCGTTTGAAGGGTGGAGTCTTCTAGAAGAGCCATTTGCATCTGGATAAGAAAAATAATTTCACTATTCATGTTATGCGCAATCATACCAGCACTAAAACACCATATACCATAAGAACTCCAAATTTAAGCATGCTTGAGCGAGAGTAGTAATAGGATGGGTGATCCCCTGGGATGTCCTCGTGTTGAACCCTATTTTTTTGAAAAAAATAACCAAAATAAAGGCTTAATTCATGTCGGTCCAAAAGAGTGCTTCATGTGGGTATATTGTAGCCCCTGTAGTTCAAACAGAGCTGAATGCTATGTGCGTTTGAAGGGAGGAGTATTTTAGAAGAGCTATTTGCATCTGCATAAGAGAAAGAACAACACTATCCATGTTGGGTGCGATCATACCAGCACTAAAGCACCAGATTTCAAAAGCTAGCCTAGGGAGTGTGAAAGTGATGGTAGAATATGGCGTTGGGCCATAAAACACCGTTGGGCCGGGGTTAAACGTGTTTTCTTGAAAAAATGACCGAAATGAAGGCTTAACATTAGAATTTCTCAATGTAAATCACTCCCAATGAGGGAACCCGATAGCGCAAGTCATCGGTCTCAAAGATTGCTTTGCATGGGTATATTTTGGACCCCGTAGTTCCAACCGAGCCGAATGTTATGCATGTTTGAAGAGTGGTGTCTTCTAGAAGAGCCACATGCATCTGTATAAGTGAAATAATTACACAATCCATGTTGGGTGCAACCATACCAGCACTAATGCGTTGGATTCCGTCAAAACTCCGAAGTTAAGTATGCTTGGGGATAGTAGTACAAGGATGGGTGACTCCCTGGGAAGTCCTCGTCTTGCACCCCCATTTTAATAATTTATATTCACTATATATTTTATTAACTCCGTGCACAATTGGAATAAGATTTCAAAAGCTAGCCTTCGTAGTGCAAACATTATTGTAGAATATGTTGTTGGGCCGTAAAATGCCGTTGGGCAGGGTCCGAACGTGTTTCTTCAAAAAAATGACCAAAATGGAGGATTAACATTACAACTTCGTGACATAAATCACTCCCAATTGAGGTGCCTGATTGCCCAGATTGTCGGTCTCAAAGAGTGCTTCGTGTGTGTATATTATGTCATTTGCATCTGTATAAAAAAATAAATGCATTATCCATATTGGGTGCAATCATACCAGTACTAAAGCACCAGATCCCATTAAAACTCTGAATTTAAGCATGCTTCGGCGAGAGTAGTACTAGGATGGGTGACCCCATGGGAAGTACTCCTGTTTCACCCCCTTTTAAACAATTTTCATTCACTATATATTTTCTTAACTCCATGCAAAATTAAAATAAGATTTCAAAAGCTAGCCTTCGGAGTACGACAGGGAAGGTAGAATTTAGCGTTCGGCCAGGCCCGAACATGTTTTCTTGAAAAAACAACCCAAATGGAGGCTTAACAATGGAATTTTTCAATGTAAATCACTCCCACCGGTGAACTTAATAGCCCAGATCGTTGGTCTCAAAAAGTACTTCATGTGGGTATATTGCAGCCCCCGTAGTTCCAAACGAGTCGAATATGATGCACGTTTGAAGGTCTTCTAGAAGAGCCATTTCTATCTGCATAAGAGAAATAATTACACTATCCATATTGGGTGTGATCATACCAGCACTAAAGCAATGTATTTCAAAAGCTAGCCTTCAGAGTGCAAAAGTGATGAGTTTTGGGCCATAAACGACGTTGGGCTGGGCCCGAACGTGTTTTCTTGAAACAATGACCAAAATGGAGGCTTAACATTGGAATTTCTCAATGTAAATCACTCCAAATTGGGGAACTTGATACATCCAGATCATCTGTCTCAAAGAGTGCTTCGCGTGGGTATATTGTAGGCCCCATAGTTCCAATCGAGCAGAATGTTTTGCGCATTTGAAGGAAAGAGTCTTCAAGAAGAGCTATTTACATCTACATAAGAGAAATAATTACATTATCCATCTTGGGCGCGATCATACCAGCACTAAAGCACCAGAATTCAAAAACTAACCTTTAGAGTGCGAAAATGATGGTAGAATATGGCGTTGGGCGGTAAAATACCGTTGGGTCGGGCCATACGTGTTTTCTTGAAAAAACGAACAAAATGGAGGCTTAACAATAGAATGTCCGAATCTAAATCACTCCTAATTGGGGAACCCGATAGCCCAGATTGTCGGTCCCAAAAAGTGCTTTATGTGGGTATATTGTAGCCCTCGTAGTTCCAACCAACCTGAATGTTATGCGCGTTAGAAGGGTGGAGTCTTCTTGAAGAGCCATTTGCATCTGCATAAGAGCAGTAATTACACTATCCATGTAGGTCTGATCATACCAACACTAATGCACCGGATCCTATCAGAAATTTGAATTTAAGCGTGCTTGGGAGAGAGTAGTACTAGGATGGGTAACCCTTTAGGAAGTCCTCATGTTGCACCACCTTTTTAACAATTTTTATTTCATATATATATTTTTTAACTCCATGCACAATTGGAATAATATTTCAAATGATATCTTTCGGAGTGCGAAAGTGATGGTAGAATATTGCGTTGGGCCCTAAAATGCCATTGGTCCATCCCCGCGCGTGTTTTCTTGAAAAAAAAGACTAAAATGGAGGCTTAACATTAAAATTTCTCAACCTAAATTACTCCCTATCTGGGAACCCGATAGTCCAGATCTTCGGTCTAAAAGATTGCCTTATGTGGGTATTTTGTAGCCCCCGTATTTTACAATCGAACCAAGTGTTATCCGCGTTTGAAGGGTGGAGTCTTCTAGAAGAGCCATTCCATAAGTATAAGATAAATAGTAGCACAATCCATGTTGGGTGCAACTATACCCACACTAAAGCATCGAATTTCAAAAGCTAGAATTTGGAGTGCGAAAGTGATGGTAGAATATGGGGTTGGGCCGGGCCCGAATGTATTTTTTTTTAAAACGACTCATATGGAGGCTTAGCATCGGAATTTCTAAATGTAAATCACTTTCAATTGGGGAACCCAATAGCCCAGATCGTCGATCTCAAAGTGTACTTTGCGTGGGTATATTGTAGCCCCGGTATTTTCAATCGAGCCGAATGTTATGCGCATTTGAAGGGTGGAGTCTTCTAGAAGACCCATTTGCATCTGCATAAGAGAAATAATTGTTGTATTCATGTTGGGTGTGATCTTACCAGCACTAAAGCACCGGATCCCATCATCACTCCAAATTTAACCATGCTTGGACGAGAGTAGTACTAGGATGGGTGACCCCCTATGAAGTCCTCAAGTTACACACCTGTTTTAACAATTTTTATTCACTATATATTTTTTAACTCTGCACACAATTGGAGTAAGATTTCAAAAGCTAGCCTTCGGAGTGCAAAAGGGATGGTAGAATATGGCGTTGGACCGTAAAACACTGTTCAGCCAGGCCAAAACGTGTTTTCTTCAAAAAATAACCAAAATAGAAGCTTAACATTGGAATTTCTAAATGTACTATTACTCCCAATTGGGGAACCAAATAGCCCAGATTGTCGTTCTCAAAGAGCACTTCATGTGGGTATATTGTAGACCCCGTAGTTCCAACCGACGCAAATGTTATGCGTGATTGAGCGGTGGAGTCTCTAGAAGAGCCATTTGCTTCTGTATAAGAGAAATAATCACACAATCCATGTTGGTGCATTCATACCAGTACTAAAGCACTGGATTTCAAAAGCTAGCCTTCGAAGTGCGAAATTGATTGTAGAATATGACGTGGGCCCGTAAAATGCCATTGGATCGGGCCCAAACTTGTTTTCTTTATAAAGAAACCACAATGGAGGCTTAACATTGGAATTTCTGAATGTACATAACTCCCACTTGGGAAACCCAATAGTCCAGATTTTTGGTCTCAAAGAGTGCTTTATGTGGGTATATTGTAGCCCTTCTAGTTCTAACCGAGCTGAATGTTATGCACGTTTGAAGGGTGGAGTCTTCTAGAAGAGCCATTTTCATCTATATAAGAGAAATAATTATACTATTCATGTTGGGAGTGATCATACCAGCACTAAAACACCGGATCTCATAAGAACTCTGAATTTAAGAGTGCTTGGGTGAGAGTAGTACAAGGATGGGTGACCCCTTGGAAAGTCCTCGGGTTGCACCCTCTTTTTAATAATTTTTATTCACTATATATTTTTTTTACTCCACACACAATTGGAATAAGATTTCAAAACCTAGCTTTTGAAGTACAAAAGTGATGGTAAAATATGGCGTTGGGCCGTAAAACGCTGTTGGACCAGGCTCGAACGTGTTTTCTTGAAAAAACAACCAAAATGGAGGCTTAACATTAGAATTTCTCAATGTAAATCACTCCCAATCGGGGTACCCGATAGCTCGGATTTTCATTCTCAAAGAGTACTTTATATGGGTATATTGTAGACCCCGTAGTTCCAATCGAGCCAAATATTATGGGCGTTTGAAGGGTGGAGTCTTCTAGAAGAGCCAATTGCATCTGTATAAGAGAAATAATCGCACAATCCCTGTTGCGTGCGATCATACCAGCACTAATGCAATGGATCCAATTATAACTCTGAAGTTAAGCGTACTTGGGTGAGAGTAGAACTAGGATAGGTGACCCCCTGGGAAGTCCTCGTGTTGCACCCTCATTTTAACAATTTTTATTCACTATATATCTTAATCAAGAAAGTGATGGTTTAATATGGCGTTAGGCCGTAAAATGCTGTTAGGCCAGGCCCAAATGTGTTTCTTCAAAAAAATGATCAAAATAGAGGCTTAACATTAGAATTTCTAAACATAAATAACTCCCAATCGAAAAACCCAATAGCCCAGATTGTCGGTCTCAAAGAGTGCTTTTTGTGGGTGTATCTTAGCCCCCGTAGTTCAAACTAAGCAGAATGTTACACGAATTTGAATGGTGGAATCTTTCGAAAGAGCCATTTACTTTTGCATAAGAGAAATAATTGCACTATTCATGTTAGGTGCGATCATACCAGCACTAAAGTACCAGATCCCATCAAAACTATGAATTTAGCGTGCTTGGGCGACAGTAGTACTAGGATGGGTGATCCCCTGGGAAGTCCACGTGTTGTATTCTCTTTTTATCAATTTTTATTTACTATATATTTTTTTATCTCCATGCACAATTACCATAAGATTTCAAAACCTAGCCTTCGGAGTGCGATAGTGATGGTAGAATATGTCGTTGTGCTACAAAATGCCGTTAGGCTAGGTCTGAATGTTTTTTCTTATTGTAGCCCCTATAGTGACAACCGAGCTGAATGTTATGCTCGTTTGAAGGCTGTTGTCTTTTAGAAGAGCCGTTTGCATCTGCATAAGAGAAGTAATAGCACTATCTATGTTGGGTGCGATTATACCAGCACTAAAGTACCGTATTTTAAAAAGCTAGCCTTTGGAGTGTGAAATTTATGGTAGAATATAGCGTTGGGCCATAAAACACCGTTTGGCCGGGCCCAAACGTGTTTTCATGAAAAATGACCAAAATGGAGGCTTAAGATTGGAATTTCTCAACGTAAATAACTCCCAATTGGGGAACCCAATAGCTTAGACCGTCACTCTCAAAGACTGCTTCGCGTGGGTATATTGTATCCCCCGTAGTTCCAATCGAGCCAAATGTTATGCGCGTTTGAAGGGTGGAGTATTCTAGAAGAGCCACATGCATCTGTATAAGAGAAATAGTTGCACTATCCATGTTGGATGCGATCATACCAGTACTAATGCACTGGATCCCATCAAAACATCATATACAAGCTTGGGCAAGAGTAGTACTAGGATGCGTGACCCCCTGGGAAGTCCTCGTGTTGCACACCTATTTTAACAATTTTTATTTACTATATATTTTTTTAATTCCATGGTTAATTGGAATAGAATTTCAAAAGCTCGCCTTCGTAGTGCAAAAGTGATGGTAGAATATGGCACTGGGCCGTAAAACACTGTAGGGATGGGCCCGAACGTGTTTTCTTGAAAAATGACAAAACCAGGGCTTAACAATAGAATTTCTCAATGTAAATCACTTAAAATTGGGGAACCTGATATATCCAGATCTTTGATCTCAAATAGTACTTCGCATGGGTATATTGTAGCACCTATAATTCCAACCGAGATGAATGTTTTACGCATTTGAAGGGTGGAGTCTTCTAGAAGAGCCATTTGCATTTGTATAAGAGAAATGATTGCACTATTCATGTTGGGTGTGATCATACCAGAACTAAAGTATCGTATTTCAAAAGAGAGCCTTTGGAGTGCAAAAGTGATGGTAGAATATGGGGTTGGGCTGTAAAACGAGGTAGGGCTGGGCACGAACGTGTTTTCTTAAAAGAGTGACCAAAATAAAGGTTTAACATTGGAATCTCTCAATTTAAATCACTTCGAATCAGGGTACCTCATAGCCTAGATTGTCGGTCTCAAAGTTTTCTTCACATGGGTATATTGTAGCCCCCAAAGTTCCAATTGAGCCGAACGTTATGTGCGTTTGATGGTTGGAGTCTTCTAGAAGAACTATTTACTTCTGTATAAGAGAAATAGTTGCACTATCCATGTTAGATGCGATCATACCAGCACTAAGTTACTGGATTCCTTCAGAACTCCGAATTTGAGCAAGCTTGGACGAGAGTAGTACTAGGATGGGTGACCCCCAGAGAATTCCTCGTGTTGCACCCCCTTTTTAACAATTTTAAACTTTATATTTTGTTAACTTTGTGCACAATTGGAATAAAATTTCAAAAGGTAGCTTTTGTAGTGCAAAAGTGATGGTAGAATAGGGCATTGGGCCGCGAAACACCGTTGGGCAAGGCCCGAACGTGTTTTCCTGAAAAAATGATGAAAACAGAGACTTAACATTAGAATTTGTCAATGCAAATCATTCTCAATTAGGGAGCTGATATGCCCAGATCGTTGGTCTCAACAAATGCTTCATGTGGGTATATTGTAGCCCCTGTAGTTCCTACGCAGCCGATTGTTAAGTGCGTTTGAAGGGTGGAGTCTTCTAGAAGAGCCATTTGTATATGTATAAGAGAAATAATTGCATTATTCATCTTGGGTGTGATCATACCAGCACTGAATCACCAAATTTCAAAATCTAGATTTCGAAGTGCGAAAGTGATGGTAGAATATGGTGTTGGGCTGTAAAATGATGTTAGCCCGAGCCGGAACGTATTTTGTTTTAAAAAGTGACCAAAATGAAGGCATAAGAGAATGTTATTTGCGTTTCAAAGGTAGAGTCTTCTAGAAGAGTCATTTACATCGGCATAAGAGAAATAATTGCACTATCTATGTGGGTGCGATCATATAAGCACTAAAGCACCGGATTCTATCAGAACTCTGAACTTAAGCATGCTTGGGCGAGAATAGTACTATGATGGGTGACCCCCTAGGAAGTCCTCATGTTGCACCATCTTTTTAACAATTTTTATTTACTATATATTTTTTTAACTCTGCACAAATTGGATTAAGATTTCGAAAGCTAGCCTTTGAAGTGCGAAAGTGATGGTTGAATATGGCATTGGGCCATAATGCCGTTGGACCAGGGCCTAATGTATTTTCTTGAAAAAATGACCAAAATGATGGCTTAACATTAGAATTTATTAATTTAAATAACTCTCTATCAGGGAACTTGATAGCCTAGATCGCCGTTCTAAAAGAGTGCTTCACATGGGTATATTGTAGCCCTCGTAGTTCCAACTGAGTCGAATGTAAGGCGCGTGTGAAGGGTGGATTATTCTAGAAGAGCCATTTGCATCTGTATATGATAAATAATAGCACAATCCTTGTTGGGTGTGATCATACGAGCTCTAAAGTATTGGATTTCAAAAGCTAGCCTTTAGAGTGTGAAAGTGGTGGTAGAATAAGGTGTTTGACCGTATAATGCCGTTAGGCCGGGCCCAAACATGTTTTCTTGGAAAAATGACCAAAATGGAGGCTTAACATTGGAATTTCTCAACGAAAATTACTCCCAATTGGGGAACCCAATAGTTCAAATCATCGGTCTCAAAGAGTACTTTGCGTGGGTATATTGTAGCCCTGGAAGTTTCAACCGAGCCAAATGTTATGCGCGTTCGAAGGGTAGAGTCCTCTAGAAGAGGCATTTGCATCTGCATAAGAGAAATGATTGCACTATCCATGTTGAGTGTGATCATACTAGCACTAAAGCACTGGATCCCAATAGAACTACAAATTTTAGAGTCCTTGGGTAAAAGTAGTACTAGATGGGTGACCCCCTATAAAGTCGAAGAGTTGCACCCCTTTTTTAACAATTTTTATTCCCTATATATTTTTTTAACTCTATGCACAATTGGAATAAGATTTTAAAAGCTAGCTTTCGGAGTGCGAAAGTGATGGTAGAATATGGCGTTGGGCCGCAAAACGCTGTTGGGCCAGGTCCGAATGTTTATTCTTAAAAGATAACTAAAACGAAGGCTTAACATTGGAATTTCTCAACATAACTCACTCCCACTCAGGGAACCCAATAGCCCAAATCATCAATGTTGAAGAGTGCTTCGTGTGGGTATATTGACGCCCATATAGTGGCAACCGAGCCGAATGTTATATGTATTTGAAGGGTGGAGTCTTTTAGAAGAGCCATTTGCATCTGCATAAGAGAAGTAATAGCACTATCTATGTTGGGTGCGATCATACCAACACTAAAGTACCGTATTTCAAAAGCTAGCCTTTGGAGTGTGAAAGTGATGGTAGAATATAGCGTTGGGCTATGAAACACCTTTTGGCTAAGTCCAAACACAAGCACGCTTAACTTCGGAGTTCTGATGGGATCCGATGCATTAGTACTGTTATGATCACACCCAACATCGATTGTGCAATTATTTCTCTTATATAGATGCAAATGGCTCTTCTAGAAGACTCCACCCTTCGAACGAGCATAACATTCAGCTCGGTTGGAAACACGGGGGCTATAATATACCCATGCTGAGCACTTTCTAAGATTGATGATCTGGGCTATCTAGTTCCATGATTAGGAGTGATTTACATTGATAAATTCCAATGTTAAACCTCCATTTTTATCATTTTTCCAACAAAATACGTTCAGACCTGGCCCTACGCCATATTCTACCATCACTGTCGCACTCCGAAGGCTAGCTTTTGAAATCCGCTGCTTTTATGCTCATATGATCATACCCAACATGGAATGGTGTAATTATTTCTCTTATGCATATGCAAATGGCTTTTGTAGAAGACTCCAACCTTCAAACGCACATAACAATCGGCTCGGTGTAAACTATAGGGGCTACAATATACCCACGTGAAGTACTTTTTGAGACCAACAATTTGGGCTATTAAGTCCCCCAATTTGGAGTGATTTTGGGCTTTGTTTCAAGAAAACACGTTCCAGCCCGGCGCAAACAACGTTTTATGGCCCAACACCATATTCTACCATCACTTTCGCACTCCGAAGGCTAGTTTTTAAAATCTTATTCCAAATGTGCATGGAGTTAATAAAATATAAAGTGAATAAAAATTGTTAAATAGGGGTGCAACTCGAGAACTTCCCAGGGGGTCACCCATCCTGTACTACTCTTGCCTAAGCATGCTAAAATTCAGAGTTATGATGGGATCCGGTGCTTTAGTGCTGGTATGATCGCACCCAACATGGATAGTGCATTATTTCTCATATGCAAATGCAAATGTCTTTTCTAAAAGACTCCACCCTTCAAACGCACAAAAGATATAGCTCGGTTGGGACTACAGGAGCTACAATATACCCACGCAAAGCACTTTTTGAGACTGACGATCTGGGCTATCGGGTTCCTTAATTGAGAGTGCATTACATTTAGAATTTCCAATATTAAGCCTCCATTCTCGTCATTTTTTTCAAGAAAACACATTCGGGATCGGGCCAACGGCATTTTACGGCCCAACACCATATTCTACCATAACTTTCACACTTCGAAGGCTAGCTTTTGATATCTAGTGCTTTAGTGCTAGTATGATACACCCAACATGGATAGTGTAATTATTTTTCTTATGTAGATGCATATGGCTCTTCTAGAAGACTCAACCCTTTAAACGCGCATAACATTCGGCTCGGTTAGAACTACAAGAGCTACCTTATACCCACACAAAGCACTCTTTGAGAATGATAATCTCGGCTACCAAGTTCCCTAATTGGGAGTGATTTACATTGAGAAATTCCAAGGTTAAGCCTCCATTTTTGTCATTTTTTTCTAGAAAACACGGTCAGGCCAGCCCAATGGTGTTTTACGGCCCAAAACCATATTCTACAATCACTTTTCCACTCCGAAGGCTAGCATTCAAAATCTTATTCGAGTTGTACATGGAGTTAAAAATATATATATAGTGAATAAAATTTATTAAAAAGGGGGTGCAACCCGAGGAGTTCCAAGGGGTCACCCATCCTAGTACTACTATCGCCCAATCATGCTTTAATTTGGAGTTCTAATGGGATCCAGTACTTTAGTGCTGGTATGATCACACCCAACATCGATAGTGCAATTATTTCCCTTCTGCAGTTGTAAATGGCTTTTCTAGAAGACTCCACTCTTCAAATGCGCATAACATTCGGCTCGGTTGGAACTACGGGGGCTACAATATTCCTACATGAAGCACTCTTTAAGATCGAAAATCCAGGCTATTGGGTGCCCCAATTGGGAGTGATTTACATTGAGCACTTCCAACATTAAACCTCCATTTTAGTCATTTTTTAAAGAAAACACATTCGGGATCGGCCCAACGGCGTTTTACGGGCCAACGCCATATTTTTCCATCACTTTCACACTCTGAAGGCTAGTTGTTCAAATCTGGCACTTTAATGATGGTATTATTGTACCCAATATGCATGGCGCAATTATTTCTCTTATGTAGCTGTAAATGGCTCTTCTATAAGACTCCACCCTACAAACGCGCATAACATTCAGCTCGGTTGGAACTACATGGGCTACAATATACCCACGTAAAACACTCTTTATGGGCTATTGGGTTCCCTAATTGGGAGTGATTTATGTTGAAATATTCCAGTATTAAGCCTCCATTTTGGTTGTTTTTTCAAGAAAACACGTTCGAGCCTGGCCCAACGGCGTTTTACAGCCCAACGCTATATTCTACCATCACTTTCATACTCCGAAAACTACCTTATGAAATATGGGACTTTAGTGCTGGTATGGTCACCCCCAGCATGGATAGGGTAATTATTTCTCTTATGCAGATGCAAATGGCTCTTCTAGAAGACTCCGCCCTTCAATTGCTCATAACATTTTGTTCGATTGGAACTACAGGGGCTACAATATACCTACGTGAAGTACTTTTAGAGACCGATAATGTGGGCTATCAGGTTCCCTAATTGAGAGTGATTTAATTGAAAAATTCTAATGATAAGCCTCCATTTTAGTCGTTTTGTCAAGAAAAAATGTTTAGACCCAGCCCAATGGTGTTTTACGGCCCAACGCCATATTATACCATCAATTTCACACTCCGAAGGCTAGCTTCTGAAATCTAGTCCTATAGTGCTTGTACGATTGCATCCAACATGGATAATATAATTATATCTCTTATGCAGATGCAAATGGCACTACTAGAAGACTCCACCCTTCAAACACGCATAACATTCCACTCGATTGGAACTACTGGGGCATAATATACCCGCGTGAAGGACTCTTTTAGACTGATGATCTTGACTATTGAGTTCCTTGATTTGAAGTGATTTACGTTGAGAAATTCCAATGTCAAACCTTCATTTTGGTCGTTTAACAAGAAAATATGTTCGGCCCCGGCGCAATAGTGTTTTATGGCCCAACGCCTTATTTTACCATCATTTTTGTACTCCAAAGGTTCGCTTTTGAAATTTTATTCCAATTGTACGTAAAGTTAAAAAATATACAGAATAAAAATTATTAAAAAAGGGGGTACAACACAACAACTTCCCAGGGGGTCACACATCCTAGTACTATTCTTACCCAAGCATGCTCAAATTCGAAGTTCTAATGAGATCCGGTGCTTTAGTGCTAGTATGATCGTACCTAACATGGATAGTGCAATTATTTCTCTTATTCAGATGCAAATGGCTCTTCGAGACCACTCCACCCTTTAAACGCGCATAACATTCAGTTCGGTATGAACTATAGGGGCTACAATATACCAACGCAAAGCACTCTTTGAGACCGACAATCTTGGCTGTCGGGTTCCCTAATTGGTAGTGATATACATTGACAAACTCTAATGTTAAGCCTCTATTTTGGTTATTTTTTTCAACAAAATACATTCAGGACCGGCCCGGCGGTATTTTACGGCCCAACGCCATATTCTACCATCACTTTTGGACTCCGAATGCTAGCTTTTGAAATCTTATTCCAATTGTATGTGGAGTTAATGAAATATATAGTGAATAAGAATTGTTAAAATGGGGGTACAACACGAGGACTCCCTAGGGGGTCACACATACTAATACTACTCTCACCCATGCACGCTTAAATTCAGAGGTTTGATGGGATTCAGTACTGTTGTGCTAGTATAATCACAACCAACATGGATAGTACAATTATTTCTCTTATGCAGATGCAAATGACTCTTCTACAAGACTCCACCCTTCAAACGCTTATTACATTCGGCTCAGTTGGAACTACGGGGGATACAGTATACCTTCGCAAAGCACTCTTTGAGACTGATGATCTAGGCTATTAGATTCCCTAATTGGGAGTGATTTATTTTGAGATATTCCAGAATTAAGCCTCCATTTTAGTTATTTTTTCAAGAAAACACGTTCGAGCCCGGCCTAACGGTGTTTTACGGCCCAACACTATATTCTACCATCTCTTTCACACTTCAAAAGCTACCTTTTGAAATATGGGGCTTTAGTACTAGTATGATCTCACCCAAAATGGATAGAGCAATTATTTCTCTTATGCAGATGCAAATAGCTCTTCCAGAAGACTCCACCCTTGTGATACCCCAAGCCTCTCACTACTCACTTGCCAATATAGGTCATTTTATAATTTTATTTTCTATTTGAAAATTTGTATTTCTAATTATTTTGAAGCTTTTATTTGATTATTTTTTGTCTAGAGTTAATGATTTCATAAGGTTTACATTGTAGAACGGAACCCCTTGGGCCAAATGCTAAGGGAGAGATTAGGTGTCAAGTAGTAATAAAACAGAATTTCATGTGTAATAATAATAATAATAATAATAATAATAATAATAATAATACTTATAATAACAATAAATTGAAGGATTACCTAATTGGTTTATGTAAGGCGGTAGCTTATCTTATAAGATTTCCAATGGAATGACTTTCAAGTGAAAAGAAAGTCATCAAATTTTTATCGTGAAAGACGATAGAGGAAGAACAAAGAAAAGAGAGAAATGAAAAGTAGTGTAAGAAATTGGAATCTATTTAGGTAAATTTTCTTTTCTTTCATGTATGAAATAGTTCTTGGTTATTGTCAAAATGGTAGGAATAATTTCTATATCTAATCATTATAAATAAAGGTAAGGCATTGAAATTTGAATATACATGTATGCTCCCAATTCATTCTCGGTGGTTAGCTGCTATAATAAATTGATAATTAAAGGTTAGTGTTGAGAAATTAAAATAGAAATGATATTCATTCTTCTTATTCCATACAGATTATGAGAAATAATAATTATCAAATTTTAATTGGATTAATTGATAATTACCTTGTTGGATAGCATGACTTTGGTAGGATAGTTATATTAGACAAATTGATTTATAGAATTAAGTTATAGGAACATAAAAACAAAAGAGGATGAAATAAAACTAATGGCTGTGCAGATTTTGTGTCAATACTCTACTAATTACTTAATTTCGATCTAGATGCGATCAGAATTCAAGAGAGCATACAACATAAAGGTTGTAGCCAGATGTGTTTTCTTTATAATGCTACTGGAATTATGTTAATACAAATTTTGTAGAGGAGTTTGGAGCCAAAATATTAAAGTCTGTCAAAGCTGAAATCTTGACATGAAATTATTATAAGTCTGTCAATACTCGAAGGACTGAATGAGCAAGGAAACCAGTTGGGATTAAGGAATATTTAACCATCTAAAGGAGAAAGGTAAGTAGAAATCTATTTTCACCTACAATGCATAAACATAGCACTTCTTTGTATTATTTGACTATGAGATATTTGTGACATGTGCTTCTTGATATTGATTGATATGAATTATGGGGTGTGAATGACTAATTTAGTATTATATAAACATAACATTCACGAGCATTGGTATGTGTACGCATGAGTTGTATATAGCCTACTTTGTGGTTACTGTGTGATGAAAATAAATAAAAAATATAATGTTGACCACTACTAGTGTACCGAGGCCGGTGGTATGTGAGACATGGATAGGCTTGATTCGTCAGGCCGGTGGCATGTGAGATATGGATAGGCTCAATTTGTCAGGGCAGTGGCATGTGAGACTGGATAGACTCTATGATTATGATTATTTATTGAGCTAGCTCTTTCTGGTGAACAGTAGGTGGGTCACGGGCCCTATAAAGATAAAATATTCTAAAATAGTGGTTAGGGTTTTAGTAGAATTCATTTCACATCTTGTTTAAAGTTTCTGCAAGTATTTTAACTTATCATAAATGCATGATTTCTGCATCTGCTAACTTATCATACATGCATGAAAGATTGACAGAATTAATGGAATGCTAGTGACAACAAATTCAGGAGCTAATCGAAAAAAGAAATGTCGGTGGACAGCAAAGGAATTAGATGCAGAAATCATGCATGTACGATAAGTTTAACCCGCCGACTTTTGAAAATGCAACTGATTAGGGAAAGGTTCAGGTAGAACAAATGGAGCTGATTAGGGAAAGATATAGAAAGCTTAACCCGCCGACATTTGAAAATGCAGTGGATCCCACAGCTACAGAGGATTGGCTG
Organism: Caryopteris x clandonensis; assembly: GCA_028749325.2. Lineage (NCBI taxonomy): Eukaryota > Viridiplantae > Streptophyta > Magnoliopsida > Lamiales > Lamiaceae > Caryopteris > Caryopteris x clandonensis. The sequence goes on from JAPYKT020000021.1 coordinate 1,199,983, forward strand.
AGAACCTTAGAAAACATGTTTCTATACAGCAGAGTACCAGACGAGGAAAAAGTATTGTGTGCATCTTTTATGTTATGGGGGAGTGCAGGATACTGGTGCGACACAATGAAGGCCATCGAGAATGTAGCCACTATGACTTGGAAAAGCTTTAAAGAACTTTTCAGAAACAAATATTCCACTGCTCCATTCCGTACGACAAAAATGAATAAGTTTATATAGTTGAGATAAGGGCTTATGATAGTTACAGACTACATCTCCAAGTTTGAGAAGTTGTCAATGTTTGCTGAGCACATGGTTAGAACAGATGCACTGAAAGTGGAAAGATTTGTCGAAGGACTGAGACTGGAACTTTAAAGGGATGTCTGTATGGCTGGTATGCAGGGAGTTACTTACTCACAGATTGCTAAGAGGGCCTTGGTAGAAGAGGAAGCTGAACAAAGAATATGTCACGCACAGGAGATTCGATGTCAGTTCACACAAAGATAGGGACAGCGTTGGGTAAGAAACGAAAGGAAGAGGCCACAACAATTTCAGGGCCCAAGACCTAGTTTCCAGCTTAGATAGGGACAGGGGCAGGAACAAGGAGATTCAAGAAAGCGTCTGAAAACTGTTCAGGGTAAATCGCCAGGACCATTACCCCTTTGCTCTAAATGTGGGAAACAACACAGTGGTGTCTGTCTTGTGCGTACCAGAACTTGCTATTCGTGTGGACAACTAGGAAATATCTCTACTACGTGCCCAAATAAAACAAGCCCCATGATACAAGGGAGAGTACCAGCTGGAGTCTTTACCATGACCGGAGAAGATGTTATGGCAAACCCATATGTAATAACTAGGGATGTTAGCCGGGCTAGCCCTATCGAGTTTCGGGCTAATCGGTCCTTGATTTAATTGGGCCAATTTAAATGAGATAACAATATCATGAACCTAACCCTAACCCTAATGGGTTTCGGGCTAATTGGGCTACGATCGGGCTATGAGTAAAAAAAATGATGACTCAGGTGAGAGATGCGGCGGACTCACGCGATGGGGTGGGGCTGAAGTTAGGGACTTAGGGTTTCGTCTTTTTTTTAAATAAAAATGGAGGCTAATTCTAATAGAAGAAAAGACAAAAGATAAAATTACAATAAATTTATACTCATTATACAAAAAAATAATCACTGAATTACAAATCTACACATTCTACAATATAATACATATATATTATAATATATTACTAATATTAATTAAATTATTATAATATTATATATGTATATACTAGTATACATTATAGTGTACATATGTAGTATATATTAATATGATAATATAATTATCTATTATATTATTATATGTATATATTACATGTTTATATATATATATATTAGATTATGTATATATTAATATAAAACAAGGTAGGTATTATATGTGTGCCTGTCAGCCTGTTCCCACACTTGATAAGCAGAGGATTTCAAAATGGGGCAGTCCTCATGTATATATGTGAGACAGACAGCATTACTGAAGCTTCTTCTCTATAAAAAAAAAAAAAAAAAATATTGAAGGCAGCCCGCAGGCCAGCCCGGTTAAACCGCGGACCAACCTGTTTATCCCGCGGGTCTAACAGTTCGGGCTAAAAAGCTTGGATGTCAAACGGGCTGAAAAAGTTGGGCCCTAAACCTATTTTTTCGGTTAAACTGGCTGGCCCGGCGGGCCTCAGCCCTATTAACATCTCTAGTAGTAACAGGTAAATTTTCTATCTTTGGTGCTTCAGTATTTGTATTATTTGATTCTAAAGCTACGCATTTATTTGTTGCCACTGAGTTTGTGAGAAGGCTAGGCAGAGAACCTGATATAGCAGAGAATAGTTACAATGTAGTGATTCCCTCTGGAGAGTCAAAACAAACAAATCAAATTTTACAATCATGTGTTATCCCGATTGATGGTAGAGAACTTTATGCTAATTTGATTGTACTTGACATGAATGATTATGATGTAAATTTTGGGATGGACTGGCTATCAAAATATTATGCATCCATAGACTGTCAGAAAAAAGTAATTACATTTCAGCCACCTGGGGAGGAACCTTTTATCTTTTGTTGGAGTAAAGAAGAACTTCAGATTCCCACTAATATCTGTAGTTAGTGGACAATGGTTGTTAGAAAGTGGTTGTGAGGGTTATTTGATGAGTGTTGTGACTACTGAAGAACAACATTATGTATCTGTGGATGAAGTGCTGATAGTTAAAGAATATCCTGAAGTATTTCCAGATGATCTTCCAGGCTTACCACCTGATCGATATATAGAATTTGTAATTGATATACACCTAGGGACCACCCCAATATCAGTGTCCCCTTATTGAATGGCCTTAACTAAATTGAAAGAATTGAAGATACAACTGTAGGATTTACTAGACAATGGTTTTATCAGACCCAACTTTTCACCTTGGGGTTCACCGATTTCATTTGTTCGGAAGAAGGATGGCAGTATGAGAATATGTATAGATTGCAAAGAACTAAACAAAGTTACAATCAAGAATAAGTATCCTTTGCCTAGAATTGATGATTTACTTGACCAACTTCAGTGTGCAGCAATATTTTTGAAGATTAATTTACAATCGGGTTATCATCAGCTAAAAATTAAAGAGGGAGACATTCCAAAGACAGCATTCAGTACCAGGTATGGACATTATGAGTTTCTAGTAATGCCATTTGGTTTAACAAAGCCCCAGCTGCCTTTATGGATCTAATGAATCGAGTATTTAAAGATCTCCTTGATAAGTTCGTTATTTTGTTTATTGATGATATTCTGATCTATTCAAAGACTAAAGAAGAGCATGCTACCCACTTGAGAAAAGTGTTAGAAATTCTGAAAGAAAAATAGATGTATGCTAAGTTCAAGAAGTGTGAATTCTGGATAGATCGAGTAGCATTTCTTGGACATGTTGTGTCAGGAGAAGGAATATCAGTTGACCCAAGTAAAGTTGAAGCAATCAACAATTGGCCACAGCCTACTACTCCTTCCGAGATATGTAGCTTTCTGGGTCTAGCCGGGTATTATCGCAAATTTGCGGAAGGATTTTCAAAAATTACATCTCCACTGACACAGTTGACTAGAAAGAATGTAACCTTCCGATGGACAGAAGTCTGTGAGCAAAGTTTTCCAGAACTTAAGAAATCGGGTTCCCTAATTGGCAATGATTTACATTGAGAAACCCCAATGTTAAGCCTCTATTTTGGTAATTATTTTCAAGAAAATACGTTTGGGCCCGGCCCAACGACATTTTGTGGCCTAGCGCCATATTCTACCATCACTTTTGCACTCCGGATGCTAGCTTTTGAAATCTTATTCCAATAGTATATGGAGTTAATAAAATATATAGTGAATAAAAATTATTAAAATGGGGGTACAACACGTGGACTTCCTAGGGGGTCACACATCCTAGTACCACTCTTACCCAAGCACGCTTAAATTCGGAGTTGTGATGGGATTCAGTACTGTTATGCTGGTATAATCGCACCCAAAATGGATAGTGCAATTATTTCTCTTATACAGATGCAAATGACTCTTCTACAAGACTCCACCCTTCACATGCGCATAACATTCAGTTTTGTTGGAACTACAGGGGCTACAATATACCCATGCAAAGCAATCTTTGAGACCGATGATTTGGCCTATTAGGTTCCCCAATTGGGAGTGATTTATGTTGAGAAATTCTAGAATTAAGCCTTCATTTTGGATGTTTTTTCAAGATAACACGTTTGAGCCCAGTCCAACGCTATATTCTAGCATCACTTTCTCACTCTGAAGGCTAACTTTTGAAATCTGGTACTTTAGTGCTGGTATGATCACTCCCAACATGGATAGTGCAATTATTTCTCTTATGCAGATGCAAATTGCTCTTCTAGAAGACTCCCCCTTCAAACGCACATAACATTCGGCTCGGTTGGAATTACAGAGGCTACACAATACCCATGTGAAGCCTCTTTGAGACCCATGATCTGGACTATCGTGTTTCCTAATTGGAAGTGATTTACATTAAGAAATTCTAATGTTAAGCCTCTATTTTGGTCATTTTTCAAGAAAACACGTTCGTATCCGGCCCAACGATGTTTTACGGCCGAACGCCATATTCTACCATCACTTTTGCACTCCGATGGTTAGCTTTTCAAATTTTATTCTAATTGTGTGTAGAGTTAAAAAATATATATACGGAATAAAAATATTTAAAAGGGGGTGAAATACGAGAACTTCCAAGGGGGTTACCCATCCTAGTACTGCTCCTACCCAAGCACGCTCACATTTGGAGTTCTAATGGGATCTGGTGCTTTAGTGCTGGTATTATCATACCTGGCATGGATAGTGCAATTATTTCTCATATGCAAAAGCAAATGACTCTTCTAGAAGACTCCACCCTTCAAACATACATAACATTCGACTCGATTGGAGCTACGGGGGCTACAATATACCCACACAAAGCACTCTTTGAGATCGAAAATCTAGGATATTTTTTTCCCTAATGAGGAATGATTTATGTTGAGAAATTCTAGTATTAAGCATCCATTTTGGTTGTTTTTCAAGAAAACACGTTCAATCCATGCCCAACGATGTTTTACAGCCCAACGCCATATTCTACCATCAATTTCACACTCCAAAGGCTACCTTCTGAAATCCGGTCCTTTAGTGCTTGTATGAATGCACCCAACATGGATAGTACAATAATTTCTCTTATGCAGATGCAGATGGCTCTTGTAGAAGACCCCACCCTTCAAACACGCATAACATTCTGTTCAGTTGGAACAACAGGGACTACAATGTACCCGCGTGAAGGACTCTTTCAGACTAAAGATCTAGGCTATCGAGTTCCCCGATTTGGAGTGATTTACATTGAGAAATCCCAATGTCAAGCCTTTATTTTGGTCGTTTATCAAGAAAACATGTTCGGGCTCGACGCAACGGTGTTTTATGGCACAACTCCTTATTTTACCATCATTTTTGCACTCCAAAGGTTTGCTTTTGAAATTTTATTCCAATTATGTGCAGAGTTAAACAAAATATATACAGAAATTTTTTTTTAAAAGCGGGTGCAACACGAAAACTTCCCAGGGGGTCACACATCCTAGTACTACTCTTACCCAAGCATGCTCAAATTTGGAGTTCTAATGGGATCCGGTTCTTTAGTGCTGGTATGATCGCACCCAACATGGATAGTGCAATTATTTCTCTTATACAGATGCAAATGGCTCTTCTAGAAGGCTCCACCCTTCAAACGCTCATAGCGTTTTGCTCGGTTGGAACTACAGGGGCTACAATATACCCACGTGAAACACTCTTAGAGACTGACAATTTGGGTTATCGAGTTCCCCAATTGAAAATGATTTACATTGAAAAATTCCAATGATAAGCCACCAATTTAGTCGTTTTGTCAAGAAAAAATGTTTGGACCCGGCCCAACGGTGTTTTATGGTCTAATTCCATATTATACCATCAATTTTACACTCCCAAGGCTAACTTCTAAAATCCGGTCCTTTAATGCTTGTATGATCGCACCCAACATGGATAGTATAATTATTTCTCTTATGCAAATGGCTCTTGTAGAAGACTCCACCCTTCAAACACGCATAACATTCTGCTCGGTTGGAACTACAGGGGATACAATATAACCACATGAAGAACTCTTTGAGACTCATGATCTGGGCTATCGAGTTCCTCGATTTGGAGTGGTTTACATTGAGAAATTCCAATGTGAAGCCTTTATTTTGGTCGTTTATCACAAAAACACATTCGGGCCCAATGCCTTATTTTACCATCATTTTTACCCTCCAAAGGTTCACTTTTGAAATTTTATTCCATTTGTTCACGGTGTTAAAAAATATATACTGAATAAAAACTATTAAAAAGGGGGTCAACACGACAACTTGCTAGGGGGTCACACATCCTAGTAGTACAATAACCCAAGCACGCTCAAATTCGGAGTTCTAAAGGGATTCGGTGCTTTAGTGCTGGTATTATTGCACCTAACATCGATAGTGCAATTATTTCTCTTATGCAGATGCAAATGGCTCTTCTAGACCACTCCACCCTTCAAATACGCATAACATTCGGCTCGATATGAACTACAGGGACTATAATATACCAACGCAAAGCACTCTTTGAGACTGAAAATCTGGGCTATCGGGTTCCCTAAATGGCAGTGATTTACATTGAGAAACTCCAATGTTAAGCCTCGATTTTGGTAATTATTTTCAAGAAAATACGTTCGGGCCCGGCCCAACGATATTTTGCGGCCTGACGCCATATTCTTCCATCACTTTTGCACTCCAGATGCTAGCTTTTGAAATCTTATTCCAATAGTATGTGGAGTTAATAAAATATATAGTGAATAAAAATTATTAAAATGGGGTTACAACACATGGACTTCCTAGGGGGTCACACATCCTAGTACCACTCTTACCCAAACACGCTCTTAAATTCGGAATTGTGATGGGATTCAGTACTGTTGTGCTGGTATAATCGAACCCAACATAGATAGTGCAATTATTTCTCTTATACAGATGCAAATGACTCTTCTATAAGACTCCACCCTTCAAATGCGCATAACATTCAGTTTTGTTGGAACTACGGGGGGCTACAATATACCCATGCAATGCAATCTTTGAGACCGATGATTTAGTCTATTAGGTTCCCCAATTGGGAGTGATTTGTGTTGAGAAATTCTAGAATTAAGCCTTCATTTTGGATGTTTTTTCAAAAAAACACGTTTGAGCCCGGCCCAACGCTATATTCTAGCATCACTTTCTCACTCGGAAGGCTAACTTTTGAAATCTGGTACTTTAGTGCTGGTATGATCACTCCCAACATGGATAGTGCAATTATTTCTCTTATGCAGATGTAAATTGCTCTTCTAGAAGACTCCACCCTTCAAACGCACATAACATTCAATATACCCACGTGAAGCCTCTTTGAGACACATGATCTGGGCTATCGTGTTTCCTAATTGGAAGTGATTTACATTACAAAATTCTAATGTTAAGCCTCTATTTTGGTCATTTTTCAAGAAAACATGTTCGTGCCCGGCCCAGCGATGTTTTACGGCCGAACGCCATATTCTACCATCAGTTTTGCACTCTGATGGTTAGCTTTTAAAATTTTATTCTAATTGTGTACAGAGTTAAAAATTGTATATATTGAATAAAAATATTTAAAAATGGGGTGAAACACGAGAACTTCCAAGGGGGTTACCCATCCTTGTACTACTCCTACCCAAGCACGCTCAAATTTGGAGTTCTAATGGGATCTGGTGCTTTAGTTCTGGTATTATCGTACCCGGCATGGATAATGCAATTATTTATCTTATGTAAATGCAAATGACTCTTCTAGAAGACTTCACCCTTCAAACGTACATAACATTCGGCTTGATTGGAACTACGGGGGCTACAATATACCCACACAAAGCACTCTTTGAGATCGAAAATCTAGGATATTTGTTTCCCTAATTAGGAGTGATTTATGTTGAGAAATTCTAGTATTAAGCATCCATTTTGGTTGTTTTTCAAGAAAACACATTCAATCCACGCCCAACGATGTTTTATGGCCCAACGCCATATTCTACCATCACTTTCACACTCTGAAGGCTAGCTTTTGAAATCGGGTGCTTTAGTGCTGGTATGATCGCAGCCAATATATACAGTGCCATTATTTCTCTTATGCATATGCAAATGGTCTTCTAGAAGACTCCATCTTCAAACGCCCATAACATTCGGTTCGATTGGAACTACAGGGGCTACAATATACCCACGCAAGGAACCCTTTTTTACGGACGATCTGGGTTATCGGTTCCCTGAGTATGATGATTCACATTGAGAAATTCCTATGTTAAGCCTCCATTTCGGTTGTTTTTTGAAGAAAACACATTCAGGCCTGGCCCAACAACATTTCACGGCCCAACGGCCATTTAGCTCATTTGGAATTACGAGGGCTAGAATATACCGATGTGAAACACTCTTTGAGACCGACGATTTGGGCTATTGGCTTCCCCGATTGGGAGTTATTTACATTGAGAAATTCTAATGTTAAGCCTCCATTTTAGTCATCTTTATAAGGAAACATGTTTGGGCCCAGCCTAACGGCGTTTTATGGCTCAACGCTATATTCTTCCATCACTTTCTTGAATAAAATATATTGTGAATAAAAATTGTAAAAATGTGGGTGCAACAAGAGGACTTCCCAGGGGGTCACTCACCCTCCTATTATTCTCGTCCAAGCACTCTTAACTTCAGAGTTCTGATGGGATCCGGTATATTACTGTTGGTATGATCGCACGCAACATGGAATGTGCGATTATTTCTATTATACATATGCAAATGGCTCTTCTAGAAGACTCCATCCTTCAAACGTACATAACATTCGGCTCAGTTGGAACTATAGTGTCTATAATATACCCACATGAAGCACTCTTTGAGATCGACAATCTAGGCTATTGGTTCCCTGATTAGGAGTCATTTACGTTGATAAATTCTAATGTAATGCCTCTGTTTTGGTTATTTTTTCAACAAAACACGTTCGGGCCGGGCCCAACGTTGTTCCATGGCCCAACGCCATATTTAGCCAACACTTTTGCACTTCGAGGGCTAGATTTTGAAATCTTATTCCAATTCTGCATGGAGTTAAAGAATCTATAGTGAATAAAAATTGTTAAAAAGGAGGTGCAACACGAGAACTTCCCTGGGGGTCACCCATCCAAGTACTACTCTCGTCCAAGAATGCTAAAATTCAGAGTTCTGATGGGATCCACTGCTTTAGTGCCAATATGATCGCATCCAACATGGATAGTGCAATTATTTCTCTTGTGCAGATGTAAATGGCTCTTCTAGAAGACTCCATCCTTCAAACGCGCATAACATTCAGCTCGGTTGGAACTATGGGCATTACAATATACCCACGTAAAGCACTCTTTGAGATAGACAATTTGGACTATTGGGTTCCCCAAGTGGGAGTGATATACATTGAGAAACTATAATGTTATGCCTCCATTTTAGTCATTTTTTAAGAAAACACGTTCGGGCCTGCCCCAATGATGTTTTACAGTCCAACATCATATTCTACCATCACTTTCACACTTTGAAGGCTACGTTTTTATATCTTATTCAAATTCTACATGGAGTTAAAAAACATATATAGTGAATAATAATTATTAAAAAGGGGTGCAACTTAAGGACTTCCCAAGGGGTCACCCATTATAGTACTACTCTCGCCCAAGCATGCTTAAATTCAGAGTTCTGATATAATCTGGTGCTTTAGTGCCAATATGGTCGCACCCCATATAGATAGTGTAATTATTTTTCTAGAAGACTCCATCTTTCAAAGGCGCATAACATTCGGCTCGGATGGAACTACGGGGGGCTACATTATACCCACACAAAGCACTCTTTGAGACCGACGATCAGGGTTATTGGGTTCCCCAATTGGGAGTGATTTATATTGAGAAATTCCAATGTTAAGCCTCCATTTTGGTTGTTTTTCAAGAAAACATGTTCGGGCCCGGCCTAACGCCATATTCTACCATCACTTTCACACTCCAAAGGTTAGCTTTTGAAATCCGATGCTTTAGTACTGGTATGATCGCACCCAACTTGGATTGTTCCATTATTTATCTTATAAAAATTCAAATGGCTCTTCTAGAAGACTCCACCCTTCAAATGCGCATAACATTCAGCTCAGTTGGAACTACGGGGGCTATAATATACCTACCCAAAGCACTCTTTCAGACCGACGATCTGGGCTATTGGTTTCCCAAATAGGGAGTGATTTATGTTGAAAAATTCCAATGTTAAGCCTCCATTTTGGTCTTTTTTCAAGAATACATGTTCGGGCCTGGCCCAATGGCATTTTACAGCTCAACACCATTTTCTACCATCACTTTTACACTGCAAAGAATGGCATTTGAAATCTTATTCCAATTGTGCATGGAGTTAAAAAAATATATATTGAATATAAATTGTTAAAAAGGTTGTAAAACACGACGAATTCATAGGCATGCTTAACTTTGGAGTTCTGAGCGGATCCTGTGCTTTTGTGCTATTGTAATCGCACCCAACATGGATTGTGCAATTAGTTCTCTTATGCTAATGCAAATGGCTCTTCTAGAAGACTCCACCCTTCAAACGCGCATAACATTCAGCTTGGTTGGAACTACAGGGGCTACAATATACCTACACGAAGCACTCTTTAAGACCGATGATTTGGGCTATTGTGTTCCTCGATTGGGAGTGATTTACATTGAGAAATTCCAATGTTAAGACTCCATTTTGGTATGTTTTCAAGAAAACACATTCAACAATCAATTTTGAACTCTAAATGCTAGCTTTTGAAATCTTATTCCAATTGTGCGCAGAGTTTAAAACAAATAGTGAATAAAAATTATTAAAAAGGGGGTGCAACTCGAGGACTTCATATGAGGTCACCCATCCTAGTACTACTCTCGCCCAAGCACGTTTAAATTTGGAATTCTGATGGGATCCGGTGCTTTGGTCCTACTTTGATCGCACCCAACATGCATAGTGCAATTATCTCTCTTATGTAGATGCAAATGGCTCTTCAAGAAGACTCCACCTTCAAACCCGCATAACATTCGGCTCGATTGAAACTACCGGGGCTATAATATACCCATGCGAAGCAATCTTTGAGACCAACAAACTCTGTAAATGAGTTTCCTGATTGGGAACGTTGAGAAATTCAAATGTTAAGCCTCCATTCTGGTCATTTTTTCAAGAAAACACATTTGGGTCCGGCCTAACGGCGTTTTACAGCCCAACGCCATATTCTACTATCACTTTTGTACTCCAAAGGATAAGTTTTGAAATTTGATGCTTTAATGCTAGTATGATCGTACCCAACATGGATAGTGAAATTATTTCTCTTATGCAGATACAAATGGCTCTTCTAGAAGACTCCACACTTTAAACTCGCATAATATTTTAGCTAGGTTGGAACTACGGGGGCTAAAATTTACCCATGCAAAGCACTCTCTGAGGCCGACGATCTAAGCTATCGGGTTCCCTAATTGGGAGTGATTTTCATTGAGTAATTCCAATGTTAACCCTCCATTTTGTTCATTGTTTCAAGAAAACAAGTTCGGGCTTGACCCAATGGCATTTTACGGCCCAAAGCCATATTTTACCATCACTTTCACACTCCGAAGGCTAGCTTTTGAAACTCAGTGCTTTAGTGCTGGTATGATCGCACCCAACACGGACAGTGCAATTATTTAGCTTATGCAGATGCAAATGGCTCTTCTAGAAGACTCCACCCTTCAAACACGCATAACATTTGGCTCGGTTGAAACTACGGGGGCTACAATATACCCACGCAAATCACTTCTTGAGACCGATGATCTCAACAATCAATTTCCCTAATTGAGAGACATATACATTGTGAAATTCCATTGTTAAGACTCCATTTTCATTGTTTTTTTAAGAAAACACATTTGGGCCCGGTCTAACGGCGTTTTACGGCCCAAGGCCATATTCTACCATCACTTTCGCACTCCAAAGGCTAACTTTTGTAATCCAATACTTTAGTGCTAGTATGATCGTACCCAACATGGATAGTGAAATTATTTCTCTAATGCAAATGCAAATGGCTCTTCTAGAAGACTCCACCCTTCAAACTCGCATAACATTTGGTTCGATTGGAACTACGGGGGCTGCAATATACCCACATGAAGCACTCTTAGAGACTGACAATCTAGGTGATTTGGTTCCCTAATTGGGAGTGAATACTAATGGTAAGACTCTATTTTGGTCGTTTTTAAAAAAAATACATTTAGGCCCGTCCTAAAGGGGTTTTACGGCCTAACGTCATATTCTACTATCACTTTCGCACTTCGAAGGCTAGCTTTTGAAATCTTATTCCAATTGTGCACGGAGTTCAAAAACTATATAGTGAATAAAAATTCTTTAAAAGGAGGTACAACACGAGAACTTCCCAAGGTGTCACCCATCCTAGTACTACTCTCGCCCAAACACGCTTAAATTCGAAGTTCTAAGGGGATCCAGTGCTTTAGTGCTGGTATGATCGCACCCACACAGATAGTGTAATTATTTCTCTTATGCAGATGCAAATGGCTCTTCTAGAAGACTCCAGTTCAAATGCACATATCATTTGGCTCGGTTGAAACTATCGGGACTACAATATATCCATGCAAAGCACTCTTTGAGACCGACGATTAGGGCTACTGGGTTCTCTAATTAGGAATGATTTACATTGATAAATTACAATGTTAAGCCTCCATTTTGGTCATTTTTTCAAGAAAACACGCTCAAGCCCAGCCCAACGTCGTATTCTACCATCACTTTCACACTCTTAGGACTAGTTTTTGAAATCAATGCTTAAATGTTGTTATGATTTAATCCAACATTGATTGTGCTACTATTTATCTTTTACAGATGCAAATGGCTCTTCTAGGTGACTCCTTACTTCAAACGCGCATAACATTCAGCTTGGTTGGATCTATAGGGGCTACAGTAAACCCACGCGAAGTACTCTTTCAGATCGATGATCTGGTCTATCGGGTTCCCTAATAGGGAGTGATTTACATTGAGAAATTCTAATGTTAAGCCTCCATTCTGGTCTGTTTTGAAGAAAATAGTTCGGGCCTAGCCCAACGGCATTTTACGGCCCAACGCCATATTCTGCCATCAGTTTCGCACTCCGAAAGCTAGCTTTTGTAATCTTATTCTAATTGTACGTGGAGTTAAAAAAATATATAGTGAATAAAAATTGTTAAAAAAATGGTGCAACACGAGGACTTCCCAGGGGGTCACTGATCCTAGTACTACTATCGCCCATGCACGCTTAAATTCGGAGTTCTTATGGGTTCCGGTACTTTAGTACTGGTATGATCTTACCTATATGAATAGTGTAGTTATTTCTCTTATGCAGATGCAAATGGCTCTTCTAGAAGACTCAACCCTCCAAACGCGTATATCATTTGGCTCGGTTGAAACTACCGGGGCTACCATATACCCATGCGAAGAACTCTTTAAGACTGACGATCAGAACAATTGGGTTCCCTGAATGGGAGTGATTTGCATTGAGAAATTCTAATGTAAAACATCCATTTTTGTTGCTTTATCAAGAAAACATATTCGGGCCCGGTCCAACGCCATATTCTAGTATTAATTTCGCACTCTGAAGGCTAGCTTTTAAAATCTTATTCCAATTGTGTACGGTGTTAGAAAAAATATATAGTGGATAAAAATTCTTGAAAAGGAGGTGCAACATGAGGACTTGCCAAGGTGTCACCCATCCTAGTACTACTCTCACCCAAACACGCTTAAATTCGGAGTTCTGAGGGGATCCGGTGCTTTAGTGCTGGTATGATCGTACCCACATGGATAGTGTAATTATTTCTCTTATGCAGATGCAAATGGCTCTTCTAGAAGACTCCAGTTCAAACGCACATATCACTTGGGTCGGTTGAAACTATCGGGGCTACAATATACCCATGCAAAGCACTCTTTGAGACCGACGATTAGGGCTACTGGGTTCTCTAATTGGGAGTGATTTACATTGATAAATTCCAATGTTAAGCCTTCATTTTGGTCATTTTATCAAGAAAACACATTCGAGCCCGGCCCAACGTCGTATTCTACCATCACTTTTACACTCTGAGGACTAACTTTTGAAATCCAATGCTTAATGTTGTTATGATCGCATCCAACATTGATTGTGCTACTATTTATCTTTTATAGATGTAAATGGCTCTTCTAGGTGACTCCTTACTTCAAACACGCATAACATTCGGCTCGGTTGGATCTATGGGAGCTATAGTAAACCCACGTGAAGTACTCTTTCAGACCGATGATCTGGTCTATCGAGTTCCCTGATAGGGAGTGATTTAGATTGAGAAATTCTAATGTTAAGCCTCCATTCTGGTCTTTTTTTTAAGAAAATTGTTTGGGTTTGGCCCAACGACATTTTACGGCCCAACGCCATATTCTGCCATCACTTTCGCACTTCGAAAGCTAGCTTTTGTAATCTTATTCTAATTGTACGCAGAGTTAAAAATTTATATATTGAATAAAAATTGTTAAGAAGGTGGTGCAACACGAGGACTTCCCAGGGGGTCACCGATCCTAGTACTACTCTCGCCCATGCACGCTTAAATTCGGAGTTCTTATGGGTTCCGGTACTTTAATGCTGGTATGATCTTACCCACATGAATAGTGTAGTTATTTCTGTTTTGCAGATGCAAATGGTTCTTCTAGAAGACTTAACCCTCCAAACGCGTATATCATTTGGCTCAGTTGAAACTACCGGGGCTACAATATACCCATATGAAGAACTCTTTAAGATCGATGATCAGGACTATTGGGTTCCCTGAATGGGAGTGATTTGCGTTGAGAAATTCTAATGTTAAACATCCATTTTTATCGTTTTATCAAGAAAATATATTCGGGCCCGGTCCAACGCCATATTCTACCATCACTTTCATACTCCGAATTCTAGCTTTTGAAATCTAGTGCTTTAGTGCTAGTATAACCACACCCAACATGAATAGTACAAATATTTCTCTTACGCAGATGCAAATGGCTCTTCTAGAAGATTCCACCCTTCAAACGCGCATTATAGTTGTCTTGGTTTGAATTACAGTGGGTACAATATGCCCACGTAAAACACTCTTTGAGACCGACGACCTAGGCTATTGGGTATCCCGATTAGGAGTGATTTACGTTGAGAAATTACAATGTTAAGCCTCCATTTTGGTTTTTTTCCAAGAAAACACATTCGGGCCCGGCCCAATGGCGTTTTACAGCCCAACGACATATTCTACAATAACTTTTGCACTCCAAAAGCTTGCTTTTGAAATCTTATTGTCATTGTGCACAGAGTTAAAAAAATATATAGTGAATAAAAATTGTTAAAAAATGAGGGTCCAACTCGTGGACTTTATAGGGGGTCACCCATCCTAGTACTACTTTCACCCAAGGATGCTTAAATTTGTAGTTATATGGGAATCCAGTGCTTTAGTGCTTATATGATCACACCTAACATGGATAGTGCAATTATTTCTCTTATACAGATGCAAATGGCTCTTTTAGAAGACTCCACCCTTCAAACGCGCATAACATTCGGCTCGGTTGAAACTTCCAGGGCTACAATATACCCACGTGAAGTACTATTTGAGACCGATGATCTGAACTATTGGGTTCCCCGATTGGGAGTGATTTAAATTGAGGAATTCCAATGTTAAGCCTCCATTTTGGTCATTTTTCTAAGAAAACTATGGGAGCTACAGTATACTCATGTCAAGCACTCTTTCAGACCGGCGATCTAGGCTTTCAAGTTCCCTGATAGTAAGTTATTTACATTAAGAAATTATAATGTTAAGCCTTTGTTTTGGTCTTTTTTTCAAGAAAACACGTTAGGCCCTGGTCCAACGGCATTTTACGGCCCAATGCCATATTCAACCATTACTTTCGCACTTCAAAGGCTAACTTTTGAAATCTTAATCCAATTGTGCGCAGGGTTAAAAAAATATATAGTGAATAAAAATTGTTAAAAAGATGGTGCAACATGAGTACTTCCTAGGGGGTCACCCATCATTATACTATTCTCGCCCAAGCATGCTTAAGTTCGGAGTTCTGATGGGATCCGGTGCTTTAGTGCTTATTTGATCGCACCCATATGGATAGTACAATTATTCCTCTTATGCAGATGTAAATGACTCTTCTAGAAGACTACCCTTGAAATGCAAGTAACATTCAACTCGGTTGGAACTACAGAGGCTACAATATATCCACGCGAAGCACTCGTTGAGACCGATGATCTGGGCTATCGGGTTCTCCAATTGGGAGTGATTTAAATTGATAAATTCCAATTTTAAGTTTCCATTTTGATTGTTTTTGAAGAAAATATTTTCAGGCCCAGCTCAACAGCGTTTTACGGCCCAACGCCATATTCTACCATCACTTACGCACTCCGAAGGTTAGCTTTGGAAATCTGGTGCTTTAGTGCTGGTATGATCGCCCGCAACATGAAGACTCCACCATATTCTACCATCACTTACTGCAATTATTTCTCTTATGCAGATGCAAATGGCTCTTCTAGAAGATTCCACCCCTCAAATGCGCAAAACATTCAGCTCGGTTGGAACTACGGGGGCTACAATATACCCATCCTAAGCACAATTTGAGACCGACAATCAGGACTATGAGGTACCCTTATTTGGAGTGATTTACAATGAGAAATTCTAATGTTAAGCCTTCATTTTGGTCTTTTTTTAAAAATATATGTTCCGGCTTGGTTTAACATCGTTTTATAGCCTAACGCCATATTCTACCATCACTTTCGCACTTCAAAATCTAGATTTTGAAATTCGGTACTTTAGTGCTGGTATGATCACACCCAACATGAATAGTGCAATTATTTCTCTTATACAGATACAAATGGCTCTTCTAGAAGACTCCACCCTTTAAATGCACATAACATTCGGCTGGGTAGGAACTACAGGGGCTACAATATACCCACATGAAGCATTCTTTGAGACTGATGATCTGGGTATATCAGGTCCCCAATTGAAAATGATTTACATTGACAAATTCTAATGATAAGCCTCTATTTTGGTCATTTTTTCAAGAAAACACGTTCGAGCCTTGCCCAACGGTGTTTTGCGGCCCAATGCTATATTCTACCATCACTTTTGCATTATGAAAGCTACCTTTTGAACTTTTATTCCAATTGTGCACAAAGGTAAGAAAATTTAAAGTGAATAACAATTGTTAAAAAGAGGGTGTAACATGAGGAATTCTCTGGGGGTGACCCATCCTAGTACTACTCTCGTCCAAGCTTGCTCAAATTTGGAGTTCTAAAGGAATCCAGTGCTTTAGTACTGGTATGATTGCACCCAACATGCATAGTGCAACTATGTCTCTTATACAGAAGTAAATGGTTCTTCTAGAAGACTCCACCCTTCAAACGCGCATAACGTTCGGGTTGGTTGGAACTTCGGGGGCTACAATATACCCATACGAAGCAAACTTTGAGATCGACAATCTGGGCTATGAGGTACCTTGATTTGGAGTGATTTAATTTCAGAAATTCCAAAATTAAGCCTCCATTTTGGTCACTTTTTTAAGAAAACACGTTTGGGCCCGGCCCTACGTCGTTTTACAGCCCAACCCCATATTCTACCATCACTTTTGCACTCCAAAGGTTCTCTTTTGAAATACGGTGCTTTAGTTCTGGTATGATCACACCCAACATGAATAGTGCAAGCATTTCTCTTATGCAGATGCAAATGGCTCTTCCAGAAGACTCCACCCTTCAAACGCGCAAAATATTCAGCTCGGTTGGAATTAGGGGTGCTACAATATACCCACACGAAGCACTCTTTGAGACAGACTCTACGTTGTTTTACGGCCCAGTGCCATATTCTACCATCACTTTTGCACTACGAAGGCTAGCTTTTGAAATTCTATTCCAATTGAGCATAGAGTTAAAAAAATATATAGAAAATAAAAATTGTTAAAAAGGGGGTGCAACACGAGGACTTCCCAGGGGGAAACCCATCCTAGTACTACTCTTGCCCAAGCTTGCTCAAATTTGATGTTCTGATGGGATTTAGTGTGTTAGTGCTGGTATGATCGCATCCAACATGGATAGTGCAACTATTTCTCTTATACATATGCATATGGCTCTTCTAGAATACTCCACCCTTCAAACGCGCATAACATTCGGCTCGATTGGAACTACGGGGGCTACAATATACCCACACGAAGCACTCTTTGAGACTAATGATTTGGGCATTCGGGTTTCCTGAGTGGGAGTGAGTTATGTTGAGAAATTCCAATGTTAAGCCCTCACTTTGGTTGTTTTTCAAGAAAAAACATTCGGACCTGGCCCAACGGCATTTTGTGGCCCAATGCCTTATTCTACCATCACTTTCGCACTCCGAAGGCTAGGTTTTGAAATCTTATTCTAATTGTGCATGTAGATAAAATAATATATAGTAAATAAAAATTGATAAAAAGAGGATGCAACACGAGGACTTCCCAGGGGATCACCTATCCTAGTACTACTCTCGCCCAAGCACGCTTAAATTCATAGTTTTGATGGGATCCGGTACTTTAGTGCTGGTATGATCGCACCCAACATGAATAGTGCAATTATTTCTCTTATGTAGATATCAAGAGCTCATTTGGAAGACTCCACCATTCAAATGCGTGTAACATTCTGCTTAGTTTGAACTACGAGGGCTACAATACACCCACGAAAAGCACTCTTTGAGACCGATGATTTGGGCTATTGGGTTTCTCGATTGGGAGTTATTTATGTTTAGAAATTCCAATGTAAGCCTCTATTTTCGTTATTTTTTAAAGAAAACACGTTTGGGCCTAGCCAAACGGTGTTTTACAGCCCAACGCCATATTCTACCATAACTTTTTTATTAAAATATATAGTGAATAAAAATTGTCAAAATGTGGGTACAACACGAGGACTTCCTAGGGATCACCCATCCTAGTTCTACTCACACCCAAGCACGCTTAACTTCAGAGTTTTGATTGGATCCGATGCATTAGTGCTGATATGATCACACGCAACATGGATTGTGTGATTATTTCTCTCATACAGATGTAATTGGCGCTTCTAGAAGACTCCACCCTTCAAAAGCGCATAACATTCGGCTCGGTTGGAACTACGGGGTCTACAATATACCCACACGAAGCAATCTTTGAGAATGAAAATTTGGGCTATCCTGTTCCCCGATTGGGAGTGATTTACATTCAGAAATTCTAATGTTCTGCCTCTGTTTTGGTTATTTTTTTCAAGAAAACATGTTCGAGCCTGGTCCAATGGTATTTTACAGCCCAATGCCATATTCTACCATCACTTTTGTACTTCGAATGCTAGGTTTTGAAATCTTATTCCAATTGTGTGCGAAGTGTAAAAAATATATAGTGAATAAAAATTATTAAAAAGAGGGTGCTACACGAGGACTTTCCAAGGGGTCACCCATCTTTTTACTACTCTCGCCCAAGCAAACTTTAATTTGGAGTTCTGATGGGATCCGGTGCTTTAGTGCTGATATGCACTCCTAATATGAATAGTGCAATTATTTCTCTTATAGAGATTCAAATGGCTCTTCTAGAAGACTCCACCCTGCAAACGCACATAACTATTAGTTCGGTTAGAACTACGGGGGCTACAATATACCCACATAAAGAAATCTTTAAGATCGACGATTTGGACTATTGGGTTTCCTAAGTGGGAGTTATTTACATATAGAAATTCCAATATTAAATCTCCGTTGTGGTTTTTTTTAAAGAAAACACGTTTGGGCCCAGCCCAACAGCATTTTACGGCCCAACATCATATTCTACCATAAATTTTGCATTTCGAAGGCTACCTTTTAAAATTCGGTGCTTTAGTGCTGGTATGAATGCACCCAACATGGATTATGGATTATTTCTCTTATACAGATGCAAATGTCTCTTCTAGAAGACTCCACCGTTCAAACACGCTTAACATTCGGCTCGGTTGGAACTACGGGGTCTACAATATACCCACGTGAAGTGCTCTTTGAGAATGACAATTTGTCCTATTGGGTTCCCCAATCGGGAGTAATTTATGTTTAGAAATTCCAATGTTAAGCTTCTATTTTGGTTGGTTTATGAAGAAAACACGTTCTGGCCTGTCCGAACGGCGTTTTGCGGCCCAATGCCATATTCTACCATCACTTTGGCACTCCGAAGGCTAGCTTTTGAAATCCTACTCCAATTGTGTGCAGAGTTAAAAAATATATAGTGAATAAAAATTGTTAAAACGGGTGTGTAACTTGAGGACTTCATAGGGGGTCACCCATCATAGTACTATTCTTGTCCAAGCACGGTTAAATTCAGAGTGATGATGGGATCCGGTGCTTTAGTGCTAGTAAGATCGCACCCAACATTGATACATCAATTATTTCTCTTATGCAGATGTAAATGGCTCTTCCAGAAGATTTCACCCTTCAAACGAGCATAACATTCGGCTCGATTGAAAATACCGAGGCTACAATATACCCACGCAACATACTCTTTGAGATCGATGATCTGGGCTATTGGGTTCCCCAATTGAAAGTGATTTACATTTAGAAATTCTAATGTCGATCCTCCATTTAGGTCATTTTTTAAAAAAACACATTCGGGCCTGGCCCAACGCCATATTCTACCATCACTTTCGCATTCTAAATTCTAGCTTTTGAAATTCGATGCTTTAGTGTGGTATAATCACACCCAACATGGATTGTGCTATTATTTATCTTATACTTATGGAAATGGCTCTTCTAGAAGACTCCACCCTTCAAACGCAGATAACATTTGGCTCGGTTCTAAAATACGGGGGATACCATATACCCATATAAAGCACTCTTTTAGACCAAAGATCTGGGCTATCGGGTTCCCTAATAGGGAGTGATTTATGTAGAGAAATTCTAATGTTAAGCCTCCGTTTTAGTCTTTTTTAAACAAAACACGCGTAGGCCTGGCCCAATGGAATTTTACGGCCCAACGCCATATTCTACCATCACTTTTGCACTCCGAAAGCTACCATTTAAAATATTATTCCAATTGTGCTTGGATTTAAAAAATATATATATTAAATAAAAATTTGTAAAAAGGTGATGCAACACGAGAACTTACTAGAGGGTCACCCATCCTAGTACTACTCTTTCCCAAGCACGCTTAAATTTAGAGTTCTGATAGGATCCGGAGCATTAATGTTAGTATGATCGCACCCACATAGATAGTTTAATTATTTCTCTTATGCAGATGCAAATGGCTCTTCATGAAGACTTCACCCTTCTAATGCGCATAACATTCAGCTTGGTTGGAACTATGAGGGCTACAATATACCCACACGAAGCACACTTTGAGACCGACAATCTGGGCTATCAAGTTCCCCAATTGGGAGTGATTTACATTGAGACATTCCATTGTTAAGCCTCCATTTTCTTTGTTTCTTCAAGAAAACATGTTCGGCCCAACCTAACGGCATTTTACGGCCCAACGCCATATTCTACCATCATTTTCACACTCCAAAGGTTAGCTTTTGAAATCTGGTGCTTTAGTGCTGGTATGATCGCAACCAAGATGGATAGTGCAATTATTTCTCTTATGCAAATGTAAATGGCTCTTCTAGAAGACTCTTTCCTTCAAACACGCAAAATATTTTGCTCGATTGGAACTATGGGGGTTACAATGTACCCACGCGAAGCACTCTTTGAGATAGATGATTTGGATGTATGAAGTTCCCTAATTTTGAGTGATTTACATTGAGAAATTCCTATGTTAAACCTCGATTTTGCTCCTTTTTTCAAGAAAACGTGTTCGGGCCCAACCCAATGGTGTTTACGGCCCAACACTATATTCTGCCATCACTTTCGCACTCCAAAGGCTAGCTTTTGAAATCCAGTACTTTAGTGCTGGTATGATCACACCCAATGCGGATAATGCAATTATTTCTCTTATGCAGATGCAAATGGCTCTTCTAGAAGACTCCACCCTTCAAACGCACATCACATTCAACTCGTTTGGAACTACGGGGGATACAATATACCCATGTGAAGCACTTTTTGAGATCGACAATCTGGGCTATCAAGTTCACCGATGGGAGTGATTTACTTTGAAAAATTCCTTTGTTAAGCCTCCATTTGGTTGGTTTTTCAAGAAAACACGTTCGGGCCTAACCAAACGCTAAATTCTACATTCACTATCGGACTCCGAAGGCTAGCTTTTTAATGGATAATGTAATTATTTTTATGCAGATGCAAATGACATAATATATACTCATGAACCACTCTTTGAGACCGACAATTTTGGTAATCAGGTACATCAATTGGCAGTGATTTATGTTGAAAAGTTCCAATGTTAATCCTCCATTTTGGTCATTTATTTCAAGAAAACATGTTCGGGCCCTGCCCAACGGCGGTTTATGGCCCAACAGCATATTCTACAATAACTTTTGTACTCTGAAGGCTAGCTTTTGAAATCTTATTCCAATTGTGCATGGAGTTAATAAAATATATAGTGAATACAAATTATTAAAATGGGGATGCAAGACGAGGACTTCCTAGGGAGTCACCCATCCTTGTACTACTATCACCAAGCATACATAAATTGGGAGTTTTGATGGGATCCAGTGCATTAGTGCTGGTATGGTTGCACCCAACATGGATTGTGCAATTATTTCTCTTATACAGATGCAAATGGCTCTTCTAGAAGACACCACCCTTCAAACGTATATAACATTCAGCTCGGTTGGAACTACGGGGTCTACAATATACCCACGTAAAGAAATCGTTGAGACCGACGACTTGCGCTATTGGGTTCCCTGATTGGGAGTCATTTACATTGAGAAATTCCAATGTTAAGCCTCCAGTTCGGGCATTTTTTCAAGGAAACACGTTTGACCCTGGCCCAACGGTGTTTTACGGCCCAACGCTATATTCTACCATCACTTTCACACTCCATAGGCTAGCTTTTGAAATCTAGTGCTTTAGTGCTAGTATGATCACACCCAACATGGATAGTGCAATTATTTCTCTTATGCAGATGCAAATGTTTCTTCTAGAAGACTCCACCCTTTAAACGCGCATAATATTCAGCTCGGTTGGAACTACAAAGGCTACAATATACACACACGAAACACTCTTTGAGACTGACAATCTGGGTAATTGGGTTCCCTGATTGGGAGTGAAGTAAGATTAGAAAATCTAATTTTAAGCCTTTATTTTGGTTATGTTTTCAAAAAAAAGGGGGTGCAACACGAGGACTTCCCAGGAGATCACCCTTCCCATTACTACTCTCGCTCAAGCATGCTTAAATTTGGAGTTCTTATGTATATGGTGCTTTAGTACTCGTATGATTACACCTAATATGAATAGTTAAATTATTTTTCTAATCCAGATGCAAATGGCTCTTCTAGAAGACTCCACCCTTCAAACGCGCATAAAATTCGGCTCAGTTAGAACTACGAGGCCTACAATATACCTACCCGAAGCACTCTTTGAGACCAACGATCTGGGCTATTGGGTTCCCCGATTGGGACTGATTTACATTGAGAAATTCCAATGTTAAACCTCCATTTTGGTTCTTTTTTCAAGATAACTTGTTCGGGCCCGGTCCTACTGCGTTTTACAGCCCAACATAATATTCTGCCATCACTTTCGCATGCCGAATGCTAGCTTTTGAAATCTAGTACTTTAATGCAGGTATGATTGCACCCAACATGGATAGTAAAATTATTTCTCTTACGTAGATGCAAATGGTTCTTCTGGAAGACTCCACCCTTCAAACGCGCCTAACATTCGGCTCGGTTGGACCTACAAGGGCTATAATATACTTACGCGAAGCACTCCTTGAGATCAAAAATCTAGACTATTGGATTACCCAATTAGGAGTGATTTAAAATGATAAATTCCAATATTAGGCCTCCATCTTGGTAATTTTTCCAAGAATACATGTTTGGTCCCCGTCCAACGGCGTTTTATGGTAAACGCTATATTCTACCATCGCTTTCACACTTCGAAGTCTATCTTTTGAAATCTTATTCCATTTGTGTGTGGAGTTAATAAAATATACAATGAATAAAAATTGTTAAAATGGGGGTGCAACACGAGGACTTCCTAGAGGGTCACCCATCCTAGTACTACTCTCGCCCAAGCACACTTAAATTCAGAGTTCTGGTGGGATCTACTACTTTTGTGCTAGTATGATCACACCCAACATGGATAGTGCAATTTTTTCTCTTATGTAGATGCAAATGGCTCTTCTAGAAGACTATCTTTCAAACACGCATAATATTCTACTCGATTGGAACTACTGGGGCTACAATATACCCACGCGAAGCACTCTTTTGGAATGGTGATTTGGGCTACTGGGCTCCTTGGTTAGGAGTAATTTACATTGAGAAATTCTAATATTAAGCCTTCATTTTGGTCATTTTCCAGGAAAACACGTTGGGCCCGGTCCAAAGACGTTTTGCGGCCCAACGCCATATTCTAACATCACTTTTGCACTCCGAAGGCTAGCTTTTGAAATCTTATTCAAATTCTATATGGAGTTAAAAACATATATAGTGAAAAAGAAATGTGAAAAGGGGGTGCGACAGGAGGACTTCCCAGGGTCACCCATCTTAAGACTACTCATGCCCAAGCACGCTTAAATTAGGAGTTCTAGTAGGTTCCGGTGGTTCAGTGCGAGTATGATAGCACCCAACATGGATAGTACTATTTTTTCTCTTATGCAGATGCAAATGGTTCTTCTAGAAGATTCCACCCTTCAAACGCGCATAACATTCGGCTCGATTGGAACTACGGGGGCTACAATATACCCACGTGAAGCACTTTTTGAGACCAACTATCTATGTTATTGGGTTCCCCAATTGGGAGTGATTTACATTGAATAATTCCAATATTAAGCCTTTTTTTGGTCATTTTTCCCAGAAAACACATTGAGCCTGGCCCAACGGTGTTTTACGGCCCAACTCCATATTCTACCATCACTTTTTCAGTTCAAAGGCTAGCTTTTGAATTCTTATTCCATTTGTACGTAGAGTTAATAATATATATAGTGAATAAAAATTGTTAAAATAGGGGTGCAGCACGAGGACTTCCCAGGGGGTCACCCATCCTAGTACTACTCTCGCCCAAGCACACTTAAACAAGAGCACTTTCGAGAGGGTCACCCATCCCAGTACTACTCTCACCCAAGCACACTTAACTTCGGAGTTCTGATGGGATCCGGTGCATTACTGTAGGTATTATCACACCCAACATGGATTATGCGATTATTTCTCTTATACAGATGCAAATGCCTTCTCTAGAAGACTCCACCCTTCAAACACCCATAACATTTGGATCGGTTGGAACTACAGGGGCTATAATATACCCATTCAAAGTACTTTTTTATACCAATGATCTAGGTTATTGGATTTCCCGATTGGGAGTGGGTTATGTTGAGAAATTCCAATGTTAAGCCTCCATTTTGGTCATTTCTTCAAAATAGCATGTTCGGCCCCTGCCCCATGGCGTTTTATGGCCAAACGCCATATTCTACCATCACTTTTGCACTCTGAAGTCTAGCTTTTGAAATCTTATTCTAATTGTGTGCGTAGTTCAAAAAATATATAGTGAATAAAATTTGTTAAAAAGGGGGTGCAACATAAGGGCTTCCCTGGGGGTTACCCACCCTAGTACTTTTCTTGCCCAAGCCGGTGCTCTAGTTCTGATATGATTACGCCCAACATGTATAGTATAATTATTTCTCTTATGCAGATGCAAATGACTCTTCTAGAAGACCCCACCCTTCAAATGCGCATAACATTTGGCTCAATTGGAACTACCGGGGCTACAATATACCCACGTGTAGCACTTTTTGAAGCCGACGATCTGGGCTATTGATTTCCTTGATTCGGAGTGATTTATGTTGAGAAATTCCAATGTTAAGCCTCTGTTTTGGTCATTTTATCAAGAAAACATGTTTGAGCCCAGCGCAACGATGTTTTACGACCTAATGCCATATTCTACCACAACTTTCACAATCTAAAGGCCAGCTTTTGAAATCTTATTCCAATTGTGCATGGATTTAATAAGATATATAGTGAATAAAAATTGTTAAAATGGGCATGCAACATGAGGAGTTCACAGGGGGTCACCCATCCTAGTACTACTCTTGCCCAACCACGTATAAGTGCTGGTATGATCGTACCTAACATGGATTGTGTGAATATTTCTCTTATACAGATGAAAATAGCTCTTCTACAAGACTTTACCCTACAAATGCGCATAATATTTGGCTCGGTTGGAACTACGAGGGCCATAATATACCCACACAAAGCACTCTTTGAGACGAACGATCTGGGATATTAGGTTCCCTAATTAGGAGTGATTTACCTTGAGAAATTCCAATGTTAAGCATCCATTTTGGTTGTGTTTTCAAGAAAACATGTTCGGTCCGGCACAACAGCATTTTACGGCCCAATGCCTGTTCTACCATAACTTTCTCACTCCGAAGCCTAGCTTTTGAAACCTTATTCCAATTGTGGACAGAGTATAAATATATATAGTGAAAAAGCATTGTTAAAAAGGGGTGCAACACGAGGAATTCCGAGGGAGTCACCCATCCTAGTACGACTCTCGCCCAAGCACGCTTAAATTCAGAGTTCTAATGGGATTTGCTGCTTTAGAGCTGGTATGATCGCACCGAACATGTATAGTACAATTATTTCTCTTAGACAGATGCAAAAGGCTCTTCTAGAAGACTCCACCCTTCAAAAACAAAGCACTATTTGAGGCCGACGATCTGTCCTGTCGGGTTCCCCAATTGGGAGTAATTTACGTTAAAAAATTCCAATATTAAGCCTCCATTTTGGTTATTTTTTATAGAAAACACGTCCGGGCTCAGCCCAACACTATATTCTACCATCACTTTTGCAGTCCAAAGGCAAGCTTTTGAAATCTTATACAAATTTTGTGGGGAGTTAATAAAATTTATAGTGAATAAAATTTTTTAAAATGGGGGTGCAACACGAGGACTTCCTAGGGGGTCAACCATCTTAGTACTACTCTCGCCCAAACACGCTTAACTTCGGAGTTCTGATGAGATTTGGTGCTTTAATACTGGTATGATTGCACCTAACATGGATTGTGCGATTATTTCTCTTATACAGATGCAAATTCTAGAAGACTCCATCCTTCAAACGCACATAACATTCGGTTCGGTTGGAACTACGGGGGCTACAAGATACCCTCGCGAAGGACTCTTTGAAACCAATGATCTGGGCTATTCGATTCCCCAATTGGGAGTGATTTACAATGAGAAATTCCAATGTTAAGCCTCTATTTGTGTTATTTTTCAAGAAAACACGTTCGGGCCTAGCCCATCGGCATTTTTCGGCCCAATGCCATATCCTATCATCATTTTCCCATTCCGAATGCTAGCTTTTGAAATCTTATTCCAAATGTGCATGGAGTTAAATAAATATATAGTGAATAAAAATTGTTAAACAAGGGGTGTAACACGAGTTCTTCCCAGGGGGTCACCCATCCTAGTACTAGTCTCGCTCAAGCACGCTTAAATTTGGAGTTCTTATGGATCTGGTGCTTTAGTGCTGGTATGATCGCACCCAATGTGTGTAGTGCAATTATTTTTCTTATGCAGATGTAAATGACTCTTCCAGAAGACTCCACCCTTCAAACGCACATAACATTCAGTTCGATTGGAACTACGGAGTATACAATATACCCACGCAAAGCACTCTTTCAGATAGACGATATGGGCTATCAAGTTCCCCGATTGGGAGTGATTTACATTAAGAAATTCTAATGCTAAGCCTTCATTTTGGTCATTTTTTAAAGAAAACACGTTCAGGCTCGACCCTAACAGCGTTTTATGGCCCAACACAATATTCTACAATCACTTTCACAATCCAAATGCTAGCTTTTGAAATCTTATTCCAATTTTCCATGGATTTAAAAAAATATATTGTGAATAAAAATTGTTAAAAAGGGGGTGCAACAAGAGGACTTCACAGAGGGTCACCCATCCTAGTACTACTCTCACCCGAGCAGGCTTAAATTCGGCATTCTAATGGGATCTGGTGCTTTAGTGCTGTTATGATCGCACACAACATGGATAGTGCAATTAATTCTCTTATGCATATACAAATGGCTCTTCTAGAAGACAACACCCTTCAAATGCACATAACATTCGGCTCGATTGGAACTACAAGGGCTATAATATACCCATGCGAACACTCTTTGAGAATGATGATCTGGGCTATCGGGTTCCCTGATAGGAGTGATTTACATTGAGATATTCTAATTTTAAGCCTCCATTTTAGTTATTTTTTCAGCAAAACACGTTCGGGCCCAGCCCTACGGCATTTTACGGCCCAATGCCATATTCTATTATCACTTTCGCACTCCAAAGGCTAGGTTTTGAAATCTTATTCCAATTGTGGATGGAGTTAAAAAAATATATAGTGAATAAATATTTTTTAAATGGAGTGCAACACGAGGACTGCCCAGTGGGTGACCCATCCTAGTACTACTCTCACCCAAGCACACTTAAATTAGGAATTCTGATAGGATCTGGTGCTTTAGTGTTGGTATGATTGCACCCAACATGCATAGTGCAATTATTTCTCTTATGCAGATGCAAATGGATCTTCTAGAAGACTCCACCCTTTAAACATGCATAACATTCAGCTCGGTTGGAACTACAGGGCTACAATATACCCACGCAAACTACTTTTTGAGGCCAATGATTTGGACTATCGGGTTCCCCGATTGGGAGTGATTTATGTTGAGAAATTCCAATGTTGAGCCTCCATTTTTGGTTTTTTTAAGAAAACACGTTCGGGTCTGGCCCAACGCCATATTCTACCATCACATTCGCACTCCGGAGGGTAACTTTTGAAATCTCATTCCAATTGTGGGTGGAGTTAAAAAAATATACAATGAATAAAAATCGTTAAAAAGGGGGTACAACACGAGGACTTCCCAGGGGTCACCCATCCTAGTACTACTCTTGCCTAAGCACGCTTAAATTTGGAATTCTTATGGGATCTAGTGCTTTAGTACTCGTATGATCACACACAACATGGATAGTGCAATTATTTCCCTTATGAAGATGCAAATAGCTCTTCTAGAAGACTCCACCCTCCAAACGCGCATAACATGCGGCTCGGTTGGAACTACAGGGGCTACAATATACCCACGCGAAGCACTCTTTGAGACCAACAATCTGGGCTATCGAGTTCCCTAATTGGGAGTGATTTACATTGAGAAATTCCAATATTATGCCTCCATTTTGGTCTTTTTTTCAAGAAAACACATTCGGGCCCCGCCCAATGGCTTTTTATGGCCCAACGCAATATTCTACCATCACTTTTGCACTTAAAAGTCAATCTTTATAAATCTGGTATGATCACACTAAATATGGATAGTGTGATTATTTCTCTTATGCAGATGCAAATGTCTCTTCGAGAAGACTCCACCCTTCAAACGTGCATAACATTCCACTCGGTTGGAACTACGGGTGATACAATATAACCACACGAAGTAGTCTTTGAGACTGACGATCTTGGCTATCGGGTTCCCCAATTGGGAGTGATTAATATTGAGAAATTCCAGTGTTAATCCTTCGGCCCTACGGCAAATGTTAATCCTCAGGTCTAATGGCATTTTATGGCCCAACGCCATATTCTACCATCACTTTCGAACTCCGAAGGCTAGCTTTTGAAATCTTATTCGAATTGTTCATGTAGTTAAAAAAATATATTGTGAATAAAAATTATTAAAATGGGGGTGCAGCACAAGGACTTCCCAGGGGGTCACCCATCCCAGTACTACTCTCACCCAAGCACAATTAACTTCAGAGTTCTGATGGGATTAAGTACATTGGTACTAGTATGATCGCACCCCATTGGTACTGGTATGATCCCACCCAACATGGATTGCAAATGACTCTTCTAGACGAGTCCACCCTTCACACGCATATAATATTTTGTTGGGTTGGAACTATGGGGGCTACAATATACCCACATGAAGCATTCTTCAAGATCGATGATCTGGGTTATCGGGTTCCCTAATTGGGAGTGATTTACGTTGAGAAATTCCAATGTCAAGCCTCTATTTTTATGATTGTACCCAACACGGATAGTGCAATTATTCTCTTACCTGATGCAAATGGCTCTACTAGAAGACTCCACCCTTCAAACGTGCATAACATTCAGCTCGGTTGGAACTATAGGGCAATAATATACCCTCTCAAAGAACACTTTGAGATTGACGATATAGGCTATCGATTTTCATTTTTTCAAGAAAGCACATTTGCGCCCGGCTGAACGTCGTTTTATGGCTCAACGCCATATTTTACCATCACTTTCGCACTCCAAAGGCTAGCTTTTGAAACTTATTCCAATTATGTGCGGATTTAATAAAATATATAGTAAATAAAAATTGTTAAAATGGGGGTGCAACACGAGAACTTCCCAGGGCGGCCATATTCTAGAATAAAAATTGTTAAAATGGGGGTGCAACACGAAGACTTCCCAGGGGGTCACCCATCCTAGTACAACTCTTGCTCAAGCATGCTTGACTTTGAAGTTCTGATGGGATCTAGTGCTTTAGTACTGGTAAGGTTGCACCCAACATGGATAGCGCAATTATTTCTCTTATGCATATGTAAATGGCTCTTCTAGAAGACTACACCCTTCAAACGTGCATAACATTCGGCTCGGTTGGAACTATAGGGGCTACAATATACCCACATGAAGCACTCTTTAAGACCAAAAATCTGGGCTATTGGGTTCTCCAAATGGGAATGATTTACATTGAGCAATTCCAATGTTAAGCCTCCATTTTGGTCATTTTTAAAAAAACAAGTTTGGGCCCGGCCCTACGGCATTTTAGGGCCCAACGCCATATTCTACCATCATTTTTGCACTCTGAAGGCTATCTTTTGAAATATTTTTACAATTGTACATGGAGTTAATAAAACATATAGTGAATAAAATTGTTAAAATGGGGGTTATAAAATATATTGTGAATAAAAATTGTTAAAAAATGGGGGTACAACACGAAGACTTCCTAGGTGGTTACCCTTCTTTGTACTACTCTTATGTAAGCACGCTTAACTTCAGAGTTCTGATGGGATCCGGTGCATTAGTGCAGCTATGATTGCACCCAACATCGATTGTGCAATTATTTCTCTTATACAGATGCAAATGGCTCTTCTAGGAGACTCCACCCTTCGAACGTGCATAACATTCGGCTCGGTATGAAATATAGGGGCTATAATATGCCCATGTTGAGCACTCTTTAAGATCGATGATCTGGACTATCAGGTTCCCTGATTGGGAGTAATTTATGTTGATAAATTCCAATGTTAAGCCTCTATTTTTATCATTTTTCCAAGAAAATACGTTCAGGCCAGGCCATACGCCATATTCTACCATCACTTTTGCACTCCGAAGGCTAGCTTTTGAAATATGTTGTTTTATGCTCGTATGATCATACCCAACACGGAATGGTGCAATTATTTCTCTTATCCAGATGCAAATGGCTCTTCTAGAAGACTCCACCCTTCAAACGCACATAACAATCGACTTGGTGTGAACTATAGGGGCCACAATATACCCATACAAAGCACTCTCTGAGACCGATAATTTGGGCAATTAGGTTCCCCAATTTGGAGTGATTTTGGGCTTTGTTTTAAGAAAACCCGTTCCAGCCCGGCCCAAACATCATTTTACGGCCCAACGCCATATTCTTCCATCACTTTCGCACTCCGAAGGCCAGCTTTTAAAACCTTATTCCAATTGTGCATGGAGCTAATAAAATATATAGTGAATAAAAATTGTTAAAATGGAGGTGTAACTCGAGGACTTCCCAGGGGGTCACCCATCCTAGTACTACTCTCGCCCAAGCAAGCTAAAATTTGGAGTTATGATGGGATCCGGTGCTTTAGTGCTAGTATGATTGCACCCAACATGGATAGTGCAATTATTTCTATTATGCAGATGCAAATGTCTCTTCTAAAAGACTCCACCCTTCAAACGCATAAAAGATTCAACTCGGTTAGGACTACAAGACCTACAATATACCCACGCAAAGTACTCTTTGAGATTGATGATCTGGGCTATCGGGTTCCTCAATTAGGAGTGCTTTACATTTAGAATTTCCAATATTAAGCCTCCATTTTTGGTCATTTTATCAAGAAAACACATTCAGGATCGGCCCAACAGCATTTTACGGCCCAACACCATATTCTACCATCACTTTCACACTCCGAAGGCTAGCTTTTGATATCCAGTGCTTTATGCTGGTATGATCGCACCCAATATGGATAGTGTAATTTTTTTACTTATGTAGATGCAAATGGCTCTTCTAGAAGACTCTACCCTTCAAACGCGCATAACATTCAGCTCGATTGGAACTACAGGGGCTACATTATACCTACGCGAAGCACTCTTTGAGACTAACAATCTCGACTACAAAGTTCCCTTATTCGCAATGATTTACATTGAGAAATTCTAAGGTTAAGCCTCTATTTTGGTCATTTTTTCTAGAAAACACGTTCACGCCAGCCCAATGGTGTTTTACGGCCCAAAACCATATTCTACAATCACTTTTACACTCCGAAGGCTAGCATTCAAAATCTTATTCAAGTTATGTGTGGAGTTCAAAAATATATACTGAATAAAATTTATTAAAAAGGGGCTGCAACATGAGGAGTTCCCATGGGGTCATCCATCCTAGTACTACTATCGTCCAAGCACGCTTTAATTTTTGAGTTCTGATGGGATCTGGTACTTTAGTGCTGCTATGATCACAGCCAACATTGATAGTGCAATTATTTCCCTTATGCAGATGTAAATGGCTCTTCTAGAAGACTCCACCCTTTAAATGCGCATAACATTCGGCTCGATTGGAACTACGGGGACTACAATATTCCCACGTGAAGTACTCTTTAAGACCGATGATCCAGGATATTGGGTTCCCCAATTGGGAGTGATTTACATTGAGAAGTTCTAACATTAAGCCTCCATTTTAGTCATTTTTTCAAGAAAACACATTCGGGATCGGCCCAATGGCTTTTTACAGCCCAACGCCATATTTTACCATCACTTTCACACTCCAAAGGCTAGTTGTTCAAATCTGGTGCTTTAGTGCTGGTATGATCGTACCTAATATGCATGGTGCAATTATTTCTCTTATGTAGATGCAAATGGCTCTTTTATCAGACTCCACCCTATAAACACGGATAACATTCGGCTCGGTTGGAGCTACGGGGGTTACATTATACCCACGCTAAACGCTCATTGTGAGTGATTTACATTGAGAAATTCTAATGTTAAGCCTCTATTTTGGTTGTTTTTCAAGAAAACACGTTCAGGCCCGGCCAAACGGAGTTTTATGGCCCAACGCCATATGCTACCATCACTTTCGCACTTCAAAGGCTAGATTTGAAATCTTATTCCAATTGTGTGTGGAGTTAAAAAATACTTTGGGGGCTACAATATACCCACATGAAGCACTCTTTGAGATCGATGTTCTGGGCTATCGAGTTCGCCAATTGGGAATAATTTACGTAAAGAAATTCCAATGTAAAGGTCCGGTCCAACGGTGTTTTACGGCCCCACGCCATATTCTACCATCACTTTTGCACTCTGAAGGCTATCTTTTGAAATCCGGTGGTTTGATGTTGGTATGATTGTACCCAATATGGATAGTGCAATTATTTCGCTTATACAGATGCAATTGGCTCTTCTAGAAGACTCCACCCTTCAAACGCACACAACATATGCCTTGGATGGAAGTACAGGGGCTACAATATACCCACGCGAAGGAATCTTTGAGACTGACAATCAAGCCTATTGGGTTCCCAAATTAGGAGTGATTTACCTTGAGAAATTCCAATGTTATGCCTCCATTCTCGTTGTTTTTTCAAGAAAACATGTTCAGGCCCGGTCCAACATCATTTTACGGCCCAACGCCATATTCTACCATCACTTTCGCACTCTAAAATCTAGCTTTTGAAATCTTATTCCAATTATGCATGGTGTTAATAAAATATATAGTGAACAAGAATTGTTAAAATGGGGGTGCAACACGAGAACTTCTCAGGTGGTCACCCATCATAGTACTACTCTCGTTCAAGCACGATTAACTTCGGAGTTCTAATAGGATTCGGTGCATTAGTATTGGTATGATCACACCCAGCATAGATTCTGTGATTATTTCTCTTATACAGATGCAAATGGCTCTTTTAGAAGACTCCACCCTTCAAACACGAATAATATTCGGCTCGGTTAGAACTACGGGGGCTACAATATACCCACGCAAAGCACTCTTTGAGATTGATGATTTGGGTTATCGGGTTCCCCAATACGGAATGACTTACATTGAGAAATTCCAATGTTAAGTCTCCATTTTGGTTATTTTTTCAAGAAAAAATGTTCAGGCCCGGCCAACGGCGTTTTACAGCCAAATGCCATATTCTACCATCACTTTCACACTCTAAAGGGTACCTTTTGAAATCTGGTGCTTTAATGCTGGTATGATTGCACCCAACATAGATAGTACAATTATTTCTCTTATGCAGATGCAAATGGCTCTTTTAGAAGACTCTACCCTTTAAACGCGCAGAACATTCGGCTCTGTTGGAACTACGGGGGCTACATTATACCCACACAAAGTACTCTTTGAGATCGATGATCTAGGCTACCTGATTCCCCAATTAGGAGTGATTTATATTGACAAATTCTAATATTAAGCCTCCATTTTGGTCATTTTTTCAAGAAAACACGTTTGGCCCCGGTCCAATGGTGTTTTATGACCCAAAGTTATATTCAACCATCACTTTCGCACTCCAAAGGCTAGCTTTTGAAATCTTATTTGAATTTTTCAAAGAGTTAAAAAAATATATAGTGAATAAAATTTGTTAAAAAGGGGTTGCAACACGAGGACTTCCTAGGGGTGTCACCCATCATAGTACTGCTCTCGTCCAAGAACACATAAACTTGGAGTTCTAATGGGATCCAGTACTTTAGTGCTGGTATGATCACACCCTACATGGATAGTGCAATTATTTCTCTTATGCAGTTGCAAATGGCTCTTCTAGAAGACTCCACCCTCAAACGCACATAACATTCAGCTCGATTGGAACTACGGGGGCTACATTATACCTACGGGAAGCACTCTATGAGACTAATGATTTAGCAATGAGGTTCCCCAATTAGGAGTGATTTACGTTCAGAAATTTCAATGGTAAGCCTCTATTTTGGTCATTTTTTTAAGAAAACATGTTTGGGCCCCGCCCAACGGCATTTTATGGCCAAACATCATATTATACCATCACATTCGCACTCTGAAAGCTAGTATTTGAAATCTTATTCCAATTGTGTGTGGTGTCAAAAAAATATATAGTGAATAAAATTTGATCAAAAGGGGGTACAACACGAGGGCTTCCCAAGGGGTCACCCATCCTAGTACTACTCTCGTCCAAGCACGCTTAAATTCGAAGTTCTTATGGTCCGTTGCTTTAGTGCTGGTATAATCACACCCAACATGGTTAGTGCACTTCTTTCTCTTAGGTGGATGTAAATGGCCCTTCTAGAAGACTCCACCCTTCAAATGCACATAACAGTTGGCTCGGTTGGAACTTTGGGGGCTACAATATACCCACGCGAAGCACTCTTTGAGACCCATGATTTGGGTTATTTCATTTGATAATTGGGAGTGATTTACATTGAGAAATTCAAATCTTAAGTCTCCATTTTAGTAATATTTTCAAGAAAAGACGTTCGGGCCCGGCCCCAAGGCGTTTTACAGCCCAACGCCATATTCTACCATCACATTCGCACTCTGAAGGATAGCTTTTGAAATCCGGTGCATTAGTGCTGGTATGATCGCACCCAACATGGATAGTGGAATTATTTCTGTTATGCAGATGCAAATGGCTCTTTTAGAAGACTCCACCCTTCAAATGCGTAAAACCTTCGGCTAGGTTGGAACTACGGGGGGCTATAATTTTCCCACGTGAAGCACTCTTTGAGACAGATAATTTGGGCTATTTGGGTTCACTAATTGGGAGTGATTTACATTGAGGAATTCTAATGTTAAGCCTCTATTTTTGTTGTTTTTCCAAGAAAACACGTTCGAGCCCGGCCCAATGCCAGTATAAGGCATAACGCCATATTCAACCATTATTTTTGAACTCTGAAGGCTAGGTTTTGAAATCTTATTCCAATTGTGTATGGATTTAAAAAAATATATATTGTGAATAAAATTTGATAAAAAAGGGGTGCAACACGATAACTTCCTAGGGGGTCACCCATCCTAGTGCTACTCTCGCCTAAGCACGCTTAAATTCATAGTTTTGATGGGATCTGGTGCTTTTGTGCTGGTATAATCGCACCAACATGGATAGTGTGCAATTATTTCTCTTATGCAGATGCAAAAGGCTCTTCTAAAAGACTCCACCCTTCACACATGCATAACATTTGGCTCGGTTAGAATTACGGAGGCTATAATATACCCACGCGAAGCACTCTTTGAGACCGATGATCTAGGCTAGTGGGTTCCCGATTAGGAGTGATTTACATTGAGAAATTCTAATGTTAAGCCTGCATTTTGGTTGTTTTTTCATGAAAACCGTTCGGGCCTGGCCCAACAGCATTTTCTGGCCGAATGATATTATACGGCCCAATGCCATATTCTACCATCACTTTCGTACTCTGAATGCTAGCTTTTGAAATCTTATTCCAATTGTACGTGGAGTTAATAAAAATATATAGTGAATAAAAATTGTTAAAGAGGAGGGGCAACACGAGGACTTCCCAAGGGGTCACCCATGCTTGTAATACTCTCGCCCAACCACGCCTAAATTCGAAGTTCTTATGGGATCTTGTGCTTTAGTCCTGGTATAATCACACCAACATGGATAGTGCAATTATTTCTCTTATGCAGATGCAAATGGCTCTTCTATAATACTCCACCCTTCAAACACGCACAACATTCGGTTTGATTAGAACTACATGGACTATAATATAGCCACGCAAAGCACTCTTTGAGACCGATGATATGGGCTAATGGGTTCCCGATTGAGAGTGATTTACATTGAGAAATTACAATGTTAAGCCTCCATTTAGGTTGTTTTTTCAAGAAAACACATTCGGGCCCGGCCCAATGCCATATTTTACCATCACTTCTGCACTCCGAAGGCTAGCTTCTGAAATCTTATTCTAATTGTGTGTGGAGTGAAAAAAATATAGTGAATAAAAATTGTTACAAATGGGGGTACAACACGAGGACTTCCCAAGGGGTCACCCATCCGAGTACTACTCTCGCCCAAGCACACTTTAATTTGTACTTTAGTGTTTGTATGATTGCACCCAACATGGATAGTGCAATTATTTCTCTTATGCAGATGCAAATGGCTCTTCTAGAAGACTCCACCCTTCAAACGCGCACAACATTCGACTCGGTAGGAACTATGGGGGCTACAATATACCAACGCGAAGCACTCTATGAGACCAAGGATTTGGGCTATTGGGGTCCCCAATTGCGAGTCATTTACATTAAGAAATTCTGATGTTAAGCCTCCATTTTGGTCATTTTTTTAAGAAAACATGTTCGGGCCCGGCCCAATGGTGTTTTACAGCCCAACGCCATATTCTACCATCACATTCGCACTGTGAAGGCTAGCTTTTGAAATTCGGTGCTTTAGTGCTAGTATGATTGCACCCATCGTGGATAGTGCAATTATTTCTCTTATTCAGATGCAAATGACTCAAACGCACAAAACATTCATCTCAATTGGAACTACGGGGGCTACAATATACCCACATGAAGCATCTTTGAGAACAACGATATGGGCTAATGGGTTCCCCGATTGGCAGTGATTTACATTGAGAAATTCCAATGTTAAGCCTCCATTTTTGTTGTTTATTCAAGAAAACACGTTCGAGCCCAACCCAACGGCATTTTGCGGCCCAACGCCATATTCAACCATCATTTTTACACTCTGAAGGCTAACTTTTGAAATCTTATTCCAACTTTGCACGGAGTTAATAAAATATATAGTGAATAAAAATTGTTAAAATGGGGGTGCAACACAAAGACTTCCTTAGGGGTCACCCATCCTAGTACTACCCTTGCCCAAGCATGATTAACTTCGGAGTTCTGATGGAATTTGGTGTATTAGTGCTGATATGATCGCACCAAACATGGATTGTGTGATTATTTCTCTTATACATATGCAAGTGGCTCTTCTAGAAGACTCCACATTTCAAACGGGCATAACATTCGCCTCGGTTGGAACTAAGGGGGCTACAATAAACCCACGCGAAGCACTCTTTTATACCGATGTGCTGGGCTATCGTGTTCTCTAATTGGGAGTGATTTCAATGTTAAGCCTCTATTTTGGTTATTTTTTCACGAAAACACGTTCAGGCCTGGCCCAACAGCATTTTACGGCCCAACGCCATATTCTTCCCTCACTTTTGCACTCGAAGGCTAGATTTTGAAATCCGATGCTTTAGTGCTGGTATGATTGCACCCAACATGGATAGTGTAATTATTTCTCGTATTCAGATACAGATGACTCTTCTTGAAGACTCCACCCTTCAAACACGCATAACATTCGACTCGGTTGGAACTACGGGGCTACAATAAACTCATGCAAAGCACTCTTTATGACTGATAATTTGGACTAATGGGTTCCCCGTTTGGGAGTGATTTACATTGAGAAATTCTAATGTTAAGCCTCCATTTTTGTTGTTTTTTCAAGAAAACAAGTTCTACCATCACTTTCACACTCTGAAGGCTAGCACTTGAAATCTTATTCCAATTGTGCATGTAATTAATAAAATATATAGTGAATAAAAATTATTAAACTAGGGGTGCAACACGAGGACTTCCCGGGGGTTACCCATCCTAGTACTATTGTTGCACAAGAACGCTTAACTTCGGTGTTCTGTTGGGATTCGGTGCATTAGTGTTGGTATGATTGCACCAAACATGGATTGTGCGAATATTTCTCTTATACAGATACAAATGCCTCTTCTAGAAGACCTCACCCTTGAAACGTGCATAACATTTGGCTCGGTTAGAACTACGGGGGCTATAATATACCCATGCGAAGCACTCTTTAAGACCAATGATCTGGAATATTGAGTTCCCCAATTGGGAGTGATTTAGATTGATAAATTCCAATGTTAAGCGTCTGTTTTGGTCATTGTTTCAACAAAACACATTCGGGCCTGGCCCGAACGATGTTTTACGGCCCAACGCCATATTCTACCCTCACTTTCGCACTCCAAAGACTATCTTTTGAAATCAAATGCTTTTGTTTTGGTATGATTGCACCCAACATGGATAGTGTAATTATTTCTCTTATGCAGATGCAAATGGCTCTTCTAGAAGACTCCACCCTTCAAATGCGCTTAACATTCAGCTCGGTGGAACTATAGGAGCCACATTATACCCAAACGAAGCAATCTTTGTGACAATCAATCTTGGCTACCAGGTTCCCCAATTGGGAGTGATTTACATTGAGAAATGCCAGTGTTAAGCCTCAGTTTTGGTTGTTTTTTCAAGAAAACACGTTTGGGCCTGGCCGAATGGCATTTTACGGGCCAACGCCATATACTACCATCACCTTCGCACTCTAAAGGATAACTTTTAAAATCTTATTCCAATTGTACATGGAGTTACAAAAATATATAGTGAAGAAAATTTGTTAAAAAGGGGGTGCAACACGAGGACATACTGAGGGATCACCCATCCTAATACTACTCTCTCCCAGACATGCTTAAATTTGGAGTTCTTATGTGATCCTATGCTTTAGTGCTGATATGATCACACCCAAAATGGATAATCCAATTATTTCTCTTATGCTGATGCAAATGGCTCTTCTAGAGGACTTCACCCTTCAAAAGCGCATAACATTTGGCTTGGTTGGAACTACGGGGGCTACAATATACCCACGCGTAGCACTCTTTTAGATTGATGAGCTGGGCTATTAGATTCCCCAATTGGGAGTCATTTACATTGAGAAATTCCAATTTTAAGCCTCTATTTTGGTCATTTTTTCAAGAAAACACGTTTGGGCCAAGCCCAACTGCCTTTTACGGCCCAACACTATATTCTACAATCACTTTCGAACTCTGAAGGCTAGCTTTTGATATTTGGTGCTTTAGTACTGGTATGATTGCTCCCAACATGGATAGTTCAATTATTTCTCTTATGCAGATGCAAATGGCTCTTTTATTAATTATAATATATATTATAAAAATTATATATGTAGTATATAATATAATATATTATAATATATATTATATAATATATAAGTATATTATATAAAATATAATATAGTATATAATATTATGTATATTTATAATATATTATTTATTAATTTATATATACTATATATAATATTTATAATATATAATTTATATTAACATATTATATATATTAATTATAATAGAATAGCTATTATAATATTATTATTAGAATACTAATAAATTATTGTATATGTAATCATATACTATAATTAATTATATTATATAATATACTATACATATTATAATATATTATAACCTATTAGTATTATATATATATATACATACTATAATAAATATACGATTATGCATATTAATATAAATATAGTTATAAGATGTAATATATAATATTACACATACTAATAAATAATTAATATAATCATATAATTATATATGTATATATGTAATTATGTATTTAGTATAATATAAATTACATGTAAATATATATACTATAATATATATATATATATATATATTATATTATAATTAATATAATGTATTATATATTAATAGTTATATGGTATATTATAATAGTAATATGTAAATAAATTATATTATTGTATATTAATAGTATTAATTAATATATATGTATAATTTATAATAAATATATAATGATTTATGATAATATTATTAATTAAATTATAATATATTATTAATATGTGTTATAATTATACTATATTAATATGTATAATATATAATATATTGATATATATTTAATATATATATACTATTAATATATATTGTATATATAATATGTTATATTAATATATATGGTATTATGATTTTTAAATATAATATAATTAATATAATTATTTATATATTATATATAATGTATATTAACATATTATAAATTAATAACTATTAATATATATTATTAATATGATATATTAATATATAACACTAATTTATTAATATTGTATATATTATAGTATCCTTAATAGCATAATAATATAACATATATAATATGTATGTATATAAATATTATATAACATATATAATATTATACTAATTATATAATATATATATATATACTAATCAAAATATTATACATAATATACATATAATTAATGTTATATAGTTAATAATTATTATTATGTCATATATATTAATATAATATATAATATTAAAATACATATGTTAATGTATAATATTAATATATCATAAATATATGTATATATAAGTTATGTATAATTAATATATATATCATAAATTTATGTATATATAAGTTATGTATAATTACTATATGTATTATTAATATATATTTAGAGTATAAAATACATTAAATATATGTATTATATAATTATATATTTATTATAATTATATATAATATATATTATATTATACTTTAATATAATATACATAATTATATACATCCAATATATAACATTATAATAATAATATACATACATACATTAATATGTATATTATAAAATATGTATATATAATATAACACTGTTATAAAAATATATTATAGGTAACCATAATTATAATTTAATATATACTATAATTATATTAATTATGTATATATATTATAATAATAGTGTTATAATATATTAATATAATTATGATAATATAATATACTTATATTACATATCTATTATTAAGCATATAATATAAAATAGTAATATATATAACATAATTGTAATATATAATATATTATACTTTATAGTTATATTATAATATGTATATAATATATAGTAATAATAAATACAATTATTATTATACATTAATATTATTTTATATAATATATTATATTTATATATATAATATATTTATAATATACTATATATATAATTATATTATATTATATTTATATAGCTATATGTAGTATATGTATGTATATTATTAATAATATGATATTAGTATATAATAATTATATAAATATATATACTATTAATATATATAATATTATATAATTAATATATGTTATAACTATATATATTTCATATATATTAATATAATATATAATATTATAATACATATGTTAATGTATAATATATATAAGTTATGTAAAATTAATATATGTATTATTAATATATATTTAGAGTATAAAATACATTAAATATATGTATTATATAATTATATATAATATATATTATATTATACTTTAATAAAATATACATAATTATATACATACAATATATAACATTATAATAATAATATACATATATACATTAACATGTATATTATAAAATATGTATATATAATATAACACTGTTATAAAAATATATTATAGGTAACCATAATTATAATTTAATATATACTATATTATATTAATTATGTATATAT
This sequence comes from Caryopteris x clandonensis, assembly GCA_028749325.2. Taxonomy (NCBI): domain Eukaryota; kingdom Viridiplantae; phylum Streptophyta; class Magnoliopsida; order Lamiales; family Lamiaceae; genus Caryopteris; species Caryopteris x clandonensis. Next base: position 1,242,139 of record JAPYKT020000021.1, read on the forward strand.
ATATATTATAATAATAGTGTTATAATATATTAATATAATTATGATAATATAATATAATTATATACATCTATTATTAAGTATATAATATAAATTAATATTATATATAACTTAATTGTAATATATAATATATTATATTTTATAGTTATATTATAATATGTATATAATAATATTATATACAATTATTATTATACATTAATATTTTATTATATAATATATTATATTTATATATATAATATATTATATTATATTTATATAGCTATATATAGTATATGTATGTATATTATTAATTTTATGATATTAGTAAATAAAAATTACATAAATATATATATACTATTAATATATATATATAATATTATATAATTAATATATGTTATAACTATATATAACTATTATAATATATATTATATAATAGTATATAACACATATATATACATATTAATATATATATATACAGATATTATATATAATTAAATAATATATAATATATATATGTATAATATATTATAATATTATTATATTTATAATTAAAAATATATATTATATACATATAATTATGTATGAATAATATATATGTATACATATTATAATATAATTAATATATGTATAATATTATGCATGTATTAATACATATATTATTATATGTTATAATAATATATATTATTTAATTATATAATATAATTAATAATAATATGATATATAATTAATATTAATATTTTATAATATAATTAATATAATAATTATTATATACATACAATATATAACATATATAATACATACTATATATTAATGTTATGTATAATAATTATAATTTTAGATGTAATAATTAATTAATATTAATAATATATATACATAGTTATACATACATATAATAATTAATATTATATTAATGATTAATATATATTAGTATTATACATATATATAAATAATTATAATTATACTATAAATAAATACATATTATTATATATTTTGATATTATATATATTATTATATACATAAATATATTAATATATATTATTATATTACTATTATAATACATTATAAAATATATATATCAATAATAGGATATGTATAATAATAATATATTATAATATATTTTGATTAAATACATTAATATATATTAAATATGTATATATTATAATATATATATACACAGTTAATATATTTATAATATACTAATATATTAATTATAAATATATATTATGTATACATATTTATATAATATAATATATTAATTATAATATTATAATTAATATATTATCGTATACTAGAATACAATAGTATAATATTATTATATACTAATTTATATAATATATTATATTATAACTATTATAATTATTATACTGACTAATTATAGATGTATACTAATTACAATATATAGTATGTACTACTATAATATATATGAATTATTATAATATATATTTATTATATTATATAATGTATACATATTATAATTGTTATAATATTAAATATGTATATTATATACTATAATATGTATATTATTAATATTAATATATAATGTATATTTATTATTAATACATATCATATACTTATATTAGCATATATTAATATACATATATTATAGTACATATTTAATAATATAATATATGTGTACATATGTATTAATTTATATAATATATGTATATAATATAATATAAATAATTATATATAATATATAATTATTTATATATTAATAATAGTATTACATAAATACAATTATAATATATAATAATATAATATATTATACATATTAATAATATTAATATACATATATATAATATATATATAAATATTATTATATTATTATACTTATTATTAATATACATATTAATAATATAATATTATTATATATATTGTGTATATTACATACTATATAATTTATATAATATTATAAATAAATATATTATATTATATTATAAATAATATTATATTATATATTGTATTATATATTATTTGTGGTATTAATAGTATATGTTATATATGACATTCATTTAATTGAGTTATCAATATAGGATACACTCATCTTCTTCCAAGATACTGAAAACAACTCTACCCTCTAGTGGATCTGTAATATATTAATATATAATTTATACTATAATATATTATCATATATTAATTATATAATTATGTATATATGTATTATTGGTATTATAAATTATAATTAGTATATATATAGATACATAATAATTTATATACATTATGTTAATTATAATATTATAATAATATGTAATAGCTATTATAATATATTAATTATATAACATATATTTATATTAATAGCTATATGCATTATATTATAATAATTAATATCTATAATATTAATTATAACATATTAATAGATATTTACCTTATATAAAAATATATTATAACATATAATTATAATGTATTATATATTATATGTATAGTTATTATAAACATATTACATAACTATAATAATATTATAGTTATGCATACTATGATTACAATATATTCATATATATTATAATATATACTATAAATATAATATTATAATAGTATTAATATATAATTATTATAGTTAATATATATTAATTATATATAATTATTAACATATAGCTATAATATATAAAATTATATTATAATTAAAAAATATCATTCTTATAATACTATACAATAATATATTATTCACACACTAATATATGTATTATATATATTATATGATACAATATATATACATATAATACATAATTATATAATATAGCATTAATTATATATGTATACTATACTATAATACATATATTAATTATACTATAACAATCATATATACATACTATTAATTATTAATAACATCGTATATTTATATACATTAATAATATTATATTTTATAAATATGTTATTATTATTATATTGTTATTATAATTATAATATACATATTATTATAATTATTAATATATATATATTAGTCCTTATAACGTATACAGAAAATATGTATTATTAGATAATTAATATTACACACTGTAGATATTATTTTAAACATAAAACCTGGCTTTAATATCATATATGCATAATATTATATAACATTAATAATATGTATACATTATGATTATATATACTATGAATATAATATTATAATAGTATTAATATATAATTATTATAGTTAATATATATTAATTATATATAATTATTAACATATAGCTATAATATATAAAATTATATTATAATTAAAAAATATTATTCTTATAATACTATACAATAATATGTTATTAACACACTAATATATGTATTGTATATATTATATGATACAATATATATACATATAATACATAATTATATAATATAGCATTAATTATATATGTATACTATACTATAATACATATATTAAGTATACTATAACATACATATATACATACTATTAATTTATTAATAACATCGTATAATTATATACATTAATAATATTATATTTTATAAATATGTTATTATTATTATATTATTATTATAATTATAATATACATATTATTATAATTATTAATACATATATATTAGTCCATATAACGTATACAATTTAAGTGTAAGTTTTAATTTTAATTTCTGTTTATTTTTATTTTTACTTTGATTTATCAGCCGCCTAATATGGCTGGCTAATTCTCTGTGTTAGATCATAGCATGACTATTCATGTTTCTACTAACATGGTTCCAAACCTTTTGAGGTTTTGGAAACATGATTTAAAATCAAATAATTAGAACCAGTTATAAGTTTAGAGAGGTTTGAATCAGGTTTGAGTTAACCTACGGTCGTATAAGCCTACTTCGTGCCCTTGTTGCCAAAAAGCCGAGTGAAGGCGCAGGCGTTTGTGGGGTTTTTCTTGTAAGCTTATACAACTAAGGGGGTCCTCAGTAAAAGCCCTGAATTCAGTAAAAGAAATTTTGTCCCTCACTAAATCTGTAATCGCGTTTTAGTCTGTTTGATTTTGGAGTCATCCATCCTAGGTCTTGAATGGTATCAGTATATATTAAAATAATATATTATATTCATATTATAATATATATATGTATTACATAATAGTATAATATATAATAATTAATATATATATATATATAATAGTTATACATATATTATTAATTATATATTATGACATACATAATTAATAATGTATAAGATATATAATATATTGATAATATATAATATGTGATATGTATTATTTTATACATAATATATATTATATATTAATCTATATACATTTATATATATTTATTAATATCTTATTATGTATATATAATAATTTTGGTATAAATATATTATATATAATATATTAATATATTAATTATTAATATAATATTATTAATAATTATATATATTGATTACCTATTAATAAATATTATATATAATATATTATAGATATATATAATTATATTATATATATAATATACATAATTATACAATTATATGTGACTAATAATTATAATATATGTATTATATAAGTATATTATAATAATTATTTAAATATATATGTATTATATTTATATAATACAATTATAATTATTAATATTATACATATTTATTAATATTACACATATTATATATATATATATATATGTGTGTATATATATTAAAATATTACTAATTATATATATATATATATTAATAAGTAATATATAATTATTATATATATTATGATATGAATTTAATATATTATTATAATATATACCTATTATAATATATTATTAATATATGATATTATATATAATCATAATGTATACATATTATTAATGTTATATAATATTATACATAAATGTTATTAACGCCACGTTTTATGTTTAAAATAATGTAATACCCATATTATAAGGGTAGTTGTGTACTTTCCTAGATACGACATCTCATCTAGTGACACAACTACCCTTATAACATGGGTATTACATTATTTTAAACATAAAACGTGCCTTTAAGTACACCTCACTAGATGAGATGTCTTGCCTAGGAAAATACAAGACTACCCTTATTATATGGGTATTTATTACAAGGTTTAAATTTATGATTGAACTTGTCTTGGGTCGAACTCGGGTTCATATTCGAACTCTTGATCATGACTAGTTCCAGGTTGGTTTGATCCGAATTCTTCAGTGATATGGTTGATTATGAACGAGGTATAAGTGAGTCCTTCAGTATCTTCATGTGGATGGATTTTATTGGCAAAACATAGATGGACATAAAGTTCTCGGCGCTCTTCCTTATTATCTTGGATTGGACATATTAATTATCTAAATATGCAATATATTAATTTATTATAAGATACTATTATAATATTCATATTATAATACTATATATAATATTTATTATTAATATATTATATTATATATTATAGTATATTTTATAATTAATATACATAATGATAATATATTACATCATACATTATTTAATTAATTATTAATTCATATTATGACTATCATATAATACTACATATATATTAATTATAATATATTATACGTATTAATATTATATGTATATATATGTATATTAATATATTATAATATATTATTTATCATATATAATTACATATATTATAAATATATATATATAATATATATAATATAATATATTATTATATAATAATATATTATATTATATTAACAATATATTATATACTATATATATATTAATAATATGTATAATTATATGAATAAATAAATAATATTAGTATCATATATAATATAATTAATTGTACATATTATAGCATATTATAACATATAGAGTATTATATGTATGATATAAATATAACATATATTAATATATTCTACACTATATAATGTATATATATATTAAAATAGTTATTATAAGATCCCTGATAATAAATACAACGACCCTTCTAATCCACCTCCACCAAAAATATCAATTCCACAAGAGGGTTATTCATGCAGACATGAAGAGAGACCATTACCTCCAAATTCCCAAGCTCCTCAACCATGTTTCATGTTCAAAAGTCGTGAAGAAGATTTTCCTCCTCTAGAGAAACGTGAGGATCAAACTTCTAAAGTCACCTCAAGGCCTTATATTCAGAGTATTGTAGTAGAAGCAAGTGACTATTTAAAGCCTCTGAGTTAATGAGAGAAGTCCTCAATTAGCAGACCAAAAATGCTCGGGCATAAAATCAATCACTACAAAGTATTGATTTCAAGGTAACTCAAGTTCTCGACAAGGTTCAAAATTCATATAATCAAATGAGTTACTTGTAGACCCAGCTTCTGAGAGTGGAACAGAAGCTTACTAGGAAGATAACCCTGTTGGATAAAGAACTCAGAAGCCTTATTGTAAATTGGCAGTATAGCTTAGAATTCACATCAAAAGAAGTGAAGATTAGGCAACTAAAAAAGAAGCTTGCAAGGATCGAAGAACATAAGGCAGAAAGAAGCTCAACCTTTATGCCCCCTGATAGAGTCTCCACTTTTATGGCTTCACCAACCTTATATCAATCTTCAAATGAGTCAAAGACAGAGTCCCAGCTATATGCCGAACATTTTAGGATGATCTCCAGTATACCCTTACCACCTTCAAGACAGAAAGAAGCAGAAGGTGATCAATCAAAGGTTGAAGGTAAAAAAACCCATTAATACTTTAATGGCCCATCTTATGTTCTCTAGTCTCCCAGGAGAAACAAATGGTCTAGAAGAAAGTCAAACCTATACATCAGAATCAACTGAAACTTTTCCAGCATCAAGTGGAATAGAGAAAGACATAGCTGATGTTTCAGCAATCCTTATGGTTGATGCAGGAGAAAGTCAACCCTTCACTGAACCTATGTTTGATGACTCCGATCAAGAGACTTTTGACAGACCATATGTGACATATCCTTCTGAAAAGCAAGGCACTAAACCCTCATTGGTCCTCGGTTTTCATTTGTTAATGTACATATTCAAAAGCGAAGAGAAAAAATGCATATACTATCAGCCTAGATAGATAATCAACTAAATAGAGAAGGAGTTGATTTAAGAATAGGTCTCAAGGAATTCACATCAAGGTTTCTTAGTGGCCTAAGAGAATGGTTCTTGAGCCTTGGAGTATACCAGCAATTACAATTGATCGATGCACCAACGCCAGCTTACGTACTTGGTGAGATACATAGAGATTTTATCGGTGAGATTTCTTATACACCAAGAATGTGTCTCAATAATACTTCTCTATGAGGTGCTGTTCGCTATTGAAAAAGGATCTGGACAGGCATTTCAAACAAATGTCTGAAAGATTCTACATCTTGAATAATTATAATGATCCCAATCTGAAGAATGTCTACATCGTCTCTTTACAACAAGAGCTACAACCAGAAATGGCGCGGATGTTTCAAGGCATGAAGAAAGGTCCAAATCAACATAGGATAAATCCATCAAACATGCTTGGCTGCTCTGAAGAAACTCTGTCAGCAACAAAATCTCTTTAAAGAAATGATGGAGAGACGGAAAATTCCTAAAAAGGTATGTGATAAATCCTATCTTGAAATAAAATATCATGAGAAAGCATGCTATTGTTCCAAAAAAGATAAAGAACAAGATAAGCAAAAGAAAAACCAAACATATAGGTTTTTCGAATGAAGCCATTCAGAAAGAAGTCCACTAACATATGTTATCTATGTAGATAAAAAAGGCATTTTGCAAAAACCCACCATACGAAGAAAGGAAAAGTGGCTAAGCTAGTATCACAGACCTTTCACTATAATGAAGCAGACATAGAATATCTTTATTCAAAACAAGATGACCAGGATTCTGATACACCCGTCGTCCTTCATGAGACATTTGATGAAGAAGATTTAGAAGAGAATGTCCCCATTCTTATGATGAACCAACATTATAATACAAGAAGGGATGCCATCACCTCATCTTGAAGTTAAGGTGGTTCAGTCAAAATATGACAGGCCTATCAAAGTGATCGGAGTCCTTGATACAGGAGTACGAAAAACTATGATGAACCAAGACATCCTTCCAGACGAAGCTTGGGAATCTCATCATGAATATTTCTTTGCTGCAGATGGCTAACCCTTTCATATTTCCTTGATATATAAACAACCAGTCAAAATTTAAATTCTTCAAGACTATGTTGTTTGGATGAAAGTCATCGAAAGAAAACTTACGAACTTGATTTATTAATGAGCTTTGATGTCTTCTTCAAAGCTCAGAAGCTACAAATATTTTCCTATATAGTCAAATATAAGAGGACATTTCTATCATTCACACCAACACAAAAGCTGTTCACAGTAAAGGAGATACCAAAACCTGATCCACTTATCAAAAGATTGAAAATATGTTATGCCGAGTCACATGCAGACTTCACCAATCCTCATCCGCTTTGGAAGAACTCAAAATTCTATGTTCAACTTTCTTTTAAGAAGAAGGAGGATATTAACGCCACTAAAACCATGCATCCTTGCATGACACCAGAAGAGCTTAATTTGGCCTGACAAGAATGGAGCGAGCTATTATCCTTGGGCCTAATTGTACACCAACTCAAATTGGGCTTTCCCAACTTTTTATGTCAATAAGAGAGCAGAACAAGTTCGAGGAAAGAAGAGGTTAGTCATTGATTACAAACCTCTCAACTATTACTTGTTTGGCATACAGCTAGGACTCTGTCTTTGACTCATTTGGAGATTGACATAAGGTTGGTGAAGTTATAAAAGTGGAGACTCTATCAGGGGGCATAAAGGTTAAGCTTCTTTCTGCTTTATCTTCTTCGATCCTTGCAAGCTCCTTTTTGAATTACTTAGTCTCCGCTTTTTTTTATGTGAACTCTAAGCCATACTACCGATTTTGCATTAAGGATTCTGAGTTCTCTATCCAACTGGTTTATCTTCCCAGTAAGCTTATGTTCCACTCTCAGAAGTTGGGTCTGCAAGTAACTTATTTGATTATATAAATTTTGAACCTTGTCGAGAACTTGAGTTACCTTGGAATCAATACTTTGTAGTGATTGATTTTGTTCTTGAGCATTTGTGGTCTGCCAATTGAGGACTTCCTCCTTGACTCAGAGGCTTTAAATGGCCACTTGTTTCTACTACAATAATCTGAATATAAGGCCTTGATGCTCTTGGTAAGGCTACCATATTTTTTGTATACATTATAAGGACTAATCGGAGAGGGGAACTGTTAGTTATATGATAGCATCTAAAGGAATAGTTGAGTATTCTACAAGGTTTTCTATTCTACAAGTACAGTGTTTAGGCAATGAAAGAGATGAAGACTGTGATAAAATTTGTGAAGAAATAACACCTGGGTTTTCCATGATTATGGAAGGGCCTTCTCCAATCACCACTCAAGCACAGATCTATACTCAGAATATTCTCCAGCTGATAAGATGAGAACAACCTAGCTCTGATACCAAGCTAGCATGGGAGCCCTACTCATTCACACCCTTAGAGGACCATGGCCACCATGTATTCAAACTGATAATTATACATATTAATATATTAATACATATACTTATAACATATACATATAATGTATACTATTTTAGTATACATATATTATATTAAAAGGTTATGTACATTATTATAATTAGAGTTGCAGCCGCACTCTGTGGCTTCACGTATGAAGATTCACACCCTTAGAGGACCATGGCTACCATCTATTCAAACTGCCTTGAGCAGGTTCACTCTGAACTTCCACTCCTTCTTTGGCACTCTAAGTCTTATCGAGAAAAGCTCAGATCCACCAAGTAAAAACAGTTGAAAGCATGGGTTTTGATCTTTGTGTGAACTATAGGGACCATTACTCTTTTCTAGGTTATAGCATATTTATATGAGAAGGATAATAAGATGGAGAATATGATGAGCCATAGACAGGCTTAAGGGCTTTGGGGAAGACAACTAAGAAGTTAGAAACTCATAAGTATGGAAATGGAGTGTTTAGTTATTTTCGTATGTTTTACAATTGACTCAACTCCCCTATTTATAGTGTTTTGGGAGTGAAGAGTCATGAACCCTTACAAAGATGTATGTCAAAGTGGCAACCTTTATCAAATGACTCCTCACTTTAAGAATGTTGCATGCAAGATACTTATCTCAAAGACACCTCACTAGATGAGATGTTATATCTAGGAAAGTACACAACTACCCTTACAACATGGGTATTACATTATTTTAAACATAAAATGTGCCTTTAAGTACACCTCACTAGATGAGATGTCATGCCTAGGAAAATACAAAACTACCCTTATTATATGGGTATTTATTACAAGGTTTAAATTTATGATTGAACTTGTCTTCGGTCAAACTTGGGTTCATACTCGAACTCTTGATCTTGACTAGTTCAAAGTTGGTTTGATTCGTAGTCTTCAGTGATAGGGTTGACTAAGAAAGAGGTATAACTAAGTCCTTCAGTATCTTCATGTGGATGGCTTTTATTGGCAAAACATACATGGACATATAGTTCTCAGTGCTCTTCCTTATTATCTTGGATCGGACCCTTGATTGTCTTCCATTTATAGTGTAGGGGGACTAGACGAAGTTCTTCATGGATTCTTGTAGAATATGGCCTATGATAGAGGAATATTACATGAGGGTCTTCATTATCTTGATATTCATTTTGGAGCACTTGTATCCATTCTTCCATAGTTGCATACTATAGCAGGAATGACCACCAGAGAGTAGAGTTATTTTCAGTATATTGGAAAAAGATAAGTGTATCCCATACTGAGAACTTAATCGGATGAAAGTATAAGGTAGACAAACACCATAGGTACCATAAACAGTTGAAGGTGAGATCTTTAGATAGATCAACATGTATTATGCCCTAGAATGGTTTATGGAGATGATAGCAGGCTTGTTCCTCTTAGATTCCTTCATCAAAAATATATTTTGATAGATGTCGAAACAAATTTGAAGTTGCATGTTGTCGGATATCTCCACGAGTTTTGAAAGGCTTATCACGAGGAGGAAATGATAAATAAAGATTGATAAGATGGATGGGAGCTTGTCTCCAAAAACCAGTTTTAGAATATATTATCATCTTTCGTTTTCATGTCATAAAGATAACGGGCAGCACCCTGGTAGATGATGAGTTCAAGCTGAAATTGTCAGGACAGATAATCGGGCACAACATTGTCCTTGCCCTTTATGTGTTGGACTTCAAACTGGTATTTTGAAAACCTATCTTTCAGTCTGAGTAGTTGTTTTTCTGGGACTCATTTATTCTTGAGCTCCATAATCGCTAGGAATGATGTATTATCCAATTAGATAATGATGTCATATCCCAACCAGATGGAATTTGAATTTTTGAATTCCATATTTGACAGCTAATATTTCCTTGTAGACAGCGTGATAATGTGATTCATATTCTTTGAATTGGCCGCTGGCATGTCCGCAATAATGAAGTTTCCCACCTTTTTTTTCTAATAAGATAGCTCCCCAATAATAATCACTCGAATTTGTTTGTAAGATCCGTTGGCCATCTCTAGGAATTCTCAATGGTTAGAGCTTTTGACACACTTCTTTAAGATGTTTGACTGCTACAGTTTGGTCGACATCCCAAGGAGGTGAACTTTCCTATAGAAGCTTTGACAATTTACTTGTATAGGCTGAACATTTGGGGATAAAATCTTTAAGATAGTTGACGATTCCAAGGAGCTGTTGAACCTATTTAACAGATAAATTCTCATCCAGGAACTTAAGTAGTTCTTGGGATAGGTGTGATCCTGGTTCATACTCCCCATCCTCAATCTTCATGCCCAGAAAATCAATAGATTTTTTGCTTGATCACACTTTTCTTTTGGGATAACATAATACCATATTTTTGTACCAAGTCTATGAACATGTTGAGAAGTTGTTCATCTTCCTCTATATTTTTGGAATATAAGAGAATATCATCTATGTAGACAAGGGTAATGTTTATTATGGGTTCGAAGATTTTCATCATGGTATTTTGGAAAAAGGATGGTGCAACTTTAAGACCAAATAGTAGTACTATCCTTTGGTATTGAGTTATGGGTAGGTAAAAAGTTGTTTTATACCTTTCATCTGGGAGTAAACCCACTTGCCAGAAACCAGATTTAAGGTCAAATTTGGAAAAGATTTGGGGTTCTGAAAGGTAAGAGAACATGACTTTTATCCTGGGCAAAGAAAATTTATCATCAAGCAAGTAATAGTTGAGAGGTTTGTAATCAATAACTAATCTCTTCTTTCCTTGCAACTTGTTCTGCTCCCTTATTGACATAAAAACTGGGCAAGTCCAATTTAAGTTGATGGCTTCAATTAGGCCCAAGGATAATACCTCGCTGCATTCTTGTCAGGCCAAATTAAGCTCTTTTGGTGTCATCCCAGGATGCATGTCTTTAGTGGCATTAATATCCTCTTTCTTCTTAAAAGGAAGTCGAACATAGAATTATGAGTTCTTCAAAAAGTGGATGAGGATTGGTGAAGTCTGCATGTGACTCGGAATTACATTTTTTCAATCTTTTGATAAGTGGATCAGGTTTTGGTATCTCCTTTACTGTGAACAACTTTTGTGTTGGAGTAAATGGTAGGAATGTCTTCTTATATTTAACTCCATGGGAAAATATTTTTAGCTTCTGAGCTTTGAAAAGATATCAAAGCCCATTAATAAATCATGTTCGTGAAGTTTGCTTCCGATGACTTTGATCCAGATAACACAGTCTGGAAGAATTTGAATTTCGACTGGTTATTTAGATATCAAGGCAGTATGAAAGGTTTGGCCATTTGCAGCAAAGAAATATTCATGATGAGACTCCCAAGCTTCGTCTGGAAGGATGTCTGGGTTCATCATAGTTTTTCGTGCTCCTGTATCATGGACTCCGATCACTTTGATAGGCCTCTCATACTTTGACTAAAGTACCTTGACTTCAAGATGAGGTGATAGCATCCCTTATTGTATGATCATGTTGGTTCTCAGCATTGGAGGTTGGTTTATCATAAAAATAGGGACATTCTCTTCTAAATCTTCTTCATCAAATATCTCATGAAGGACGAAGGCTGTATCAGAATCCCGAACATCTTGTTCTGAATAGAGAGATTATATATTTGATTTATCAACATCTGCTTCATGATAGTGAAAGGTCTGTGATCCTAGCTTAGACGCTTTCCCTTTCTTCGTAGGAAAGGTTTTTGTAAAAATGCCCTTTTTGTCCACATAGATAACATTTGTCAGTGGACTTCTATCTGAATGGCTTCCTTCGGAAAAACTTGTACATTTGGTTTTTCTTTTTCCTTTTGAGCTTTGGGTAATCTTTTTCTTTATCTTTTTTTGAATAATGGCATGCTTTCTCATGACATTTTATTTCCAGGTAGAATTTATCATGCACCTTTTTAGGAATCTTCTGTCTGTCCATTATTTCTTTAAAGAGATTTTGTTTCTCACAAAGTTTCTCTAGAGCAGCCAAGTAGGTTTGATGGATTTGTCCCATGCTGATTTGGAACATGTCTTTCTTCATGGCATGAAACATCCTTGTCATTTCTGGTTGTAGCTCTTGTGGTAAAGAGGCAAGGTAGACATTCTTTAGATTGGGATCATTATAGCCATTCAAAATGTAGAATCTTTCAGACATTCATATGAAATGCCTGTCTAGATCACTTTCCAATAGCGAACAGCACCTCATAGAGAAATATTCTTGAGATATAGCTTTGGTGTATAAAAAGATCTCACCGATAAATTTTCTATGTATCTCACCAAGTACGTCAGCTGGCGTTGGTGCATCAATCAATTGTAATTATTGGTATTATCAAGGCTCAAGAACCATTCTCTTAGGACACCAAGAAACCTTGATGTGAATTCCTTGAGAACTATTCTTAAATAAGCTCCTTCTCTATTTAGCTGATTATATATCCAGGCTGATAGTATATGCATGTTTTCTCTTTGCTTTTGAATAGGTACATCATCAAATGAAAACCAAAGACCAATGCAGGGTTTAATACCTTGCTTTTTAGTAGGATGTGTGACATATGGTCTGTCAGTAGTCTCTTTATCCAAGTCATCAAAAATAGGTTCAGTGAGGGGTTGACTTTCTCCTGCATCAGCCATAAGGATTTCTAGAACATCAGCTATCTCTTCCTCTGTTCCACTTGATGCTGGAAAGGTTTCAGTTGATTCACATGTATAACTTTGACTTTCTTCCAGATCACTTATTTTTCCTATGAGACCAGAGAACATAGGTTGGGCCATTAAAGTATTAATGGGTTTTTTATCTTCAGCCTTTGATTGATCACCTTCTGCTTCTTTCTGTCTTAAAGGTGGTAAGGGTATACTGGAGATCATCCCAAAATGTTTGGCATATAGCTGGGACTCTATCTTTGACTCATTTGGAGATTGATATAAGGTTGGTGAAGTCATAAAAATGGAGACTCTATCAGGGGGCATAAAGGTTGAGCTTTTTTCTGCCTTATCTTCTTTGATCTTGTAAGCTCCTTTTTTAGTTACCTAATCTTCACTTCTTTTGATGTGAACTCTAAGCCATATTGTGAATTTTCAATTAAGCTTATGAGTTCTGTATCTAACTAGGTTATCTTCCCAGTAAGTTTCTATTCCACTCTCAGAAGATGGGTCTGCAAGTAACTCATTTGATTATATGAATTTTGAACCTCATCGAGGACTTCAGTTACCTTGGAATCAATTCTTTTAGTGATTAATTTTGTGCCAGATCATTTGTGGTCTACCAATTGAGGACTACCTCTCCTTGACAGAGAGGCTTTAAATGTCTACTTGCTTCTACTAAAGGACTCTGAATATAAGGCCTTGAGGTTACCTTAGAAGTTTGATCATCGTGTTTCTCTAGAGAAGGAAAATCTTATTTACGGCTTTTAAACATGAAACATGGTTAAGGGGCTTGGGGATGTGGATATAATGGTCTCTTTTCATTCTGCATGAATAACACTCTTGTGGAATTGATATTTTTGGTAGAGGTGAATTAGGAGGGTCGTTGTATTTATTATTAGGGGTCTTACAATGTCTCCTCCTTCTTCTTTTGGGAACTTCCTCTTCATCTTCATCATCGTTATCTTCCTAGGCATTACAAGAGCATTAGGGATCACACATGGATGGGTCAATATCCCAGATAAAATGACCATTAATTCGGTCTGTATATATATGGCTTCTATTTCGGTCGAATAAAGAGATGGGGATATTCTCTTCCCTTTCTTTAAAGATGGAACAGATCATTAGTTGGAACATAGGAGTAGAGTTTTCTTCAGGTTTCGTCTTATATATCTTCTTTACTCGTCCATCCTTAAGTCATTGAAAATTAAACTATGTGGCACGAACGAACCTCATCACCTAGTGGAGAGATTCATAGTTGGTGATCCATTCGGTAGAAACTAATCATTGGAGATCACCTCTGCTGATTTATCTTAGGATTTCGATGATGGTAGGGACTTCTGAATTGGATTCAGCTAGTACCCTTAGAGTGTCCTTTATCCCCTGAGTTTTTAAATCAAGGGCATGATTTTGTAGTCAGTACATAATTTGATGATGCAATGTTCCCATGATGGAGGTCAGAATTTGCTCAGCACCGGTTATTTAGATCTGCACCTTAAATGCATTCGCCAATGATGAATCCTACAAGTATAAAGTTAAATTACGAAACAAGGTTATTACCACACTTACGACATTGAGTGTGGATAGAACCGTTCCCACAACAGCATGCTCATATTTGAGAAATCTAGTGATGAGAAGGGCAATCCTTGTCGTTATGGAAAGCCCTCTTCTACAATGGTATGATAATACCAGCCTCACGGCTCCAAGATAGAGGTGAGTGTATCCTTTGCGCTTCCATGTCTCAATATATTCAGGAGGAATGGACAGTGTGACATATTTTCATGATTTGTGGCTGGAAGTTGACAGTGATCCATCCTGGATGGTTGGACATACTCCTTGGTTAGAGGATTTTGATAGGAGATTAGAGCCTTGATGCTCTTGGTAAGGCTACCATATTTTCTGTATACATTATAAGGGATAACAAGGGGGGAACTATTTGTTCTATGATAGCATCTTTAGGAATAGTTGAGTATTCTACAAGGTTTCTAATCTACTAGTACAGTGTTTACGCAATGAAAGAGATGAAGACTGTGATAAAATTTGTGAAGAAATAACACCTGGTTTTCCATGATTATGGAAGGGCCATCCCCAATCACCGATCAAGTATATATCTACTACTCTAAATATTCTTTGGCCGATAAGATGAGATCAACCTGGCTCAGATACCAAGCTAGCATGGGAGCCCTACTCGTTCGCACCCTTAGAGGACCATGGCCACCATGTATTCAAACTGCCTTAAGCAGGTTGAATCTGAACTTCCATTTCTTCTTCGACACTCTTAGCCTTATCGAGCAAAGTTTTGATCCACCAAGTAAAAGCAATTGAAAGAATGGATTTTGATCTTCATGTGAACTATGGGGACCGTTAGTCTTTTCTAGGTTATAGTATATTTCTGATATACAAGATCCTTATAAGAGGCAAGTATAGAGCATACTTTATACAATAAGGATAATAAGATGGAGAATATGATGAGCCATAGACTGATGGCTTAAGGGCTTTGGAGAAGACAAATAAGAACTTAGAAAAGTATGGAAAATGGAGTTTTTATTTATTTTTGTGTGTTTTATAATTGACTCAACTCCCTTATTTATAGAGTTTCAGGAGTGAAGAGTCATGAACCCTTACAAAGACACGTGTCATAGTGGCAACCTTCATAAAACGTGGCTTTAAGTACACTTCACTAGATGAATGTCATGCCTAGGAAAATACAAGACTACCCTTATTATATGGGTATTTATTACAAGGTTTAAATTTATGATTGAACTTGTCTTGGGTCGAACTCGGGTTCATACTTGAACTCTTGATCTTGACTAGTTCCAGATTAGTTTGATCTGGATTTTTGAGTGATATGGTTGACTACGAACGAGGTATAAATAAGTCCTTCAGTATCTTCATGTGGATGGCTTTTATTGGTAAAATATAGATGGACATAAAGTTTTCAGCGCTCTTCCTTATTATCTTGGATTGGACCCTTGATTGTCTTCCATTTATAGTGTAGGGGGACCAATCGAAGTCCTTCTTGGATTCTTGTAGAATATGGCCTATGACAGAGGAATATGACATGAGGGTCTTCATCATCCTGATATTCATTTTGAAGCACTTGTATCCATTCTTCCACTGTTGCATACCATAGCAAGAATGGCCACCATAGGGTAGAGTCATTTTTAGTATCTTGGAAAAAGCTGAGTATATCCCATACTGAGAACTCAAACGGATGAAAGTATAAGGTGGACAAACACCATAGGTACTATAAAATGTTGAAGGTGAAATCTTTAGAAAGGTCAACATGTATTATGCCCAAGAATGGTTTCTGGATATGATAGTAGGTTTGTTGCTCTTGGATTCCTTCTTCAAAAATATATTTTGATAGATATTAAAATAAATTCGTAGTTGCATGTTGTCGGATATCTCCAAGAGTTTTGAAAGGCTTATCACGAGGAGGAAATGATAAATCAAGATTGATAAGATGGATGGGAGCGTGTCTCCAAAAACCAATTTTGGAAGATATTATCTTCTATAGTTTCCCTGTCATAAAGATAACGGGCAGCACCTTGGTAGATGATATGAGTTGAAGCAGAAATTGTCTGGAGAGATAATCAAGCACAACATTGTTCTTACCCTTTATGTGTTGCACTTCAAACTAGTATTTTGAAAACCAGCCTTTGAGTCTGAGTAGCTGTTTTTCTGGGACTCCTTTTTTCTTAAGCTCCATAATCGCTGGGAAGGATATATTATCTAGTTGGATAATGAAATTGTATCCTACCAGGTGGAATTCAAATTTTTTAATTACATATTTGACAGCTAATATCTCCTTGTAGACAGCGTGATAATGTGCTTCATATTCTTTGAATTGGCCACTAGCATGTCCACAATAATGAAGTTTCCCACCTTCGTTTTTTATTAAGATAGCTCTCCAATAATCATCATTATCATATATTTGTAAGATCCGTTAGCCATCTCCATGAATTCTCAAGCGTGAGAGCTTTTAACACACTTCTTTAAGATGTTTGACTACTGCAGTTTGGTCGATAGTCCAAGAAGGTGGACTTTTCCTTAGAAGCTTTGACAATTTGCTTGTATAGGTTGAATATTTGGGAATAAAATCTTTAAGATAGTGTACAATTCCAAGGAACTGTTGAACCTGTTTAATAGATAAATGCTTATCCATCTGAAGTAGTTCTTGGGATAGGTGTGATCCTGGTTCATACTCCCCATCCTCAATCTTCAAGCCCAGAAAATCAATAGATTTTTGTTTGATCACACTTTTCTTTTGGGATAGCATAATACCATATTTTTGTACCAAGTCTATGAGCATGTTGAGAAGTTGTTCATCTTCCTCAATTTTTGTGGAATATAATAGGATATCATCTACATAGACATGGGCGCTGTTTAGTATGGATTTGAAGATTTTCATCATGGTCTTCTGGTGTCATGCCAGAATGCGTGGCTTTATTGGCATTAATATCCTCATTCTTCTTAAAAGGAAGTCGAACATAGAATTTTGAGTTCTTCCAAAAGGATGAGGATTGGTTAAGTCTGCATGTGACTCGGCATAACATTTTTTCAATCGTTTGATAAGTAGATCACGTTCTAGTATCTCCTTTACTGTGAATAACTTGTGTATTGGTGTGAATGGTGGGAATGTGCTCATTTATTTGACTCCATGGAAAAATATTTGTTGCTTCTGAGCTTTGAAGAAGACATCAAAGCCCATTAATAAATCATGTCCATGAAGTTTGCTTCCAATGACTTTGATCTAGACAACATAGTCTGGAAGGGTTTGAATTCCGACTGGTTGTTTAGATATCAAGGCAATATGAAAGGTTTGGCCATCTGTAGTAAATAAATATTCATGATGAGACTCCCAAGCTTCGTCTAGAAGGATGTCAGGGTTCATCATAGTTTTTCGTGCTCCTGTATCAAGGACTCCGATCACTTTTATAGGCCTGTCATGCCTTGATTTCAAGATGAGGTAATGGCATCCCTTCTTGTATGATCATGTTGGTTCTCAGCATTGGAGATTGGTTCATTATAAGAATGGGGACATTCTCTTCTAAATCTTCTTCATCAGATGTCTCATGAAGGACGAAGGTTGTATCAAAATCCTGGCCATCTTGTTCTGAATAGAGAGATTCTATGTCTTCTTCATCAACATCTACTTCAAGATAGTGAAAGGTCTGTGATGCTAGCTTATCCGTTTTCCCTTTCTTTATAGAGCAGGTTTCTGCAAAATGCCCTATTTGTCCACATAGATAACATCTGCCAGTGGACTTCTTTCTGCATGGCTTCCTTCGGAAAAACCTGTATGTTTAGTTTTTCTTTTTCCTTTTAAGCTTTTTCTTATCTTTTTGTTTATCTTTTTTTGGAACAATGGCATGTTTTCTCATATTTTATATCAAGGTAGGATTTATCACATACCTTTTTAGGAATCTTCCGTCTTTCCATCATTATAGTCATTCAAAATGTAGAATCTTTTAGACATTTGTTTGAAATGCTTGTCTAGATCCTTTTTCAATAGCGAGCAGCACCTCATAGAGAAGTATTCTTGAGACACAGCCTTGGTGTACGAAGAAATCTTACTGATAAATTTTCTATATATCTCACCAAATACGTCAGTTGGCATTGGTGCATAGATCAATTGTAATTTTTGGTATTCTCCAAGGCTCAAGAACCATTCTCTTAAGGCACCAAAAAACCTTGATGTGAATTCCTTGATAATTATTCTTAAATCAGCTCCTTCTCTATTTAGTTGATTATCTATCAAGGCTAATAGTATATGCATCTTTTCTCTTTGTTTCTGAATAGGTACATCATCAACTGAAAATCAAGGACCAATGGAGGGTTTAGTACCTTACTTTTTAGTAGGACGTGTCACATATGGTCTGTCAATAGTCTCTTTATCCAAGTCATCAGAAATAGGTTCAGTGAAGAGTTGACTTTCTCCTGCATGAGCCATAAGGATTGATGAAACATCAGGTATCTCTTCCTCTATTCCATTTGATGTTGGAAAGGTTTCAGTTTATTCTGATGTATAGTTTTTACTTTCTTTTAGATTACTTGTTTCTCCTGGGTGACCAGAGAACATAGGATGGGCTACTAAAGTATTAATGAGTTTTTTAACCTTCAGCCTTTGATTGATCACCTTCTGCTTCTTTTTGTCTTGAAGGTGGTAAGGGTATACTGGAGATCCTCCCAAAATGTTTGGCATACACCTGGGACTCTGTGTTTGACTCATTTGGAGATTGATATAAGGTTGGTAAAGTCATAAAAGTGGAGACTTTATCAGGGGGCATAAAGGTTGAGCTTTTTTCTGCCTTATCTTCTTCGATCCATAAAAGCTCCTTTTTGAGTTGACTAATCTCCACTTCTTTTGATGTGAACTCTAAGCCATATTGCCGATTTGCAATAAGGCTTATGAGTTCTTTATCTAACTGGGTTATCTTCTTAGTAAGCTTATGTTCAATTCTCAGAAGCTGGGTCTGTAAGTTACTCATTTGATTATATGAATTTTGAACCTTATCGAGAACTTGAGATACCTTGGAATCAATACTTTGTAGTGATTGATTTTGTGCCCGAGCATTTGTGGTCTGCCAATTGAGGACTTCCTCTCCTTGACTCAGAGGCTTTAAATGGCCACTTGCTTGTACTACAGTACTCTGAATATAAGGCCTTGAGGTTACCTTAGAAGTTTGATTCTCGCGTCTCTCTGGAGGAGGAAAATCTTCTTCGCAGCTTTTGAACATGAAACATGGTTGAGGAGCTTGGGGATATTCAAGTAATGGTCTCTCTTCATGCTGCATGAATAACCATCTTGTGGAAATGATATTTTTGGTGGAGGTGGATTAGGGGTCTTATAATAATTATTTTAATACATGTATACATTATATAGTATATAATATATTAATATATGTTATATTTATATCATATATATAATACTGTATATATTATAATATACTATAATATGTATAATTAATTATACTATATATGATAATTATATTATTTATATATTAATATAATTATACATATTATTAATATATTATATTTTATATTATATACATTTATAATATATGTAATTATATATTATATACATATATATTGTATAAATATATTATATACATATATATTGTATAAATATGTTATATTACTATACATATATATACATATAATATTAATACATATAATATATTATAATTCATATATATGTAGTATTATATGATACTCATATTATGAATTAATAATTAAATAAATAATGTATAATGTAATATATTCTAATTATGTCTATTAATTATAAAATATACTAGAATATATAATATTATATATTAATAATAATATATTATATATATAGTATTATAATATTAATATTATAATTGTATCTTATTATAAATTAATATATTACATATTTATATAATTAATATGTCCAGTCCAAGATAATCAGGAAGAGCACCGAGAACTTTATGTCCATCTATGTTTTGCCAATAAAAGCCATCCACATGAAGATACTAAAGGACTTACTTATAGCTCGTTCATAGTCAACTATATCACTGAAGAATCTGGATCAAACCAACCTGGAACTAGTCAAGATCAAGAGTTCGAGTATGAACCCGAGTTCGACCCCAAACAAGTTCAATCATAAATTTAAACCTTATAATAAATACCCATATAATAAGGGTAGTCTTGTATTTTCCTAGGCATGACATCTCATCTAGTGATGTTACTTAAAGCCAAGTTTTATGTTTAAAATAATGTAATACCCATATTATAAGGGTAGTTGTTTACTTTTCTAGACATGACATCACATCTAGTGAGGTGTCTTTGAGATAAGTATCTTGCATGCATTCTAGCTTGACATTCCTACATGCAACCTTCTTAAAGTGAGGAGTCATTTGATGAAGGCTGCCACTCTGACAAGTGTCTTTGTAAGGGTTCATAACTCTTCACTCCCGTAACTTTATAAATAGGGAAGTTGAGTCAATTGTAAAACACACAAAAATAAATAAACACTCCATTTTCCATACTTCTTAGTTGTCTTCTCAAAAGCCCGTAAGCCAGTCTATGGCTCATCATATTCTCCATCTTATTATCCTTATAGTATAAAGTATGCTCTATACTCACCTCTTATGAGGATTTTGTATATCAAAAATATGTTATAACCTAGAAAAGAGTAACGGTCCATGCTTTCAATTGCTTTTACTTGGTGGATCTGAGCTTTGCTCGGTAAGGCTAAGAGTGCCGAAGAAGGAGTGGAAGTTCAGAGTCAACCTACTCAAGGCAGTTTGAATACATGGTGGTCATGGTCCTCTAAGGATATGAACGAGTAGGGCCCCCATGCTAGCTTGTTATAGGAAGCCCTCTTCTACCATTGTATGATAAGCCCCTCTGGGATGTAAAATATATCTTAGTTGCTTCAAAGCGAATTCTCCCTAGATACATCTATTCAATAAAATTCTCAATTTATCTCGAATATATGAATTGTGCTGCAGATTCAAACCTTATATTACGAGCCTCACGGCTCCAAGATGGAGGTGGGTGTATCCTTCTCACTTCCATGTCTCAATATATGAAAGAGGAATGGACAGTGTGACATATTGTTCATAATTTGTAGCTGGATATTATATACTGATATTATATATTATAATTTATATTAAAATATTATAATATATTATAATGTATATAGATAAACTATTAATTATACTATTAATACATATATATTAGTATTTATAAATATATAGTATAATATATTTATATAATTTGTGTATATTAATGTATACATATGTACTATATAATATTTAGATAAGGATTTATATATTAAATATATAACATATTATAATATATAGTATAACATAATTATTAATTAATATACATAATTAATAGTATATATACTATTTTTTATATTATATACTAGATAATATAACATATAATATAATAATTCATAATATATATAATATATATTGTATTCATAACTATAGTATTATAACTTACAAATATTATAAGGTCCTTATTAATATTGTATAATTATATATTATAAATATACCTATTATTACAATATAATACATTTGATCCGGATTCTTCAGTGAAGCGTTGACTTTCTCCTGCATCAGCCATAAGGATTGCTCAAACATCAGCTATCTCTTCCTCTGTTCCACTTGATGCTGGAAAGTTTCAGTTGATTCTGATGTATAGTTTTGACTTTCTTCCGGATCTAACCATAATAATAATAATATGATATACATATATATATATATGTGTGTGTGTATGTATGTGTTTGTGTGTGTGATAATGCTAATATATTATGTAATATGTCTACATTATATATATTCTTAATTATAATTATACTAATATATATTATAGTTATACAAATATAGTTATGTAATATATAATAATATTATATTGATAATAGTATGGTATTTATAATATGATTTATAATTATTAATATTTATTAGTATATGTATATTAATATAGATATGAAACAAGTACCTATATATATATATATTTAAAATGTACTATATTATATGTATAATATATATAATTGTATGTATTATATAGGTACTTGTTATATTATTTTATATACAATATTACAATTATATTATATAATATGTAATTTATAAGGTATTGTATATATATTATATAATTATATAGGATATTTAATAAATTATATTGATATCTACATATATTATAATAATTATATATAATATGTAATATTAATACTATATATCTTACGTATAGCAATTATGTTAATTATGTATATTATATAGTACATATTAATATATATTATATAATATTATGTATGTTATATTATAGTATATATGTATTATTATAATATATAGTAATTTATATATACTATATTTATTAGGATATATAATATACATATATAGTATATTATAATATAGTATATTATTAATATCACATTATTATAATTATTTATATAATTATATAATAATATATTATAATTATTATATATATTATAGTATGTATTATGTATTATATATATAATAGACATTATTAAAAATATATGTATATAGTAATATATAATACTATTTATAATATATATTAATAATATATATATAGTATATATTATATATTATATATTATTATATATACATTAATATATATGTAATTATTAATATATTATATATAATTAATACATATATATTATATTATATATTATAATATTTTCCTTCTCTAGAGAGACACGAGGATCAAACTTTTAAGGTAACCTCATGGCCTTATCTTCAGAGTTATTATAAAATATACTATAATATCATAATATATAATACATATTAATAATATAGCTATTATAATATTAATATATTATATTTTAATAGTTTATTATATTAATAAAATTATAGTATTTATTATAATAATTCATATAATATAATATATGTGTAATCTTATATATTATAATATTATTGCTATATATGAATAATTACATATTATATGTATAATATATTAATAAATGTTATAATAAATTATATATTATATATAACATATATGTAAAATATATAATTATATTATATTATAATTAATATGTATAATAATGTATATTTATTATACATAATTATATACTATTATAACATAAATTAATATATTATATATATAATATGTAATTATTAATATATGGCAATAATATTATAATATATGTGATAACATATGTATTATATTATATTAATTATAACATATTATATATTTAATATATATTATTAATATTATACTATTATTATATTAATATTATATTAACTATATGGCACACTGTTCATATATATTATAAATTATATATGTATTAATTATAATATATAACTATAATATTACATTATAGCAATATGTACATATAATATAATATATACATTATAATATATATTAATAATATATATGCATTATATTATTATATACATTATAATATGTACATTATATACTATTGTATAATAATTATTAATATATAGTATAATATTAATTATATATCTATACATATAATATATTATAATAGTATATAATATTAGTATATAATATTATTATACATATATATAATATTAATATATGTATACATTATAATGCATATTAATATATAATAATAATGTATAATAGATAGTGTAATTATACATAAAATATAATATTATAATATTATGTATATTATACTTATAATATATTATAATCATATATTAAAATAATTTTATATATTATATAATGTATAATATATATTAATATACCATTATTTTATTATGTATAATATTAATAATATATATATATATTATTAACATTATATGTTAATATTATATATACAATAATTATTAATTATATAATATATTATATTATAGTAGATATATTATAATATATCATAATATGTATAATAATATTATAATATAGTATAATTATAATATCATATTATTAATAATGTATTATAATAATACATTACATACATAATGTTACTATATAATATAATATAATAATATACATATATATATTATGTACGTAATATATTATAATATTAGAATATAATATATTATATATATAATATGTTTAAAATAATGTAATACACATGTTATAAGGGTAGTTGTGTACTTTCCTAGACATGACATCTCATCTAATGAGGTGTCTTACAGATAAGTGTCTTGCATGCAACCTATCATGATATGTCCTACATGCAACCTTCTTAAAGTAAGGAGTCATTTGATGAAGGTTGTCACTCAAACACGTGTCTTTATAATATATCATAATATGTTATAATGGTATATTAATAATAGATATATTATAATATTTATAATAACATACCATTATATTAATATTATAATATAATATTATAATATATATTAGTATTACTTAATATTTTACATATATAATATAATATTATAATGTATACTATATTAATTCTAATATATATTTAAATATTATAATACATACTATTATATTAACTCTTAATATATTATAAGTGTGACATATCATAATATTATAATTACTATATGTTATAATATATGCATAATATAATATATAATTATTTTATATATTATATAGTATATTATACAATATATAATTACTATAATATTATAATTATAATAATTATATATTATATAGCTATCATATTAATATACATAATAGTATACTATAATACATATTATATACATATGCTAATATATTAACACAACTATATATATAATTATTAATATATTATTAGTATATTATAATTTAATAATTATATTAATATACATATATAATTATATTATGATTATATATGTATACCTATATGTTAAATACATTAATAATATATATTAGTAATATTATAATATATTATATAATATATATATATTATATTTTATATAATATATTATATTAATATAATGTTAATATAATAATAGTATATTAATTTATATAATATATATAATTATTAATAGTATATTAATTTATAATTACATATACTATATCAATTATAATATTTTAATATTAATATTATATATAATGTATATATATATAATATATTATAATATATTATACAATATTATAATATATAGTATATTAATATATTACTAATATTATATTATTAGTATATACATTATTATTATACTTATGTATATATTTATATTATATAATTAATAATTATAAATGTTCATATAAAATAATAATTATTATATATTATATAATAATTATAATAATACATATTATAATATTATATATATAGTTATATATATATGTATAGTATATGTATAATTATAATATAATATTATATATAATTATATTATTATAATTATAATATAATATAATAATAATATTATTATTATATATATTATTAATAATATATATAGTTTTATTAATATTATATAATATATATATAATATATACATATGTATATTATTATATTATATTAATTAATAGTATATATGGACATAAAGTTCTCGACGCTCTTCCTTATTATCTTTGATTGGACCCTTGATTGTCTTCCATTTATAGTGTAGGGGTACCAGACGAAGTTCTTCTTGGATTCCTATAGAATATGGCCTATGACAGAGGAATATGACATGAGGGTCTTCATCATCTAGATATTCATTTTGGAGCACTTGTATCCATTCTTCCATAGTTGCATACCATAAATGCCCAAGAATGGTTTCAAGAGATGATAGCAGGCTTGTCCCTCTTGGATTCCTTCTTCAGAAATATATTTCGATAGATATCGAAACAAATTCACAGTTGCGTGTTGTCGGATATCTCCAAGAGTTTTGAAAGGCTCATCACGAGGAGGAAATGATAAATCAAGATTGATAATATGGATGGGAGCTTGTCTCCAAAAGCCGATTTTGGAAGATATTATCTTCTTTCGTTTCCCTGTCATAAAAATGATGGACAGCACCTTGGTAGATGATATGAATCGAAGCTGAAATTGTCTGGAGAGATAATCAGGCACAATATTGTCCTTGCCCTTTATGTGTTGGACTTCAAAATGGTATTTCGAAAACCATTCTTTGAGTCTGAGTAGCTGTTTTCTGGGATTCCTTTATTCTTGAGCTCCATAATAGCTGGGAAGGATGTATTATCCAGTTCGATAATGAAATTGCATCCCACTAGAACGAATTCAAATTTTTTAATTCCATATTTGACAGCTACTATCTCCTTGTAGACAGCGTGATAATGTGTTTCATATTCTTTGAATTAGCCGCTGGCATGTCCACAATAATGAAGTTTCCCACCTTCGTTTCTAATAAGATAGCTCCCCAATAATCATCACTGGCATATGTTTGTAAGATTCGTTGTCCATCTCCAGTAACTATCAAGGGTGAGAGCTTTTGACACACTTCTTTAAGATATTTGACTGCTGCAGTTTGGTCGACATCCTGAGAAGGTGGACTTTTCCTTAGAAGCTTTGACAATTTGCTTGTATAGGTTGAATATTTGGGGATAAGATCTTTAAAATAGTTGACGATTCCAAGGAACTGTTGAACCTGTTTAATAGATAAATGCTCATCCGGGAACTTAAGTAGTTCTTGGGATAGGTGTGATCCTGGTTCATACTCTCCATCCTCAATCTTCACGCCCAGAAAATCAATAGATTTTTGCTTGATCACACTTTTCTTTTGGGATAGCATAATATCGTATTTTTGTACTAAGTCTATGAACGTGTTAAGAAGTTGTTCATGTTCCTATATATTTTTGGAATATAAGATGATATTATCTATGTAGACAAGGGTACTATTTCGTATGGATTCGAAGATTTTCATCATGGTCTTTTGGAAAAGGGATGGTGCAACTTTAAGACCAAATGGCAGAACTGTCCATTGGTATTGAGCTATGGGTAGGCAAAAAGTTGTTTTATACCTTTCAACTAGGTGTAACCCACTTGCTAGAAACTAGATTTAAGATCAAATTTGGAAAAGATTTCGGGCTTCTGAGAGGTAAGAGAACATGACTTTTATCCTGGGCAAAGGAATTTATCATCAAGCAAGTAATAGTTGAGAGGTTTGTAATCAATGACTAACCTATTCTTTCCTCAAACTTGTTCTGCTCTCTTATTGACATAAAAATTTGGGCAGCCCAATTTGAGTTGGTGGCTTCAATTAGGCCCAAGGATAATAGCTCGCTGCATTCTTGTTGGGCCAAATTCAGCTCTTCTGGTGTCATGCCAGGATGGCTTTAGTGGCGTTAATATCCTCATTTTTCTAAAAAGGAATTCGAACATAGAATTCTGAGTTCTTCCAAAGTGGATGAGGATTGGTGAAGTCTGCAAGTGACTCGGCATAAAAAAATTCAATCTTTTTATAAGTGGATCAGGTTCTGGTATCTCCTTTATTGTGAACAGCTTTTATGTGTGTGTGAATGGTAGGAATGTCCTCTTGTATTTGACTCCATAAGAAAATATTTGTAGCTTCTGAGCTTTGAAGAAGACATCAAAGCCCATTAATAAATCATGTCCGTGAAGTTTGCTTTTAATGACTTTGATCCAGACAACACAATCTGGAAGGATTGTAATTCTGACTGGTTGCTTAGATATCAAGGCAGTATGAAAGGTTTGCCCATCTGCAGCAAAGAAATATTCATAATGAGACTCCCAAGCTTCGTCTGGAAGGATGTCTGGGTTCATCATAGTTTTTTGTGCTCCTGTATCAAGGACTCCGATCACTTTAATAGACCTCTCATACTTTGACTGAAGTACCTTTACTTCAAGATAAGGTAACGGCATCCCTTCTTGTATGATCATGTTGGTTCTCAGCATTGGAGGTTGGTTCATCATAAGAATGGGGACATTCTCTTCTAAATCTTCTTCATCAGATGTCTCATGAAGGACGAAGGCTGTATCAGAATCCTAGCCATCTTGTTCTGAATAGAGAGATTTTTTGTGTGCTTCATCAACATCTGCTTCGTGATAGTGAAAGGTCTGTGATGCTAGCTTAGCCGCTTTCCCTTTCTTTGTAGGGCAGGTTATTTCGAAATGCCCTTTTTATTCTACATAGATAACATTTGTCAGTGGACTTCTTTCTGAATGGCTTCCATCGGAAAAACCTGTATGTTTGGTTTTTCTTTTTCCTTCTGAGCTTTTGCTTATCTTTTTCTTTATCTCTTTTGGAACAATGGCATGTTTTCTCATGACATTTTATTTCAATGTAGGATTTATCACATACCTTTTTAGGAATCTTCCGTCTCTCCATCATTTCTTTAAAGAGATTTTGTTGCTCATAGAGTTTCTCCAGAGCAACCTAGCAGCTTTGATGGATTTATTCCATGTTGATTTGGGCCATGTCTTTTTTATGGCTTGAAACATCCTCGCCATTTCTGGTTGTAGCTCTTGTGGTAAAGAGGCAAGGTAGACATTCTTCAAATTGGGATCATTATAGTCATTCAAAATATAGAATCTTTCACACATTCGATTGAAATGTCTGTCCAGCTCCTTTTTCAATAGCGAGTAGCACCTCATAAAGAAGTATTCTTGAGACACAGCCTTGGTGTACAAAGAAATCTCACCGATAAATTCTCTATGTATCTCACCAAGTACGTCAGCTGGCGTTGGTGCATCAATCAATTGTAATTGCCACTATTCTCCAAGGCTCAAGAACCATTCTGCTAGGACACCAATAATCCTTGATGTGAATTCCTTGAGAACTGTTCTTAAATCAGCTCCTTCTCTATTTAGCTGATTATCTATCCAGGCTGATAGTATATGCATCTTTTCTCTTCGCTTTTGAATAGGTATATCATCAAATGAAAACCAAGAACCAATTGAGGGTTTAGTACCTTGCTTTTTAGTAGGATGTGTCACATGTGGTCTGTCAGTAGTGTCTTGATCTGAGTCATCAGAAATAGGTTCTGTGAAGGGTTGACTTTCTCCTGCATCAGCTATAAGGATTGCTGAAACATCAGCTATCTCTTCCTCTGTTCCACTTGATACTATAAAGGTTTCAGTTGATTTTGATGTATAGCTTTGACTTTCTTCCGGATTACTTGTTTCTCCTGGGAGACTAGAGAACATAGGATGGGTCATTAAAGTATTAATAGGTTTTTTACCTTCAGTCTTTGATTGATCACCTTTTGCTTCTTTCTGTCTTGAAGGTCGTAAGGGTATACTGGAGATCATCCCAAAATGGTTGGCATACAGCTGAGACTCTGTCTTTGACTCATTTGGAGATTGATATAAGGTTGGTGAAGTCATAAAAGTTGAGACTATCAGGGGGCATAAAGGTTGAGCTTCTTTCTGCCTTATCTTCTTCGATTCTTGCAAACACATTTTTGAGTTGCCTAACATCCATTTTTTTATGTGAACTCTAAGCCATACTACCAATTTGTAACAAGGCTTCTGAGTTCTCTATCCAACTGGGTATCTTCCCAGTAAGCTTCTGTTTCACTCTCATAAGTTGGGTCTGCAAGTAAATCATTTAATTGTATGAATTTTGAACCTTGTCGAGAACTTGAGTTACCTTGAAATCAATACTTTGTAGTGTTTGATTTTGTGCCCGAGCATTTGTGGTCTGCCAATTGATACCAATTAATAATATGTTATAATATTAATATAATTATAATCTATATGGATTATATATATAATATATATAATGTTATAATATTATAATATTATAATATAAATTATATATTATAACCATATTATATAAGTTATAATTATATAATACATATTATATATTATATAATATATTAATATATATATAATTATTATAATTTATATTCTTTATACGTATATAATTATATTTAATATGTTTAATATATTATTATGTGTATAATATAATTATGTATAATATACATTAATTATTAATTATTATGATATATATAATAATAAATATATTAACATATTATTATAAATATATATAATTATATAAATATTATAATGTATAATCTACATAATTAAATTAATGAACATAATTATGTAATATATAATTATTAATGTATATGTATATTATTATATATTTAATAATATGTATATAATATAATAGTATATGTATTATTAATATATTAGTATATTAAATATATTATGTATAATATATAATGTACATAATGAATTCATATAATATAAATAATAAGTATAATTATATAATATATATATTTATTAATGTACATAATATATTAATTAATTATATATGTATTATATAATAGTATTAATATTATTATACATAGAGATTATATATATACATTATAATATATTAATATACATAATATTATATACAGTATAATAATTATATATACATATAATTATATATTAATAACTATATATTATTAATATATTATACAAATGGTATCAGAGCCATGGAAGTAGAAATATGTTTGAGTTCATCTATGGTCTAACACTTTTCATCCTTATGAATATATTTCATAAGAAAACTACTGTTAAAAACAGTAGAATTGAGGAATACGATATTCCTGATAATTTAGATTTATTAAATAAATGGACTATTCCTAAAATAAAACCAAATCTGGTTTATGAATTAGGAACATTTGAGAAATTAGGTCTCAAACAAGTAGTTAAAACTACTGAATCAGCTATATCTCTTAATGATAAAGAGGTGACTATTCGTCTCTTGAATGAAAGAGATATTCAACCTTTTATTGACACTCATAATTTTATTCATATAGGATGCATTCAAATTGCATTTAGACCTTTAACTTTAGATGGTTTACCAGAAATGTTTATGGCAGCTCTTAGAAATGCTAGAAATCTGGATTTTACCCATTCTATAATGGGAATGATTCAATCTAGTCTGGCATATGGACCAGTCTATTTTGATGTTTATCCAAATCTTTCAGTTTCATTAACTGATAGAAATATTTTGGATACTTTGACATTAAATGTCTGTACAGAAAATTATAATTATATTTCTGGAACATAAGTCATATGCATCTGTTATCGCATATATTTTAAACCATTATATACTCTTAATCCTATGTGTAAAAGAGTAGATAAAAAGTCTAATGAGACTATTTTAATTGAAACCAATTTTGGAAAATCAAATATTACTACTAGAAGAGCAATAAAATGGGAGGAAATTAAATTTCCAGAACATTGGACTCTTACACAGGCTATGCCTAAAATTCTTGTTGTCAATAATAGATTACAACAGATTATTCAGAATACTGAAGGATCAGTGCAAATTAAATTTGCTTCTGATCAAAGGAAGTTAATATCTTCCTCCAGATCTTTATCCAGATCTAGATCAAATCAAAATTTTATTTCTCCTCTTCAATATGATGTGGATATTCCACAGACTTCTAGAGCATCAACATCTTCTTATTTCCAAGAGGATGATAAATCTCAAGAAGATCATAATGAAGAAATTATTATAGATAAAAATAAAATTTTACACAGTAATGTTTATAACATTAAAGATACTAATACTGTATCTCAAATGAATTTTACGATTTAATTATGAATAATACATTCAAATTAGATTTTTCTAAAGGATCTGCTGTCAGAAGGCAGATTAATACAGAATTTAATTTACCCAAATGGGAACCATTTAGAAAATGGTATTTTAAAAATTTTTCTAAAAAAGAATATGATTTTTTTATTGACAGTTTTTATAAGTTCTGTGAAGAAAAAAATAGGATTATATATTATGTGCCTTGGTTTTCGAAAACCTTTATTACTGATTATATTTCAGTAATGGAAAGAAGTCATAAACTTTCAAATGGACAGATTCAAAAATCTGTTTTTCCTCCACAACAAAACTTTTCAAATTGAAAAAAATGATAAGTCTTTTAATTTTACGGCTTTTTCAAAAATATTTGAAACAGATATGTTTCCTATTACAACAAAGCATATAAATCAATTTATTGAAAATCAAAATTTTACAAATCTTTATTTAACTATTCTAGGTGAAGAAATGATATCTCTTCATGATAGAGTTGAAAAAATTATTTCAGCTATTAATCAGATAAAACCTGATGTTCATATTGAAAAGAAGAAAGAAGTAGATATTTCTTCTATTGCTTCTTCTTCAATCCAATCTCCTCCTTCGATAAAGGATTTTAAACTTAAATCTTCTGTTTCCGATTTGGAAAAATTATTACAAGAGAAGTTTAAAAATTTGAATATTTCAGCATTAGATGATGAAGAAGAATTTTCTCCTTCTACTTTTGTTAATAATACAGAAGAGATTAATAAAATGAAGTGGGCTGATAGACCCACACAAAGTAGGTACTATTATAATAGACCTTCTCCTGCTGATGTTCTGCTTGAAGAACAAGAATATTTTCTTTCCAATAATTATAATGGAAAAAGTATTTATGAATGGAATTTAGATGGTTGCACTGATAGGCACATTTATAATTTGGCACACCGTATGATGATGTATAGTATTGTGTGTAAAGTTTCTGGTAATACAGATAGAAACATTGCAACAATGATAACTGCAGGTTTTACTGGCCAACTTAAAGGTTGGTGGGATAATTATTTATCTCAAGAACAAAAAGCTATTATTTTTAATTCAATAAAAATGGAGGATAATAATCCTGTGGAGAACGTAGTTTATTCTTTAGTTCTCACAATTATAGACCATTTTACAGGTAAGTTTACTGATAATGGAGAAAATATTAGAACTCTTCTCAGTAATCTTAGATGTAAAACACTATCTGATTTCAGATGGTATAAAGATACATTTTTAACACATATCTTTGAATTAGCTGACTGTAATAATAGTCATTGGAAAGCTAAATTTATTGATGGCCTTCCTAGTCTTTTTGCTGAAAGAATTCATAGAATTCTTAGAAAAGATAAAGTTTCTATACCTTATGATAATTATACCTATGGTAATTTAATATCAACTTGTGTACAGGAAGGTTTAGCCTTATGTAATGAGTTGAAATTAAATAACCAAATAAGAAAGCAAAATTTGCTTGAGAAAAAGCAACTTGGCCAATTTTGTGGTCAATTTGGTATGGAAATTCCTCATAAGGGGAAGAAACGTCCTTCTAAGGATATTAGAGAAGGAAAACTTTCTAAAAGAAAGAAAAGATATTATTCTGATAGAAAAAGAGAATTGAAAAAATCTAGATCATCTTTTTATAAAAAAGATAAAAGAAAGAGAAAAGAATTTTCTATAATATGTAGAAAATGTAAAAAACCTGGTCATTATGCTAACCAGTGTTGGGCAAAAGATAAGATTAAAGCTCTTGATATTGATAATGATTTAAAAGAAAAGATATGCAAAATAGTTTTAGATTCTGATAATAATAAATCAGAAAGTTCAGATACTGAATATTCAGAATCTGATGTTTCTGAAGATCTTCAACTTCTTGATAATGAATCCTTATTATCAGAAAGTGAAGATTGTAAAGCATGTATACAAGGACAACCTTGTATTCGTCCTTTACAAAAATCAGTAATACTGATAATAATGAAGAGTTTTATAAACTTATGTCCCAATTTCAAGAACTTAATTTAAATGACTTGACTAATGATAATATTTTAGAATTTCTTAAAAGAATTAATGATCCTCTTTTAAGAACTAACATTATTGATCAAATGGAAGATATTCCATCTACTAGTAATGTTAGACAAACTGTTTCTCAAAATACTGAGAATTCATACTCCATGTCCGAAGTTAATAAGCTTCTTAGACAAAAGAATGAAAAACAAAATCCTATTTCTACTCAGGATTTTGTTTATGAGATTGATAATCTTAAAAATGAAATAAAAAATCTTTATAAGATCAAATTTCCATCATAGACTTTCTTTATTAGAAGGAAATAAAGACAAGGAGATTGATAATTCTCCTGATGATTCTATTAAACATCTTATGTCTTTAGGAAAAGATTATTTTCCTACTATTTCCATGATTATATCTCAAAAGTGGTATACTAAAATCACTCTTCTTATAAAAAATCAAAAAATTGATTTTATTGCCATGATTGATAGTGGTGCTGATTTAAATGTTATACAGGAAGGATTATTCCTACTAGGTATTTTCATAAAACTTCTCATTCACTTTCTCATGCTGGAGGTGAACGTCTTGAAATAAATTTCAAGATTCCTAAAGCATATATTTGCAAAGATAATTGTTGTATTTCAACAAGTTTTCTCCTTGCTAAAGATATTTCAAGCCAGCTTATACTTGGCTTACCATTTATTTATAAAATTTATCCTTTAACTCTTGTTAATGAAAAAGGGTTAACTGGGACTTTTGAAGGAAAACCCATATCTTTTGATTTTATTACATAACCTGTTCATAGAGTTCTTAATGAACTACAAGAACAGATTGAAAGAAAAACCTTTCAAATAAATTCTTTAAAAGAAGAAGTGAGTTTTATGACTATTGAAGAAAAACTCAAAAATCCTAAATTACAGGAAAAAATAAAATTTATTAATAATAAGTTTTCTGTTGATATTTGTAATGATTTACCAAATGCTTTTTGGGATAGAAAAAAAACATATAATTTCTTTACCTTATGAAAAGATTTTAAAGAAAAGGATATTCCTACTAAGGCAAGACTTTGTCAAATGAACTCTGAATATTTTGAGTTATGTAAAAAAAAATTGATTCTCTTTTACAAAAGAAGTTAATAACTCCTTCAAAATCTCCTTGGTCATGTACTGCATTTTATGTTAATAAACATTTTGAGCAGGAAAGAGGAGTTCCTAGGCTTGTTATAAATTATAAACCATTAAATAAAGTTTTAAAATGGATTAGACATCCTATACCTAATAAGAAGGATCTTCTTGATAGACTAGTTAATGCATTAGTCTTTTCTAAATTTGATTTAAAATCTGGATTTTGACAGATTCAAATTAATGAATTTGATAGATATAAAACTGCATTTAATGTTCCATTTGGACATTATGAATGGACAGTTATGCTATTTGGGTTAAAAAATGCTCCTTCAGAATTTCAACAAATTATGAATGACATTTTTAATCCATTTAGCAATTTTATTATTGTCTATATTGATGATATTCTTGTCTTTTCTAAAGATATTGAAACTCACTTTAAACATTTAAATATGTTTAAAGAAATTGTTATTAAAAATGGTCTTGTTATTTCAAAGCCAAAAATGATTTTATTTCAATCAAGTATTAGATTTCTTGGTCATATTATTGACAAAGGAAATATTATTCCTATTCAAAGAAGTATTGAATTTGGAAATAAATTTCCAGATATCATTAATGATAAAACCCAATTACAAAGATTTTTTAGGAAGTCTTAATTATATTTCTTCCTATATAAAAAATCTTAATGAAGATACAGCTATTTTATATGATAGACTTAAGAAGAATCCTCTACCTTGGAATGATAATCATACCAAGGCTGTAAAAAGGATTAAAGAGAAGGTTAAAAACCTTCCATGTCTTATGCTTGCAAATCCCTTATGGGAAAAAATTGTTTAAACTGATGCTTCTGATATTGGTTATGGAGGAATCCTTAAACAGGTTGATCCCCATAAAAAAACAAGAATATCTTGTTCGATTTTATTCTAGAAAATGGAATAATTCTCAGAAAAATTATTCTACAGTGGCTAAAGAAATTCTTGCCATTGTTAAATGTGTTTTAAAATTTCAGGATGATTTATATAATCAAAAATTTATAATTAAAACTGATTGTAATTCTGCAAAATTCATGTTTCAGAAAGATTTTAAACATGATGTTTCAAAGAAGATGTTTGCCAGATGGCAATCTCATCTTGCTCCATTTGATTTTGATATTGTTTATAAAAAAGGCATTGATAATTATTTGTCTGATTTCTTAACTCGTGAATATTTACAGGAATGAGTTATCCTGACAAAGGAGCTCTTCCTCTCATAGAGGAAGAGGATATCAACCACCTAGAAGAGGTGATCTTTCCTCTTATAGAAGAAGAGGAGGAAGGGGTTATAACCCTCAATCCAGAACAATTGTGCAATATGGCAAACAAAAGATGGTTGCCCAAAATATTGCAAATATCGGAGGTAATAATTCTGATCTTGATAAAGAGTTTCAAGAATTCTTGAAACAAAAACAAAAAGAGAGTGATATCTCTCCAGAAGAAACTCAGAATTCTTATGCTAATATAGCAAAAGAAGATGATTTTGAAAAAATGTTTGTTGAAAATGTTGATCGACAAATTATTCTTCTAATAGAAGAAAGAGATACTCAATGGGCTAATAGTCCTTGGACCATAATGGACAGATATCTTCCTAACACATCATATGTGTATGGAACTTATAAACAAAGAGGTTATTATGAAAACCTTCTTCTTTCCACTAATAGTATTGAGATTAATCATTTCTCCTCTGGAGAAAGAGGGAAAGATTATAATTTTTCCAAAATGATTATCAAAAAGATCATATCTTTTGAAGAATGGGGTATATCTCCATTAGCAGAAAAGGAATTCTTTTCTAAGCTTCATAAGCTAACTTTTAAATTCAATTACTTTGATTATATTGAAGCATTTGAAAAAACTCTTTTATATGAGAACAAGAGGCATAAACACTCTTGGTTTATAAAAGTTTGTGAAATTATATTTCATAAACCAATTCCAAATTGGTTCTTTACTTGGTGGAGAACTTTTGGACCTTCGGCAAAAATTTTGCCTGACCTTTTGCATGGTCTAATGAAAGACTGGATATCAGTCTCCCCTGTTATACAGGGAAAAACTTCTGAAAATTTCATTGAAGGAAAGACTACTTGTCTTTTCTTTATTGAATTTGGAATTCCATGGATATGGAAATGGACACCAGTAGTAGGTTATACCAGCTATGGTGCACCTTGTTTATGGCGAATTAGCCAATGTAAATTCTGGGATAAAATGATGAGAATGGACCCAGAAACCGGGAAATTATTCTCGGAAGAAACTTTTGAAAAAATTAATGAAAAGATCGAAGCTTATAAGCAAGATCTTAAAGAAAAAGAAAAAGAAAAAGAAGAGGATAATATTAGTTCTTTCAAAATTCTTACCCAGAAATATGATGGGATTCTTTTACAGAAACAGATGATTGAATTATTTGTTTCTGAAATGAAAAAAGATATTTCAAAAAATCTTTGTTCAGATTCAAGATCTGATACCTCAATGAGCTCTGAATCTAGTGAAAATTAATTCACTAGTATTCTTCAAGATTCTCAGGATCCAGAGGATGATATTCCAGACCCGGCTTTATTCAAAGCCCTTGAAGAGCTTAAAGACTCTTTTTCTACAGAAAAGAAATGAATACAGATCACTCTTTAAATTGTTCCAGATGTTTTTGTTTCTATCAATGGAAAAATAATATTGATGATATTTGGAAGCAATGCACAAAGGAATCTCTTTCTCTTCTTGTTGAAGATTTCAGCAGTAAACAACAAATTGATCATAATTGTGCAAAAGTTGGAAGAATTCATAAGCATGCTTGGAAGATGATGGAATTTCAAGACAAAAAATTCAAGAGGTGTATGGAAAAATATTTTTCTACACCATCATGTTTTTCTCATCAATTTCTTTTGGGTTTTTGGAAACTCAGATTCCATAATATTGGATTCAGAAGAGAACATCTTTCTCCAGAAAATTCAGATTCAGAAGATAATTGAAGAAGAAGATAAACAGTGACATATTAGTCACCAGACACAGTGACATATTAGTCACCAGACAATGATTTGGACACATTTGTCATTTTATGCTTTTATAAAGCAGCTTTTGACTTTGTAAAAAGTAGCTTTTACTGTTTATTTTTTATTTTGGAATCCGGGGTTCATGTCCGGCTCTTCCTTTTCTATAAATAGGTTGTTTTGTTTTCAGTTGAGGCACGCTGGTGTTTACCGCCTCTCTTATTTCTCTCTCCAACCACTCTCTCCCTTTTGTAATTAGCCAAGTTTCAAGATTAATAAAAATATTCTGAGTACAATTTAAGTGTAAGTTTAATTTTAAATTTCTGTCTATTTAATTTTTACTTTGTTTTATCAGCCGCCTTATATGGCTGGCTAGTTCTATGTGTTAGATCATAGTATGGCTATTCATATTCCTACTAACATGGATCCAGACCTTTAAGGTTCTGGAAACATGATTAAAATCAAATAACTAAAATCAATAATAGGATTTGTGAGGTTTGAATCAGGTTTGAGTTAACCTAAGGTATATAAGCCGACTTCGTGCCCTTGTTGCCGTAATGCCGAGTGAAGGCGCAGGCGTTTGTGGAGTTTTACTTGCCAGCTTATATTACTAAGGGGGTCCTCAGTAAAAGTCCTGTATTCAGTAAATTTGATTGTTCCTCACCTGTCTATCATTGATCTTAGTCTGTTTGGTTTGGGTCATGCCCATCCTGGGTCTTAAATGAAATAATATAATAGTATATGTATTATTAATATATTAGTATATTAAATATATTATGTATAATATATAATGTACATAATGAATTCATATAATATAAATAATAAGTATAATTATATAATATATATATTTATTAATGTACATAATATATTAATTAATTATATATGTATTATATAATGTATTATATAATAGTATTAATATTAGTATACATAGATATTATATATATACATTATAATATATTAATATACATAATATTATATACAGTATAATAATTATATATACATATAATTATATATTAATAACTATATATTATTAATATATTATACATATTCATGACCCAGGACGGGTATGACCCAAATCAAACAGACTAAGATCAACAATAGACAGGTAAGGAACACAAAGATCAAAGATCCTTTTTACTGAATTCAGGACTTTTTACTGAGGACCCCCTTAGTAATATAAGCTGACAAGAAAAACCCCACAAACGCCTGCGTCTTCACTCGGCATTACGGCAACAAGGGCACGAAGTCGGCTTATACACCTTAGGTTAACTCAAACCTGATTCAAACCTCACAAATTCTATCATTGATTTTAGTTATTTGATTTTAATCATGTTTCCAGAATCATTAATAGATCTGGATCCATGTTAGTAGGAATATGAATAGCCATACTATGATCTAACACTATGATCTAGCCAGCCATATTAGGCGGCTTCCTAATACAAAATTAAAAAAAACAGAAAAATAAAAATTTAAAATAACTTACACTTAAGTTGTGCTCAGAAGAAAGCTTTTATTAATGTTGGTAATTACAAAAGGGAGAGAGTGGTTGGAGAGAGAAGAGAGAGAGGCGGTAAACACCAGCGTGCCTCCTCAAAAATAAAAACAACCTATTTATAAAATGAAAGAGCCGGACATGAAACCCCGGATTTCAAAAACAAAAATGAATAGTAAGAATTTTTACAAAAGTCAAAAAGAAAACAGAAAAGCTGCTTTATAAAAACAGAAAATGACAAATGTGTCACAATCCTTGTCTGGTGACTAATATGTCACTGTTGATTCTTCATCTTCAACTTTCTTCTGAATCGTAATCTTCTGCAGAGATATGTTCTCTTTTAATTCCAACATTATGGAATCTGAGCTTCCAAAAACCCAGAAGGAAAGATTGAGAAAAACATGAAGATGTATAGGAATATTTTTCCATGCACCTCCTGAATTTATTGTCTTGGAATTCCATCCTCTTCCAAGCACGACAATGAATTTTAACAACTTTTGCACAATTTTGATCAAGTTGTTCTTCATTACAAAAATCTTGAACAAGTAGAGAAATAGATTCTTCTCTACATTGATTCCAAATATCATCAATAATCTGTTTCCATTGATGAAAACAGAAACATCTGGAACAATTTAGATAATGATTTTGATCCATAATCATTTTTTCTCTGTAGAAAAAGAGTCTTTTAACTCTTCAAGGGCCTCAAAAAGAGCCGGATCTGGAACATCATCATCTGGATCCTGTGCATCCTGAAGAATACTAGTGAATTGATTTTCACTAGATTCAGACCTCATTGAGGTATCAGATTTTGAATCTGAACAAAGATTTCTAGAAATATCTTTTTTCATTTCAGAAACAAATAGCTCAATCATCTGTTTCTGTGAAAGAATCCCAGAATATTTCTGGGAAATTATTTTGAAAGGACTAATATTATCCTCTTCTTTTTCTTTTTCTTTTTCTTTAAGATCTTGCTTATAAGCTTTGATCTTTTCATTGATTTTATCAAATGTTTCTTCCGAGTGTAATTTCCCGGTTTCTGGGTCAATTCTCATCATTTTATCCCAGAATTTGCATTGGCTGATACGCCATAGACAAGGAGCACCATAGCTAGTATAACCAATTGATGGAGTCCATTTCCATATCCATGGAATTCCAAATTCAATAAAGAAAAGACAAGTAGTCTTTCCTTCAATGAAATTTTCAGAAGATTTTCCCTGTATAACAGGGGAGACTGATATCCAGTCTTTCATAAGACCATAAAACAGGTCTGGCAAAATTTTTGCCGAAGGTCCAAAAGTTCTCCACCAAGTAAAGAACCAATTTGGAATTGGTTTATGAAATATAATTTCACAAACTTTAATAAACCAAGAGTGTTTATGCCTCTTGTTCTCATATAAGAGAGTTTTTTCAAATGCTTCAATATAATCGAAGTAATTGAATTTAAAAGTTTGCTTATTAAGATCATAAAAGAATTCTTTTTCTGCTAATGGAGATATACCCCATTCTTCAAAAGATATAATCTTTTTGATAATTATTTTGGAAAAGTTATAATCTTTTCCTCTTTCGCCAGAAGCGAAATGATTGATCTCAACACTATTAGTGGAGAGAAGGAGATTTTCATAAAAACCTCTCTATTTATAAGACCCATACACGTATGACGTGTTAGAAAGATATCTTTCCATAATGGTCCAAGGACTATTAGCCCATTGAATATCTCTTTCTTCTATTAGAAGAATAAGTTGTCGATCAGAATTTTCGACAAACATTTTTTCAAAATCATCTTCTTTTGCTATATTAGCATAAGAAGTTTGAGTTTCCTCAGGAGAGATATCACTCTCTTTTTGTTTTTGTTTCAAGAATTCTTGAAACTCATTTTCAAGATCAGAAGTATTACCTCCGATATTTGCAATATTTTGAGCAACAAGCTTTTGCTTGCCATATTGCACAATTGTTCTGGATTGAGGGTTATAACCCCTTCCTCCTCTTCCTCTATAAGAGGAAAGATCACCCCTTCCAGGTGTTTGATATCCTCTTCCTCTATGAGAGGAAGATGCTCCCCGATCAGGATAACTCATTCCTGCAAATATTCACGAGTTAAAAAATCAGGCAAATAATTATCAATGCCTTTTTTATAAACAATATCAAAATCAAATGGAGCAAGATGAGATTGCCATCTGGCAAACATCTGCTTTGAAACATCATGTTTAAAATCTTTTTGAAACATGAATTTTGCAGAATTACAATCAGTTTTGATCATAAATTTCTGATTATATAAATCATCCTGAAATTTTAAACACATTTAACAATGGCAAGAATTTCTTTAGCCACTGTTGAATAATTTTTCTGAGAATTATTCCACTTCCCAGAATAAAATCGAACAAGATATTCTTGTTTTTTATGGGGATCAACCTGTTTAAGGATTCCTCCATAACCAATATCAGAAGCATCGGTTTCAACAATTTTATCCCATAAGGGATTTGCTAACATAAGACATGGAAGGTTTTTAACCTTTTCCTTAATCCTTTTTACAGCCTTGGTATGATTTTCATTCCAAGGTTTAGGATTCTTTTTTAATCTATCATATAAGATAGCAGTATCATCATTAAGATTTTTTATATAGGAAGAAATATAATTTAAACTTCCTAAAAATCTTTGTAATTGGGTTTTATCAGTAATGATATCTGGAAATTTATTTCCAAATTCAATACTTCTTTGAATAGGAATAATATTTCCTTTGTCAATAATATGACCAAGAAATCTAATACTAGATTGAAATAAAATCATTTTTGGCTTTGAAATAACAAGACCATTTTTAATAACAATATCTTTAAACATATTTAAATGTTTAAAGTGGGTCTCAATGTCTTTAGAAAAGACAAGAATATCATCAATATAAACGATGATAAAATTGCTAAATGGATTAAAAATGTCATTCATAATTTGTTGAAATTCTGAAGGAGCATTTTTTAATCCAAATGGCATAACTGTCCATTCATAATGTCCAAATGGAACATTAAATGCAGTTTTATATCTATCAGATTCATTAATTTGAATCTGCCAAAATCCAGATTTTAAATCAAATTTAGAAAAGACTAATGCATTAACTAGTCTGTCAAGAAGATCCTTCTTGTTAGGAATAGGATGTCTAATCCATTTTAAAACTTTATTTAATGGCTTATAATTAATAACAAGCCTAGGAACTCCTCGTTCCTGCTCAGAATGTTTATTAACATAAAATGCAGTGCATGACCAAGGAGATTTTGAAGGAGTTATTAACTTCTTTTGTAAAAGAGATTCAATCTCTTTTTTACATAACTCTA
Source organism: Caryopteris x clandonensis (assembly GCA_028749325.2). Classification (NCBI taxonomy): domain Eukaryota; kingdom Viridiplantae; phylum Streptophyta; class Magnoliopsida; order Lamiales; family Lamiaceae; genus Caryopteris; species Caryopteris x clandonensis. Next base: position 1,285,884 of record JAPYKT020000021.1, read on the forward strand.
AATATTCAGAGTTCATTTGACAAGGTCTTGCCTTGGTAGGAATATCCTTTTCTTTAAAATCTTCTTCATAAGGAAGAGAAATAATATGCTTTTTTCTATCCCAAAAAGCATTTGGTAAATCATTACAAATATCAACAGAAAACTTATTATTAATAAGTTTTATTTTTTCCTGTAATTTAGGATTTTTGAGTTTTTCTTCAATAGTTAGAAAACTTACTTCTTCTTTTAAAGAATTTATTTGAAAGGTTTTTCTTTCAATCTGTTCTTGTAGTTCATTAAGAACTTTATGAACAGGTTTTGTAATAAAATCAAAAGTTATGGGTTTCCCTTCAAAGGTTCCAGTTAACCCTTTTTCATTAACAATAGTTAATGGATAAATTTTATAAATAAAAGGTAAGCCTAATATAAGTTGGCTTGAAATATCTTTAGCAAGAAGAAAACTTGTTGAAATACAACAATTATCTTTGCAAATATATGCTTTTGGAATCTTGAAACTAATATCAAGACGTTCACCTCCAGCATGTGAAAGTGAATGAGTGGTTTTATAAAAATATCTAGTAGGAATTAATCCTTCCTGTATGACATTTAAATCAGCACCACTATCAATCATGGCAATAAAATTCATTTTATGATTTTTAATAATAAGAGTAATCTTAGTATACCACTTCTGAGATATCATCATAGAAATAGTAGAAAGATAATTTTTTTCTAATGGCATAAAATGCTCAATAGAATCATCAAGAATATTATCATTCTCTTTTTCTTTATTTCTTTCTAATAAAGAAAGTCTTTCATGAAAATTATCATTAATCTTATAAAGATTTTTTATTTCATTCTTAAGATTATTAATCTCCTGAACTAAATCCTGAGTAGAAATAGGATTTTGTTTTTCATACTTCTGTCTAAGAAGCTTATTAACTTCGGACATAGAGTATGAATTCTCAGTCTTCTGAGAAATGGTTTGATTTGTATTACTAGTAGATGGAATATCTTCCAATTGATCAATAATATTAGTTCTTAAATTAGGATCTTTAATCCTTTTAAGAAATTCTAATATATTATCATTTGTCAAGACACTTAAATTAAGATCTTGAAATTGAGACATAAGTTTATAAAACTCATCATTATTATTATCAGTATTACTGACTTCTTGTAAAGGACGAATACAAGGTTGTCCTTGTATACATGCATCACAATCTTCACTTTCTGATAATAAAGATTCATTATCAAGAATTTGAAGATCTTCAGAAACATCAGATTCTGAGTATTCAGTATCTGAACCTTCTGATTTATTATTATCAGAATCTAAAACAATTTTACAAATTTTTTCTTTTAAATCATCATCCATTTCAAGAGCTTTAATCTTATCTTTAGCCCAACACTGGTTAGCATAATGACCAGGTTTTTTGCATTTTCTACATATAATAGAAAATTCTTTTTTATTTCTTTTATCTTTTTTATAAAAAGATGATCTAGATTTTTTCAATTCTCTTTTTCTATCAGAATAATATCTTTTCTTTCTTTTAGAAAGTTTTCCTTCTCTAATATCTTTAGAAGGACGTTTCTTCCCCTTATGAGGAATTTCCATACCAAATTGACCACAGAATTGGCCAAGTTGTTTTTTCTCAAGCAAATTTTGCTTTCTAATCTGGTTATTTAATTTCAACTCATTACATAAGGCTAAACCTTCTTGTACACAAGTTGATATTAAATTACCATAAGTATATTCTTCATAAGGTATAGAAACCTTATCACGCCTAAGAATTCTGCGAACTCTTTCAGCAAAAAGACTAGGAAGGCCATCAATAAATTTGGCTTTCCAGTGACTATTATTACAGTCAGCAAGTTCAAAGATACGAGTTAAGAAAGTATCTTTGTACCATCTAAAATCAGATAATGTTTTACATTTAAGATTACTGAGGAGAGTTCTAATATTATCTCCATTATCAGTAAACTTACCTGTAAAATGATCTATTATTGTGAGAACCAATGAATAAATTGCATTCTCAACAAGAATATTATTCTCATTTTTAACAGAATTAAAAATAGAATCTTTTTGTTCTTGGGACAAATAATTATCCCACCAACCTTTAAGTTGGCCAGTAAAACCTGCAACTATCATAATAGCAATATTTTTATCTGTGTTACCAGATACTTTACACACAGTACTATACATCATTATACGGTGTGCTAAATTATAGATGTGCCTATCAGTGCATCCATCTAAATTCCATTCATAAATACTTTTTCCATTATAATTATTAGAAAAAAATATTCTTGTTCTTCAAGTAGAACATCAGCAGGAGAAGGTCTATTATAATAATACCTATTTTGTGTGGGTCTATCTGCCCATTTCATTTTATTAATCTCTTCTGTATTATTAACAAAAGATGTAGAAGGAGAAAATTCTTCTTCATCATTTAAAGCTGAAATATTCAGATTTTTAAACTTTTCTTGTAATAATTTTTCCAAATCAGAAACTGAAGATTTAAGTTTAAAATCCTTTATTAAAGGAGGAGATTGAATAGAAGAAGAAGCAATAGAAGAAATATCTACTTCTTTCTTCTTTTCAATATGCACATCAGGTTTTATCTGATTAATAGCTGAAATAATTTTTTCAACTCTATCATGAAGAGATATCATTTCTTCACCAAGAATAGTTAAATACAGATTTGTAAAATTCTGATTTTCAATTAATTGATTTATATGCTTTGTAGTAATAGGAAGCATATCTGTTTCAAATATTTTTGAAAAAGCCGTAAAATTTAAAGACTTATCATTCTTTTCAATTTGAAAAGTTTGCTGTGGAGGAAAAACAGATTTTTGAATCTGTCCATTTGAAAGTTTATAACTTCTTTCCATTACTGAAATATAATCAGTAATAAAGGTTTTAAAAAACCAAGGAATAAAATAAATAATTTCATTTTTTTCTTTACAGAACTTATAAAATTCTTCTAAAAAGAAGTCATATTATTTTTTAGTAAAACTTTTAAAATACCATTTTCTAAATGGCTCCCATTTGGGTAAATAAAATTCATCATTAATCTGCTTTCTAATAGCAGATCCTTTAGAAAAATCTAATTTTGATGTATTAATCATAATTAAATTGTAAAATTCATTTGAGATACAGTATCAGTATCTTTAATATTATAAACATTACTATGTAAAATTTTATTTTTATCTATAATAATTTCTTCATTATGATTTTCTTGAGATTTATCATCCTCTTGATAATAAGAAGATGTTGATGCTCTAGAAGTCTGTGGAATATCCACATCATATTGAAGAGGAGAAATAAAAGTATGATTTGATTGAGATCTAGATAATGATCTCGAAGAAGTTATCATCTTCCTTTGATCAGAAGCAAATTTAATTTGCACTGATCCTTCACTATTCTGAATTATCTGTTGTAATCTATTATTAACAACAGGAATTTTAGGCATAGCCTGTGTAAGAGTCCAATGCTCTGGGAATTTAATTTCTTCCCATTTAATGGCTCTTCGAGTAGTAATATTGGATTTTCCAAAATTTGTTTCAATTAAAATAGTCTCATTAGACTTTTTATCTACTCTTTTACACATAGGATTAAGAGTATATAATGGTTTAAAATAAATTCGATAACAGATGCATATAACTTCTGTTCCTATAACATAGTTATAGTTTTCTGTGCAGACATTTAATGTCAAAGTATCCAATATATTCTTATCAGTTAATGAAACTGAAAGATTTGGATAAACATCAAAATAGACTGGACCATGTGCCAGACTAGATTGAATCATTCCCATTATAGAATGGGTAAAATCCAGATTTCTAGCATCTCTAAGAGTTGCCATAAACATTTCTGGAAGACCTTCTAAAGTTAAAGGTCTAAATGCAATTTGAATGCATCCTATAAGAATAAAATTATGTGTATCCATAAAAGGTAAAATATCTCTTTCATTTAAGAGACGTATCGTCATCTCTTTATCATTAAGAGATATAGCAGACTCAGTAGTTTTGACTACTTGTTTGAGACCTAATTTCTCAAAAGTTCCTAATTCATAAACCAGATTTGGTTTTATTTTAGGAATAGTCCATTTATTTAATAAATCTAAATTTTCAGGAATATCAAATTCCTCAATTCTAGTGTTTTTAACACTAGTTTTCTTATGAAATATATTCATAAATAGGAAAAGTGTTAGATCATAGATGAACTTAAACATATTTCTACTTCCATGGCTCTGATACCATTCATGACCCAGGACGGGTATGACCCAAATCAAACAGACTAAGATCAACAATAGACAGGTAAGGAACACAAAGATCAAAGATCCTTTTTACTGAATTCAGGACTTATTACTGAGGACCCCCTTAGTAATATAAGCTGACAAGAAAAACCCCACAAACGCCTGCGCCTTCACTCGGCATTACGGCAACAAGGGCACGAAGTCATCAAACAAACTAAGATCAACAATAGACAGGTAAGGAACACAAAGATCAAAGATCCTTTTTACTGAATTCAGGAATTATTACTGAGGACCCCCTTAGTAATATAAGCTGACAAGAAAAACCCCACAAACGCCTGCGCCTTCACTCGGCATTACGGCAACAAGGGCACGAAGTCGGCTTATACACCTTAGGTTAACTCAAACCTGATTCAAACCTCACAAATTCTATCATTGATTTTAGTTATTTGATTTTAATCATGTTTCCAGAATCATTAATAGATCTGGATCCATGTTAGTAGGAATATGAATAGCCATACTATGATCTAACACTATGATCTAGTCGGCCATATTAGGCGGCTTCCTAATACAAAATTAAAAAAAAACAGAAAAATAAAAATTTAAAATAACTTACACTTAAGTTGTGCTCAGAAGAAAGCTTTTATTAATGTTGGTAATTACAAAAGGGAGAGAGTGGTTGGAGAGAGAAGAGAGAGAGGCGGTAAACACCAGCGTACCTCCTCAAAAATAAAAACAACCTATTTATAGAGGGAAGAGCCGGACATGAAACCCCGGATTCCAAAATGAAAAAATGAATAGTAAAAACTTTTACAAAAGTCAAAAAATAAAGCTGCTTTATAAAAACAATAATGACAAATATGTCATTATTCTTGTCTGGTGACTAATATGTCACTGTAATGTGTCGGGAAGAGAAGAATTCTTCAATCTTCTTTCTTGAAGCCAATATTTTCAAATCTTGCTTTCCAGAATCCTGTTTTAATAATTTGATAACTGCATCCAGTCTGTGGAGGATATTTCTCCATGCATCTTTGGAACTTGTTGTCTTGAAAATCCATTGATTCCCAAGCATGATTATGAATCCTAACAACTTTTGCACAATTTTTTCCCAGTTGAATGCTTTGGTTTGCTGGGTCAAAAACTTCATCTGAAAGGAGAGAAAGGGATTCTTGTCTGCAATTTTTCCAAATATCATCAATATTTTGTTTCCATTTATTATAACAGAAACATCTTGGACAAATTAAAAAATGATCTGAATTCATTTTTTCTCTGTGGTGAAGGAGTCTTTAAGCTCTTCTAAGGCCTCGAATAAAGCCGAATCTGGGATATCATCCTTTGGATCCTGTGAGTCTTGAAAAATACTAGTGAATTGATTTTCACTAGATTCTGACCTCATTGAGGTATCAGATTTTGAATCTGAACAAAGATTTCTAGAAATATCTTTTTTCATTTCAGAAACAAATAGCTCAATCATCTGTTTCTGTGAAAGAATCCCAGAATATTTCTGGGAAATTATTTTGAAAGGACTAATATTATCCTCTTCTTTTTCTTTTTCTTTTTCTTTAAGATCTTGCTTATAAGCTTTGATCTTTTCATTGATTTTATCAAATGTTTCTTCCGAGTGTAATTTCCCGGTTTCTGGGTCAATTCTCATCATTTTATCCCAGAATTTGCATTGGCTGATACGCCAAAGACAAGGAACACCATAGCTAGTATAACCAACTGATGGAGTCCATTTCCATATCCATGGAATTCCAAATTCAATAAAGAAAAGACAAGTAGTCTTTCCTTCAATGAAATTTTCAGAAGATTTTCCCTGTATAACAGGGGAGACTGATATCCAGTCTTTCATAAGACCATAAAACAGGTCTGGCAAAATTTTTGCCGAAGGTCCAAAAGTTCTCCACCAAGTAAAGAACCAATTTGGAATTGGTTTATGAAATATAATTTCACAAACTTTAATAAACCAAGAGTGTTTATGCCTCTTGTTCTCATATAAGAGAGTTTTTTCAAATGCTTCAATATAATCGAAGTAATTGAATTTAAAAGTTTGCTTATTAAGCTCATAAAAGAATTCTTTTTCTGCTAATGGAGATATACCCCATTCTTCAAAAGATATAATCTTTTTGATAATTATTTTGGAAAAGTTATAATCTTTTCCTCTTTCGCCAGAAGCGAAATGATTGATCTCAACACTATTAGTGGAGAGAAGGAGATTTTCATAAAAACCTCTCTGTTTATAAGACCCATACACGTATGACGTGTTAGAAAGATATCTTTCCATAATGGTCCAAGGACTATTAGCCCATTGAATATCTCTTTCTTCTATTAGAAGAATAAGTTGTCGATCAGAATTTTCGACAAACATTTTTTCAAAATCATCTTCTTTTGCTATATTAGCATAAGAAGTTTGAGTTTCCTCAGGAGAGATATCACTCTCTTTTTGTTTTTGTTTCAAGAATTCTTGAAACTCATTTTCAAGATCAGAAGTATTACCTCCGATATTTGCAATATTTTGAGCAACAAGCTTTTGCTTGCCATATTGCACAATTGTTCTGGATTGAGGGTTATAACCCCTTCCTCCTCTTCCTCTATAAGAGGAAAGATCACCCCTTCCGGGTGTTTGATATCCTCTTCCTCTATGAGAGGAAGATGCTCCCCGATCAGGATAACTCATTCCTGCAAATATTCACGAGTTAAAAAATCAGGCAAATAATTATCAATGCCTTTTTTATAAACAATATCAAAATCAAATGGAGCAAGATGAGATTGCCATCTGGCAAACATCTGCTTTGAAACATCATGTTTAAAATCTTTTTGAAACATGAATTTTGCAGAATTACAATCAGTTTTGATCATAAATTTCTGATTATATAAATCATCCTGAAATTTTAAAACACATTTAACAATGGCAAGAATTTCTTTAGCCACTGTTGAATAATTTTTCTGAGAATTATTCCACTTCCCAGAATAAAATCTAACAAGATATTCTTGTTTTTTATGGGGATCAACCTGTTTAAGGATTCCTCCATAACCAATATCAGAAGCATCGGTTTCAACAATTTTATCCCATAAGGGATTTGCTAACATAAGACATGGAAGGTTTTTAACCTTTTCCTTAATCCTTTTTACAGCCTTGGTATGATTTTCATTCCAAGGTTTAGGATTCTTTTTTAATCTATCATATAAGATAGCAGTATCATCATTAAGATTTTTTATATAGGAAGAAATATAATTTAAACTTCCTAAAAATCTTTATAATTGGGTTTTATCAGTAATAATATCTGGAAATTTATTTCCAAATTCAATACTTCTCTGTATAGGAATAATATTTCCTTTGTCAATAATATGACCAAGAAATCTAATACTTGATTGAAATAAAATCATTTTTGGCTTTGAAATTACAAGGCCATTTTTAATAACAATATCTTTAAACATATTTAAATGTTTAAAGTGGGTCTCAATGTCTTTAGAAAAGACAAGAATATCATCAATATAAACGATGATAAAATTGCTAAATGGATTAAAAATATCATGCATAATTTGTTGAAATTCTGAAGGAGCATTTTTTAATCCAAATGGCATAACTGCTCATTCATAATGTCCAAATGGAACATTAAATGCAGTTTTATATCTATCAGATTCATTAATTTGAATCTGCCAAAATCCAGATTTTAAATCAAATTTAGAAAAGACTAATGCATTAACTAGTCTGTCAAGAAGATCCTTCTTGTTAGGAATAGGATGTCTAATCCATTTTAAAACTTTATTTAATGGCTTATAATTAATAACAAGCCTAGGAACTCCTCGTTCCTGCTCAGAATGTTTATTAACATAAAATGCAGTGAATGACCAAGGAGATTTTGAAGTTTATCCAAATCTTTCAGTTTCATTAACTGATAAGAATATATTGGATACTTTGACATTAAATGTCTGCACAGAAAACTATAACTATGTTATAGGAACAGAAGTTATTTGCATCTGTTATCGAATTTATTTTAAACCATTATATACTCTTAATCCTATGTGTAAAAGAGTAGATAAAAAGTCTAATGAGACTATTTTAATTGAAACAAATTTTGGAAAATCCAATATTACTACTCGAAGAGCCATTAAATGGGAAGAAATTAAATTCCCAGAGCATTGGACTCTTACACAGGCTATGCCTAAAATTCCTGTTGTTAATAATAGATTACAACAGATAATTCAGAATAGTGAAGGATCAGTGCAAATTAAATTTGCTCCTGATCAAAGGAAGATGATAGCTTCCTCGAGATCATTAACTAGATCTCAATCTAATTATACTTTTATTTCCCCTCTTCAATATGATGTGGATATTCCACAGACTTCTAGAGCATCAACATCTTCTTATTTTCAAGAGGATGATAAATCTCAAGAAGATCATAATGAAGAAATTATTATAGATAAAAATAAATCTGCTGTTAGAAAGCAGATAAATGATGAATTTTATTTATCTAAATGGGAGCCATTTAGAAAATGGTATTTTAAAAGTTTTACTAAAAAAGAATATGATTTCTTTTTAGAAAAATTTTATGAGTTCTGTAAAGAAAAAAATGAAATAATCTATTTCATTCCTTGGTTTTTTAAAACCTTTATTACTGACTATATTTCAGTAATGGAAAGAAGTTATAAACTTTCAAATGGACAGATTCAAAAATCTGTTTTTCCTCCACAACAAACTTTTCAAATTGAAAAGAATGATAAGTCTTTAAATTTTACGGCTTTTTCAAAAATATTTGAAACAGATATGCTTCCTATTACTACAAAGCATATAAATCAATTAATTGAAAATCAGAATTTTACAAATCTGTATTTAACTATTCTTGGTGAAGAAATGATATCTCTTCATGATAGAGTTGAAAAAATTATTTCAGCTATTAATCAGATAAAACCTGATGTGCATATTGAAAAGAAGAAAGAAGTAGATATTTCTTCTATTGCTTCTTCTTCTATTCAATCTCCTCCTTTAATAAAGGATTTTAAACTTAAATCTTCAGTTTCTGATTTGGAAAAATTATTACAAGAAAAGTTTAAAAATCTGAATATTTCAGCCTTAAATGATGAAGAAGAATTTTCTCCTTCTACCTCTTTTGTTAATAATACAGAAGAGATAAATAAAATGAAATGGGCAGATAGACCCACACAAAATAGGTATTATTATAATAGACCTTCTCCTGCTGATGTTCTACTTGAAGAACAAGAATATTTTTTTTCTAATAATTATAATGGAAAAAGTATTTATGAATGGAATTTAGATGGATGCACTGATAGGCACATCTATAATTTAGCACACCGTATAATGATGTATAGTACTGTGTGTAAAGTATCTGGTAATACAGATAAAAATATTGCTATTATGATAGTTGCAGGTTTTACTGGCCAACTTAAAGGTTGGTGGGATAATTATTTGTCCCAAGAACAAAAAGATTCTATTTTTAATTCTGTTAAAAATGAGAATAATATTCTTGTTGAGAATGCAATTTATTCATTGGTTCTCACAATAATAGATCATTTTACAGGTAAGTTTACTGATAATGGAGATAATATTAGAACTCTCCTCAGTAATCTTAAATGTAAAACATTACCTGATTTTAGATGGTACAAAGATACTTTTTTAACTCGTATCTTTGAACTTGCTGACTGTAATAATAGTCACTGGAAAGCCAAATTTATTGATGGCCTTCCTAGTCTTTTTGCTGAAAGAGTTCGCAGAATTCTTAGGCGTGATAAGGTTTCTATACCTTATGAAGAATATACTTATGGTAATTTAATATCAACTTGTGTACAAGAAGGTTTAGCCTTATGTAATGAGTTGAAATTAAATAACCAGATTAGAAAGCAAAATTTGCTTGAGAAAAAACAACTTGGCCAATTCTGTGGTCAATTTGGTATGGAAATTCCTCATAAGGGGAAGAAACGTCCTTCTAAAGATATTAGAGAAGGAAAACTTTCTAAAAGAAAGAAAAGATATTATTCTGATAGAAAAAGAGAATTAAAAAAATCTAGATCATCTTTTTATAAAAAAGATAAAAGAAATAAAAAAGAATTTTCTATTATATGTAGAAAATGCAAAAAACCTGGTCATTATGCTAACCAGTGTTGGGCTAAAGATAAGATTAAAGCTCTTGAAATGGATGATGATTTAAAAGAAAAAATTTGTAAAATTGTTTTAGATTCTGATAATAATAAATCAGAAGGTTCAGATACTGAATACTCAGAATCTGATGTTTCTGAAGATCTTCAAATTCTTGATAATGAATCTTTATTATCAGAAAGTGAAGATTGTGATGCATGTATACAAGGACAACCTTGTATTCGTCCTTTACAAGAAGTCAGTAATACTGATAATAATAATGATGAGTTTTATAAACTTATGTCTCAATTTCAAGATCTTAATTTAAGTGTCTTGACAAATGATAATATATTAGAATTTCTTAAAAGGATTAAAGATCCTAATTTGAGAACTAATATTATTGATCAATTGGAAGATATTCCATCTACTAGTAATACAAATCAAACCATTTCTCAGAAGACTGAGAATTCATACTCTATGTCCGAAGTTAATAAGCTTCTTAGACAGAAGTATGAAAAACAAAATCCTATTTTTACTCAGGATTTAGTTCAGGAGATTAATAATCTTAAGAATGAAATAAAAAATCTTTATAAGATTAATGATAATTTTCATGAAAGACTTTCTTTATTAGAAAGAAATAAAGAAAAAGAGAATGATAATATTCTTGATGATTCTATTGAGCATTTTATGCCATTAGAAAAAAATTATCTTTCTACTATTTCTATGATGATATCTCAGAAGTGGTATACTAAGATTACTCTTATTATTAAAAATCATAAAATGAATTTTATTGCCATGATTGATAGTGGTGCTGATTTAAATGTCATACAGGAAGGATTAATTCCTACTAGATATTTTTATAAAACCACTCATTCACTTTCACATGCTGGAGGTGAACGTCTTGATATTAGTTTCAAGATTCCAAAAGCATATATTTGCAAAGATAATTGTTGTATTTCAACAAGTTTTCTTCTTGCTAAAGATATTTCAAGCCAACTTATATTAGGCTTACCTTTTATTTATAAAATTTATCCATTAACTATTGTTAATGAAAAAGGGTTAACTGGAACCTTTGAAGGGAAACCCATAAATTTTGATTTTATTACAAAACCTGTTCATAAAGTTCTTAATGAACTACAAGAACAGATTGAAAGAAAAACCTTTCAAATAAATTCTTTAAAAGAAGAAGTAAGTTTTCTAACTATTGAAGAAAAACTCAAAAATCCTAAATTACAGGAAAAAATAAAACTTATTAATAATAAGTTTTCTGTTAATATTTGTAATGATTTACCAAATGCTTTTTGGGATAGAAAAAAGCATATTATTTCTCTTCCTTATGAAGAAGATTTTAAAGAAAAGGATATTCCTACCAAGGCAAGACCTTGTCAAATGAATTCTGAATATTTAGAGTTATGTAAAAAAGAGATTGAATCTCTTTTGCAAAAGAAGTTAATAACTCCTTCAAAATCTTCTGGGTCATGAATGGTATCAGAGCCATGGAAGTAGAAATATGTTTAAGTTCATCTATTTATTGTTGATCATAGTATATATAATAGTATATATGTACATATTATTATAAATATATACATTAATATATATTATTATAATATGCTATAAAATATTATAATATATTATTAACATTATATATACATAATAGTATATTAATATATAATATTAATAATATATTATAATATTATAATATTATAATTAATACATAGACATATAATTATAGTATATACATTATAATATACATATATATTAATAATATTACATTATATATTAATAATATTACATTAGTATATTATAATATACAATAACACTATATATATTATAATATACATGTTAATATATAATACTATAATAATTAATTAACATAATATAATATAATATATATATGTAATAATTATTGTTAGTCCTTATAAATATAATATTATAATATATACTAATAATTAATATTTTAATATTTTAACAATTATATGTAGATTATTATATATTATATATAGCATATAATAATATATAATAATATGTATAGTATAATTATATAATATTACATATATATATTTATTACTAATTAGTATATTATATGTTATATATGCCATGGAAATAGAGATATGTTTTAGTTCATCTATGGTCTAACACTTTTTATTACTTATGAATATATTTCATAAGAAAACTAGTATTAAAAACACTAGAATTGAGGAATATGATATTCCTGAAAATTTAGATTTATTAAATAAATGGACTATTCCAAAGATAAAACCAAATCTGGTTTATGAATTAGGTACTTTTGAGAAATTAGGTCTCAAACAAGTAGTTAAAACTACTGAGTCTGCAATATCTCTTAATGATAAAGAGATGACTATTCGTCTCTTGAATGAAAGAGATATTCAACCTTTTATTGATACGCATAATTTTATCCATATAGGATGCATTCAAATTGCATTTAGACCTTTAACTTTAGAAGGTCTTCCAGAAATGTTCATGGCAACTCTTAGAGATGCTAGAAATCTGGATTTTACTCATTCTATTATGGGAATGATTCAATCTAGTCTGGCACATGGACCAGTTTATTTTGATGTTTATCCAAACCTTTCAGTTTCATTAACTGATAGGAATATATTGGATACTCTGACATTAAATGTCTGTACAGAAAATTATAATTATGTTTCTGGAACAGAAGTCATATGTATCTGTTATCGTATATATTTTAAACCGTTATATACTCTTAATCCTATGTGTAAAAGAGTAGATAAAAAGTCTAATGAGACTATTTTAATAGAAACTAATTTTGGAAAATCCAATATTACTACCAGAAGAGCCATTAAATGGGAAGAAATTAAGTTCCCAGAACACTGGACTCTCACACAGGCTATGCCTAAAATCCCTGTTGTTAATAATAGATTACAACAGATTATTCAGAATAATGAAGGATCAGTGCAAATTAAATTAGCTCCTGATCAAAAGAAGTTAATATCTTCTTCGAGATCTTTGTCCAGATCTCAGTCAAACCATTCTTTTATTTCTCCTTTTCATTATGATGTGGAAATACCACAGACTTCTAGAGCATCAACGTCTTCTTATTTTCAAGAGGATGATAAATCTCAAGAAGATCATAATGAAAATATAGTTATTGATAAAAACAAGATTTTGCATAATAATGTTTATAACATTAAGGATACTGATACCGTATCACAAATGAATTTTACTATTTAATATTAATAGTACAACCATTCTAGACTTTACAAAAGGATCTGCTGTTAGAAAGCAGATAAATGAAGAATTTTATTTACCCAAATGGGAACCATTAGAAATTGGTATTTTAAAAGCTTTACTAAAAAAGAATATGATTTCTTTTTTAGAAAAATTTTATGAGTTCTGTAAAGAAAAAAATGAAATTATTTATTTCATTCCTTGGTTTTTTAAAACCTTTGTTACTGATTATATTTCAGTAATTGAAAGAAGTTATAAACTTACTTCTGGACAGATTCAAAAATCTGTATATCCACCTCAACAACCATTTCAAATTGAAAAGAATGATAAATCTTTTAATTTTACAGCTTTTTCAAAAATATTTGAAACAGATATGCTTCCTATTACTACAAAGCATATAAATCAATTAATTGAAAATCAAAATTATACAAATTTGTATTTAACCATTCTTGGTGAAGAGATGATTTCTTTACATGATAGAGTTGAAAAAATTATTTCAGCCATAAATCAGATTAAACCTGATGTACATATTGAAAAGAAAAAGGATATTTCATCCATTGTTTCTTCTTCAATACAATATCCTCCTTTGATAAAGGATTTTAAACTTAAGTCTTCTGTTTCCGATTTGGAAAAATTATTAGAAGAGAAATTTAAAGCTTTTAATATTTCAGCTTTAGATAATGAAGAAGAATTTCAAAACCCTTCTTCTTCTACTTCTGTTAATATTACAGAAGAAATAAATAAAATGAAGTGGGCAGATAGACCTACTCAGAGCAGGTACTATTATAATAGACCTTCTCCTGTAGATATTCTTCATGAAGAACAAGAATACTATATTTCTAATAATTATAATGGAAAAAGTATTTATGAATGGAATTTAGATGGTTGCACTGATAGGCACATCTATAATCTTGCACACCGTATGATGATGTATAGTACTGTGTGTAAAGTATCTGGAAATACAGATAAAAATATTGCTGGTATGATTACTGCTGGTTTCACTGGCCAACTAAAAGGTTGGTGGGATAATTATTTGTCCCATGAACAAAAATCCTCTATCCTTAATTCTATTAAGGAAGAAAATAATATTCCTGTTGAGAATGTTGTTTATTCTTTAGTTCTCACTATTATTGATCATTTTACAGGAAGGTTTACTGATAATGGAGAGAATATTAGAACTCTTCTTAGTAACCTTAGATGTAAAACACTGTCTGATTTCAGATGGTATAAGGATACATTTTTAACTCGTATCTTTGAATTACCAGACTGTAATAACAGTTATTGGAAAGCCAAATTTATAGATGGCCTTCCTAGTCTTTTTGCTGAAAGAATTCGTAGAGTTCTTAGGCAAGATAATATTTCTATACCTTATGATAATTATACTTATGGTAATTTAATATCAACTTGTATTCAAGAGGGTTTAGCCCTACGTAATGAGTTGAAATTAAATAACCAAATTAGAAAGCAAAATTTGCTTGAGAAAAAATAACTTGGCCAATTTTCTGGTCAATTTGGTATGGAAAACCCTTATAAAGGGAAAAAACGTCCTTCTAAAGATTTCAGGGAAGGAAAACTATCTAAAAGAAAGAAAAGACATTATTCTGATAGAAGAAAAGAATTGAAAAAATCTAGAATAGATTTTTATAAAAAAGATAAAAGAAAGAAAAAAGAGTTTTCTATAATATGTAGAAAATGCAAAAAACCTGGTCATTATGCTAACCAGTGTTGGACAAAGGATAGAATTAAAGCCCTTGATATTGATGATGATTTAAAAGAAAAAATTTGCAAAATTGTTTTAGATTCTGATAATAATAAATCAGAAAGCTCAGATAATGAGTACTCAGAATCAAATGATTCTGAAGATCTTCAACTTCTTGATAATGAATCTTTATTATCAGAAAGTGAAGATTGTGAAGCATGTATACAAGGACAACCTTATATTCGTTCTTCAAAAGAGATCAGTAATACTGATAATACAGATGAGTTTTATAAACTTATGTCATAATTTCAAGATCTTAATTTAAGTGTCTTGACTAATGATAATTTGCTAGAATTTCTTAAAAGAATTAAAGATCCTCTTTTAAGAACTAGTATAATTGATCAAATGGAAGATACTCCATCTACTAGTAATACTAGTCAGGTTGTTTCTCAGAATACTGAGAATACATACTCCATGTCCGAAGTTAATAAACTTCTTAGACAGAAGTATGAAAAGAAAAATTATGTTTCTACTCAGGATTTAGTTTATGAAATTGATAATCTCAAAAATGAGATTAAAAATCTTTATCATATTAATAAAGATTTTCATCAAAGACTTTGTTTTTTAGAAAATAAGGATAAAGAAATTGATAATATTCTTGATGATTCTATTGAGCATTTTATGCCATTAGAAAAAAATTATTTGTCAACTATTTCCATGGTTATATCACAAAAGTGGTATACAAAAATTACTCTTCTTATAAAAAATCAAAAATTTGATTTTATTGCCATGATTGATAGTGGTGCTGACTTAAATGTCATACAGGAAGGATTAATTCCTACCAGGTATTTTCATAAAACTAAACATTCACTTTCTCATGCTGGAGGTGAACGTCTTGAAATAGATTTTAAAATTCCAAAAGCTTTTGTTTGCAAAAATGATAAATGCATTTCAACAAGCTTTCTTCTTGCAAAGAATATTTCAAGCCAACTTATTCTTGGCTTACCTTTTATTTATAAAATTTATCCTTTGACTATTGTCAATGAAAAACGTTTAATTGGAACCTTTGAAGGAAAACCTATATCTTTTGATTTTATTACAAAACCCATTAATAGAGTTTTAAATGAACTTCAAGAGCAGATTGAAAGAAAAACCTTTCAAATAAATTCTTTAAAAGAAAAAGTGAGTTTTTTAACTATTGAGGAAAAACTCAAGAATACTAAATTACAGGAAAAAATTAAACTTATTCATAATAAGTTTTCTATTGATATTTGTAATGATTTGCCAAATGCTTTTTGGGATAGGAAAAAGTATATTATTTCTCTTCCATATGAGGAAGATTTCTGTGAAAAAGATATTCCTACCAAGGCTAGACCTTGTCAAATGAACTCTGAATATTTAGGGTTATGCAAAAAAGAAATTGAATCTTTACTTCAAAAGAAGTTAATAACTTCTTCTGATTCTCCTTGGTCTTGTACTGCATTTTATGTTAATAAGCATTCAGAACAGGAACGAGGAGTTCCTAGACTTGTTATTAATTATAAACCTCTTAATAAGGTTTTAAAATGAATTAGGCATCCTATTCCTAATAAGAAAGATCTTCTGGATAGGCTAGTCAATGCATTAGTCTTTTCTAAATTCGATTTAAAATCAGGATTTTGGCAGATTCAAATTAATAAATCTGACAGATATAAAACTGCCTTCAATGTTCCATTTGGACATTATGAATGGACAGTTATGCCATTTGGATTAAAAAATGCTCCTTCAGAATTTCAACAAATTATGAATGACATTTTTTATCCATTTAGCAATTTTATTATTGTCTATATTGATGATATTCTTGTCTTTTCTAAAGACATTGAAACCCACTTTAAACATTTAAATATGTTTAAAGAGATTGTTATTAAAAATGGTCTTGTTATTTCAAAGCCAAAAATGCTTTTATTTCAATCTTCTATTAGATTTCTTGGTCATATAATTGACAAAGGAAATATTATTCCTATTCAAAGAAGTATTGAATTTGGAAATAAATTTCCAGATATCATTAATGATAAAATCCAATTACAAAGGTTTTTAGGAAGTCTTAATTATATTTCTTCTTATGTAAAAAATCTTAATGAAGATACTGCTATCTTATATGATAGACTTAAAAAGAATCATACACCTTGGAATGATAATCATACCAAGGCTGTTAAAAGAATTAAAGAGAAGGTTAAAAACCTTCCATGTCTTATGCTTGCAAATCCTTTATGGGAAAAAATTGTTGAAACTGATGCTTCTGATGTTGGTTATGGAGGAATCCTTAAACAGGTTGATCCCCATAAAAAACAAGAATATCTTGTTCGTTTTTATTCTGGGAAATGGAATAATGCCCAGAAAAACTATTCTACAGTGGCTAAAGAAATTCTTGCCATTGTTAAATGTGTATTAAAATTTCAAGATGATTTATATAATCAAAAATTTATAATTAAAACTGACTGTAATGCAGCAAAATTCATATTTAATAAAGATTTTAAACATGACGTTTCAAAGCAGATGTTTGCCAGATGGCAAGCACATCTTGCTCCTTTTGATTTTGTTATTATTCATAAAAAAAGCATTGATAATTATTTGCCTGATTTTCTTACTCGTGAATTCTTGCAGGAATGAGTTTCCCGGATCACAATTTATATTCCTCTAATAGAGGAAGAGGAAGTACAAGTGGAGGAAACATTACCTCTTATAGAGGTAGAGGAGGAAGGGGTTATATCCCTCAATCTCAACCCAGAACTATTGTTCAACATGGCAAACAAAAATTGATTGCCCAGAACATTGCTAATACAGCAAGTTCCTATGGAGGTAATACCTCTGATCTTGATAAAGAGTTTCAAGAATTCTTGAAACAAAAACAAAAAGGAAAAGAGAGTAATATCTCTCCTGAGGATACTCAGACTTCTTATGCTAATATAGCAAAAGAAGATGAAAATGAAAAAATGTTTGTCGAAAATATTAATCGACAACTTATTCTTCTGATAGAAGAAAGAGATACTCAATGGGCTGATAGTCCTTGGACCATAATGGAAAGATATCTTTCTAACACGTCATACGTGTCTGGGTCTTACAAACAGAGAGGTTATTATGAAACTCTCCTTCTCTCCACTAATAGTGTTGAGATTAATCACTTCTCCTCTGGAGAAAAAGGAAAAGATTATAACTTTTCCAAGATTATTATGAAAAAGGTTATATCCTTTGAAGAATGGGGTATATCTCCATTAGCAGAGAAAGAATTTTATTCTCAGCTTCATAATATGAATTTTAAATTCAATTACTTCGATTATATTGAAAGTTTTGAAAAAACTCTTTTATATGAGAACAAGAGACATAAACACTCTTGGTTTATAAAAGTTTGTGAAAATATTTTTCACAGACCACCAAATTGGTTCTTTACATGGTGGAGAACTTTTGGACCTTCGGCAAAAATTTTGCCAGACCTTTTCCATGGTCTTATGAAAGACTGGATATCAGTCTCCCCTGTTATACAGGGAAAATCTTCTGAAAATTTTATTGAAGGAAAGACAACTTGTCTTTTCTTTATTAAATTTGGTATTCCATGGATATGGAAGTGGACACCAATAGTAGGTTATACCAGTTATGGTGCACCCTGTTTATGGCGAATCAGCCAATGTAAATTCTGGGATAAAATGATGAGAATGGACCCAGAAACCGGGAAATTATTCTCGGAAGAAACTTTTGAAAAAATCAATGAAAAGATCAAAGCTTATAAGCAAGATCTTAAAGAAAAAGAAAAAGAAAAAGAAAAAGAGGAGGACCAGATTAGTCCTTTTAAGATTCTTACCCAGAAATATGCTGGGATTTTATCACAGAAACAGATGATTGATTTGTTTGTTTCTGAAATGAAAAAAGATATTTCGAAAAATCTTGCATCAGATTCAAAATCTGATTCCTCAATGAGATCTGAAACTAGTGAAAATCAATTCACTAGTCTTTTACAGGATTCACAGGATCCAGAGGATGATATTCCTGATCCAGCTTTATTTGAAGCCCTTGAAGAGCTTAAAGACTCTTTTTCAAAAGATTCAAAATGAATCTGAATCATAATATTAATTGTCCAAGATGTTTCTGTTATACTCAATGGAAACATAATATTGATGAAATTTGGAAGCAATGCAGAAAGGAATCTATTTCTCTCCTTGTTGAAGATTTCAGCAGTGATCAACAACTTAATAATAATTGCTCAAAAGTTATGAGAATTTATTCCCAAGCTTGGAAGATGATGGAATTCCAAGATAATAAATTCAAAAGATGTATGGAGAAATATTCATCTTCAATATCATGCTTTTCCGATTCTTTCCTTCTGGGTTTTTGGAAGCTCAGATTCCATAATATTGGATTCATAAGAGAACATCTCTCTCCAGAAGAATCAGATTCTGAAGAAAGTTAAAAACGAAGATTAACAGTGACACATTAGTCACCAGATAAGGATTTAGACATATTTGTCATTTTATGCTTTTATAAAGCAGCTTTACTGTTTTCTTTTTGACTTTTGTAAAGTTTTACTATTTATTTTTATTTTTGTAATCCGGAGTTTCATGTCCGGCTCTTCCTTTTCTATTTATAGGTTTGTTTTTCATTTGAAGAGTCACGCTGGTGTTTACCGCCTCTCTTTTTTCTCTCTTCAACCACTCTCTCCCTTTGTAAATTGTTAAGCTTCAAGATCAATATTATTATTCTGAGTACAAATAAAGTGTAAGTTAATATTTTAATTTTTGTTTGTTTTTCATTTTATTTTGATTTATCAGCCGCCTAATATGGCTGGCTAGTTCTCTGTGTTAGATCATAGTATGGCTATTCATATTTCTATTAACATGGAACCAGACCTTTAAGGTTCTGGAAACATGATTAAAATCAAATAACTAAAATCAATAATAGGATTTGTGAGGTTTGAATCAGGTTTGAGTTAACCTAAGGTGTATAAGCCGACTTCGTGCCCTTGTTGCTGTAATGCCAAGTGAAGGCGCAGGCGTTACCGCCTCTCTTTTTTCTCTCTTCAACCACTCTCTCCCTTTGTAAATTGCTAAGCTTCAAGATCAATATTATTATTCTGAGTAAAAATAAAGTGTAAGTTAATATTTTAATTTCTGTTTGTTTTTCATTTTATTTTGATTTATCAGCCGCCTAATATGGCTGGCTAGTTCTCTGTGTTAGATCATAGTATGGCTATTCATATTTCTATTAACATGGAACCAGACCTTTAAGGTTCTGGAAACATGATTAAAATCGAATAACTAAAACCAATAATAGGATTTGTGAGGTTTAAATCAGGTTTGAGTTAATCTAAGGTGTATAAGCCGACTTCCTGCCCTTGTTGCCGTAATGCCAAGTGAAGGCGCAGGCGTTTGTGGGGTTTTTCTTGTCAGCTTATATTATTAAGGGGGTCCTCAGTAATAAGTCCTGAATTCAGTAAAAAATTGATCTGTGTTCCTCACCTGTCTATTATTGATCTTAATCTATTTGGTTTGGGTCATGCCCGTCCTGGGTCTTGAATGTATTATTATATGTAATACATATAATATATAATATAATAACATATATTATTAATACTATATATACATAATATTATATAAATATATATGTATTTAATTATTATATATATATTAATAGGATATTATATGTATATTTAATAGTATAATTTATTATGTATAATATAATAATATATTATTATAATTACATATATAATATATTATAAAATTATACTTAATATATTATATTATTATATATTATATATAGTATTAATATTATATATAAAAATAGTGATAAGTCTTCGTAAAATAGGTGAAACATAATTGAGTATAGAAAGTAATTGAAACTATTAGATATATATATATGTATATATATGTATATATATATATATTTTTAAATAGGATTATTCAATGTATTTTAGTTTCTTCTTAATATCTTTGGCTAGTTTAAGTTTTATGCTGGATTCAAGTATTTACGGTAAATTGAGTTATTTATGGTAAGTTATAGTACATATTTTACATTAGATCATTCAAGAAAAAATAAATCTAATATTCTTATTTTTCAAAAATTGGATTATTTTTACCTTATTTTTTTAAGTGATTATATATATATATATATCTTTTTTTTTGGGTATTGAGTATTTATGTTGGATTTTGGGGAACACGTTTAGGCAACTTCTGCACTGTGATTGGAAATAACCGCTGCTTGTTGATTGATCTATTTATTAATTTAACTATATTTTTATATTTTAAAATATATATATATTTTTTAATCCACTTTTTGTTTTGTGCGGCATACCCTAAAACTTATAAACATACCCGAAGTTTAAATATACCCTATGTAAAATTAGTAATTCTTGTTTTTACTAAATATACCCCATTTTTACCCATTATATCTTTTTCATTAAAAAATAAAATTAAAAAAAAGAATAAAAAAAACAAATCAGTATCACAACCCTGATTTGCCAACCCTCCGCAATTCCTAACAAAAAAATTTCCCTCTGCAATTTCTCTGTTCTTTAATCTACCATAAATTTATCCCCGTTTAACCTACAAAAAAATTAGTTTTTTTTTACTTTCGTCATTGTTTATATCTCTATTATGTTTCTCAGATAAATAACAACTAGGAGAGATATAAAGAATTCTTGTTAAAATTGGAAAATGACACAAATTATAGGTTTACCATCAGAATGTAGGGCGCCTGGAGGAGCAACGACAAGCGCAGTCGCACACGACCTCGTTATATGTGAATGACTTATATTTCAATATGACGGACTCCAGGAAGTTGCCGATAAGACTACCAACCGTGCCCACATACAACGAAGCGTGATCTAGAAAGCAAATTGAATTGACTCTAAAGAAGATATATATCAGTTATATATATATATATATATATGAACCCTTGTACATACAATTCTTGGTGTTTAAGGAATAGTATTAAATGTGTGTTGCTTATCAAGTTTGGCCTTCGCGGTGAAAGGCTTAAGATTTGGAGTCGAGCATCAAGAAAGCCATGAATGAATGTGCAATTCCAGTTTTGTATCTTTATATTCAAACAACATGGAGAAGAAAAAGACAATAAAAGTAAAACAAGTAAAAAATGTGAAAAGGGGTTCAGTTAATTTGTATTGAATAGTTGTCCAATGGAGTAAGAGAGAGAGAGAGAGAGAGAGAGAGAGAGAGAGAAAATCAATTTATTTATATTTCATTTTATTATAATTATCATGGAATATGTTTAGAGATTTTGAGGGTATAAACAGCCGCACTCTTTGACTTATCATGCATCATCTTAATCATGCTATCGTTAATCCAACATCGAAATTGTGTATATTACACAAGTTGTTAGATTAAAAATGGAACAGTTGTTTGTTGATAGATTATTTTGGTTAGATTTAAGTATTAAACCTTGCAATTCGGTTGCGGATCCTATACAAATATTATTTATTAACTAAAAATATTACTTGGTACAATAAAAAATTATTCACTAAAAAGTTTTTTTTGTTACTTTAAAAGGTATTACGTGTTACTCTAAAAAATATTAGTGTTAACATTTAATCTAATATCATTAATAAGGGACGGCTTTTCAAGAAGGAACGCAAATTGTGTTTTTCTTTCGTTCTCTCTTCTTTCTTCTCTCTTCTCTCTTCTCTCTCCTCTCATGTGTTGAGATTCTCGATTATGTTATTACTTCTAGATTATTAGTCTCGTTTTATACAGGTATATAGGTGTAACAACGAATAAGAATGTTTGTAGATTATAATGTCCAATGTGTATCATTTGATTCTTCTATTGAAGTTGATATTTAGGTTTACTTTGAGATTTGATGGTGGAGTTGATAACTCAATATTCTCTCCTATTGGGTTTGACTTGTATAACATTAATTTGAAGGCTTGATAGCTTGATTTCAAAGTAGACATTATTTATGGTGATCTCTGTAAAGAACGCCTTTGAGACTACGAATAACGTCTTTTGATTTGATGAATTTTTTACTTGGAAAAACAATGTCAATTAGAGGAACTTAGCACCTTGATCTCAGATCAAACATCGTTTATTGTGGACTCCTAGGAAAAACGCCTAGAATGCCCTTCATAGAACTCCTTGAATACTAGAGAGAAGTTCACTTTTTCTATGGATTCTTCAACTTCGGTTATGGTGTGAAATATGGTGGAAAATAGGTCATTATTTATAGTTGTAAGATATGAACTATTTTCATATGCACATGATGAAGTGACATGATTTGATTGGTTATTCAAGATTTGATGACACTTCTTGCCTTTAATAATAATATATAATTTGATATGATTTTATTACCAAAATTTAGATATTTCACTTCCATATTTGCATTATATGATTTTGATTACCAAAAACTAAGATTTGGACATTTGAAAATGTTTGATTGGCCGGTAAATATTTATATTAAAATATCAATCATTTATCTACAAATAGATAATTTAAATTGATATTTCATATAATATTTTCCACATGTCATCATTTGATTGACCACAAAATTCATATGACTACAACGAGAATCAAGCTACACTGTGTATCTATACATCAAGGTTGGACGTGGACAAATATGGAGAGAAGGTCACAAACATCCTTGATCAAATGTGTGATCCGATCATCCAAAGGATTCCGCTAAGAACGTGAATCGCTTGTTATAATTGCTAAAGTCCTTTTTAGTTACGTATACAGGGTTGTACAAGTATAGACATAAACCATAGAAATAATTTTAATCGTACCTTCCACTGTATATTTTGTATGATCTATGACCTAGATATTCCAATATTTAAAATCCAAACAAGTAGAGAAGTTAGTAGAAGCTATAACTAAGATCAGAGAAAGGATTAAGGTAGCTTAAGACCGACATAAGCCATACAATGAAGAAAAACCTCGGGATCTTTCTCAAACAATAAAACATATCAATGAGTTTTAGGCATGTTAGTTTATAACAAGAGGGGTCCGTGACAAATTATTATGTGAAAATTTTGGTTTTGTAAGTTTTAATAAGAAATAAATTTTATATTTATTTGAGATTGAATACGGTAAAATTTATAAAGTAGATATCAAATTATGTTAAAAAGGTACCAAAAGTTTGGTTTATAATCTTTATGATTATATAACCAAAAGAGAAACAATTGAAGAGAAAGAGAGAAAGAAAGAGAACATGGTAGGAAATGTGATTTTTTTTAGGAGCAAGTGTAGATTAGCCTCTAAATCAAAAGGATAAACATTTATAGAAGTACAAGGTCTCATTTTCTTACTAATAAAAATATAAAGACTCAATTTTAATACAAATGAAATGTAATGATCTATTGCTTATAACTAAATTTATTTTTTAGAGCAATTACAAGAACGAAAAACTGAAAATTAATTATAAATTACTTATCTGAGTTGATAAGTGTTTAATCAGTTGAGTAGTGATTAATTTTCATTTTTTATAAATGAAAATACAATAACTAAAAGAAGGTGCACCATAAAAAACATGCATTTATCCCAAAACTTACAAAATTTATGTATCGATCGACTAAACATACCAAAAATATTTTATGTCACATAGGAATTGATGTAAATCCGTGCAATGGGTTAAACTTCACTCTAAAATGACAAAGAATGTACGACTTCTAGCATGATATCATGTATTGCTTTTAGTAGGTAAAAAGATAATATTTTTGTAAATTATTCAAATTTTTTATATTAAAAAATATTATTTTTTACATACGACGGACCATATATCAAATTCACAAATTCATGCACATGTGATATGTGAACATACATCCATGCGGCAGAACTGAACATAAAGAATGGCACTTCCATCGTCGTCATCGTCATTATTATTATTATTATTATTATTATTATTATTATTACAACAAAGGGCAATTTATAATTTTTTATTATGTAAATCGTGCAAACAGAGTTTTTTCACACCCTCTTAACAATGGCGGTACTATAACCACTTTGATCATCCCAATATTTAGACCACAGCATCACCCCACCATACTTCCTCGACCTCCGAATCACTGGAAGAATCTCCCCGATCAGCACATCTGCCGGAATAAATCCGCTCCCGGCGGCCTGCGGTGCCGCAGGCAGACCGAGAAATATCTTCTCCGCATTAACTGAGCTCGTCCAACGCATCCATGAATTCATCAAATTATCCGTGTTCCCTGCAGTGTACTGGCATGGCGGATTATTATAAAACTGAACCCAAACATAATCGAAAAGGCTCGTATTCAGCGCCGCCCCCAACAATCGATCGGGGAACGGGCACTGCGGCGCGCCTGTAATGGACACTTTTCTCCCATTTCTGCTTAGTCGTTTCAGATATCTTACGAGATCGTCGTAGTACAGCGACGATCCGAGCTCGATATCGAAGTCGATGCCGTCTAAAACAGCATCTCCGAGGGGGCGGGCGTCGGAGCCGCGGCTGCCGAGGAAATTGTTCCATAAGTAGACGGAGAAATCTTGGGCGTCTTCTCTGGAGGAGAGAGAGTAGTTCCCAACGCCACCGCCGATGGAGAGCATGACTTTGATCCCGCGGCGCTGGCAAGCGCGGATTCCGTCGCTGACGACGCGGCAGGAGTTGGTGGCTGGATTGCAGTGGCCGGCGAGGTTGAGTTCAGGGGTTTGTCCGCCGCCGAATTTGATGAGGAAAGAGATGCTAATGTAGGAAAATCTGCCAGTGGCGCAGGAATCGGCGAGAGTGCCCTCGTTGCCGTTTTGGCCCCAGTAGACTGCGATGCCACCGGCGGCGGCGGAGGTGCGGAGGAGGAAGAGGAGCAGTGGCAGAGGTATGAATTCGCGTTTGGCTTCCATTCTGGTTGACTTGATTTGATTTATGACAGACAAGAAATTGTTGTTATTTAAAGAACCAAGTAACAGGGTGCAATAGGGTATCCAAAAATTTCACACCATTATTGGGTGCATCCATTCGATTATCCAATATTATTATCTAATTATAAATTATTATTGCTTATTTAAAAAATATTATAAATAATTTATTAAATTAAATAAATAAATAATATTTTAAATTTGTATGAGCGAACCTACATATAATATTAGCACTACTGATTCAAGCATAATGCCTTTAGAAGTAACATTTTGACCAGAAAGTGTCAGAAGTCAGATATGGGGGAGTTGAGGTCAACGAGGCAATATTCTCTTCCATCTATTTTAATTCTCGGATATTATTAATAAATGATAAATAATGTTATCGTTGAATATAAATGGTTCATCAACATGCTCGAGTATAGCTAACAGTGCAAGATTCCTTTACTATAAAAATATGTTTTTTTTCTTTAATTTGACTATTTCAATAAAAATCTCGTATATATTATTAATGGGATAGTTCATTTTTATGTTTTTAATCTATATATATAATAGCAGAAATAGTACGTAATTAAAAATTATTGTATTTTACCACTTAAAATCATTACTAAATCTGAAAGTACACATGACATCATTTAATTGGATAAATTTATATTATTAAATTTATATTTAAGTTAAATAATGAGCTAATTGTTTGCATGCAATTATAAAAATTATTTACTTAATTAATAGATCAAACTTTTCTTAAATGTTTTTTATAGGAAATATTCATATTTTATAAATGTATATTTAATAAAATACTATCATATTTTACTAAGTAATTTTAATATGTTATTTATAAATTGTTCTAATATAATAAAATAAAATAATTACATGGTAATATAAAAAATTAATAATTAATCGTATCTGAAATATACTATTTTCAAATCAGGTAAGTTTGAAGATTAAAAATCAGTGCCGTGTGTAAAGTGTTGGAAAAATCGGTTTTAGAGGGGCCTTGAAAAATGATATAATTATTAAATCATAATTATATCATTATTAATTTAAACATGGTCAAAGACTCTTAAATTAACCACCGAATTTAACGGAATTATTAATTATGACATAATATGAGATATCTTTCATAAATTTAAAGCATAATTAATTGTATTCAATCAGCGTTATTATTATTATGTGATCTAAAAATTAAATATATAAGCACAAGAATTGTGCTACGGCAGTTAGCAGAAAAAGTAAAGGATGTAGACCCACACTACACCGTCTGATCATGGTTATCAACAGTAAAATATTAAGTCTACCAATTAATATAATAATGCCTGTTTTTTAATGTGTGCGCCCACTAAATATTTAAGCCCTGTGGCAATTTTGGATTGTTAAGCCATCTTAATTTTAATTATAAATAAATACTCAATGAATCCCGCAATCATTTTATTCATCTAATCGCTTATATCTAAATCACATTGAAGAGGATTGAAGATTCACCTCTGTTAAAGACTTCAAAACAACTGATAATCGTATCCTAAAATCTTCTGTCTCTCATTGTCTTTTAATCGTCATAAATTAATTAAATTCCATTTATACATGCATAATTTATGGAAATTTATTTAGTATGATAACCTAAATTTTAGGCATAATTTTACCTCATCAAAAAATTATTGATGATATGTTTTTTAATAAATCACACTGATTATTTTAATAATTTATTTTTGAAATCTGATTTAGTTGATTATAAGCAATTGTTAATAATAATAATAATATTAATAATAATAACAATAATAAGTAATAAAAAAATTATAATAATAACAAGGGCAGTGAAATTTTTTTTGGTACCAACTCCTATTTATATTGTGCCATATTTCTAATTATTTATTTTATACACATATAATTGCATATAACAAAGACATCACTAGAAATTAAATTGCACAAATTTTGGATAAATTAACAAATATTAACCACCAAAAATTAAGATTACATCAATTTAATTTAATATAAATAACAAATTAGAACCCCACATTTATTATTTTTTTGTAAATATAATGTTTTTATAATTTTTGAGATAAATATTTATGCCCGTAATTTATACACAATCAATTGCCCTAAGAGTGTTTTCTGTTGAAGAATCTGCCACTAAAGAAGAATATATGAATAAAAAAGGAAATGGTATGTGATTAATGAAATGTTGACCGAGCATGTTTGTAGCAACTGCATTTAATGTTGATAGCAGAGATGAGTGCATGTTTGTACCAACTGAATGGTCAAACCACACTCCATTTATTTTTATTAAATTTTAATGTTAACAGATTGAAATTATTATTAAATGTAATCAATTGTATAGGAAAAATTATCTATTTACTAAATACGAACAAATGTGAAATTGATTTTTTTAATAAAAAATATCCAATTTTGGATACTAATATTAATATTTTATAAGAATTGTGTTGAATTTATTATATAGAAATAATTTTAATAATTTAAAATAATTATATCTATATATATATATATATTATTTATTTAAGAACTATAGATTGATATATAATCTCAATCTCTATACTCTAAATATTAGTTAATCTTAAATCAATCATCAATTAATTACCAATAAAATCAATGCACTAGCTCTTAGTATAAATAGACTCATCAAAAAAATTTATAAATAGACTCTTGGAAAGGGATTGCAAGGTTATGATGGTATGCCTGTTATATATTTTGAATCATCAATGTCTTTACAAAACAGACCGATATGTAATAAATTGTCATACAATAAAGCTGAGATGAAAAGAGAACATGATTTGTTAATAAAGAAGTTAAATGTGGAGCAACGTCATGTTTATGATGAAGTTATTTGATATGTTGTAACTAATAAAGATGGGGTCTTTTTTGTGTACAGTTATGGTGGTACTGGAAAAACTTTTCTATGAAAGACTATATCTACATTAATGAGATCTAAGAGATTGATTGTTTTGAATGTTGCATCCAGCGGAATAGCATCTCTCCTATTGCCCGGTGGAAGGACAACTCACTCACGTTTTTCTATTCCCATTAACATACATGATAATTCTACATGCAACATAAATAGTGCAGCCAACTTTTTGAGCTATTGGTTAAATGCAAGTTAATTATTTTGGATGAAACTCCCATGGTTCATAAAAACTGCATAGAAGCACTAAATAAAACGTTGAAGGATATAATGCAGTTGAGTAATTCAACATATTCAGACAAAAAATTTGGAGGAAAAACTGTGGTTTTGGGTGGAGATTTCAGACAGATTCTTCCAGTGATTGCAAAAGGTAGCAGACAAGATATTGTTCATACAACAATTAATTATTCGTATATTTGGGATGAGTGCACCGTCCTTAGGCAAATATGATGCTACAAAACATTAATTCAATCACTAATCGTGATGATTTGAAGTAATTTTCAGAATGGATAGCTGCATTAGGTGATGGTATAATTGGTGATTCTCATGACAATAGTGCTGAAATTGATATTCCTGAGGATATTTTGCTGAAACCTGGAAAAGATCCGATCAGAACAATTGTTAATAGCACTTATCCCAATTTTCAAAGTAATCTTGATGATCCTTCTTTTTTGCAGGACAGGGCAATACTTGTCCCTATTTTGGATGTGGTTGAATCAATAAATGATCATATGATAAAGATGAACATGCATGAGTCAAAGATATGCTTGAGTTCTGATTCTACATGCAAGTCAGATTCTAATGTAGATATTTTGGTTGATGTACATACACTAGAGTTTTAGAATTTTTTGAAATGTTCTGGCGTCCCTAATCATGAACTCATTCTAAAAGTTGGTACACCAATTATGTTGAGGAATATTGATCATTCAAAGGGTCAATGTAATGGTACGAGACTGTTGATAACTAGGCTTGGAGATCATGTTCTTGAAGGTAAAGTTCTAACAGGAAATAATGTTGGTCAACTGGTCTTAATTCCAAGACTATCTCTTACACCCATCAGATCCAAGACTGTCTTTTAAGTTTCAAAGAAGACAGTATCCAATAATTGTATTATATGCAATGTCGATCAACAAGAGTCAAGGCCAATATTTATCTCACGTTGGATTATTACTTAAAAACCCAGTCTTTACTCATGGACAGTTATACGTGGCCGTATCCAGAGTTACAAGTAAAAGTGGTTTGAAGATTCTAATTTCTTCTAAGGATATAATTGGAAGTTCAACAAAAAATGTAGTGTTTCATGAAGTTTTTCGAAATGTATAATTACTTTATTGTTTCAATAAATTGGTTATTTAATTTTATGTATATATATTTTAATTTACGCAAATTATGCATATTAAATTGTTAGATTTAATAAATAATTTACTTATTTTATATAATATTATAGGGTGTATTTAAAAGAAAATATATCTCTATAAATGATATATATTATTCAACTCATTCTTATTATAATATATTATATTAAAATAATATAAATTATTAAACTTATTCATTTATATAGTTATAGACTAATAATAATATTTTTAATATAAATATGTTGCTTATATTTAAAATTTAATACAAAAAATACTTAAAATATATTAACAAATTATATATATTTTTTTAATTAATTTTTATATAATATACCGTGCAACGCACGGGTGCATTACTAGTTTTTATAAATTTCTAAAGTATTTTAGTTTGAAGGTTCCAGAAGTATTAAAACATATACGTGGTGGTCATGTTATAATAATAATAGAATAATAGACCCAAAAACATAATATTTTTGGCTTCTTTGAGATGGAAATTGCAACACTTAATAACTTTGTAAATAAAATATTATCCCGTTATTATTTATTGATACGACTAACCAAAATTGGTTTAAACAATGGAGTCATGTTTTAGTGTTTTGCGTCAAATTTTACAACAAAAGAAATATGTTATTATTTAGTTCATCATTCTTAAAATTTATTAGATGAATTGATGATGCATTTAGATAATTTAAAATTTATTATTTACAAGTGTAAGATGTAGATAATTGATAGGGCGGGGCAGTATTATGATTATAGGGATTGAATTTGAAGGAGAGAAGTAGCTGAATCACGTAATTGAATCGTTGATTACATTAATAAACTTAATATCACTATTAAACTATAAACATGCAAGTTGCAACACATATATGATTTATTGTCCTTACAAAAACTCTGAAGTCTCTCCATCTTTTAATAACTAGTTATTTCATTGGTGTGTCGCAGGCCCTCTTTTTTTTTTTTCAGATGAATTAATATTAATGTGTGTTTTATTTTGTGTACTAATTATTTGTGTTTAATAGAACAAACAAAAATTACAATTAAGATTTTTTTTTAACATACATGGTTCTGTATATTAAGATCTCCCATGCGTTGCACAATTTGTAATATATATGATAATATAATAGTAAATTATTATTAATAGTAATACAATAAAATATTTTAATATAATTTTGCACAAAACTATCTCCAAATTTTTTTCATTTAAACATATTTTAAATATTAAAATATATTACAATTAATCTAAAGAATATTTAATATTTTAAAAAATATATTTTTATATATGCAATATGGATATCAAATTAAAGATCTTGATAAATAATTAATTTGATATATTTTTCATGAAAAAATGAGTTGAGACAAAAAAAATTATAAGTGTTTGAAATTGGAGTTGAAAAAGTGAAAAAAAAAAAGTGATTTGTCAAAACAATTATTGCCAGAATGCCACTCTCACATAGGGCACGTGTACTGCACGCGTCAATACCAAGAGCGTGTGCAACCCTTTTTTTTTTTTTGGCCAGAATTATAGATAGGTGGTTTGTGCAGAAAAATGACACTTATGTAAATTTTCTCAACCATCTTTCTTTTATATAGTTATAGATAAGATCCCCACCTTCAAATTCAACTAGTATTAGGCACTCCTGAAATTTTGGTTATATTCAAAAACTTCGGTGCGTGTACATTCAATAATAAGTCTTGTCCAGAATGTGATTTGCAGTGGTTGTCAGAATTATAATATAATTTCCGCATTCCTTGAAGTTATCTGCTCATTTATAGAGTCAATCACACCGAGGGTGGAGGTTAGAATTGCTCAACTATGTAGATAAGATGAGTCATTGCCTTTTTTTCAAACTAAGGAGAGTTCAGAAAAAATAGTACATTGTTTAATAGTACACATAACGTCTTCCACCCGGCAAAATGAGGGATGAAATACCACTAGAAGTAACATTAAAAATAATTTATCTTCTAGATCTAAATGTTGCAGCCAATGATCTTCACACAAATACTTTTTCAAGACTTCCATATCCATATGCAAAAAAAGATTCCACCACTATCAATCTCTACTGCATCCACCATTGTCTTGAAGAATTTCATTCATCTTTTGATAGGTGTGTGGTGTTCTTCAAGAAATGCCTCAAAATCACATAGGAGCTCATCTCACTACAAGAAAAATGGGATACACGGTCACAAAAAAGGGTCCCATTAACTTTGTGACATTTTTATTTTGGGGGCTCTTAATGTAAGTGTTGCAAATAATGGCGTTACATTAAGTTTAGGAATACCTATTGGGAACATTTAAAAGTTTGTAATGATAATATTATATGATACTTATCTATATCTTTGAATATTTATAAAACACAATTAAGTGTCCTAATATTATTTCATATATACCATAATAATATATTTTGTGATGCTTAAAGAGTCTTTATTATTTTAAGACTTATAATTTGTTAGTTTAAGGTTCTAAAAAACAAAAATAAGTGTATCTATTGATTCTTTTTGAGACACTTATAGATGTTTGAATAGCTTTACTAAACACAAATGAGTGTCTCTATTTATTCTTTTTGAGGCACTTCTAGATATTTGAATAGCTTCACTAAACACAAATAAGTGTTCCCAATAAGGAAGTATTTTAAAATCTTGCTATTCTCTCAATATTGTTTAGTTGCTTTACAAGAAAAAATTTATGTTCACTTCTGCAATATAATTTCTCTAGTCAATTATTTTCTTTTAAAGTAAAATATTTTAAAATTTAGAAAAATCTTATATTTAAGTACTAAAATGATAATATTTCAAATGTAAATTTCGAACGTTACAAACAAAAAGCCTCAAAGAAGCACAACATTGTCATAATTTGAAAAGACAACAAACAAAAATCGAAAAGAAAAAGGAAAAGATTGTGTAGGAAGTTCTCAAAGAAACGAAAACAAAAACAAACAAAAAAAGGTAGATTGTGATGTTGATTTGGTTTTCTAAAAGAAAAGAAAAAAAATGGTTTGAGGTTTTAAAAGAAAGGGAAAATAATAATAATAATAATAATAATAATAATAATAATAATAATAATAATAATAATAATAATAATAATAATAATAATAATAATGGTTTGATTTTCCGAAGAAAAGAAAAAAAAATGTAAGGTAGGAACACAATAAGTTATGTGATATAACATGTATGGTATAACTATACTTGAGTCAATCCAAAAATATTTACTGTGGTAAAAAAAATGTATGGTAAAAAAACAATATAAAAGTTTCAATAGTCAAGATTAAGTGACAAAAGTTCTAATTACCAGAATATGAAGGCTGTACACCAGAATGCAATAATATTTTTAGTGATTGGAGACTATTTACGAAATAGAAGAAAAAAGGGAAAACTTGTTGGTCACTTGACAGCATTATTGTGTAAAATTTTATGAGATAATTTTTGACTAAGGAGATACAATATTAAAGTGTCTTAACAGAGAAAATGGTGGCTATCTGAAATGAAATAACAAGTTTTAAAAGATGAGAATTTAGTTTACTACAAAATTAGAGCAAACAATTAGAAAATTCATATATATTAATAAAAGGAATGATATGTCAAATTTGTATTTTCATTTGTGTAATTTATTTTCATTAGTGTACTGATTTTTTTTAATAGGATTCATCAGTGTATTTTATGCTCCATTTGTGTAATATTCAATTATTTTCACGCAATATTTAATTTTTTTAATTTATTTTATTTTATTTTACGTGGACTTATTATTGTTTCAATTAGGATTATTGGAGCTTAAGATATTTTTATCTAAACCCAAATATATATATATATATATATATATAATAGAACTTTCGGCCAAGATATAATATATTCTTAGAATCTTATGGTTACGGAGGTTAGTATTTTGTTAATAAAGAAGATATTTTCTCTCAATTAGTTAGAGTATTAGATACAGATGCAGATTCTCTCTCATTAAGAAGATACATCTAGATTTAAATCATGTCAAACCTATAAATACAAGCCAGTATTTCTTCAACATTCTTCATCTGTTTTTCAGAATTTCAGGTAAAGACCCATAAATTTTTATTGTTCTTCTACCTTAGCCATGGCCAGATTAAAACAATTTCTTTACGTTTCTTGTTACCGAACCACCGCCGTCATTGCTTCAAACATCTGCTAACCACCGTTGCCTTGATAACCTTAATTTACCCTGTTCCCTGCGTGCATGTATCTTCAATTTGGTGGAGATTGGGGGGAGCAAAATTGTAGAGAGAGAAAATCTTGTTTGAGAAAAAAGAAAGGAGAGGAATCATAAGTTTCTGCTGAAATGGAGAGAGAAGGAGATTTTCTTTTTTTTTTTTACCCTATTAATTAACCCTTGTAATTACCAACATACCTCCCACTTGACCCATTTCCTAACAGTATCCAAAACAAACCAATTCCCATATTTTTTTAGCATATTCTTTATATTTCTTATGTTTATCTTTATAAGCCTTTTAGAATTAGATATTAAGACTTAGTTTATTTACGATGTAGGCGAGGAAATAAGGCACGTGGATTAGAAGTATATCACTTGCATGAGATTTTCCTTATACTACGAGAAGTCACGTAAGAGGTGGGGTTCTTATACGGTTTGTCAATTTTAAATATTTTGTTTGTTTAAAGTATGATTTGATGGTTATATGTTTTGATACGTTGATATAGGATCATTAATTTGATCCACCATTATATGATGGCCAAGATTTGATATGAAATGTTACGTTTGATATGGATCTTATATTATGTTATGCCTGATACGTTCATGTTACTCTCTAATTATGCTTTTACAACTTTATATTTAATTTTGACAAGCCTGAACGTCATGAATTGGGTGTAGCTCACCCCCTTTTACCTTCTTACTTTTCAGGATAGGAAGTTTGTCAAGGTGACGAGAGCAGGCGGATTAAGCATATTTTTATAATTCTTCTTTGAATTATGGGTTACATTTCATTCATAAATGAATTGAAATTTTATTATGGTTTGTTATGTTTTTCTTCACACTTATCTTAGGAAACGATGTCGTTTCGGAAATAAATGCTTAAGCCTACTTTCTTGATTATATGAAGCTTTGAAGGCAAGGAGATAAGGGTGGATTAGAAGCATCTCACTTGCATGAAATTTTTCTTATATTACGAGAAGTCACGTAAGAGGTGCGGTTCTTATACAGTTTGTCAGCTTTAAATATTTTGTTTGTTTAAAGTATGATTTGATGGTTATATTTTTTGATACGTTGATACGGGATCATTAATTTGATCCACCATTATATGTTGGCCAAGCTTTGATACGAAATGTTATGTTTGATACGGATGTTATATTATGTTATGACTGATATGTTCATGTTACTCTCTAATTGTGCTTTTACAATATTATATTAAATTTTGACAAGCCTGGACCTCACGAGCTGGGTGTAGCTCTCCCCCTTTTACCTTCTTACTTTTCAGGATAAGGAGTTTGTCAAGGCGACTTGAGTAGGTGAATGAAGCATATTTTTATTATTCTTCTTTGAATTATGGGTTAAATTTCATTCATATACAAACTGAAATTTTATTAGGGTTTGTTATGTTTTTCTTCACACTTTTCTTAGGAAACGATGTCGTTTCGAAAATAAATGCTTAAGCCTACTTTCTTGATTATATGAAGCTTTGAAGGCAAGGAGATAAGACACATGGATTAGAAGCATATCATTTGCATGAGATTTTCCTTATATTACGAGAAGTCACGTAAGAGGTGAGGTTCTTATACGGTTTGTCAGTTTTAAATATTTTGTTTGTTTGAAGTATGATTTGATGGTTATATATTTTGATACATTGATACGAGATCATTAATTTGATCCACTATTATATGTTGGCCAAGCTTTGATACAAAATGTTACGTTTGATATGGATATTATATTATGTTATGCCTGATACGTTC
Organism: Caryopteris x clandonensis; assembly: GCA_028749325.2. NCBI lineage: Eukaryota > Viridiplantae > Streptophyta > Magnoliopsida > Lamiales > Lamiaceae > Caryopteris > Caryopteris x clandonensis. The sequence continues at coordinate 1,322,148 of JAPYKT020000021.1, forward strand.
ATGTTACTCTCTAATTGTGCTTTTACAATTTTATATTTAATTTTGACAACCCTGAACCTCACGAGTTGGGTGTAGCTCACCCCCTTTTACCTTCCTACTTTTCCAGATAGGGAGTTTGTCAAGGTGACGGGAGTAGGCGGATGAATCATATTTTTATTATTCTTCTTTAAATTATGGGTTACATTTTATTCATAAACGAATGGAAATTTTATTAGGGTTTGTTATGTTTGTTCATCAAACTTATCTTAGGAAATAAATGCTTAAGCCTACTTTCGTGATTATATGAAGTTATGAGTTTCCCGAATTGCATAATCATTTAACTATGGTTGAAATAATTATACTCTCTGCTACTATAAATTTTAATGTAGTAGGGTTATTTAATCACATTTTTAATACAATTTACATTGAGGACTTAAAGTTTACAGTAAATCAAGTAGAGTTATAATTCTTTTTGTATGCTCTTTAACGACCTAGTTATTAGGACATAATTACTTAATATTTATTTGCTTATTTTTTATTTGGTATCTTATACTTTTCATTAAAAATATGTAGTAAATTAATATATATCTAAATATTATTTGGGTCGTTACATTGTGGTATCAGAGCAGGCTTATGTTTCTGTAGACTTGTTTAAGATATGAATTTATGATGAAATGTTAAAAAAAAATTATATATATATAGATATATTAGTTATATGCTTCATCGTCTTCTTCTGTTCACCACGACAACTCCAAAGGTATGCAATGAGTTATGATTTATGTTACGCACGTTAAGCCTGATATGTATATGGTTACACTTGTTTAAGTCCTATTATGCATGCATGAGAGTTATGACACATAGATTTATGCCTTAGTATTATGTGTATTGAGTTGTAGTCGCATGGATTAGATAGATAAGATGGGTCTTGCACGTTGAATGCCTAGAAGAAGAACCGATGAAGAAAAAAATCCAGCCTATAATGATTAATGAGGTTGAGTAGAAATAGATTACGAGCATTTTTCTTTATTTGTTTCATATAACTAATTTCTCTTTTCCTTCTTTTAGACAGGAAAATATTTTAAATTATTTAGTATTTTATGTTGACGATTTAGTCTATATTGATTCTTATAACTCACGAATTAGAATATTCGTGGTAAGAGAAATATGGCACATAGACGCAACAACACTACTGCATCTGCTTCCAGCAATCAAGATCAAGCTGCCCAAAATGAGGTTCCCAACAATCAATAACCGTTGTTGTCGGGGCTAGCTGCACTTCTTCAGGGCGCTACGATCAACTCAACAACTACTCCCGAACAAATACAAGCTCAGGTTATCAGTCAATTTAGTCACTTTCAACCCCCTGTGTTCAAGGGTACTGAGGGGCCTGCTGCTATGGAGGAATGGTTACTCACTCTACAAACCATATTTGAGTACATGTCATGCACCAATGCCCAAAAGATTTCTTGTGCTATGTTCCAATTGAAGGGTGACGCTAGGACTTAGTGGAATGACTACTAGAGGTTTAGAACCAAGGAGGAGCGCATTGCTCTTACTTGGAAGGACTTCAAGGAGATCGTTATGGAGAAATACTACCCATAGGTGTATCGGGACAAGATGGAAAGAGAATTTATGGATTTCACCCAAGGCAATTTGACAGTCACTGACTATGAACGTAGATTCAATCATTTGTGTCGTTTTGCCCCAAACCTAGTGGATACTCCACAAAGGAAAGCTCAAAGGTTCCATGATGGGTTATGTGCCGAGATCCGCCACCATCTGGCGGGACTTGGAACGATGGTCTATGCTGAAGCAGTAGCAAGGGCGGAAAACATATCTGCCAGCATTGACATGGAAAAGACTAAGCACAGGGCGGTAGATGGTTCCAACAAAAGGAAGTGGCATGAAAACAACCAATGGAAAGAAGGAAATCAGAATAAAAGAGGGAAGAACGATGGGCCATTTGGGCCGAAACCACAAGCTGACTTTCCAACATGCCCCACGTGTGGCAAAAAGCACAAAGCTGAGTGTCTACATGGACAAAACAAATATTTTCACTGTCGTGAACTAGGACACATCATATCACAATGTCCAATGAATTTAGATGGATCTAATGGAAGGGCCCCAAACACTGGTTCAGGACGACGAGATAGAATTTTTGGTATGACAAAGAAGGAGGCAGAGCAAGAGCCAAGAACTATGTTAGGTATGTTACCGGTTGTGGGAATACCTGCTTTAGTGCTTTTTGATACAGGTGCTACACATTCCTTTATTTCCACAAAATTTTGTGCTATGTGTGCATATAAAAGTATTAAGCAAGTGGAACCACTCAAAATCAGTATATCTTTGGGTAAATCAATGAGTACTAATTCATTGGTGAGAATAACTGTTTATGTCAACGAACATAATTTGGTGGCTGATTTATATATGCTTGAGATGAACGATTTTGATATTATTTCGGGTATGGACTGGTTGGGTAGATATCAAGATGATGTCCAGTGTATAGAGAAAATGATAATTCTACGGTCACTAGATGGTGTAGAAATAATCTTTCATGGGGCAAAATCCAATCCTATTATACGTACTCTATCATCAATGAAGGCTGTAAAGATACTTAAGAAAGAAGGGTGTGAAGGATTCTTGGTGAATTTCATGAGTGTTCCGTCTCCTGAAACATCATTAACCGATGTACCAATCGTAAGGGACTTTTTAGATGTTTTTCCAAAAAGTCTATCGGGAATTCCCCCAAACCGACAAGTGGAGTTCACTATAGACTTGGTACCTGGAACTGCACCAATTTCCAAAGCCTCCTATCGTATGGCCCCAAAGAAGTTACACGAACTTAAAGTTCAAATCCAAGAGCTATTAGATATGGGTTACATTAGACCAAGTGTTTCGTCTTGGGGAGCACCGATTTTGTTCGTAAAGAAGAAAAATGGATCTATGAGAATGTGCATTAATTACCGTGAGCTAAATTGACTTACGATAAAGAATAAGTATCCTTTTCCAAGAATTGAGGATTTATTTGATCAACTCCGAAAAGTGGGAGTATTTTCCAAGATTGATTTAAGGTCAAGCTATCATCAACTCAAGATTAAAGAGGGAGATATTCCTAAAACCGCATTTCAAACTCGTTATGGTCATTATGAGTTTGTGGTCATGCCGTTTGGATTAAGTAATGTACCAGCAGTCTTCATGGACTTGATGAATCGAATGTTTATTCTTTCTTGGATCAATTTGTAATAGTTTTTATTGATGACATACTCGTGTACTCAAAGGACAAGGAAGAACATGAGCAACATCTAAGATTGGTGTTGGAAACGCTGCGTAAAGAGAAATTGTATACGAAATTCAGTAAATGTGAATTTTGGCTAGACCGAGTAGTATTTCTTGGGTACGTTGTCACGTCTGGAGGAATTGAGGTTGATCCAACTAAGGTGGAGGCAATGAATAATTGAAATTCACCCATCAATACGAATGAGGTATGCAGTTTCCTAGGACTTGCTGGCTATTATAGAAGATTTATAGAAGGGTTTTCAGAGATAGCTGCACCTACGACTCGATTGACACGAAAAGGAGAAAAGTTTATTTGAAATGAGGGGTGTGAGAATAGTTTTCAAGAGCTTAAACGATGCCATACCACAACACCAGTACTTACAATTCCAGACCCAACTGAGGAATTCGTGATCTACAGCGATACATCCAAACAAGGGTTAGGATGTGTACTTATGCAATGGGATAAGGTAGTGGCTTATGCATCGAGACAGTTATAGTCACATGAGTTAAATTATCTCACACATGATCTTGAGTTAGCTCTTGTGATTCATGCTTTAAAGATATGGCGTCATTACCTCTATGGGGGTAAGTGTGAAATATACACAGACCATAAAAGTCTAAAGTATCTCTTCACACAAAATGAACTAAACATGAGACAAAAAAAATGGCTAGAGCTGGTGAAGTATTACGATTGTACAATTCACTATCATCCTGGAAAGGCCAACGTAGTTGCTGATGCACTTAGTCGTAAAACTCGAGGGGAGTTGGCGTGTATCTTGACGAAGGAAGAGAAGCTAGCCAATGAGTTTTTGAGATTGAACATTGAAGTAGTGAGACCACAAAGATTGTGAATTCAATATTGGCACCCTTGGTAGTAAAATCAACACTAAAGGAAAGAATCAATGAAGGTCAGACTTGAGATGATTTTATCCCAAAGATGAAGGAGCGAACACTCGCCGGAGAAGACAAATGATTCACTATCGTTGAGGACGGTACAATATACTATGAAGGAAGGATATGTGTGCCAAAGGATTTGGAGTTAAGGGAAGTAATCTTAGGATAAGCTCACAATATGCCTTATACAGCAGATCCTGGTAGTACAAAGATGTACCAAGATTTAAGAATAACCTTTTTGCTGGGAAGGATTGAAAAAGGATGTAGCGAAATTCGTCAGCAAATGCATGGTTTGCGAACAAGTGAAAGCGGAGCACCAACGACCTTTGGGTTTAATCAAGTCACTCCACATTCCAGAATGGAAGTGGGAACATATTGCAATAGATTTCGTTGTGGGACTTCCACGAACCGAGAAAGGTAATCATGCAGTTTGGGTTATTATTGATCGTCTCACTTAATTAGCACATTTCGTTCCAGTAAAGATGAACATTAGAATGGATCAGTATGCTCGAATTTATGTGTGAAAATTGTGAGATTACATGGAGTACCGGTATCTATTGTGTCAGACATAGATACCCGTTTTACGTTAAATTTTTGGAAGAAACTACAAGAAGCCTTAAGAACTAAATTGAGCTTCTTATCATCCACAAACTGAGAGAACAATACAAATACTTGAAGGCATGTTGAGAGCATGTGTTCTAGACATGGAAATAATTGGGAACATTTGCTGCATTTAGTAGAATATGCTTACAATAATAGTTATCAGGCAACTATTGGCATGGCGCCGTATGAAGCTCTCTATGGAAGGAAGTGTAGATCACCGGTTTATTGGGATGAGGTCAGAGAAACGAAGCTTTTGGGACTAAAGATGATTGAAGAGACCGTTGCAGTAGTAGAGAAGATACGAGAGAGGATTAAAGTAGCTCAGGACCGACAAAAGTCGAATGCCGACAAACAAAGAAATGATCTTGAGTTTGTAATCGGTGAGAAAGTTTTCTTGAAGGTCGCTCCAATCAAGGGAGTGATTCGTTTTGGTAAGAAAGGAAAGTTAAGACCAAGATATGTGGGATCCTTTGAGATACTTGATCGTATTGGAGACTTAACATACCGTCTAACTTTACCGCCAAAACTCTCTGCTATACACAACGTATTTCACGTTTCCATGTTGAAGAAATATGTCCATGACCCCAGCCATGTCGTCAATTATTCTACCTTGGAGATGAACAAAGATTTAACGTATGAGGAAAAGCCATAAGCGGTGTTGGAGAGGAAGATTCAAAAAACTCAGAAATAAAGAAACGGTACTTATTAAAGTACGATGGAGCCAATATAGTGAAAAAGAGGCTACATGGGAGCGAGAGGACGAGTTACGAGCTAAATATCCTTATTTCAATACTCACGATACGTTATGGAATTTCAAGGACGAAATTATTTTCAACGAGGGTAGGATGTAATACCCGATTATTTTCACGCAATATTTAATTTTCTTGATTAATTTTATTTTATTTTATTTTACTTTACGTGGGCTTATAATTGTTTCAATTATGATTATTGGACCTTAAGATATTTTTCTCTAAGCCCATATATATATATATATATATATATATAACAGAACTTTCAGCCAAGATACGGTATATTTTTCTTAGAATCTTATGGTTATGGAGGTTAGTATTTTGTTAGTAAAGAAGATATTTTCTCTCAATTAGTTAGAGGATTAGATACAGATGCAGATTCTCTCTCACTGAGAAGATACATCTAGATTTAAATCACGCCAAACCTATAAATACAACCCAGTATTTCTTCAACATTCTTCATCCGGGTTTTTCAGAATTTCAGGTAAGGACCCATAAATTTTTATTGTTCTTCTACCTTAGTCATGGGCAGATTAAAACCATTCCTTTACGTTTCTTGTTACCGAACCACCGCCGTCATTGCTTTAAACATCTATCAACTGCCTTGTCTTGTCATCCTTAAATTTATTGATCTCTTACGTGCTGATATCTCCAAATTTATGGAGATTGGGGGAGCAATGGGTAGAGAGAGAAAGTTGCTTTGAGGAAGAAAAAGGCAGGAAGAATCGTGGATCTGTTGAAGGAGAAAGGATGTAGGAAATGAGATAAGGCACGTGGATTAGAAGCATATCAGTTGCATGAGATTTTTCTTATATTACGAGAAGTCACGTAAGAAGTGGGGTTCTTATACGGTTTGTCAGTTTTAAATATTTTGTTTGTTTAAATTATGATTTGATGGTTATATGTTTTGATACGTTACTACGACATTATTAATTTCATCCACCATTATATACTGATCAAGCTTTGATATGAAATGTTACGTTTGATACGGATGTTATATTATGTTATGCCTGATACGTTCATCTTATTCTCTAATTGTGCTTTTACAACTTTATATTTAATTTTAACAAGCCTGAACCTCACGAGTTGGGTGTAGCTCACCCTTTTTACCTTCCTATTTTTTAGTATTGGGAGTTTGTCAAGGCGATGGGAGCAGGCGGATGAAGCATATTTTTATTATTCTTCTTTGAATTATGGGTTACATTTCATTCATAAACGAATTGAAATTTTATTAGGGTTTGTTATGTTTTTCTTCACACTTATCATAGAAAACGATGTCGTTTCGGAAATAAATGTTTAAGCCTACTTTCTTGATTAGATGAAGCTTTGAGTTCCCAAATTGAATAATTATTTGATTATATTTGAATTAATTATATTTTCCACTGCTATAAATTTTAATGTAGTTGGTTTACTTAATTATTTTTTTTATACGATTTACATTGATGACTTAAATTTTGTAGTGAATGAAGTAGAGTCCTAATTCTTTTTTATGTTCTTTAACGACCTAGTTATTTGGACAAAATTACTTTAAATTTATTTACTTATTTTTTTTTTGGTAACTTATATTTTTTTATTAAAAATATGTAGTAAGTTAATATATATCTAAATATTTGGGTCGTTACAATTTATAATAATGTTTTTTTTTTTTTTTGTAAATGAAATGATGTCATTCATTTCTTTTTAATATAATTCTGGATTAAATTAGAATGTGGTTCAAGTATCTTATTTCTATCATTTTTCTTCACACAGTACACGGTAAAAGAAATATGAAATTGTACAAGACGGTATAATTATTAAAAATTAAATTTGCAAAACTAAAAAAACGATAGCATTTTTTAACAATGCTGCAGCAACTCTAAAATTAATAAAATTGCGTGTAATTAAGGGATACAATTGGAGAGGAACTTCAACAGTATTAAAGCGATTTGGGGGGGGGGGGGGGGGTAAAAAGGCACCTTCTGTTCAATGGTACTAATAGACATGACGTGTATTAACAAATAATAAGATGTAATTTTTTCACGAAGTACGATAATTGAGTAAGGAGGGATTGAACCCCAATCATTCTACTTATAATTACGACTAAATCGAAAGTCTTTAATCTTTAAGACATTCGAAAACAGCACACTTCACTACCTCACTAGTGAGTGAACTCTTTATTACTACAAGCCTTCTAATCTACAAAGAATGAGTCATATAACACTTTTGAAGTTGAAGACTGGAATACTATCATATTGTACATTGTAATAAGATATGGTAGATAAGACGTACGTCCAAAGTTTTGGGCAACATATAATTCTACATCTAAAGTATCTGCTATTGGTTTAACTCCACGCCAAATTTATTCAACAAGTTCAGAATCACTGGTTTGAGTAATCAGTTATCTTGAAACAAAGCCTTTGAAACAGAACACGAAGACTTACCAAGATCATTCTGCGCTCGATCTCTTTTGCAAGCGGGCTTGTTTCCCGTCATTGGAGTCTCACACACCACACTATAACTAGTTGTTTCCCTACGCTTCCTTTTTGATTTGTTAGGAAGAGGGTCAAACTTAGATTTCATCATTGCCTTTGGTTGCTTTGGGGCCCAAACTCTCTGCAAATCACGGGCCTTGCTTATGAAAGGTGCATGTCTTCTGGCCCGCTCCCTTCTCTCACGGGCTTCATTAAGGCTTCGGGTGTAATCATCCTTTCCCCTCTCTACTGTGCTGTCGCTAGCATTTGCAGAAGGCTGTGAGGACTCTCCTTCGGTGGAGACAGAGTGGTTAATGCTGTTGGCCTCCACCTTGTCATTTCTATCGTACTTATCCCTCCATGATTGATTGCTATCCTCACTGTTAAACAGCAGACTTGGAGTCTCGTCCTCCTCACCAAATGGCAGCAAGTCCATTTCAGTGTATATATTCTTCACAACATCTTCAAGTTCGTCCGAGTACCTGGCAAGCCTTTCCAGTAAGCAATGTAGCACAAGATTCATGAAACTAGAGTACTTGATTTCTAGTGACAAAGAATTATGAGTTTTTCACACTTTTGGTTACAAAAAAATGGGATAAGACCATTATGGCCTACTTCTTTCAGGTGCAAGGTGCAAAGGCTGTTTTAGCTCCGGAGGCGCACGCCTCTTGAACACAGGAAGAAAAACCTCAAAAAAAAAGAAAAGTAGCTAAAAAAAGAGAAACCTCTCATCATTAGGCTATAATAAGCAGCAAACAAGTTCTTAATAGTTTTTTTTTTTTTTTTTTTTTTTTTTAAAGAAGAGAGAGCCCAAATCTCCTAGAACAAAGATAATTTTCTGCTTGCTTTATTCATTGTTCATGCTTGCTTGTATATAGATTACAAGGGAAACAAAATATGAAAAACTAAAATTAGGAAAGCAAAGATTAAGGAAAGTTGTGTAAAATATGTCAATATATGATTTTTGTCTTTGTCCTAAGTTAAGGAAAGCTGCCCTAAATTATATCACTCTATGATTGACAGAAAATCATATCCTTCCTAAGAAAACTTAAAGTTTGCAGAAAATCCAAGATTAAATTTCCTGCAATTAAGGTCCAGGAATCAAGGCGAAAGCTTGATTGCACCTGCTATACATGTTGCCCAGAAATGCATCCACAACATTGCAGATATGTTTGAGACCAATAGCTTTTGCAAGTTTCGCATGCTCGAGATAATGTATGGAGCTTCATATGTTCGAGAATTATATCAACCTTCACGTGCTGCAAGCATTAGACTTTTCATCCTATCACGTGTTAAATGGCTTGAAAGTTTTTCCCCTCTGAGCAGAGCTAAGAGTGGAAAAGAATATACTTAAAAATTTATTTAGCAATCATTGTTAGATTGCTTGTATTTCTACTTTTTCATGTTCATCTTTTGGTACATTAAATGAGAATGTAAAGACACATAAAAGGGAGGAGAAAAAGATAAATATCAAACAACAAAGAACTTTAAATTTGGAGAGTGTTCACCTGGCTCTTATAGTTCGTTCAACATAATCATATAGGCTGTTATGGCCATGAATTCCTCCGGCCACAAGGTACTGAATGATCTCTAACATGGAACACATCTGCTTCGTCAGCTTCCGTTTCCTTGATTCTCCCATCATTAGTGAAACATCTGATCGCAGAATCTCCATTCGAAGTAAAACCTGCAATTCATATCTTTTACAAATTAAGGGAAAACCTGGTCAAAGAAACGTAAATGCAATCAAATTCAACCAACACGGGACAATATAAATGCATAGGAAGGATACTCTCGAACTATATATCCCGATGATGAAGAGGGATTAGGATCCTCATGTATCTTTGTCATTGCCTTGGGTGACTTTAACAGAAGTCGAAGTAATTTGTCGCAAATAGCCTCACTACTAGAATCATCTGAAATTTTCATCAATTCTTGACCTTCAGAACCAGTTTCTTTCTCACATTTATGATGCAGCCAATGAACAGATGATTTGACAACTCGCTCTGCCAGCTTCTGCAAGTCCATCTCTGATTCCAAACCATGTTCAATTCTTTTAGAGAGATTGTTTAAAAAGGTTACTGAATTCTCTGATATAGAAACAGGCACAACTCCCTCTTCTGCTGGAGATTGCTCAGATGATAATGCATTATAAGCAGATGATTCCTTCACGGGCTTGGATTCAGGAAATTCTGTTAAGAAACATCGATCAACTTTGCTAATTTGTTTCATCCAGCATTTGAGGAACTTAAGTTTCTTAAACTTTTCAAGATATCTGGCAATGTAAAGCTCAAACAAGTCAAAACTGGAGCCTCCAAAGGCTGCTTTGCAGAAAGAATTCCATGTCATCTCCAGAAAGAGATGCCTTCGACTCTTTTGCCATTTCCCATCTTTCTTTTCACACAGACCAGAAGTTGAAAGATCTGTTTGAGAACCAGAACACCTGTTTGAGTCATTCATCTCCTCACCATTTAATCCACTTTCATCTCTAAGTGACACATGACCAGCATCTAAGATGTAGAGGATGGCCGACTGAGCTGTGAAAGGCTTTAACCTACCCATTAATGTATCACCATTGCTTCTTGAGAAGGAGACCACAGCCCAGTAGCCTTTCATATGAAGAAAACTCAAGAACATTTCCCAGGTGGGTATATGATTGCTATTAGTGATTACACCCATTTCTCCATGCAGCATGTTAAGAACTCTTTCTGCGAAGAAGTCATCACCACTCTTCTTTCTGTTTTTCCTCAATTCCTGAATGCACTCGCGAACTAAAACAATACCTGATGAGCTTCTAGTCTTCTCGAACTCATCATACCTATTAACACTCTTAACATGTAGCTTCAATTTTCCTTCACCTACATATGTAAAAAGTTCATCTTGACCACAAAAACTCAGCGAATCTCTAGACTCCGAAGAGTTCAAAATATCATTCGTTTCAAAATTTTGTGAAAAACAGTTTAGGTTCACAAACTCAAGATCACAGCACTTACATTCTAAAGGCATGCCATTCACATCCAATATCTCAAGGTTCAGTTCTCCAGTATAATTTCTCTTACCAAAATCAACAAATTGGAATGACACCCCAATCATAGGATAGATCAATCCTAAAGGCAACAAAGCCGAGCCCAAGACAATGGCATCACTAGAGCAAAACCCCCATCCCATCTTCCTAATACTATCCCTCACCATTGCTAATTTATCCTCACATTCATTGTTCTTATCATTAGCCGCTGACATTCCCAATTCATCACTTTTAACATCAACCCAGCACAAATGAATATCCCTGATAGCAAATGCTTCCCTCACAAGGCGAAAAACCTCATGGAACTCATTTAGTTCCAAATAATCATCCAAGCAATTAACTATCTGACCAATAGGTGAAAGCATAATGACCAAATTTGAAGGAATTTTAAGAAAACCGCCATCAATTAAATTATCCTCACCTAATACGTTATCCTTCTCAATCTCCCATGCATAATCATGAATCAATTGATGCAACGAGCTCGCAGCATATGAAGCACGCGCACAGCACGGAGAATTTGGCAGATCAGTGTGGGCAGGAATGGAATTCAAGGTGGCGGAGAGCGAATCTAGAGTCTGGGCCGGCAGATTGAAGGAGAGAGAGGATGTGGAGAGGTGTTGGGGGAGAGCTGCGGCGGAGCGAAGCGGAGAGAGGGAGGAGAAGAAGAGCTTGATGGCAGATAGGGAGGTGGAGAGCGGCGGGAAGCGGAGGAGGCGATCTGCAGCGGATATGACGGCAGCGAGGTAGGGGGAAGGGTTTTGGAGTGTGAGAAGTGGGTCGAGGTCAACGAGGAGGACTAAACGCTGGGTCATTGAGAAATTCAGCGGGTGCGGCGGCGCCATTGGTGGAAGATGGTATTTTTCGAGGCGCGAGGCTAATTTGCGCCGACTGTGTATTGTTCTTCCGGCATCGGAAGAAAGAGGAAATGGAACAGAAGCAGATCAAGAGGGAAATGCTAATATGCGCAAGGTTGGATCAGGTTTGGAAGCTTGAGCGGGAAGTAAACAGCAGAATAGGCGGGCTAAGTTTCAAATAGTTTCTATGATTTTGGGGGGGCATATTTGTCATTTCTGTTGCAATATCCTTCTCTATCTTTCTGTATACAAAACAATAATATGAAAAAGTTAGTTTTTGTCGCATGTCATTTCAGTAATTTTTCTTAGTATTTATTTATAAGGTTGATTTATTAAAAATTAAAATTTGTATATATTTTTAATTTTTAAATAAAAATATTTATGTTATTCATAGTATATCTAATTTTATAAGTAAAATTAATATGGTGTGCAAAGTATATTTAGTGGTGACTTTAGAAATACCCTTATTTGTAATATAGTTTTTGTTAACTAAAATTTTAAAATTCAAATCGATCTTTTTGTTACAAATTCATTTTTGACATGTGATATATCAAAATTAATTTGTCTTTTTACAATCTTTAATTTGATATCAATATTATATATATATTAAAATAAAATATTATATTTAAAATATAAAATAATAAATATTTTCATAAATTAAAAATATTATATTATTCAAATATATATTTAGTTGTTTCATTTGTTTTTTTCTAATTTTAAATATTTGTATTGTCTTTGAGAATTATCGTATGATGGATTAGATTTGAATTGTAAAATTGACTTCGTTATATACTATATATATATATATATATATAAACAGAAATCATTCTAAAAATAGCAGCAGCAATTTTTTTCGCCTAAATTGATTTCTAAATCGAGAAAATATCTAATTTTGGGGGGGAATAAAGTCAACACAAGTATAATGTTATAAATAATATTTCTTTTACATTCATTAAAACAAATAAATATTTTCATAAACAATAAATTATGAAGATTACAATATTTCCATAAACCAAAATTTGGCCAAACTTTTATTTAGAATCATAACATTTATATATTAAAAGACTTGATTACTTGAATTATGATATTCATATATTTTTTTGGCACAATTGTATTTACTATTTTTATTAATTCTAATATATATATATATATATATATATATCAGTACCTTTGTAAATAAACTTCATAGAATTTTTACGTCGTATCTTTCTTCCTAAATTTTGTTGTTTTTATTTCTTATGTGGAATAAATGATATAATTAATTTTAAGTAACTTATAGACCACCACTATATGTATGTGTGTATATATATATAAAGAGAAGTATGGCCGTTAAAACATTAATTTTTTTTACATAAACTACTTTCTAATTATGGTATTTATTTCTTTATATATCTATATCAATATTTATATGTATGTAAGATATAATAATATAATTTGATTAATAGAGCCACGATTTTCAATGCTGAAATTTCACTTATTATTTTCAATATATACTAAAATTATGTTGTGTTATTATTATCTATCAAAATATATTTATTTGATTATCATTTTAATTATTTTTTTAATTTTTACTAAAAGATTTATAAATTTATAAATTTTTTGTTTCAACCTATTTTTTATGAAAATATATATGTAATTAATTTTATTTTAACAATCTTTAAGTAGACATCCATATTGCATATTTACATATATATACTTAAAAAATTAATTAATAAGTCTAAAATATTGTTTCTTAAGTTAATTCTTATATATTTTTATATTTAACTAAAATAACTAAGTCGATATTATTATTCTCTAAATATCAAAGCAAGAAATTAATCTCAAAGATTATTTATAGCTTTTGATATTTATCCATCTAAAGATATAAAAAATACAAAAAATAATATCTTATGATAGTGATTTTTTTGTTATTTACTATAATTTTTGTTAAATTTTTTTGAGATTTGAGCGTTTAATGAAATTGAAGAATATAATTATAATTTTTAAATATTTGACAATATTGTCTCTTTTTAATATTATAATATTAATGTATATTTATTTATTTATTTTATCACTGATATATTGTTTTAGCTATACATGTTCCATTGAAACAATTTATTTTATTACTGAAATTTTGAAAGAAATTATAATCTTTAAAGATATTCTATTAAAAAAATTTCAAAGATATGTGAATATATATATAATATACATATATTTTGTCAAACATATAAGTTTTAAACCGACCAACAAAAAATAATTTTTTGTAAATCAATGCATTTCACAATCATAAAAACTATTACTTAATATTTTTATATACTTACTGTAAATATACATTTTTATGTTGGGTTGAAAATATTATAGTCATTTACTATTTAAAATATAATAAATTCATATATCTATAGGTGGGGATGGGACGGGGTGGAGTGAATAAAATTATCTAATTTGCACCACACATATTTGAGGCTAACTATTGAACATATTTTGATTAGAAAATAAAAAGAGAGAGAGAGAGAAAGAAATACATATGAATATTATATAATACTTTCATAATATTATATAACTAAATTAAATTAGAGAAATTCATACAAATAATATCTCCGTACATCGCATATGAGCTTAACTAGATTTTTTTATTAAAGGTAGAGATTTTTTTTAGAATTATAACGCATTATACATAAAAACTATATTTAAATTGATTTGAGTGAAAATTTAAAATTTCTAATTTTTTATATCTATTGCATATTTCGAATACGATTAAATATTTGATTTTATAAACAGAAAAAAACTTAAATTATAAAGAAAAATAAATACACATAAAATAGATTTTGAAAATACGTAATTTTTTTCTTTGGCATCATGTTAACAAATTATGTACAAATATATAAAAATAAATTTATTAATTTTTTTCTTTATATTTTATATTTTATAAATATTTTGTTTGCATTAAATATTTTATATTCCATACGTCTAGTTATACCCAAAAGTGAAAAGCGTTCCCTCGTTGTCGTCGTTAAAACGCCATACTGAAAAGAGGTGCTTGAGGAAGTAAAGCCATACGACACCGTATCGAACCCTATCTTCATCTTCTTTCATTTCTCTCTGCATGGAGTCCCAAGCCTGAGCGAACTGTATATATTGTCCTATCCGTTTGCACCTGCAATTTCGTCACAAGTAAACGACAAAATTCAGCAGAGGGTGGAAAACCCTGAAGAAGAAAAATGCCCTCAGTTTCTACCTTCAAATTTTCAATTTTGTCACCTCCACCAATCTCTATTACAAGATTATTTCCCCCACCAAGCCCTTCAATTTTCACAAAATCTTCACATTGCCCCCGTTTTTTCTCAGTTTCCAGTTCAAGGAAGACCGTTTTCCACTCCAAGTCATCTGAGGAAGAGGCGGATGTTTCAGAAGCAGAGGATGAATGGATGCAGAAATTACCCGAGAAAAAGAAGGCTTTATATTCGCACAGTTTGCCTTGTGTTGAAGCATGGCTGAGAAGTCTAGGGTTTCACCAAAGCGGAGAAGATAGAGCTGTTTGGTTTGTGGAGAAACCTGACTGGAATGCACAGCTTTCGCTTGATATCACTGACTTGTACATAAGGTTTGCACTTCGACATATTGTCTTCTTTCATTGGGTTTTGAAAGTATCATGCGATTGAATGTGCTAAATTTCGACTTTATTTCTGTTCTAACCACACAAGTTTATTTTATGGGAATGGGGTATAATAACTCGAAATTTTGATCATGGCCTTCTAAATACCATATATTTATTTAGATTTTCTTGCCCAAGATTTTTTCTAGTTTCAATAGTTTCATGTGATTTAAGTTAGTGTTTGATTATATATGTGTGTCTGCGCTCATCCGATCAAACAATATACTTATTTTTAACAAGCCAACATTATGATGAAAATGAACGAAGTTTGAAGTAGAGTGAGACAAGTATATACGTGGTTGATCAATAATCAGGCTACGGTTAGGTAGGATTCCATATTGAAATAATATCTTAATGCTCGAAAATGGATACAATGGTGTTTACATAATGATTATATTTCCTAAAGCCTGCGTCTAGCGGTAGGAAGGGATTCTATCATAGAAATAGCAATTGAGTCATGACATAGCCATTGAATGAAGTAGGTTATTATATACAAGTGAAAACCAATTCAAACTCTTCTTTGAGTTCAGTTTTTTTGAAATTCCAGTTATAAGAAATCTTCAGCAGTACTTGAATTTTATAAAGTGAAAAATAGTATTCTCACTCACCCTCATCTCTGTGACTGCTACCAATCAAGTGAAGCAATACTTAACCATGACATTTGTAAGAACCTTAGTCAATTTATCTGTCAGAGCCTCCAAACTAAGCCTTTTCACTGACATTATGTTAAGCAACAGCATCACAAATAAAACAGCACTTGATATTGATATTGATGTGCTTATTACTTTCACCAAAATTGTCTTTTGTGAAAAGAACAGTACCGCAAAAATGATTATAAGAACTAAGCTTTCCAATCCAAGAAAGCCTCTTAGCTGTGCCTTTTTTTAGTTACTTTGGACACTGCAATATATTCAATCTCTCCTGTCAAATTGCAAGCAGCCTTCCACCTTGCAGCACTTCCTCCAAGACTGAAACATATATTGGGTGTGATTATCTTTTATCAAGATTACATGCAGAATAAGACTCAATATAACCAACTAAAGAATTGCTGCTCTGTCCAAACCTCAGTGAAGTTTAGGAAATGCCTAACTAATATCCATTATTCCATAGGGTCCACAACATTGAATGTGATTTTATATGAGAAGATATAATATATATATATATGTGTGTGTGTGTGTGTGTGTGTGTGTGTTAAATTACCGGGTGCATACTAAGCATAGAAATTGCTACCAACTGCACTAGAACAGGGAACTGGAGCTATGTGCTTTTTCTTCAGACCATGGTGATAAAGTAGCTGGAAATTTGAAATGTTCAGCAAATGGAGTGGATATAGATTTTAATTCATGGCAAAACCTCACCAAAAGAACCAAAACTTTGTTAAGATAGCTTTCTTAGTGGAATACAATTTTCTACATTCAATGCTTTTGTTTTTTTTTGGTTTCCATTGAAAGATATTCGCTCCTGCATGTGATCCTTCATTTCAACCTCCGTCAAATTTCCCTTAGTGTATTAATTTGAGACATGTTCTTAGTTGCAAGTAACCTTTCATCAACATAAAGAAGTAGGTAGATAAATAAACCATAATTAGTTTCATGAAAATAGACAACAACTATCATAACTGCTTCCTGAGTATCTACTGCCATCCATAAATAAAACAATGTTTTGTACAATTGTGTTGGAGAGTGGGGACTGTTTTAAACTGTCACTCGGCAGACATGATCTTCTTTTCCTTCAGTTATCCCTATGATTGTTGCTCGTAGATTTATTCTTTTAGTTCAACATGTGAAGATGCAATCTTAATATTTAGTTGATCCAACTCTTAAGTCACGTATGATAATGAATGAATGAATGGAAGAAATGAATAAAATTGTGGTCAGTAATTTAGTATAGGTGAAAAATATAATTCAAATCTGGATTTCGTACTTTGAGCCTTTAGCTACTATTTGTACCATGTAACTAAGCTACTAATTATGTCTTGTAGACTTGTACCTTATTCTACTAATTAGGAACTCTTCTTTTGAAGATCAACTTGCAGCCAGCAACCCCTTGGCCAACTCGATGCTTGATAAGTACCTAAAATAATTTCGTGAAAAGATTCAAATTCTTCTTCAGTTGAAGTTAATCACTTTTTTTTTAGCTTGGGCTGACATGAGTTCTGCCATAGTTGATTATTGACGCTTTCTGGGAAAACCTCACAAGTTATATTAGCAAAAGGGGGGCAAAGTGCTTTGGGGAGTCATTGTTTAAGCTCTTTGCTGGTCTGCTTTGCTTGAAATGAATAAAAGAGTGTTCGAAGATGTTATGTTTGGGATAGGATTAAGATCAGAGTGGTGTGGTGGGTCTCCTTACAGAATAAGTGGGAGGCTCTCCAGCACTATCATCTCTTCTCCAATATGAAAGACATATTCAACAAAGTCTACAGACCTTTGTGATGGTATTTATGTCATTTACTTAAACACAGTGATTCAAAATAATTAATGAATTTGAAATTTCAGTAGAAATTCAAAACTGACAAAGTCAAATGAAAAGGGTACCAGTTTCACGCCTTAACTTAAATGAAATGAGTGCACTATAATTTACACTTTTCTAATAGATAGATAGTATGGTAGAACGATTTGAATATTTTTGTGATGCTCCGTCGTATATCATGACATACTTCAACCACATTATTCTCCTCTTATAGTTGATATTCAGATTTGAAGGCATCACCATTAGACTAGAATTTTCAAGCTCCACAGTCTTTAATGCACCATCAATCCCATTTACACTAGATACATTGGACTCTTATTTTGGCATTAGCATATTCATCACTGGTAACATATTTACGTACAATAAATCTAGGTGATATAGGATTAAGATGCCATAGTCTATATCCTTCATCCCAAATGCATAACTAGAAAAATACGTTTCCTAGCTTTAGTCTCTAATTTTTCTGTAGCTTACATGCACATGCATATTTGTAGGATACCAAATAATTAAACCTGAAAAATCAAATGGGTTTACTAGACCATCACCCTTCAATAGTCTTCAACTCAATGTTGTAGATGGTGAACTTGTGGAAATTGCGTCAGCCCTAAAACCAGCATTGGGAAGCATACACTGAGCCTCTTTAAAAGGGTTCTAATCATGCTGTTATGCAACCCCATTCTGTAAAGGGGTTTTACACTACCATGTGATGTCTAACGATCCCTTGTCTTCACACAACTTTTCTGAAAACTTGAAATCACCACTACAACCATTGTTATTTTGGAGCATCTTGATTTGCTAGCTTTTGTGCTTCTCAATACTAGTCTTCCATCTCTTGGAAGTATAAAAACATCCTTCTTATACTATTAGCGATAATTGAGACTTTGTAGTAAAAACCATGCACAGAAGTTATCTGAATATAAAGCTATTCCTTTTAATGGAACTGGTGATGGCCACATAGATCAAAAAGAATATAATCCGAAGTCCCTTTTGTTTTATGAGTTGTAGTTTGAAAGTTGAGGCTGTTATGTTTCTTGAACACACAGTGTTCACCAAAGTCCACTAATCCTGGTATTTTGGCCACAAAAAGTAACTTTGCTTAGCAAGGTTAGAACCTACTCGCACATATGTTTAAGCCTTATATTCTGGAATAATGTTGCATCAGATTAGATATTAATGCTCGTGAAGTATAAGTGTGATTAATGATAATATATGCTATATATAAAGGCTGTTGTTTTCTGAGTCAATACAATTTCTCAAAAGTCTCTTTGTTTTTATGGAACCAGAGTTAATGTGGAGATTTTTTTATGCACCTTGAATTTATAAAAAACAATCACACGAGAAAATGGAAATCCAAACTGTAGATTGATCAAGAATATGAATTTTAATTGATTTTGGGTTCTTCTAGGAACAAAAGTTTTAATTTTTGGCTTTTTAAAGAATAGTTCACATTTATGACTTTTAGAAATAAGGCTTTGAATTTATTTTGAATTCTATATTTCTAGGTTATGTTCTTTGTTTCTTATAGTAGAGGGAGGACAAACTAGGAGGAAATTTATAGTTGAGTGGCTAAAGACTTAAGAGTACATTCTCTAGTTAGTGTAACTCTCATTCTTGTTTTTATATATTGGAATAACTCTCCTTCATGGGCATAGGCTTGTCACCGGCCAAAGTCACCAGACCATGTAAAAATACTTGTGCCACTTCAATTTCCTTGCTCCTTTATTGTGTTGCTTTATTAAATAAATAGTCTACTTAAGGTGAAAGCTGAATAATTTTGTATTAGATCAATGGTGCAGTTTCTTGTTAGATTAGGATGGGGTGATTAAATTTGATGTTGAGAAGCTTGATCCAGTGATCAACTTCACAGTGTACTGAGTTAGATGTGTGTGGTTTATGTTTAGAACGGTGTGCAGAAGGCTTTATTAGGTGTAAAAGCTAATGGCATGAGAGGGGATAGATTGAGAGAAAATTGTAACATTTTTGTATAGTTTTGAGCCGCTAGAAACTGAGAGCTGGGAAATATAGTTTTGTGCATTGTGAGATTACATGGTTTTTTCTTGGGGGTGTTGCATTTATTTAGAGAAGCTCTCTTGTTTGTTAATTGTTGTTTGTCTATAGTGGAATCACTTATCCCTGGGACATAGCCTTTTGTTATTAAACCAACCTTGTCAATGCTTGTTGTTGTCATTTCTTTCTTCAATGATAAATTGTTGTACTAAACAATGTACTGTTTGATCTAGATGAAAGTCTACATGTGTAGGATAATGTAGTGGACAATAAACCCCTTATCTATGGCATTGAATGGCTATGGAAATCCCTATCTGTGACTTTAACTCTTACAATACAAAGTCTTTTTTGTTAATGGTCTGTGCACAAATGATTTGTTATCTGCTATATTATATAGATCTTCATGAGCATACATTTTAGGCAAAATTGAAATCACAAGTTGGTTGCTGATGGAGAAAGTAAAGCTTGCAGCTATTGTGACCGTTTCTCCAGATATCCCAACTTTTCCGATGAACTTCTGCTGTAGTATATCAGTATTTAATGAAAATGCACAATTTTTTATTCAGCTTCTGTGGCAAAAAAAAAACAAAAAATTGGCTACATACTCTTGGCTTCAATTGGAATAGTAAGTGCTTTGAGTCAATTTAGAAGCTGGACCACTCCTTTCTTGCTTAATATCTCACTGTGATGGCTGTGTTCCTCTGTTTCCGTGGATTGGTTTCCTTAAGAGATCAGTTTCACTCATTGCTTTCTTGACTTCAGGAGTCATTATTGCTAACAAGTGCAGGTATATGAAGAGTGGACCAGGCAATCTTGAGAAAGACGTTGAAAGGAGATTTAGTTATGCACTAAGCAGAGAAGATATTGAAAATGCCATACTTGGAGGACCGTGAATTGAACTTATAACCCGTTGGCAATTAAATTGCACCTATCGGGTTTCTTTGGATCGGCCTCCTGCCACATATTATTCTCCTACGTGGTGAGCTCTACAATATCCACCAGCTTTTAGACTGTGGTTCTGTCAGCAGAGGATAATAGTACTGTATTCCTGTTGAATCATCCAAATGGCGAATGAAGTATATTCTTTTTTGTTGGTGTTTGTTATTCTTGCTGAAATTTAGACGCCTGTCTATTTACTGAGAGCTCAGGCACCAACAACAGTCTTGAATTCTGCCATAAAATGAATCAAGATTTTTAGCACGTGCTTTTGCTCGTGGGCTTGCCACCAAATGAAAATGTTCCTTAAAAAAAAAAAAAAAAAAAATATCCTTGTTATTTTGTTTCACAAAAGATCTGTTCGATGCACTCCTTGGCATGCTCTGAAACTCAAAACACTAAACAAATCGCACACTGCTCTTTAGATTGGGAAATGGAATTCTTCAATTTTGAAGAGAGAGTGATGCATATTAATAAAATCTCAAATTTCCCATTTTAATTCATATTCTTTATATTATGTCTTTCTCTCCTCAAAATTTACAAGAAAAAAATATAGTAGATCCAAATTTTTTTGAAGAATCTATTTTTTTAAATCCAGAATTTCGATTTTTACTGTTCATTAAGTAGCAATAAGGTTGTTTGCTGATAAGTAGCAAACCTTAGATCGGCTCTCGCTGATAAGTAGCAAACCTTAGATCGGCTCTCATATTGAATAACCAGTTCAACCAGCAAAGATATGTGGAAACCAAGGGGAACATGCCACAAGAACTTAAATGATCATTAAAACACTGATAAAGTGAGATTCTAATCGAGGGTGTCAGAACATAACGATTCTTGGCAGCAAGACATGTAATGAAGAAGAAACAAACACTAAAATCTGAAGTAGCGTCACCAGCTACAACACAACTATGACCATACGATCTAATATTTTGTATTCACTGAAAACCAACTTACAAGAAATCCAATACAGAAAATCAAATTCCTTACAGTCTTGACAGGTGTAATATTTGGACAAGGAGTTTGCACCGTTTTTAGCCGTCTGCTTCTCATTGAAGATTCAGCATCCTTTATTTCACCACATTTTTATGATATGAACTTATCTCAGTAGTTTCAGCTAATCCATACAGTTGTATCACCCAATTTTTTTATATTATTAACACAGGTTTCCTTGAGAGTTGTGAAAAAAGTTAATAAAGAGTGCTGACAATGATGAAAGTCGGCAAAGGAGAACACGTATTTTTTTCCAGGTTTCGGCAGTCAGCACAACTGCGTGCCGAGTATGAAAACTTGGAGAAATGATTAAATAAAGTCCAATGCGATCAGGACGGACGGAGCCAGGATTTTCGATTAGGGGGACGGCCTCCTTTTTTTTTTTTCCTCTTTGAAATTATTATCAGAGTTCTTGGAATTTGAGGAGGCAAAGTCCCACCTATGTAACTACAATTACATTGTGTGTACATACAGCAGGTTCGCTCGCCCACCCTCCCCAGTTGCTCCGTCTCTAATGCGGTATCCAAGTAAAGTCTTTAATGAGGATGATGGATTACTTATATATATATATATATATAAATATATATATGGGCTGCAAAGACTAACCAGAGAAAACCGGCCACCCTCATGAATCTTGCTGGAGATTTATGGCCGAACTTTGCAGCAATTCCAATGGAATTCTCACTGTGAGATTTTTGTTGAGAATTTGATACTCACTGGTTTAGAGATGGCAGAATAGATTGGCAAATATCAAAGTGGGTTATGGGCAGTGGTGGATACATGTAGTAGCAACATCAAGAAACACAAAGTCCACTAATCAATATAAAGGACCGGACTAACCTGTAGCACAACGTACAATTATCTACACTCTAAATAAATCAACCTTATTTTCTGAGACATCTCAAGAAATACCATTATTGCTATTTGATGTCATCGCCTTATCTTCCCAGCTTATGCATTTCTGTTAATGCTTCAGAGTACTTGGAGCCAACAACTGTAACATTTTAAAAATAGCAGGATTTTGGTCCATGATCCCAAGTATATCAAGCATAAAGAAAGTGTAGGATTTTTGGTCTGGAAGTTATCCTTCAGCATTCATTTCCGTGAAAAACTTTGCTGCATCATCATATTTCCCACTTGTCAGAAGTCCTTAAACAATAGTATTGTATGCAATAGGATTCAGAAACAAATTCAACCGTTCCATTTCTGAAAAAAGATCTTTAGCCTCTTCCAGCAACCCATTTTGGCAAACATCCTTTCAGCAGGATAGCGTAGGTAACCAACATTGGTTCCAATCCTTCCGAAGTTTTCTATATAGACTGTGCCATATCAAGTTTTCTAGCTCCGCAAAATCCATCCATGACGATGTTGTAGTAACTGATATGAAGATGTTCTCCTTTTTCTCTAATGCATCCAACAACAATAATGCACGTTCAACATCTCCATTTTGGCAGAGTCTATTCAACAGGTTACATTAAGTAGAGAAGCCTGGTTTTAGCCCAATAGCTTGCAATTCATCGAGAAGATCTAGTACAGCAGAACGTCTGCCACCAGGAAACAACCCCTAAAACAGAGACTTATATAAGTAAACACGTCATGCTTGAAACCCTTTGCATAGCATCTCACGAAAAGATGAATAGCGTTGTCTATCTTCATCTTCTTGCAATATCCATGGATTAAAATGTTATAACTAGAGTTTTAGGAGCAATACTCTTGCTATCCATGGAATCAAGACCATTCCTACCTTCGTCCACTCGTCCTTGGAGATAGTACCCATCCATCAACGCACTGTAGCTGATTACATCAAGAACCACATTTTGTTGTATCATTTAATGGAGTGCATAATCTACTTTATTCACCAACCCCTTCTTACAATAGGCATCAATAATAGCACAGTGTGTCTTGACATCCATATAAATTTTGCAAGCTATCATCTCCTCCCCTCCTTACAATATGCATCAATAATAGCACTATATGTCTTGACATCCATATAAAAATTTGGCAAGCTATCATCGGGTTAATTAACAAAATAATGTAAAAAAAATAAAGATTTAATAAAATAGTGTGATTTTAAAACGTGTTCCCAAAATAGGATAAAAGTCAGCGGGCCTGACGTTGTTTGGAAAAAACGTCACCGAACTTGACGTTTCAATCTGAAAATAAAAAACGTAAGGCCCACTGATGTTTTTATTTTCAAATTATATATATGTTACATATAATCTGATGATGTATGCATGTGTTATATATATACACATGCACGTATATATATGCCATATACATATGCCCTTATATATATATATATAACTGTACTCACTTTCAATATATATATATATATATATATATATTTATATTTATATTTTTTTACTTACTATTTATTTTTGTTATTCAATAAATTTTATTTATATTAATAAAAATCAATAAAAATAATTTTTTTATTTAAATTAATTAAAATATACTATAAAATATATTTTTATATTTTTTCTTACATAAATATATATTTATTTCTATTATATATATTCAACTTAATTTAATTATATTATAAATAAATTTCAAAAAAATTAATTAATATTTATTAATAATTATAAATTTTATATTACGTATTATTTGAATAATTTAAATAAATATATAAAAGATATATAAATTATATTAATATTTTTATATAAAAGGGTTATGTTATATTAAAATTAAATTTATTAAGATATTATAAATGAATTAATACATAATATAATTTAAAAAAATAATATTATATAGAGTGTTTAAATATATATATATATATATCATCAATATTAAATAAATAAAAAATACAAAAAATATTTTTTTATAAATAAAAAAATAATCAATATATCTTAATATTAAATTCTCTAAATATCTATATACCTTATACAGTTTTATATATAATTAATATTTATATATATAGGAATAATTCTATTTTCTTTTAATTTTAAATAAATAATTTCAATAAATAATAATAATAAAAAATTACATAAATATTTGGAATATATATATATATTATAGTTAATATATATATCGACATACATACATATATATATATAATTTAGTTAATATATATATGTATATATATTTACATGCATACATGGCCCAATATTTCTAATGAACCGTCACTGGGCCTAACCTTTTTTCATTTTTTTCGGTCCAATAAACGTCAGGTCCATTGACGTTTAATTGGAAACATCAGCGGGCCTGACGTTTTTTCAATTTTAAAATGAAATTGTATTTTAACCACTGGAATATATTTTATATTTGATCTTTTTACTATTAATTGTATTTATATAAAACATGATTTCAAAATATAAAACAATATATTTATAACATTTTCAATTTTTAATTATATTATGTATTAATTCATTTATAAATTTTTACAATTAATTTATATTAAATTACGTATAATAAATACCTATAATAAAATATATAATATTAATAAATATTCATTAATTTTTTGAAATTTATTTATAATATGATTTAATTAATTTAAATAATATTATATAATATTTATTGGTTTATAATTATAAAATATATATTTATATAAGAAATAATATAGATATATGTAAATATATATATATATATATTTTAAATAGATAAAATAAATAAAAAATTAAATGAATATTCAAATTAAATTATTACATATATTTTAATATATATATATATATAAATAGAAAAAAACAATATAAATTAATGAAACATCAGGTCCACTGACGTTTACAATTATATTATTAATTTATATATTATTGAAATAAATATATATTTATATAATAAAAAATATTTAAATATATTTAATATTATATTGTATTTACTTTAATTAAAAATACAAAATTTTTATTAATTTCTAATAATATAAATATAATTTATTAAATAATATAAAAAGAATCAGAAGTACAAAATATAACTATATATATATATACGTAAATATATACGAAAATATAATATATATATAATTATATATCTTTTATATATACATATATATTATAAAATAATATATATATACATACGTGCATATATATATATATACGTCCATATATATAGTATTACATATTCATACATGTATATATATATATATATATATCCTATGTGATAGTATGTTGCATGCATCATTCAGGCAAAAAATATCTGCCAGATCAAGATTCATTTTATTCTCACGGGAACTGCAATTCGCAACAGATTTGTACGGAAATCTCGAAGTAGGGTATGACATTCAGGAAGGAAGATAGCAACTTCTTCAAAGCCAGTTTGCTATCCTTTTTTCTTTTTTTTTGAAACTTCTCCGATATTTTTAGCAAAATATTCCCTAAAAAAAGGTGCGACCATCTACAACTCATTTAAATTGATTTTTACATTTTTATTAAATAATTTATTTCAAATAATTATACATTTTAACTAAAAATAATAAAAACAAGAATAATAAGAAGAGGAAAAAAACAAATTTATCGTTCAATTAATTTCTTTAATTCTTAGAGTTTTTTTTATGTTTTATAAGAGTTTTATATGAAATATACATTAGAGAAAGATTTGATTTAGAAAATTTGTATTTTGTTCGTTTTTTATGTTTTTTTAACCCAACGTACATCTGCTCGTATATGTTCAAATTTGATTTATCGAACATATATGTTCGTATTTGATGAGATTGATAGAACGCATATGTTTGTGTTCAAAACTTATTTCTCGAATAAGAACGAACATGTTGGCCTAAGGTTTGTTCAGCAAGATGATGTTCATCTTGTTGAAGATCTGAAGTAGCTATCGACAACATCTATCGAATCCTACTTTATTTGTTCAGCTGGATGTTCAGAATAAGCTTGAACAAATTAAATATAAAAATATTTTAATAGTATATAATTTTTCTCAAATTATATTTAAAGAAGTCGGGAGTACATTTTTTCGGGTATATTTAGTTTATGGTAATCCACTCTTTTGTGGTATAAAAGGTTTGTGGTAAACCGTGCGCTTGAACTGCAACTTCTTAAATTGTGGTTGTGAATTGTGATTCCAGATTTCATTATTATCTTTAAATTTCTTGGAGTCGTGGTTGTAAAATGCGACTCTAGATTTTATTATTTTTCATTTTAAATTTATTGGAGCTTTAAAGTTGTGACTTCAAGATCCCATTTCATTTATTTTTTTTAAATTGATTTGATGGGGTTGTGCATACGTAGTTTCTTCTCTCTCTTTCTTCAATTTTTCTGTGTTTGAAACCATTGTTCACACGTACTAGGAAAATTAATATTTGAGCAGCGTTTACTTTGAAGGAGTTATATTAAGTTGCATTGGATAATATTGAGTTATATATGGGATAAGTAGATAGATTATTAATCCTATCCTACATTTACTTCGTGTGGTTTGTAGGATGTATTATCCATATCACCTATTTAATTCATGAGATTGCATATAAAGATGGATGTAAATTACTCAAATACCCCTTTGTTACATAAGCCACATAACATTCGGTTCTCTCTTCCCAGCGGCTTTAATTATTAGAGACTTTGCGACTCCTCCTCCTTTGTGGTTGTCGCTGTCGTCGTCTGGAACTTTGACATCCGGCGTCCGTGTCAAGAGTGGATCCTTGCAGCTCAACAAGCGGTATGTCACTTAAACAGGCCTGTCCGTTAACCATCTCATCCACAAACGGAATGAACTATAAATGTCATGGACTAGACGCGCTTAGCCTTACTTGATGCGGTCAAGAGACACTACATAAGCAGGATGTCGCAATAGAGGTGCTTGTGTGCCGTGAGGTTATTCTTACCGAAACAATAGACGAGTTGAAGGCTAAGGAGGTGGATTTAGAGGCGCAGATTAGGCGTTTGCGATAGGTTACGTTGCTTTTGGTTGATAATGTGCATAACCTGCGTCGTAGAACCGGATGCCTGGTGTTTGCTGTATTCTTTTGCATAACTTTCGTGTTCTTAGTATGTTTTGGATGTCATTATTGGCGATGAGTACCAATATAAATGCCTAAATTTGTTAGTACTTTTGTTAATTTCTTAGTATCAGTATTGTTGTAATTTTGTTAACTAGTTTTCCTGCTACTGTAATGTGTATGTTGGAAAATAGTATGGTCTGGTGTAGTTAAGTATCTGGACACCTTAATTAATGTATATTGTTAAGTTTATGTGGGAACTTACACACAACACATGTGATTGTATGCTCATGCTATCTCTGTTCTGTTGTGTAGGGCATATATAATGCCAGAAGACTCATCTTCAGCCAAATAACAATAATGCACACACGGGCAGAATAGTGGGACATGGGCTAATAACAATACCAGCATCATTACACTCATTCATTGTAAGAGACACGTTTCCTCTTAACATTTATCCAAAGATTTGTATCACTACCAAACCAACGCCTTATCGAGACCCATGGCTCTAAAAACAACTCAAGAAAGGTATTTTTCACACCTCAATGGACGAAGGATGTCGAGACCATGTTCATTGACTGTCTCCTTGAACAAGTGGAGGCTGGTACGTGGACTATTGGACAACCCAACTATCACGCCGTGCGGACAACAATGGGTGCTGTGAATCAAACATTTGACACAAACTTCTCCTATGAATATATTATTGACTGGCTAGATAAATTGAGCACGTGTTATAAGGTTTTCAAGTGGTTTATTGAGAGAGACGACGTTGTCCATAACCCCACCACTCATCACGTCTATTGCTCGAATTCTCGTTGAAAGACTATATGTCAGGTGAGTGTGTCTTCAATGCATCTAAGTAAAGTAAATGTTTATTAATTAATTAAATTCACGTAAATTTACAAATTCATATGTGGATTTTTTTAAAGGATTTTGATTTAACATCTATTTTAAATGAAAAACAACTAGCAAGGGTGTATAAGCGATAAGGAGAATCAACATTTGATGAGTTGCAAATCTTGTTTGGGCAGCCTCTTTCTCCACCTTCCACAGATATTCTCGAAGAGGTTATTTAGCTTTCAAGAAGAACGAACACAAACTCTCCTGACGGGTTATCTGTATTTGAGATATCGAATCCAAATCCCTCGCATTAAAGCTCCCTACACTCTTCTGACTATAACTCAATTAATAGTTATAACTCATTTTGGTTCGAGTTAGCATGAATCAATAATGCATCTGATACCGAACCATCTAATTCTAAGGAATCCTTGAACCAAGGTCCTAATTACAGCGGCAAACATAGCTCGGTTGTATTGTGGTCTCCATTCAAGAATCGTTGAATCTTGTTCATGTATTGTTTGTTTGTGCTGTATGTTATGTTGTTGTTTGGTTGCCAAGACTATTAATGTGCTAATAATGCTCATTTTTATTAAATAGAATATGTTATACGTAATATTAGCGTATAATGTACTTCGGTAGTTGATTATTGTGTGGCCTACACAATTCGTGTTAGTAGAACGAGCCTTGTTTGATTGTAATTGCATTATGTCCTAATAAACATACTTAAAATTTCATTCCCACATTCGATTAATTTTAATTTATATATCTATATATATAATATATATTTTAATTGCACGACAAAGTAATGCATGGAATGTCTTACCAAGCCTTTGGGATAATAATAAATCTATCCCAGCATAACTTCATGTAGTTGAAATAACCTTCTAGATCCATGATATCTGTTCCATGTAAGTTATATAAATGGCATGTCAGAATTTGCATAAACTCATCCATGTGTATTAACAACGTAAACATGTATTGTAAGGTAATAACACAACATAAGGGTTGCACTGTTTACTTCATAAGGATAATTCAAAATGCGTAGTAGTGTTTAGCAAAATTACTTTGAAGTTTTGTTTGTAAGCAGCATATAAGGTATAAATTGACAGCATGAATGAAGGACCTAATACTTCTCCGACAGTAATGATTAGCAACCAACGATTAATCCAAGTAGAAACACAAGTTTGTGTACATACAGTGCAACATAGTTTTTCCATTTTAAATACGGGTTTTGTACATGAAGACCGGGTACTTTAATCCTTGCTATGTACATAATGTTTTTACTTGTTCAATCATGGTGTACATTGGAATAAGCAAGCATGACAACTTAGAAACGGTTTCACAGCATAAGCCACTAATTTGCAAGCCTAATATACATTCACAGATGTTTCACATTAAAATTAACATATGGTAGAAGTAGAGAGATAAAAAATCGCAAGCAATTCAGTTATTAGATATTTTAAATGATGTACATCGCCCTCCATTAACACACGCAAACCCTCCACCCAATTACAAAGAACAATCTGAACTAATCCAAATTGTGCTGTGATCTGTTTGCAAAACTTATTGCCCATCTATATGCTATAAACACTATAGAGAGGGGATGCGGTTAATATTCTCAACAAATGTGACATAAATTATGCAACAAAATCTTCCCTAAATCACAAGATCCGAGTGCTAAAGACTCTACCATGATACAATATAGAATTTCCTAAACCCTAAAGAACAAAAATCACCTTAATCTATGAAGGAGCCTTCACAGAGGAGTAATCGCAAGAACTCCAAGAATTCTTCAGGATATAGAGAGGTTTGTGCATTGTTGTTTTAGACCACAAATGTTCGTGCATCGTTATTCCATAATATGAAACAAAAGAAAAAAATGTTAGAAGATGCCAAAACGTAAATTGAAAAAAATAATAGGGTACAAAGGAAATACGATTGGAGTTTGCTGTGGGAGGTTTGCGCCGTCGGAAAATGTACCACTCTTCAGCCGCGCTAGGCTTCGTGAAGAAACATTGAAATGGGTATGTGTGAATGGGAGAAGGAAATACGACGGGGGGCGGTGGGAGGTTTGCACAAACAGAACGTGTAGGGATGTGCAGTCGCGTTAGGGTTCGCGATGACAGTGGAATGAGCGGGTGGGAAGATGGAGGATTTTTGACAATTGCAGTTGAAATGGAAGGGTAAAAACGTAAACATACATAGGCGGCCACAATGAGATTACATATCACCCCAATGCCGAGCAGACCCTTTGACTTGGAGTTTGTGCCAATCCTCGGCCTAGGATTTGAACACCTTTTTTGACTAATGAAATAAACATGGGATACGGTAGCATAAGCTATCCTTATCCCACCTTATCTCTTCATGTAAACACTGCCTTTGTGTATGCTTTATCTGTTAACCAATTTTTAGTTTTCGATATATGCCATCAATTTTTCATTTTCTTTTCTTTTACATTAATTTTATGTGTTATTTTATTTGATATATTACAATATATTTAACTAGGGTACTACACCCTTTTAGGTCATTATATTTGCTCGAGTAATTTAAGAAATTTGCAATTTTATTTGTTTATTGGTCATTTTAATATGCATAATGAATTTATTTTATTAATTTTTAGTGTAATTTTAATGTTATTCCTTTTACTTGGTTATAAATTAATAATATATTTTGTGTAATTTCTAATGGTATGGCGCCTAAGAGGCATGTCACAATTGTGGTGTATTTAGGTGATCATGTATTACAAGATCACAATTATGGTGTATTTAGGTGATCATGTATTACAAGATAAGTGGTCAGCGACATCCGGCTATGATCCTATTATATTTTTCAAAATCAAGAGAAATACATCTTTATTGCTATAGAAACTATATGTGTACACTCGCAACTTATCAAAGTTTTTCTATAAATGAGCTTGAGTGTACGTAGACCAAATAAAGGAGTATAAGATAGAAGAAAATAAGTTACATGTTTTTTAGGCCCTCAAATTATGCATATATGGCTTCCAGTATTGTCGTAGACTTATAAATGTGGTAAATATGAACGATACACATTTATAGATAAAGTACAAACACAAGATGTTGGTTGCAGTTACTTTGTATGAACCTTATTTTGGACCCCTTTTCTCATGCTCTAACATGTATGTTGTGAAGATGGTCTTGATGCTGAAAAATTTGTGAAGAAATTTGATTGTGTCATGCATTACAAGTATACATATTTTGGAGTAATTGTGCCATATATGGATGGAAGTTACTAGAAAAATGTAGATTTCGAGTTCATTCATGATTGAGTTATTCAAGGTGTTTCACATTCAAACATAAATCAAATATCTCGCATACCAAATGAAATGGAATAGACACAAAAATGCGTCAGACAACAATATTGTGCCTAAAAAAGCAATAGACAATAGTAAATGCATAATATTTAGTTGGTATTAACTTATAATAATGTTATTTATTGAGCATTTTTTAGAAATTAACCAAGGGCAAAGTCGTAGATCACATAGATGGAAGGGTTTGATGTGACAAATTAAAGATAAAATCTCTACTTGGTATTTTAAATATGTTATTGGGCAATTAATGTTTTAAATTACTATTATTTATGATATATATAGCAGTAAGTAAGAAAATCAATTTGATATATATCATTTATAATATATGTTAGATACAATACATATCTATATATGTATGTATAGGGTCAAAATAGGATGGAGTAGAAGTACCCATATCCAACGCGGCCCTGCGGGTCGCAAGATAAGGCAACCTAAACGAGTTGCAGCAGAAGGAGTGAAGAAGTGCAAGGCGAGACAAATTTACATCCTTAGATGGGTTGTGTAACTTCTCTTTTTTCATAATCAAAAGTAACATTTTTTTGTAAATATACAAACTCAAAGCACAAATCTGAATTGGAATAACACAATTTATTCTATAACCCAAAATACATTGTCAAAGCATGAGCCATATTGAACGATTCATGCTTAAGCAAAGCATATAACTAATAACTAAAATATGACTCATATTGATTCCGAATTTGATCAAAATAAACTAATAATTAAACTTTTAACAATACTTCTCATATTTACATAAAAATCACGAACTAAACATAAAGTGACAATCTTTCAAATAAATAGAAAATAAATAAAACTTAGTCTAATTTAAAGTAATATATATATTTTTTCTTGTGGCTCTTAGCTTCCCTGTCCAAGCTCCACTTAGGGTTGTACTTCCCTTTAATCGGAAGAGTCCGTCGTTTTGGGTCCAAAAATTTTGCAGTTTTTTAAGGATTCAAAATTATTTTTTGTATATAATAATAATAATAATAATAATAATAGTAATAATAATAATAATAATAATAATAATAATAATAATAATAATAATAATAATAATAATAATAATAATTACCACAAAGATCTAGTTTAGCTATGCGATAGCTTCTCCTTGTTCCTACCAACAATGTCAGTGATTGAATTCAATTTTTTTTATAGGGAAATTTTGCTTTTTGAGTTTGTTGGGTACTTAGATACTTGGGTCGACTTGTAAAAATGAATTGTATTTAAGTAATCAATTTTAATTTATTTGAATTTTATTTATATGATAATATAAATATTTAAAGTATTATAAATTCTTCAAAATAAATAAATACAATTTGTATAATAGACAAATAATTTTAGGAGTTGATTTTAAAAACTTAACTCAAGCTCAAACAATTATAGATTCAAGACTCCGTTAACCTATAAAACTTAAATATTGAAGGGGTTAGCAAACCAAGGCCTAGTAGGGTACTGTTGCCCCCTTAAAAGGTTGGGTTTGAAAATACTCGATGGGTACAAGGCTGGCGGCGCTGAGCACAAGAAACGGGTTCCGGGAGTAGGCGGCAATACAAGAAATGGTTCTGGTATCATGGCACAGAGCTGTCGGACACATGATATGCGAGAAACAAAATATGTGGGCTGTGAAGTGTTGGTGTCAGATAGATGTGCAGATGGTGGCTGCATGTTGCGGAAGGGCACGGACAAGATGTGGGATTTGGTAAGGAGCTGGGCCTTGCATGCACGACGGGCAACGAGTGCAGGTGTCGGACGCACAAGCATTGTCGGGCGTGCAGACTACCGTGCAGGATAGGCATGCCGTGCACGCAGACTGCCGTGCAGGGCAGGCCGTACATGCAGGATGGCCGGGCTGTTGGGCGGTTGGCGAAAAATGCAAAAATGGTGCTGAGTGCTTGGCAGCAGTTGAAAACTGCCTAACATGTGCTGGCTCGTGCTGAGGATGACACCTGGCCCATTTCCAGGTGTCGCGTGCTAATTAAATCCCACGTGGTGAGGGATGTTCACCGCACAAAATTGTAGCCTTTATTTATATTGATGTTTCGATTTGGAGTTGCACAACCGATATTTTAGTGAGTGATTGGGTTTGTATGTATCCAGGCCATTCTCTTGTACAACTTTAATAGTTGAAACGAGTATAAGTTGGGCATTGCCCGTAATTCTATTGTTGCCTTTATAGTTGAAACGATTTGTGTGGTACGTTTGTTGAAATATTACACACGTTCACTCAAATCAGGAAAGTCTTGCACGTGGGGTATTGGGCTGTGTGAATTATACACGAGAGTTGTGAGAATTCGTGAAGGCTGACTAGTCTTTGAGGAAAGATTGGGCCGCACATTGGAGTAATTTGGAGCGAAAGATTGTTGCTTTACTCGTGTGACAAGTGGTATCAGAGCAAGGTTACGAGTTCAAAAATTGGGTGAATTATATGGCGGGTACAGACCAAAATTGGGCGCTGGTGGCGTTCGAGGTGAGGGTTCAAAGGCGGGAGGCATTGATTGGGCAGCCTCTAAAATATCCTCATTCAGGGGGCATTTTTTAGCAGTTCCAAACTTTGGATCGGGTTGTTGAAGAACTCCGCTTAAAACTGAATGATATCCAACATTTGGTGGACAATCTGCCGGAATTTGTGGAGGGCAGGTCGTGTCTTGTCAGGAGGATATCAGTATCCTGACGGATGCTGTCGAAATAAAAATCGATACTATCAAGGACAATGTGAGCATGTTGAAGAGGACAGTGGGCTCCAAGTTATGTGCTGATGATAGGCGCACGTCCAAGGTTAAAGTTCTAGACCCAAAGTCGTTCGAAGGAGAACGTAGTGCCAAAAAACTTGAGAACTTCCTATGGGAACTTCCTATGGGATATTGAAGTGCATATTTAGGCAGCCAGGATTCTGGATGAGGAAAAAGTGTCCATTACGAGCATGTACTTGGCGGGTGATGCCAAGTTATGGTGGTGCACAAGGCTGTCCAAAGATGTGAGTGCTGGTCGGGAGAGGATCACAACTTGGGAGGCACTAAAATGGGAATTGAAGGGTCAATTCCTGCCTTGCAACATGTTGTGGCTTGCAGGGGAGTCCCTGCAGAACCTGAGGCAAATGGGGACCATTTGAGAGTATGTGAAAGATTTTAGTTCGCTACTACTAGACATTTGAGACATGTTCGAAGAAGACAGGTTGTTCAACTTCATGGCTGGACTTCAATCTTGGGCCCAGGCTGAATTACGAAGGCAGGGGGTCAAGAATGTGACATTCGCCGTTGCTGTTGCTGATAGACTAATGGACTATCGGGCTGTCAAGACGGGTCCAGATTATGTGAGGGATGCCGGGAAAGACAAGGACAGGCGAAATACAAGGCCAAGGAATGATCCGATGAGGGGCAAGAAATACACTTAACGGGTGAAACCTCGCAAGCTGATGCGGGAAAGGTCAAGAAAGGGTGTTTCCTTTGTGGCAGTTTCGATCATAGGATACGTATGTGTCCTACTCGTGAAAGGTTGAATGCATTGGTGGCTAGATCAGACTCGGATAAAGAGAGTAGCACTAAGAGGGTTGGTGTGTTACAGTTGCTAAATTCTTTAAGGCTGTGTTTTGGCAATGCTACAAGGCCTTTGTAGCACAACTGAGGCTATGTACAATTAAATGCATAGTAAAAAATAGTTTTCATTTTGGGTTGTGATAGGGTAAGTTGTGTTACTATAGATGTCAAATCAGTAGGTTTAATGGGATTTTGTTGTATTATTATATTTTGAGAAGTAGAGAGTTGTTAATTTAATAATTGTTGGTGGATGATTGATATATATATTCCTAATATACAAAAATATAAATATGATAGATAATATATACATAATAAATAAAAAAACAAAAATAATATATAAATATAAATATGTTGTACATAGTCTAGATTGAGTGTGCACTATACCATCAATGTTTAATCGTGTAATATATATGTATATATATTTCTTAAATGTCAATATAATTTATATTTAATAAATTTATTATTATTGAAAGTACAAAATTCCGAAAGTATAAAAATGAAAATAATAATAATTTAAAATTGAAAATTACTATTATTTCTGGAAAAATAAAAAAATAAATTATAATATCATAAAAATATAAAATAATTATTTTTCCAAAAATTATATATTTTTAAAAATAATATATAAATTGAAAATTGAAAATTATATATTTATTATAATAGTTAAAAAGTCTTAGTTTTTCCAAAAATCATTTGTATCAAATATGTTACTTTTTTATTTTATATAAGTAAAAAAATATATCACCATTCACTTAACAAAAATACTTTATATTTAAAAATAATATTTAATTTTTGTATATGATAAATTGATGTCAAAATAAAAATCTTAAAAATAAAAACTAATATGATATATTTATAATAATATTTTATTTTATAAAATAATCTCATATTTTTATTTAATATAAAAATATTTAAAGTAAAAAATATATATCACCATCGATTTTACAGAAAATATTTTATATGTTAAAAATAATATTTTATTTGTATATATATGTTAAATGAATGTAAAAATAAAGATCTTAAAAAGAAGATTAATTTAATATATTTATTATAAAAAATGAACTTGAAATAAAAAAGTTATATGTATTAAACTTTTGAGAAGGAAGAAAAAATATTAAATGATTTTGTTGGGAATGATGAGAGATGAGAGTGAAAAAAAGGTGTAAAGTGGGTAGGGTTGTGGATGGAACAACCCACAACACAACCCGTAAACAAACACCGATTGGGTTGTGGCACAACCCACAACCGGTTGTGCCCAACCTAATCCAAACACACCTTAAGGGTTGTGCCAAAGGATTGGCCAATCCTTTCCTGGGCAACGAGAAACGGGAAGAATGGCTGACCAAGATTCGAAGGGCAGCACTCAAGCTTGTGAGGAGCATGTGCTGGATTCGAGAGATTGGATAGTGGGGACTGTCCAAATGCCGGTTATTGCTAATAATGTTTAATTGCATGATCTAATTTGTGGAGATGCTGCAAGTACGGGGCCTGGCATGAATGTGTGTGTTGGGCCAGAATATGGCAAGGCTTGGATGGATTCGATGAGGACGTCGAATACTTCAAGTGGGGGAGGTCTGTTACCCCCTTAAAAGGTTTTATTTGAAAATACTCGATGGGTGCAAGGATGGGGGCGCCGAGCACAAGTAATGGGTGCTGGAAGTAGGCGGCACATATGTGAAACGGTGTTGGTATCATGATACAGAGCCGTCAGACACATGATATACGGGAAACAGAATATATGGGCTGCGAAATGTTGGTATAGGATAGATGCGGAGATGGTGGCTGCACATTGCAGAAGGGCACATACAAGATGTGGGATTTGGCAAGGAGCTGGGCAATGAGTGCAGACGCCAGGCACACAGGCATGATCGGGCGTGCAGACTAGCGTGCTAGCACAGGCAGGCCGCGCATGCAAGATGGTCGGGCGCGCAGGCAGTTGGGCTGTTGGCGGAAAATGCGGAAATGGTGTTGAGTGCTGGGCGGCAGTTGAAAACCACCCAACACCTACTGGCTCATGCTGGGGACGACACGTGGCCCATTTCCAGGTGTTGTGTGCTAATTAAATCCCACGTGGTGAGGGATGTTCACCACATGAAATTGTAGCCTTTATTTATATTGCTGTTTCGGTTTTGAGTTGCACAACCGGTATTTTAGTGAGTGATTGGGTTTGTGTGCATCCAGGCCATTCTCTTGTATAAGTTTAATAGTGGAAATGAGTATAAGTTGGGTATTGCCCGTAATTCTATTGTTGCCTTTATATTCCAGCATTTGTGTGGTACGTTTGTTGAAATATTGCACACATTCACTTAAACCGAGAAAGTCCTGCACGTGGGGTGTTTGGCTGTGCAAATTATACACAAGAGTTCTGAGAATTCGTGAAGGCTGACTAGTCTTTGAGGGAAAGATTGGGCCGCACATTGGGGTAATTTGGGGTGAAAGATCGTTGCTGATTTTATCCGTGTGACAGGTACCACATCTAAGCTCCACTAACCTGTAAAGCTGAAATATTGAATGTGGTGACACAATGTTCCTAAAGTTAATTTTCTTTCTCACTTGACCACTTTCAAACACACACGCAGTATTACCACCATTAAAATACACAATAATATATTAAAATTGAGCTTTTTATACCAAGCCTTAGGTGTTTGTTTCAGACCATAAAACTTTAACCAATTTACTGACATAGTTAGATTTAGAAATATCCTCATACCCAATAGGTTGAATCATATAGAATTACATTCAAGAAGATATTATTAACATCCACTATGAACAAGTGTAAAATTAGCTTAATAGTTAAATGTTTAACAAGGCTGAAAGTATCAAAATAATCAGCACAAGCAGTTGGCTCAAAACCATGAACAACAAATTGAGTTTCAAAATGCTCAACAGAACTATGAGGGTTTCATTTAGCATGAAAAATTCACTTGTTTGTAATTAGACTTATAACAGAGTAGAAAAGGAACCTGAAAGATTGGTACCCAATGGAAATAGTAGAGGAATGATAAAGATAACACATATATAAATTTTATCAAGTTAAGAATGACTTGTGAAGCCGATATGGTGAAAAGTATTCACTGAGTTTGGGTGAATTACAAAAAGAACCGAATGAACTGGTACGATCCTTAACGTACTTGAAATTCAAGATGAATTTCAAGCCGACTAAACTAACTAAGAAAGCAAACTTACAGAAAATAATTTTCACTCACTAACTCTCTCTCTCTCAAACTCGAAGGCAGCAAGATTAGAATAATTTGCTACACATCAGTATAGAATGTTGGAGTAGGAGTGAACACAACTTTCTTAGTAACACACAGTTCTGCTGTATAGAATTATGTTATCGTGGTCAGTGTCCTTCTTCTTCCGTTCTTCATTATATTTGTAGATGACTTGTAGCTCTTTCTCTCTCATTCTCCATTAAGGCACATTCGTATAACTGCTGTCTTTCATTTCTCCATTATCCTCTCCAACCATCTTCCCTCAAAGATACATATTGACTTGGTCTTCAACCGCTTCCTTGTTTGATGTAATTTGACTTGGTCTTCAATCTTCTAGACTCCATCTGTATACTTCAAATGGAAGATACCGGCAAAATAGCTATTCTAAATAAATTAAAAAATTCAAATTTCAACAATCTCTCCCTTTTTGCGTTTCTTCCCAATTTTCAATTCCTAACTGTCAAATTTTACTTGTATCTTCCAAGGTGAGTCATGAGCAACTCCCCCTTTCTTTAGGATTCTCCCTTCTTGCAAACTCCCTCTCAGGTATACATTTAACTGGATAGTTCACAATATATTCAATTAATCACATATTAATGCAAGACACACATATTTCAAAAGAGCATCATCATCATGTATCAACAAATACAAGCATAAAAGGCAGACAAGTCTTATACAAATCTTAGTTGTTAGTTAAGCTACCCAATGTAATCGAAATACCAATTTAGCAAAAACAAAATTAGATGAGCAATTCGGATCAGAATGTCAAAGTACCAATTTAGCAAAACAAAAACCAGATGAGCAGCACATCACACATCCTCAGCAGCAGCAACACGACAAGCACATCAACAGCATCACAGCACACATCCTCAGCAACAACACTCGCCAGCATTATCTCCAGGCAAGCACAGAAACAGCAGCACAGCACGGTAGCAACAACTACTCTTCAGCATTATTTCCATCATCAGCATCAGCATCAGCCTTAACATCAACATTATCTCCAGCATCAGCCTCAGCATCAGCATTATCTCCATCATCAACATCATCATCATCTCCCTCTAATTGGGAAAAATGGCATCTCGAATAGCAAGAAGATCCTGAATTTGATCGTCAAGGGCTCAGACCTGCTATGCGAGCATCGCACGAGGGATAGAGATATGCCGAGTGGCAGACAGGGTTGGATCGGTAAATGCGGAGGGGCTTCTGATATCCAGGAAAGATCACATAACCGATCACCCTGGAGAAATCTGGGATGCACTGTGAGAAGTCTGGGAGACTTGGTAAAGACATTAGTGGAGTCGGCATGAAAACCTTATCGACATAATATAAAGTATATCAGTGAGGGAAATAGTACAAATCCTCCCTTCTTGTGACCTGTGTCAACAAGCTGCTCAAAAATAAGTGTTCCCAGATTAACAGGCTAGCCGAGACCCAGATGATGCAATAAATTCCCCTGCTCCATTGTAACTATGGTTGTATTTCTTGAAGGATACCAATTGTAAACCATTAGTTTGTGAAGAATAGAAAAGAGTGATGATAGATGAGAAGCAGGGAATGGAATTTTCCATTTCATGACCAGTTGCTTAGTGATATTCTGGGCAATTTTGTCCAGGTCCTCAGACCAGCTCAGATGGGGAACGTTGACTAGTCCAAGTTCAGTGTTAATTATGTTAGGGGTTATCAAATATGATTGTCCCCGGACCACAACCCGTCCAAATTGTGAAGATGAGGTATCATTAAAAGAGGATTTCATGGAATAGTAACATTCTTATATTATCTCTTCGACAAAACACTCAGCATAAGTCACAGCAGTAAGAAGACTTCGACCTCGTAAAAAGTTAT
The DNA here is from genome assembly GCA_028749325.2 of Caryopteris x clandonensis. Taxonomy (NCBI): domain Eukaryota; kingdom Viridiplantae; phylum Streptophyta; class Magnoliopsida; order Lamiales; family Lamiaceae; genus Caryopteris; species Caryopteris x clandonensis. Next base: position 1,362,641 of record JAPYKT020000021.1, read on the forward strand.
CCAAATTGTATTTTCAAAAGTTTGTGAGGTCAATTTTTCTTTCCACCAGACAATTGCGATTCTTAAAACTTCCCACTGGTTCGGATCAGGGCTAGAATCAGGTAAAGTAGAGGAGTGGGTTGGAGATACCTGAACAGCAGAGGGTGACTGCACTGGAAGATTGGACGCCGGACTCGGTGTAGGAGTGGTAGTCAATTCCACAGCTGGAGATGGGGACCAATGAGAGGTTGACTTCCGCACTGTCTGTTTCTTTCGATGAGAGACACTTGTTGGAGCGGGCTGTGGTTTCGGCGGTGGAGAGTCATTATCAATTCGTCAATGCTAGTTGTTTTGGGAACAAAGTCTCCATCACTTTCATCATCAAGAAATTGATCAGAAGTAGAGCTAGACTCAACGTCAACCCGAGCGGCTGTAGGATTGGATGAAGAGGCAGTCTTAGTGACTTTCTTTGGTGGAGCATTAGGTCTTCTTCTGGCGGACAATCGAGCGAAGCGACGACTTGGAAAAGTGGGTTCGCCCATCTTGCATTTTGTCTTGCCGACTGAGGCCATATCCGGAAGGTCTCTCACATCAATGGGATAGTCGAGGTTTCCTGGAAACACTTGAAGCAATAGAGGAGGAAACAGCACGTCAACGTCAGTATCTATCGGTGGAGGGCTGGGTGGCTCATCGACCGTAGATGCATCTTGACCGGTGACCTCTTCATCAAAAAGGGGTACGGCGACCAGTGACGGGACACCCCCGGTGATTTGGGCAGTCGGTGAAGTTGAGGAGGTTGTTGACATTGGTGAAGGCAACGATGAAATTGGTGACGAAATTGATGATGAAATCGGCACCACTTTGTTAAAGGCAACAGGTGACGTGGATCTTTGGTGGCTGTCGGCTGGAGAAGGCACCGCCGTAGGTGCAACCATGGGTGAGAGTTGTGGAAATCGGTGGTTGGACAACGGGAGTAGTGTGAATGGACGATTCGATGGCAGGAGTGATAGAAACCAGCGGTTCGACAATGGGAGCGGTGGGAATGGGCGATTCGAATAAGGAAGATACTTTGAGTAGTCTACTGATTCACAACAAATCAGATTTTTGCTTGGCAAATTTTTTATTTTTTTTTATATTAAGTAAGAATTCCTGTTTCTCATCATATTTTTCAAGGTAGCATCGTCGTAGCGAACGCTGTGCCCCCCAAGGTACTTTATGATGTGAGGTAGGAAGAATAGTTTTGAAACACTCTTTTTACATAGAGAACATCGTTGCAGCAAACGTCGTGCCCCTAGTTACTAAAGTATTTCTTAAATTATTCAACTCATCAATATTTTACAAGGTAGCATCGTCGTAGTGAGCGCCGTGCCTCCCAAGTTACTTTAGTTAATGAGTATTCTTGACTTAGATTTTTTTTTAATTGCCAAGGTGAAACATGAAAACATGGAAATATATACACAAATTTATGTACATAATACAGACTGGGATGTTTCTTCACATGAGACATAGACCAAGAGATTTCCTAAGATTGAAAAATCTCTTAAAATCAAGAGCTTTGATGAATACATCTGCTATTTGACTCTCAGTATTTATGTATTCTAATCGAATAAAATCTTTTTCTACCAAATATTAAATAAAGTGATGTCGTATATCTATGTGTTTAGTGCATTAGTGCTAAACAGGATTTCTAGAGATGTTGATGGCACTGGAGTTGTCGTAAAGAACAACAAGGGTATCACTAGGATAACCATAGTCTTCCAGCATTTGTTTAAACTACAATAATTGTATGCAAAAACCTCCAACTGCTACATATTCAGATTTAGTAGTGGAGAGAGACACACAATTCTGTTTTCGACTATGCCAGGAGACTAGATTATTTCCTAAATAAAACATCCTCCACTAGCAGTTTTTTTGTCATCAATATCTCCTGCCCAATCAGAATCACTAAATCCTACTAGTTTTGTGTTTGTGTCCTTAATGTACCAAATTCCTAAGTTTATTGTTCCAGTAACATACCTGATAATTCTCTTAACAGCTTTGAAGTGACTTTCTTTAGGGTAAGCTTGATAGCGAGCACATACGTATATGCTATACATTATGTCGGGTTGGCTTGCTGTCAGGTACAACAGGCTGCCAATCATCGATCTGTACAATGTTCGATCAACATTTTCTCCAACATTGTCATTGCAGAGTTTCTGGGTTGACCCCATCAGAGTTTTCATGTGTTTTGCATGTTCTAGGCTAAATCTTTGAATAAGGTTTCGTGCATATTTGCTTTGAGAGATGAATATGCCATCAGCACTCTGTTTTACCTGCAAACCTATAAAGAAACATAATTCTCCGACCATACTCATTTCAAACGTAGATGACATGACTTCCATGAATTTATTAAGCATTGTATTGAATGTGGATCTAAAACCAATGTCATCTACATAGATTTGAGCTATACAAATATTACGGTTAGTTCTTTTTATAAACAGTGTACGATCAACTTCACATAGAGTGAAACCCAAATCCAAAAGAAACTCAGTCAACCTTCCATACCAAGCTCTAAGTGCTTGTTTCAAACCGTACAAGGCTCTATTTAGTCTATATACATGATTTGGTTTGGATGGATCTTCAAATCCTTTTGGTTGTTCGACATAAACTTCTTCTTTTAAGTTTCCATTTAGAAATGCAACTTTAACATCCATTTGGTGAAGTATTATTTTCATGTAACATGCAAGTGCTAGAAGCAACCTAATCGATTCAATTCTTGCAACAGGAGTGAATGCTTCATCAAAATCGACTCTTTCTACCTGTATATAGCCTTGAGTTACTAACCTTGCCTTATTTCTAACTATGTTTCCAGCAGATTCATCCAACTTATTTTTGAATATCCATTTAGTTCCTATAACATTTATATCTTTAGGTCTGGGAACTAAATATCATACATCATTCTAGTGAATTGATTTAATTCTTCATGCATTGCATCAATCCAGAAACTATCTCCTAATGCTTCAGAAACTTTTTTTTGGTTCATTTAGAGATAAGAAATAGGACGAATTTACTTCGTTAAATATAGATGACAAGAAAACAAATTTTACCATGTCTCTATAATTTACTAGCTCTTTTTGTCGAGTTGTAATGCCTTCATGTACATTTCCGATTACCTGTGTGATCGAGTGGTTTTTCCTTATTCTTCCTGGTGGATCTCTTCTTTTAGTTTGCTGAACAATTGAATCTTCTGCTATTTGTGGATTAGTTTCTGGTTCTGGGTCAGAAGGTAATGTTGGTTCAACATGTGATTCCACATTTGGTTCAACATTCAGAATCGGCTTTTGTTCAGTTGGTTCGACTTGTCTGGGATCTATATAAGTATCAACATTGTCTTCTTCAGTTTTTCCTGCCAAATCCGTGAGATCATCAAACACAACATTTACAAATTCTTGAATTGTTTTAATCCTAAGATTAAATACACGATATGTGTGACTGTTTAGACCGTATCCAAGAAATATTACTTTATCACTTTTAGAATCAAACTTTGTAAGATTGTCACAGTCATTCAGGATATAACACACACATCCGAAAACATGAAAATACTTCAAGTTTGGTTTACACCCATTTAAGATTTCATATGTAGTCATGTGTGTGCCAGGTCTTAGGTAAACACGGTTAGAGATGTGACAAGCAGTATTCAAGGCTTCAGCCCAAAATCTCTTAGCAAGAATTTTTAAGCTGATCATCACACGAGCCATCTCTTGTAAGGTTCGGTTTTTCTTTCAGCGACACCATTCTGTTGTGGTGCTTAGGTATAGAGAATTCATGCATAATGCCCTGTTTTTCATAAAATCTAAGAACAAGGAGTTCTCGAATTCTCTACCATGATCTGATCTTATACGTGATATGCATGAACCATTCACATTTTTGAACCTAGCATGCAATTTTCTAAACACATCAAACGTTTCAGATTTTTCTCTAAGAAAGTTTATCCAAATGTATCGGGAAAAATCATCCACTAACACATATGAGTATCTTTTGCCACCTAGGCTTTCAATCTCAATTGGACCCATAAGATCCATATGTACTAGTTTGAAATTTTGAGTAGTTCCAATGTATTTCACATGTTCATGAGAAGTTCTAGTTTGTTTACCTTTCTAACATTCTCCACATACAATTTGTTTACCTTTCTTAAGCTTAGGCAAACCTTTTACTGCATCCGGTCTTATCGGTCTGTCTATGTTTCTGAGATTTGCATCCAACTTTTGATGCCAAAGAATTGTTACACTTATTTGAGCAGTGCTGCACGACAAACTTTTTCCCGCTAAATAGCAATTGCCATTTGATCTTTTACCTATCATTACACATACAATTGCAGAGTCAAATACTTCACATTTATCCTTGTTAAATTTTACCTGTAGTTCATCATCACATAGTTGACTTATACTGATCACAAAAAGTCCATTCACATGAAGGACATTTCGAAGCTTAGGAAATCCATCAATGCAAAGAGTTCATTTTCCTATTATTTTTCCTTGTGCTCCTCCACCATATCTCACTTTACCTCCTTGGAATGATTCATAGTTTGTGAGATAGTTTCTTGAACCTGTCATGTGTCTTGAGCACCCACTATCAAAGTACTAAGATTCTGAATCGTTAGTTTTAAAAGTAGTAAACACAACATTACGGGTAAAATTCGATTTACAGACCCACTTTAGTTTTTGACAGGTTGTTGTGTTTTTCTGATTCACGATGTTGTAACAAATGTTGTGCAACGTTCGTGGCAACATCTATTTCAGTGACAGATCAAATTTCAGTTTTTGATAGTAAGGTCATATATGTCCAGGTTTGAAATAGTAATGACAGATAAATTTCCTTTTTCTTTTGATCCTTTTTTCTTTGTCTATTGTTGGCTAAAGTTTGCTACTTTCTTTAACAAAAACAATGAAATTTTGATCAGAACTTTGATTAAATGAATTAGTAACAACAGGATTATCATAATAACCAATTCCTGAATGTCCTATATTTCCTACGGCCAGAATTTCGTCAAGTTTAGAGGTACCTGTATTCAGTTTCTTGAATGTTTCATTTGCAATTTGAAGTTCGATCTTAAGTTTCCGTAATTCGACGTCCTTCTTTGAGAGTGTTACTTCCAGTCTGGTAATGATCTTCTTGAGTTCCTTGTTTTCTATGTTCAGACTTTCTGCTTCTTGTTGTTTTGATTCCAAATTTTTGAGAAGTTCATCCTGAACAGCTTGAATTTCTTTGAGTATTTGATCATCTTCTTCTCCCTTAATTAATTCTGCATCACTTATGCATCCATTAAAGCAATTAAAATTAGAATCTGTAAAAAAATTGTACCTATCAGACATGGTGTTTGAACTTGAAGGTGTAAGTATTTCTTCATCATCAGAAAATTCCTGAATGGGAGTCAGTAGCGCAGCGGTTTTGGATTCCTCTTCTACTGGATACATTTCATCAATTTCTTCCTTGTTGAGATATATCCACATAGATTTTCCATGTCTGCGGAGAACATTCGCACACTTGTTGGCGTAATGACTGAATCCTTTGCAGGCTCGACATTGGACATCATCCAGATTTTGGGTATAATTCTTAAATTGATTAGATGCTGATTTTTGGCCAAAGCTTCCTTTTGAACAAACCGATTCAAATGACCTTCTGGAAGAGGATTCAGTTGATTTCTCAACTTGCAATTTTGAGTTCTTTTTCTTGTTGTTGAATCTCTTCATAAGATTGTTGTATCATTTTTTGAGAAGAGTGATACTCAAATCTTCATCCGGTCTGGTAAGCTCTGCTTCTCCACATTCATCGTCATCTTCGATTTCATCTTCCTTTGCCTTAGAAGTAAAAGCTGTCGATTTTTGTCTTTTGTTGTAGAGCCTCTCTTAATTATCCATGTTCATTTATACATTCTCAGAATACCAATTAGAGTGTCTAACTCTAAAGTATTCAGGTTGTGAGATTCTTCAACTGCACAGACTTTTGGGTTGTATCTGGATGGAAGGGTGCGAATAACTTTGCTTACCAAAGTTCTGTTATTGATTTGTCCTCCAAGAGATGCTGCTGTGTTTGACAAATCTATGACACAATCATAGTAGGTAGAAATCGTTTCATGTTCTTCCATCTTCAGACTTTCAAATTTGTCTTGGACCATTCGTAGTTTCCTTTCTCTTACACTGTCACTTCATTCACAGTGCCTTTCAAGAGTATCCCAGGCTTCTTTATTAGTAGAGCAGGTTTTGATCAGTCTGTACATGTGTAGGTCCACATTACCCATAATTATATACATCGCCTTTTCATGGTAGTTCCTTTGAGCGATCTCTTCGACTGTCCATTCTGATTGGGGTTTTATGATAGTATCTCCATCTTGATCTACTTTCTTTGGAGGAGACCATCCATAAGATACAACATACCATGCTTGGAAGTCAACTGATTTTATCATCTATCTGGTTTGATACTTTGAATAATCGTAGTTATTTTTTGAGAGGAGAATTGGCCGTGGTTGATTGAAGATATCCATTGGATATAGTACCAGACCAGAACCTCACTTAATGTGTCAAGTGATGGCACTGATACCACTTGAAAGATTGGTACCCAATGGAAATAGCAGAGGAATGATAAAGATAACACATATATAAATTTTCACAAGTCAAGAATAACTTGTGAAGTTAACAGGACGAAAAGTATTCACTAAGTTTGGGTGAATAACAAAAAGAATTGACTAAACTAGTATGATCCTTAATGTACTTGAAATTCAAGATGAATTTCAAGCCGACTAAACTAACTAAGAAAGCAAACTTACAGAAAATTATTTTCACTCACTAACTCTCTCTCTCTCAAATTCGACGGTAGCAAGATTAGAATAATTTGCTACACATCAGTACAGAATGTTAGAGTAGGAGTGAACGTAGCTTTCTTAGTAACACACAGTTCTGCTGTACATAATTATGTTATCGTGGTCAGGGTCCTTCTTCTTGCATTCTTCATTATATTTGTAGACGACTTGTAGCTCTTTTTCTCTCCTTCTCCACTAAGGCACGTTCGTATAACTGTTGTCTTTCATTTCTCCATTATCCTCTCCAACCATCTTCCCTCAAAGATACAGTTTGACTTGGTCTTCAACGGCTTTCTTGTTTAATGTAATTTGACTTGGTTTCCAATCTTCTAGACTCCATCTGTGTACTTCAAATGGAAGAAACCGGAAAAATAACTATTCTAAATAAATTCAAAAATTCAAATTTCAACAAAACCAAATTCAAGTATGATTTATAATAAGCACATTATGTTCAACTTCCACAACCTGTTTCTGGAAGGCAATTATAGAGCTTCATGTTTAGAGGTTGGTTCAACATTTTACGTATTCTGTCTGTAGATGCCATTTTTGGGTTGTGTTACAATGGGATGGATAACAAGTTGAGAGGGAGAAAGAAAAGAAAAATGATCAATAGACGCAGGATCTGAGACAGGAGCAGTAGACACATGAGAAGAAGACTGACCAAGGCAGAACATATACAAGCAAAACATTTAGCATATACACCATAGGAGAACTCGTAACTAAAGAACCGGCAATATGAAAAAGTGTGGAATATGGAAATTCTTGCTCATTGAAAGAAAAAAGTGCTCGAGACATAGACTCTTTCTAAAGAATGCAAATTTTATACCCACTATGAGATGGATTATATCCAAGAAACATATATTACGAAGTCCAAGACTGCAAATTTGAGTTATTATAAGGACAAAGAAAAGGAAAACACGCACAATTAAAAACTTTTTAAAAAGAGTAATCAGGTTTTTTGTTTAAAAGGAAGTTCAAAAGGAGAAACATTTTGTAGAATGGAAAAAAAACAATGGCAAAAGCATCCCACCAATGTTTAAAAGGAATAGAAGCTTGAGCCACAAGACTAAGCCCCACTTCAATAATATGTTGATATTTTCTTTCAACCAAGAGACACGAAAATGAATACCCAAAGACATAAACAAAGGAGAACAAGAATAATAATCTCCACCCCAATCAAATTTAAAAGTTTTTACAGTAGCATTAAACTAAGTATGAACCATAATAAGAAAACCAAAAGGTTCCTTAGACATGCAAGCAACAGAAAGAAAGTGCAACATTTCACCAAATTTACATGCTTCACACAAAGAAAAGAGACTTGGAAGAAAAAGGAGTATTAAGTTTACATAATAAATGTAAAATAAAGATAGCATATCATTATGCTGTTGCTTTAACTTACTCAAGTCTTCAAAGAAATCTCCATAAAGTATATAATCTTTTTAAATGCTATTATGACTCCTATCGAAATTATTTTATTTTTTATTTTTTAATATGACCTAGAGTGAATATTATAATTTTAATGTTATTCTTTAATATTCAAATTTAAATTTGTATCCACATATTAAATTAACGTAGGTTCTAAATCAAATTAAAGTTAGGTGTAATTTAGGAGGTAAAATAGTATATCAATACTTCTATAATATAAAAGAAGAATCATAGAGTTTTTCTCCTCTTTTTACATGTCTTTATAATTAACTGACATGTGTCACACTCCCTTATTTTCTTTCTCTTTTCTATTTTTATTTTTTAAAATTTTAAAACTTCATATAACTTTTTCGTTTTAAGTCCATTTTAATATATGATGTAACAAAAATTTCTTATCTACAAAAATAACAAACAAGAAAAATTGTGCAAATTGAATTTATTGGATCAAAAGAATGTTTGTGGATTACAATCTCCAATGTGTCCCCTCTGATTTTTGCTTGACTTTGAGATTTGATGGTAGAGTTGATAACTCAATTTTCTCTTTGATTGAGTTTGACTTATATAACGTTAATTCAAATACTTGATAGCTTGATTTTTGAAATGGGAAAACAATGTTGATCGGAGGGACTTAGCATTTTGATCTCAAATCGAACGTCGTTTATGGTGAACTTCTATGGAAAACGCCTTGAATGCCTTCGTAGAACTCTTTGAATGCTGGAGAGAATTTCACCTTTGTTCAGAAATTCTTCAACTTCAGTTGTGGTGTCTATTATGGTGGAGAATAGGCCATTATTTATAGTTGTAGGATATGAACTATTTCCATATGCACATGATAAAATAACACAATTTGATTAGTCATTCAAGATTTGGTGACACTTCCTTCCTTCAATAAAGAGATACGATTTGATATGATTTTATAACCAAAATTTAGGTAAACTCTTACATATTTGCATGGTATGATTTTGATTGCCAAAGAAATAAGATTTGGACACTTGAAAATATTTGATTGGCCGATAAATGTTTATATTAAAATATCAACGGTTTATTTACAAATAGATAATTCAAATTGATATTTCATATAGTATTTTTACATGTCACCATTTGAATGACCACAAAATTCATGTGACTACAATAATCTATCAAATTAATCTTCTTTTTATGATATTTAATTTGACACTAATATTGTATATATTGAAATAAATAATTATATTTGAAATATGAAACATAGTTTTTATAGAAGAAATATAGTTTTTTATCCATTGAATTATTAATTTAAATTTTTTGATATATGTGATGGATTTAAATAAATAGAATATTAAATTTTTATATGGATTTAATTTAAAAAAATATACTACTTTTTATTATAAAATAAAAATATTATAATATTATATAATATATATTATAATTTAGTAATTAAAATATTTATATCCAGTTCAGGGATAATTCAAAATTCACTTCGAAATATTGTACAATTTATTATTTAATAAAGCTAATTTTGAAAAAAAATTAATATTTAATATAACAAACTATATTTCAAATTGAATAATATTATATAAATATAATTGATATAAATAAGCTTACGTAATTTTTTTAATAATAATAACATAATTTTATTATAAAATTATTAATAAAATAAAATATATTATATCACGTCATCGCATGGTTGATATCTGGTTATTATAAAAAATAAAGATAAGTACTTGGATAACTTTACATATACAAATAATTATATTCTCGGTTATGCTTATATTTTCTAATTGAAAATACAATAAGTTCAAGTTTCTTGTAAATCGGTTGCACGGAGTCAACTGAGTCATGAGTCAGCCTAGATCCATGCAACCGAGTCATGAGTTAGATCCATTAATTATTTATTTACGCCGGACCTCAAAAAGCAGGCTAAACTAAGAAAAATAAATATTTTTGCGTCCAACACAACTAACTATGTTTAGGACGCGTGCAACTCATGCTCAATGATTTTGGGTTTCTCGCTGGGTACATAATACTTTTTAGTTAAATGAGTAATACTTTTTATATAAATAAATAATATATTTAATAGCGTGTAATACTTTTTAGTTAAACCAATATTACTTTTTATCTAAATAAATAATAACTTGTTTAATTAAACTAGTAAATATTGAGTAATTTTTTTATTATATTACTTAACACATAATATTATTTAACGGTGTAGATATTACTTTTTGTGTTGCAATGTATTAGTTCATATTTTAAAATGTAGTATTTCTTAACCTTAAATGTAAGATTCTTTGTATTGAAATGTATTACTGCTTAATTATAAAATGTATTACTTTTTTGTGTTGAAAATTCTCTTTTTAACCATAAAGAAATTTCTCTTTGTGTTTAAATGTATTATTAGTTAATTGTAAAAGTATTACTTTATGTGTTGAAATGTAGTACTATTTATTGATAAATGTGTTGTTTTTTGTGTTGAAATTTATTATTTCTTAACTGTAAAAGTATTAATCTAAAACTGGTAACTGTTTTTTTTCCACTAAAAGAAAACTCGTATTCATACCAATTTTTACATTCTTTACGATAGAAAGTTGTCATTTACAATAGGAAGTTGTCAAACAAACTTTTTGTGCCTTCTACTGCAATTGCAACGGAAGCGAGGGGCTGGGGAGCAGTTGGGATCATGTGAACCCAAACCCTTGTACCAACTCTGTCCCATATGCAAGACTTGGTTTAAACTAGAGAAACAAAAATTGAAAAGCACTTGACTTGAAACTTTAGCTCAAATGTAAACAAAGTAAGAAATTTTCAAGTAAAAACATGTCCATGTTACTGCTATGTTATCTTAGCACAAAATTTTGGCTTATTTTTTTCTTATCATTTAATTTGGTGGAGTAAGGATATGCAACACTAATACTGCAAATGAAGTCCAAATGCTGGTTTTTGGATCATTTTGCAAGCAAGGAATTGGGAAAAAAGCAGAAATGCCCTAATCATCATGACTTGTGGAGAACATAAATGGAAGTTGATTATTGATGCAGTGGAAGCATTTCACCATGACAGCGGTGCATATCTTGTATGGATCTACATAGTTGACCTTTAGAAGAATTTGCATACGATTTGATGAAGTATACCTAACCACGATCTAGTTGTACAGATCTTAGATCTGTGCGTACGTTTCCTAAAAGTTATTGCAATAAACTAATTCTAGGTGGGCGTTGTTTTCTTTTTCTCCTGTTTATTCTGACTTTAAAATACGTACATAATTTGGATGGAATTGGCAACGGAGGATACCATTCACAAATTTTACAGATACATAGACAGCTAGCTATAGCACATCTTCTCTCTCTCTCTCTCTACAGATTTGACCTGATCTAAAGTTAAGAAGAACATAAGCTGTTGCAGATGGAGTTATTGCGACTGTGCAGACTGATCATGGGACCAGTATTCCTTCACTAGCTGCGCAAACAATGAATCTTCTCTCTTCATTAGCTTCATTGGTTCATCAAATTCCACCACTTTCCCTGTATAACAAATACAAGTTCAATGCAACTCAAATACAGTAGAATCTCTATTCTGTATCGTGTTCTAATCTATGACAGGAAATCCATTCATAGTTGTCTGTAGAAATACACCATTTTCATGGTGGAACTAATGTTAGAGGGCATCAAGCCAAACACAACCTAACTGTTATTCAACCTCGTGTTTCATTTTAGTATATTCTATGTCAAGAGACTTCCATACGGTATGCATGGCGTGCACTGAAGAATTGAAAGACGAAAATGAAGTGGTGCAAAGCAGAGTGATGAAGAGATAAATAACACTCACCGTCACTAATGGCTAGAACCATTGTAGAGTCCATCACCGTTGGTATTCTATGGGCAACTGTGATCACAGTGCAATCTTCAAATTCTTTCCTAATAGTTTTCTGCAAGATCGTGTCGGTTGCATTGTCAATCGATGCAGTTGCTTCATCCAAAACCAAAACCTTGCTTCTTCTTAACAAAGCGCGGCCCAAACAGAACAATTGCCTCTGCCCCATGCTCCAGTTTGATCCATCTTCCACAACTGTAATCACATGTTTGTTTGATCAAATCCATTATTTTCAAAATGCTGATATACATATTCATTAACCACTTCATGGGAGCTTACCAAGTGAATCTAATCCCTCTTTTTTCTCCTGAACTGCCTCTTTGAGCTGACACTTCCCCAGAACCTTTAGATTTCCACAAAGAGAGAGAGAGAGAGAGAGAGATGTCTTAAGCGACCGCAAACAAATACTCAATAAGACATTCAAAGCAGCTTATTATTACCTCCCATACTTCCTTGTCAGTGTGTTGACCCAAAGGATCCAAATTGTATCTCACAGTTCCAGTGAAAAGAGTAGGGTCTTGAGGTATAATCCCAAAATGAGACCTCAAATCATGAAGCCCAATTGTGGAAATATCGATCCCATCCACTAAAATCTTTCCTCCTGCAGGTTCTACCAGACGAAACAAGGCACTGATAAGAGTAGTCTTCCCGCTTCCAGTTCGACCAACAATGCCAATTTTATGTCCTCCTTCAAACGTGCAACTGATCCCTCGTAGAACAAGTGGTGCATCTGGTCTATACTTAATCTGTTTCAATTTTGAAGTATTTAGAAAAGTAGTAAATTTCATTAGGTGGAGAACTAACGTAAAGAAAGTTACCTGCAAGTCTTGAATCTCTACTTTCCCCTCACTTGGCCAGGTGATTGGGGGCCGATTCTCTCCCACCACTTCTGGTGCCTCACTTGGTACGTGCATGTACTGGTCAAGCCTTTCGACAGATATTATATAGTTTGCCAACATGCATTGGTTGTTGATGGAGAACACTAGGGACATGTTTAGTGACAGACCATAGGATAAAGCCATTCCAATAAACCCTGCAACAACGAAATCAAATGTAATACAACGATGATAATGATGGAATGTAACTCATCATATGAAAAATGAAATGTAATAAAATGAAACACAATATATATAGCTAGCAAGAATTATTTAGTATTGTCACTCACCAGAGCTAAAAGTTCCGGGTGGAAGTAAAACCATACAGAGGCCAGCAAAGGCGAGAACTGTTGCACTGAGGGTTTCCAGCCTCTGGATCAACCACTCATTTGCTGAAAAATAATGAAAGAAAGGGCTGCCATTTGTGTCGATCAATTCAAGATTCTTTGCAAAAAACCGATCTTCCTCTTTAAAAGCTCTTATTGTAGTTACTCCGGCTACAGATTCAGCTAGATGATTAGCCACAAAGGATTTTGTGGTTCCATTGATTCTCATAAGCTCTTTAGCAGACGAGAAGTAGTATCTCTATAGAAGCGGAAATATATATCAGAATGATAGTTCATGATTGATCAAGTACTGATTGGATCTGTATCGATTATGAAACCAAAATTCATTTTGAATAAGGTAACATTCTTATAATTCATTACCTGTAGTTGAATAGCAAGAATGATCATTGGTATGGAAACAAATAAAACTTGCCATGTTATAACAGCCAACACTGCAAGATTAGTGTAACAATTTGTGGTTGATCCAACGGTGAATACCAAGTTGAAGGGGACATCAAGATCTACAATGCTCAGATCAGAAGAGACCTGACAATATAGAAGCAATTGTATATGCAGTCCATTAGTTTCGAATGTATGTTCATTACATAAATGTAAAAGATTGTTCAGATTTGCAAAATTTACCCGGCTCAAAATCCTTCCCAAAGGAGTAGAGTCATAAAACGTCATTGGTGCACGAAATAAAGAGATCAGTAGTTGTGCAAACAATGCTCTTGATGCCTGCATGCCCATAACAACGGTGACTAGGGTTCTACAGAGCAAGAACACTGTTGATACGATTCCAACCAACAAGTATACCAGAATCAATCTCAATTTGTCCATATGAGGATCATCAACATTTGCAGCCATCCAAGAGTTCTGTATTATCTGACCAACAACGAACATTAAGTGACATAGAGCAGCTATAGAGAACGTTAAAAAGCCTTTGTTCTGTTTTAGATACAGTATATATGGCTTAAATCCAGTATCCCCAACTTCTCTTTCTTCTTTCTTTATCAACTGATCACCTTCAGATGTCTTAGTTTTGTTCTCTGGATAAGTCTTGAGAATCTCTCTAGAAGAAGCTTTGCCCTTCTGAGATGCAGTTACCTCTGAAAGCCTCTCAGAACCGGCAGTTTCTTTGTGTGCATGAATAAGATCTCGGAATTCTTGGCTTGAGGCCAGCAAGTGAGAATAAGGAGCAGCATGCAAGATTTCTCCATCTGACATCAACTGTTCAAAAAGTGGGAACACTTATTTTTTCTCATCGTTGTAAGTAAGAATTACCATATCTGATGCATATAGTTGTGGGAGCGATTAAAGGAAAGGCATATCAATTCAAAATGAATGTCTATGTCTCAGAAACGACATGATAGTTGAACATAGACAGACGTTTTCCATTCAGAAAGCATAAGTTTCCCGATAATAAATTAAGAAACTTGATATAAATGAAATTGCTGAGATACACTTACCAAGACAGAATCAAATGCCGGAAGAAAATCAACTTGATGGGTCACCAGTAAGACTGTCTTCTCCGAAAGGGCTTCCATTACATATTCCTGTCCAGTTTCAAATGAGCATGCAACTTACCATTAAGAAAAAGTCGAAACTTAAACTGATGATGATAGTACTAACATTAAACAGGCTTGTAGCAGTGTGAGCATCAACGGCGCTAAAGGGATCATCCAAGAGATATATATCAGCATTCTTATACAGAGCACGAGCAAGTTGAATCCGTTGCTTTTGACCACCGCTGAGATTAACTCCTCTCTCTCCTATCTCAGTCAGATCACCATAAGGTAATAGCTCAAGATCTTTAACAAGTGAACACCTTTCTAGTGTGTCTTGATATCTCACATTGTCCAAGACAGACCCAAAGAGAATGTTGTCTCGAATACTTCCTGTCTGAATCCATGCTGATTGAGAAACGTAGGCAATGCTCCCATGTACTTGAACCTGACAAGAAATCATTCAATGTGGGATCACAAAGCTAGTGAAAATGAGTAAATGTCAAATGAATAAAGAGAAGACAAGTAACTCACTATTCCTTTGGTGATCGGAACCTCTCCAAGAATCGCTGCAAGAAGGGTCGACTTGCCAGAACCAACTTCTCCACAAATCGCAATCTTCTCACCTTTTTTGACTTCCATATTGATGTTTCGAAGAGTGGGCCTCTCTCGATTATCATCCCATGACACATTAGCTGAGTTAAAAGAAACGCTATGATCTGTATCATCAGACTTGACCCGAACATTTGCACTCTCTAGCTCGGGAGCTTCTAGAAACTTCACTATCCTGGCAAACGCAACTTTGGCTTGAATGAACACACCAATAACATCAGGGATAGTTCTAACAGGATCCTGAACCAGACGTAATGTTGCTACAAAGGTGAAAACGTTGCTCGAAGTTAATGGAACATGAAGAATATAGCAGGCACCAAAGGTAGCTGCAGAGACTAACACAGGGGAAGACCAGAAAAGGAAGGAATTGTACGCTCTGCGTAGTTGAACAGCCTTCAACCATTTATCTTCGATTGTCCTCAGATTTTCTATGACATGCCTGAAATGTGTTTCCCATGCATATAACTTCAACACCTTCATATTGACAAGAGCCTCACTCATGGCCTTTAACCTTTCATCCTGTGCATCCATCATTTTGGATTGGAATTTGTGTTGTAACTTAGCAAGAGGCATGTTGCATAGAACAGTCAGAACTATAACTATCATTGATGCTATTGTTGCAAGTCCTACGGATTCAAAGAGAATGATGATTGCAAGACAGAGTTGGAAGCTTGTTGTCCATATCTGATGGAACCAGAAAGGAAATTCTCCGATCCTATAAGCATCCACAGAGACATAGTTCATTATCTCACCACTCGAATGCATCAGTTTAGCAGCATTAGATAATCTCAGCTGCTTCTGGTAAACAGCTGCAGTGAGCAGTGACCTCAACTTCAGACCAACCAGTCTTGATCTAAAGTACCACTGCCTTTGAGATAGCGATTCCATGATCTTCGTAAAGAAAAGTGTTAAAACTAGTACGTATTTCTCGTTTTCGAAGCTTTCTTTGCCTTCTGCAACTTTAATGAAGGCTTTGAGCAGCACAGGACCTGCAGAGAGTGTTACCACCTTCAAGAATGCAAAGAAACCCGAAATAAGAATCTCCTTCCAGTGGCACAACAGAATGATCTTTAAGATTGAGGGCTTTGTGGAAGGATCATATTGTTTATGTCTGTTATAAATCTCCATGAATTGCAAATAGCATGATTCCGCTCGATCATCCTCTCGTAATTTCGGCATATCTTCGTCCTCGAGAGTTTTCTCCTTCCCCTTCTTCATCAGTGGATTCAACCACCAAAATGTATACCTACTCACAATGCCAGCTTTCGCAAATGCAGTCACGGCTCCAGCAGAATGAGTTTTAGTGCTGCCATTGGCAGCACCAAGCAATGGATCAAGAATTTCGCTTTCATCATCATCTCTGTATCTATAACCTTTGTACGTACATAAGATTAATAAACTAGATCCCAAAAATGATAATACATCCAAAACTATCTTAGTCGACATCTCCTTTCTAAGAATGGCGCTAAAAACTGATAACCCGCAAGTTATTACAGCAAATAGGAATACAAGAATGGATAACAGCCTCAATGGAGCTCTAGAAAAATGCTGTCCCTTGAGGCTCACCGTCAATCCCAGTAGCAACCATACTAATCCATGAAACATAAACAGGATCCACCAATGCAGAGGTAAAATTGATTGCGTTTCTCTCAGTTTCTCTGCTAAAACCCAGACTCCAAATGATAAATAAACCAATCCAAGAAAACCATTATAAATTGCTGATGCTAACTGCAATTTCGAAAAATTGCGAAAAGATGAAGCAATGTGGGATGATTTTAACGATTTCTTGGATAATATAGTGAACAAGAACATGATCAATAGCAGGACATCGAAACAAAATATTAAGACATGATTGATACAAGAAGAAGGGCGAGTCAAGAGGGCCAAATGAGCACCACAAGAGGTTCCATGGCCGCCTGAGCAATCGGATTCACCGCAAAACGCAGTCCACAGACTCCCCATCTTCGTCTTCTAACTCTCGGTGCCCTTTCAACCCCTGAATTTCACACAGAAGAACCAACTCATATCAGCAAGTACATACTGAAAGTAATCGTAAACATGCCATAAAAAGTGAATCATATTACTGATCAATGATTGAACATTCTAAGTAAGACACAGAGATTCTTGCCAGCTAAAATATAATATAAGTAATTAAGTAAAAAAATAGTAACTACCAATACTTCTCAAAAAGTCAACTTATGAAGAACCATCATAAAGATGACTAATTCTTAGAATCTTGACAGGTGAAGAAATTTGAACAAGGAGTGTGCACCACTATAGCTCTCGGATTGACATTGTTATACACAGGACAAAGCTCCAAAAGCAGTGCTTAGAAAATATTAATGAGATTTCAGCATTCCGTATTTGACCATATTGCTCTTAAATCACAAATTAGTGCAGTTCCAGGGCAGTTGTAACACCTCTTTTATTTAAATACACAGGTTGGAAGATTAAAACTTGTGAGTAAGCAATGGCTGAGGTGCGTGTGGGCCGGAGAACGTGTATATATTTAATAGAAAAAGAAGCGGTGACAAAACAATCTGAAACAAACACGAAAACTACAATAAATTATGAACTAAAAAAAGCATTTTTCTGCTCCCAAACAGACTATGCTTTTCATTTTCTCACAAATATCAATCAATTTGAATCACTACTTTCAAAATGACAGTCATTGCAAACACCCCTGAAGGAAAATGAAAATTAATAATGTAATGAAGATTGAGAGAAAGGTGGGGTGCAACCACTGACCAGAGAAAGCCCACCACCCTCGGTTCTTCTCTCTAAGGAGAAAAATGGGGGGAACATATATATGAGTGTAAGACAAAGATTTGTTTTTTTTTTTTTTTTTTTCATGCAATTAAGGTGAGTAAAGAATCCAAGAATATGTAGTTAATGGTAAAGATTTTGCGGGGAAGTTTTTCGATCGCAGATGGGGTTGAATAATGCGAGACGTACGAGGGCATAGGGATCAGGAACCGACTGAATGATGTATATATAACACACATATCACATTGGTGTGTGTTTTTTTTATAAATATATGTATCTATATATAATGAGAGTATAATGATATATCTGCGATGTCATAGGTTTAGTGACGTCATGGCTCACGTCTCTAAAACAAATCGACAAGTGTCAACCGTCTTTTTATACTCCCGTTCGCCACTAAATTTCAAAGAATTCCTTTCAGAAATAAAATCATAGTCTTTTGTTTGAAAATAGAGGTGAATTTTACTTATTTTGTTTTCTCTATTCCAAAAATATATGGGAGAAGGGTCAATACTATTTTAATTAAATGAAGTAAATAGAGTATTGTCTATTACATTAAAAAAATTGCTCCACAAAAATTAACAAATTTAATGAAAACTTTTATTTAAAAAATAAAATAAAATAATAACAATATAAACAGGTCCAATCTTCCTCTTCCTATATTTTTTTTTTTGGTTTGAGATTTATTTCAAGGTGAAGTTGAGCAAGTCTTCTATGATGTCTCTTCACACACACACACACACATATATATATATATGTATATATTTAAGTACAAATTTCAAAAGATGAGGAATTGGTGAGATTTGATCCCATCCCATTGGCCTAAGGCTATCTCTAGCCACCAGCAGAACTCTAGTGTAGATTTTGTGTTATTTTAGTTCAAAATTTGTATTCCATCATCTTCAGCAGTCTGCATTACTTTTTTGCACTAAAAAAATATTCCATAATATTTCTTATAATTTATTTATTTTAATCTATATTTTAATTACTTCATATTTGTTAAATACATAATACGTAATACATTAAAAATAATTTTTTTATAAAATTAATTATATATAAAAAATAAATATAATATCAATCAATAATAATGCAAAATTAAAATTGAACTTCATAATAATAGTATAATAAAATATACTTTACAAGATTAAATTTTTGAATTAGAATATTATGCCCACAAATGCTCAATCAATGCATTTTGAAGTGTGAAATGAGCTTCTGCATCTTTAATTTGTCTAAACCGAGCCAGAAAATTTTAAAAATGCGTGTTTTCATTTTCAACAACTTCGACTTCCGGAGCTGACACTTCTCTTGCTTCTTCAATTGGAACATCAAGTTCTCGTTCATCCTCAATTATCATATTATGCATCATTATGCATGTAGTCATAATATCTTTCACATCAATTTTACTCAAAAAACGTGCTGGATTTTCCACAATTGCAAATCAACTTTGGAGGACTCAAAATGCATGTTCCACATCCTTTCTACACGATTCTTGTTTCTTTGTAAAAAATTTTTTTGGATCATTTGGTGCATGGGTCGTTTGCAAAAGATTTGCCCATTTGGAATATATACTATCAGCCAAATAATACCCCATATTTCTTTCCTTGAATGACATAACATGCAGGAGGAGCAATACATTTAGCAAGGTGAGAATAGGTGGGACATCTCCAACACATTAATATTATTGTTGAATCCTGGCATCCCGAAATAAGCATGTTAGATGCACAAATCATAATTAGCCAAAACTTCAAAAATAATTGTTGGAGATCCACTTCAACCAGCATATTGTCTTACCCATGCCGTTGGACAATTTTTCCACTTCCAATGCATACAATCCAAACTTCCCAACATTATAGGAAGCCACTTGCTGACAATATAAAGTAATTTTGCAACATCATTAGCAGTAGGAGATCTTAGATATTCTCCCCCAAATATCTCCACAATAGCACGACAAATTTTTTTGACATGTTCAATTGCAATAGACTCTCCAATTTTGATATACTCGTCAGTTGCATCCACTGGAATCGCATACGCTCGCATTTGGATTGTTGTAGTTACTTTTTGGAGCATATACAAACCAAGCTGCCCAATTGCATTTCTTCGCTGCACAAAGTACCATCATGATTTTTTACATCATGAATAATACAAAGTAACAAATTTCATGACATTCGGTATCGTGGACGAAACTGATCTTCATTAAACCTTGGAGTTTCAAAAAAGTTGTCTCTGAAAAGGTTTTGAGCTGCTGCTTCACAATCACAATATGCAACCCGGATATAGCCTCCATGAATGGGTTCAACCCTTCGATGCCGATATTCAGCTAACATACGATTGTTATTATATATTTGTTGAACAATAGCCTGTTGCTCTACATTGGAAGAATCACTATATATAATTATATTTTATAGAAAAAATGTTTTATTTTTATGAGTAAAATAAATTTATAAAATTATAAATTATTACTAGAAATTAAATATATACATACATATACATACCTACTAATATATGTGTAAAACAATTTTAAATATATTTACAATTATTTTACTTCAAAATTCAAAATATTAGTATTGGATAAAAATAAATATTATGTTTATTATTTTATTAAACCTTTATATATATATATATATATAATCAGATTAGTTCATTTTATTTATAATATATAGTCATCAAATTACCAAATATATAGTATTTTATTTAAATCAAGAAAATTGAATAAAATCTGGTATATAAATGTGAACATTTATTATTATTATTATTATTATTATTATTATTATTATTATTATTATTATTATTATTATCATTATCATTATTATTATTATATATATAGTATTGAATCTGCCACAAATTCATAATTGATTTGTTAAAATCAAGTAATTATGAAGATATATGAATTTTTTAAATTAGTTTTAGTAAAATTAGTAACGTTATCAATACTAACAAATAAAATTATAAAAAATTAAAAAGAATGCTTATTTGTTTGCAATATAAAAATATTTACTAAAAATTCATCTTTCGATTTGTGGAAATAAAAATGGACAGGAAAAATGATACTAATAAATATAGAAACAATCAGTTTTATTATTATTATTATTATTATTATATATATATATATATATATAAACATAGATATTTGTACATTATCTATTAATGGGTATATCTTTGTTTAATATAATTCATTTTTTTAATTGTATTATGTATTAAGTTTTTATAATATTTTGATAAATTAATTTTTATATAGTATGTGATAAAAAATATTACAAATAAATCAATATAATTTTTTACTTTATCAAATTTATTTATAATAAAAAAGATAATAAAATTATATTTATAAATATTGATTATATATATTCATAATTTGATAAAACAAAAAATTAAAATAAATGAAATTTTGTATATATATATTTATATACAATATTTGTAAAAATATAAGTTATATATATTTATTTAAAGTATATATGTATTTGTATAACTATATACATATATATATATATAGGCATGTATGATGTGCTCTGTAGATATATAGTGAGTTTATATATACGAAGATATATTGTGTGTGTATGTGTATATATGTGCAATGGATGCATGCATGACAATGCTTATATATATATATATATATATATATATATATATATATATATAAACTGAAAATTAAAAACCTTAGTGAGCCCGATATTTTTAAAACGTCAGTGGGTCTGATGTTTTATATTATTTTGAGAAAACTTTTTAAAACACCATAAAACATAAATTTGTTATGTATTTCACAATATTTGGTAATTAAATTCAATAGAAACATGCGTCTAATTTCGGGACAAAATATATTTTTAAAAGATGAGTCTTATTTGATAATAGAAAAAGTAACATACACTATAGATGTGGTTTGCATATAATTAAAAGCTATAAAAGTAAGATACTTTACATACAAAAATCTCATGTGCTTCATTACTGCTCTCTTCATTCTAAAATAAAAGTCATGTTTCAAAAATATTCTTTTGATATAAATACAAATTATATTTCAGAAGTTAATGCCTTGTTGTGTTAGTCAACATAAAAAAAATTGAAATTTTTTAATTTAAACAAATATTATAAATAATTTAATAAGTCAAATCAATGAATATAATAAGTTGTATGAATGTGAATTTATAGTTTTTTTAAAGAGTGTTTTCTTTTAATTGAAAAAAAGTTATATTTGTAACAACTTGATTTTTGTAAAGTATTTTAAATACATAAAACCATTATCCGCCCTCTAGAAGGTTAGATATTGGAAAGCACTAGCAACGCTCCTGTATAATGTCTGATCGACAAATGGAGGACTATTATGAGAGCTAAGTTTGGGTTTACTATCAACTGGTGTGAAAGATGGCTTGCATGACAATAACCAGGTCTGTTCAATAATCTTGATGGCATACTTACATTGTGAAAGGAACAAGCCGCTAGCATGACGAGTTACAACAATGCCCAAGAAATAATGCACACATAATCCGAATACTTTTGGTCTCGAAACTCGAGTGATTGATGCATATAAATTATGTCATCAAGCGTACCATGTAGAAATGCATTCTTGACATCAAGCTGGTGAATGGACCACTTCTTCGAAAGTGCCAAACTGAGGATAGTCTGGATCGTAGCAGGCTTAACCACAATGCTGAATGTTTCGCCACAATCAAGACAAACTGTATGCCACTCAAAAGAACCACCAACATGTACTTTATGAGTAAATATCTACATGGAACGAATAACATTAACACCAATCAGGTGGGGTACAAACACCCACATCTTATTGTCAATAAGAGCATTAAAGTGTGATCATGACCAATTTTCAATTATGGTCTTTTAAGGCAGACACATGAGGTAATGGTGATTTGGTAACAGAGAGTGAAGATTCAAATGTTGTTTTGGTTTATAATACGTCACTGGCTACAAGTAACTGCGCGAAGTGGAGAGGAGATGGACTAGTCGTGGAAGAATGGACAGGAGCAGCTGGAGGAAATGGTGACGGGCTGGGTATAGGAGAAATCGATTGATTAAGATGATGAGTTACATATGGAGATTGTGAATCATCTACAAACTCATATGAAGGTGGTTGTTTATTGATTTCTGAGAAAGGTAAACGGGTTTCATTAAAAACCATATGACGATAAATAAATATCTTATTTGTTGTCATATCATAACACTTGTATCCCCAATAATTAGATGGGAATTCCAAAAATACACGCGGAGTGGAATAGGGTTAGAGTTTATGTATAGTGGTGGATGGAAACAAAGGGTAACAGAATCATCCAAATATCTAGAGATGAGCGTATGAGGGACTTTGTGATATAGACTTTTTAGTGGAGTTTGGTAGGACATGTGTTTCCTTGGAAGAATATTAAGAAAATATATAGTCATTTGGAGAACATGATGCCAAAATGATGAAGGTAACGATGCATACGTAAGTAGAGTACGAATCATGTTATTTATCATACAAATTTATCTCTCGGCCTTGCCATTTTGAGATGATGTATGAGAACACGAGAAATGAAATGCCATGCCATATACCAAACTAAAATCCCCAAATGTCTGGTTATCAAATTCCTTCCCATTATCACATCGGAAAGATTTAATCTCCCTCTCAAATTGTGTACGAATACATTATCTAAATCTAAAACATGTTGAAACACTTGTGACTTATGAATAAATGAAATGTCTTTAGAAAATTAGAGAAATCATCCAAGAACAAAATATTATACCGATGACCCATATTACTCAAATAGGTGAAGTCCACAAATCATTATGAACAATATCAAAAGGTAACACTGTGTATGAAGTATAATCCACGAATGGAAATTAACTTGTTTTCCAAAAGTACAAGATTGACACACATTAGATGGACATAGTCCATGGAAATTAATAAATTTATTTTGTCTAAGAGAGGAAAAAACACTCTCTTTGGTAACCTAAACGGTCATGCCATAAGGTCAGCGAGAGAGCATGATAAATAGATTGTATATTATCACACGGTTTGATGGTAAGATAGAGCGCACCCCTACTTTCACATCTCATGAGACGTGTCCCCATCCCTAAATCCTTAACAGAAAACCAAACAAATCAAATTCCAAAAAAACAGAATTATCAATAGTAAATTTTCTAACAAACATCAATTTTTTCACAATATCAGGCGCGTGTAGAACATTTTTTTAAGGATAGCGGAGGGTTAGGAGAGAATAATATGTATGCCCAAAACCAAAAATATGAATAGATTGACCATTACCCACAATTATACCATGTTGTTTGTTGAAACTGAAATAAGACGAGGGTGTATCTTGCGACAATGTCATATGAGATGTGGCCCCTGTGTCCATGTATCAATTTACATCTGGAGGTGTGATACAAAGAGTGTGCATCGCTGGCTCAATATCAGTTGGAGTTGGACACATGTGAGCCGAATAGGCTTGAGGTTGTGAGCCAATAATTCCTGATTAATTTACTTGCAGACGTGAGATGGAATTAGAATGACCCCACGGAGTAGTGGGAAAAGGGCAAGGAGGCACCAACCATTACCATTGCCAAGGCCAGGATGGCAACCCACCTGCCCACCGCGAATGCCATTGTTGTGGCAAAACCTGGATCTAGAAAGGAAAACCACCATTTTCTGCTGATGATGACTGACTCCAGCCTTTACCACTGTTGTTCCCTTTTTTTCTTGTATTTCTTACCCCTAAAAGGAGCACGCTAAGGCAATGCCACAGTGGATTCCAAAGAATCCGGTGTGGTGGAGAACAAAGTTGCGTTGGATGCAACTTTATTCGCAAGTCCAGTCTCCTCTATGACAAGCATCCATCGGGCCTGGTAAAATGTGGGCAAAGGAACTCTGGCGAAGTAACGTACCCATGCCATTATAGGCCTCTATGAGACCTGCCACTAACAGTAATACTAAGCGGTCATTAGATACGGGCGCACCTACATTCTTGATTTGATTTGATAAAACTTCGAGATGCTGCCAATATGCGGAGGCATTAGGAAAATCCTCCATGTTAGTGTGGGAGAACTCCTGTTCAAAAGTGACAGCCCGATAATTTTAGTTGTCTTGAAAAATATCCTGTAAGCACGACCAAGCCTCCGCTGTAGCAGAGTCGGGTTGGAGGATCATGTGAAGAAGATCGGTCAATATCATGGGATATATCCACTGAAGAACCATGGTATCGAGAGTCGGCCACATCTCCATTTTGGCATCTGTAGACGGTTACTACATAGTCGGTTGTGTAGAAAGTATTATATGATGAATGACATGATGAGAACGGGCATGAATTTTGAAAAGCTCCACCCATGTTGCGTATTAGACATTTCCATCTCAAGGGTAATAGAAATATGATTCTTTATATTCGACACAACAAGAGCAGGGTGGAAGTTATTCTTGCTTTGTTGACCTTATGGCGAAGAGCACTACCCCTATACTCAAATAAGAATCTTCATCATGTGGGCTGCTTCACTTATACTTATGTGCTGGAAAGGGTGAAAAGGCTTTAGGGAGTCTCTATTTTATCTTCGGTGCGATTGCTGGAGGCGGAATTCTTTTTATTCCCGCTAGGGTTTTTGCAACTAGGCAATAGCCAGTGTGGTGCTTGGGCCTACCTACCCTATTTGTTCGATGATCTATGGGTCTACTGGAGCTACCCACTTCAATGAAGAAAATATTTTGATGCACAAAGAAAAGATGATAGGTCGTAGCGAAAGAAATTTGCAAGAGAAATCCCAGGTCTCGTGATACCATGTAAGAATGTAATTTATTGTTGTTCTCATTCCAAGATGCCAAAGATATACAAGAGGGAATTCCCTAATATAGGCTATAATTAAGTAAGTATTCTATGCTCACCATATATACACAACTCTCAATATATATTTACATATATCTTATCTATTACTAATCGCATCTAGTCATACTTCTAATAAGTATCATCAAGCATATAATAATTATTGGCATATGCAGCAGAATACTTTTATCTTAATCAACAAAATACCATAGATTTTAATAACCGAATAATACCAAATCTACGTCACATAATATTAATTGTACATCAAAGAATAAGATATAAATCAACATTTATCAATTAAACCTACTAGAATTAGCCATAACTAAAGTATTATAAAGTACTGAGTATTTTAAAATATTAAACCTTACATATGTTCACGAGCTCCACCTCGACTGTAGTCACTTGTTCAATTTGACCTAAGAGGATCAATATAGGTTGGGGCTCCTAAAAGTTACACATGTCAACAATGATCATATAATTGAAGGCATAACATAAATATACAGTTATAACTTGTACTTAGAAACATGTTTAATGTAAGCATGTATAACTTGATACTTCAAATAACTGGTCAATAACTTGCAAATTGTGAACATAACAGATATCACATGTATAGTTCAATTAATATAATAAACATTAACAAGTAAAACCTCATCCTAATCTTGATGCTTGAATAAAGTTTGAAGATTTTCATGCAATGAACCTAGGCGTTGTGTTCTTGATTCATGATTCCTACAATTATAGACATGTCTCTTCACTAAAACCTATTATGTCGGCAGGGTGATAGCTAGAGGTGGTGGAACCCACTAGTAGTGGGAGAACAATAGGGGTAACTAATACACCATCAATTCTTCTTGAACTTTCTTGCTTATTACACTTTCACTATAAGGAGAAGAAATGTAATGAGAGATTCTCGACTTGTGGGTTATAGGAATGATGGTGATTAAGTTAAGGTGTAAAGAGAAATGAGTGACATAAAGACACAATAGAATGAAGAATGTTAGAGGGGACAATTGAGACTTTCTCTCTCTAGAAAGAATGCTCTAACTTCTTTCTAGAAATGGTGTATTACAATTTCCTAAACTAGGGTTTATCCTAGCTGCCTTATCTAATTTCATGTTCCATACGTCCAGATTCATCGGGTGTTTTTAGATATCCTTAAGGATTAACATTAATTTCTAGCGAGTTTTTTGGATTTTTTTAAGGGTTAACATTGAGTCTTGCGAAATCGGTAAAGGGATCCTAATCCCTTGGCTGATTTTTTTTTTATTTTCATTTGGTCTTATTCATCGTCGATCATCTACGGCATTCCCTTCGAACATTAGATTACACACTATCACATTCATTACGAAGGGATTTTATTCCTTGATTAATTATTGGTGCCATTCTTGTTTCGATTGATTGATTCGGAACCATTTGAAGGCTTTTCGTGGTCGGTTATTCTATGATTTTAAATCAAGGCAGTCCCTTGATAATTAGATTGCATATCACAATTTCCATTAAGAAGGAATTGTATTTCTTTTTTAATTCTCGTTGGCGTGCTTGGTTCGGGTGATTGATTATTCCGAAATTATCATATTCATTTCATGATTACCAGAGTTATGTGGCAAGATCAAATGGAATCATTATTTGTCTTGCGATCATATTGAAGAGAGATTGGACATCAGCTAATAGCCTCCAAGAACAGTCAAAACTTTCCTTATACAGAATATTTCCATATTTTGGAGGGTGGCGGAGCTAAGACAGATCTAGGGTTGAGGGTGTTTTGATGGTGTTGGGATCCAATTTCCGTCTACCACGACCCCTTGACCTACACTGCTTCCATTTAGACTGCATCGGGCACTACCATTGCAGGCCGACATACAGGTTTTGACTTGTTCATGCCATCAACCTGTGGCCATCGAAATATTCAGATTTTACGCAGTCTATCCCCTTAGAATGTCTAACATCCTTCACCATTTGACGATGCCTACTTAGGACTAGGGTTGCGGGGTGCTCTATTTTCTTCAGTATTTGTTTCCTTAGGTTTGTGTTTGGCGATCGTATTCCAGCGAGCAGCCTTGTTTGTGATGGCATGGATGCATATCTTGTCCTAGGAAGGGTCTGCGTTTGATTGGTAGACAGTTTGAGTTCTTTCCCCAGCTTGTTAATTCCTGCGGTCGATCGATATATCTTTACACAACCAAACCCCCATACGTATAGTACAGATCTGCTGGGGGTCTTGGGCGCTTATTACATCGCACCGATTTCCAGTGCCTTATTTTTTAAACAACAGATATACCTGTTCTCTGTACTCCGTAGGCATAGGGTATCGGCAGAAGGTTTGTGCTGGTCAGGTACTCAGCTTTCCCGTATTTTGATAATTTTATACATCAGAGTTATTTGTAGTGTGCATCAATATATCCTATACTGTTTGGGGATTGGGGAT
This sequence comes from Caryopteris x clandonensis, assembly GCA_028749325.2. NCBI lineage: Eukaryota > Viridiplantae > Streptophyta > Magnoliopsida > Lamiales > Lamiaceae > Caryopteris > Caryopteris x clandonensis. Next base: position 1,391,019 of record JAPYKT020000021.1, read on the forward strand.
TGTTTTTGTCCAATTTTTTGCTACTGCATATATTTTGATTTGCTGTATTTCACCCATATATTAGACGGAATTATTGCATATTTGGGGAGAATATTGTTATTTGATTGCTGGTAGTGGAGAAAGTACATATTTGTTAAATAGACCAGTGTCGATAATAACTTGTGAGTGCTCGGTGTTAGGATTTTACCATTCATTTGCTGTACACGGGAAATTAAGCCTAAGACCTATTGGGATAGACAAGCCATTCTATAAGGAGGTATTAGGTACTGCTACTCGGGTGCTACCTGCTGCAATTAACTCACCATTCGAATCATTGGATGATAGAGATCCACTTGACAATCTACAACAGATACATAATATGAATGGGGAGACAACCTCACCTGACTTTAACATATCTCCCTGAATTTCCAACGATGGGAATTTTTTTGAAAAACGGGCTGTCCTGCGTGCAGACTTGGAGTTGAAGCACCATGAAATTTTGTTAAAGGATAATATACTAACCCTTGATGAAAATGATTACGTGCTTGTCTCCAAGGGATGGGGTTTCTCTTTGTTGGGTTTTTTTGCAGGTAGATTTTCAGGACAGGAGGTGATCGAGAAACTTATTACGGGATGGGTCCACACCACCATAGCCTCATACCACCCTAATAGCTAGATTGTCATCCGATTTTTCACAGAGATGGAGATGGAGGTTGTTTGTATAAAGGGGCCCTATTCCATATACAGGCGAAAGCTTATTCTTTGCCATCTGCCTACAAAATTTCAGTTTGATTTCTCTTCTGAATTTAAATTCAAGGTCTGGGGCTCTCCCCCTAATCTACCACTGGAGCTTTGGAATCCTTCTGCAATTGGTAAAATTGCTTCATTTTTTGCTCCCCGATTGTTGTGGACTTTAAAACTTTGGCCGAAAACCATATCAATGTGCCTTGGATTGAAGTCCTAGTCGATGCATTCACTGAGCCACCTGAATGCATTACGTTACAACTCCATAATGGTAATTCTTTCACTCTATTCGTTAAATTTATCCTAAGATGTGCCTCACGTGTGGTAGGATTGGTCATAGAAATGTTGAGTGCGGGATATCTCAGATGAAGGATGCTAACGTGAGTGGTGTCGCGGGAGCTAATCAGGGTGAATGGCACACCGTTCGTATGCGTAGGAGGTCCAGAGTTTTGAAACAGCATGCACCGGGAAGGACTGTATCCAAGAGCAGACTGCGCCAAAACGATCAAGTCCCTAAGGATACTGGTCATTCGCATGTGGGTGGAGTTCTTATAATTGACACAGTTAAGAACCAACTTGAAGGGTCATGACATCCTAGAAGTCTTCCTGAGACTCTCAGCTGGCCAACTCAAATATATATTTTCCATCTCTGGTATCCAATGCTAAGGAGGTAGGTGTAGAAGAGGACCCTATTGTGCTTAATATTTCTTTAGTTGCAGGTTCTCCTCACCCCGATGACAGGGACCTTAATCTCAGTCGAAAAGAGGGACAACATTACTCTACAACACAATTAGCAATGGAACCAAATTGTCCACAACCTCAAGCTATGGTTGGCCAACAAATTAGAGAGAGGGTACAGGAGACTACTGAATAATCGAGTGATGCGCTACGAAATCTTCTCAATCTGGATAGACCGTCAATATCAACTTGCTCCTCTTCCCTAAATATGGTAAGACAAGTTAATACTCAACCATCTATATCTAAGAAGATCAATACATGGGGAAAGCTCTTAACTGGAGAGAAATCTCGTAACAGAAGAGTTTCCTCAGTCGGTAGAGTTGGGGTTTTAGGGAGGACGCATGCCATCCCCCGTCACCCATGATCATCACAACATAAAATATAAGTGGTTGCACAAACCTCTTAAGCAATCAACGTTTTCTAATTTTGCGCTTATACATAAACCATATATTATTGGTGTACTAGAAACTAAGTTCACTAGTAAATCTTTCCAATCATTTTTGTTAAAACAGGGTGATAATCGAGAAGTGGCTAATAACTTCAATGTGATTAAGGGGGGCTGTATTCTTATGTTACGGAATCCTCTAACTGTGGAAGTTAGTGTTATTCGAAGGGAAAAACAAGTATTGCATGCTACTGTTAGGTGTAGGATCTCTAATGATTTCTTTCATTTTTTAATTGTTTATGATTTGTAGCAGGTGATGGACAGAAGAGAGTTATGGGATTCTTTGATTACCAATGTACCACTAACATTTCCATCATTAGTTGTAGGTGATTTCAATTGTATTCTCGATCCATTGGAGAGGGTCGGTGGAAAAACACCGTTAGAAAGAGAATATAGGAATTTCGTGGATACTTCAGCATATCTTAGTCTAGATGACGCTCCATCTATAGACTGTCACTTTACGTTGACAGATTCTACTAAGTTTTTTCAAAATTGATAGAGTCCTTACTAATAATTCATGGCATGGATCTAATTTTTATTGCAGGGAAAACTTTCTCCCCAAGGATACTCTATCAGATCACTCGGCGGTGCTCATCAGTTTATTGAAGAAGTTGTAAAATTCAGGCAGCCCTTCAAATTATTTAATATGTGGATCACGAGCCCTAAATTTTGTTCATGCTTGGACAAGATTTGGAATGAGCAGGCTCAACCTAAGGCCCAATTACAACTAGCATGTAAATTGAAGAGCCTACCGATGGAGTTGATGAAGCTGAACTTGAGGGATTTTAATCAATTGGTTGAAAGGACCAAAACTTCTCGTTCTCTGCTGGAGACGACACAAATTAGAGTGAATTCTAACCCACTAAACCCACGGCTAGCAGAGCAGAAGATGAACATGAGAAAAAAAACTATATTCCTAGAGGAGGCTGAACGATCGTTCTTTATGCAGAAATCTAAGGGTCGTCGGTTGCACCTTGGGGATAGGAATTCTAATTTCTTTCACTCTTTAGTCAGGAATATAAATGCCAGTAATGCTATTTTGTTTCTGTGCAAAGATAATGGAGAACCAGAATTTGACATGAAGGTCATCATTGCATCGTTTGTCCAGTTCTACAAGGACCTGTTGGCACAGCAAATGAAACCGAGGATTCGATCCCTGAGGTCTTTGCATAGGGAGGTGACTGGAACCGAATGATAGATGGAGGATGGTGCGTGAAGTCACCAAAGAGGACATTAAGGAAGCAATATTTGATATTTCAAGTGACAAAGCTCCTGGACTTGATGGTTTCCCTTTTGCCTTCTTTAAGGAGAACTGGGATACTGTGGGACATGATATCATACAAGCTGTTATGGAATTCTTCCAATATGGCATCATTCTCCATGAGCTAAACCACACAAATATCATTCTCATATCAAAAAAGAAACATAATCCGACAGTTGCTGGCTTCAGGCCCATTGCATGCACAAATGTGGTGTATAAAACCATCATGAAGATACTAACTAAACACATGCAACCGTTTGTGAATACTATTGTGAATAAGGCACAATCATCTTTTTCTAAAGGGCGTAGTTTAACTGATAATATTTTTGCTTTTGAGAGGCTATGGAAGGAAGCAAAGTTCACCTAGATGCATAATGAAGATAGATTTGCATAAGCTTATAACTCAATCTCTTGCAAATTCTTCCATGAAGTGCTTATAGGGCTGCAGTTTCATCCATGTTTTATACATTGGGTGATGATGTGTGTGACCTCGCCCACCTACTCATTGGCCATTAATGGGGGCAGTCACGGTTTCATTGAAGGAAACAGGGGCTTGCGCCAAGGAGACCTAATGTCGCCCACTCTATTCCTTCTTTGCATGGAATATTTGTCTCGCTTACTTGCCTTGAGAACCAGGGAGTTTGATTTTCAGTTTCATCCTAAATGTGATTCCAATAAAATTACCCATTTAGCATTTGCTGATGATTTGCTTTTGTTTGGCAGGGGGGATGTGGCCTCCATGGGAGTGTTGAATAATGCTCTTATGGAATTTGCGATAACATCAGGGCTCACAATCAATAAGAGCAAATCTTAGATGTTTATGGGAGGAGTCGGCCCTTATTATCTAGACTTATTAACCAATGTATTAACTTGAATCTTTCTCTTGTAGGCAGAATGGAGTTAGTCCGATCAGTTTTACAAGGTGTGGAATGTTTTATGATACAGGTGTTACCGTTACCGAGGAATATTATTGATAGGATCAACACTCTTGTTAAACAATTTTTGTAGGGCACTAAAGTCTCCCCCATGGAGTGAGGTGTGCAAACCTAAAATAAAAAATGGCCTGGGACTACGTGATCTTAGTACATGGAACAATGCCCTTCTAGCTAAGACCTTGTGGAACATACATGGTGAATATCTGAAGGGCACAAGTATATGGGAGTGCAAAAAAATATGAGGGATTCGCCGCTGATCAATAATATACTCAAAATCCTAGATACATTATTGGAGAGGCGTGGTGGGGTTGTCGAAACTGTGATTAATACAATAGAGCAATGGTTTGAGCGTAATGGAGTGGCAGCGGTGTATGAATATCTGTGAGAGAAGGGCAATACACTGTATTGGCATAGAGCCATCTGGAAGCCTTTCATACTGCCTAAGTTCTCTATGACTCTTTGGTTCTCACTCAAGGGCAGACTAAAGACAGCTGACAGATTGTAGTTACTGAATATCACTCAGGTATGTTCGTTGTGTAATGCATATAAAGAATCTAATGTACATTTGTATTTCAGGTGTGATGCGGTAGTAGCTGTGTGGTACAAAGTTAAGGGATGGCTCAATATTGATAAGGTGTTATCATCCATCCTAAGTACCCTTAAATTTGTAGGCAGAATCAAGAGAGTTTCGGCAGTGATCCACAAAGCGAGACTCCTCTCCTTGGCGGCAATGGTAAATCACATATGTTATGCTCGAAATAAGCTAGTATTTGAGGATATACCGTTTGAAGTGGATAAGATTTTCAAGACCATTCAACGAGAAGTATATACTTGCATGTTTAATGTGTACCCGGTCGATCATGTTATAGGTCATTTGGATAATAATAATAATACGCATTAATGGTAGAGTCTATGTTAGAGTTAGGCTGCTTTGGTAAGGGGCCATGGGCCTATTCATGTACTCGAGATCATGCCATGTGGTCTTTTCTTGTTTGGGTTCGTAATAAAATTGAATGGGTGAGTGCGTGGGGACTGCTCTGCCCAACCGTAGTAGTGCACTCGGGTGGTGTGTGTGTGTGATTCTTTGCATCACATTGGTTCTTTGCATCACAATAGGGTACTCTTTTCCTCGATTGGTTGCGAGATTTTTAATGAGGCCCGTCCCGTTTCCAATTGGGGTTTTGTTAAGCGGATTTTAACAACTTAGGTTTTTGAGTTGGCCTTTGTATTATGAGTCACATTCCATTCATAGATAGTTCTAGTGAACTACGTTGGATCCCCACCCCTGCCGGGAAATTTTGCCTTGTACTGTAATCCCCTCAGGTATGCCTGAGTATTGTGTAACTATAACCTTTTTCTATCTATCTAATTCCGTATTTTTGACCAAAAAAAAAAAAAAAAAGAATGAAGAATGTTGGTGGTTTTTTAAACTTTGATTTGAGATTTAGAGTTTGTTGTTTTTGGGTTTGAAGATTGAGGATGGATAATTTTTGGTGATATTATGGTGGACTTGGGTGAAAAACAATAGGTTATCACTAGGTTGGGTGGTTGTTCTTCCATGAGGATCAATGTGTAAACTCTAGAATAGTAGTAAGAAAATATTGCATATTTATTTGGTTGGTTGTTCTTCCATGATCAAGAACACTCAACTCTTCCCACTAACACACTAGTTCTACACATTTCTCATTCTGTCATTAACAATTGACTCTTCCCACTAGCCAACTATCACTTCAATCTTCCCACTAACCTACTAACACTCTATTCTTCCCACTATCACTCCACATTCTAAAACCTAGATAATGGGCTCAATATTTGGGCCTCGCTTTTTTTGTTGGACTCACTGTGAAATTAACCTTAAAAACAATTAATTAAAATATGATGCATGGATGATTTTGAATTTCAATATTAGACTTAGGCTTGAAACATGATAATTAACATAATAGATAGTGGGGTTGAGACATAAAGAATCAATTCATGATTTGGATTCTCAAATAATACTCAAGCATGAAAAATATTATAGATCCACTTGGAGCACAAGTAAATCATATGGCCTATTAACTGAATCATAAAACATGGTATAAATAGAATAAATTGTTTTAAAAAATATGAATACTCAAATAAAATAATGGAAAAAAATGTGGAACATTATAACGTTCTTGTCAAAGTAAGACCTTCTCTTATAATGAATCCAAGATTGTTTATATCATATTTTAGATTTCAAACTTTAATTGTGTAATGTTAATATGGATTCATCATATCCCTTAAATTGGCGTTCATATTATTTGTTCATATCTTTCAAACTTTTAAGACCACACAAATTTGGTTGACTTCTCATTTCGGAAAATATTAGGGGTAAGCACGGTCCTGAGTGGTTTAGAGATCTCAACATCTCCAACACCGAATTGAAATTCGGAGATCCAAAAAAATCTTCAGAACCAAACCAAAAGTGAAAATCTCCAGAACCAACCAGACCAAAAAATCGAAGTAGTTCAGTTCAGACATTTGAGCCTAATGAAGTAGATTAGTTCGATTTTGGGGATTCAGAGATTCGGAGTTTATCAATTTAAAATAAATATTCATATCGAACAAAATGCACAATATATATATATATATACTCACACACATATATTTTATATAGCAACATTAAATAGTGTTATATTAAACATGATTACAAGTGCCAAACTAATAAAAATATTTACAAGTCTCTTTTAAAATAAACAAAATTAATATATTTTAATGACAAAATTTTCAAAATTTTCAAACTTTCATCATAAAACTTTCAAATATAATTATTATTATTGTTGTTGTTGTTGTTGTTGTTGTTGTTGTTGTTGTTGTTGTTATTATTATTATTATTATTATTATTATTATAAGTGTTATATTTATTTTTTTATTTTAGAAAGTTATTATATATTTATGATAAAATTGTAATTAAGTTGCATTGCGCCACATAATAGAAGACAAATCCATTTTAGAATCCATATCGTAAAATTATCAATTGACAATCCTTTATTAGAAGAATAGCGGAGATTACGTTATTGTCAAGTGTCAATACTTTATGTATTCTCAGTCATAATTCTTCTATCCTTTAATAATATAAAAGAAGAATAACAAGACTTCTTCCCCTTTCTGGACATGTCTCGTCTATTTATTGGCATGTGTATTTGCCTCTCTATTCTATTTTTTTACTAAAAATTTAAAAATAAGTTTTTCGTTTTTAACCTATTTTTGACATAATTAATCTTCTATTCATGATCTTTAATTTGACACCAAGTTTTATATTTTGAAATAAATAATTAGATTTAAAGTATCATATATATATATATATATATTTAAAGGATATAATATAGTTTTTTATGGATTAAATTATTTATTTTTATTTTGATATATGTGTTGGATTTAAATAAATAATATATTAATTTTTTATATGAATTTGATCTAAAAATATAGATATTTTTATTAAAAACTTATACTTTATAATATTATAATTTATTGTTCTACCTTAATATGTTTTAGTGAGGTGAAAATTTTGTATCAAGTTAGGAACACCTTAAAATTCAATTTGAAACTTCGTGCAATTGATTATTTAATAAAGATGACTTTTAAGAGAATAACAATGCAATATAATATTAAAAAAATTGTATCACACAATATTTATATAAATATAATTGACATAAATGATTATTATGTAATTTAATTTTTAATAATAATAAATTAATATATTTTTATCATATATTATTAATATAATAAAATATATTATGTCCATGCATATGCATTTTCACGGCATGGTCATCTAATTTAATAATTATTAAGAACTACTCATAAGATCCACTTATATGAATTGATTGAAACAAATATAGAGACTCACATATTGAAACATATATATATATATATATATTTATAACAGTAAACTTATTGTTTCCATATTTTTTATTATCAGTTTTTCCACCCATTTTTCTTTGCACAAATGGAAAGACATTTTTAGTAAATGTTGTTATATTGCTAACCAATAAACATTCATTTTAGTTTTTTATATTCTTATTTGTTAATTTTGGTAATGTTACTAATTTTATCAAAACAAATACAAAACAAATTCATATAAATTCATAATTACTTGATTTTAACAAATTAGTTATGAATTTGTGGCAAATTCAATGTTATATATAATAATAATAAAAAATGTTCACATTGATATACCAAATTTTATTCAATTTTCTTGATTTCAAAAGAAAATACTATATATATGGTAATTTGATAATTGTATTTTATAAATAAAAATTAATTAATGTTCACATATGATGTTATATATAATATTTATATCCTTATTATAATTATGATATATATATATAATTATTGAACATAATTATATAAAAAATTTAAGAACATTAATTTTATGTATTTCTAAAATTTAATAATATTATACTATAATAATATGTTTTTGCATCGCACGGGAGAACATACTAGTTATACCTAGAGTAAAAGTTTTGGGAGGGAAAAAATAGCCTAAAAATAGACTACTTTCTTTTTATATATTGTAAGATTTATGTTCTATGAAATCATAAATAACAATAATAATAATATATACTATTAAAAAAATTGTAATTATTTCAATATTACCATACGAAGAAAATGAATTAAAAGATAAATATAAATTTATATATAATTACTTTTTTGTAATCGGTTCTACTCAATTCTAATTTTGAATTTTCGGATCTGTATAGTTTGGTTTAATTATACAAATTAGAGTGTTCAGTCCGGATAAAGTCAAATAGTCAACGGATATTTATCGATTCTTGGTGCTTTCGGTTCGATTTTTGGTACGCTTCTGTTTTCTTCGAGACTCATTCCCACCCCTAGAAAATTTGATAAAAAAAAAGTATAATAGCTTTACCATATAGATAAAAATAGTCAATAATTTTATCAATTTATGAAAATGGGTGCGGCTATTCGCACCCCCAAATCCTCTAATATACTCCGCATATTTTATTTTCTTTTATGAAATATTCTTTTTTGGACAATTATACCTTTTTAATTAAAAAAAAATTATATTTCTATTTTAATATGTTCAGAATCAATTCATGACCAAACACTGTATGCATCCCAAATTTGCATTGATTGCAATTGAAAATTTGGTTCAAGAACTGATGATTACATTGACTCCATATATATATATATATATATATATATATCAAAATCTCCCTACCCCCTCTCTGACTCTCACTCTCCCCACAAAACTATTTTTAATTTTGTTTTTTAAATTTTCTGACCAGAAGTTTCTAAAGTTTTTAATTGGAGTGTAGACACGCGAGAAAACAACAAACAATCGCAAGAATGGTTAGATTTACGAAAATGGCTCAAATTGGGGGCAAGTAAGTAGAACTTGAGAAATATACAATGAGGAAAAGCTCAATTTTTGTAGATCTAAACTTTCTTGCGATTGTTTACTGCTTCTCGCGTGCCAAAATCTTTACTCCAATTCAAAATTACAGAAATTTAGTAAACAAAAGTATAGATAGTATTTTTGGGAGGGAGACAATTAGAGGGAAAGGATTTTGGACTGAATAGCAATGAAATGCAAATCTGGATAAGAAGACAATCATCATTTTTTTTTATTGAATTTAATATTGCAGTCAATGCGCATGAATTATTTGTGAAGATATTAAAATAAAAACTTTTGTTTTTTTTATTTTATTTAATTAAAAAGGTATAATTGTCCAAAATATAATATTTAATAAAAGAAAACAAAATTTTAATTTATAAGAAGTATATTTAGAGGATTGGGGTGCAACTCTATGAAAATTCTTCACAACTTAATTTGTTTTGGGTAAAAGTGGCATCTGCTGGCTATCAAAAGTACTGATGTGGCAGTCTGAACATTGTGAGGAAAGATTCTTTTAATTTTTTTTTTCTGTTGTCACATTCTTTTTTCTTTCAAACTGTTCAGTTATATTGTAAAATATGAAATACTCAAAATTAAAGTCTAAAAAATACATTATATATATATTTATATATAAAAATTGAAATTAATAATAAAAATATTCTAAAAAATCAATAAATGGTTTTTAAAAATACACAAAATATTTCAAAATTCTAAAACTTAATTTTGGAAAATGTAAATGCATATAAAAATTGAAATTAAATCTAAACAATTATTTTGTAAATAAATAAACTATTTTTCAAAATACAAAACCTTTTTCAAAATTGAAAAAATTAATGTTCAAATATTTAAAAAGAAATTGAAACTTGATCTAAAAAACTTATAATAAAAAATCAGTAAAATATTTTTAAAAAATTAAAAAAATTATTTAAAAATTCTAACCACTAATTTTCAAAAATGTAAGTTTGTACAGAAATTGAAATTAAATCTATACCAATAATATTAAAAAATAAGTAAATTATTTTTAAAAATATATAATTTATTTCAAAATTCTTAAACTAATTTTCAAAACTAATTCTAATTATTTTCAAATGGATGTTCATGGTGTTCTTTTATTTTCTTTGTATTATTTCCTTTTCTAAATATTTCAATTTTTATTTAATTAATATTTAAAAATAACTTATTCAATTGAATGGTTTCTAATTATTTGCATATGTCATATCAGTTTAAAAGTTTAAGATCTTTTAAATTAATTTTTAACTTGTCGAATATATATTTTTTTGTACATAATGTTGAAAATTGTATTTTTAAAAATTAATTTTCAGAATTTGTATTAATATTTTTATTTTTATAAATACTTTACAGCTTTTTATAATATATTTTAGATTAATTTCAATTTATACATACATTTACTTTTTTATATTAAATTTTAGATTTTTGATATGATTTATGTATTTTTAAACTACCTTGTTTATATGCATTGTAAGATGTAATTTACTTTTGGATTTTAAGTTTGAATATTTCATATGTACACTGCATCTCCGTAGTTTAAAAGAAAAAACTAATGTGAGACCTGTGCGATGCACAGAAGATTTTTTTTTATATTTTGTCATATAATCATATATTCAAGTTAAATAGTATATTATAGAAGGTGTAGATTTGTAATTCAGTGATTTTTTTTTGTATAATGAGTAGAAATTTATTCCAATTTTATGTTTCGTCTTTTCTTCTATTAGAATTAGCCTTGTTCACAAATTGATAAGCATGATATCCACGATTTATAATAGGTTGAATCAAATTAAATTAAAAAAAAATAGCCATATCAGCAGATTAAAGAAAATAAAGATTTGTACAGATCTCGTAAAATTTGCCAATTACATAGTCAAATTAAGGACAAAAATATTTTGCAAATTGCTAATTAAATGTAATAATATTACAAATTTTTTAAATTTGATAGAAACAAATACTTTGAAAGCTAATGAAAAATCGCACGGTGCTTATACGTCGAAATAATTAGCAGATCTCAACAGAAAATCACAAGAATAATCAAACGAAACATGAAAGAGATGGACGAACTTTTTGTTTGAAAATAAAAAAGAAAAATAATTAAGAAAATTAAATATGTTTATGATAAATTGAAAGCACAGGTGAATAAAAACTTTTTAAAATAAAATAAACTTAAAAATAATATTTTGAAGAGTGTGGGCTTTTGTGACAATTGAAATATGACACATATTATCGTACATATCTTACCATTTATTTTCTCAAAACAGAAAACTTCAAGAGGTGGGAAAACAAAAAAGAGAGACCTTAAAATATTTAGTAATAATCTTGATAAAATATATAGAAAGAAGAGAGAGACAAAAATGAGAAATAATTTTGAATTATGGTAAGATTGTTGAAAATTTAATTTCATATTTGACAAAATCAAATTTTATCCACGCGATTGGGTGATTTTAAATAATTGATAGTTTAATTATAGAAAAATTGTTAATGATTTTCCATAATATAATGAAACTACAATGATTTCACATTTCTAAAAAAATTATTTATTATTTTGAATATATTATGAGTTAACAAAAATTCTTTAAAATTCGAATTTATTTATGTTGAACAACATAAATTAAGAAAATCCCAAAGATTGTTCATATTAATCTCTTCAATTAAATTGTAATAATGTATCTTAAAAGAGTTGCATAAATATATATAGTTTTACATTTATATGGTTGAAATTTAGGCCGAAAAAACAAAATTTAAAAAAGTAATTTTACTTATATATATATGTATATAGATTTTTTTATAAAATGAATCGAGAAAATTGAGTCATATATTTGTTAGATTTCATATATTTTTTTAATTTCATAATTCAGTGATTTGATTAATATTCGATAAAATATATATATTTCGAATCATGTATTAAATATTGCAGTATATTCATCTTGACATCTTCTAAATTTGAAACACCTAAATTTGTGCAATAATTTAGATTTTGAAATCGAATCAAAATTTCTAAAATAAAAATGTCTAATTTTGATTTAATAATAATATAATTATTCTAAATAAGTAATAAAGTTTAGGCGGAAAAACGGAATTGGAAAAAGTCATTTTATTATATATATATATATAGATAATGCCACGGCAAAAAAAAAAAAAAAAAAAAAAGACGTTCCAACAACATCTAACAGCCACATCAGCCTCTAATCGATTGGCTTATGTTTGATTATTGGTCACATAAATTTTTTTATCAATTTTTTTAAAATTATAAAATATTTTTATAAATTGATAAAATTATTGCTTATTTTCATTAATATGACATAATTACCGAGCATCTTTAGCAATTTTCGCAACATGTTTATTCACTAAAATTAGGGGTATATTTGGACAAGACTTAAGGCGTTAGTTGGCTGTGAAACAACAAATGCATAATAATTGTTTTGGGCTGTGATAAGGTAAGTTGTTACTGTCGATGTCAAATCAATTAATTTCGATGGAGAAATATTAGTATTATAATGTATTGTGAGAAGTGAATTGTAATGATTGGATGATTAATTATTAATAATAGTATTGAAATTTTTTAAATATATATATATATATATATAAATCTTTTGTATAAATAATTTATCTCCTATATATATGTATATTAAATATATACATTTATAAATTATTTTATTATTAAGTAAATTTAAACCATTCTACTTTTAAGTATAACATTCAAAATAAACGAAAATTAATTGAAATTTTTTATTTAAAGAAAAGATAAAAAAGTAGATCATTTTCTGATTTCTTTAGTTATATATTTTTTTTATTACATATATTATAATTTATTTAATGGATACATATGTATCCTATATAAAAATAAAAATTATAATACATTTTATTTTGAAGTGACAAATAACATATATACTACAAATTACAAAAGTTCATTAACAAGAATTGTAATACAGCAAGACATGCATGTTTCGTGTGTATATTTATATTTATATATTATTTTATGTTTGTATATATGTACACATATATTTATTCATTTATTATGAAAATAATCTATATTTAACATAAAAATTTATTTTAAAAAAATGAAATTGAAAAGAATGTAAATTCAAAAATGTTTTACATTTTTATAAAAATATTATATATATATAATTTCTTATAAAAATCTTTTGGGCAATTAATTTATTTTAAATAAATTATGATTATTAAATCAATTGAAATCATTTAAATGAAATTGAGTATGAAAATAATTCATATTAAATAATACGTAAGAAATTTAAAAAGTTTGGACATATATATTTTATATTTATATAAATATATTAATATAAATTTATAAAGTCAAATATATTGATAAAGATATAATAAAAATATTTATATAAGTATTATGTGTTTTATATATATATATATATATATGTGTGTGTGTGTGTGTGTGTTGTGTGTGTGTGTGAAAATGAAGCGCACATGTGGGCGCTGTGTGAGGAGTGAGTAGGTTGTGCAAAATTGAATCCAAAATGAAAAATTGAATTGAACAAAGTGATTCGTTTCGATTTGGATCGGTGGTATACACTTAAATGTTTCAGTTTGTTAAAACTATGATAATCAAATAAAATAATGATTCGATTTGATTTTATGTTTTTAAAACATTGGTTGGCAGAATCGAACCGAATCAATATATATATATATATATATAATTTTTTTTTTTTAAATTTTAGTTTAGTTTATATTTTTATTTAAAAAATAATGATTCTGTTGTACGCACTTTTTCTCAAAAAAAAATTTTCGACAATTTCATTCAAACAAAATCTTAAATACAATTAATTTCAAAACAAAAAATATTTGAAAAAAGCATCCAATTAATTAAATCAATCGATTTGAATTGAATTGAATTATTCTGATTCAAATGTAATTAATAATTTTTCTATTTTTTATTTTTCACAATTCGATTGATTTTCATGAATGCTCATCCATAACTCTGAAAAAGAAAGAAAGAAGGGAAGGCGAGATGTGAGTGGAGGAGAGAAAAAAAAGAGAGAAAGTAGGGTGTGCTTTTATGTAATTCTACTCCAATTTTTATTTATTGGCATATTATTTTATCTAACAAAACCGTATCAGACAATATTTATATTTATAATTGTAATTCATCCATTTAATCTGTCATCCATATCAACAATATATCAATAAAATAAATTGATTGTTAAGAATTTGAATCTTCTATTATATTTTATATTTTAAAATAGTTATTATCAACTTATATTTAATGATATTATTAATTAATATATTATATACATTAAAAGTAATAAAATGTAAAATAGTGGATCAAATACTTTCTAAATGTGTATTAAGTAAAGATGCACCCTTCATTTCTTGTCCCTCTTTCTCATTTAATAATTTATACACAAACGACATTTCAACAACTCTCACTCACTCTCTCTCTCTCTCTCTCTCTCTCTCTCTCTCTCTCTCTCTATATATATTATATATATATATAACGTAAATAAATAAAACTAAACTTCAAGATTTTGGTTTCTAAGAATAAGATTTAATGATGTGACAGTTTGTTTAAAATCACTAATCTCCTTAATTTAACTTGAGAGAGAGAGATAGAGTAAGAAAAATTAATTTTCTGCATAAAGAAATGAATTTTTGAGAAAGATAGAAATTTAAAATTTGTATAGAATTTGACAAGTTTTTAAATATATCAGTGCATGCATATATATATATATATATGTAGGTTCTTGATTAAAATATACAGAAATGACCATACTATATAGAATATTTTCGTACAATATTTAGGCTTGGTATCTTTCTAACATTTATAATTATATTCTAAAATTGTAATTGAAGAAAACTATTGTGTATGTCAAAATATAAACATATACCACACTTTTACTAAAATGATTATTAAACTTTAAAGACATAAATTTCATTTTATACCCATTATCTTTGATTATATTTAATATATAATCTATAATATTATATATTTTTTAATTAACTTCTAACTATTGATTTAGAGTAGTTTATGTTCGTTTGTTGAATTTTAAAAAACTGTTGAAAAATGTTAATGTGATTGTCTTAATTTCATTTATCACATAAACGATGAGGCAGCAGACAGGGGTTGGAAGGCGTCATGGGTTAGGTCTCCCGAAGCACCAAATTTCATCCCGAATGAGACAAAAAAGTAGAGAGGCGAGTTAGCAGATGTGTCGGGACTCCATTTCTTTAGTATTTTAATAAACTGAATAGCTTAGGTAGAGTACATGTTTCCATTACCTCCCCACATACAAGGACAAACAAATATTCCACCAACCCAGAGCTAGCTGACAATCATATTAAATATTGTACCTTTCACAATTTATTTCAATTCATAATTAATTTGCCATTCATCACTTGGATTAAGATCAACTTTCTGATTTTGGAATTTTTTAGTTATGTATTATTAATCTAAGTTTAAGTCCCAAAAGAATAATCATTTTGATAGTTAATAATAATAATAATAATAATAAACATGTACTATTCACAAGCCTACTTTCGCTTTTCTAACAAATTTCAATTATTTAAAAAATAAAAAAATAATCTCCTATCTTCTTATCGTTCGTCTTCAGCCAACTGTCTATCCCTCTTACTATCTTTCCCAAAACACAAGAAGTCCTAGTTCTTCGAGGATTGATCAATGGTGGACCCAAATAACCATAAATTATCAATTGCAATTCATAATAGGAGTTATTTTTCTCATTTTTGTCACTTTTAAAGATATTTTTCAAAATTTTGTCATGATTTTATGACTTAGAACGGAAATGCCCATAAACTTTGTTCGAAATGATACAGATGAACAATACAAGACATGTTAACTTGCATCTTCAAACATTACGATGCTAGTTCGACTCAAAGGACCAAATATTCTGACTTTTGTTTGTATTATGCATCATTCGATCTTGTTTATCAAGCGTTGTACTGTTTGTTCATCCATGTTCATCAAACATGAAAAACAAATAACTAAAGTCAAAAGTCAATTCACAAAATTGTTAACTTTTGAACCCTAAATTAATCTTGTATCTATCCCCTTCTTAAAGGAGACCTTGTGATTATTCTTCCTCTTCCAAAGGTCAAAGGTCAAGCTTCATGTTCTCTTTTCTTCTTCTCATTTCTTTTCTACATTGCGTTTTCTTCTCTTATATTTAAGTATTTTTATTTTATATTTATTTTATTTTAATTTAACAAAAATGGTAGAATTATTTTATTTTTATTTGTGATGTGTATTTAGCAGTGTGGTATATTAAATGAAGGCTTTGAATAGTTTGCGCTTAGAGAGGTAGCATATGCATAATCAATTTGGTTTGGCTCTGTCTACGCTACATGAAGTACGAGATTTGGGATGATAGTATCACTGGATATCTATCCATTCAAATCCTAATAAAAAAATTTTAGATACATTTTGACAAAAAGTAAAATATCAATCAGATTTTGATAAGAATTAGGTTTGTGATTTTGGGTATTTATAACTGAACCCTTTTCTATTTGAAACAATATAATAAAATTATATTTCCTAATTGCATTAGCTATTAATCAGAACCCTGCCTCTCATAAGAGAAATCAGAATTTTACCTCTAGTCTTCTAGATATACTTTTGTTTTGTTTGTTTTTTCGTTTCTTTTTTTTTGTTTTTTTG
Organism: Caryopteris x clandonensis; assembly: GCA_028749325.2. NCBI lineage: Eukaryota > Viridiplantae > Streptophyta > Magnoliopsida > Lamiales > Lamiaceae > Caryopteris > Caryopteris x clandonensis. Next base: position 1,408,152 of record JAPYKT020000021.1, read on the forward strand.
TGAGTATTTGATATCTTATTTTTCATTTTATACTTGATATTTTGTTAAGGGGTAGAATACGTAGCCAATTAAATATTCATTTAGCTTCCCATAAAATATAACAATTTTAAATTTTAAATAGGTATTGAGCATATTAGTGTACATGACACACTTTTTAGGATGATAATAGTAATTTTTAAGCAAACAATAAAAACTTTTTCATTAATAAAAAATGGTAAAAAAATAAGAAATACATTTTAGGCAAACAAATATACTGTTAAAGCCTAAAACTAATATCACATGAAATAAGCATTTTCTTTTATAAAGTCTAAAACAATATTGCTTAAGCAAACATCAACCACACAACACACAAGTGATACTTTTATGAAAATAATAATTTTTAAGTGTACAAATAATTAGGCCCAACTTCATTCTTTATTGATCAATTGACCCACACTCGTCTTTCAAAATACTCCAAACATTGTTAAATTAAATAAAAAAAGAAAAAGAAAAATCAGATTATTTGAAACTAAGAACTAAATAAGTGGAAAAGTTAATTAGTAAAAATAAAGTAAATGTATCACATAAAAACACATTTGCTACTTATCAAATTGGTGTGATTCCATGAATGACATATTCATTACGTTTGGTAGTGGAGTGAGTATCAAAGTTCTTGGAGGTGAAACTCTAAAAGATAAAAGACTTCTTATTCTCACAAATGTTTTTCTTGTTGACAATCTAAAGACAAATTTGTTGGTATTAGTAAACTATGTGACCAAAGACATCATGTCAAGTTCACTCAAGAAAAATGCATTGTTCTTGATGAAAATGAAAAAAAAAAAATTATAAACATGTTAAAGCTACCAAGTGACTCTTGATATTCCTGCAATGTTCTCACATGAACACGAGTCATTTCTCTTTACCATAATTACCGGGGGTTATAAGAATAATCAAACATTATCACCCAATTTCTCATGTGGTATTGACTGGTGTGTTTTGTGAGCTATTACACAAGAGGGTGAAATTGAAGTAATAAAAATGCACCATTTTTTCTTTTATATTCTTCTCATTGTTTGAACATTACCTTTTACCAAAGGAATGTTATATGGAGTTGAGCATGAACTTTACTTTGTATGTTCTGAAAACCATTTGCATGTTTGTGTACTAGGAATTTTTTATTATTTTTGTAGCTTAATCCATTCAAGAGAAATTGAGTCAAGATTAGATGAAGTTTTTGGTTGATTGTTTCCAAAGTTAGGATAAAGTTTCGCAAACTACCATTCTTCCTTATTTCTTGAACCGTACTTTGTGCATACGTAAAATGTTATATTGTACAGTTATGGCATAATGATTGGGCATATTTATTCATTAAATAAAAAGAGACATAAGGGATTTACTCATTTTGTTTGAATTTCTCTTTGTACTAAAGAGTGTTGGAATAGTGAAATTGTTTATCTCTATTGATTATCAAGATATTTAGTAGATTACAATCCATAATATGAGGGGAAGATTCTCCAAAGAAGGTACTAAATCGTTTTTCAGTGCATGTGAATACTAAAGAAAACTGGATTGAAGTTTAAGCAACATTTGTATATCATGTTGTGACAAAAAAGGTTGATCTAGGTCACAACAAGGTAGAGTACAAAGCCTACCGATCCTTTGGTCTCTAGATTAAAAGAGGGGGAGACAGAAGAAGAGGATACTAGGAGGAGACTCGATATGAAGAAGACAAAGAAATCATTTTGTCTTCTCTGTTATCATTGTCATGTTCTTACATCTGCAGGACTACAGTATAATCTTCAAGATTTTTTATCCAAGTGTCAAATTAGGAGATTCAAAGGAATTAAGTTATTATAAATACATTGTTATATATAAAAATCATTAATACCTATATTTTCAGATATTTGATTATAACATGATGATATTTATTTTGAGATGCATTACCAAGGGAAGACTGATTCTATTTCCAAGTTGAAATATGATTCTCTTACCATATTCATTAAGACTGATTGGGTTGTAATATTTGTGAGGATTCCTTTCACACAAATATTATGCCTGCTTACTATATAAATCATATCAACAATAAAGATTGAAGAAAGAAGGAAAATCATATTTATTAATATCCAACAACACACATGTAACTTAGGAAAATGATGAAAATCTTATCCAATCTATAAATCATATCAACATGTCGTCCATATGCGCCTATACATATATATAAAGAATAAACAGTATAATATCAATTTCACTGTATTATGTTTTGTGGGTAGTCCAACAATTACTTAGGAAAAGTGATGTTATATTGGCCGACTGTAGGGAAAGTCTACTAACAAATAAATTCAAATTGTATTTTTGTGGAAACATACACTTTTTTAAAGAAAATATTTTTTCTCAAAAAAAAAAAACAGCTACTTATGTGTTGTTTTCAGTCTTATTCAAACATAAAATGTACACACAAATTTTAATTTGCAATTTACCATGCATAATAAGTGACTGTATTGTTTATTATAAATATCAAAATCCTTTTATCTATATATATAAGTAAAATGAGCTTTTTTTATTTTTGTTTTCCATCAAAATGTTCCTTACAGTTTTAGATAGAAATAATGTTATTAAATTTCTTTTTGTATAATAGTATTTTTATGACTGGCGAAAAAATTGCAAATCAAAAAGGAATCTCTATTAATTAAAAAACAAAAACTTGTTATATATGAAAACTTAAAAACTATAAGTCATATCCATAAATAATGATTTTATTGAATTCATAAGAATTAAATATATTTTTTTACTGATTAAATAATTTATTTTTATGATTAACTTTAATATGGTAAAAGCGTGTGAAAAATTAATACCATTGACTTGATTTATATCTTCTAAAATATAAAAACATCAAATTTCCTTAGTTATCGAATATATAAAAAATATGTCATTAAATATAATTAATTAAATTTTAATCTAATAATAATAAGAAAAAATGATATTAGTAACATATTAAATATAATAATTATTATTTTGTTAATATTTTAATACTAAATAATATATTTTGTAATAATAAAAATATACAAAAATTAACTTTTGTGGGAAAAGGTAATAACTAATTGAGTCATCCTAACAGATAGCGGGAGTCGCCGACGCGCACTACATCAATTTAAGACATCTGATAAACGCAAGAGGGGCACATGCCTCCCTCCATTCGTACAATCATTTCAAAGTAGACTTCAATTTTTAGGGTACATCCACTAAATTGCATAAAATTGGATTTAAAGGTGACTTGACTTCTCAGTTGTGACGTGTCACATCATAACATTTTCTTGCCCTACTTCACTCATTATTCACCACTCCGATTGTATAAAAACTCTCTTAAACTATCATAGTATGCATGTGTACTTTAGTGATATATGTAAAGACATAAAGAAGGGGTTATAATTTTAGAACATAACATAAAGTTTTAGAGTTCAAAAAATTACTTTCAATTAATTATTTAAATTTTTATTATTATTCAAGTTTAATTAATTATTACTTGAACAAATAAATTAGTCAATAATCACTTCTCTCTATAATTATTTAATTACTTATTTATATTTGATTGAGTTCAAATTAATGACAAAAAATACAAAATCTTGTTCTTAACATCTGTTTTTGCAAATCAATCAAATTTTTACAGCTACACTTTCTTAAGCCAGTCTAATTAGTTTTCCAATGTGCACATTTTCAATATAGTAGAGTCGTAGAATAATTAATATTATTAGTGAGTTCTATTATATGAATTTTTAATTGTAGGAGCTTGAGAAGTCTTGAAATACTTAGAATAACTTATGACCAAGTTATATTGTTTATGGATGTTTAAGATAGAATAATTGAATATATGATGAGTTCTTTATATATGGTTTAAGATTTGAGCATGTTAATATAATGAAAAAGATTGTTCTCCATGATTGGTGGAATTTCTTAGTTGCATGATTGTGGGTTGATAAGGTAAAAGATATTGTCAAATAATTCAAAAATTCTAATCCTTGTATATTTATGTGCAGATATGAAAGATACATTGTCAACCATCTCAAGATACTTAAGGAAGGAAGACCACGGCTGGAACAAGAGAAGAATCTTGAAGGAGATTTGCGAACCATATCAAGGGAGATATGATGAAGATTCAGATGGATTCAAGATATGCATATCAAGACTGTTTTGATGAAGATACCGAATAAAGATATGCATATCAAAGCTGATTCGTTGAAGATACTGGAGATCTCTTGAGGTACAAGATATACGAGTATAAATAAAGACCTCAAGAAAAATATGTAGAGTGTCTCTGTTATATTTTTATTCCCTTCATACGAGCATAGCGAAGTAGAGAAGCTGGTGGAGAAGCTATCAGATTTGGGAGAATCAGATAGCTCAACGAGTTCTCAAAGGCGAACAGACTATGAACTATGCAGAGTCCGTACAACACCATTGATCGACCACTGGTTGAATTCGGGAGAATTCAATGACTTACAAACAAGAGTTTGTATCAAAATCTATTTAGGGGACTAGATGGTCGAGTAAGGTATTAGAAGAAGTAGTTACACGGGTAGACTAGTATTTAGGGGGAGCCTAATACTTGTAAGATTTATTTGTAACATTTGTGGGAACAAATTGTTCTTCTAATAAAAATACTTGATAGGAAGTAGGGATTTCTTCCTCGTAAAATCAAAAGGTTTAGAATAGCTTTCGCGATTTCATTTATAGTTCGAACTACTTCTGATCTAATACACACGCGAACAGATTATGATCTAACAATTGGCACCACAGTAGGTTCCAGTTTATTTTGTAAACAGGTAGATCCAGGGACAGACACATGGGATCATATGAAGCGACGTCACTGCGCCCACCCTCTCTTGATGGACAAAACTATCCGTTCTGGAAATCAATGATGATTATCTACTTGAGATCCAAACGATGTGGAGAAGCAATCCAAACAAAGTGGACGTGGCCGAGGATGTAGGATGGGAAGGACATAACGAAGGTTGTGAAGAAAAACCAAGGACATTGTGGATGGAGGACGAGAAGTGTGCTGAAGATGCAAATTACATAGCATTATATGCAATTCTAGCTTCGGTTGATGTAATGAGACACAAACTAATTATACACTGCCAAACTGCCAAAGACGCATGGGATGCACTACAAAAACAATTTGAAGGGAATGAGTCCGCAAGAAATTCAAAACTGCAATGACTGGCCACACTATTCGATGTAATACAAATGACTGAAGAAGAAAATATTGAGATGTACTTTGCATGGTTCAGTGACATAGTAAATCAATGTTACACCCTCGGTGATGCAATCAAAGAAGATGTTCAAATCATGAAAATCATGAGAACATTAGCTCCTAGATTCAGAGAAAAAATCACAGTTCTTGAATCATTCATGAGAGTCACACCAATGACCTTAGATGATCTGATGGGAGAACTAATGACATTTGAGATAAATAATCGAATGGACACACCAAAAAATAAAGGAATAGCCCCAATGTCAGAGTCAACAACTGAACAAATCGAGAATGATGTAACATAAATTGCTGACAAGATGGCACTTCTTACAAAGAATTACAGCAACTTTGTAAAATTATACAATCAGAGCCAGCAGTTCACTATAAGTTCGAATCCTGGGGAGAATATCAGAAAAGGAGGAAACAGACCATCAAATACCAAGCAAGCAAATAAAAAAAAACTCTGGTCAATGCAGAGAGTGCAGAGGATATGGACACTATCAAGCTGAATGCCCAAATTTCCTAAGAAAACTCAAAACAATAAAAGCCACTTTGAGTGAATCTGAATTTGAAGGAAAAGAAGAATCTGACGAAAAAGAAACAACATACCCCAGTAACTTTGCTACCTATACATCATCAAAAGAGCTGGTATGTCTCACTTCTATTGTGCGAACTGATGAGGAACTAGAGAACACTGATGAACCTGACTTTAACGATTCGACTCTAGAGGATCTGGAGAGGATGTACCTAGACGTATCTGCCAGATGTAGCACAGCCACTGAGATTATTCAAAGACTGGAGAATCAAGTGAAAGAATACAAAAGAAAAGGTGCACTTACCATGGAAAATCAAGAACTTAGTCAGGTGAAACGAGAACTACAAATCACGAGGGAGATTAATGAAAGGTTAAGTGATGAACTAACTATGCCTCAAAAGAATGTGAGAAATCTGGAACATCAGGTTCAACTTTACGAGATGGAAATTGAGTCACTCAAAATCAACTTAGAAACAGCACAAAAACCTACACACAACAACCACTAGGTAAGTTCTTCGTTAGCTAATAAACTAATAGAATTTGTTTCAAAATTACAGGATAAGGATTATGAGTTGACTGAACTACGGGATAAGATGGACAAAGCCGTGCGTACTATACAAGGACTAAATAAAGGAAATGCTAAATTTGATGAAATCTTAGCGTATGGAAGACCACAAAGTAACAAAACAGGAATTGGATACACTGAAGAAAAAACATCAGGATCAACTATTTTTGTACCAAAATTGCTATTAGCATTTGAACAAGAAGGTTCCAATACTACAAGTAAGTTAAGAAGACAGGACACAAAAGGTACAAGAAAATTCATTCCTATTTGTCATTATTGTAATGCTCCCGGACACATTCGACCAAGGTATTACAGAATGAAACATAACCTCCGATCAGGTAACATCTTAAATTCAAATATGTATGGTGTTCCTGTGAAAAGCCATACATCATCAAAAGCTATGAAAGTAAGAAATGACAAAAACAGAATATCAAATGTTAAAAAAATTTGGGTTGCTAAGAACAACATGTGCCTTACTTCTTCAGTAGTTTCACTTGGGGCAAATAACACAGGAACATGGTTCTTTGACAGCGGGTGCTCTCATCACATGACCGGTAATGCTACATATCTTTCTGATCTCAATCCAATAAAAGGAGAATCAGTGATCTTTGGTGATGGTAAGAGTGAGCGTGTCATAGGTCAAGGAACTCTCAATATACATAGCATGCCTAAATTGTCTAATGTGTTTCTTGTTGAAAATCTTAAGGCAAATATATTGAGTATCAGTCAAATCTGTGACCAAGGCCTACAAATGAGCTTAACTCATGACAAATGCTTAGTTGTTAATAGGAATAATCAATGTATACTTACTGAAACACGATCCACTAACAACTGTTACCTTCTTGACAGAAGTCACGTATGTCATAATTCCAGTACAGGGGCAACGAAGTATGGCATCAAAAATTGGGACACATAGGTTACAACCACTTCATTTCCTTGTCGAAGTCACAATGTGTACGAGGATTACTTGAGCTTCCAAACAAAAATCATGGAATCTGTGGACCATGTCAGCTCGGCAAACAGGTAAAAAGTTCACATAAGGCAACACAAGACATATGTATGAAACAGATTATGGCCTTGCTGCATATGGACTTGATGGGTCAAGTTCAAACTGATAGCGCTGGAGGTAAGAGATATATTTTTGTTTGTGTTGACGATTTTTCAAGATATACCTGGGTAAGATTCCTTCGAGAAAAATCAGAAACCTTTGATGAATTTGAAAATTTGATACGACTAATTGAAAATGAAAAACAGGACTCGGTTGTTCGAACACGGAATAACCATGGTAGAGAATTTGAAAATATTGTCTTCACTGAATTTTGTGCCTCTCAAGGTATTACTCATGAATTTTCAGCACCTAAAACACCACAAGAAAATGAAGTAGTAGAAAGGAAAAATCACACTCTACATGAAATGGCCAGGGCCATGATGATTGGCAAGGACGTAGCCCAAAAATGGTGGGCCGAAGCAATAAACACAGCATGCTATATTTCAAATAGGGTGTACCTTAGGAAAGGAATGAGAATGATTTCATATCAAATTTGGAAAGGGAAAACCCCTAATTTGAGTCACTTCCATGTGTTTGGTTGCAAATGTTATGTATATAACGATAGACATCAATTAGGAAAATTTGATGCCAAAAGTGATGCTAGCATATTCCTAGGATATTCGACCAACAGTAGAGCCTATTATGTCTATAATCTAAGAACTCAGACGCTTATTGAAAGTACTAATATTGATTTTGATGACTCCTTGGTAAGACAGGACATGTACTTAGAGGAAACAGGTTCATCTGTTGTACACCCGACAGGCAACCAGAAGGGTGAAGATACCGCATAAACTAACCAGGAACCGTCAAAGGACGACTGTGGTAAAAGTGAGCCTTCCACTAAGATTCTGAAAGAACATCCCAAAGGAACTCATCATTGGAGAACTCTATGAGGGAATAAAGACACGATGAAGCCCAAACCAAACTATCAAAAAATGGAGGGACTAGTTTATCATGCTTGCTACACCTCTGTCGTCGAACCCAAAAATATTAAGAAGGCTCTCAAGGATGACAACTGGATACTAGCAATGCAAGAAGAATTGGAGCAGTTTGCTAGAAATGATGTATGGACACTTGTGCCACAACCAGACAGTGCGAACATCATCGGAACCAAATGGATATTCAAAACCAAAATTGATGAACAAGGAAACATCACCCGAAATAAAGCACGACTAGTGGCCCAAGGATACAAGCAAGTAGAAGGAATTGACTTTGAAGAAACATTTGCTCCAGTTGCACGACTGGAGTCTGTAAGAATTCTTCTTTCCTTTGCATGTCTTAAGAAATTTATTCTTTATCAAATGGATATAAAAAGTGCGTTCTTGAATGGGTTCTTAAAAGATGAAGCATATGTCGAACAACTAAAGGGTTTGAGGATCCACATTACCTGAATCATGTTTACAAACTAAAGAAGGCTCTGTATGGATTGAAGCAAGCTCCAAGAGCTTGGTATGAAAGACTAACAAAGTTTCTGGTCGCTCAAGGATACAAACGGGGAGGAGTTGATCAGACCTTGTTCATTCAGTGGTCGAACAATGATATTATCATTGCACAAATCTATGTAGATGACACTGTGTTTGGATCCACATCCAAACACAAAGTAAATAACTTCGTCAAGGTAATGTCTCAAGAATTTGAAATGAGTATGGTTGGTGAACTTTTCTACTTTCTTGATTTACAGGTTAAACAAAGCGAAAATGGAATCATGATACATCAAGGAAAATATGCAAAAAACTTGTTGAAGAAATTTGGACTTGAAGGGTGCAAGGTTGCACACACACCCATGGGAACAAATACAAAATTGTCCAAAGACGAAAGTGGAATAAGTGTTGACCCAACTCTATACAGAAGCATGATTAGAAGTCTTTTGAATCTCACCGCTAGCCGACCTGACATAAGTTCTAGCGTGGGACTATGTGCTAGATATCAGTCAAATGCAAAGGAATCACACCTCAAGGCAGTGAAAATTATCATACGATATGTGACAGGTACCACCGACTATGGACTAAAATACTCTTTTGATACTAAACTTTTTCTTGCAGGGTACTGTGATGCTGACTGGGCAGGTGATGTGGATGATAGAAAAAGCACGTCAGGAGGATGTTTCTTCAATGGAAACAATCTTGTCTCATGGCTTAGCAAAAAGCAAAATAACATCTCCTTATCAACAGCAGAAGCAGAATACATAGCTGTTGGGAGCTCCTGCTCTCAACTAGTGTGGATTATGCACATTTTGTGCGACTATGGTATGAACTTGACTTCCATGACCTTATTCTATGATAATATAAGTGCCATCAACATGTCTAAAAATCATGTGCAACACTCCAGAACTAAACATATAGACATTAGACATTATTACATCTAAGAGTTGGTTGAAGATGGAGTCATTACTCTTGAACATGTTCCTACCGTAAGTTAACTGACGGATATTTTCACAAAGGCCTTGGATACTCAAAAATTCATAACCCTGAGAAAATCTCTAGGGATCTGTTGTGCTGTATAAATTAAAAAAAAAGGGGGGGAGAGGGGGGGAAGATGTTCTAGATAATCTTAACTAACAAAAAGTCTCGCACAGGTTTCAAATTTTGTTTGTTTTGAATTTTGAATCAATTATACCTCTCCCTTGTATAAGGAAAGAACTACGACTTTGAAATGATGCTGTGGAAAGCTGTCATCAATATAAAAGAGTACCAAGCATAGAAAATGATAGGTTTGTGACAGCTTCTTTTTCATGTTCACTTCAAAGTCGCACAAAAATAGGGGTTACAAGGTTTTGAGCTCGTCACACAGGATTTTCCCAGTGTAGTATTTTATTTTGTGGTTTGCGAGCTACTACACAAGGGATCGGCAGAAGGAGTTATAAGGACAAATCATATAATTACTTTAGTGCTAAACAAGCGAACATGTACTTGAAGAGAAGGTTTGTGGATTTTTCTTAGTGCATCTTCAAACAAAATTGCCTGATCGAGACTTATGTTCAAAAGATGGTATGTGACTTCATTCTTTAAAAAAAAAAAAAAAAAAAAAAAAAAAAAGCTTCTCTATTTTCTTTTGGATATATATGAATTTTTTGAAAGGCTTTTTTTATCATTATCCTCCAGTCAAATAGGCGGAAAAAGGAAAACGTGGTGAAAATAGGACGTGGCCTTCCCCTCTTCACACTTTCGGATGTGGGATCATGGTCTAATGCAATTGTTTAATGCTGAACGTGGTTGCCAAAATGGGTATTAATGGTATTTAATGGACCCACACAGAATCTCCTGTTTTTGACATAGAATCGAAGCGTCGGTTTGCTTTTGTCCTTATCAAGTGACACTGCCAGTCCCCTCCCCAGTTTGCCATAGCTCTCTTTTTTCCTTTCAAGTTATCTCTGTAGATTTCCCATGGCGAACTTCGGTGATGACCTGCACGGACGGCGACCAAGTTGGGCAATAGTGTCCTTCCTTGACCCAGAACCATTAGAGACGGTACCTCCCCTAGTTCCTGAACTAGAACTTCCAGATCAGTCACCAGCCGCACACGACAGCGAACAACATCTACCTGGTCCATCCTCGCCTACATTCGATATGCCTCCACCATCAGTCTCCTCTTCTCTGAACAACACACAGCCACACACTGATGTTTCCACTCCGCCACCAAAAACCTCGACCGTACAAAGAGACGAACATTCATCGATGGCCGAATCTCTGCATCCCACACATGTTCCAGCAACCAAACCTGCACCAAAACCTAGCTCTAAGCCAAGTACTCAGCAAGGGTCAAAATCCATCAATAAATCTGCCATTCCTCAAGCTCGAAGGAGACATTTGATACACGAATCCATCTCCAAGGAGGAAGTACCTAAATCTCCTCCGAGACCTTCCCACCGCACTAGAGGTCCCTCTCCTGCTATATACACTAGGTCGTCTCAAGGGCGACTCACAAATGAAAACAAAGTAATGGTGAGAGGTAAAGCTTTTTCCAAATCATTTTACACCCAAGCTACTTTTGAAAGGTTTAAGTTGTTTTCGACTATGGATTTCTGGCCTGAGAGGAATCTAGATCTCAAACATTTTGCTAAAACCCCTATCATGCAACACATTAGAAATTCTGGGCTAGAAGTCACTGTAACCAACTTAGGACAGTTTTATGGCTCCATTGTGCATGAATTTTATTCAAATCTTGTCATGGGCATTCAGGATCCCGACTCTCCCAGATTTTGGAAAATTTATGTCCGTAACAAGATAGTGAATTTTAGTGTTGAGGTCATTAATGATTTTCTGGAATTAAATGGTTTGGAAGAAGAGTATGAACTTGATGTTGACGTGTGGGAGGTTGTTGAATTTCTGAGTAATGGGAAGCTTACCCAGTGGACCAAGCCCGGGATCTCACCCTCCGTCTTAACGCATGATGCCAACTGGCTGCATAACATTGGGCGATAAAATTGGACTCCCACATCCAATAAGTCACACCTGACTGCAGCACAGTGTCAGTTCATCTTTAAGGTGATGAAGGCGATTCTTATTGATTTCGAGAGGATAGCCTTTGAGGCTATCATGGGCTTTGCAGAGCGGCCGGATCCCAGGAAGAACCTACCCTTCCCCACGCTTATTTGGGGCACTTTCCCACCAGGGGATACAGGCTCAGTCTTCTGATGTTCTCCAAAAATCTGCACCTCCTCTGAACATGGCCTCCAGAGAGGCCAATGTCTACTCTAGGCCCCGTGCTGTCGAGCCCACACTCCGACCTTCCAAAGTCGCTGATAATCTGCCACTTTTCCTCCATCAACAACTGGAAATACTGGACACCCTAGCTGCTGAGGTAGCAACGCATAATTGTACTTGATTAACGTTCTTAAATCACTAGATGTTCCTCTGCAGGGTGGACCATACCGGACCTCGAACCCTTTGGCAGGTGGTTCCAAAAAGGGGAAGATGTCTGCGGCCAGAAGATTCTCCTCAGCTGTTGATAAGGACAAAAAGAAAATGAAGACAAAATAGCGCAAGAGGAAGAGGGTGGAGGAGATCGAACAGGAGGACACGGAGGAGAATGAATGGGAAAGTGGGAGCACCTCAGATTGAAGTTCAGGATGCTTTATTAATTTCTGTTGAAATAACTAATTTGTTGGCCTGTTAAATTTTTAAGACAATACTTATGTTTGTTGGTTTGTTGGGGATTGATCAAGCACAGGAAAACAATGCCAGTATTTTATGTCTATTTATGCTTTGTGGACAAGTTCTGAATGTTGCTTATGAATGCCTGTGTTTGACTGAACATATTGTGGTGCATGGTGTGTATGTTTTCCTATAGCATATGTTTTTCATCCATGTTTCTTCTTGCAAACTGTAGCATGAGTCTGGCCCTGGAATTTTCGAACAACATGCCAAAGGGGAAAATTGATAAGGTAAAAGATATTGTCAAATAATTCAAAAATTCTAATCCTTGTATATTTATGTGCAGATATGAAAGATACATTGTCAACCATCTCAAGATATTTAAGGAAGGAATACCACGGCTAGAACAAGAGAAGAATCTTGAAGGAGATTTGCGAAATATATCAAGGGAGATATGATGAAGATTCGGAAGGATTCAAGATATGCATATCAAGACTGTTTTGATGAAGATACCGAATAAAGATTTGCAAAAGGTGATTCATTGAAGATACTGGAGATCTCTTGAGGTACAAGATATACGAGTATAAATAAAGACCTCAAGAAAAAGATGTAGATTGTCTCTGTTGTATTTTTATTACCTTCATACGAGCAGAGCGAAGTTGAGAAGCTGGTGGAGAAGCTATCAGATTCGGGAGAATCAGATAGCTCAACGAGTTCTGAAAGGCGAACAGACTGTGAACTACTCAGAGTCCGTACAACACCATTGATCGACCACTGGTTGAATTCGGGAGAATTCAATGACTTACAAACGGGAGTTCGTATCAAAATCCATCTAGGGGACTAGATGGTCGAGTAAGGTATTAGAAGAAGTAGTTACACGGGTAGACTAGTATTTAGGGGGAGTCTAATACTTGTAAGATCTATTTGTAACATTTGTGGGAACAAATTGTTCTTCTAATAAAAGTACTTGAGAGGAAGTAAGGATTTCTTCCTCGTAAAATCAAAAGGTTTAGAATAGCTTCTGCAATTTCATTTATAGTTCGAACTACTTCTGATCTAATACACACGCGCACAGATTCTGATCTAACATGGGTGAAATTCTAGAAGACGTAAGATATACAGATAATATTGTACAAATATAGAGTTAAGATTCGTGGATAATATCCGTACAAAATTTTGATCGAAATACTTTTTTGGGTTGCTCTCGAAGATGTTGCTTGAGTCGAACAAAACGAGTTCCAACGAAGTCAATGTATTCTTATCTGTACTATTATATTAGAGTGTTTATATATATTATATTCATGATTTAAGATGATAATTTGCTCAATTTTTTTTTGTTCTATGTGAATATCTATCACCGATAAGATTATGTGTGTAATCTAATGTCGACAAAGTTGGATGCACAAAATATTTTCAACACTCACGCCCTTTCCTTTTCATGTTTGGAGGTGAAGGAGGAATGAGTGTGGGCATAGTTTAGATTGGGCATGTGTGAAATTTGCTGAATGATGTAAATAATTAAAGATTTCAGTGTGTTACTTCAATTTATTTAGTTATTTTGAACTTCTTTATGCTTCACATTGTCCCACTCTCCTACAACTCACAAAATTTTAATTCTTTTCTTTAACAATCTCAATTCTCTTCTATTATAAAAAATTAGTGGTAGTAATAATACAAATACTGATGAAAAAACACACAACTAATAATTTGGATTTGACATGTGAGGGTTTCAAATTTAGCTCTTATTCTCCATAGGAATCTTAAAAAAAAGTCAAACCTACCCGATTAAATGGCTTCTTTTTTAGTTTTTGTAAATATATAACAAATCTTCTATTATATAATATTGAAATTATTTGGATTTTATTAATATGCAAACTTATAATATTAAAAAAAAAAAAAAGTCCATCTGAGACGATGATTTATTGTATATTTAAGAAGATTATGCAGTTGAATCGTGTACTAAAATGTGGCAGCGTAAAGAGCTGAAAATGATGATATAGCATATGGACAAACATAAGATGCGATTGTTTGTTTGGAAGCAAATCAAATGTAGGGATAATGGAGCATCATCACCACAGAAAACAACACGAAGAAGATTACAAGAGCATCTTCAGTGCTATAAATAATAGTTCCACCACCACTTTACATGCGTAACATGGATCTCCTCATAATATTTTATTGTATACTCATTAAATAAATACCCTGACTTGTTTTGTAATACTAGAATTTACAGTTCATATATATTTATTTTTTATTTTCTTCACACAAAAAATAATCATAATAATAATTAAATATTCGTAAGAGAAATATATAACTTAAAAAAGAACTCTAGTATTTTTCATTGCGTGATGCATGATTTGAATATAATTTATTTATAGAATAAACTTAAAATTAAGAAAATTAAATAAGTTAAATTAAGTTATCATATTATTTTTTTAGAACAAGATTCTCAAATTATCTAATCTTTTTAATTTCATTCAAAAAATATTTCATTAACTTTATTTTTGAAACGTAATTAAATTTCTCCAACACGTGAATTGCAGGTGCTCCTATGTTTTACATGCACCTCAACTTTTTTCTTTTACAAAGATTTTTCCAAAATTGGAAATTGGCGTTTAGCGGAATTTTACTATTTTAACACTATTTCGTTGTTTTCTATCGATATTAATATAATAATATAGTAGTATAAAAATAGTAACTTTACGCCTACTTTTCACAAATACTTTTAAAAAATAATGTATAAGTCTTTGATTGTTCATTTTATTTTTTTCCTTTTTTCCAAAATATTGTTTTTCCAATTTATTAAAATACTTTTTCTTTGTTTTTTGTTATGTTTTTTATATTGTTTTATGTATATTATATAGAATCAATTATTTTTCATGATATCTAATTTTATACTCATATTGCATATATTAAATTTAAGATATTCAAGAAATATAATAATTTTTTGTTGATTATTTGAAATAAATTTGAGTATTTTTGTGTATTGAATTATTTATATTGAATTTGAGTTGCAAATAAGTATTAACTGATAATTTTGTAAAAATCTTATTGAATAATGTAATTTTCAATACAATTAATCAATTTATTGTAAAAACATGACTCTTATTTTGGAATGAACAAAATATATTTTATACAAAATTATATTTTTATATATCTTTACCAATAAAATAATAAAATACTTTTGAATATTAGTTTACTAACAATTATATAATGAATTTTTGAAATTTTATTTTATAAATATATTAATAACCTTGCATTATATTGAGAACTAATATACTTTTTTTTTCGCTATTGATAATTATTCCTTCTTTTTTTTTTTTTTTTTTTTTTTTTTTTTGAGCATCACATTCTCATATTTTTGCTAATTGGATCCTCAATCTCAGCCACTTGATTTTTTCATTTTCTATATTTAGTTACAATGCGTATTATTTGTGAATTGAATCCTCAATTTCAGCCATTTGAATTTCATTTTTGTATGAATATTCTATAATGCAATGTGTTTCCTTAGGAATTAATCAATCATTCAAATTTTATTTGATTATATATAATTATTTACTTTTGGATTTCATTATTTTTTGTTGTTTTAATTTGATTATTTTTTTAAATTTTTGTTTCATTATATTAGATTTCCTCATTGTCACCATTTTGAATTATTTTTTACTTATATATTTTTAATTATACATTTTATTTTTGGATAGATTAAATCTTCATGTTTATTATTCACATAATAGAATATATTTTATTATATTACTACTAAATTATAAAATTATATTATTGTTATAAAAAAATATAAACTATATATTAATATGTCATAGAAATTTTTTTACAACTTATAACTATATAACAAAGCCAAATAAAATACATACGAAATACAAAATATTAAAAGAAATCAAGAAATTATTTGGGTAACTAACCTACATTAATATTGTTCAACACATGTGCTTTTTTATTTTTTATTTCTAGTAGATATTTTTTTAAGATTAAAGTACCACATTTTAAAATATATTTTGTGCGTAAATTTTTTCCAATTTATAAAATTAAATGTTGCATAACATTTTCAATATGCAAGTCAGTATAATAAGTTATCTTAACAATTAATCTACTTAACTGAAGAGTTTAATTTTGAATTTAATTCGTTAAATGCATTAACAATTAGATAATAGGATAAGCAAGCTATTGAATTCATAAGCTGGATTCAATCATCTAGAACTTTGTTAATTCTAATGATCTATATCACTAGTTGCTACAATAATTACAATTTCATAACAATTATGGATCATAAAACCTAATTGAGTTGATTAATCACAACTAAATTTCTACACATCAATATATAAAAAATATCAATTAACACAATAAACTCTTAATTGATCAAATCACAAAACATAATGATTTAAATCACATCCCCTTAAATCAGAATATAAAAGAAGTAGCGAAACATTAAATGTCTAATAATCAAAATCATAAAAAATGCATACAAGATCGAATATAGCCACCTCGGCGGTGGCCTGCGCTCCCACATTCTCGATGAATCCAAGATCCCACATACATTTTTTGAAATTTTTACTATATGTGGCACTCGAATCCATTTATGTTCCCGAGTATTCCCTCAGGGCAAGGCTGCCACTCGGTCCTAACACGCCCCTAATTTGATAAGTAAGCGCCGCCCACCCCTTATGGCCCATCATTGGAATTCCTTTCTCAAACCTACAGTTATTTAATAGTGTTAGGCTTTGAATTTGGGCCTGACATTCAGTGTAGGTTCAATTCACGAAACCTGTATAGGAATTATTTCAAGACGAATAATAATTTAATGGAAAAGTATAATATGTATATTGGTATTGTATAAAATAATACAAATTTAGATAATAAATATACAGATTTTCCCACTTATTAACTTTATTTTCATTCTCTTATATTTAATAAATAAAAATTATATGACATTCAAAATGAACTTTATATTTAATAAATTTTATAATTTTTTATACAGTAGCTCAAATTTTTATAAATAATTTAATTCGTGTTTATTCAAATTCAACACATATATCAAAATAAAAATAAATAATTCAACACATGAAAAAATATAATCATATTTTAAATATAATATTTTATTTTGATATATGTAATGTGGGTATAGTTTAAAGCCTGTGAAAAGAAAATTAACTTGATAAAACAAAATTGTAATAAAAAATTTATTTGAGTTTTAAATTTTTAGTTAAAATATAATTATTCACATCACCCTGGCCCATCCATGACCTACACACATTCCCATAACCCACCTACCCTCCCTATCTCACAAATTACAAAAGTGAGAATTGTTACCGCCCCCAATTCCAAAATCCCTCCGACACCCAAACCCCCCAAATCCCAATCACGAGACTAACGACTATGAAACAGCCATAGCTTACAATCACCCTCCCTCGTCCTCTACCTTCCCCCACCTCCAATTCCAACGGCCATCGGCATCGCTAGGCCAGCACTTCCCCTGCCCCCACCTCCAATTCTGACGGCCTATGTGCCAAGCTTGTAATTTGCTGGTGGGTCGGGCTGGTTTGGAGTTTTAGCAGCCCGTCTTTTTTCTGGCCCCCCCCCCCTCAAATGATCCCGCCCCACCAACCTGTTCTGAGAGCTTTACCCATCTATATATATGTGTTTGTGCACAATGTAGCCAATATTTATTTTGGTTTGGTTTGCAATAAAGTAAAACATATTTTTATAATAAGATTATTAAATTGTTATAATTTATTTAAGCGCAATTAATCAATTTATTATATTCATTTTTATCTTTTATTTTATTTTGTATATTAATCTATAGTTTTATTAATATATAAATTGAAACATGACAATTGTATATAAATACTATCTTTTTACATTATTTTGCCCAATTGTAAATTTGGACATCCTGGATTCTTCTCATATATTTGGTTTAAAATCAAATTTGATGTGTTGACATCATTTTATTGATTTGAATTTTTTTTCTTTTTTTCTTTCTGACGAAAATTCCAATTCTTTAAAATACAAATTAATTTTTCATTTTTATTTTGTTTTTGTATATATAACGTATCAAGATAATTATTTTTATTTTTAATTTAACATTCATATTACACATATTAAAATAAAATATTTTATTTTAAGAATGCAATTGTTTATTTGTTCATTATTTCGATTAGATTTAATTATTTGTTATGAATTTTAATTATTTATATTGGGTTTGAGTCAAATAAAAGAATAGTTAAATAATGTTTATATAATAAGATTATCGAATTATTTTATTTTTTATTATCATTTTTTGTTCTATAAAGAAGCCTGCCTATATAATGTTAGGAACATGATTTTGATTACATAAAATTAATCAATTAATTCCAATAAAAAATATAAAATAAATTTTTTAAAAGAACTGATATTATTATTCAATTTATTTTATTTATTATTTTATGTTAATATTTTTTATGAGTTTTATGTTGCTTAGATATTTGGGTTGGTTTGAATATTTGTAAGAAATGAAATATAGAAATAATACTCTTATTATGGGATGAAGGAGCACAATCATTTTGATATAAAATTATATTTTGTACATATTTTTACAAAAAATAGTAAAATATTTTGAATATTCATAAAATATTCATAAATATTTATTCTTGAAGAATTATGTTAGATTCACTTTGTCCCAAAAGATGGGTTATGATTCACAAAGATACAGTTTTTTTAAAATTTATAGTCATTTGAATAAAGACATAATTTTTTTAAAAATAATAAATTCTTACTTGTGAGGGTTTTTAAATTTTTTTGGCCCATCCCACGGCTCTGGTTGTTTCCATGCATACGTATGGCTTTTGCACAACAAAAAACCTAAAAATATGAAAAAAAAAAAAAAAGAATAAAATATAAATAATCATTGATAAAGTTCAGAAAGTTATAAAAAGTACATATGTTTAATTAAAATCTAAATTCTTAATCGCTTGAATAAATAAAAATTCTGAAATATTTAATAAATTTGTAAATTACGAAATAATATCTAAAACATTATTTAAATAAGTCTGAAATTACCTAAAACTTATAATTATTAGATAAGTTTGAAAATTTCGAATAAAGTACAGAATTTATTTATAAAATTGGAAGTTAATCAAACAAATAATACTAATTCAATGAATTTGAAAAGGCCCAATACAATTTTGAAACGTACTTACAAAAATATAAAAGTAGACAAATAAAACCTAAAACTTTTGTAATAACCTAAGACTACCAAATAAAGTCTGGATTTTATGAAATAAATCGAAGAAATACCAAAAAATCTCAAGATTATTTTTGTGGTATTATAAAATAATCTTCGAAGTGATTTGGTAATTACTAGATTTATTACATGAAATTCAGATTTTTTTCTAAACCTCATGAAATTCATATATTTTTTTCTAATTTGAGATTATTTAAATAATTGTAAAAGTTTACTATTTACTTTTCAAATATTAAATATCTCTAAACTTAAGATCTAATAAATATAAGATTTTATTACTTATTTTTAATTTCGCAATTTATATATTTATTTCAATAATTTTGAGTTGAATTTTATTGGATCATATACAATGGAGCCTGAATTTCGTATTGTAGCCGAATCCAATTGAACTGGGCCTTGAGAGAAAGGCCCATTTATCTTCATAAATTAGTCACCATTCCTTTTCCAAATTATAGTACTGTTATGAACCATCTAACACTTCCCTAGGAAGTTGATCACTTTTCCCTTTGTCTGTTTGGCACTGAAATCCATATTCCAGTTTATTTTACTACCGTCTCTCTCTTTCCACATTTTTGTTAATTTTTTGTTGAATCGTAATTTCAAATCAATGGCGAAGTTTTTGTTGATTACTTAATTATTTGTTCTTTTGGCCTCGATTGTATTTGGATCGATTAAGTTGCACGCAGTAATCAAGTCGAACAGGAAAGTAATCGAGAAGGAAAAAGATAAATAAAGACGAATGCAGAGCAAGGGATCGAGTGTGCGATTCGTAGGAATGGTGATTCGGTCCCGAATTTCAACTCTGATGCTGTCCATGTTTGCAACTTTTGCTTCTCTGTACGTCGCCGGGCGGTAAGTTTATTTGTTTTTTTTGAGTTTATACGCTGTTTGGCTTATGTATGTGTTTGGAACTTTCTTTTGTTTATTTTGTTGAGTTTATTGGTTTCTAATTTTGTAGTTTGATGGGAGTTAATCAGTTAACTGTACTCTGTCAAGTGATGAAAAAGATGTGAATCCTTATGAAATTTATTGATTTCTGGGGCTGGAGTTCTAATCATCCTTCTGTGATTTGAGTTTTTCTGGGTTTTTGTAGAAGCATTTGCATTATATGAACAATCATATTCCCCCCCCCCCCCCCCCTAAAAGTAGGAGTAGGGAAAATGAAAATTTAATTTATGTTTGAGTTTGGTATGGCAGATTGTGGCAGGATGCAGAGAATAGGGTTTACTTAGCTAAGGAGCTTGACAGAATAACTGGTCAGGTAATAATTTTGTTGTTTTTTATTGCTTACTGGTGGGAGTAATAAGAACTGCTGATTTGGTTCGATTTTTCTTACCTTATGCATTTTTACTTTTATGTTCAATCATGTAGCTTCTTATTCTAAACTAGAATAAATATAAATGCTAAGGCTTTGTATGTCGATATGGCGAGCATGCTGTAAACTTGTAAATGTTAATACATAACTGATAAACTATAAATATATACCCACACCTTTATGGCTGAAAGGCTTCTCGACATCGCGACAATTAAAGTTTACAATGATGTTTATTGAAAGTATTTGGACCATTCTCCTTGAACCTCTTGCATTACTATTAAATAAAAGGTGGACGTTGCATTAATAGGCTAATGAAATAAAATATGTATCTGCACACTGTATACGCGGAAACTAGTTACTAACTTTGTTCAAGAACTTGCTGAGTTAATAAAGCAATAAGTTCAATGAGTTTGATGTGCATGGTTTAAGTTCCTCAAAAATTATTTCTTTTCCCCCTAAAAGTACTCCTAAGATGTTATTGGATTCTTAAGATGGGTTTGCATGATTTTTTCTTACCCAGGATAACTTGATATGTCATTTTCTATCCTCAGGGAAAATCTGTAATGTCGGTGGACGACTCATGGAAAATCATAGAATGCAGGTGACTTTCATTTCTTTTGATTTTATTTCTTTTAAGCACAGTACATTCATATTTGGCTGCTTTTGTATGCAACATTTATAAAATTTCGGTGCATATCAGGGAACAGCATAAGAAATTATCA
Source organism: Caryopteris x clandonensis (assembly GCA_028749325.2). Lineage (NCBI taxonomy): Eukaryota > Viridiplantae > Streptophyta > Magnoliopsida > Lamiales > Lamiaceae > Caryopteris > Caryopteris x clandonensis. Next base: position 1,429,888 of record JAPYKT020000021.1, read on the forward strand.
GGCTTGGAGATGGAACTTGCAGCTGCCAGACAGGAAGGTTTTGTTTCAAAGCATTTATCGGAAATTAGTGGAACCCCTAAGAGAAGGCCACTTGTAGTGATAGGAATACTGACAGGATTTGATCGTAAGAGCAACAGAGATGCAATACGGAAGGCATGGATGGGCACTGGTATATTATCATTGTGCCATACCAACCATACCTTGGATGGAATTGTCATTTGAACTTTTTATTCGTTTTCGTACTTCTGGTGTTTGTTCTATCCATAATCTTCTCATCCATCCATGGAATAAGATTATCTCTTTGTACTTCCTTATTATATTAGAATGACCACACCTAAGTCATTTTTCTTTGATACAGGTACGACTTTGAAAAGGATGGAGGAACAGAAGGGCATCATTGTCCGTTTTGTCATTGGCAGAAGGTATGTTTTTTCCTGCAACCCCCCCCCCCCCACCCACGCCAAACACACCCTTTGCTACATGTAGTAGATCAGTAAGGTGGTGTTCTAATCCAATATTTTGGTAATTTTCAGTTCCAATCGAGGTGACAGCTTGGACAGGAGCATTGACACTGAAAACAAACTAACAAATGATTTTTTAATTCTTGTAAGTTGCTTCATTGCCTTGGGGATTCTATTTTATGTGTTCTGTACTATGAATGCAATGTCTCTTCTTAGTGATTGTTAGTTTAATTGTTCTTTTATTTTTTAATATAATTGTATTCATGATATTGCTTCTTAAAAGAGAAACTATTTAGAATTCTTTGAGCTTTATGCTGCAAATCGGTATGTCTCCAGTATTCTGAAGAATTGCTTCAGAATCAGGGGGGCAAGCTGCACCAGTCTAGATTTCACATAAAATGTGGCTAGTTTCTTTACATCTACATACTTACAGGTATACGTAACAAAATGCCCTCAAAATTTTCCATCAGGATAATCATGTAGAGGCACCTGAGGAACTACCAAACAAGTCAAAACTATTCTTTGCTCATGCTGCAGAAAATTGGAATGCAGACTACTTTGCAAAAGTCAATGATGATGTATATGTAAATGTTGGTAGGTCCAAAGTACAATTATCTGATAATATTTTTATATAACTCGTGATTTATTTTGTATAGCGAGTGTGCCCCCTAATTGTGAAAGCACTGTGAGGGATATTAAATGATGTATGTATCTTTCTACAGATGCCTTTGCAAATACACTAGCTGCTCATCTGGACAAGCCTCGTGTGTATATCGGGTGCATGAAATCAGGAGAAGTTTTCTCTGAACAGTGAGTCTGGCCACACTTTGATGCAGTGATAAATCTGAAAGCAGTTGTGGAGTGAATTCATATATTATAAATTGCTATTAAGAGGCTTGTAACTTGGCAGGGGCAAGAAATGGTATGAACCAGATTGGTGGAAATTTGGGGATGGGAAAACGTAAGCATATTACTTACTCCATCACTTTCAGAAACATTCTATCGATATTAATTCAACTAACAAGTATCAATGAGCACACTGACGTGCTTTACTCTGCCCATCTCTCTCTCTCTGAACAGTTACTTCCGCCATGCTTCTGGTGAGATGTTCGTTATATCCCAGGCTTTGGCTAAGTTTATATCAATCAATAGGTAAGTTCTATTTTGGTCACAGTGAGCACATTTGAATGCTGAAACTATACGAAGCATTATTGATCTCTCCTTTTGGGTTGGCAGACATATTCTTCGGACCTATGCCCATGATGATGTCAGTGTTGGTTCCTGGTTTATTGGTGCGGATGTGAAGCATATTGATGAGAGGAAGTTTTGCTGCTCATCTTGGTCCACAGGTCTCTCTCTCTCTCTCTCTCTCTCTCTCTCTCTCGTGAGATTAAATACTCGACCAAGAGTAGCGCATCTCTGTTCTTGCTCTCCCTCAACTTAACAGCATCTAAATTGAATGAATCGTGGCGTTTTGTTTCAGGAGCATTATGTTCAGGGGTTTGATGATGTTGAAGATTTGAAGCACAGTATAGTGCAAAAAAGAGTCTTCTATTCTTTGCAGCAACACTGACAGATATAGCACATAGGATAATTTGATTTGTGGAGGCATTGGTCTCCCTTTACAGCTCAAATATACCACCCAGTATTATATTACTTGGAGATGTAGTCATTTAGGAACTGCAGAGTTTTGAGTCAACCCTGATCATCCTATGTACCATTCTTTTTACCCAGAGGCAAATGTGGTGTTAAGTTTCAGCATTATAACATACTTTAAGCTCTCACTTCTCTCTCTCAAAAGAAAATATTATTATTATTATTATTATTATTATTATTATTATTGTTATTATTATAATATAATTTGCAAATGGTGTCTTATTAATACATAAATCATTTTACAAATCTAAATATAAAATTCAAATTAAATGGAAATCATTTGAACATTTTGTATTATATTGTTAAATAATTTGTGTTTTATTTTAAAGACTAAATAAGAAAGATTTGAATCATTTTCTTATTTCTGTAGTTATATGAAAATACTAATTGTGCTTTTGTTGCTTTGAGATCTTCTTCCTTATCAAGTGGGAGGCTTCAATAGAGCAGAATTTTAAACAATTTACCTAACTCTGTAAATTCATTATCTAATTATTTATTTTAGGATTAATACTAAAATAAACTATTGATATTTGAGTTAATATAAAAAAGGGTGTGACTATTCGTACCCCCAAATCTCTAAATACATTTCAAAATAATTAGGACAAAATTAAATATAATTAAATTAACTAAAATACCCTCGTATATATTTATATATTTAAAAATAATATCATTTTATTCTTTACTTATTCTTTCTTATTTCTTCTCCACTTAACATTTCTTCTTTTTCAAGTTATTTTTTATGTTGAAATTTTAATATACTTAGCCTAAAAATGTGCTTTCTCCATTCCCCGTCACATAAAATCAAAGAACTGGATTTTCCTTGGTAGAAATCATCTTCTTCCCCCAGAATCGGGTTCGTTGGCTGGCATTTAAGAATGGTTAAGGCCTGGCCCGTTGCTACCAAAAGCTTAACTTCTGCCTTCATTTACACAATTGTCGTACTATCCATAATTGATTTAATGACATCAGTGCATCTGTCATGAACCATGGGAGGTTTGTTACAGAATTCAAAAATCTCGATCTCTTGTCAGATAGATTCCCAGAGACACTACCTTTCACCCGATCAATGAAACCTTAATCAATTCTCTCTCTCAGTGCCTCCAACATTTCTACCCATTTTCAAGTTGGATTTCGGAGAACACAAAATTCAATGAGCCTAAGATGATTTGTGACAATAGTGGGGCCCTTGTGGCAGAGGCACCGGCAAACATCCCTCTTAAGGAATTTCAAAACTAATAAAAAATAACCAAATGATTTGTTTTTTTTGTACACATAAATTTTATGAGTCAATTTTTGGTGCAGACGAGGATTATGATTTGATGAGAACTCTGCGAATGGCTGGGTATGGATTGCTATGGGGCCTTGATTGCATTATTGGTTCAATTTTGCATCCTAATTTTTTTCAAAGCCGATTTTTTAATTTTAATTTTTAATTAAAATGGTATAATGGGTATAAATGGTGTATATTTAGTAAAACTAAAATAATTATTAATTTTATATGGAGTGTAATTAGACTTCGGATATATTTAGAGGTTTTAGATGTAAATAGTCGCACCCTTTAAATAATTATTAAATTGCAAACATGACTTAAGTTTATCGACCTTCATCAAGCTCTTTTAATTTATTTTGATTTATAATCTAAACTGTCAATTTTGGAACCACCATCAGCGTCAGCCATCTCCTCCTCCGCCGGCTACAAATCTTGGAACCACTAATGCCGTTAGCCACCGTCCTTAAACCCCGACCATCAAATTTTGGAACCACTCTCATCGATTGCAAATTAGAGGTGGAACATCTGTGGCATGCATCTCAAAATTTCCCAAGCCGCTGCCAACACTTTTATTTACACCACCAGCCACCGTGCTCTCTCACTAAGAGCATCTGCAATGGTGAATCAAATGGCCATTTAATTTTTAAACAAATGTCCAATGATATTTAAAATCATTGAACTTAAAATGTTAAATGGAGAGAAAAGACAGAAATCCAAAAGCTTGGATGGTGTTAAATGGTGGGCTATCCCTTGCTACTATCATAACTTTTTCCCTTTTTTTTTGTTGTTTAATTTTTAAAGGAGCCGTTAAATTTGCTGCTATGCATTCTTCTTCTTTATTTTTTCAATTAAATAGTCATTTTTGTTATTTTTAAAATATTTTGAAATTATATATATATATATATATATATATATATTCAGAATATAATCGTTATCTTTCTATTTGTTGAAGTTACTTTTAATATATTTTTAAAAAAAATTAAAGGATATATCCTCAATCCCTATAAATACCTAATTTTTTTCTTATTTCATCATTCTCATCTATACCTCAAATTCACTCTCTCTAGCATCTTTCTCAATTGTCTTTTATTTTCAAACTCTCTTTGCAATTGCTAATTTTTGTCCGAAATGGATAAAAATAACAAATTCAATTTCAATAATTCATCTCAGAAATCTCAAAATGTTATGAAAATGAATCATCCTTAAATTCTCAATTTCCTCCAAATTTTTCATATTCTCAATTCAATCTTCCGACTCAATTTTCATCAACAAAATTTTCAGTTTGTGAATATGGCGAATTATCCAAATTTCGCCTCCAATCTTGGAAATTTTGCCAATACCACTCAATCTCATAATTCCATGCCAGAAAATACTTGGCAAAATACGAGCAATCAGTTTGGGAAGCAGTTGCAAATTTTTGAATTTTCTACTCCACAATCAACAAGCAAGCCATAGAGATTTTCTATGGGTGAAGAATTGCCAAGTCCATCTTCAGTTCCAGAGACTCAACTCTCATATCACAAGTCACCCATTTTAGTGGAAAGTATGGATCGAGCAGCTGTCGGGGCAAAGGGAAAGAAAGATCAAACTGCTTGGACAAAGGAAGATGATGTGCGCCTAACAAACGCATTCTGCACTATGTCTGATGACTCAATCATCAGTAATAATCAGAAGGAGGCAACTTTCTGGAATCGTGTTGCTTCATACTACAACGAACATAAATCAGATCGTCAACCAACATTCAGAGGGGAACCCACCTTTTAAACTTGATCATGTGTGGGATATTATCAAACATCGTCCAACATTCATATCATAGTCTGATGATGACTATATTTGTACGAAGAAGACGAGGATATCTGAATCGGGAGCGAGCAACACTTCTTCCACACAAGACAGAGCTGCTGATTTTGATTTAAATGAAGAAACACGTCCGATTGGACAAAAGGCCGCAAAAAGAAAAGCAAAGAAAAAGACAATTGCATCAGCCAGTGGTGACGACGAAGATGGAAACAATGATATAATGTAGAGGTACGATATTATTGTAAAAGGTTTGGCTGAGTTTTAATGCATGAAAAAGACTGAACTTGAAATTAAGAATGCTCAACTTGAAGCAAAGAAGGAGAAAATGCACATGAAGGAATATGAAGTTCTGCAAAAGGACCCAAGCAATATGACACATGAGTAACGTTTCTATCATGACAAATTGTGTTAAGAAATTATGGCGAAATGGAACTCATCATCTTAAGTCATTTCATGTAGTAGTTGTTGTCATTTAATGTAGTAGCAATGTTTCTATTAATGTTATAAATTTTTTTATTAATGTAACAAATATTTTTATTAATATAATAAATATTTTTATAATATATTTTCCACCTCATTGTCCACATGTATGACCAAATTCAACAGATAATAAACTAGTTGTTGCATAAGTAGCCGTTGAAAACTAGCCGTTGCAAAAGTAGTCGTTGTAAACTAAGAGACTTATATATAGGAGTAATGGGTGGCATCTTCATTTCATTCTCAAGTCTTGTTTCTTCATATACAAAAAAAGATAACTTGTATTTACACAAAATGGAACAATATTCAAGTAGTTCCAGCTCATCTAGTGACCCCGAATATGAAGGCAATAATTCGGAGCTAGATTTGATGTAGGCAATATTTTTAAAAAGTCAACAACTAATGGAGAAATATGAATGAAGGTGCCTCCAAATGAGGAGTCGAAGTAAAAGGTACATCGAAAGGGGATGTAAAGCCGGGCATGAAAGGCTAGTGAATGATTATTTTGTTGAGGTCCCGGTGTATAACGACCACATATTCCGACGACTATTCTGAATGCGTAAAGACTTATTCCTCCATATAGTGAGTTCACTTGAGAATCACTCACCATTTTTTCAGCAGAGACTCTATGCAACTCATAGAAGAGGTCTGTCACCACTACAAAAATGCACGTTGGCTATTCGTCAACTAGCCTATGGAGTCCCAGCCAATCATCTTGATGAGTATCTACGAATGGGGGAATCAACCGCCATTGATTGTCTTCCCAAATTCTGTCAAAATGTGGTAGAAATTTGAGGCAGTCATTACTTAAGAAGGCCGGATGCAACTAACGTCCAACATTTTATTCAAATGCACGAGATGAGACATGGATTCCCAGGAATGTTGGACAGTCTTGATTCTATGTACTAGGAATGGAAAATTATCCTGTTGCTTGAAAATGTAAGTTTACAAGAGGACATGGTGCTTCTACGATTGTGTTGGAAGCGGTTGCGTCCCAAGACCTATGGATATTGCACGCCTTTTTTGTGTCGCTGGATCAAACAATTATCTTAACGTGTTGTATGAATCACCATTATTCAACAATGTGCTGCAAGAAAATGTACCCGAGGTTAATTTCATATCAAACGGAACACAATATACGAAGGGTTACTAGCTAGCAGATGGAATCTATCCAACATGGGCTATCTTCGTGAAGTCTTTTCCATACCCCGACGATCCGAAAAGAAAGTTTTTTAAGAAAATGCAAGAGGCTACAAGGAAAGATGTTGAACAAGCTTTCGGGGTGCTCCAAGCTCGATGGGCAATTATTAGAGGTCTAGCTCGATTTTGGTCTAAAAAAACTAAAATTTATTATGTTAACGTGTATATTTTTACACAATATGACTGTTGAGCATGAGGGGGATATGGTTACAAATTTTCCCAACGATGAAGATGATGAGCTCGCACAATCCGTCTAAGGCCCAAATCCTAAATTTCAAGATTTTCTTCGAAGAAATTCCAAACTACATAACAACGACATACATCACCAACTTCGGGCCGACTTGGTAGAGCATATATGGGCACGCTACAACAACAACTAATGAATTATATTTTTAATTTGAATGTTGTACTTTTTAATTTTATTGTGCACTCAATAATTTTTTTATTTTCAAAATTTATGAATAAAATATTTTATTTTGATTTTCGTGTTTTTTTTAATTTAGTGTATAATGAACTACTATATTTATTGTAATAGTATTCATAAATAATATCATAATTCATATATTTTAATTATTTATAATATAAAGTGAAATATAAATAAAATAGAATATGGGACCCACAAAAAGTGTATTGAATATATATGGATGGATGAAATAGGATGATGGGGAGGAGAGAGAATTGTTGGATGGATGAATTTTCATCCAACTACTGTTGATGCCCTAATAGTCGGCCAAAGCTTTGTGGCAATTTAGTCAAACTTGTTGTAATAATATATTTTAGTAAATTATGTTTTGGTTTACTTATCTTAATTAGGAGTCAGTTAAGTTGTACTTATCTTAATTAGGAGTCAGTAAAGGGTTGCTTCTTAACACATGTTTGTGTTGGTTGAAAGTATCATGTAGATATTTTCTTAATTTTTATAACTTGTATTATGTAGAAATATTTCATCATCAGTTTGGAAAATATATTCTCCTTGTTTGTGTTTCTTCTTTTCCCATTGCTGCTCCTTTATTTTCTGTTACATGGTATCAGAGCCACTTGCCTGTTAAGTGTTTGATTTTATTCCTTAGAGAAGATGAATGGTGGCAGTGGCATTTCTATAGGGAAGCTTGTTGGTGACAATTATAGTTATTGGAAATTATTTTTGCAAGCTTATCTACAGGGGCAAGATTTGTGGGATCTTATCCTAGTGAGGATTATGTAATTCCAATAGATATACCCATTAGATTCGGAGTCGCGCAGGAAGTGGAAGATCGGTTAGCAAAGAATACATTGAGCATGTTTGTGATGTTACTAAACCAGAGAAAATGTGGGAAACACTTCAAAGGTTGTTCACTCAAAAAAACACCTTGAGGCTGCAATATTTGGAGAATGAACTTGCTGGGATGATTCAAGGTAATCTTTCAATTTCATAATATTTTCTGAAAGTTAAAACTTTGTGTGCAGAAATTTCAGAATTGGATTCGGTGGGGCCTGTGAAAGAGGCTCATTTATGTCAGTATCTTATTCGTGGATTTCAAAAATAATTTATACCTTTCATCTCTTCAATACAAGGATGGGCAAATTAACCTTCCATTATTGAATTGAAGAATTTGTTTCCAAATCAAGATGTATTGATAAAACAGATGGTTGGCAGTAACAATCAACCTTCTTCTCAAGTGGAGAATGCTCTTTACACAAAAGACAAGGGAAATAGCAAGTTCATCTCCACGAATTCTTCTAAAACTGAAGGGAAATTAAGAGGTTTTTCGAAAAATTTCTACAAATATGGAAAGCTAGGACACATGAAATGCACTTGTTATGTGAAATTGAAATGTGAACGATGTGGGAAACTAGGTCATATTCAAAGAAATTACCGTGTAAATCTTGCAGAAGAAGGAGCAAATGTTGCACATGCTACTAACGAGTCTGGACAGCTCAAGTGGGATCAATGTTTATCCATTGTAGCTATTAACCAACCTCGTGTTGTAAATTTTGTTATTCAGCAAAGCAAGATAGAAATTTATGCCAATGCCTCCATAGATTATAGCATGGATTTGATTGTTGACTCTAGTTGCTCTCATCATGCAACTGGAAATGATTGTTTATTGTCAAATGTTTGTCCACACTATGAGAAAGGAGTTATTGTGACTGGCGATAACTCATTACATCCTCTAGTAAAAGAAGAGCATTTTTGTGTTGAGTACGATGTTTCTGTTGAGGATGTTTATCATGTTCCAGGTTTAACGAAGAATCTTGCTTCAGTTTCTCAAATTACTGATTCTAGGAGGTATGTTCTGTTTAGTCCTGATAATGTGAAAATTATTTCAAAATAAAACATTCGAAAGCTGATGTTTTATTCACTACAAAACGAAAATATTCTTTGTATATGTTATTTGCAAATAGCGCCTATATTGAAAAGACCAGTCAAAATACAAGTGCAACACTTTGGCATGCTCGGTTAGGCCATGTTGGTTATCAACTTTTGAAGAAAATTTCTACACAGAAGCTTCTTGATGGAATTCCTATTTTTAAGAAAATCCACAGAGATATAATTTATCCTGGTTGCCAATATGGAAAATCACATTGTCTTCTTTTCTCAAATTCAACGAATAGAGCTTCTGTTGCACTACAACTGGTGCATTAAGATTTGATGAGACCAACAAAGACACCAAGTTATATTGGTTTTCGGTATGCAATGGTGTTTGTGAATGATTTTTCCGGTTATACTTGGGTGTTTTTCATGAAAAACAAATATGAGGCTTTCTCAAATTTTCACCAGTTCCACGAGCAGGTTGAGAAAGAGTTTGGGCTGAAAATAAAGTGTTTGCACACTGACAACGGTGGGGAATTCATGTCTAATGAGTTTAAAAACTACTGGAAAGAACATGGTATTCATCGTCAAATGACTTGTCTAGACACTCCACAACAAAATGGAGTTGTTGAACATAAGTTGGCACATCTCATGTCTATGTGCTTGTCATGACTACACGCAAAGAACCTTCCAAGAGAACTATGGGCAGTAGCTTTTCAAACAACCTGTCACATTATAAATCTCTTCCTCCATGGCCGGGTACGGAGTCATCTTCTTTTGAATCATTGTATCATCTTAAGCCTGATGTGAGTTATTTTCTTGTTTTTGGTTCAATTTTTTATGTTCATGTTCCAAAATCGGACTAAACTTGATCCAAAAGCAAGGTGTTGTATTTTTGTTGATTATGATGCTCACGGAAAAGGATGGAGATGCATGGACTTGGAAACAAGGAAAATGTTGTTTATGGTGATGTCATATTTGATAAAATTTCAGTACATCAAATTGCTGACCTTTTGTGGTGATAGTGCATCTGATAGAAAGGAAAACAATATTATTTCTTCTGGAGAATATTTTCAGTAGGTGAGGTTATAGGAATTGCACCAAGAAACTCTTTTAGACAAAGGAAACAGTCTGATTATTTAACTGATTATGAAGTTTAATTGAATCATTACCCTACTGTGTCTTATTTTTTTGATGGGGGACTCATGTGGAAATGAGCCAAGGTCATATGAGGAAGCTAAAGGTATTGAGGAATGGGAAGAAGCAATGTGAGAAGAAATATCAGCTTTGAATAAAATTTTCACATGGGAGCTTGTTCTGAATCCGATGGATGTTGAGTTAATTACATGTAAATGGGTTTATAAGTTAAAGAAAAAAATGATGGCACTATTGAAAGACATAAAGCTCGTTTGGTTGCTTGTGGATTCTCTCAACAATATGGTCAAGATTACGAGGAAACATTCAGTCCTATTGCTAAAATGGTGACAATCCGAACGCTTATATCATTAGCTGCTCACAAGGACTGGACACTTTGGCAACTCAATGTAAATAATGTATTTCTTTATGGAGAATTGGATCGAGATATCTTTATGAAGCAACCACCTGGATTTATTTCTAAGGAGTATCATGTCCATGTGTATCGACTCAAGAAATCTTTATATGGTCTCAAGCAAGCTTCACGTGCTTGGTATGGTAAAATTGCTCAATATCTTAACTTTTGTGTTTTCAAGTCTTCAAATGCATATTCTAGTTTGTTTGTTAAGAAAACTTCATTGGTATGCATAATGCTCCTTCTTTATGTGGATGACATGATAATTACTAGTAATGACAATGCTGAGGTTACTAGTCTTCAAGATGCTTTGTCTACTTGTTTTGAAATGAAGAATTTGGGAGAAGCTTATTGTTTTCTTAGTGTTGAGGTTCAAAGATCAGATGGGTTTTTTGTTTCTCAAAAGGCATATGCTGCAAGTTTACTTAATCATTTTCAAATTGAAGCGTCAAAACCCATGAGTACACATATGAAACCTTACTTAAAGCTAACAAAGGATGATAGGAAATTGTTGGAAGATGTCACACTCTTTCCACACTTTGTTGGCAGCTAGTTTTATTTCACTATCACAAGACCTGATATTTCTTACTGTGTAGGAGTCATTTCTCATTTTATGGAAAAACCTCGTGAGAGTCATCGAAATGCAGCAAAGAGGATTATTCGCTATGTGAAGAGAACTTTGAATTTTAGGTTATGTATAACAATGATACATCATTCTTGTTGACTGGCTATGTGGATGCAAATTGGGCTGGCAATGTGAATGATCAACATTCCACAACAGGTTATTGTTTCAATACAGGTTCAACAATAATTTCTTGGTGCAGTATGAAGCAATCTACCGTAACTCTCTGTAGTTGAGAAGCTGAGTATGTTGCAGCTACTATGTCTACTCAAGAGTGCATTTGATTTAAGAGACTTGTTGATGAAATGTATTATGCCATTGAATATCCAATTTCAATTCATTGCGAAAACAAAAGTGCTATCAAACTAGCAGGAAGTCCTGTATTCATGCCCATATAAAACACATTGAAATGCAATACCATTTTGTTCGAGAAAAAGTCTTGACTCAAGAAATTCAATTGCAAAAAATACAAGTGGCACCTCAAGTTGCTAATATATTTACGAAGGCACTAAGCAAAGCAAAGTTTGAATCATTTCGTGGTGCTCTTGGTGTTGTTGACAGCAAGTTTGCACTAAGGGTGAGTGTGGCAATTTAGTCAAACTTGGTGCCATAATATATTTTAGTAAATTATGTTTTGGTTGTACTTATCTTAATTAGGAGTTAGTTAAGGGTAACTTTTCAACACACTTTTGTGTTGGTTGAAAGTAACATGTAGATATTTTTCTATATTTTTGTAACTTGTATTATGTAGAAAAACATCATCGTTAGTTTGGAAAATTTAATCTTATTGTTTATGTTTCTTCTTTAGATATCTTTTTCTATTGCTACTCCTTTATTTTTTGTTACAAGCTCAAAGAATAATTTTCAGAATTAGAAAAGAAAAATGATGAAAAGAGGAGAAAGAGTTAGAACAATCATCACACATGAATCATAATGGTTCGGCCAAGATTAAAAAGGAAGAGGGGAGGGAACGATATGACTGGATTTTGGGAAAGAAATTGGAGAGGAATAGAGAAGAGAGAGCAGAGGAGGAAGGTTGAGATAGAAGGGGAAATTAGTCAGAAAACTGACCTGACATGAGAGGGAGATGGGGAAGGAGGCAACTTTTTAATCTAGACTTAGGTTGGATGATCCACGAGCCACAATGTAAGACAAACTCTATTGAGGTTGGATGATCCATTAGCCACAACGTAAGACAAACTCTGTTGAGCACAATCCATCCCAAAACACACCTTATAGATATTATGAAGAAAGGCAAACCATTACTTAATTGAGTATGCTCCTTATGTGTTTTAGAGACAAGACAACATGGTGATTCTTGCAATAAATAGTAGTTTGGGACATAGCAAGTTTGTTGCCTTCAAATTTTTTATATCTAGTTATATATCCTTAATTAATGTACAACTCTATGGTCATAATATACTCGCTCATCACATGATTTATTTGTCGGTACGAAATTGATAAGTTTAAAAAAAATGCATTGTACGTTGAATCCCCATGAATGAAATGAGATATGTTAGATTAATTAATTGGACTCGCAGGCATAAATCAATCATGGATTACTATCTAATATATGAAGTGGATAAAAACTGTGAAAATTATTGAATAATACCAAAAAAAAAAAGGGGGGCTATCATGTCATTTCATATATATATATTTTCTACTACCAATGTATTTGGATTGTGATCAGTGGTAAACTTTTGTTTGTGATTTTCGTATGATAATAAAGTATGGAATCATCAAGTGCAAATGTCATTTGATATGTTCGTAATCTATTTATGCTACATTTATAGAAATAATTGTTTGAAATTTTAAAAATACCTATAATTAAGAAAAAATATATAAAAATTAGCCCATAAATTAGTATATCAGGTTTAAATTGAACTCTAAATTTTTTTAGTACAAATAGAACCTTAAAATTTAAAAATTGATCAAATAAGCCCTTAAACTTCTTATTACCAAATAAATAGGTCATTTAATTTATTAAAATAAAAAATAAATCTAAGAAATATTTAATTAATTAGAAAAATCTTTAGATAAATACAAAAATTATTAAAATAAAATAAATATCTAAAAATATAAGATAAAATCTAAGTTATTTAATAAATTAACAAATCTCAAAAGGCCTTAAATTATTTAAATATAATAAATATAGATATCTAAATAACATAACAACTCATCACATCTCAAACCTTTTTTTATATTTTAAATAATTAACAAATTTTTACTTATTAATTTATTGATTTATTTAAGCACATGTATGGCTTAATTTGTTGGATTTTAAATTTATTACATATTTTTTAAATTTATTTAGTTAATTTAATATTTAAAAGAAGTCATATTTGTTGTATATTTAAAATTTTAAAAATTTATTTGACCTATTAAAAAAAATATTTATATCAAAAAATAATTTAATATCCAACTCATTTATACATTTTCTGATATCTGTTTGCTGAGTTCTCTTTTGGTGCTACTCTTTCTTCTCCCAAATTTACAAACTAATCCAAGAAATAGTCGGTCTTTGATCAATCGTCGATTACCCATAAAAATGGAGTACGATTTCAGAAAACGAACTGGCCCCCCCTATGAATCCAACACACCGTCGTATGGTCGGCCCTCCTCCTCTGCGGCGTCTTCGGCCGCTCCGGTCTACGGCCAACAACATTCTTCACTCTACCCGAAGATCGGTAGTTCCGGTGCTCACGCTGCCCCCATACATGTTCGAAACCCCCCTTTCCACCATGCGCCTTCACCTCCTAATTGTTAGCCGCTTCCTTTCCTGTTATTTGCGAATTTTTCTATTTATTACTCTCTTTAGACTGATTTTATTTTGGTTATCGTTCTGTTCTATAATTGGTATTTGATTCGCAGCTGGGATCGGAATTAGGGTTTCTATCAAACCAGAATATCGAATTACTCCACCGGTATATGTCCTTAAAATGAATTCATTTGTTGATAGATACTATACGATTTTCTAATTTGTATTTTTTTCTGAACTTCAAAAATGTTTAATTTGATATTTGTAGCCTCAATTGTTACCACATCTGGGCGAAATTCAGCGAAGTAATTTCCAATTTGATTTCGAATTTGAGAGGAATGTGTTAACGGAAGCGGTTAAGGAAAATCCCAACTGGAGCAGGCTTGGAATCGAAAACGTTCCACCAAAGGCAACAGAATCATCACCATCTTATGTACGTGACTTGTTTGTGTATTTGTTCTATAGCATTCATTTTCAGTGCTAATTGTGATCTATGGATAATTTGTCTGGTCACTTCAAACATTTCCCAATTGATAAGTGTAATGCGATGCTTACTCCTAAGCTTGCAGTTTGTTTGCCAATATTTAGTTCTGTACAAAATGAATATTCTGCGTGGCATCATGGTTTCTGATCCCTTCCCCAACCCTACTTCCAACCTGTAAAAGATTCTGGGGGTGGGGGTGGGGGAAGGTGCTGAAACTGGCATAAATGTGCTTTTCAATGCAGGGTTCCACTGCAGATCCCGTGGTAAGCAAATATATTGCGGCAGGTCTCAGCAGAGAGGCTGTGCCCCTTGCAGTTGCAAATTATGGAGACAATCCCACCAAGGTAATCTTTCTCTCTGTTCTCTTCAAAATCTCTAATCTCCATATTTAAGCATATGCACACACTTGTGGAGAAACAAAATCAATGAAAAGAAATAACACTCTTTAGCACCTTCCTTGTTTTTCGTCTGATTGTCAAAAAGGTCTGGTACAATGCTGCATATAGAACGAGTTAGGCTTTTGATGTCATGATATCAACCCACAACATAATGATAATAAAGAAGAAAAAGAAAAGTAAGGGAAAAGAAGGAAACAGATTTGGAAGGCCACTTGATACCACTCTGCTTATTTTTTCAGGTTAAGGAATTTGCCAAAGGATTTATGCTTTTGCGAGAGATGGGATTCTCGCCGAACAGTGTTGCTGAAGCCTTGCTCATGTACGATAATGATACGGACAAGGCTTTAGCTCATTTTCTCAATAATACATCCTGAAATAACAGTTTTGTAATACTACGTTATGTTATATGAAATTTGGAATTTATCAACCTTAATTCGTTTTATGTAAAGGGTTGTTTGGGAAAGATATTGTACGATTGTATAGGCCATCTTGTGTTTGATTTAAACCCTGCATGTTATTTGGTGTTGTTGCTCTTTATGACAAATGTGAGAATTAGTTACCATGAGAAAGATACTAAGCCCTTCCGTAATTTATTAACATCTTTTATTTGAATGCTTAGTTGATTCATTCCTAACTACATGATAAATTTGCAGCAGAAATTTGACAATATTTCATCAGAAAGGCTTAAAATAGCAATAAAAGTCTTGGAGCTTTGCAAGGTTTTGTTATTTTGGCTAATTTGTCGGGTTAGTCAAAATTATCTTTCTGTGGGCAGTGAATTGGAATGAACTCGTTTTGAAGATTTCAAGGAATTCTATCAATGTCACACCAGGATATGGAATACCAAATATAGCATCAACTATTTATAGTTATGAAAATGCATTAATGCTCATGGGTGTATCTGTTATGAGACCAAAATCTCAACCAATTAGTGAAATCATTGGTAAAAATGATGAAATGAAGAGGATTGGCTAAAATACTAAATCATCGCAGTATTCTGAAGATTCTATCATATTTACTATAAAGGAAGAGGTCTGCGGCTGTCTGTAATATACATTAAGTTAATTTCTTCTATCAAGAACCTAGAATACTGCCCCAATGCTAATAAATACAAACTTGTGTTCAAAATGAGATTTCTTCTGTTAGGAGCCTGTACAGACTACCCCAAATGCTGATGAACTTGAGTACAACTACATAGTGGCCTCATCATCGAGAACCACAAGGCTGTTTTAGCCAGAGAGAACATTCCAGTAAATAGCTACAGCTCCCAACATCCCTGCCTGGTCACAAATTGAAAATGTGGTCACTTGCACCAAATATAGCAGCATTGAACTGCCTCGTATTCAGATCTCCACCTTCCAGAGAACCAAAACGGTCGAGCCACTGGACCGGGCTCGGATTTTCAGTCTCCTCCACCCACTCTGACGTCATGTCTATGTCATCCAGTTGAATGGGATCTGCCTCTGAAGAACTCAATTTCAAAGATACATCTAATTTTAGGTTGTAATTGACGTAGAGCAAGTTGTTCAGTGTTTCCTTGTCGATCTTGTTGCGCTTCTCGCAATGGATTTGTTGAAACATGGTCCACTGCCTCTCAAAGGTAGAAGTGCTGCACACTTGACTGAGTATTCGGATTGCCACTCGTTGCAATGTGGGAGCAGGGTCGCCAAATTGTTCCCACCAAATGCCTGCAATGCATTTATGGATTTATTCAGAAGACAGAAAAACAAATTAAGTGTTGTAAAAATCTCCACTAAGCCCCAGATAAGCCTCGCTTAGGTGCTACGTGCTGCCTTCACCTTTTGACCAAATGGTCAGCCCAGTTTGCTACCAGCCTGGCGCCTGGGCCTTTTACAAATGAAAATAGAAGGGATGTTTCAAGTATCATCTTCGATTTTAGTATCAGACTCATTGATAGCTTATTTGTGATTATATATATTAAATGCAGCCTGCCAAATCCGGCTTCATTCTTATACACTACCAAGACACCCAAGCATTTTAGAAGCCATCAGATAAGACCTCAAAACAAGGGGTCGACTACCATCTAACTGTATCTAGGAACTAGCATTTCATAAGCATCCTTTTCTATAATTTCTCTTCTTGAAACTAAGAGCAGACTCAAGCCGATAAGTCCCTAGGTCCCCAGTATGGAAGCTCAGTTGCAGAAAGATGATTTTTTGACAATTGAAAATTTGTCATCCCTAGTTTATAATTCCGAGTAACTGACAACTGGCAGCAATAGAATGGAAGAAACTCACATGAAATTCTTGCCTCGAGAAACAGCTCGAATGGAAAAAAAAAAAAAAAAAAAAGACTTACCAGGTGAAACGGTATCAGTTGCCTCCTTCGCAAGGTTACAGCCAAACATCCCACTTCCCCTCGAGAATAACAGAATTTGGTTGGTCAAATCACGCCTTAGTTCAGTTGTCGGAAGAAGCTTCTCCAGAACTCTGTAAAATTCTTCCTTAATTGATCCAAGAAACTTAATCTCTGGATTATACTGGATGCTAGGGTTCAGAAAAGCTGCAGCAGAATGTAGAGGAGAATGAAGATTGTTTTGCCAATTCTTATCTACAATATCCAAAAGCGTGTTGCATTTCATCTCATCCATAATGTAGTATGTTCTTATAGACTCCTTTGCTCTAGTCATCAACTCGTAAATGGAACCCACTGCAGGCTTTCCTCCTGACACTTCCCTCATTACTTTCAAGAATGGCTCAGACACAGCCACACATTCTTCTACTGCTCTCCAGAACTCATTATCATCAAGAATGCCAACGCAAGTTGCAGCATGAGGCTTGTTTGCTAAAGCTGAATTTGTTGAAAATTCAGGACTATTGAACATATGTTTCAATCTTGATTTCTGCTTTAGCACAGACTGCAAAGAAAGAAAATTGGAAACGGACCTTGTAATGCCACTCCTAATGATATCTTGTCCTCCAGTGAACATTTTCATCATATCAAGCACTGAAGAATTGTTGTATATATACTTTGAAACAATTTGTGCCTGTAAAATACACCTATTAATCCAATCCACCTTACAGAATTCCTCTAAGATCCCATTCATGCATTGTGAAGCACAAGGGGTGATGAAAATAGAGCCATAATTCTGAAGGATATGGTTTGCTAGGCCAGGGCAGTTCAGTGCATTATCCATAATAATCTGAACTACATTATCAGGACCAAAATCTTGAATGATGGAGTCAAACAAATCAGGGAGGTACTTTATATTTTTATAATATGAAGATGCATCAACTGATTTGTGGAAGAAGGTTCTAGAAGGAGATGAAACTAAGAAATTAATAAGAGCTTTCGATTTGTTGTCTGTCCACGTCTCTGCTATAATAGTGCAACCAGTCATAGCCCACTCTTTCTCAATATCTTTCAAATGTAAACTCACTTCAGATTTGATCTTCTCCAACCATGTAGTTTTCAAAGTCTCCGGAGAGGGTCCAACAAATCCACCACCACACTTTCTTACAGCATCTATCATTTGCTGATAAGATGAAGAACGGGCCACACTGAAGTCCAATTTATTTTCGAAAAAGAAGAGAGCTATACTTCTCTCTGCATTCTCTTCGTCACTTCTAGAAGAATTTGATGTAGATGAAAACACCCTAGCAGTTACAGGTGGCACTTCCAGAGCCATCAGTGCCATCCCTGGGGACATACTTACAGCCGGGGCAGATTTAAATTCAGGTAACTTTTGCTTAATAACTGAAGTTTCTTTACCATCTTCTTTCAATGCTAAGAGTTCCCTTACCTTATCAGTCACATCATCTCTTACTTTGGTGCATGGATTTACGCCTTTACTGGGAAGTCTGGATAAATGATGTTTTAACCTGCTAATCCCTCCATTAAGAACTCTATCACAGAATTTGCACCTCACCTTATTTCCTTCTAATCTATCAGCATATTCCCAGCAAACATCTTTCTCTCGGACCACTGCCAGAAAATGAAAGAAACCGATTTCTTCACCACATCCCACATAATCATAATCTATGTATTGTTTCAACCAAACATTGTCTGACAAGGAAATTAAGCAATATTGCCAATATATATCACTGTAAATGAAAAACGAATGTGGTAGTTAAAAGAAACAACGAATGAGATAGCACATCAAACTCAACTAGAGTAGTTTAAACTTAGCAAAAAATATAACATGTAGACTTTGCATATTCATTCATTTCATGTATAGAATGTTAATGTTTCTAACCATACTAAATATCACCACCCGTGATCTTGTTTAAGCAATCGAAATCAAGGAAGCTCCAGTTTGATTTCAAAGAAAAAAGCGTACAAGCTCAATCACAGTTAAAAATCTTCAAAAGGAACTTAATATTGCTTAATTGTTTCATAATTCGGAGAGGGGAAGAAAAAATAAAAAATCTGCAATCAACAATAGGAATAAAATAAATAAGAAAAGAAAATCAAGTCAATTAACAAATAATTACAATAGAACTCACTTATAGTTTGAAGACGCTTTGCTGCCGCTCTATGCTTGCCTACACCATCACAATTTTAAAAAAAGAGTTACAGTAAGCAAATATGAATGACAAGAAATTCAATTGAAGATCATAGTGAAATATTCAGAATCATTGAGCAGTAACATAAAGTCTTTAGCTTCATTAGACATATACGCTTCAACTTCATGCATTTTCTCGCTCTACTTACCTTCATAAGTTTCTAGAATTCAACCCCCCCCCCCCAACACACACACACACACACACAAAAGTGGGCGGGAGGGGGGAATAATTAATCAAGTTTCAGATATCAGTTGCTGATTGTTCCTCATAGCTAATCATACTTCGCTGTCAGCTGAATTTAATGATTTCGGTATTACTAATTTTGATTTTATTTTCTCAGGTAAAATTGTGAGAGAAGAAAAATTAAAATGGAGAAAGTGATAAAAACGAAGAGATGAAGAAGAAAACTTACAGGAGATATGGTTGGAGTTTCACAGATCTGGAGAGACTCGTCTCGCGATATTTTGATGGTCTACAGACTGCCTGACATTTTGTATTTCTATTTTCATATATTGGGGATACTTTACTTTCTCTTAAAAATACCCCAATTTATTTACCAAATTAATCCCCCCCACCCCAAAAAGGCCAAAAAAAAACATAAAACCTATATATGCACCAAACGTATGGGGTTGCACGTACATTTCCTTACATGCAAACGTATTGAATTTAATTTTAAAAATAATGATAAAAATATATACATCTTACTCGATTCTTAAGATTACAGCTGAATATAATTTTGCAAGAACAATTTTGAGATGTACAAGCTTTGGAACAATATACTGACATCAAAAATCTATCATTTTCAGAGAATATTTTATGGAAGTTCTCCTAGATGCATCGAATTAGGGTTTATAATAAGTTTTCGTCATCTCTATATTCACTTATTTACCCTCGTATTTTCAGGTAGGTATAAATATCCCTCCTCTTCAATTTTTAAGGACACATTCTAACTTGAGGACAAAGAACTACTATGTTATTAAATCTGCTCTCAAAAAATCCGTCCATTTTTTCGGAAGAAGTATGATCTTCATCTACTTTTTTTTTAGCAAGAGGTCGCCTTCAAATCTCTTTTTGATAACTTTATTGGTAATAATGATCGTCTTCTCTAAACAAACAATAAATAATCTCTACATGTATTGTTCCAAAGGTTCATACATATATATATATATAAACGTAATAAATATTGTTTTTAATATTTATTTGATTGAGACATATTTTCGGAACCTCAAGAGTAATTTTAAAACAAATTAATGCAATCTCTGAATTTTTTTGTGAAATATGATTTATGAATTATAATTTTTATTAAACATGCTTTAGTTTACCAAGTGTCTCTTTTTAGTCAATACACAACATATTGTTAGAAAAGTCGGTAAAAAATCTATAATCGATGGTTCAATTTTTTTATTTTATATTTTATTTTATAAAAAATAATAGATATTTATTGTTGATGTTAATTTATATACATATAATGTATTAATAAAATAAAATACAAAGTAAAATAAAAAAATCTCGGAAAATAAAATCATAATCTTTTCAAGTTTCAGAAATTGATGAGTTAAAAAAATCATTGGGGTGCTATTTAACTAGAATTTAGGTTATTCAGAAATAATCAAACAACTGTGTATGTTTAGCCATTGATAGAGTAGTGAGTGTGTTCGAGGTATAGATATGGGCACAGTTTTGGTTCCAAATTGGAACCGTCGGTTCGAACTGTCGGTCAACTGTTCGATTCAATCGTTGACCCAGTTTCGGTTCCAAATTGGAACTGAAACCGTCGGAGTAACGGTTTGGTTGAGGTTCTCATTTTGGAACCAAAACTACCGGTTTCGAACCGGCGGTTTTGTTCCGGTTCGGTTCCAGATTGATTTTGAAAATTATAGCCATTGGAGATCAATGACTGAGATTAAATAGCCGTTGATCTTCCACGGCCGGGATGGAAGAACCGTTGGAAACCGCCAGTTCCGAACCAGAACCGGAAACCGGCGGTTCCCAACGGCTCTTTTGATTTTTTTCCTATAAATACCCCTTCCTACTCATTTTATTTCACAATATCTAATTTCTCTCAATCTCTCTCAATTATCTTGTGATCTCTCTCAATCTCTCTAAATCTCTCCCGACATCTTTCTCAATCTCTCTCAATTATCTTGTGATCTCCCTCAATCTCTCCTATTGTCTTGTTATCATTCTCAATCTCCCTCAATCTCTCCCGATTAACTTGTCATTTTTCTCAGTCTCCCTCAATCTCTCTCAATTATCTTTATTTTGTCATCTATCTCAATCTCTCTCAAAATGTCGAGCTCAAGCCAAACAGGACGTGGAGGTAGAGAATCATTTTCTTTATCTAGACAAGCAAAAGGAAAATCACCTATGCCGACGAGTACAAGTGCCGGAACCGGATTACCACCACCATCTCCTTTGGTTCCAAGGTATCTCAATCTTGATGGTGAAGATATTGAAATTCCAATCGAGTGGCAAGAAGATTTTGGAGCTCAATTAGGTTTGTGTTTATTTTATAAAATATCTCTCTTAAATATTATTTTATACTTTTTTTATTTTAAATATCTATCTCAACTATCTATGGTTAATAATTTATTATGATTATCAATTTAGGTGCACAAAACGAATCTACTGAAGAAGAACATCTTCCAACTCAAGAGAGTCAAAGTCAAAGTACGCGACAAACTCAAAGTGGACGAGATGAGGCACTAAGATCGGATATCTTTGCCGTTCACTTCAAAAGAGATATGCAAAATAATAAAGTAATTTGCAACTATTGCGGGGTGGAATATGTTTTTCAAAAAGGAGGTGGTTATGGCACGCTCAAAAAACATTTGCAACGTCACTATCCGGACAAAGTCGGAAACGATCGGCGTCAAACACAAATACCTCGTGGAGGATTCTCTGGATTCACCGATGAATCACAAGGTACGGCTTCTTTATTTAAATATTCCGAACCAACAATGAGAAAATATTTATCAAAAATGGTTTGTGGCATGTCTTTACCTTTTAATTTTGCTAAAAATGATTTGTATAGAAACCTTGTGTCATTATTTATGAACCCTCAAGTGTCTGGTGTTTCACGTAGAACATTAGTTCGTGATATTAAAAAAATTGTGAGTGAATTTAAGTTGTCTTTAATTAATATGCTTAATTTTTTACAACAAAAAGTTTCAATTTGTGCGGATATATGGGCGGATCATTGGAGATAACATAGTTTTTTAGGACTTACTTGTCATTGGATAAATAATTCATGGACAATGCAAAAAAGATTACTTGCATATAGAGAATTTGATCGAACACACACGGCCGCAAATATTTCTCATAAAATTCATACTATTTTGCAAGAATATAATTTAGTTATAAAATTTTTTCAATTTTATTTGACAATGCTAGTGCTAATACTGCTAGTTTGTCATTATTAATTCAAATTTGTCAACCATCATTTAAGGGTAGATTTTTTCACATTAGATGCATGTGTCATGTTTTAAATTTGTGTGTACAAGATGGCATGGAACATTTTAAAGCACATATAGGTCCTACTAGATTAGCAATTGGACATTTAGCTAGACATGCAACTTTATGCAAAAAATGGAGTAGATTTTGTAAAGTATTTGGTATGAGTGCACCCAAAAAAATACTAAAGATGTGCCTAATCATTGGAATTCAACATATAAAATGTTGAATTCTTCTTATGAGGTTAGAAATGAATTATGTACATTTTTTTCACAAGAACAATTAGGCATTCCTTTATTTTCAAGTTCATGGGATACATGTGTTGAATTAATATCTCTTTTGAAAGTTTTTAAAGATGCAACGGAAGAATTATCCGGACGTTACTATCCCATTTCTCCTTTAGTTATAGATCATTGTGTTAAAATTGCACTTATTTTACAATCATATTATTCGCATGACACTTTACAAAATTGCATTGCAAGCATGAGAAGTAAATAGTTAAAATATTATCAAGAAATTCCCGATTTATTTTTAATTGCAAAAATTTTAGATCTTAGAATTAGAGAAGATGGTTTAGAAGAATTACTAAGAATATATTATGATGCATTATTTTCGGTTAAAGGTGATGACACTCCCAATCCGCATATAATTGTAGGTAACACAAAACAATTACTTTATGATTGTTTAAAGAATATAAAATTTATTATGGTGATAATTTAAATAGTGAAAGTGGTCACGGAAATGAAGATATTGGTGGAGGTAGTTCGATTTTGGATTAACCTGATCATCATCAAGATCCGAACTTTGAACACCTTAATCAATATTATAGGTCTTATGATATTAGAAAATTAAAAAAACCTAGGAGTAATAGTTTTTATCAAGAATTAGATAATTATCTATCTACTACTTTTGAAGAACTTGGATTTGATACACCTAACGAGCTTTTGAGATGGTGGTCTCGAAGAGCAAAAAACTTTCCTATTTTATCACTAATGGCAAAGGAAATATTTGCGTGTCCGGCATCCACCGTCTCGGTTGAACAAGCATTTAGCACCGGTGGTTACATTTTGGATCTTCGAAGATCCAATTTAAAGGTGGAAAATTTAGAAAATCAAGCTTTACTTCATGATTGGTCGAACGCCGAGGTAAGAAAACAAGAAGTAAATTTTAATGAAGAGGATGAGGATGAAGATGGAAATGAGTATTCGACTACATCCGGGAGTGATTGAGTCACGCCATTTCTCAAGCATCAAGGTACTAATATTACAAGAAGGTAAGAGAACTACGTCGACTTTGATTCCTCAACTATGAGGATACGTAGACAACTTAATTCTAAATTAAAAATTAAATTTTAATTTCTAATTTATAGTTAAACTCAAGTTTTTTTTTTCTCTTCTATTTTTTTTTTTAAATATGTTGTAATTGAAAACTTGTAAAGTTGTAATCTCTTTTTAAAAGAAGTAAATATTATTAGGTAAGTTAATTTTTTGTTGTAACTTTTCTATTTTTTTGTAATTTTATTATAAGTTGTAAAATTAAGTTTTGATTGTTGTAATATTTTTTTTTTGTAAAATGTACTTGTTTTAAGTAAGTTAAATATATATTAAATTCAATATCTTGTGATAATCAAATTCAAAAGACCAAAATTATTTTTGGAAGTTGTTAATTAAAAAAAAAAGAAAAAAAAAAGAAAAGAACTGTGGAACCAGAACCAGGCAAACCGCCGGTTCCTGAACCGGAATCGAAATCGTATATATGACGGTTCGGTTTCGATTCCGCCTTCTATGATTCCAAAAACCGACATTTCAAAATCGAAATCAGAACTGTGGGACCGTACCCATGTCTAGTTCGGGGTATGCCGCAGCTAATTTGTTGAAAATGAACATCAGATTTTGAATATTATTTCCTTTCTGTTGAAAGTTGCCTGAACCTTCATGCTTCTTTATTTATGCATTTTCAGGGGAACACTCATATCTATCTTTGTTTAACGACCGAGTATTTTGTGCTTCATTCGAATTTTCATTAAATTTTATTCTGTACATATTATACTATATGCGCTTAAAGTAAAAATGTTAAACGTGCTAACTCTATCAGTTTCAACTAGTTTTGACAAGTTTGGGGGCTAATTAAGTCTTAAGTTAATTGAATTATTTTAAACGAATTCGTAATATGATAAATCTAATCCTAACCGTACATGTTTTTGGGCTAATCAGACTATGAGCCGATATAGTTAAATTATATATTTAATTTACAATTTTAATTAAATGCATATAATATTCTAGTTACAATATAATTTTAAAGAATATTAGAAATTTGTATTTTATAATATTTATATCACTATACAAAATTTAAAGATCCAAACATTGAAGTGATATAATAATATTTCATGCTCATAATTTTTAGCTTTAAGTGCATTCAAGTTATAAAATTTAAAATCACGTTTTTTTTTAAATTATAAATGTAAATGATAATATTTAGAATTTTTTTAATAATTAAACATAAATTTAATATTTTCTACTAAAATATAATCATGCTGAATGAAAATTAATTCAAAATGGTGTGTACAATTATTTCAATACTAGGAAATAAACAAATAAGAAGGAAAGTACAGACTATCAGGCTAGTCCTATAGAATTTTGGGCTAAATGGGCTAGTTCTAAACAAACAAATAAAATCAAGCCCTAACCCTGTAGTTTTTCGTGCTAAACGGACAAATCCGTCGTATCGTGGCCCTTTTAGCATCCATACTTGTCAATGCTTTTTCATAATAAAAGTATTATATTTTATTAAAAAATATTATAATTAAGAAAATTGTAGTTAAAATATAAGAATTAATATTTTCAATAGAAATAAATAATTTTTAAAATTGTTGAAAAAATAAAATTATTTATTAAAATATTACTTTAATGTATTATGTCTAAGGTAAACGTGCAGAAAATCATAAATTGAAGGAGTGCCATGTTCTTATCAATTTTGAAGTTGATTTGAATTAATTATATTTAATATAAGGTATGCATGTGACATATATAAATTTTGGGATATCACTGTATAAGTATTGACAGAGTCGTTAGTAAAAGTGGAGGAAATTTCGGAAATAGAACATTGTCAGTGGAGCTTAACTCAGATTCAGTTGAAGCTTTTATATTATTATTTCAGATGGAGTTTTACTTACTAAGTTAGAAAGGAGTTCCAGCTCGCTTATTTTTGTATTCAAATTTGCCCTAACATCTAAATTGAGAGTTTTATTTTTTATTTTTAGTCTATTAGATATATGTATAACTTTCTTAACTAAAAATGTATGATTTTTTTTTTTTTTGTGAAATTTGTATTTTAAATCACGGCTTATTAATTTTTGTATTTTAAAATACACAATATATTTTTTTATAAATTTCAATCAATGTTGCACTGAAAAAATAGGTGATCTTTGTCGCAAATATAACACATGTTTGTAATTTTAATTTAATTAAATATTAAATTATGTATTAATAAATAAATTAATATTTAACATTTATAAATCTATTATAATTAAATTTATAATTAAAGTCTTTTAATCTAATTCTGATCTTGAATACAAATATTCAAATATATATACTAGATAATTAATTACCTATGAACTTTTTATAAATATATGACTAAAGAAAAACATGTATTATGTTTTTATCATCATTTCATATGTAACAAAAATAATATATAAACATAATTTTTTATACATAATTTCATAAATAGTATTGAAAATAATGATAACAATAATAATTTTAAATTATATATATATATAGATATATATATATATATGGTGGTGATTTACATTGTAAAAAAGTTACAGGTCATAACTAAAATGCACATTATACAAAATATCATGATTTTTTATGTAATAAACCCTAAAGATTAAAATACTTATTTATACGACTTTTTTTTTTAATTGATTCTATCACTTGAAACGTATTTGTGAAATTAAAAATGTCAAAATTATAGTTTAATTTATAAAACGGAAAAAAATGAATACTATTAAAATATAATAAATTTTGAACTTGTTACACGTACAACTGAATTTGAGCTTTTTTACAAATATTTCATTTGTTTTGAACCGATAACCATTTCATCTTGAAAAATAGAAAACAACACAAGTAAAAATCAGTAAATGAAAATAAAAGAGTTAAAAAAACGGAGGTGTTGCCGTATAAAGAAAATTAATACTTGTTATAAGGTAAACATGTATTTTAGTTAATTTTTATTTAGTTGGCCGTTGTGAACAACAAAAATAGAAAGTTAGATCAAGTAAGGTAGCCCTACTTTAGCGATTAAAGAAAGTTTCTTGTCAATTCATATAATAATAATAATAATTAATTCTCCTATGGTGTATTATTGTTTATCTTTTGGTAATTCTTACAAGAATCGTGCAATTTACGTGACTTAACTCACCCCATCCCCACCCGCATCATGTCATTTTTTATTTTATTTTATTATTCCATTAACATTAATATTATTTTATTTTATTTTATTTTATTTTTCTTTCTTAAAAACAATTATTGGCTAAATTAAATATTTTTCTTGCCTGCGGTACCTGCTCTCTTTACGCTACGGCACGTGCAGTTCCCCCTCTTCCCGCGCCATTAAAGCAGAGCAGCAAATAAAAAAACAAAAACCACTTTCCAATCATTTATTGTTCTCTTCTCCTGACTCTCTACCCCAGTCATTTCCGCTCCCTCAAGCAAGAAATCACACTTTCTATTCATCACTTCCACCAACCGGTGGTGTGCTTGGATTCTTGCATCTGACTGACTGTACTTTATTTTCTATTTATTTATTTATTGTCACAATGCATGTTTTGTTTGTGTGTTGATATTCTTTCCTTTTGGAATTTCTCTAACTGTCGTTCTTCTTCTCTGCTTTTTCCAGAATTCTTGGTCGGTGGGTTGGCTGAGATTGAAACGTCGTTGATCTCTGAATAAGAGGTGAGAGTGATTGTTTTTGAGCTGGGATTTCAATTTTAAGTGGAGTTGTTGCTTTGATGCATGAATTTCTTGAATATGGTATAAAATGGTGAAGATTTGGAAAAATTCAAAAAATATTATATACTATTATTACTTTTTCTCAAGCCCAACAAGAAAAAAGAATGTTGAAAATGAACAGGTGATGATAGTCATTAGTCAGTGATGGTGGGAGGAAAAAAAATGATTTCTGTTCGGCTGCTTTTTTGTTTTATTATATCGAAATTTTTTATTCAATTTGGTTGTTGGCCTAACATCAGTTAGAAAATTCAAACAAACAGCTAGACTCCTGCTTGGTGTTCATTGTGTGTGGTCAGTGGGTGGATTCCTTTTCTTTCTGTAATATCTGGTTCTTTATGCTGCAGAAATGGGGGAGAGTAGGTGCACTGTTTGAGGGGGATTTCTTGACTGAAGAGAAAGAAATGGGCATCAAGATATTTCTTTCTACAATTCTAGTGTATGGTACACTGTACTTAGTAGCAACTGCAGAGCCTGTTGAGGATAAACGGGCTTTGCTCGATTTCATCTCGAATATATACCACTCCCGGAATTTGAACTGGGATGTGAGAATTTCTGCTTGTAATAGCTGGATTGGAGTGACTTGCAATCATGATAAATCAAGAATCATAGCCGTTCGATTGCCGGGTTTTGGATTCAGAGGTAGAATCCCAGCCAACACCCTTGGCCGGTTATCAGCACTTCAGATCTTGAGTCTGAGATCTAATGGTATTGGTGGCCCTTTCCCTTCTGATATCTTGAAGCTTGGGAATTTGACAGGCCTTTATCTTCACTCCAATAATTTTCAGGGCTCATTGCCATTGGACTTTTCTGTTTGGGAAAATCTTTCGGTGTTAAACTTGTCGAATAACAATTTTAATGGAGCATCCCATCTTCAATCTCAAATTTGACTCAGTTGACAGCTTTGGATCTTGCTAATAACTCACTCTCTGGTGATGTTCCTGATCTTGACATCCCTAGTCTGCAGCTCTTAGATTTGTCAAACAATAATCTTACTGGAGTTTTGCCTCAATCCCTTTCGAGATTTCCTAGTTCAGCCTTTACAGGCAATGAAATCTCACTGCAAAATTCGTCCTCTCCAGTTTCTTCACCCAAACCTGTACGAAAGAAGCATTCCTCAAAGTTTAGTCTATCTGCCATTCTTGGAATTGTTATTGGTAGTTGTGCCATAGCATTCATGGCAATTGCGGTGCTGTTAATTGTTACAAACAAAAAGAAAAAGGATAATGGATTGACATCACAGAAGAAAGAAAAATCAACGAAGAGGATGGCTTCTGAGAACCAAGATGCAAATGGGAAGATGATATTTTTTGAGGGATGTAGTCTTGTATTTGATCTTGAGGATTTGTTGAGGGCTTCGGCGGAGGTACTTGGGAAGGGAGCGTTTGGAACCACGTATAAGGCAGCTCTTGAGGATGCAACCACAGTTGCAGTGAAGAGATTGAAGGAAGTTATTGTGGGGAGAAAGGACTTTGAGCAGCAGATGGAGATTGTCGGAAATATCAGACACGAAAATGTGGCTCCGTTGAGGGCTTATTACTATTCCAAGGATGAAAAGCTCATGGTATATGATTATTACAATGAAGGCAGCGTATCCGGTTTGCTCCATGGTATGTTAAAGCCTGGAAATCATTCTGCTTATTGATGTTTGTTGCATTATTCAGTATCTGTTTCATTCTTTCTTGATTTAACTACAGAAGCTATGTATTCATTCTTTATGGCTTATATCACACTATATATTGCATTTGCAATCATAATGATTAGTTTGAGTATCAGTATACATTAGTTTTCATCCTGCTGCTCTGTTCTATCAAACCAGCAAATACATTTTCAATGCAAATGTTCCATTTTTTGCAGCAAAAAGAGGGGAAAAAACGATCCCTTTAGACTGGGAAACGCGGCTAAAGATAGCAATCGGCGTCGGAAGGGGAATTGCACATATCCACTCCCAATGTGGTGGCAAACTCGTCCACGGGAACATAAAAGCATCAAACATCTTCCTCAACTCCCAACTATACGGCTGCATATCAGACCTTGGCCTAGCAACACTGATGAGCCCCGTCTCACCACCCATAGTCCGATCAGGCTACCGAGCCCCAGAAGTCACGGACACAAGAAAAGTCTTACAGGCGTCCGACGTGTACAGCTACGGCGTATTCCTGCTTGAGCTTCTGACCGGAAAGTCCCCGGTCCACGCCTCTGGTGGTGGGGAAGAGGTGATCCACCTCGTCAGATGGGTTCAGTCGGTGGTTCGTGAGGAGTGGACGGGGGAAGTGTTTGATGTGGAGCTGTTGAGGTACCCTAACATAGAGGAGGAAATGGTGTCGATGTTGCAGATTGGATTGAGCTGCGTGGGGAGGATGCCGGAGCAGAGGCCGAAGATTGTTGAGGTGGTGAAAATGGTGGAGGAGATTAGAGGTGTGAATAACTCATGTGGTGGAACCAGGTCTCCTGGTTCAAGCCCGAATCTAACACCACATCCACAGGTCAATGAGATTGGATCCTCTTCGGTTCCCAACTAGATTCTTGGTCATAAAAGTTGGCTCAAATGTTGTAGTTTTTGTTTCTCTCTCTTGATAATTTTATACGGTGAGAATATTAGTTTTCCGGTTGTCGGATAGGACTGAGCTACTGGCCAACATGGTTTGTCATTGAGTTAGGTTTGTGTTTTGACTTTCTTTGGGAAGCTGGCGCTTGGGAAATTGTTAACCTACCTGGTGCATGCATTAGTCAATATTCAATTTTTTTATTCTTTTATTATTATTATTTTACTAAAATCTATATCCCGATTTCATTCAAAGGACTGAATGCTGCAATGTCAATATTATAGAACAATTGAAAATGGTAACACAAAGATAAATTACCTTTAATTTTTGTTAATTTGCTTCATTATAATTTTATTGAAAAAAGATCAAAACTGTAGTACAGTAAAACTTAATAAATTAATATTCAATAAATTAATACCATCTTCAATGCAATAATTTTTTTTGTTTCTTATATGAGACCTATAAACTAATTTAATATTTTCAATAAATAATACATTAAATAATTTTTAATGAATGTTGTATCATTCTCAACTTAATAATTATAATTATTAAATTTTGTACATTTTATAATAAGAGTAATATAATTTCATCAGATATTAAATTTATGTAATTTAATAAAAATGCATACATTTACTCTATAAGGGAATAATTTATTAATACATGGACAACTTTAGGACAGCTTTGAGATAATGGGTCGGGAGGTGCGAAATGCTTCACCATTTATTAATTATTATTATTAGTTTTTTTTACTCAACAATTCTGATAGATCAGAATATGTGCGCGTGTGTATGTGTTCAACAGTAGTTCGAACTGTAAATGAACATGCGGAAGCTTAAAATAAGATTTGATTTTAAGCGAGGAAGAAATCTCTTCTTCCTCTCAAGTAATGTTATTAGAAGACATATTTGTTCCCACAAATGTTACAGTAGAACTTACACGTATTTGGCTCCCCCTAAATACTTGTCTACCCGTGTAACTAATTCTTCTAAAACACTTACTTGACCATCTAGTCCCCTAGATGGATTTGAATACAAACTCCCGTCTGTATTGAGTTGAGATCTCCCGAAATCAACGTGTGGTGAAGTTCCAAAGTAATCCAGACTCTGCGAGGTTCGCCTTCAGTTCGCCCTTGAGTTCTTCCCAGTCTGTTGTATTCTTACGAATATAACAGCCCACTTATCAGCCTCTCACTTTCTCTCAGCCCATATAAATGGTAAATGAATATCTTGGAGAGTTGCAGTCTCTATAGCTTGAGGTTGTATTTATAGTCTCTCATGTCCTCCACGAGATCTGCCGGTATCTTCTCATATCTTGGTGGTGATATGCATATCTTTGTATATATGGCCTGAATATGCATATCTTATATCTTCATCATATCTTTGAAAGATTTGTTCTCAGATTTACTCTTGATTCTACTTATTTTTAGCCATGCCTTTCCTTCTTTTTCTCTTCTCATTCAACATTGACCTTCTTCCTAGAATATCTCCACAATATCTTTTAAATCTGCAATCAATAATAAATCAATTAGAATTTTCGAATAATATTGACAATAATTACCTTATCAATCTCCCCCTTTGGTATGTTGTTCGAAAATTCCAGGACCATCTGCTACCTGCATAAAGAAACAAGCAGGAGAACTGTATGCAGAAAAGAAGGATGTTCACATATAGCAGAAGCATCATTCATCAAGTTCAGATAGTCAATAAAAACAACTAAACCACGTATATTGTTGTTAGCATCCTAGCTACTGGAGATTGTAGTATCAAAATTACAGAACCTTAGAAATTTGTTCAAATAGTTCAATAAAAACATCCCAAATTCAAACAGAATCACTCCCAGATTCCCATTCTTCTTCTTCTCAGTATCATTCGCTTCAGTCTCCTCGGCCACCCTTTTTCTTTTTGTTGCTTTGCCTGACACCTTCCTCTTCCCCTTATCCGCGGCAGATGGTCTCTTCTCCCCTTTTTTGAGCTGCCTGCCAAAGGAGTGGAACCACTTTGTGGTGCGCCCTGAGAGGGAACATATAGAGATTTCAAGACATTAGTGAAATAAAGCTTCTGGGCAGCTACCTCAGCAGCTAGAGTATCAAGAATCTCTAGTTGCTGATGTAGAAAGAGCGGGAGATTGGCCGGTACTTCCGAGGGAGGAAGTGTGGGTGCAATGGTGCGTGGCCTATAGGCAACATTGGCCTCTCTGGAGGCCATGTTCAGCGGAGGGGCGGCTTTCTGAAGGACATCAGTGGATGAGCCTGGATGCCCTGATGCGATAAGAGGCCCCAAATGAGAGTAGGGAACGGAAGCTTCTTGCGAGAGTCGGGCTTCTCGGCAAAACTCATGATGGCCTCAAATGCTATCCTTCCAAAGTCAATAGGTATGGCCTTCAGGACCTTAAAGATGACCTGACACTGGGCTGATGTTAGGTGAGACTTGTTGGACGTGGGTGTCCAATTTTGCCTCCCTATTTTATGAAGCCAGTTTGCCTCCTGTGTCAGTATCGAGGGAGAAATCCCAGGCTTAGTCCAACGGGTGAGCTTCCCTTCGCTGAGGAAGTCGACCACCTCTCCAAGGTCAACTTCAACCTCCTCTTCCTCATCCAGGCCAGTCAGTTCCAAATAATCATTAATGGCATCAGGACTGAAATTAACAATTTTATTTCGAACAAAAACTCTCCCGAACCGAGGGGATTCGGGATCCTGAATGCCAGAGACCAAATTAGCATAAAATTCATGAACAATGGAACTATAAAACCTACCCAAATTCGTCACAGTAACTTCTAACCCAGACTTTTTGATAAAATCCATAACCGATGTTTTTTGCAAAACGCTTGAGATCAAGGTTACGCTTAGGCCAGAAGTCCATACCAGAAAATAATTTGAAGCGGTCGGAAGCTGCCTTTGTGTAGAACGACTTGGAGAACGCCTTCCCTCTGACCAGCACATCATTTTCGTTGCGAATGCGCCCTGGAGATGACCCAGTAAAACCAGCAGTAGAAGACTTTTTGTGGCGGTGCGAACGGCGAGGCGGAGATCTTGCCACTTTGTCCTCGGATGAGGACTCATCAATGAGATGTCGCCGTGGCGTAGGAATCGGGGTTTTGCCTTGCGAGGAACCTTGGACCTCGGAGGTGGATGTGAGGTCATCTTGGAAGGGAGATCTTGAGGAGGAAGTGGAGATTCCTCCATGGGCGAAGGATCTCCTTCTTGAGGAACTGCAGTAGCAGGGGGCGGAGTAGTCGCACTGGGCTGTGGAACATCAGTCGGAGTGGTTTCGGTCTAAGGGGCATCGGGACACGGCTGAGACGAAGGGCCGGGAGGAGGCGTGTCCTTTCCCTGGTCGCCTGATGGCGGTTCATCAGAATCGGGCGGAGGGATAGTTTCCAATGGTTCTGGATTCAAGAATGGAACCAAGATCCAACTTGGTCGTCTGCCGCTGGGTGAATCTCCGTGGTCAGCCATTACACTTCTGCAAATAGATGTTGAAGAAGAAACACAAGAACACAGGCGTGAAAGTGGACTATGAAAGAGATTAACCCTAGTTAATCTTAGCCTGACAATGATGTGAAATGAGGAAGGCTGACGCCTTGATTACTGTCTATGTCACGAGT
This sequence comes from Caryopteris x clandonensis, assembly GCA_028749325.2. Classification (NCBI taxonomy): domain Eukaryota; kingdom Viridiplantae; phylum Streptophyta; class Magnoliopsida; order Lamiales; family Lamiaceae; genus Caryopteris; species Caryopteris x clandonensis. The sequence goes on from JAPYKT020000021.1 coordinate 1,463,990, forward strand.
TTTTATACTGGCTGCTTAAACCCTTTTCGGCGCCCACTCATTACAGTTATATAGTCATTAAAGAACACGATCACATGTCCAGACGGTTGAAACAAGGAAGACCACGTCCCCATTTTGACACATGTTCCGAAAATAAGTCATGACTAAATAATCATCCGGGCCCATTTTGCACAAAATAATCCATATAATCCCAGAAGTCTTTTCCTTATACTGGGAGAAGAAATAATGGATTCAAAGTTCAAGACAAACAAAATTTTGAACCTGTGCGAGACTTATAGTTATCCTAGGCAATCCGAGACTTCCACCTCCCCTTTATTTTTTTTTAATTTTTTTTGTGATACAGCATTTACATAGCACAGCAAATCCCTAGAGATTTTCTCAGGGATATGAATTTTTGCGCATCTAGGGCCTTTGTGAAAATATCAGCCAGTTGACTTATGGTAGGAACATGTTCAAGGGTAATGACTCCATCTTCAACTAACTCTCGGATGTAATGGTGCCTAATGTCTATATGTTTAGTTCTAGAGTGTTGCACAGGGTTTTTAGACATATTAATGGCACTCAGATTGTCACAAAACAGAGTCATGGAAGTCAAGTTCATACCATAGTCGCACAACATGTGCATCATCCATACCAGTTGAGAGCATGAGCTCCCTGCAGCTATGTATTCAGCTTCTGCAGTTGATAGTGAAATGCTGTTTTGCTTTTTGCTTAGCCAGGATACAAGATTGTTTCCAATAAAGAAGCATCCTCCTGAAGTACTCTTTCTATCATCCACGTCGCCGGCCCAATCGGCGTCACAGTATCCTGCAATGAAAGGTTTAGTCTCAAAGGAATATTTCAAGCCATAGTTAGTGGTACCTGCCACATATCGTATGATTCTTTTTACGGCCTTGAGGTGAGACTCCTTAGCATTTGATTGGTATCTAGCGCATAGTCCAACACTAAAGCTTATGTCAGGTCGACTAGCAGTGAGGTACAGGAGACTTCCTATCATGCTTCTGTAGAGTGTTGGATCAACACATGTTCCACTTTCGTCCTTGGATAATTTGGTATTTGTCCCCATGGGTGTGTGAGCTACTTTGCACCCTTCAAGTCCAAATTTCTTTACCAGGTTCTTGGCATACTTTTCTTGATGTATCGTGATTCCACTATTGCATTGTTTGACCTGTAGACCAAGAAAGTAGGAAAGTTCACCAACCATGCTCATTTCAAATTCACGAGACATTACCTGGACGAAGTCATTCACTTTTTGTTTGGATGTGGATCCAAACACAATGTCATCTACATAGATTTGTGCAATAGTGATATCCTTGTTCGACCACTGGATGAACAGAGTCTGATCGACTCCTCCTCGTTTGTAACCTTGACCGATCAGAAACTTTGTCAGTCTTTCATACCATGCTCTTGGAGCTTGCTTCAACCCATAAAGAGCCTTCTTCAGTTTGTAGACATGGTTCGGAAAGTGTGGATCTTCAAACCCCTTTGGTTGTTCAACATACGCTTCATCTTTCAAGAAACCATTCAAGAATGCACTTTTTACATCCATTTGATAAAGAGTAAATTTCTTAAGACATGCAAATGAGAGAAGGATTCTTACTGACTCCAGTCGTGCAACTGGAGCGAACGTTTCCTCAAAGTCAATTCCTTCTACCTGTGTGTATCCTTGGGCCACGAGTCTTGCTTTGTTTCGAGTGATGTTACCTTGTTCATCAGTTTTGTTCTTGAAGATCCATTTTGTTCCGATGATGTTCGCACTGTCAGGTCTTGGTACAAGTGTCCAGACATCATTTCTGGCAAACTGTTCCAATTCCTCCTGCATTGCCAGTATCCAGTTATCATCCTTGAGCGCTTCTTTGACATTTTTGGGTTCAACCACAGAGGTGTAGCAAGCGTGGTGAACCAGTCCTTCCATTTTCCGATAGTCAAGTTTTGGTTTGCATCGTGTCTTTATCCCTTCATTGAGTTCTCCAATGATGAGTTCCTTGGGATGTTCTTTCTGAATCTTTGTTGAGGGTTCACCTTTATCACTGTTTTCATTCGTTGGTTCTTGGTCAGTTTCTGTGATGTTCTCACTATTCTGGTTTCCCATTGGTCGACCTGCTGATGAACCTGCTTCTTCCAAGTAAACTTCCTGTCTTATCAAAGAATCATCAAATACAATGTTAGTGCTTTCAATGAGTGTTTGAGTTCTCAGATTATAGACACGATAGGCTCTGCTATTGGTCGAATATCCTAGGAACATACCAACATCACTTTTAGCATCAAATTTACCTAACTGTTGTCTATCATTGTATACATAACATTTACAACCAAACACATGGAGGTGACTTAAATTAGGAGTTTTTCCTTTCCAGATTTGATAAGAAGTCATTTCTAATCCTTTCCTAAGATATACCCTATTTGTAACATAGCATGCTGTATTTATGGCTTCAGCCCACCATTTTTGGGCTACTTCCTTGCCTATCATCATAGCTCTAGCCATTTCTTGCAATGTGCGATTTTTCCTTTCTACTACTCCATTTTGTTGAGGTGTTTTTGGTGCAGAGAATTCATGAGCAATACCTCGAGAGGCACAAAATTCAGTGAATGCAGTATTTTCAAATTCTCTACCATGGTCACTTCGTATTCGAACAACAGAATCCTGTATTTCATTTTCTATCAGACGTATTAATTTTTCAAATTCATCAAAGGTGTCTGATTTATCACGAAGAAATCTTACCCATGTATATCTAGAGAAATCATCAACACAAACAAAAATATATCTCTTACCTCCCGCACTTTCAGTTTGAACAGGACCCATCAAGTCCATATGTAGCAAGGACATGATTTGTTTAGTGCAAATGTCTTGTGTTACCTTGTGTGAGCTTTTTACCTGTTTACCGAGTTGGCATGGTCCACATATACCTTGATCTTTGCTTGGGAGTTTAGGCAGTCCTCGTACACATTGTGATTTAGACAAGGCAATGAGATGTTTGTATCCTGATGTGTCCCAACTTTTGATGCCATATTTTTGTTGCTCCCGAGCTAGCATTGTAGCATCCATGACTCCTGTCAAGAAGATAACAGTTGTTAGTGGACCGAGTTCCGGTAAGCATGCATTCATTATTCTTGTTTAACACCAAGCATTTGTCATGAGTGAAGTTTACTTCGAGTCCTTGGTCACAAATTTGGCTAATGCTCAACAGATTTGCCTTAAGATTTTCAACAAGATAAACATTAGACAATTTAGGCATGCCACTTATATTGAGAGTCCCTTTCCCAATAACTCGCTCACTCTTACCATCTCCAAAAGTTACTGACTGTCCTTTTATTGGGGTGATATCAGATAAGTATGTTGCATTACCTGTCATATGTCGTGAGCATCCATTGTCAAAGATCCATGTTCCAGTATTGTTCGCCCTGAGTGAGACTACTGATGACGTAAGGCTCACATTTTTCTTGACAACCCAAACCTTTTTCACATTTGTTTTACTGTTTTTGAAATTTCTTACTTTCGAAGAGTCTAGAGACCTATGATTTTTTTCAGGAACACCATAAAAATTCCAAGTGAAATATTACCTGATTGTAAGTCACGTTTCATTCTGTAGCATCTTAGTCGGATGTGTCCAGGTGCATTACAGTAATGGCATATAGGAATAAATTTTCTCATACCTTTTGTGTTTTGTTTCTCAGGTTGTCTTGTAGTGTTCTGTCCTTCATGGTCGAACGTAGGAACTGTAGCTGGTACAAAGACTGTTGATCCAGATGTTCTTTCTTCAATATATCCTATTCCTGTTTTATTGTTTTGTGGTCTTCCATATGTCAGGATTTCGTCAATTTTAGCTTTTCCTTTGTTCAGTCCTTGTATGGTTCGCACTGCTTTGTCCAGCTCGGCTCGTGAATCTGCTAACTCACGATCCTTATCCTGCAATTTTGAGGAGTAATCTGTTAGTTCATTTGTAAGGAAAGAATTTACCTGGTGATTGCTTGTTGTAGTTGTCCGGGCTGTTTCAGAGTTGGCTTTGAGTGTCTCAATTTCCGTCTCGTAAAGCTGGACCTGATGTTCGAGATTCCTCACATTCTTTTGGGACATAATCAAGTCATCTCTCAGTCTGTCATTTATTTCCCTAGTAATGTGTAGTTCATGTTTCACTTGATTGAGTTCCTGATTTTCCATGCTAAGTGCGTCTTTACTTTTGTATCCCCTTGCTTGATTCTTCAATATGGTACATCTGGCAGATATGTCTAGAAACAATTTCTCTAGATCTTCCAGAGTTGGATTGTCAAAATCGGGTTCCTCAGTGTATTCTAGTTCCTCCTTAGTTCTGTCTCTTGTTCGTCAGCTTCTTCTTCTCCTTCAGATTCAGATTCACTCCTGGTGGCTTTTAGTGCTTTGCTCTTTCTTAGAAAATTTGGACATTCTGCATTTTGAGTCCTTTCGATTTACCTGCCTAGTGTTTAAAAATTTTTTTCCACCTTTTCTGATGTTCTCTTCAGTGTGCGGACCTTTGTTGAACTGCTGCCCCTGATTGTACTTTTTCACAAGCTTGCTGTAATTTTTCGTGAGAAGTGCCATTTTGTCAGCAACTGATGTCATATCATCCTCGAATTGTTCAGTTGTTGTCTCCGTCTTTAGGGCTATCCCTTTGCCTTTTGGTGTGTCCATGCCATTGTTCAACTCAAACGTCCTTAACTCTCCCATCAAGTCATCCAATGACATCGGTGTGATTCTCATGAATGATTCCAGAACTGTGATTTTTTCTCTGAATCTAGGAGCTAATGTTCTCATGATTTTCATGATTTGGACATCTTCCTTGATAGCATCACCGAGGGTGTAATATTGATTTACAATGTCACTGAACCTAGCGTAGTACATCTCAATGTTTTCACCTTCATTCATTTGTATTCCATCAAATAATGTGGCCAATCTTTGCAATTTTGACTTCCTTACGGACTCATTTCCTTCAAATTGTTTTTGTAGAGCATCCCAAGCATCTTTGGCGGTTTGAAAGTGTATAATCAACTTGTGTCCCATGACATCGACCGAAGCAAGAATAGCATACAATGATGTGTAGTTTGCCTCTTCGGCACACCTTTCGTCCTCTGTCCATAGTGTTCTTGGTTTGTCTACGACTTTAGTTGTATCCGTTCCATCCTGCATCTTAGGCCACGTCCACTTTGTTTGGATTGCTTCTCCACATCATTTGGATTTTAGATAGATAAACATCATTGATTTCCAGAACGGATAGTTTTGTCCATCAAGCGAAGGTGGGCGTAGCGTGGTCCCCTCTGTACCCATGTGTCTGTCCCTGGATCTACCTGTTTAAGAAAAAAAAACTGGAACCTGCTCTGGTGCCAATTGATAGATCAGAATATGTGCGCGTGTGTATGTGTTCAACAGTAGTTCGAACTGTAAATGAACATGCGGAAGCTTAAAATAAGATTTGATCTTAAGCGAGGAAGAAATCCCTTCTTCCTCTTAGAAGACATATTTTTTCCCACAAATGTTACAGTAGAACTTACACGTATTTGGCTCCCCCTAAATACTTGTCTACCCATGTAACTAATTCTTCTAAAACACTTACTTGACCATCTAGTCCCCTAGATGGATTTGAATACAAACTCCCGTCTGTATTGAGTTGAGATCTCCCGAAATTAACGTGTGGTGAAGTTCCAAAGTAATCCAGACTCTGCGAGGTTCGTCTTCAGTTCGCCCTTGAGTTCTTCCCAGTCTGTTGTATTCTTACGAATATAACAGCACACTTATCAGCCTCTCACTTTCTCTCAGCCCATATAAATGGTAAATGAATATCTTGGAGAGTTGCAGTCTCTACAGCTTGAGGTTGTATTTATAGTCTCTCATGTCCTCCACGAGATCTGCCGGTATCTTCTCATATTTTGGTGGTGATATGCATATCTTTGTATATATGGCCTGAATATGCATATCTTATATCTTCATCATATCTTTGAAAGATTTGTTCCCAGATTTACTCTTGATTCTACTTATTTTTAGCCATGCCTTTCCTTCTTTTTCTCTTCTCATTCAACATTGACCTTCTTCCTAGAATATCTCCACAATATCTTTTAAATCTGCAATCAATAATAAATCAATTATAATTTTTGAATAATATTGACAATAATTACCTTATCAAATTCCTCCATAAAACAAACGAAATTGATATTTTGCCAAGTATCATGTTAAAAGTTTTTTATTTTATTTTAATTAAAGAAAATGTTTTTCTTTTCTTGTCATAACTATCTCGATAAAATTTATTTAATTTCTTTCTTAATCTTATGTGAAAGAATAGTTTGTCTCTTTTATAAAATACATGATGAACTAAATAGAAAATTCTAATATAAATAATTAGATTACATATTTTATGTAAATAGAGCAATAGTTCAAAAAATTTACTTATTTATTTAACTTTTTGAGAGAGAGAGAGAGGGTGGATGATTAACGATGAATTTTGAAATGGATGATTTAAAAAATAAAAAATAAAAAAATTGAAACTTGCACCGATTGATGCTAAGTAATGTAGAGATGGTCCTAGCATATATGTTTTGTAGGCAAAAATGCCATATTATTGCACTATTCAAAAAAAATTTCAAAAATATAGTAAAAAAAAAAAAATTTTAAAACTAAGTAAAGTCGCCCCTGCGAGGGGCGACATTCAATTTAAAATTTGTTTTTTTTTTTAATGTCGCCCCTGGCAGGGGCGACTTTTGCATTTTTTTTTTTGGTTTTTTTTTTTTAATTGCTGGAGCCTTCACTCGGTCGGGCACTCGGTCGCGCGCCTTACTCGGCCGGCCGAGTGGTCATTCTTACTCGGCCGAGACACTCGGCCCCCGTATTACTCGGCCGACCGAGTACTGCCATCCACTCGGGCACGGCACTCGGTCGAGCACTTCACTCGGCTGGCCGAGTGCGAACGCGGATTCTGATTTTTAACATCCACTTCAAATTTTCTCATTTTTGTATTCTTCTCGTTTTCTCGTTCGTCCTCCTGTTTTTGTACATTTTCTTATTTTTTTTATCGTGTTATAGTTAAATTAGATAATTTATTTAGTTTGGTAAAAATTCGATGAAATTGTTAAGTGAGATTGTTATAACATCTTGAAATGTATTGATTAATTGAATTTCCAACAAATAACTATAATTTTGTTTTATAAGTAAAAATTATGTTTAATAAAGAAATAATGAATAAACAACAAAAAACAAATAACATGAATAAACAATAGTTCTCAAAATCATGAATGAACAACAAAAAACAACAAAGTCAAGAGTTTGAAATCAAAACAACAAAAAACAACAAAAAATTAGTCGGCGCCGGCTCACTGAGGGGGTCGGTAAGGTGTGTTCGATGGGCCGAATGGTTGATACGATGGATATTCCCTTTCTTGGAAATGGCTTTGTTGCGCATGCCACTCGTATTGTTGCCTTTGCATGTCAAGTAAAATTTGAGAGTTGTAAGCTTCACGATGGATATACTCTTTCATGTCGGCAACATCCCCTTCTATGTTGGCAAGACGTGCATCCAAGACGGTTCTCCAATCCGACCAATCATTCCACCCCCCTTGATACTGGGGTGGATACTGTGGATGCTGTGAAGGTCCGGCCTGATCGTCCGAGGGCATTTGTGCTTCACCCATCATTTCATCGGCCTGTGCATGATCCACATCAAGTTCCATTGGCTCTGATCAGGCATCCGTAGTCCTTCTCCTCCTCTTCCTTCGTTCCTCCTCATTCCTCAATTCATTCTCGCTCTCTTCAATAGCTTCCGTATGAGCCGAGCCATTCAGTAGAAGATTATGGCCCTTCCCTCCAGCAATATTAGTCAGGCGAGAGTTGGGCAGTGCAAACCTCTTCTTGTCTGATAAAATCAGATACAATTGTCTGGTGCCGGGATGTAATTGGCACATCTTCATGTTGCACAGCATTTCCAGGTCGATACTTGTCTCGCCTGGTGTCTCTTCCATCCCTTCCAAGTTCACCCCGAAGTGGCGAGCAATTGGAGTGATCAAACCTCCAATGTGGATAGCAACCTGGTTTTTGGTTCGAACGAATTGCCTTAACAGCATTGGTGCCACATTGAATTTCTTCCCTTTCACCAAGCACCACAGCACAAACAACTCATCCATACTGACCGCTCCAGGCTCAGGTTTTGCTAAAACTGTATTGGCGATGAACCTGTGAAAATATCGAAGGACCGGGCTTCGAATACTAGATGCTTTCGACCGACTAACTTGGTACTCCGATGGGTGAGCTCGATCAGACTCTGTAATGTCCTTCCAAAAAGTCACAACATTGAACTCCGGAAAATTGACCCTCTCATTGGGCAGATTTGAGTACCTCTTATTGGGAAATCCAAAAATCCCATTGAGGTCTTCGGCCGAAAGATAGCGAGACTCGTTCCCCACATGAAATATCACAGATTCGGGCACCGTGTCATTGTATCCAACCTGAAGCTAGGAGAAGAATTCAAGAACGAGAGGCTCATACGTCTTCTCGTGCATGCCAAAGAACTTAGTCCACCCGATAGCCTTGCACATTTTTTTTAAATCTTCGTAGATGCCCATTTCTTGCATGCACTCAACATCGGCCCATCGAGTGGCTCGCCTTCTTTTCTGTTGTACCTCAAACCACCTATGACTTTCTGTCTCCCAATTAGTAAAGTTTATGCCGTAGGCATCCGGCATGGTCGCTAAAATTCTGTCGTACTCAGCTTGTTGTTCTTCAATGGAGTGTTCGCTCCATTGGAAAGTAGAATTCACAACATCCATGCTATGCTCCATTGTGGGTACCTAGATTATAATGAATTAGTATTACATCCAATCCATGTGAACAAAAAATCAAGAGTCATATGATACAATTTTCATCTTAAGCAATTTCATAATTCAACATTGAAATTCATGGGGTATTAAGATCATTTCATCATGGTCTCACACTAAATCATGCCACATTCCCAATTTCTATGATGCATACCAATTGTTCGATAAAAAACTTCAATGAAAACTAACCAAAAATCTATATTCTTTCATGCCATAATACTCCAAATTAGTCTCTCATGAACATAATCAAACAACAACCTCAATGTAACATGAAAACATATCTATATAGAACAAAAAATCATGCACATCAAGTGTTCGATAAAAAACTTCAATGAAAAATTGCAAGAAAACATATCAAGTTTCATGTCAAAATAGTCCTAGTAAGGCCCTCATCAACATATGTAATGAACAAAAGCAATGGTTAATGAAAATATACCTTTAGATTGAAAAAACGAAAGTTGGTGTTTTTGGTTGAATCCTTCAAATCTCCACCACCTTATCCCAAGATTGGAGCAATTTGTTGTTTGAAATAATGGGTACAATGATTTTGATGGAGAAATTGATGGCTTTGAATGAAAAATTTTGGATTGAAGATGAGAGATTGGAAGAGGGTAGGGTTTGGGTGTGTTTGTGGGTGAAAAGAATGAGGAAAAGAGGGGTTATAAAATGTTTCCGTGCTCTCGCACTCGGTCGGGCACTTGGTCGCGTGCCTTACTCGGCCGCCCGAGTGCGGTAGAAATACTCGGTCTCCTGCACTCGGTCCGCACAGATACTCGGGCGCCCGAGTGCGAAGGAAATCCGAAATGCTTCGCACTCGGGCATCACATTGTGTTACTCGGGCATCTTGCGGTACTCGGCCGACCGAGTGCGAACAAAATCCTGAACCCTTCGCACTCGGTCGACCCCGGTCGGGTACTCGATCGGGGTTCGTACTCGGTCAGCCGAGTACGAACCAAAATCTTGTTTTTTTTTGTGCTGATTTTCTTAATAATAAAAACAATAATAATAATAATTATAATTATAATTATAATAATAACAATAGTAAAGATTGTACGTCTAATTACATCGTAGGTAAAATTAAGTAACAATTGTACGTTTAATTACATAGATAACAAATTAATAATCAAAATGTGATCCTGTAAAACAACGACGCCTATTTTTTTCCTTTTGCCCCTACCTCGATCTTCTTCTGGCACAGGTTCGCTATTCGAATCATTATCATCTGTCGTAATATTCAAACTAAAAGATGGACGACCTGATGATGATGATGATGCAGTCCTCGAAGTCACATGATCATGTACTATATCACCAATATCCACCCCATCTTCATCTGATTCACTGGACAACTCGTCTTCCTCGGGTTCAGAGTCTTCTAGTTCATTCACACCAAAAGTGTCAATCAATGGATCATCTGTTTGATCCTCGGTCTGAGCATTTTCTCTTTCACTTGGAATACCCTCATTATTGGACCTTGAGGTTCCAACTGTATGCTCTTGCCTGACGAGTGCCGGATTATTAATGTCATCCCCTCTTAAATAAGAAGCATATTGAAAATACTCATTGCTTGGCATAATATCTGGAAGAGCATTATCTTGCAATTTCTCTGGATCAATATGAAATTCTACATATTGATTATCCGCATCCGGTGCAAAGAAAAACCATAGATTATCATCGTTGTTGATTGGTATACGATGATATCTGTTGTTTGCATGTAGTGAAGCGGATATGTTCAATTTATATTCATTGCTATCAATCCTTGTCAATTGAAAGAATTTTGATACCAAGCCGGAATATCCAATGTCGCGAGGTACCCTTGTTGCACAAACAGGTGGAACATCGCTACAATCCCCAATATAAACAACAATACCGACGTTGTTTGAAGACCCCATATCTTAAATAATAAAGATGTATTAATGATCTTAAAATAGGGAATTAACTACTTTTTTGCAAAGTTTAATAAAACTAATTTAAACTAATACATTAGAAAAATTCAAACCTGAAATTGAAATGAATCAATATGTCAACGCAACGGCAACAATTTGAGGGTTGCGATAAATGCACAACAACAGCAACAATTTCAACAGTCCCTACATCAAATAATGTATAACAGAAAAATATTAACGACAAATTTATAACAATATATATAGCAACAACCATACACCGACCGACATACACATATCCAAAACATGGCACACAACCATACACACGCACCCATCACACACAAAAATGCAAGTCACACACAACACACAAACACACACAGCAACACACACACAAGCATACACCACAACATACATCACACACACCACAACACACATCACAACACACATTTCATACCCACATTTCATACATACATTCAATACATACATTTCATACATACACCACACCAACAACATACAATACAAGCAATGGAGAAAAAACCACTATCTACACACACACAACACAACACACAACACAAAGCAACACACACACACCATACACACACCAAATTACCACAAAAAAATCACATACACACCCACACAACAGTACACACACACCACCCAAACACATAAAAATTAAGATAAAAATTACCTTTGAGAAATGAAGAAAACCGAAACGTGAATATTGAAGAAAAATTGAAAGGAAATTGAAGGATAATTGAAAGGAGAAGTGAAGAAGAAGTGAAGAAAGTGATGAGGAAGAGAGAAATGTGTGGTGTGGGTGGGTGGTAATAGATATGATAGAGAGAGAAAAATTGAAGTGGATGTTAAAAATCAAAATCCGCGTTCGCACTCGGCCAGCCGAGTGAAGTGCTCGACCGAGTGCCGTGACCGAGTGGATGGCAGTACTCGGTCGGCCGAGTAAGCATCACCACTCGGCCGGCCGAGTAAGGCGCACGACCGAGTGCCCGACCGAGTGAAGGCTCCCGCAATTAAAAAAAAAAAAAAAAATAGAGAGGGGCGACATTAAAAAAAAAAATTTAAATTGAATGTCGCCCCTCGCAGGGGCGACTTTACCTATTTTTAAATTTTTTTTTTTTTTTACTATATTTCTGCAAATTTTTTTGGATTGTGCCATAAAATGTCATTTTTGCCTGTTTTGTATCTACCCATATTATTACTTGAACAATAATATCATATGACTAAACTTAGAGCTTCATACTTCTATCAACCTTACAAGTCATGTTAACCATGATATGTCTTTGTATAATTCATTAAATATAATTTCAATAATTGTATGGTATGTTAGTTAATACAAATCAAACTCAGTTATAAATAGTGTTTTATTGCGAGAAATTAATTATAACTTTTTTTTAATTTATGAAATTTAACAAAATTTATGAAATTTATGGAAATTTTAACAAAATGGATTATGATAAATAAAATCAATATTGAATACAAAAACACAGTATGATCCTTGTGGAGTTTTTTTATTTTTATTTTTATTCATTTATACATTCTTTCATGCCAATTTTAAAATTTAGCATATTTCATTTTATCGTCAATTGATTATGTTTAATGAAATTTTGTTATGTGTGATACAAAATAGTTTAATTATAATTAATTTAAAAATAATAATACAATAATGGAATCTCATTTTCAGTTATAATACTTTTTTTCTTTTTGGAAATATATCATTTTTAATTAAACAACAACACAAATTAGATACAAAAATGGCAAAATTTACAACTAAATTTGGAATATTTTGTTTAAGAAGTTGAAAATTATGCATGAAGTCGACATGAAAATTAATAATATTATAGCAATTATCATAATAATTGTGCATAGATAATTTTTTTTTAAACAACTAATAGATGCATTTTATTATGCAAAAAGGAAAGAGAAAAAAGAATTAGATAAAAAAGAATTAGATAGAAAATAAACCAATTATGCCTCATTTCAATACGTCCTGGTGTAAGTTGGTTTCATTAAAACTTATTTTTGGGAAACCAATCTATAAATAGGAAATAGAGTACAAACATCAAGTAAATAAAAAAATTACTACTAAATCCACGTCGAGAAGGTACCTGAGGTGAGATACCAAGATCTATTAAGCACAATTAGTATTTCTTCCGTGCGTTGTATGATTTATAATAAGATAATGTAATGGATTAATAAAAATAGTAATATAATTTTTTAAAATAAAATATATAATTATATAAAATATATATTTAACAAAAATTGTAAGAACTCAATTATGAGTTCTTTAAAATTGGCATTGGAAAAAATAGGCATAATTCGGGATGATGCTAGATTTAACATGATCTTGTGTATATGTGCATATTTTGTGAAGCAAGATACTTGGAAGATTTACAAAGATTCATATATTTGTGAATTAAGAAGACACGAGGCAATCTTGAAAGGAAATCAATACGTAGTATCATGGGAATCTAAGACAAATCGAAGGAAGATTTTCCGAGTCATTAGGGAAGGATATCTATCGAGAAAATCATCGAACATATATGCCTAGTGACATTTGGAAACAAATCAGCCAAGATAAGCACAAAAAATATGGAAAAGATATATTGGATACTCTTCCTTATCAAGGAGCAACAAAGAAGGAAACAAATCTTGAACATATGCACATATTGATTAAAAGAGATTATTTCTATGTAACTAGATTGTAGGGTTGTCCATAACTTGTATATAAAAGAGATAACCCACAACCATTAGGGTTGTTCGTTTAGTTTTTATTCTGAGGGAGATCGAGAAAGAGAGAGAGAGAGAGAGAGATCATACGTTTTATTTTATTTTGTTTCAGCGATCTGAGTTCTACGCCCAGTTGGAACTCATACGATTTGATAGTTTTAGAACAACGCCTTAGGGATACGTGTGATGAATACCATTCAAAGGACTGAGTGGTCATACTAGTTGTAAGGGGGAGTGTGCGTTATCGAACTACTCTAATATATTTGCTCGCATACACTACTAGAAAAATGCAAATTACTGACAGAAATTTTCATCAGTAAAATTACATATTCCGTCACTAAATATACATACGACAGATTACCAATGCAACACATCCGTTGGTACACTAATGATCGGTAAAACATTGCCGATGGAATTTTATCTCGGTCGGCGATGTAGTGACAACCAAACTGTCACTAAATTATGCCAGTAAATTAGTGACAGAGTTTATCTGTCACTAAATTCCATCAGTAAATTAGTGACAGAGTTTATCTGTCACCAAACATAAAATTTCATCCCTAAAGACCGACAACAATGGTCGGCTTGTAAAAGTTACTAACAGAAAAATGTTGGATTACCGATGTAGTTGCCGTTGGTACTTACGGACGAAATATGTCATCGGTAAATTTCACATAATTACTTTTTTATTATTTTTTTAGTGACGGATTTCTGTCACTAAATTGAATATTTAATTATTTTCTTTTATTATTTTCTAGATGTTTTTATCAAAATTTTATACCCTATTTTTAAAAATGCAAAATCATAGTCCAACTCAAAATAAACATACCAATATCAAAATTTAAGAAAATATGTTCACACCCAAATCAAATTAAAAAAATTCCACCTGATACACAATCCAAAATGATCCATACGAAACACGATTCAAAACAAACAAATATAAAGCATCTAAAAAATTCATAAAAAACTAATCACTCTAGTTTTCATCTAAATCGGCATTTGTCTGATCGTTTTCATTAGCAGATCCAACACGAGAAGAGGATGTTCTACCTCACATCATATCCATAAAATATTGTTGCATCTCAACCCGCATCTTAGCTCGCATCTCAGCTTGCATTTGTTCGCGTATTTTCCCAACTTTCTCTACCACTCTTTCATCAATGCATTTTGTAATTTCATCCTCATTAATGGAAGAGGTAGCAATAAGATTGTAACTACTATTGCTGCTATTATATGCTTTGCCAATGTTGCCAATGCCGAAAACAAGTCCCTTTTGAACTCGTGATGTATCAACAAATAACTTACCCATATCTACATGTTGAGACTGCATAAAATCCTCGGCCGATTGATGAGAACGACTGCTTCTCTTGTACCTCCTATTATGGACAAATAGATTTAATTATTCGTTGTACCCTCTATTATGGACAAATAGATTTAATTATTCTAACATTATATAAAAATATTATAATTTTAAGTAAATAAAAATATACTTACAGCAATTCTTTTTTTACTTTCCATATGTGTATGAAGCATCTTCATTGGAGGATGCAACTTTAAGAAAACATCTCATTCTGTAGCAGCTTCACCTTTCTCTTTTGCCTAAAAAAAAAAAGAACATTTATATATCTAAGAACTATTGAAGAATTAATATTTTATTTGGATATTAATCTTACAATTTCCTTAGCGTGCTCTCGAGCAGATCTTGATCCTCCTCTATGATAAGAGATGCATTTACCTTCTCCACATGGCTCACTTAAATGATTTTTGCAGTTTTGATAAGATTTTGCTTTAACTTTAGACTTATCCCAATATTCTTAAAAATTCTTTCATGTATCATCTAACACACCATTAGGCTTCGTTTTCTTCTTAAACCAATCTAAATATTATTTATGTTTCTTTAACTAGCCTAGAACACAAACATTTCCAGCAATCAAATTTAGAGAACATGATAATAACGAAAGATAAATACAAGAGCAAAGTCGTACCTTTCAAATTTTTCTCGCACCTGGAACAACGTCCCTTCCCTTGGCCTAGGACATTAGCAGCCACCGACGTCGACAATGTCGTTCAAAATGGTGTACCTTCGGTTGATCGAGATGCAAGATAGAGAGAGAGAGAGAGAGAGAGAGAGAGAGAGAGAGAGAGAGAGAGAGAGGAAGGAGGAGAGGACAACACGTGATGTAAATGAATTTGGGTAAATTAGGGCAGTTTAATTTTTAACAAGATTAGTGCCGAAATATCCAACACTAATATTTTCTTATTGTAGTGATGGAAAATTCGTCACTAATATTTTCTTATTTTAGTGACGAAAAATCCGTCACTAATATTTTCAAATTTTAGTGACAGATAATCCGTCTGTACAATAAAGTGTGGTAATTTTACCCATTGCAGTTCACTAATCTTTTCTTAATTTCCGTCACTAAAATTAGAAAATATTAGTGATGGATTTTCCGTCATTACAATAAGAAAATGTTAGTGACGGATTTTCCGTCACTAAAATAAGAAAATACTAGTGACGGCAGTACCGTCACCAATGTCGATATCTTCCAAATATTACTGACGAAATTTCTGTCGGTAATTAGTGACAACATTTTCCGTCATTAAGTACGTTGGTTGAATTTGTTTTCGTAACTTTACTGATGAATTACCAATGGAAGTTCGGCCGTCATTAAGTTCCGTCACTATTCGTCAGTAATCCGTTAGAAAACTAAAACAAATTTTTCCCAGTTTCGATAATTTTCCATAGGTAATCTGTCAATAATTAGCGTTGAAAACAGATCCATCACTAATGCCGTCAGTAATTAACATTTCTTTTTTTTTTTTTGTGGTGAGAGGAAGAAGTGAGTTCTTCCTCGAAAAAAACTAAGTCATGTTGCATTTATTTAAGCTTTCGCAAATTTTACTTCTGAGTACCAAGTTGAGTACAATACAAACTCAACTGGTGCGCTAATATTCTGATATTTAAAAAATTATTTAAAATAAAATATATCACAATACAAAATTATATTAAATATTAAAATATACCACAATTAATTTATGAACAAATATTTTATATTAAAAATTAAAATTATGTTTTTATATTTGCAATATGGATATCAAATTGAAGATCATGAATAGATAATTAATTTGATATACTTTTTATAAAAAATAGAGTTGAAATGAAAAAGTTATTTGCCTTTGAAAATTAAAGTGAAAAAATAAAGAAAACAAATTTGATTGGATATCATAGTTTCTCAAAATAGAAAAATAATTTTGAGGAAAAATAATATTCCATAAATTTTTCCAACTATCCTATTTTTATATAGTTATATATATATTTTTCTTATATGAAACTAATGTGAAACGAATGTTGTAGCAATCCTTGACAAAAGGATCAAATTTCAAGTTCCTTGTCATTGCCACAAATCCTGCAACTAAGATTGTAGGATGGCAATATGGTAGAATGCACACTTCTAGATACTCGATGCACCAGATAACGTCCCAATTGATATAGAAAAGTGTCCCAAACTGAATAGAAATATGTAATTTCCATATTAGATCCAATAGCGTTGACCGTTTTAAGTCCCACCGCCAACAAATCTACCAAATAGAATTTAGATAGGTAGAAATGTTGCATGGATATGATTTTGTCTTTTGAAATATTAGTTAAAGAAGGAGACTTGTGTGAACATAACAACAAAAGATTGTCATATCCCGATCATATCAGTTGACCGGATAGGGTCGCACTCATGTAGATCGATTGGCTGAATATTATGCATTGGATATGACCTAAGTTGCAGAGAATTTGTGCATAACATATCCCGATTACGTACATTTGTAGCATTATAGATTTGTAGAATTATAGATGAGATACGACAATCGATCCAATAGCATTGTTGAATGAATGTAGATGCACTATCGATTCGTCGTTCGGATTTGAGGAGAAGGAAGCATCCATGCGCGTAATGCTTTAGCCATAGAAAAACTGTGCATAAGTGAGACCAACCGAAAGACGAAGTGCATAGTATGTCAGATCATAAAATTCCAATATAGTTCAGGTTGAAATGTATAAAATCATAAAAGATACCATCAGAATCCATGTCTCCGGAGAGGAGATAGACTAAAGCAAAGGTTGTGAGAATAATGCGAGAGAAAAGACCCTCTTCTAACCTTAACCCTTTTAGTTTATTAATAAATTAATTTTCTGTGAAAGTACATCAATCTACCTATATTATTATTTGCACAAAATGAAAATCATTAGTTCTATTAATTAATCTTATTAATAAATTAAGACATATCATATTAACCTTCACATATACTTATATGCGTAAATAGATAAGATTTAAATAATTTTTATGATATATTAGTTAATACAAATCGAAGTTGTTTATAACTAGACAAAATTATTACAGTAAAAAAAAAAAAAAAAGAATTTGTAAGCAAGGTATGATTGTTGTTGAAAGATTTCGGCTCATTAATTCTTCACGCTAACTTTAAAATTTAACAAATTTTATTTTATAATCAAATATGTTTTATGGGTGCATTGCAAAATATCAATATACCATTTTAAATTAAATTTCTTACACTTCCTAACATGGAATTTCACCACCATATTAACTAAAGTTTTGTCATTTATAATAATAATAATAATAATAATATATTCATATAATTACAATGATTTGGACTAAGTTGAACCAAATTAGTTGTGAGTTATCGATATTTGAACAAAAAATTATGGTGGGTTGCTGCACAACCTCCTTCTTTAATTTTTTATTTTTTTTCACAACTCAATACATTTCTTTCTCCTCCACATCTCTCTATTTTCTCTTCTCTCTTTTGTTCTCTCTTTCTCCATATCTCTCTCCTTCCTCTATCCCCCTTCA
This sequence comes from Caryopteris x clandonensis, assembly GCA_028749325.2. Lineage (NCBI taxonomy): Eukaryota > Viridiplantae > Streptophyta > Magnoliopsida > Lamiales > Lamiaceae > Caryopteris > Caryopteris x clandonensis. The sequence continues at coordinate 1,482,285 of JAPYKT020000021.1, forward strand.
GGTCTTCATTTTCTCCCCTCCGCATCTCTCTCTCTCTCACTGGATTCTTCAATCTCCCATATTAATATAATTATACTTTTATTATACTTTGAAAAGTATTTATTAGTTTATAGATACAAATATAATCATGTAAATATTATTTTTATAAAAGTATATAAATATTTTAGTTGGTTGAAGGATTGATATGATTTTTTTTGAATAATTTGAAATTGAATCGACGTTCTATTTTAGTTAGGGATGCATAGTACGACAAGCTGATTTGTTTAGCTCGAAAAATTATAGCGTTAGGATTTAATTTTATTATCATGTTTAAAATGGCTCGTTTAGCCTAAAACACTCTAGGACTAGCCTGTTCAAGGTTAGGATTGACCCGATAGCCCACACTTTTTTTTTGTTGTTTTTTCTAACTTAGAAATAATAACATACAATATTTTAAATTAATTTTAGTATAACATAGTTATTTTGTAATAGAAGAAATTATAATATAATTTTAATTATTAGAAGATTCTAAAGAATATTACTTAAATTTAGGAATATTACTTAAATTTAGGACTTAAGTAAGTAAAACATGATATTAAATATTGAAACGTAGGATGCACTTGAAATTACAATTGGAAACATCAAGTGCTATATATAATTTGTCTAGCAATATAAATATTATAAAAAATATATATTTTTAATAAATTTAAAATTTTATTTTAAATAAAATATTATATGTATTTGATTAAAATACTAAATTTAAATATGTAGTTTGACTATTACGTGTCATAACCCAATAATAATTCAATTAGCACAAAAATTGGTAGAATTAGAATTAGATTAATCATATTACGAGCCCAGTTAAAATAATCCAACTAAATCAAGGCCATATTAGCCCGAAACCACTAAAGCTAACTAGTTTTACATCACTATTTTCAGCTTAACAACCATGTTTTGTAATAAAAAAAAAAAAGAAAAAAAAAGACTGTACTTAAAATTAGTATAGTAGTTGTATTATTTTTTATTAGAAAAACCTTATATAATATATGTACTAGTCTACCAATCCAAAATATTATTTATTAGTTTCTTGGCAACACATTATACCCTTTCTAAATAACAAACTTTGTGTATAAATTTTTTATTCATTGAAATTCAAGAAACTATGATTATCATAAATTAATCTTATGCTATTTATTCATTCAAAATCAAAATTTTAAGCACTAAATAGGGTTGTCACGCGATTTATTGAAACCAATCCAACATTTAATTCGAAAGAGTTCAATTTTTTTATTATGGAATTATATACTATTATCAATTCTAAAAGCTTTACTTGGATCAATAGGAATATGATTGAGTGTATTGTCATCAAAAGTTAATTAAGTGCATTTAGAATAAATTTTAGTAAATTATTTCTAAATTTAAATAATCAAATTTTTTTTCATGTTTAGTGTCTCTTGTTTGATGTTATAAAAATACTTGAACCTAAACAATACATAATTTACTGTGAAGTGCAGACAGATGTGGGAAAACAACAAATTCTGATGTTGGGCCAGAAGCCCAAAATATTACGGCAAACCATTCAATATTGGACTGCCCAATATCGTCGTCTTTGGGCTTATACGCCCAATCATAGGTTTGTCAATATCGACGACCTTTTTTATTCTAACTATAAACTCAAATCAATATGTGGAAAAAAAAAAAAAAAAAACTAATAACTGGCCTTAGTGTTCGAGCTCAATCCTCACATAAATAAATAATACATTAAATGGACACAAACTAAGATCATTTTCCTTAGAAGTACAGCGTATGAGTCTCTCAAATCAAAATCCCTTAAGTGAATATACTTAATCAACTTGTTTTGAAAAAAAAAAACACACGCACACACAATAATATGCTTAATCAATTCTGAGTGCAACATTTGTCCATGTCGTACGTAGCTAACTAATATTTAATGTTATGTGTATTTAATAAAGAAGAAACTGTACGCAAGTTGTTACTTTTATGAAAGTATGTGGCATGACTTAGCACGTCCGAATGACTATCCACAATCCACATAGTTTTCAACACATACTTATTTATGTATATCTAATAACGAAATACAGTCAATTCAGAAAATATATGAGTCTGCCCGCACAAATTATATACTAATTCTAGAAATACATTTGTCATCATATTATTTGATCATTACATAATTTTGTTATTTTATATAACAAAATTAAATATTCATTCTTTATTTTAGGAAAATTTTCAAATTCAATATTATACATATAGTTTTTACTTGGAATGAGGAAGCACAATTTACTTTTGAGAAGCATAAGGAAGCCATGGTTACAACTCTAGTACTTAAGCTACCGAACATGACAAGATGCCAGTTACTAAGGGATAGGTATTTTATTGATGCAAGAAGGCACCCTTTAACTTATTTAAGGCAGGCCTTGGTTTGTCAAGATATGAGAAAGGAATTTCCGGATATACTGATGGCAGTGGAGAAATCGAGGGCACACTTGATTCATGGCCAACTTATAATCATAATAGGCCAAAATAGCTTGACGTATGTTCTTGAGTAGAAGATTTCTACTCCTATACAAAGTATTTACCAAAGTTATTGGGGTATGACTATAAGATAGAATAGAAGAAAGGGAACAGGATCGCAGACGCCTTGTAAGAGACTTTGATATAGCTAAGTTGCATGCCATTTCTGCCCTTGGATGGATGAACTAGAGTCCAACTATCAAGATGAGGAAGTGGTTTAGGAGGTGGTCCTGAACCAAATGCTCTTTCCCATCAAACTGTCCCTATCTTGTTATGTAGGAGGAGCGATTAGATATAAGGCTAAACTGAGAAAGAATCAAAGAAATATTTTGGTGGAGGAAGTGGTGAAAGTATGTTTTGTTTGTCAGCTATGTAAGCATGAAACACACAAGCCGGGAGGGTTGCTACAACCTTTTCCTATTCCTGATCAGGCTTGGACGCAAATCAACATGAACTTTACTGAAGGATTATCAAAATCGAAGGGAAAGGATTCCATTTGGGTAATTGTGGGTAGGTTCACAAAATACGCGCACTCTGTGGTTCTCACTCATCCATTTACAGCCTCTCAACTTGCTTCCCTATCTTTAGATCATATCTGCAAAATAGATGGTATGCTCCGTAGCATCATTTCTGACAGAGATAAGATCTTTACCAGTCAATTTTGACAGAAATTGGTGAAATCTTAGGCAATTCAACAGTGTTTGAGCAGAACATTCCATCCTCATAGTGATGAACAAACTGAGAGGGTAACCTGGTGCTCAGAGACCTATCTAAGATGCATGAGCAGGGCCAACCCAAAAGATTGGACGCACTGGCTTCCACAGGCTGAGTACTGGTACAATACATGTTTCCACACTTCAACATCACTTACTCCCTTTGAAGCTTTACACGACTACAAGCCTATACCCTTTCCAATGGTTTCTGCTTCTTGTGTGAATGCTTTTGGAGAGTGGAGCACACTTTGCAAACTCACCAAATGATTTAGGAACATTTGAAGAGGTACTTGCAAAAGACTCAAGATAGAATGAAGGTATTTGCTAACAAGGAAAGAAGGGATGAAAGGTATTTCCAATTTAGCTTGCATACTCACAAACTTTGGAAGTTGTCAACTAAGTATGCAGGTTTTTTTCTTGTTATTGGTCGAATTGGTGAGGAGGTCTACTGACTGAAGCTTCCCTCTACTACTAAGATTCATGACGTGTTTCATGTCCCTTTGCTTAAGAAGAAGATAGGAAACATGGCTAAGGTTTCTCCAGATTTTCCTTCCTTTGATGATGATGGCAAGGTCATTTTACACCCAGTTTCAATTGGGCCAGACTCATGAAGAAGAATAATAAACCAGCTCAGAGATTTTGACCAATTGGGCTCATCTTCTTTAGGAGGAGTCTACCTGGGAGCAGTATGATATCTTTATGGTTAAGTGAAGGGTTAAACTGTTGGGTTGAGAACAAGCCTTATCTAAAGAGGACGGTATTGGGATAGACTTTATCTCTGTTTACAAGCCAGGGATAATTCCGTCTTTTACTACATGTGTCCTATTTCGATATGTGATTACCGGTCATAATTTGTTTTTCCAGCACTTTTGGCCATTTTGGTATCAATGTTCTTCTGAATTACAAATCTAGCTTTTACTCTTTTCAAATTCCCTCCTCTCTTCATCTTTGAAACCTTACACTCTCGATCTATTTTTTTTCCTTAAAAAAACTGTGAAATTTTGAACAATATTTCAAAGCTATCATACATAATTTGAAGTCGTAGATTTTAGGTTCTTTCAGAGATGGATTTTTTTTTCAATTTCCCTTGAATTCGCTATAGATCTAAGATATGAAATTTTCAGCGAAGTTTATAATAATTTGAAATCTGAAGTTTATTGTAGCGAGACCCATCTATAATATTTCATCCTTAAACCATATAACTTTATCACACTAATCTAATCGTTTGCGGTTAATTAGCACTAATTAAATCAATACATATTTTTGTTTCTTTTCCTTATATTCTACTTGATTGTTACTTTTTGTTGTTATGGCGAGAATTGTACAAACAAAAATTCATCCAAATAGGCTGTAAAAAATGCGGTAAGAAATGTGACGCAAAACAAATTATATATTAAGTAAGAGTTAGAATATATTTAGCATATATTCTCTTATTATTTGTATATATCTTTATTTAGCTAGTCAATATTTGTTACCATAGTTTCAACGATCAGTTAGCGAATTTGTAGTTTAACTTTATGATTGTAACTTGTATATATTTCTATGACTTGTAATGCAATTCTCACGGAATCAATTTCCTTCATGGTATCAGATACGGTTTCAATCCTATTTCTTGAACCCTAGCCGTTCATCTTCTTCTTCTCACTCTCAAAACATGGCCGAAAGCACAAAATTTCACCCTGCCCTCACTATCACAAATGTGAAATCTCTTGTTCCTGTCACATTAGATAATGAGCAGGCTCTGTATCACTCATGGGCTGCCTTGTTTACCAACCTTACTTGGGTTCATGATCTCTACGATCATATTGTCCCACCCACAGAGGAACCTGCCAGAGCAGCATACCTTGCTGCAAAATCAGCTGATCCTGCCATGTGGAAAGTTCTTAACGCTACGATTCTCCAGTGGATATATGGCACTATTTCCTCTGACCTTCTCCTTGCTATCCTACGACGTGATGACACAGCCGAGGGAGCATGGGAATGGCTCGAAGCTTTATTTCAGGACAATAAGGCTTTGCGAGCAACCCACCTCGAAGAAGACTTCACCAATGCCGTTTTCGAGGAACACCATACCATCGAAAACTACTGCAATTACCTTTAATCTCTTGCAGACCGCTTGCAGATGTTGATGCCCTGGTGTCAAATGGGCGTCTCCTGTTACGTCTCACAGGTTCCTTGCCAGAGGCATACAGTGATATGGTTGATTTCATCCAAAATCAAGAGCCCCTACCTTGGTTCGCAAGTTGTCGATCAAGGTTGAAAAAGGCAGAACGCACCATCAAAGCATGTGTTGCATGTGAATCCGAGACCCGCGGTGGCACAACCATGGTTGCAGCAAATAACAATGACTCCAATGACTCCTCCTCTACCCCTAAATGCAACAACAGTAACAACAAAGGGCGCAACAACAACAAAAAAAGGGAAAGGGAAGGGGTCCGGTCAGCAAGGTGGGGCTAGTAGTGGTCAGTCTAGTCAGCAGCCACGTCCTCAAACTCTGTTACAATGGTCATAGTTGCAGCCAAGTTGGGGAGGGTGGACAATTCCACCTTGTCCTTTCCCTGTCTATTCTTGGCAGCCACGACCCAAAGGCCATCTGCTGGGCTGGTGTGCTTGGGCTTAGACCTCAAGCCTTCAATGTTATTACTCCATCTTTGGCTCCCTCTACTGCTAGTTACACGCAAGCTAATATTGACGCTGCTATGCATACTCTATTTTTCTCTCAACCCGATGGAAACTACTACATGGATACTAGCGAGATATCTCACATAACGACGGACGCAGGTATTCTCTCGTCTTATTTCAATTCAAGCACTACAAATCATAACATTGTTGTTGGTAGTGGTCATTTAATTCCAGTTGTCAATCATGGTAGTACTAATTCACCCCAACCTCATCCTCCTTTTGTTCTTCAAAATGTGTTACATGCTCCCAAATTCATTAAAAATCTAATCTCTGTTCGTAAATTTACCACTGACAATATGGTTTTTTTTTTACCCTTTTAGTTTTTCGGTCAATGATTTACAGACGGAGACCAGACTTATGAGATGTGATACTATTGGGGACTTATATCCACTCTTCTCAAATTCTGAAGCCTCATCACCCAAACATTCAACTTTTACTACTATGTCTCATGATATTTGGCAAAATTGTTTAGGTCATCCTAGCGATACTATTATTAATTCTCTTCGTACTAATAAATTTATTGAATGTAATAAGGCTTGTAAGACTTTTTGCTCATCTTGTCCTCTTGGAAAACATCCTAAACTTCCTTTTTATGATTCTTTATCATACACTTTTCTACCATTTGATATTATTCATAGTGATCTTTGGACTACTCCAATTGCTAGCTCTTTCGGGCATAGTTATTATGTTCTTTTTCTTGATGACTATAGCAAATTTCTTTGGACTTTTTCTATTGCAAAGAAATCACAGGTCAAACAGGTATTCATATATTTCCATGCTTTAGTCAAAACTCAATTTTAATGTAATATAAAGTCTTTTCAATGTGACAATGGCACGGAATATATTAATGGCACTCTTGAGCAGTTCTTTGATCGTGATGGCTTAGTCTTTCGTCTTTCTTGTCCTCACACATCGTCCCAAAATGGTAAAGCCGAAAGACATATAAAATCCATCAATAATATCATTCAGACCATTCTAGCTCATGCTTCTATGCCACCGTCCTTTTGGCATCATGCTCTATCTATGGCGACATGTCTTCTAAATATCCTTCCTTCTAATGTCTTAGATTATTTTTCACCCGCACAAATCCTTTATCAAAGTGACCCTTCTTACTCGGATTTGCGTGTTTTTGGTTGTTTATGTTTTCCATTGTTTCCCTCAACTCCTATAAACAAATTGCATGAACGATCTCCCCCTTATGCCTATCATGGTCTGTCACCAAACCATCGTGGCTCAAAATACTATGATATGTCTAGTGGAAAGAAAATAATTTGTCGTCATGTGCGTTTTGTTGAAACCGAATTTCCATTTTCGAAACTTCACAAAACCACTCTAACAAATTATGATTTTCTGAGTGATAATATTGATCCATCAATCATGAATGTTATTTCTCAGAATTTAGCACCACAATATCCACAGCCTGACCCAACCCTACGGCCAAACTCTCCACTTATTCCTCACAGTGGGCCGTGGTCTCACACGGGCCCAGCCAACCCACTTCTTTTGCTATTCAGTCCGAGCCCTCTCCTCATGTAGCCCAGACAATACAACAGTCCTCTCCAGCTTCTTCTCCTATGTTGGACTCGTCCACCTCACGTGGCCCAGTCCCTGGCCCAAATTTGTCACCTACATCCATGTCAGCACCCACACTCTTCTCCTAGGCCCAATAACCCCATGCTCCACCGCATGACAACTCGTGCTATCAATGGCATTTTAAAACCAAATCCTAAATATTCTACCAATTGTCACACAACCACCACTAAGGCTATTTCTCCTATTCCAAAAAATCCCATTAGTGCGCTCCATGATCCAAATTGAAAATGTGCAATGTTAGATGCATTTATTGCTTTAATTGATAATAAGACTTGGGAATTAGTGCCTAGGCCACCAGATGTGAATGATATTTGTTCTATGTGGATTTTGTGCCATAAATATAAATCTGATGGTTCTTTTGAGCATTATAAGGCTCGTCTTGTAGGTGATGGGAAAATACAGGAGGAAGGTGTTTATTGTGATGAGACGTTTAGCCTCGTGGTTAAACCTACTACCATAAGAGAAATTTTGGTATTGTTGTCTCTAAATCTTGGCCTATCCATCAAATGGATGTCAAGAATGCTTTTTTACATGGTCATCTTAATGAATCAGTTTATATGCATCAGCTCATGGGTTTTCAAGACAAAAATCTTCCAAATCATGTTTGCCTCTTAAAGAAATCTTTATATGGTTTGAAACAGGCTCCTTGAGCTTGTTATCAAAGGTTTACTGATTTTGTTGCTAACATTGGGTTCTCTCACAGTAAGTCAGATCACTCTTTATTTAATTAAAAGAATGGTTTTGATACTACTTATATTCTGTTGTATGTGGATGACATTATACTTACGGCTTCATCTGATCGTCTTCATAAGTATTTTATGACTCTCTTGGGTTCTGAGTTTGCTATGAAGAACTTAGGTCCTTTAAGTTTCTTTCTGGGTATTGTTGTTACTCGTCATGCCCATGGTCTATTTTTATCTCAGAATGCGGGAAAAATTATTGAATGTGCTGGCATGTCTAACTGCAGTTCATGTCCTACTCCCGTTGACACTAAGTCCAAGCTTAGTGCCAACAGCGATGTTTCTTTTGATGATCCGACTAAATACCGTAGTCTTGCAGGTGCTCTTCAATATCTTACTTTCACTCAGCCTGATATATCTTATGCCGTGCAGCACATTTGTCTTCATATGAGTGCTCTCAAGCGTCTTATATGCTACCTTCAGGTTACTTTATCCCATGGTTTGCATTTGTATGAATCCACCGTTGATCGACTAATCTCTTATACATATGGTGATTGGGGTGGGTGTCTTGACACCCGTCGTTCCACTTCTGGGTATTGTGTATTCCTCGGGGATAATTGGTCTCTTTGTCTTCCAAACGGTAGCCTACTCTCTCCCGCAGCAGTGCAGAGATAGAATGCAGGGGTGTAGCTAATGCTGTTTCTGATTCCTGCTGGATCAGAAACTTGCTTCTAGAGTTGCATTGTCCCATTCAAAAGACTACTCTAGTTTACCGTGACAATGTGAGTGCGATATATTTATCCGACAATCCTATTCAACATCAACGCACCAAACACATTGAGATGGATATTCACTTCATTCGTGAGAAAGTGGCTCGTGGCGAAGTCCGTGTGCTTCATGTGCCATCCCGTTACCAAATTGCTGATATTTTTACAAAAGAGCGTACGCGCGTTCTGTTCAACGATTTCAGGGACAGTTTAAGCATACGACAGCCTCCCGCTTCGACTGAGGGGGTGTGTTCGAATATATTTAGCATATATTTTATTATTATTTGTATATATATTTATTTAGCTAGTCAATATTTGTTACCATAGTTTCAGCGATCAATTAGCTAATTTGGAGCCTAACTTTATGCTTGTAACTTGTATATATTTCTCTGACTTGTAATGCAATTCTCACGGAATCAATTTCCTTAAGTAAGTCTTTTGTAAATCAGGTGCATTGTACACCCGCTTTGCAGTATTACTCGTTTAACTATAAATTATCACTACTTTTTAAGGTAATTAATGAGAAGTAATACATTTTACGTAAGCAAGTAATACTTTATTGTTAAACAAGTAATATTTTATAATTAAACATATAATATTTTAAATCGTGTTGTACGGTGCACCCGATGCACATAAATTTTTGCGTTATATATTTGTTTGTTCTTCATATTGTTGTCAAAACTTAAAGAAGTAACAATTAAAATCATAATGCCAGCGTAATGTCATATTTAAGGTACTGTTGATCTCATTGTCCTTGCAAACTTCTGTATATCCCTTCCAGGAATACTATTTTGAAGACTTCATTCTTCAAAAAATATTGAATATTGGTCCTCATATACGTAAAAATAGGATTGTCCGTAGCCATACTCTTTAATCTTGGAATAGGCTGCACATAAAAATAATGGATTAAATTCGTATATATACTTAAAAAAGTACACACACTCCATTCGTTACTAGTGATAAAAGAAACGTATTGTGGAACTCTTTTATAGTTGTTTAAATATTATAAAATTATTTTTAGGTATAGGATGGCAGCTCTCTACCAAAGGATATTAGGTAATTAAGTTCATCTTCTTTCCCTTTTGGTTGACCTCATTACATGCGAATTTGATAGGCTTTTCTTAAATACACTGTTCACAGACATGGAGACTAGACTTAGTAATTGTAATGATATATAAATTATTCGCCTCGTAGACCTTCTACTTTTATTCCAACTACTCGTCTATTGGTTCTTAAAGTTAGTGATTTCGCTGTTGTCTGCTATTGTCTCTATTAGTGGATCAGTTTTAGGTAGATATAAGTCCAATTGACCTAGTGAATTTGCACGCAAGAATAAGTTTGAAATAGGGATTCTCCTCTTTAACATTGAGACAAAAGAACTCTTTCTTTATCTGGATTGGTTGGTATGTGGTGGAGACGAAGCTGCGCTTCGTTACTTGGAAAAATTAGACCCAACTAAATTAAGGGTTTAATTTATTTACTGTTTTTTTTGCTATACTTTATTTATTAGACCCAACTTAATTGGGCTTTCTTTTATTTGGCTTGGATATTCTATGAGTATTTAAACCCTACGAACATTCATTGTTAGGGTTGGTTGAATTTGATTAATAATATTGGGATATTTCCCATTTGCCTTGAGCGATTCAATCAGTATACGTAGTATCAGATTGATCCTCTTGTTATTTTCATCGTGTTCTTCCTTAATCTATACGCACCGCTACATCATTTGGTATCTAGTTGCCAGCCGCACGATCCAATGCCGCCAAGACGCGAACCCATTCGAGATGCCCTTGCTGACATATTGGATGAACTCACTGTTCAATTGGGAAACGTGGTACAGTTGCTTCAGGCACAAACGGCGGCCGTTCCGGCGGCGTTCCCTGATCGGCAACCACGACCCAATCGTGTACCACCTCCCGTGGATGCCACATCCGACGACGAGGTTACGATTGAGAATTCTTTTGCTCCATTGGTTGGTCGCGCCACACGTGACGCTGACCACAGAAGGAAGTGGGAAAACAGTTTCAAACTCGATCTGCCAGAATTTCACGGCCATTTACACCCCGACGAGTTCCTTGATTGGCTCATTGCCGTTGAAGAGGTTCTGGATTTTAAAGATGTCCCGCAGGACCGCCGCGTTGCACTTATGGCCACTCGCTTTCGCGGTCGCGCCGCCTCATGGTGGTATCGGTTGAAGGTCACCCGATCCCAGAGGGGTAAATCCCGCATCACATCGTGGGACAAATTCACGAAACATCTTCGATCAGAATTTCTCCCTTTCAACTACACACGTCTATTATACCAAAAATTGCAAAACCTCAGACAAAGCACTCGTTCAATCGATGAGTATACGGAGGAGTTTTACCAATTACTTTTGCGATCCCAAATAGCGGAATCTGAGGAACAGCTAGTTTCACGATACATTGGGGGTTTGAGATTACAGTTTCAAGATGCCCTGAATCTGCTTTCACCGGCGTCGGTTTCCGAAGCGCATCAATGCGCCTCTGCGTTGGAGCACCAACTGGCACGTCGAGCTGCCACACCCTTTACGCCGACAGCGACTCGTTCCCCATCCGTCCCTCTGCCGATCGATGCCAGTCGCCCGTCGGGCTGTCGCCCAGCAGTGCCACAGGCGCCGCCACCCGCACCTTCTCGCGGTGCATTTCCTCCGCCTGCGCCTTCGACCTCCACCCGTGGCCCCTGTTTTTCGTGCGAGGAGCTCGGGCACCGTATGTCTCAGTGCCCGCGACGTGGCGGCAGTCGTGGGTTACTCACTGAGGATGTGGAAGATGAAGATGTATTAGATACCCCCAATTTTGATGTTTATCCAGCAGACTACCCAGAAGTCTTGGTCTCTGGTGATGTGGGTCCAAACTTAATTCTTAACAGGGCTTGTCTCACTCCCAAAGGCCCCACTGAGGAGGTACACAGACACACTTTATTTTATTCTACTTGTACAATTCGTAATAAGGTGTGTACTTTTATTATTGACTCGGGATCATGTGAGAATGTAATTTCTAAAGTTGCTGTTGAGAAATTATCACTTCCTTCTGAATTACACCCACACCCTTACAATTTGTCGTGGTTGCAAAAGGGGACAAATGTAACTGTCGATCGCCGTGTTTTGGTGAAATTTTCTGTGGGTGAAATGTATGTTGATGATATTTGGTGTGATATTGTACCGATGGACGCGTGTTATGTCCTGTTGGGGAGACCTTGGCAATTTGATCGGTCTGTTATGCATGATGGTCGCAAAAATACGTACAGTTTTATTTTTTTTGGGGTTAAGATTGTGTTACTACCTACTGTGCCGAAGCCCACACCCTCTGATTTCCCCAATAAAGTGCTTTGTCTATCACATTCGGCTTTTCTTCAAGAGTTGTCTGATGCACCTTTTGCTATTATGCTCCTTGCTCATGACACTGTTGTTTCCACTGAGATTTCTGCGACCGTGTCTCCTATTCTTACTGAGTTTGCAGATGTGTTCCCTGACTCTCTACCAGAGGCGTTGCCTCCCCTTCGTGACATTCAGCATCAGATTGACCTGATTCCAGGTGCTCCCTTGCCCAACCGCCCTCACTACCGCATGAGTTCGGTTGAGCACGAGGAACTGCGTCGATAGGTGGAAGATTTACTCAGTAAGGGACTGATTCGTCAGAGTTTGAGTCCTTGTGCCGTTCCTGCCTTGCTCATTTCGAAGAAAACTGGGGAGTGGCGTATGTGTGTTGATAGCAGGGCTATCAACCGGATTACTGTGCGTTATAGTTTTCCTATTCCTCGCCTTGATGACCTCCTTGATCAACTTTCAGGGGCTTTGATTTTCAGTAAGCTGGATTTGAGGAGTGGGTATCATCAGATTCGCATCAGACCGGGGGATGAGTGGAAAACCGCATTCAAAACTCGTGAGGGCCTTTTTGAATGGCTAGTTATGCCTTTTGGGTTGTCCAATGCTCCTAGCACGTTCATGCGGGTTATGAATCAGTCTCTTCGTCCTCTCATTGGTACTTGTGTCGTGGTGTATTTTGATGATATTCTAATTTACAGTAAGTCTGAGGCTGACCATGTGGAGCATCTGCGGGCTGTCTTGTTGATTCTTCGGGCTGAACGCTTTTATGCTTCTCCGTCGAAGTGTTCATTTTTTACAGATTCTGTCCTGTTCTTGGGTTACCGGATTTCTGCTGCTGGTATTGGGGTTGATGCTTCCAAAATTGCTGCTATACGTGACTGGCCGACTCCTACTTCTGTTACTGAGATACGAAGTTTTCATGGGTTGGCTTCTTTCTACCGTCGATTTATTCGACACTTCAGCACTATCATGGCACCTCTTACTGATGTTATGCATGGTAAGTCCTTTTCTTGGTCTCCTCAGGCTGAGGCGGCCTTCCAGGAGATCAAACTTCGGCTGACAAGTGCCCCACTTTTGGTGCTTCCTGATTTCTCGACGCCTTTTGAGTTATATTATGATGCTTCGAAGGTGGGGATTGGCGCTGTTTTGACACAGGCTGGTCGTCCTGTGGCCTTTTTCAGTGAGAAAGTAATGGGTGCTCGTTTGAGATACAGTACCTATGATATTGAGTTTTACGCTGTGGTTCGTGCTGTTCGCCATTGGCATCATTACTTGTTTCAGCGGGAGTTTATTTTATACACTGATCATGAGGCCCTCAAGCACTTGGCATCTCAGGACTCCTTATCTGCCCGTCATGCTAAGTGGTCTTCTTTTCTTTAGCAGTTTACGTTTATTGTTCGTCATCATGCTGGGGTGGACAATAAAGTTGCTGATGCTTTGAGTCGTCGCCACTCTTTACTGACAGACATGCGTGTTGAGGTAATTGGATTTGAGACTTTTCGTGATCTCTATACCACTGACCCATTCTTTGGTCCTATTCTCTCTTTGTTGCATGATGCTATTTATGAGGATTATACTATGCTGGATGGATTTCTATTTCGGGGTATTCGTTTATGTGTCCCTGCATGCAGTTTGAGGTTACGGATTATTTCTGAGACTCATGGTGTGGGTCATGTGGGCCGTGATCGTTCTGTTGAGCTAGTGAATCGACGTTTCTTTTGGCCAACTATTCACCGTGATGTGGCCCGTTTTGTTGCTCGTTGTCGGGTCTGTCAGGTCTCGAAGGGCACCGCCACTAATGCTGGGTTATATCGCCCTCTGCCGATTCCTACTCATCCATGGGCTGCAATCAGCATGGACTTTGTGTTGGGCCTCCCTCGTACCCAACGAGGTAATGATTCGATCTTTGTTGTAGTTGATCGTTTCTCTAAAATGGTGCATTTCATTCCTTGCAAACGTACTTCTGATGCTGTTCATGTTGCCACCTTATTCTTTCGTGACATCTTTCGTTTGCATGGCTTACCTATATCTATTGTCTCGGACCGGGATTCCCGTTTCCTGGGTCATTTCTGGCGTACTTTGTGGCGCATGGCTAACACGGAGTTGAATTTTAGTAGCGCCTACCACCCTCAGACCGATGGGCAGACTGAGTTGGTCAATCGTTCTTTGGGTAATATGCTTTGTTGTTTGGTGGGAGATAACTTGAAATCATGGGATTCTAAGTTATGTATTGCTGAATTTGCTCATAATCAAGCACTGAATCGTAGTACCGGGTTCAGTCCCTTTTATGTGGTGTATGGATTGGTTCCTCGTGCTCCGGTGGACCTTCTTACTTTATCTTCTACCCTTTCTGCTGATATCCGTGCTGTTGACATGATTAGTGAGCTCCAACATATCCATGCTACTACTCATTCCCACTTAGAGGCTGCCAACTCTAAGTACAAGGCTGCTGCTGATTCGAGACGGCATGATGTTCAATTTGAGGTGGGTGATTTTGTGTGGGCCGTCCTCACCAAGGACCGTTTTCCCCTTCATGAGTACAATAAGTTGAAGTCCCGCAAGATCGGCCCTGTTGAGATCGTGGAGAAGATCAACCCGAATGCTTATCGTCTTCGTCTTCCTGGCCATATTCGCACCTCCGACGTCTTCAATGTCAAGCATTTGGTTCCTTTTGCAGGTGACAATTCCTCTGGAGACGAAGCTGATTTCGATTCGAGGGCGAATCGTTTCGAAGAGGAGGAGAATGGTGGAGACGAAGCTGCGCTTCGTTACTTGGAAAAATTAGACCCAACTAAATTAAGGGTTTAATTTATTTACTGTTTTTTTGCTATACTTTATTTATTAGACCCAACTTAATTGGGCTTTCTTTTATTTGGCTTGGATATTCTGTGAGTATTTAAACCCTACGAACATTCATTGTTAGGGTTGGTTGAATTTGATTAATAATATTGGGATATTTCCCATTTGCCTTGAGCGATTCAATCAGTATACGTAGTATCAGATTGATCCTCTTGTTATTTTCATCGTGTTCTTCCTTAATCTATACACACCACTGCATCAGTATGTCTTCTCTTATGAAATTGAGAAGCTAGTTTTCATTTCTTTTGAACTATCTATGAAATCGAAGAAAGATTGATTTTGAGTCCACCGCAAACTCTTATCCTTTACTTACCTGCTATGGTTAGCTTTGAAGAAGGAGAAAGAGAACATTGAAGAAGAAGATGTGGAACAAAAAAAATCAAGTTTAACATAAATCCAGCGTAATGGGTGCAATGTAATGGCTTAAATGCAAGAATACAGATAAAAAGTCTGTTACGTAAAAATGATACTTTCAAAATGAAAATCTAAAAATTAGATAATCAAAGTGTGACGATAACCGATATTATTAAATAATAAACTCTTTATATAATATTAAAATAGTAAAGTGGCATCCACATTAATTTAATAATCTCATACATCCACAGTTGCTCTTCATAGTTAAAGAAAAAGAGACCACACATATTCCCTCAAGAAAAAAAAATGGCGTCACTCTCTTATGTAAAATTATGTATCAGTTTGAACATTTTCTTAAACTAAATTAAAGTTTGGTAAAGTTTATATTTATTTTTGTGTCGGTATGCCTCAATAATAGAGTCTTTCTTTAAGACATCGCATATCACTCGTCTTTCAAACTTTGTGCAATTTCCACCAAATTTATTAAGAAAATGTAGTCAAAACCTAATATGTATAAGATTATGTAAAAAGGCCCCTTCTGACTTGCTCAGAAGCTTCACTACTACATTATCCTCTTCTTTATAATCTGTTCCCTTATTTAATTTATTTTCATATACAATTTGTATAATATTTAGGAAAAATAAAATAGGAAGAATAGTTATTTGTCAACAGTTGCCGGCTAATTGGACTGGCTGGTAATGTTGCTTTCTTAACCAATCAAACTTCTTAACACCATTTACCACTGAAATTACTTTTCCATTTAGCAACTAATGCGGGTTGGGATTTGCTATTTTATTTTATATTTTAATTTTGTATTTTTAAATAATTGTTCTATATTATATAATAGATTTTTTGACCTCCACTTAAGCTAATTGACTAAAATAATAATATCTTTAAATGCATTCAATAATAAAAATATTTAAATCTTAAGGACCCAATACAAATATAATATAAATAATTATTAAATTTAATATAATATATGTGTATATATAAAATAGACCAAAATCTTTCGATCAATTAACAATACTCGTACAAGAAGTCATTTCTTCTTAAAATTGCATCTATAGTATCTAAATCAAAGTAAACATCATCCTTAATTTTGTATAGTGTATAAACAACTTCTGGTATATAGTTATTTAAGGTGAGCATTGTTTGGAAGTCACTGAGCTAACGTGTTGGGGGTTGCTATGATCATAGCGAGTGAATGATCTCGTCGTTTAACCTTGATTTGATCTTTTTATTTTTAGAAAAATAAAAAATAAAAAGAGAAAAAGAGAAAATCTACCTAAAAACAATTAATTGAACATGAGGATGGATCGGATTAGTAGTAAAAATGAACATGCTCTTGGGATAAACACACTCAACTAATCAAAAAACAATCAATTGACTACATAGCGGAAATAATAATTATCCCTCTCTTATGTGAATCTATTCGGAAGCAATATTAAATAGGATAAGCAATACCAACGATGCAAAATCAAAGAACATATAAAATCAATCAAATAGGCACGGACAATTTTAACGTGGAACTCCCCAACGTGAGGAGTAAAAATCACGGAACAAGAGTCCACCCAAAATCTCCACTATAATCAAATATAGGAGTACACCAAGTTTACAATTTATCACAACAGATATTCAATCACAAGATTCAAGATAATCTAATCTTAATATCAAACAAGAGTTGGAAAGATTTCACCAAAATTGCCTCACGGTCCGTCGCCGATTTGGTCCAACATATAAGCTTTAATTAAGTTGGGTATTGTGATCTTCACAAGTTGAAAATCCAACCCAATAAATCTCCCCCTTTTCGACTATGTGGAGAGATTAGTCATCCCTTTTATCATACGACAAACCTCGAGCTTATCTCTAGGCAATGCTTTTGTCATCATGTATGCACCATTGACATCCATGTGAATCTTTTCAAGTTCAAGCAACTTATCATTTATGACATCTCTAATCCAATGATATCTTACATCTATATGCTTTGACCTTGTATGGAAAGTGGAATTCTTACTGAGATGGATAGTACTTTGATTATCACAAAATACTATATACTTCTTTTGCTTGAGTCCAATCTCCTCCATAAACCTCTTAAACCCTAACACCTCCTTGCATGTTTCTATTTCTACAATAAAGTATTCATGGTTTTCTCCCCCATCACCGATAAGCACATATTCATCCGGTGGATATAACACAATATGTTTACTGATTCTGCTTGTCCTGCTTCTAGGTTGACTCTCAATTTTTGCTTCCAGAACTTCGAGTGGTGGCAATGATTGATTTTGACAGTTGGGTCTTCTTGTGCATGTTAATCATGATTTTTCATGTAATATTGATCATGGTTATCATCTTCAACTTTTATGGATCATGATCAGAATGACTTATTCTTGGCTCAACTAGGTCATCCCTAGGTGTAGAGTTTGTTATGTCTGCCTTGTGAAGAACCTTCAAGGTTTGATTCTCAACAAACATAGCATCTCGACTTCTAACCAATTTCTTCTGCACTAGGTCATAAAATTTGTAGCCAAACTCATCCTGCCTGTAGCCAATAAACAAATACTGTCAAGTTTTCATATCAAGGTTAGACCTTTCATCTTTGGGGATATGAACGAAGGCTTCATATCCAAAGACACGCAAGTGATTATAAGAGATATCTTTTCCTGACCAAACCCTATCTAGAACATCAAAGCCTAAAGGAACACATGGTGTTAGATTTAAAACATGTACAACAGTACTTAAAGCTTCATCCCAAAATGATGTAGGCAAACCTGTTTCTGAAACAATACATCTTACTCTTTCAATCAGTGTTCTATTCATCCTTTATGCAAGCCCGTTCAACTGAGGTGTCTTTTGGTGTTGAGTGCCTTGTTGCTTGTAATACTCATCAAATGGACTAGAATATTCACCTTTATTATCTGTTCTGATGCACTTCAACTTCTTTCCAGATTGCCTCTCAACTAAGGTATGAAAAAGCTTGAACACATCAAAAACTTGGTCCTTCGTCTTCAATGTATAAAACCATGTATTTCTTGAGTGATCATTTATGAAAGTTACAAAATAGAAAGCACCACCAAGTGTTTTAGTTTTCATAGGGCCACATACATCATAGTATATTAAATCAAGAATACCTGGTTTACTTGAAGGAGGAATTGGTTTGAAAGCAACTCTTGTTCGCTTTCTTGTCATGCAATGACCACATTTCTTTTGGGATACATTCTTCATTTCTGGAATGACATTTTTCTTGGCTAAAACCATCAGCCTCTTCTCACTGATGTGACTAAGCTTGTTATGCCACAACTCAATTTTTGCATCATTTTCCATTGCATTTATACAGCGATCAAGAAACTTCCCTTGCATCAAGTACAAGGAAGAATACTTGTTTCTTCTCGCCACAATCAAGGAACCTTTTATGATCTTCCATTGGCCATCACAAAACGTACTACAAAAGCCCTCATCATCAAGTTTTCCAACATATATCATATTTAATCGAAGATCGGGTACATGCTTGACATTTTTCAAAATCAACACTGTAAAATTATTAGTCTCCAAGCATACATCTCCCATACCAATGGCTTTAGCTAAGTCATTATCACCCATTCTAACATTCCCAAAATCACCAGATGTATAGGATGCAAACATATCTCTCTGAGATGTAGCATGTATGGATGCTCCACTGTGAACTACCCAACTAGTCTCATGATATGGAGTACCACAATTCCGACACTCAACTTTTGCATATATGTTTGATTTGCTTATATCCCAATTCTTACCCTTCGGACCTCTGGTTTTACCTCTCCCCCTCTTCTCTGTAACAAGAACATCTGATTGTTGAAATAAGCCATGTGACTTTTGTCTCATCTCCTCATTCAGAACACTACTCTTGCCAAATCCATGGTAATGGTGGCGTCTGGAGTAGAATTACAAAAAGATGTTCTGAAAGTCTCCCATGAGTCCGGTAATGTACCCAGAAGCCATAAGCCATGTACTTCATCTTCAAACTTTATATTCATTCCTGCCTATTGGTTAATAATTCTTTGAAATGAATTCAGTGATTAGTCATGGGAGATCCATCTTTATATTTCAAGTTCATCAATTGCTTGATTAAAACCAACTTGTTGTTTCCAATTTTTCTATCATACAATTGCTCGAGTTTTTTCCCACAAGGCTCATGCATCAATTTCTCCATGAATATGGTTCAACACATTATCATCAACTCACTGTCTGATATAACTACATACTTGACTATGCAATATTTTGCATTGAACATCAGTTTTATCATGAGGATTTCTACTTTAAAAAATGGGTAGATGAAGATCTTTCACATATAAATGATCCTCCATTTTTCCCTTCCATATGTGATAATTTCAACCATTCAAATTCACCATTCTATTTGTATTTGTTTCCATATCCACCACAAGGAACAGAGCACCACCTAGCGCTCCGATACCACTTTGTTGGGATAAACACACTCAACTAATACAATAACAATCAATTGACCACAGAGCGGAAACAATAATTTACCCTCTCTTGTGTGAATTTGTTAGGAAGCAATATCAAATATGATAATCAATACCAACGAAGCACAAATAAAGAACAAATAAAACCAATCAAATAAGCGCGACCAATTTTAACGTGGAAAACCTCACCATCGTGAGGAGTAAAAACCACGGGATTGGAGTTCACCAAAAATCTCCACTATAATCAAATATAGAACTACACCAAGTTTACAATTTGTCACAACATATATTCAATTATGAGATTCAAGATGATATAATCTTGATATCAAACAAGAGTTGAAAAGATCTCACCAAAACCGTCCCACGGTCCATCACCGGTTCCCAATTCTAGGAGAATCAAAACCCGATCTCCATCCAAAATTCTCTCTCTCTCTCTCTCTCTCTTCAAACTTGGCTTGTTATTTAGGTTGATCTTCTTCTATATATAGTGTATTTAGGCTAGATGAGCTTTCCTTATTTCAATATTTGGGTCAACACATAGACCTCAATTAAGTTGGGTATTGCGATCTTCACAAGTTGAAAATCCAACCTAAGACATGCATCCTCGTGATGTTTCATGGTATCATAAAATATTGACAAGGGTTCCCTCAAGAACATTTATTTTAGCTTGGGAGGTGTTAAGAACTACCTTCCTAGCCAAATAGATTTGAAATCTGATATATCATTATGCATATTAAGCACATAAAAACCAATAGGAAAAATGAATTTATTAATTTGAACAAGAACATCTTCAATTACTCCAAATATTTACGTAAATATTTGAATTAAAAAATACCTATTGTCATTTAGCTTTCCCCAAATCAAATCATCTTAAATTGAAAAGCTGAGATTAGAATCGATTTTAGAGAAACCTTTAATTATATATTTATCTATTATGTATTTATTTGTATTCTTATATTAATTAGTTACATATTTGAGTGAAATCTAATAATATAAATAATACTATTGGTTTGAAAGTTCATTAATAATAGAGCAACACTTTTATAGTGAATAATTTTGGGAACACATAATAACTATTAACTACAAGGGTATATCAATTAGTTAGTAAGTTCATAATAATTTTCATTAGTATCATTTAATATCGTAGAGCGAGTTTAACATTGGTAGTAAAAAATTAAAAAAGTGAAAAATAATTTTAAATATAGAAATTCTAGAGAAATGCTGCTTGGGTTTGGATATCTATAATTATATAAAAGCAAGACAGTTTCGCTAAATTACAGTTTTGTCATTTTTCCGCCAAAACTGTTTACTAATTTTTTATTCAGATATCCCATTAATAAAACATCGTAAACTGTGCTTGCAGGTGGCATGACAAAAATTTTGGTAGTTTGTTCAGCATAAATGGTTGATCAATAACCTTCTTTTACTTTTTTATTTTATTTTATTTTTTACCTTAATTTTAAAAGTTTATAACTTTTACGTCTCAACTTATTTTTTCATGAAAAATATATCAAAATAATTTATTTTTTTCAAAATCTTTAATTTGATATCCATATTGCGTATATAAAAATAATTTTTTAAGAATATAAAATATTTTTTAGATTAATTGTAATATATTTGATATTTAAAATGTTTTTATAAATAAAATTGTGAGATTTTTATACAAAATAAAATTATATTTTGTATATCATGAATTTTTATTTTAGAAAAATATATTATTATTTTATAAATTTATTTATTTATTACATAAAAGTAACAAAATCTCACACAATGTGGTAATGCGAAACAAAACAAAATACAAAATATAATAATTAAATTACTATTAATTGTAATTTAATGCGAAACAAAACAAAATACAAAATATAATAATTAAATTACTATTAATTGTAATTTACTAACTATTATATTATTATAAATATTATAAATCGTGCAACGCACGGAAGAAATACTAGTTGTCATAGAAACATAAAACTATTAAAGACACAGCAGTGTCAACATTCAACGCAGACCAAGAAGGGTCATTTTTCTTTTTGGAAACCAAATGGATTAATATTTAAGTTAACGAACACACGTCTGCAATGTGCACCCAACATGTAATTAACAACGTATGTACTTAATCTTCAAATATTAAATCGCAATCACAAAGTCAATCTCAATTCTGCAAACCTAAATTAAGTCTGAGATGCCATTTATATATGTTCATCAATTATTACTGATTCCTAAACTTAAATGTATGATCAACAACAATTGAAGATGTCTACGATTTACGACAACTGGGAGAGGCTGGTGGCGGCTGTCCTAAAGCGACAGGAGATCTGGCAACTCTGCCATGAGCACTCCAGCAGCCCCAGCTTCAGCTCCGAGTCATCCGAATCCATTCCCAGTTCCCGGTCAAGCGATGAACTTGAATACTGTTACGATCAGAAACAGCTTGTAGGCCGCCTCGTGTTCCTTGGAAGCTCGAATCCCAGGTTTCGCCTGAAACACACATTGAAGGGGGTTCAAGAGCTGGGGAAGGGAGGATCTGGGACAACGATTCTGACAATGTTATTGCGCGATGTGAGAGTTTCAGACCAAGAACTGCTGGAGAAAGGGACTCAAATGGTGACTAAGTTGCTGAAAGAAGTGAGAGCGACGGCGTCGGAAGAAGAATTCAGGCAGCGGATGATTGTTTGTGGTAATTGCAGGCATGAAAATGTGGCTGCACCTAAAGGGTACTACTTTTCCAATAAGGCCAATGGAAAGCTCATCGTCTACGTGTACCACAACCAGGGAAGCGTCTTTGATATGTTACATGGTATGAAATCGTATGTTTGAATTTCGTGTTGCAATTTAGTCCTCTACCTGGTCTTCGTACTTACATTTCAAAACTCATCCAACACTTTTTCATATTCGTGAGCTTCGAAATATAAAATCAACGAACTCTTAATATTTTTTTATATGTGAGATAACATTATCTTGAAGGAATTATGAACTTCGAGGTACAAATGTCGTTAAGTTTTAAGAAGAAAGTAAAAATCACGTTCTTTAATTAAAACGTGCATAATATGTGTAATCATTCAAATGTCATTTTTTCTAAACAAAAGATTTTTTAGCCACCTGCATAAATCAATGTGCCATTCTTACTCATCATAGTAAAAAGATTAATTTTACCTTCAGAAACCCCGCTTCCCACAAAAGTTATTTTACAAGGCTTGAAGGATTTGATGACACTGTTTATTTTTGTGTTCTATAAATAGTATCATCAAGTTCTATTTTTTACTAAAAAAAGTAGAGTTCAAATATTCAAATATTGTGAACAGTAAGCATCGAACCCTGCTGGAATCATTAAGGGTAGATGGAATTATTTTACTATCTAAAATATTAAAATATACTAAAAAAATAAATAAATATTGCATTAAAAAGGGTAGGGATAAAAACATTAAAACCTTCAAAGCTAGGGAAAAAAAGGATTCCTCAAGAAAAAAACATTTCACGAAAGCATAGCGTGTACTATTCACGTCGCCCATTTTGTTAAATTAATTAGCCTAACATGCAGGAAAAAAACATCTTGTTAGTTGGGAAGGTCGTCTCAAAGTTGCAATAGGAGCAGCAAGAGGTGTTGTTCATATTCACAAGCAACAGGGCGGGAAGATGGCCCATGGAAACATAAAGTCCTCCAACATTTTTCTCAACAGCGAGCAGTACGGATGCATTTCCGATTTCGGGTTACCGAGCACGATGCCTGCACGGCCAGCCAAAATGTATCTACCGAACCAGGACAGGACTATCAGATCTAGGAATTTATCCCAGGAATGTGATATCTATAGGTTTGGAATACTACTGCTGGAGCTTCTTACCGGAAAAACTAGTAAGCTTTCTGACCAGGGTTTGGGATCGGACATTCATGTGCTGGCATGGGTTCGGTCAATGAAATACAATGAATTTACAGACAAGTTGTTCGATCCAAGTCTTGAGTACGATGAAGATGATAGGTTGGAGATGGTGGAGATGCTGTGCATCGCGACAAGGTGCTTAGAAGCACACACAATCTGCAGGCCTAATATGGCTGATGTGTTGTTGATGTTGGATAGTATATCCAGACCTTATAAGATTTGGAGCAGCTGGATGTGAACCATCATTTTTATTTCATTGTTTCAAAGTTATTTGGCTGTTGGAATGAACCAAGTTTTCCAAAGTACATAGTTTTCCTTTTTCAGAAATGTTAGAACAAGATTTGAGTCTCAAATATACATACGTAAAACTTTGTCATGTTTTATAGTTTGAATGTTCATCATATGAGGTTGTTCGAGTTCTACTCCTGATACGATCTTAAGAGACAGTCTTGAAGATTAGTGTTTTTACTCCATGGAAATAACAAAATTACAAGGAAAGGAAATGGTAAGTAGTAAGTTCAAAAGGAACACTACTACAAGAAAAATGTTTATAGATAACGTTATAAAGACAATGTTTTTAGTAATTTGTGTTGTCATCTAATCTTTTACAATATTTTTTCATAAAAGTGTTATTTTTTTGCTTAAGTATACGCAAAACAACAATGGCTTATCCCTTAAAGACAACATTTTCTTTTAGTGTTGTCTTTATGCATTTTTCGCACAACGACAACACTTTTGTTACAACGGTTATGTTTCATATGTTGTCTATCAGCGTGAGAAGTGCTAAAACATACTACTTTTGGACAACACTTTTTTGGTAATGTTGTCCTTTACTTTTTATGTAATTAAAAACACCAATTTTTACAACCATTTTGTAAACCGTTGTCGTTTTTTAATAATTTTTTATTTTATTAATTTATATAATTTATTAAATATTATACATTTAGTTAATTTTAGAATGGAAAAAAATTGCTAAACTGGGATTGTCTTTTTTTAATAAAATTTTATTTTATTAATTATATAATTTATTAAATATTATATATGCAATAATATTTTAATTTGAGAATGGAAATATTATTTTGCTTAACCTAGATGCCTGCTAGTTAATTTTAGAATGGAAAAAAAATTGCTAAACTGGGATTGTCTTTTTTTAATAAAATTTTATTTTATTAATCATATAATTTATTAAATATTATATATGCAATAATATTTTAATTTGAGAATGGAAATATTATTTTGCTTAACCTAGATGCCTGCGAGTTAATTTTATCTCCTTCTCCATCCTTAATTTCATCTTCTCCCCCAAAATCTTCAACCCCCAAACCCAACCCCCAAAATCTGAATCTCCAACTCAGTCGCTGCAGCTCTGTTGTTTTCATCTTCTCCGCCAAAATCTTAACCCCCAAAACTAACCCCCAAAATCTGAATCTGCAACTCCGTTATTGCAATTCCGTTGATGCAACTCCAGAGCGGTTGCTGCATCTCTCCTCTGAATTGTTTTAATTTATTATTTTTAGCTTATCTGATGGAACCGTTTTGCATACAAACCTAATCTCACCATTGGACTGAATTCAGCAATAAAGGTAAAATACTCAATTGTGTGATTAAATTATATATGTTTCAATTGATCTCTGAAATTTTATATACAACCGAACAGATTCAATTCAATCACGTCTTCATCACCGACCGCTGCTTCAACCAATACAAGAGGCACGCGATCCGCGACGGCTTTAGCGATTTCAGCACGAACAATATCAGCAGGGAGTTGTTCTTTGCTTCGACTATCGTCTTTCTTGCCTGTTGGGTGCGTTCACTACTTCCCATCGATGCATTGTTTCTATTATGGGTGCTAATGACAGACAATTAGGCTAACTGGGGACTCAATATAGTAGGATTCGATTCATATTTCTAGCTTTGATGGAATTGGAAAAAGAGTAGGATGGAACCTCTGAACTTAACCATATTTTTAGCTACAACTTAAGTTTCATGTGTGTGTGTGAGTGAGAGAGATAAACCTACCAGTGCAGGCGAAGAACTTGTTGATTCGCCATGAAACTTGATCTTCATTCTGTTTTTTATGACCTAATGCAAGGCTAGCTTGAAACCAGAAAACACCAAGATATGTGTAAATTGCACCAATTTCTTCTATCTGAAATAATTAAAAAGTAGATTTGTAGGAACAGAGAAGAAGTATAGATATATATATACATGTATATATATATGTTATGTATCCATATTTTTGCTTTTCAATTGCTCGAATAAGCGACCTTTGTTCTCTTGGCTCAAGACTGTAAGTAGATAACTGATCCCTGGTGCTCAACAAATAAAAATAAGGGTGCTTCTTAATGCACCTAAACAAATAATTCACACTCCAATTCATACACCCTATTTAGAATTGATAATGCAATTTTTCTTCTTTACACATCCTACAAGTGGACAGGTTTTGAGTCTGGTTTGGTAAACACCTCTGCTTGTGGTCGGCAACCAAGAGTTGAACACAATTTTTTTCTTTTTTTTCTTTGTTCTCTTTTTTATTTTTTTTTTGGTTGTAAAACCAAACACCTCTGCTTGTGCTCGGAAATCCATTGTTGTATGCGCAGACCTGCAGCATCCATGTGACATCAGGTTTATCAGACAAAAGGTCAAGGAAATGGTGCAATAATAAAATAATTTTATTTTTTCTGTAATTATTTGTATTTTTCAGTAAGGTGTTTATTGAATATAATATCAGTTTGTAGGGTGGAGTTGAAAAATCAGACAACAACAAATGCTTCCAGTTGACAAATTGATTGTTAGGTGCAATTTGGAACCACTCAGGTATTTATTTTGGACCAAAAGTATGAAACAGAGACGGTAAAATATAAAAATTCTACAAAATATATTGTAATGAAAAATATTCAACTCAAAGTAAAAATATTTGGCAGATCTTTATATCAACTCTCAGTATACTTTTGTGAAAATGTTTCTTCTAACTTTGTCCGTTTCTTAATTTTTGCGATAAAACTCACTCAATAATTTTAAAATGGAAGAGTAATTAATTTACACGTATTTCAGAATTTTATAAAAAAAAATGATAATATACACAATTATGTTTATTAAATAATATTAAATCTATATAAAATTAATTTGTATCTTTTATTTACTTGGAACACTTATTTGGCATATTGTGCATTTTTTAGGATGTGGTGCTCTCGGATTCCTTTTAGTAAAGTTATTCATTTAATTACTGTTTCATTGAACACACTAAATGCAACTCCATTCAGACAAATAGAGTAGCATTGTAGCAAGTCCAGGCATTCTAATTAATTCTTTAAATATATATATTGACACTAACGAGAAGGGCAGTTGTTCGGTACAAATTCGTAGTCTTTCACTCATCTAGTATGGAACATAAAATCAACGCAACCTCTCAAATGGTAAGTATTTTAGCTACACTAAATTTTATTTATAGTTCATGCATTTTTTATATTACATTATTTGTGTATTGAATAATTATTTTAAATTGTGGTTAGGTAGCTCTACAAAAGGTTAAAAGAGAGAAAACAAATATGAAAATTTTAGATTTGTGAATTCATATGACATAGGACATTTTCCATCGACAAAAGAAGATGCAAACTTTCTAGAGAATGAAATGAAAAGGAGGGCGCATGCATTAACAAGTAGGCTAAATGGTATATTGACTAACCAATTAGTTTTGGCACAATGTAATATAGGGCAAGTTGATATTCTTTTTAAATTGTATATTTTGTTGACTTGATTTATATGTTCTAATTACTTGTTTTTTGTAGTACCCACTGGATTCTTACAATCATTAACCCCCACAAGTTTTTTTTTTAAATCTATTATTTCCTTACAAGATTATCAACTTTTGTGAATGAAGGGCCATAAGAATGTTCGATACTGAAATTCAAAAGAAAGGAAGGAAATAACTAACATGGGAAGTACTCACAAAGGTATACAAACTTGTGACTAATTTCTACGTCTCCAATGTAGATTCAAATGCAACCTGATTCCAAACAATGTGGTTTTTATGTAATGCGATGTATGAGACTTACTTGATGAAGATGCAAATGCAAATATGATTTCGCTCTGGCCAATTGTAATAATTTTATGTCTATTAACAAGTTTGGATATTTCATAATTAGTCATCAAATTACTTATAATTAATATCTTTTTGTCTCACAGATCGCACGTACTAAGAGGTACTCTCTAATTGATATTGATGAAGTCCGTACGGAATGAGCAGAATGTGTTCAAAAAGATATTGAATGGTCAAAGGTATCACTTTACATGGATCATTTGTTGTTATTTAGTAGTTTCCTTATAATTAATATATGATTTGTTTTGTACATTTGACAGATTGTGATGTGGTGGCAGCTATATGGAGTAGTAGATCATAATTTGCAGTGACATTTATCTTTAAATAGTTTGTGACTTTTACATATGACTATTGTAGCCATTAATTGGATAATTTATTTTTATTTTTTTGAATTATGTTGATATTTCTTGTGGACTAAGTACATTTTGTACCAATGTTTATTAGTTTATAAATTTGGATATATTCACTTTGTTTTAAAAGTTTGGTTATATAATAATTATAATAAAAAAAAGCTCCGAAATGAAAAAAAAAAACTATTTGTAAGAAAAAAAAAAAAAGCAAACAACAATAGTTTTGGAAAACAACGGTAAAAAACTGTTGTTGTAACATTTTGCATAAATCGGTAAAAGACAACAGTTACGAACCGTTGTATTTAAAGTGTTGTTCTTCATGGGGTTTTTTACCTAAATAATGCAGAAAAAAAAATATTTTGTGAAATATGATAGTTTGAAAAAATGTTTTGAAAATAAGGTAAAACGTCAAGCCCGGTGATATTTTAAGGTAAAAACGTCAGGCCCCCTGACGTTTTTAATTTCAAATGTTGTATATATGCATTATGTTTTCCTATATCACATCCATGCATCCATCCATATATATATATATATATATATATATATATATATATATGTGCAAGTATATATGTATATATGCAAGTATATATATATATATGCAATTATATTATATATAAAGATATATATATATATATTTGTGAAGGAAAAAAATAAATATCACCAAAAATATATAATTATGGGAAGAAAACATAAAAATAAACAAATTTATCAAAAAAATTATAAATTTATTTCCAAAAATGCATCTTAACTCAGCAAATCGAGTTAAAGGTAGATCGAGTGGCATAACCGAGCGCCAAAATTCAGAATTTTTTTTCACTCGGCCGACCGAGTTGACTGACCGGCCGAGTGTGTTGATCGAGTGGATTGACTTTGTTCCGAGCGTCAAAATCTAAAAACATTTTCCCACTCGGCCGGCCGAGTTGACTGACCGACCGAGTGTGTTGACCAAGTTGAGTGAGATGCGACCGAGCGTCAAAATCCAGATTTTTTTCCACTCGGCCGGCCGAGTTGACTGATCGACTGAGTGTGTTGACCGAGTGGAGTGAGATGCGATCGAGCGTGACAATCTAGGTTTTCTTTCCACTCGGCCGGCCGAGTTGACTGACCGACCGAGTGTGATGACCGAGTGGAGTGAGATGCGACCGAGCGTGACAATTCCAGATTTTTTTTCAACTCGGCCGGCCGAGTTGTCGTCATGTTCGAGTTCTACGTTCGAGTGTAAATGGTGACTCGATTGACCGAGTCGCGTGTTGGACCGAGTTGAGCGACCGAGTCGGACAAAAATACCGGATTATATATAGGTTTTACCCCTTTTTCCCTCATTTTTCTCAACCTCCAATACCCTACTCTCACCCATCTCTCTTAAAGCCTCTCAAATCTCTTCGAATTTCTACTATAATTGTAGACAAAGATCATTGGTTATATTATGTTGGTTAAATTCATTGGAGTATTTCATCGAACACTTGGTGTGCATCATAGTAATTGGGGATTTGGCTATATTGGCATTGAATATTGATAATGTATTGTTATTTGGAGTGATATGTTGGTGATATGTATTATTTGGAGTATTGTGACATCAATCGGTTTATGTTATGGTGGTTAGATTCATTGGCGTATTTCATCGAACACTTGGTGTGCATCATAGTAATAGGGTATTTGTGTATATTGGCATTGAATATTGATAATGTATTGTTATTATCCCATAAATTAGAATCTCTTTACGATTATTTCATGTTTTTAATGGATTAAATACATGTATTAAGGGATAAATAGATAATAGGTGTATTAATAGGTGTTGTTGCATATGAATATAAGGTTTACCATTGAAGCTAATGAATTTATTACAATAATAAGAGAGATGTGCAAGTTTGAAGTAATGTAAATAATACAAGAGTGGATATATACATTGATATTTTGTAGGTACCCTTGAGAAAATGTATCCGTATCCGTTTGGTGCTCGTGGTCTCAGCGCTGATGTAGATTTGAAGAGGAGCAAAGACTTAGAACTTGAATTCATTCGATGGAAGTTGTAGGTACCGATTTTGATTGAAATCAACACTCCGTGGAAGAACAACAACAAAAATACGAGAGAATCCTAGCAACTATGCCCGCATACGACATAGAATTTCAAGGTTGGGATATTCGGAGTGAGCGATGGTTTGAGGTGTACAATAAGAAAAGATGGGCCACCCATTTTACAGATGAAGAATGCATGAAAGAGCGGGGAATTTACGATGATCTAAAAAAATGTGCAAAATTATGGGATGGTCTAAGTTCTTTGCCTTACGAGAGAAGACATATGAAAGGTTGGCTCTTGAATTCTTTTCGACCGTACACGTGGGATACGATGATACCGTGCCAGGATCCTTAACCTTCTATTTGGGTAATGAGTTTCATATGCTTGAGCCGAAAATATTCAATGAAATTTATGGATTTTCGAAAAAGAAATTATCCAATCTACCGGATACGACGATACATTTCCCTGAATTCAATCTAATACTATTTTGGAAGGAAATAATGGAGGCTTCCCCAGACAAACCATCTGTTTACAACCCAAGCCGATCAAAAGCATCAAGTATAAGAAGCCCGATGATTCGATATATCCAACGCTTCCTCTCAAGTACAATTTTGGCGAAACCTGAACCAGGGGTTGTTACATTGGACGAGCTATTCATTTTATGGTGTTTGATGAATGGGAAAAAATTTAATGTAGCATCGATGCTTTTAAGGCAGTTTGTTCGAACAAAACAGCAAGTAGCAAAACCATATTGGAGGGTTGATTACTCCAATTGCTCGATATGTCGGGATTAATTTGGAAGGATTGGAAGAAACTCCAGGCGAAACAACCATCAACCTCGAACTTCTATTCAACATGAAGATGTGTATGTTGCACCCCAGCACGAAAAAATTGTATCTTATTTTATCTGATAAGAAAAGACTTGCTCTGCCCAACTCTCGTCTGACAAATGTCTCCGGTGGAAAAGTAATAAATATTATGCTTAATGGCTCAATCCACACTGAAGCCATCGAGGAGAGCAAAAGAGAACTAAATAATGAAGAGAATAGAAGGAAGAGGAGGAGAAGAAGTACAGATACAATATCACAACCTATGGATGTCGATATCGAAGAACAAAATGAAGATGAGATTATGGGGAAAGCAGATCTACTTGCATACGCACATGGAAGAAGAAGGGAAAATATCCCACAGTATGAGGCCGGGACTTCCCAGCAGCCCCACCCTTCACATCAACTTTATACAGGTTGGAACGATTGGTCAGAATAAAGAAATGCCTTGGATACATGGGTTGCCAACATCGAAGAATATATGCATCGTCAAGCATATAATTCTCAAATTGCACTTGATATGCAGAGACAACAGTACGAGTGGCACGTGCAACAATGACATTTTGAAGAGCGTGAATATCCTGCATCTCAATCTTTCAACCCATCAAACACTCCGTATCGACCATGAATTTATTCTATCTAGAAGTAGATGGTCAAAGTGTTCTTGTTTTGTTTCTAAACTCATATTCATTACTATTGTTAAAATGATAGCGAATGTGATTGACTATGTTTATTTATAATAATAATTATCTGGTATCATTTAAAATTGGTTTGTATATTTATTTATTTTAATATATTAATATCATATGAAATCAAACGTCCCATCAACTATTTTTATAAACACTTAATGAACAATAAAAATTTGTACAGATCCAGCAAGATGTTAGCATTATAAATACGTATGTAGTGACATTCATTTTACTTAAATACAAATATGGATCACCCATTAGAATTCTCTCCTCTTCTTCCACAATCAAAATGTTATAACTTGTTTGAAGCTGAGTTCTACTCGGACACCGACTAGATAAAGGGGATGGAGATAGTGCTTGTAACTACTCTTGTCAAGGACGTCGACTCAGGTGATTGGAAAATCGGTAACCATAATAGCAACTGCTTACTGAACGTAAGAAATGTTTTGAAGAACCAATTCAAGGAGCGTAAATTCAGTTATGCTAACGTGAAAAGCCACGTTGATATGCTACAATCCCATCACTATACATTCAAAAAAATGGTAATAACGGCTGGAGTTCATATGGTTGGTGAACGACAGTTAATAAACGCTACACCGGATCATTGGCGTTTATGGGTAATTTTCTCTAAAATTTAAGAAACCATTCATTTTCTTCATTGTAAATATCTAATTTACACATATTAATTATTCTTACATTTATAAGATCGTGATCTCAAAATGACAAATACAATTATATACTTAATGGATGACGAGCCATTCTTCGACCAACTAGAGAAGCTTTTCAAGTTTGAAGATAATGATGTCGTCAGTGGACCATCTTCTTCAAGTATGGAGAGATCCAAGGCAAAGAAAAAATAATTTGGTATAGCTACGATTATCGTTTCAAATGTTGAATTTGCATGACTATTGTAATAGTATTAGGGTATTATTTATTGAGTGTTATAGTATATGTATAGGTTAAGCTGCTAGGTGTTGTAATCGTCGTTTTATTTTGTTGTGTTGTTTGGGCTTGAATATTATTACTTGATTTTGACATGTAAATATTGGTGTGATTGTGGTGGATATTTTTGTGTCTATTGTGGATCTTTGCCTATGGGTGTATTTGAGCAGTTGTGTGGGAAATAAATTATATCTCGTAGATAGGTTACAGGTGAAAAAATACGTACAGGTTTAACCAGGTTAAAAGTAAACTATGTTGTGGGTTATAAGGGTGGAGTGTTACAGAGTGGTATCAGAGCCCGGTTTATGTCCTGTAGACTGTCCATGTACACGAGCTCAAACTTGTGGATCATAACCATGCCGGTAAGTTTCATTCATCTTTGTTATGTATTATATTTTATGAGTTATATTGGCATGTGATATAGGATTGAGTGCAGTCGGTGGTACAATGGTGAGAACTAGATGAGAATGTAACGGGGAAAATAGAGCTCCAGAACAAAGTTCACAAGCTACAGGCACTGATCGCGATGCACTTATCGAAAGATTGACAGGATTAGTGGAGCGACAGTCATAACAAATTCAGAATCTAATCGAACAAAGAAATGCTGGTGGACAACAAAGGAATGAGATGAATCAGTCACAGCTTCGTGTAGAACAAATAGAGCTGATCAGGGAAAGGTTCAGAAAGTTCAACCCGCCAACATTTGAAAATGCAGTGGATCCCACAGCTGCAGAGGATTGGCTGAGAACCATAGAAAACATGTTTCTGTACAGCAGAGTACCAGACGAGGAAAATGTATTGTGTGTATTTTTTATGTTACGGGGGAGTGCAGAATACTGGTGGGACACAATGAAGGCCATCGAGAATGTAGCCACTATGACTTGGAACAGGTTCAAAGAACTTTTAAGAAATAAATATTTCACTGCTCCAGTCTCTGCGATGAAAATGAATGAGTTTATACAGTTGAGACAAGGGCCTATGACAGTTACAGACTACATCTCCAAATTTGAGCAGTTGTCAATGTTTGCTGAGCACATGGTCAAAACGGATGCACTGAAAGTGGAAAGATTTGTCGAAGGGCTGAGACCGGAACTTTATAGGGATGTTTGTATGGCTGGTATGTAGGGAGTTACATACTCACAGATTGCTGAGAGGGCCTTGGTAGCAGAGCAAGCTGAACAGAGGATACGTCAGGCACAGGAGATTCGATGTCAGTTCACACAAAGACAGGGACAGCGTTGGGTAGGAAATGAAAGGAAGAGGCCACAACAATTTCAGGGCCGAAGACCTAGTTTCCAGCTTAGACAGGGACAAGGGCAGGAACAAGGAGATTCAAGCAAGTGTCTGAGAACTGTTCAGGGTAAATCACCAGGACCACTATCCCTTTGCTCTGAATGTGGGAAACAACACAGTGGTGGTGTCTGTCTTGTGGGTATCGGAACTTGCTATTCGTGTGGACAACCAGGACATATCTCTACTACGTGCCCAAACAAACCGACCCTCATGACACAAGGGAGAGTACCAGCTAGGGTCTTTACCATGACCAGAGAAGATGCTGAGGCAAACACATCTGTAGTAACAGGTAAATTTTCTATCTTTGGTACTTCAGCATTTGTATTATTTGATTCTAGAGCTACGCATTCATTTGCATTCACTAAGTATGTGAGAAGGCTAGGCAGAGAACCTGATATAACAGGGAATGGTTACAACGTAGTGATTCCCTCTGGAGAGTCGAAACAAACAAATCAAATATTACGAGCATGTGTTATCCCCATTAATGGTAGAGAACTTTATGCTAATTTGATTGTACTTGACATGAATGATTATGATGTAATTTTGGGGATGGACTAGCTATCAAAATATTATGCATCCATAGACTGTCAGAAAAAGGTAATTACATTTCAGCCACCTGGGGAGAAACCTTTTATCTTTGTTGGAGTAAAGAAGAACTTCAGATTCCCACTGATACCTGCAATTAGAGCACAACGGTTGTTAGAAAGTGGTTGTGAGGGCTATTTAATTAGTGTTGTGACTACTGAAGAACAATATTGTCTATATGTGAATGAAGTGCCGATAGTTAAAGAATATCCTGAAGTATTTCCAGATGATCTTCCAGGCTTACCACCTGATCGAGAAATAGAATTTGTAATTGATATACACCCAGGGACCGCCCTGATATCAAAGTCCCCTTATCGAATGGCACCAACTGAATTGAAAGAATTGAAGATACAACTGCAGGATTTACTAGACAAAGGTTTTATCAGACCCAGCTTTTCACCTTGGGGTGCACCGATTTTGTTTGTTCGGAAGAAGGATGGCAGTATGAGAATGTGTATAGATTACAGAGAACTAAACAAAGTTACAATCAAGAACAAGTATCATTTGCCTAGAATTGATGATTTACTTGACCAGCTTCAGGGTGCAGCAATATTTACGTATATATTTTTATTATTTCTTATATAAATATATAATTAGAAATATATATATTTTTCTTATATAAATATATATTATATAATTATAAACCATTGAAAATTATATAATTTTGTTTAAATTAATTAAATCAAATTTTAAATAATTTTAAAAAACTTAACGAATATTTATTATTAATTATATATTTTATTATACATATTATTATAATAATTTAAATATATATATACATATATATATATGTATATATACATATATAGAAATTACATAAAAATGAAATAATGTCAGGCCTGACGTTATTTCTTTTTTTATTTTTTAAATGTAATTTAAAAAATATATATATTTATATATATATATTTAATTATCATATTCAAATAATATTTAAAATAAAATTAGATAATTATTAATAAATATTCTTTAATTTTTTTAAATTTATTTGTAATAGCATTTGAATAAATTAAGTAAAATATATAATTTATATTTGTTAATAATTAAATAATATATATTTATATATTAACAAATATAAATATAAATGTACATATATATTTAATTAATAAGATTAAAAAAACGAATCTTCAATAAAATATTACATATATTTTAAATATATATATATATATAACAAAAGAATATACATAAAAATATAAAAAAATGAATTAAAGAAACGTCAGTGGGCCTGATGTTATTTTTTTTAAATGTAATTTCAAAAAAATTATATATATATAATTATCATATTCTAATAATACTTAAAATAAAAAATTAGATAATTATTATTAAATAGTTTTTAATTTTTTTTAAATTAATTTATAATAGGATTTGAATAAATTAAATAAAAATATATAATTTATATTGGTTTATAATTATATAATTTATATTTATATATGAACAAATATAAATATAAACGTACATATATATTTAATTAAACAGATTAAAAAAATTGAATCTTCAAATTAAGATATTACAAATATTTAATATATATATATATATATAACAAAAGAATATACATAAAAAAAGGAAATAATGAAAAGTAAGGCCTACTGACGTCTCTTTTGAAACGTCAGTGGGCTTGATGTTATTTCTTTTTTAATTTTTTAAATGTAATTTTAAAAAAAAAATATATATATATATATATATTTAATTATCATATTCAAATAATACTTAAAATAAAATTACATAATTATTAATAAATATTCTTTAATTTTTTATAACTTATTTATAATAGGATTTGAAAACATTAAATAAAAATATATAATTTATAATTAAATAATATATATTAATATATGAACAAATATTAATATAAACGTACATATATATTTAATTAAATACATCAATAAAATTTGAATCTTCAAATTAAAATATTACATATATTTAAAATATATATATATATATAACAAAAGAAGATACATAAAAATATAAAAAATATTGAATTAAAGAAAACATCAGTGGACCTGCTGTTATTTATTTTTTTATTTTCTTACATGTATTTTCTGTATATATATATATATATATATAAATTATTATAATAATCTGTATAATAAGATATATTATTACTAATAATTATTCATTAATTTTTGGAAATTTATTTATAATATGATTTAATTAATTTAAAAAATTAAACAATTTATAATTGTTCATAATTATATAATATAAATTTATATAAGGAAAAATATATATTTCTAATTATATATTTATATAAAAAATAATATAAATATATATGTAAATATATTTTATATAAAGATAATTTAAATAAAAAATGAATGCATCTTCAGATTAAAATATTACATTTATTTTAATATATATACATGTATATATAAATATAAAGAATAAATATAATAATACAAATATATAAAGAAACTCAGACCCACTAACGCGAGTTGCTAGACGTTATTTCGTTATTTTTCTTTTTATTTTTATATAAATTATGTATATATGTACACATATATATTTATTTAAATTATTAAAATAATATGTATAATAAAATATATTATTATTAATAAATATTCATTAATTTTTGGAAATTTATTTATAATCTTATTTAATTAATTTAAACAAAATTATATAATTTTGAATGATTTATAAATATATAACATAAATTTATATAGGAAAAATATATTTATTTCTAATTATTTAATTTTATAAGAAATAATATAAATATATACGTTAATATATATATTTTTTAAACAGATAAAATAAATAAAAAATAAATGCATCTTCAAATTAAAACATTACATATATTTAATATATATATATATTATGATATATAAATATAAATATATATAAATCAATTAAAGAAACGTCAGCGGGCGTGACGTTATTTCTATTTTTTCTTTTTTAAATATAATTTATATATATACATTTATTTAAATTATTCAAATAATTCTTAATATAAAATTTATAATTATTAATAAATATTAACTAATTTTTTTCAATTTTATTTATAATATAATTAAATTAGGTTGAATATATATAATAGAAATAAATATATATTTATGTAAGAATTAATATAAAAATATATTTTAATTAATACATAAAAAATTATTTTTATTGATTTTTATTAATATAACTAAAATTTAATTGAATAATAAAAATAAATAATAAGTAAAAAATATAAATATATATATATTATGAAAGTAAATACAGTCATATATCTTTTATATATACATAAATATATAATATTAAATGATATACATATATATATATATGAAAGACATGCATACATCACTTTACATACATCATGTAATTATATATAACGTGTATATATATATAATTTGGAAATATATTTGTGAGTAGGTCTGACTTTTTTAATTTATAGATTAAAACGTTACATTTGATGACGTTAACATTTTATTCTATTTTAGAAATATTTTTTAAAATAATACCATCTTATAAAATATTTATTTGTTACAAATTATTTAGGTAATTAACCCACGCAAGTACGGTGTTGTAGTTGTCATAACCAAATAAAGGCAAACACGCCAACCTACTTGAAATTGCCTTTCGATGCCCCAAATGTGGAATTAATCATGTGCCACACAATGCTTAAAAAGAAAATAATAAAAAAAAAAAAAAAAAATTTACAGCAACAAAAAACAAAGTAAAATTAATATAAGAATTATTCCTGGGATTTGGGCATAAAGTACGGCAATTAATCCCGAGTCAACGACGCAATAAAGTTTTCCAAACCAACCAGCGACGATCCATTCTCTACCACCGCGCCCTCTGCCGCTATTTTCAGTTCCCTGACTCGGTGCCTGATCCCTCTCCCCGCCTTTGAGTCCATCAACTCTCTAACTCGCTTCTCCAACTCGGCCGCCGTCACGAACCCATCCGCGGCTTCCTCCAGCGGCAGCGCCACCTTCATTTCCTCCACCATAAAAACCCTATTCATCCTCTGCTCCGCGTACATCGGCCAGCCGATCATCGGCACCCCGAGCATCACCGCTTCCAAAATTGAGCTCCTCCCGCAGTGAGTCACGAATCCGGCAACCGAGTCGTGGCTGAGCACCTCTTTCTGCGGAGCCCACGACTTTATCAGAAACCCCCTATCTTTAGTTCGCTCCAGAAAACCCTCAGGCAGCAGCTCATCCAAGTCCGGTTCATCAGCCGGAGACGAACTCTGCTTTCCCGGGGGATTGCGAACCGACCACAGAAATCTATGTCCACTATTCTCCAAACCAATCGCCATTTCCTTCAGCTGTTGAGCGGAAAACAAACCCCTTCTTCCAAAACAAAGGAAAATTACGCTTTTACTGGGCTGCTCGTCAAGCCATTTCAAGCATTCATGCTCTGCGCAGCCATTTTTTGTGTTGATTTCAGCAACCAGTGGTCCGACGAAGTAAACGGGCGGGGCTGGCGCATTCGGAACGCACAAACCGTTTGATAGGGCCTCCTTAGCTCTGAACTCGAGCGCATCGAACGAGTTTACGACTATACCAGTACATCTCCTAATGTTTTTCGCGGTGTCCAGAAAGTGTTTGTAAGTATTACTCTGTCGGAAGAACATACCGTTGGGGAAATCTAATGAGTAGATTAGTGGGCAGCCAGGAACTTCAACAAAATCATTCAAGTCTCCGATGTCTGCAGGAATGGTCTCGTCAATGGTGGGGAAATGCAGAAAGGCGCAGACACCAAACGCGCCGCTGCTGACGTAGAAGTAAGTGGGTATATTGAGGCTTGTAGACACCTCAAATGCTGAATTGCAGAAGAAATCAATGACAAAGGCTTTGATTCTTGACGTCTGGGAGATCTCTCGCAGGGCATCGCGAAGGTAGGGGTTGTTGAGACGAGGGATTTCGAAGAAGAGTTCAACGGGGTTTTTCGTTAAGTTCGGAGGAAGAGCGGCGGCGGGGAGGCGGCGGTAGGAGATGGAGGGCACGGCGGCTACGGAGGCGGCGGCTGATTCGGCAGCGGAGCTAAGGATGAAGACGGGGGTGGAGGGGTGGTGTTTGCTGATGAACTTGGCCAGCACCAACATGGAATTCAAGTGCTCCGGTGAAACATAAAGAACAATGGGGTTCTCCATTGATGTTCGGATAAGAATAGGTAAGGGAGACGAGTTATGTCGAACGGTGGATGGCTTATATGTGTTTTGTGTAAGTAAAGGAATTGAAAGATAATATTGCATGTCTGTGTCCCTACAAATAAATAGAGGGTACACTTCACATGACCTCTCATTTCAAAATTATATTTCATCGAACATATCTAAATGCCATAAAAACATCACTAACAAGCATTTATCCAAAATAATTTTCATATAAATTAATAAATGTATTTAATATAAAAACCAAAATAAAAAAATAGTGAATAAAATGCAAAATTTGTTAAATTTTTTGTGTGTAGCATTTAACCCTTGATATATTTGTCTTTTATTTAATATTATTAATTAAAATGTGGAAAACATAAATTCATCATTTTAAAGCCTTCAATATATATTACAAACAGAATACTTTATTCATATAATAGACCAATAAGTAAAACTATACTACTTTTCTATATCGTAACAAATCAAAGAAGTAAAAAAAAACAATTTGAAATAATGAATCTCATAATCATATGGAGCGATCATATATATGATTGTCCTCAATTGAGGAAAAGTGATCTTTTCGGTTAAAAATGTTTACTTAAATATCAATAATAAAATAATAATAAGAATAAGGGTATGTTTGAATTGGGTTAGACTCATGCGATGAGGATTGTCCATCCAAAATCATTCTATCCTTTTTATTTTATTCCATTCAAATTACAATCTTATGATACATAAAAGACAACTAAAATAACATACATGTACCCAACTAAACTAACTGAATTAATATTTACGGTCTTATCCTATCTTACTTTATTATAATATAAAAATATTTTCTTACTATTTATTTAAATAAAAAAAACTAGGCAATACTTTTTTACATTTGAATGCGGTGTTATATTTAAAGGATTAGATCTTTAAAAAAAAAAACTTATATTGAATTGCAATTGTAGAAAATTTGGTTGCTGAATGGAGGGAGAGAGCCAGAAAGGTGGTTGGGGTTTATCAACAGACTTGTATCACAATTGTAGAAATATTAAATATTTGTTGGCATGCAATAAGTGTAAATCTGACCTCATTTCATTCAATTCACTTCTACTTATTGTGCATTTGATGTAAGATCTACAATATTACTTATTTAACTAAAAAATATTATATTTTTATTTAAAAAATTACTATATTTTTAAGGTAATAAGTTGATACTAAGACTTTTTAAATAAATAATATTATACATTAAATTGTACGACGACGCGTATTAATTTTTACATAAATATACTTAATCAACAAGTGATATTTATTTTAATATATATATAGAGGAAGCGAATGTTAGGGTTCTAAGAGCATGAAAAATTGTGGAATAATGGATTGTAAAGGTAACGAAACATAATTGCTCTATGACTTTAACATACATAAAATTGAACACACTTGAATAGTTTTTCCCTTTTTTGTAAGAAGAGAGAAAAAGCTTTAGTTGAATAGATATGACTTTTAGTAAAATTTTCTACTAATTTAATATTATATGATTCCAAGAGCCTATTATACAGTTTTTTTTTTTAAATTAATATCCTTTAAATCAGTCCGGATTTATTAAATTAATTTAGTTTAATAAATCCTGAATCAGGATCGATTTTTTTTTATATTAAAGTTATTATACTATAATTATATTGAAACATTTTGATATAATAAAATACTTAACAGACTTTAGAGATTTTTGCTTGTAATAAAAGATAAAATAAAATAAATTGTTACATTTTTTCCAATTTCTCATCTATTTACAGTATGTTAACCCTTCCAGATTATGACTGTTATATTAACCCTTCCAGATTATGACTGTTCCTCATTAGAAACGATAGATAAACCACTGCTTTTTTCTTTTCTTTTCTTTTTTAATTTTAATTTATTTAGAGATTTGAAAAAAAAAATTAATAATACCTTATAAGGAAATTTTGGATAACCTTAAAAAAGGTGGGCTACATATTCCATAATAAGGTGGGCGGTTGCATAACATTAAAGACTCTTTAAAAGCTTATGAGGACCACTCAGACTGCAAACACACAACCTTTCGGAGCATTAAATTTGGTCCACATGTATTTATATTACATATGTATTCTCCCTATTTCAATTTATTAATGAGATTGAATTTTTTTTTACTGTTTACCATTATTACATATTAATATTCTCACAATACTGTCTCATTCAAACAAATTCATGTGTTTGTAATCGACAGTCAATATATATACTCGATGAACTGTATTTCTTTTGTACGATATGTGGAATATAATATGTTTATCTTATTTAAAAAGTTATTTTGAAAAAAATAAGATATTATGTAATACAAATTAAGAAAATATTTATATAAATTAAAAAATATTTTTTATTTTAAAAATGCCATTTTTTCTAAAAAAGGTAATATTTTAATTTTTTTTATATAGAAGATTGATTGATTCTGGTTTAAAACTAAAACCCACCACTAATAATTAAATGCATGATGCAGACTTAAACCAACATACCATCCTTTGATGAAGATAAAATAATAAATAAGAGAAATTGAAGAATTTAAATAATCAAATACTTATATTTTTCATTGAATTGATAATTTTTATTAATTTTATATTTTACAATATTAGCCTACAAAAAATAGCTCAATTCATCATTTATTTGAATTCAATCCAAATATTAAGAGATTTGATAAATATAATATATATAACTGAAAAATACAATCCAAATATTATAATTTAAATATGCAAGTTTTATATTTTATTTTTGATTAATATAAAAACCAACCTATCCTATATTGTTCTTTTCTCCATTTGGTGCCAAAAGTAAAAATATTTTTCGATTACTTCCTGTATGGATTTGACAACCCATTTTATCATTTTCTCAACAAAAATATAATAAAAAAATTACAATCAAGGATAAAATTTAATCTAGTTTTTGTATTTACCCCCAAAATAATATCACATTTTACAAAGTTTTGTTTTTCATTCTTTTTAACTTCAAATACATTTGTTTTCTGATGTAGCTTCTTTTCAAAGGTCCCAACAAATCTCTCATTCATACACACTACACACAATATCTAATTACATCATACATCTATAGATAATCAACCAATATAATATCGTCTCGAAGCCAATTTTATATGCCACCATTGTACATAAGTGAACGAGATCACTTCAATTATCCATTAGTTTACAATTCCAACTATTGCATTGAATATGTGGTTTGGAAACAGGCTATTTTGT
Source organism: Caryopteris x clandonensis (assembly GCA_028749325.2). Taxonomy (NCBI): domain Eukaryota; kingdom Viridiplantae; phylum Streptophyta; class Magnoliopsida; order Lamiales; family Lamiaceae; genus Caryopteris; species Caryopteris x clandonensis. The sequence goes on from JAPYKT020000021.1 coordinate 1,525,234, forward strand.
TGGCAACAAACTCTAGCCCTTTACTTGAAACTGAGCTCTGATTTTGATGAATATAGAAAATTTTCTAACTGAATGCATTATAAAACTGTCTTTTCTGAGTATATTAATGGAGCGAAAAAAAGGGGGGTCAAGGGTTGATGTGTTTTATAGAATCTCTGCGGGTAAAAACAACAATTTATGATACCAACAAAATTGAATTCCTACCAATCATGAGCCTAATTTGTTTTTCGAGCACAAGATGAAAAATAAATGAGGAGTGAAGAAAATTAATTTGCATTGGGGGAGTAAATAACTTTGTTGAATGTGATATTGTTTTGAGAGAAAAAATAGAAATTAGATTAAATGTTATTCTTGATCGTAAATTTTTATTTTTACTAGAAAAATAATAAATTAAGTAGCAATTGGTTAAATCTGTGTAGTATAGAAAGAAATCGAAAAACACTTTTACTACGAGTGCTAAATGGAAAAAAATATTGTTTGAAATATTAGTTTTATATTAATATTTTTACTTTTATATAAGTAAATTATGAAATTATTTGACATATTTTGTATGAAAAATGGATAAGAAACAAAAGAGATGTAGCATTGTAAAACTATTTATAAAAAGGGGGTAAAGGCGCCAAACCCAAAGCCCAAACCCAACCCCCTCCTATTGCTCGTCCGCGTTCCTGATTGGTCAGTAACTGAACTAGTCTGGAGGACACACACATGGAACTGTCAAAGATTTAGGCTAGGCATATAGAGAGGTCCACTAAATGGTGGGGATTAGCCTAGGTGGGCCACGAGCTTTGGTGGGGTTGGGGATGGGCGAGGCACCATTTTTTAAATTATATTCTTAATTATTATTTATTAATTTTTTCATTACCTTATTTAATCTTGTATATATATTTTTGCTTCTATGAATGAATTTTTGAGATTTTTTTTCTTTGTATTAATTGATGAATGATAAAATTAGATATGACTTACCAAAATGTCGAATTATTACTGAAATGTTTTTCTTTAAGGTTACTATTTTAGTTTTTAGATTGTATAGATTATTAATTAGGGTGCGTTTACTTTAAAAGTCAGGATTGAACAGAATTGGACAGAAAGTGGGATTAAAGTTGGGATAGGGATAATTTCAAAATTTATATTCTCCGTTTACTTCGTAGGATAACAATAGGATAGGGGAACACAAATTTATACTATCCAACATTTACTTCGTTGGATTAATTCGGATAAGGCATAAATTACAAAATTACCCTTAATATATGATACCATCTTCAAAACCCTTCTCCCCCAAACCAGCGCCCTACCATTTTCAGTTTCACTTCCCAGCCGCTGCTCCCCTCCCGCCGATGAGCCTTTGTTACTCACCATAGACATTCGAAAGCATTTCTTCGTGTTTTTCGTGAGGTTAACCTTTATAAGTAGTGATTTTGTAGTTATTATTGTGGTAAGTAATTGTGTTGTTGCAAGTTCATTTTTATAGGAATTACATTTTAGTTTCGAATTTGTTGATGTCGATTCTTTGTTGTTTTGGAATAGCTGTTTTGATTTGCTTCATCTAAAATTATGATATAGCTGTTTGTTAATGGTTTATTTTTTTCGTAGGATGGATCTTGCCCTCAATAGTGAAGGTTTGAGAGATGAAAAAAATTTTATTTTCTTAACTGAGTTAATGAATGCGTGTTTTGATTACATGAGCTTCATCAATATCTTTTTAATGCATAGAAGTCGTGCTATTTCAAGTGAAGTACGTGCACGTATTCGCGAACGATATAGTTTGATTAGTAGAATTCCTAAGCAAATCAAATATTTGCGTATTGTTATTGGAATTTCTGATGAGGACTGCATAAACCATTTGAGGATGAATAGGGCGGTCTTTCCGCAATTGTGTCATCTTATACAAGAGTCCGGCGGTCTACGAACAAGTCAAAATAGTAGCATAGCAGAGCAGGTTGCCATATTTTTGTCTATAATTGGATATCACACAAAAATTCGTGTCTTGAAATCTAACTATAAAAGATCTGGGCGAACTGTTAGCACACACTTCCGCAAAGTGTTAAATGCTGTAATTAGACTACACTCATTACTGCTAGTAACCCCGGAGCCAATCGATGAAGACTGCACAAATAATCGATGGAAGTGTTTCAAGGTAATATTAATACCTAATGTTGTATAGTTGACGTACTTTATCTTAGAAAATTCATCTTCATTGAAAGATTCCGTGTCTCAGGGTTGTTTAGGTGCACTAGATGGAACGTATGTTAATGTCACTATGCTTAAATCTGATAGGCCTCGTTATCGAAATAGGAAAGGGAACATATCGGTGAATGTCTTGGTTGTTTGTGACTTTAATATGAAGTTCATATATGTCTCGGCTGGTTGGGAAGGAAGTGCAACAGATTCATGGGTGTTGAGAGATGCAATAACTAGAAACAACAGACTTTGCGTTCCTAGAGGTAGTATTTAACATCACATGCACATAATTTTATTATGTTTATTAGATATGGTTTTGAATCTAATTCGATCCATGCTTGTTTTTTGAAGGTAACTATTATCTGTGCGATTGTGGATACACAAACGGCGGAGGTTTCCTTACTCCATATCGAGGAGTTAGGTACCATCTGGATGAGTGGGGGTGGGAACATCAGCCCCACGAAATAAGAATGAGTATTTCAATATGAAGCATTTAAAGGCCCGAAACGTGATTGAAAGATCATTCAGATTGCTAAAAAATGATGGGCCATTCTTTGTAGTCCGGCCTTTTACCCAATAAAAGTGCAGAATCATATTATTTTGGCATGTTGCCTAATACATAATTTCATAAGAACAACTATGGCATTAGACCCGTTAGAAGCCGATCTACCTAATATTGTCGTGAATGATGATGCTGATGACTTCATTGATGAGATTGAAGCACAGAAGAGTGGTCAAATTGGAGAGATGAATTAGCAACTTCTATGTACAATGAGTGGAGACAATGCACTGAATATTATGTAGTTTGTTATCTGCAAATGTGACTTGTTATGACATTGTGTGACTTTTTTACTTATGTTTTAATTGTGAACTTCGTTTATGAAATTCATTTTATTTTGGGGCATTTACCTCATTCTTTTAAAGTCACAAACTAATTGATTATTTTTTGTTGGTAATTGTTTATTTTTGTTGGTATTTTTGTTTTTTACTTCACATGATTGTTAGTATGTGTCAGAACTTTTTTGTTTCTGAATAGATGCACATTTTATGCATGTTGATTATGTGTAGGCTTGATGGATCCTGATAGCAGTAGTCGAGGAGATAATGGAGTCTCATGGGACAGCAGGGACCGTCTTCGAGTCTGGTCACCTAGAGAGGAAGAATTATTGATGCAGGCAATAAAATAAATTATTCAAGAAGGGTGGAAATGTGAAAATGGTTTTCGTAGTGGTTATCTTGGTGCTCTCGAGAGGGTCATGCGCATGATGCTTCCTGATGCTAATATTCGTGCTGAACCACACATAAGTTCTAAAATACATGTTTGGAAGAAAAACCATGAGAGTCTGCAGTGTATGTTGAGCCGATCTGGACTGGCTTGGAGTACTGAGTCTAGTATAATAATAGTTGAAAGTGAATTTGTTTGGGACGAGTATTGTAAGGTTAGAATATTATCTTGTCTCACAACACACATTACACTTGTGTCTTTAATTTGAACAACTATGAATAAAGTATCTAACATTGTTTCATGAAACACCCATACTTGTATAAATTTGTAGACGGACACATGGGGTAAGAAAATGCGATACAAGTCATACAAGCTCTACCCTGAGTGGTGTGAGATATTCGGGACAGATAGAGCAACCGGCGCTCATGACGAGAATTGCAATGCTACTGACCAAATACAATTGGAGGTGGATGAAAATAATCCTACTGCCAATCTATTGAACGTGGACCTATCTACAGACAATGAGGTTAACTCTCCACTGCCACCATCGGACAACTCCACCAGTAAGAAATGAAAGGCTCGCAAAAGAAAGGCTCTGACATGATGGGTGAGAAGATGGTGAATTTGATGAGTAGGTTATATAATCGCACTGATGAAAGACTAGGTGAAATAGCCCAACATATAGGCTATAAGTACAAAATGTCTAAGAAATGAGAAACTGTCCATGAAGCTTTGGGTAAGCTGGATGTATTGGATCCTGACCAACAAATTGTTGTTGCTAAGATTTTAGTGAACAACAATAAAGATCTTGAACTTTTCTTCAGCCTCCCTCATGCTGACAAAGCTCAGATGGTATTAATGATGTTGTCAGGCTGTCTATAAGCATTGTTAGTAGAATGTTTATTTGTATTTTGGAAGAAGTCTTGGAACTTGTAGGACTTGTGTTATTTTTCCTTTGTGTTGTTAATTTAAACAAATGTATGTGGTTGTAATATTTGGTTTAGGTTTGTTCAGTTGGTGTCCTACCAAATCTTGATTTGAATGTGTATTGCTCACTTCTTTAACAAGTTTAATTGGTATAATTTGTGGTTGATGAATTAGATGTTCATAAATGTTTGTGCACATCTTAGAGTCTGTTGCAGAATTTGTGCGAACAACCTATATATCATTTAATTTACAGTACTACACCTTAAGTTTGAACAAACGGTGGATGTGAACCCAAACGGTGGATCATGAAGTTGGGGTGCAATACATGAGTGCAAGGAATTACTACTTTGACAAATCAAAACAAAATAGCAAAAATTTTCCGAAAACACACAATTGACCTCGGTTCTACAACAAACTATAAAACTAAGTGATTCAATATAGTACCTCGATAGTGAGAATTCTGGAATGTTACGTTCAAAAATATTACCAAGAAAACTTTACCATACCACCAACTTAATACCAATCCATCATATACACATGCAATGTAATACAAATCTTGATTTGAATGTGTATTGCTCACTTCTTTAACAAGTTTAATTGGTATAATTTGTGGTTGATGAATTAGATGTTCATAAATGTTTGTGCACATCTTAGAGTCTGTTACAGAATTTGTGCGAACAACCCATATATCATTTAATTTACAGTACTACACCTTAAGTTTGAACAAACGGTGGATGTGAACCCAAACGGTGGATCATGAAGTTGGGGTGCAATACATGAGTGCAAGGAATTACTACTTTGACAAATCAAAACAAAATAACAAAAATTTCCCGAAAACACACAATTGACATTGGTTCTACAACAAACTGTAAAACTAAGTGATTCAATATAGTTTCTCAATAGTGAGAATTCTGGAATGTTACGTTCAAAAATATTACCAAGAAAACTTTACCATACCACCAACTTAATACCAATCCATCATATACACATGCAATGTAACATGAATTCATAACGAATATTTCCCAACAAATGGATAATAGCAAGTGATATATTCATAACCATATGGTAAAGTTCAGGAATGTTGGGTAACACAATAGCAAAAAAATAATATTCATCAAAAAGATTCAAATCAAAATAAATCATTGGGTTTTTCATTAAAAAAAAAATCATCAGCCATCCGATGGCTCATCGCTGAACGCTTCGTTCTCACACTCAACCTTCACTGAAGCCATCGATTCACCCTCACTTGTAGCGCCTTCTGAAAGCTCCATCGCATTGCTGTAGCTTTGCCCACGCAAAATATCCCACTTCTCATAGCAGCTCGTCTAAAAAAAACAACATTAATAGTTATTTCATTGATGACATAGAAGAAGATGAATTCCCCCAGGTGGATTCTGTTCTGAACAAGAAATATGTCCAACTCGGTCGTCAACACAACATTTGAAGGAGAAGGATATTCCATGCCTACCACCCACCGGGCACCTTACCTGTTCACTAGTGCCATATTAGTCGGTCGTGTATTAGCGAAGTTAGGCATGACATCCTGGGGGTAATTCCTGCACGAAGAATATCATAAATATGTTCAAGTATAATGTGCAGGAACCAAAACGAAGATAGACAAAGGTGGAAAACTATGAAATCAGATACCGTACCATTCGTACAGGAGGTTGGTTTAGGAGATTTGGGAAAAACACCTTAAAAAACCTCTTCCAAATTGGAGGTTGCTGCACAACACTTACAGGAGTGTACACTTGTCGGAAAAATGGTGTAGTTCAAGCATAATAAAGTACTGATAAATGGTGCTAACCTTGTCACGTGGGGGAAAATTTCTGACACTTATTTTTCATAAAGATGCGAACATAGAAGTTATAAACATAGTCCTATGAGAATAGTCATATATCCTGATGCTTAACATTGTTGTCGTCATGAAATTTTGGCCACTCTTCCGTCAGGAGTATGACCCATCATCATCCACCCTAGTAAATACAACCCACTGCTGGCCCAAATCATTGTTAAGGGCAATCGACGGAGGAAGCCTCGCACCAACTTCGGTGGCAAATTGTGGGGGTAGTCTCTGCAATCATCGGAATTCCTAGATTGTGAAATAATGAATATCAAACACTAGTTAGTAGAAGAGGAAAAATTAAATATAGGCGGCATGTTATCAGAATAAATTTTTAGGTGCTCATTTAAGGAAGGTATGAAATGTCTTACCAAGCATTTGGGATGATAGATAAACTTATCCCAACATAGTTTCATACAGTTGAAATATCCTTCAAAATCCATTATACCTGTTTCAAGTAAGTGGTATAATATTTATATCACAATTTGCATAAACTAATCATATAAATTGAACAAGCTATTCATGTCTGGTAATCTCACAACACAACACATTGGTTTAATAGTTTGTTTCATCACTGCATACAGCAAAAACAACTAAATTCCAAGCCTAAAAACTAATTAACAGCAAATTCATGGCAAAGGCAGAGAGATCAATTACTGAAAGTTATCTTAAAGGACATGTTTGAAGTTCAAAACTCATAAACGAATTACAGCAACCAAAAGTAAGTTGGAACCTTGTATTACGCAAAATTAATGCATGGTAGGGAAAGAGCTAACCAATATGGGAAACAAATCACAAGGCAGCAATTTCAAATCATGTAAAGAGGCCCTACATTAACACAAACTAACTCTGGACCCAACAAACAACTCGAAAGAACAAATTTTATAAGGACACACATTTCCAAAATATGTAAAAGGTCCGCTTGCCGACAACAGAAGGCCGAAATAATACAGACTTTCCAAATTTACAAAGAAAGTAAATCACCTTATTTAGAAAACACAGAAGTGGACGAATTCTTCAACAAAAGAGTCCATCTGCATCATTGTCCCATTCCAGATGTTGGCGCAGCGTCATTGGAAAATATGAAACAACATACAAACGATAGGAGATGAGACATGAATAGGATAGTCGAAAAACAACACTCTACAAAATTAATCCCACAAATCAAATAAGAATCGGAACAGTGTGAAGAATGCTAGAAGAAATTTGATACCAACAGACGGGGAAGGAACACTTACATAATATGCAGCAATGCAGGGATACGATACGGTCAAAATTGATGGTGGAGCGGCGTGGCAGTTGGGTGCAGTTAAGAAAGGGCTGAGGAGCAGCGTCTTCGCGGGGAGGGGCAAGGGTGCGTGTAGGACTCGGCGGCGGAGCAGCCAGGGTGAAGTGTAATCGATGTGTAGAAGAGATGCAACCGGATTGGAATCTCTTGCGAGAAGTAAAGAAGAGTGCGGCGCAGGTAGGGTTTGTCGATTTTTGAATGAATGAATGAAGGGTAACTGAGTCAAAAAAAATTCAAAAAAATTTCGTGAATGTATGTTTCACTCGGAAGACCGAGTGACGTTCCAACCGGGTGGCACGACCGAGTAGATAAGTTGGAGTCCAGAAAATAATTTTCACTCGGCTACTCGAGAGAGGGGTTCAACCGAGTGGAACGGCCGAGTTGTTAATTTGGAACAAAACTCCAGAAACTTTTTTCACTCGGCCCACCGAGTTAGAGGTCTGACTAGTGGAACGGCCGAGTGGATCACTTTCAACATGATTTCAGAAACTTTTTTCCACTCGCCCACCTGAGTGATGGGGCCGACCGAGTGTAACAGCCGAGTTGATAAATTTCAACACGATTCCAGAAACTTTTTTCCACTCGATCGCTTGAGTGATGCGTCCGACCGAGTGGAACGGTCGAGTTGATATCTTTCAACATAATTCCAAAAAATATTCTTGACTCAGCCGCCCGAGTTAGGGGTCTGGCCGAGTGGAGCGGCCGAGTGAGGCTCCAGTTTTTTATATAAACATTTTATCTCTCTTATTTCCTCATACTTCTAATTCCGAAAACCCTACTCTCTTCATCTTTCATCCCCTTTTACATAAGCAATCAAAGAGAAAAAACTTTATTGATTATTATATCATTCAATTCATCCAAGAAATCATCACCAACACCAAATATTTCCAAATTTTCATAAGACTTGTGAAGTTTTGAAGGTTGTAACAATAACGCGAAATTTGTGTAGTTTCCTCTATTCAGGTATGTTTTGATAAATCATTCCTCTTATTCATCAAATATCTTGATGATAGACGAAGTTGTAGTATTATGGTATGAAGCATGTTATGTTTTCTTGCAAAATTTCATTGGAGTCTTTTATCGAACAGATGGTGTGCATGGTATAATTGGGATTTTGGCATGCTTTGTCTTGATTAAAGATGATGGGTGGTTAATATCTCATCAACTACAATGTTCACATACTCGGTTCATTTGAGGAATACGAGTGGTACATGTAAGAACAAAATTGAGAAAATGTGTAATGTTTAGTTGTTTTGTTTTTCAGATTGGAATTGGAAATTATGTTGCAATGCTAGAAAATAAAATAAAATTTCTATATTGAAAAGTATTGAAGTTTGAACTCATTTATTTATATCAGGTAGACTACACTAACTTCATTTATTCTAGGTACGATTGAGACAATGTTTCTGTATCCCTTTGGTGCTCGAGGTTTCACTGTTAATGATATGGAAAGAGAACTGGAAGATAGGCGTAGATTTCAAGAGGAAGAAAGAGCAAGAACTGAAATTCACTCAATGGAGGTAGTCAATACTAATTTCGATTGGGATCAACACTCCATCGATGAACAACAACAAGAATACGAGAGAATTCTTTCAACTATGCCAGATGCATATGGCATATAATTTCAACATTGGGAGATAAGAAGTGAGAGATGGTTTGAGGTGTACAGGAAGAAAAGATGAGCCACTCATTTTGCAGATGAAGAATGCATGAAAGAGATGGGTATTTACGAGGATCTGAAAAAGCTGTGCAGAAATATAGGGTGGTCTAAATTCTTCGCCGTAAAAGAAAAGACATATGAGCCGTTGGTCTTAGAATTTTTCTCAACCGTTGATGTGGGATACGATGATACGGTTCTGGCATCAATGACTTTCTTTTTGGGAAATGAGTTCCAACTACTTTCGATCGAAACCATAAATGAAATTATAGCTTCCCAAAGAATAAATTCTCCAATCTACCCGATGCCAAGGTACACTTTCCCGAATTCAACCCAATAATCTTTTGGAAGGAGATAACAGAGGCTTCTCCAGATAAGCCAACCGTGTACAACCCTAGCCGATCGAAAGTGTCCAACATAAGAAGCCCGGTCCTTCGCTATTTCCAACGGTTCATCTCAAATACAATTTTGTCCAAATCTGAGCCTGGGGTAGTTACCTTGGATAAGGGGTTCATGTTATGGTGTTTGTTGAATGGAAAAAAATTCAATGTAGCGTCGATGCTTTTAAGGCAATTTGTTAGAATGAAACAACAAGTAGCAAATCATATCGGAGGGTTGATAACTCTGATTGCTCGATATTTTGGGATAAACTTGGAAGGTTCAGAAGAAACTCCTGGTGAAACAACCTTAAATCTTGAGATTGTTTGCAACATGAAGATGTGCCAGTTCCATCTTGCTTTGCCTAACTCGCGCCTGACAAATGTCGCCGGGGGAAAAGTCCTGAATATTCTACTGAACGGCTCGATCCATATTGAAGCCATCGAGGAGAGTGAAAGAGAACTTAAGAATGAAGATGAAAGAAAGAAAAGAAGGAGAAGATCCTCAGATACTCAAACAAAGCCTAAGGAGGTGGAGGCAGAACAACAAAACATGGATGAGACGATGGAAGAAGCAGAATTACATGCATACGCACATGGAAGAACAAGGGAAATTCTCCCACATTATGAGGCCGGAACTTCATAGCAGCCACAACCTTCACGTCAGTTTCAAGGGGGTGGAACGATTGGACAGATTGGAGAAATGCGTTAGATACACGTGTCAGCAACCTTGAAGAGTATATGCATCGTCAAGCGTATAACTCTCAAATCGTACTTGACATGTAGAGGCAACAATACGAGTGGCAAGTACAGCAAGGTCATTTTCAGGAGCGTGAATACCCGGCATATCAACCATTCAACCTATCCAACCCCCCTTACCGACCACCTTAGAGAGAGGCATGTGGGAGAAATCATGTGTAATTGCAAAGATTGATATTTGGGGAAGATAACTTTCATATGGAATAATATATTATTTTCATATTCCCCTTCTTTTGCTCGTTTTCCGATTTTGTTTCCACTCTCTTGTTTCAGCCGTCAAGTTAATTTTTTTATAGTTTATTTTGTCCAATGTTTTTCTAGAAAACTCCGTTGAAATGGTGGATACTAAAAGATTGCAAAATAAAGGTAGAAGCATAACAAACGGGGATTATTAACACACCAATGTTCAAGTCCAACATTATTTGTACCGTAACTAAACTCGGTTGGCACATAGAACTACAAACAAACTTACTCCAAAAATATATTACAAACCAAAAAAACACTCAACTTAATATAGAAAGCACAAAGTACGTACATAATAATGGGAAGCATATGCTATGAAACCATGCATAGACTGCAGTAGAGCTACGACCATGATGCAGTAGAGCTATGACCTTCCCTACTATGCCGATAACGGCTACTAGAATGCATTGATTTCTTTCCTTTCTTGTCAGAAGCTTGAATTGGAGAGCTTGTCGATGTTAATGATGTTTGATCATTTTCGTACATTGACTTGGTACTTTGGCTATCATTATCCAGCCACGCCTGCTCCTTCCAAAACACATTATCAGTGTCCAACGATCTTTCCTCACTCTCATAGATGCTCAAAAGGTTCGGACGATTCAGATTGCTTATCTCTATGATGGATGAATCATTACCCGTCCCTTCATCAGTATCACTTGAAATTTGAATAACTAAAAGCTCATCACTGTTACTTTTTGCGTTCTCTTCATCAAATAACTCTTTAAGAGCATGAAATGCGTATTCTCTCTCTTTATAATATGCAGTAGCAAGCTTTTCTTTCTATGAAATAAAATAAAAGATATAAAAAAATATATATAAATTTGTAAATAATTTTTTAATTTAGACAAATTTGTGTAAAACTGTATTTACAAACTTGGAAAACTTACTTCATATAAAGATGTCCAAATCAAGTCTGAGCACCGAACCTCATTTGTGGTAGGGTCATAGGCAACCATTGGCATATGAATTAGCCAATTGAACACCTTGTAACGTTTGTGTAACTTTTGAGTTTGTTCCATGCAAAAGTTGAAGTTGAACTGTGAGCCAAAGTAGCGGTTCAGATCACACATGGCAAAGCAAACAACACACTCATTTTTTTCCCCAACAACCCAAGCACCGGATCGGAGTTGTTCAAGGAGATGCAAAATAAATTGACGATCAATATCTCGTGTCCAGATAGAGTTAAACAAAACTTTATCTTGATTCATTGCTTGTTTCGAAACACCACTCGGCACCATAAGGCTGGATAGTCCAAAGGACGAGATGTGAAGAAATTTGTTGATTGTTTCTTAATATTTGTGTTGCAGTTTATATGAGTTGCAATGCCTGGATTGGGAAATTAACAATTATATAGGAATTCTGGGTGTACATTATTTTGAATAATGTGGGGTCACTATCTTGTTTGATTCAATGTAAAAAGAGTGTAAATCTTTTTCTTTCATACAATAAAGGAAACAGATGTTGGTTCCTCTGTTGCTTGTGAAAAGTGTATATTATTGTCAATGCACATAATTGTTGGGAGAGAACATGCTCGTTGCGTACATGGTGACATGATGCTTCAAGAGTGGGGGCCCCCCCCATGCTATGAACAATTTGTAAGGATATGTCTTTACAGCTGGAATGTATTGTTACATCAGACCATTATCAATGAACAACCAATATATTACATCCGAATTTTATGGGAAGTATTGTATCATAAATAAAACGACAGAATTTTGCAATCAACCATAACTTTATCCCATTCCGTATGCAATGTTCACAATTATTTACATTTACATTATCTATCTTTCTGAAAAATCAAACATTAATAAGCAAATAACAATTAAAGGTAACATGTCAACCTATATTTACATGTGAATAAGTTATGAAGTTGTTACATATTGTAATAACCCTAATACCATCAAATCCAAAATTAAGCAACAATATCACAAAAAAAAAAAAAAAAAAAGATCAACAAATAAAAATTATCCATACTCAAGGACCTAATTGGAATTGCTTGTGATTTATTGAGGTTGGTTGTGCAAACACGACTAGCAGGATAATAATGACACCAACAACTAACACAAATGAAACTTTTTAATATTTTATATTCAACGCATAAACGTAACCAATTAGCTTCACCTCGCGTTGCTTCATCTCATGAAGAAAAGCTCTCAGACAACTTTCATTCAACCTCATCTCCTCAATGGTTGTATTCAAGATGATCTTATTATTTTCCAACTCCTTCACACGTCTTTGTGTATCTTTAATTGTTGTCATCAAAGCACAAATGGTTTTACTGCAACGTTTACAAGAATCTTCATCAACCCATTCCCAAAACCCACAACCCTACGGCTCGAAACAAAATAACATTTATCATAGTTGAAGTTATAAACATAAATTGTGGGTAAGATGAAGGTTTTGTGTACTTGTTTTTTATTTGTTAACATAATAAACATAATATTAGATATGCTAAAGACATTATTAGAACAATGAGATATATCTAACATAATATTAGAACTTAACACAAACTCAACAAAATGATAAAAAAATGACATAATTTTTACATGTTGCAGTCGACAGCGTATAAACCTACAATCACGGTTATTTTCTGTCCGAGATATGAACTGAACAACATTTTCCCCAAAATAACAAGTTCTTCGTGAATTTGCACTCGATGCAGGACTTGTCAACGAATTAGAGATGCTCACTACATATTCCGTAGTCACAAAGACACGAGATATGATTAAGCAGTATATGGAAAACTAATTGCAAGAAAATGATATTATTTTATTAGTAAAAAATGATATGATGCTAATACCTACTTTTCCAAATATTTGGAATGTAATGGATTCTCTATTATTTTTTTCTTGTTCACCTGCATGACAATAAGGAAAGTAAAAATGAATTTTTCTCAATATTCTACAAGGAGATATGGAAATATTTAAGGCCCAAAAACCTCTCCATTCACAACATCATCTCTAAACCAGCCGAATTTGACAGATGAAAGGTAAGGAATTTGTTGAAAATCATAAATATTCGAAAGGAGAAAATGTTACCCAAATAACGCAAATCTTCTCTAAACTAGCCGCATAAACTTCAATTGGCCCCAAACCTTTATTTACGTACTAAACATTACAAGAGCTTGAATTAGATTAAGATATCAAACATCCACAATGAAACTACAACTCAGTTGAAACTATAAATTAAAGTTTGGGCTACTCCGTAATATTGGAAATCAATACAACTATTTGCACTTGACAAAGACAATCCAAAACAAACATATTAACTCATCAAGATTGTCGATTGATGCATGCTAATATCCCTATTCAATTTTAACTCCACAACTTTGCATTGATAGATAATTAATGATGTCATATATTTCAAAATTTATATGAAATTCACATCTATTCGGTCTAATTTCTAACAATAAAAAAAGCACAATAGTTACCAAATAATCAAACTTTACAAAAATAACAGCATATTAGCCACGAACAAGAATAATGAGTTAGATAAAGAAACCGATTCACCCTCAGTTTGGTGTTGGGTGTTGGCGGTGCCCCTCCCGTCGAAGAATGTTCAGGATTTGACAGCGAGTGTTTCTGTGGGAGACGTACAACATCAGGGAAGCTTCTGGGAGACGGCTGGAAAGGGAGTGTCGACCGTTCGGTGGAGAGCAGGAGGACAACCCAACGTAACGGCGGCGCAGACCGTGCAGTGCCGATGTTGCTCTGGAGTCAGCGGCTGTAGCAGGAGAAATCGCCCAAGAGAAATGGAGGAACAAAATGGTAGGGTTTGCTCATAAATTGTGAATTATATATGAGGACATTTTTTATAATTTAAAATATGCACAAGGGTTAAAACAGTGCATTCCTATTTCTTATCCGATGGGATAATTTCTATCCCGGAGGTCATGGAGGGATTAATATCCTTTGATTTATCCAAAATTTTTGAATGTATCACGGGTCGAGTGGATTGATCCGGAAAAAAACCTAGGAAAGTTAACGCATGATAACTCTGGACTATTCCCCCTTATCTCGGTATATCAGCCAAAGTAAACGCTACCCTATAGTATGTGATTTCTAGAAAAATAACTATAATCCATAAAGTGTTATTATATAAATATTATGTTACATGAGGTTTCTACAACCCGTCTATTTGCTTGTCAGTTCACGCCGCCAAAAAGTGGGTTTTGGTGGGGTGTAGTCCACCCTGCCTTGCGAATCAATTTTGATAGTTCTATATAATATACATTTTTTAATTAATACACATACATTCATATATATATATATATATATATTCAACCAATGTTTTTCATAATCTGATCGAAGATCAAATTGGTTGAGACACTGGGTGCCAGTTCAACCAGAAAAATAACAATATTTTACTTTTATTAAATTTTTTCGTGTTTTCACAATTTTTTTTGTAAATACATAACTTAAAATATGATATTAATACTCTTTAAAGTAGTTTTTTCTAATTTTTTTAAGTTTTAATTTTAATTTTAAAAAATAGAAAATCAGTTTGGTCAGTTGGACCGATTTTGACATTTTCAATCCAAAAATGGTTTTATGAATGTTCAGGATCGATTCAGGCATCAGGTGATAGTTTAACCGGTTGAATTGATCGGTTCGATTTGATTGTGAAAACAATATATGCAACAACCATTTAGGTCACGAAATGATATTCTTGTAATTTCTTAAAGTTGTCCTACTTTTATATAAATATACAAGAAAATTGTAAGATATATTTAGAATTAAGATATGGATTAACTTTGAGAAAAGTTGAATTATTTCTAAAAAAATTGATAATAAAATTAGAATTTTGAGACATCATTATTTATGATGAGAGCAAGTAATTAACTAACAAAAATTTAAGTTGTGCTTGCTAGGCATATTGCTTTAATTTTTACATTCGAATTTGTATGCCTATGTGAACCATTGTATTGCATCATATTGTTTGGTGGCCAAGTAAACACATCGAGGGCTTGTTTGTTTCATTTGATAGGATAACAAATGATATATAATATTAGAATTTTTTTTTTTCACAATTTCAAATTATTTACAACTTTACCCTAATATCTTTTCTTTCTTTTTTTTTTTTTTTAATAAATAATATGCATTCCCCAAATTTTGTATTCTCATTTCCTAAGCTTTCTAATTTTTCACATTGAATCCACTATGAAAATTTTAGGAATTCATATAAAGTTGTTTTTAAATTTCCAAATAACAAATTTTCCATGTCAATCCAAAATTTTATAACATTAAATTTGTGTTGTCTGAAAACCATGTATAATTGCACTTGAAAATTTGTGCATTGTAATAAATGTGCAAAACTGCGTAATTGAATAGCATAACGGTGAATTAGGGTTAGTGAATAAGCTTTAAGTTTATATCATTTGAACATAATAAAAAATATTAAAAATATTCCCAAAAAAAAAAGAAGATAATTTTCTCTCTTATGCGTGAGAATTAGTGGTTGAATTCTCTCTATGGAGATCAAGTTATACTGATTTCCTAAATCTCTTATGAGCCTCTCTGAATATCTCTGAGTATTGAGTCTATCTTAAAAACTAGGTTTTACGTATTTATTGGACTTTATTTATTCAAAGAAATAATTGTTGAGTCCAAAAGGCTATTCCAATTAATTAATTATATCTAACTTTATTTGGTAATTATTTATCCAACAAATAAACTTAGTCCAATAATTATTTATATCCATAATCATTTAATATCTTAGGCTTAAGAAGTAATTTGTCCAACAAATATTATTAACCTAATAATTAATCCATCCATGAGTAATTAGTTATATATCTTCGTCCCAACATACCATAATCTGATTATACGTATGACCCTTAGATTCATCACTTTACCTACAAGAGCAAGCAATCCAATTGCAAGACTAATTAATCCAAATTAATTTATCACATTTGTATTTTTCAATCCTTAGGTACTCAAGACATTTGTTCATTCATATTCAATAAACACTACCAGAGGAACTCAAGTAAATGATAAATTTTGTGTGCGTACCTTTCATCCAAAATTACCGTGCAGATACGGACCACTCACTTGGTTCTCGAATTAATATTTAGGGATTGGTCATTTTATATGGACCCATGATTGACATTAATGTCTCTAATGATTTGGTTGGTGTCTTACGCAATGTGTTAATTGAATACAACAAGTGTAGAAAATATAGATAAACAATCCCAACATATTACCTTGTGAGCCAACAACTTTTGTTTTGTCGCTACATTAATCTTAAACATAGTTTTAACATAACCACCATGCCCTTGTTAGGCCTCTCAAGTGAGGTTTAAGAAACCAACCAAATATACAACTTTCCTCATGCATGACCAAATGCATGTCTTACAATTTAAGGACTAATAAAAGCACCCACATAAATCAAAACCTCAAATTTTCCGTTGCCACTTCAGTGACCAAATTATTTAAGTTCTAATGTGGAATTGGATTATTGTAATCTTTTGAGACTACCATCACATCCTCTAGTTTACGTGGCGTCTCCACATTGATATTCATGGAATGAGATACTACTTTTCGAGTGAGGTATAACTTGGTGCAAGCCTATCTAAATTCCTACGAGATCTCTTCTAGTAGATTCTTTTGCTTGGAACATTTATGATCTCAACCACCGCGACTTTTTCCATGACCATCAACCTATGGGTAGCCAAGTCTCCTAGTTACCAAAATCATGGGATTTCAATATCATATAACATATACAACAAATTACTACGATAAAGAAAAAACGTCTTCATCTTTTATTTAAATTCATCAAGGTCGTACTCAGAATATATCTTTTAGTCCAACCTAACAGTTGGCTACCATGACACATATTCCAACAATATCACTATCAAAAACTCTATCTACACATTAATTACCTAATAGTGATCTTGCCTCACATGCCCATGCCTACATGGGAGTAACACAAGTAAATATTAAGATTAAAAAAAATTTAATTGGAAACGATGAAGGTAACTTTAAAGATAATTCAAATGTGCCATCAATGCTTGCAAACATTCATAAAAATGTTAACTAGGTAATCAAC
The DNA here is from genome assembly GCA_028749325.2 of Caryopteris x clandonensis. Lineage (NCBI taxonomy): Eukaryota > Viridiplantae > Streptophyta > Magnoliopsida > Lamiales > Lamiaceae > Caryopteris > Caryopteris x clandonensis. The sequence continues at coordinate 1,542,778 of JAPYKT020000021.1, forward strand.
CACTAGATAAACGGGTGATCGACATTGGGATCTCTTGCATGTAATGAGTAAGATTCTAGAAAGAGTACTTCCTCATAGGAATCTCTTCCAAACCTTTGATTCCTCCACTAAAGTCCATACCCAAGTATCCAGCGAAGTTTGTCTACCATCCTATCTGAATCATATATATATATAAAATAAAATAACTTTGCCATCTTTACTACATCGGTTGAAATCGCTCGAAACTGGCCCCTCACAAATAGATCATGAATATGATATAATCTATGTATGTTCTTCACTGTGTTTATATGTCTGGAATATGCTCCTCCTTTAGGTGGAGTATAAATCTCCATTCGGATCAAAATTTGAATTTTCAAACCTCAATCCTATGACCAAAGCATACTCATAGTTGGAAAACTTCAATTTTTTTTCTCTAACTTAAAGTAAAAAATCATCCGCTTGTGCATCTTTCCTAACCACCTCTCGTGCATGAATACCCGGAATTGCACATAACTCTTTGCCAAAAAAAAAAAATTATATAAATAAATCATGAAATGCCCAATACAAGAGGTTCTAAAATCCTGATAAATATTTTCGCATATAGCATGCAATTCTTTCTTTATGTCATTGTAACATCCCAAAATCACTTTCAAAATATTACGACTACTTCTACTTTCTAAAACCACACTGTAATGTTTCAAAACCAACACAAGAATAATATCAATTCATGGTTAAGACCCAAAGCAGTAATATCATGTATTTGTCCATCAAAACCACTGGAGAATCAATAATAAAATAGTTTAAAAACAAAACATGTTTTTATGGAATTAATGAAAAACATAAATTTTTAAATACACATTAGCACAGTCAACAAGTCGGCTTCACATCGTAGCTGCTTCTTGACTTTCTTACCTGAAAAAGTGAGGGGGTGAATATTAGAAAGTCACTCCGTGTACTAACTCTTATTACTTACCAAAGTACATACACATGCATACATAACAATTATATGAGAATTCAACATAACATGCACATAAACTATTTCCAAACAAATCATAAATCATGAAATTCCTATAAATACATATAAACTATGTATTTATTATAATACACATAAGAGCACATCAATCTTGCGTGGGACGCATAATGTCCCGCTCAAGCATCATGAATTTTGAAGCTACTTGAAGTGTTCTTTCGATCAAAATCTTTTACGAGTCATACCCGCGAATCTTAGCCATATCTACGTATGATATTATCCGTATACTTTACATATTGTGCGATTTTACCGTGAATCATATACATAAAAAATCATGAACACATTAATCATATTATCCTCGCATCACGTCATCAAAACCCAACACTTATTCAATATCATGTATTAACTTTCATCATACTCATGCGTAATCAATGCAACATAATCATCATACATAATCAGACAAATCTCACTTATCATGTCGTCAACTTTGAATGTTTAAACTCCATAAACTAAACATTCACAATAAGAAAATATAACATATGAGCACCACATATTTTCTAACAATTGACATATAAACATGCAATTGACATATAAACATGCATACGACTTTATAGGTAATCAACAACCACAACACACAAATTAGTGTGAGAGCATCACCACCTCTTAAAGGAGTGGGTATGGTATCTTGAATTATACCTTGTTTTAAGCCTGAGGTATTTGAAGCTTCTACAATAGTGATAAATTCTTTACTATTAAACTCTTAATTAAATAAAATCTTTATCTATGAAAAACGGAGATGCTACTCGCTAAAAACTTTTTAAACTGATGTAGAATATTTTAGGAAGTGAAAATAGGGACTAATTTTGACATACGATATGTAAAAAATGAGGTTTCTTCTCGATTCTAACACTAACCGTTCAAGGTATGTAAAGACAAGAAAACTATTGTTTATCAATTCTGCATTATAGATTACAAAATTTGTGACGTTTTTCCACTGAATTGAGGTCAATCGAAGTTGAAACGAATATTTTATGATCGTTTAAAACAAGGGATTAAATTGTTACTTTTTAAAAGGACTACACTAACAAACTCTAAACTTTGTCGGGTCAAAACAAAAGGTCTTGAAATATCGGACAGAAACTGTAAAAATCAAATTATGACATTAAATAATTAAATATGTAATCAAATAGTGTGTATATATATAATTTTTTTAATGCCTAATAAAACATAGAAAAAGAAAGAATAAAATAATTAAAAAAATCCCATTCACCCCCCAAACCCAACGGAATCGTGACCACCCCCCTCCTATGCACACCATTTTCCTTTGCCGCCCAGCTGGCTGGCGATCGCCAAGCCGCCGGTCAGCGCACCCTTCGTCACCACCGGCAACCCACTCTCCGACGGTATTGCCCAGAATCCGGCCGTTAGTCGGTCGGAATATAAAATTAACGTACACTACTAAAAAACTTTCCCCCTTTCGTTTGATCTCAGATTTCAGTGCCGACAAGGCTTAAATTCGCCGACAATTATGGGAGAAACGTAGAGGGAAGAAGATGAACAAAACCCCTATAGACCGATACTTTAACGTCTACAGATTTGGGAGAATTTTTTACGAGAAGAAGAGTGCCTATTCATACGAAGTTAAGAGTTTTTGAAATAAATTGAGAACTTTCTTCTTGTGTGCGTGTGAAAATAAACGTAGTTCGGGTGTAATTTTATCCCTATATCCGTATTTATTTCAAATTCTATATCAAATTCTCATCCCTATTGGGCTCCGTGCCTCAATTCACGGACTTCATAATTAATGGACAATTTTATTAAAGCTTAATTAAACTTAATAAAAATAAATTCTAATTTAAATGCATTAAGCACATAATAATCCAATTCATTCCATATAATTTGCATTCAAATTATAAAACATAATCAATCATTAAAAAAAAAATTCAAATCACATAGGCATGTATTTGAATGAAATAAATCATTCCACAAAATCATAATTATTTATATAAAATATTTGGGTTACTATAGTCATTCATGAGTGATAACCTGATATAACCATATATTCCAACATTACGTCCATGCTAAGATATACACTTCCAATTCCAACTAACCTACCCAAAACATTTGAAAATAAGTTTCTAGATAAATATATTAAAAAAAAAAACTTACAACCGTTGTAAGAAATAGTGTAAGTTATTTCAAACATCCAATCATGTAAGCTCTTTGCAGTGAGCAATTTGTGAGAAAGAAAAGGTTATGGCTCATTCGTGTGCTACATTAACAAATTGTAATTAACATTGCAATGTAAGAAGCACTGGGTGAGGACCACAATATTCCAATCTAATTGAAAAGCCACTACAGAGGATTGAGGCCATATTTTTTCTTTACAGATGGTGTTGGCAATCAAAACTATGGCGGCATGTGGTGGTACAATGCAGAACCGTGCAAGATAAGGAAACATAGTTTTATAATTTCTATGGAAACAATTTCATGATAGATGTATATATGCATAAATGTTTGATTTTATAAATTGTGTTGTTAAATTGAAAGGTTTAAAATTTTGTTTTAGAATATATAAAATAGAGATTGAGGTATGTGTTGTGCTCAAAAAATAATCTTCAATTCAATCTATTAAGTTTATATTTTGCAAATTATATCTAACCTGATCAAGATATGGGGAACCATCCTAAAATTTATCCAAATAGTAAACTGCAATATTGGAAAATGTCAAGAAAATAAATTCCACTAAATAGTTAACTTTCAAAAGAGATAACTATAAAAAAATTAGACTATATACAAATTACAAAGGGTATATTTTTTAATAAAAAAAAGAAAGGGTATTTAAATTCAATAATGGACCACAAATAACACAATGCAATATAGGTAGGTAACAATTTCATACAAACACACGGTCAATAATAATATATTTGATTTAGGGTGTCGTTTTCATATGCATTTGTACAAAAATAATTTGAGTGTAAGTACTTTATTCACTTATATATATATATACCTAAATTGGTGCTTATGAATTCAATTTCTTGAGCTTCAAGTAATAATTGTCATGTAAACTTTGTATGTGAAATATAAAATTATTATGGTAGATTTTTTTATGCAATTATTATGTTGTTGAAGTAATATTTTAATTAAATTTGACAATTATAAGGAAAATTCATTAAAATAAATATTAAATAAAATATGAAAAAGATTGGGAAGAATAATGTAAAATTATGTAGGTTTATGTGGATATGGCATATTAGACTATTTTTTTTTTTTTTTTATTGGCCCATTATTTTTAGATTGTATCAAAATGTGCGTTTTTGTTGGCCCAGTAATTAATAATATTGGGAAACTTTTCTATAATGGGCCTAATTTATGCATGTATTTTTATCATTGTATTGTATTATGTTTTGTTCTAACAAACTACTAGTGTGAGATCAGTGTCATGTACATAAAATATTTTTCTTTATATTTTGTAATATAATTATATATTGAAGTTATATGATATATTGTAGAAGATGTGGATTTATAATTCAGTGATTATTGTTTTTTATAATCAGTAGAAGTTTGTTGTAATTTTATTTTTCTGTCTTTTTTTCAATTAGGATTATTAAAATTATTCTCGTCCACAAATATCCACGATTTATATAAGGTTGAACCAATTTTTTTTTTAAAATAGAGATATGAGCAAATTAAAGAAAATAAGATTTGTGCAGATCTCGTAAAAATTGTGTAAAAATATTAAGCAAATCGCCAATTGAATATAATAATATAACAAAAATTTGAAATTAGATAGAAACAAATACTTTGAAAGTTAATGAAAAATCGCACAGTGGTTATACATCGAAATAATAACAGATCTCAAAAGAAAATTGCAAGAACAATCAAACCAAAAATGAAAGAGATGGACGAACTTTTCGTTTAAAAATAAGAAAGAAAAATAGTTTAAAAAATAACACATGTTTATGATAAATTCAAAGCAACAGATGAATAAAGAATCTAAAAATAAAATAAACCTCAAAATAATGGTTTTGAAGAGTGTAGACTTTAGCAACAACTAAGAAAGGGCACATATTATCATACTTGTCTTGTCATTTATTTTCTCGAGAAAGAACACGCAAAAGACTTCAAGGAATGGAAGAAAGAAAAAGAAAGACCTTAAAATATTTAGTGATAATCTTGATAAATAAATAGAAAGAAGAGATAGACAAAATGAGAAATAATTTTAAAATTTTAATTTCATATTTGACAAATCATATTCTGTTCACAAGATTGGGTGATTTTAAATAATCGATAGCTAAATTTTAGGAAATTTGTTAATGACTTTTCACAATATAATAAACTGCAATGATTTATCGTTACTAACAAATATTCCAATGTTTATTTCTTATTTTGAATATACTATGAGTTAAAAAAATCCCGTAAAATTCAAATTTATTCATGTTGAACAACATAAATTAAGCAAATCCTGAAGATTATTAATATTAATCTATTCAATTAAATTGTAATAATTTATCTTACAAGAGTTTCATAAATAAAAATAGTTTTACATTTATAGGTTGGAAATTTAGGTTGAAAAACAAATTTTAAAAAAGTAATATTACTTATATATATATATATTATTGTTTCGCAGATTTGGTACCATCGTTCAATTTTAGTTGGTTTGATAAAATGATTCAAGAAAATTGAATCATATATTTATTGGATTTCATTTATTTCTTGAATTTTAGAATTCAATAATTTGATTAATATTCGATAAAATATCTAGATTTCGAATCATATATTAAACGCAACAGTATATTCATCTTGATATCATGTGGAATAATTTAGATTTCAAAATCGAATCAAAATTTCTAGAGTACAAACATATAATTTAATAATAAATACCTATTCTACATTAAGAAATGAAGTTTAGGTGTGAAAACAAAATTGGAAAAAAGTCATTTTGTTTATATATATATATATATATATATATTAATTATAGTATATCATAATTGTTAATAAACTATTATACTGATATTTTTATTTAGTTAATTACAATTCATATCTAAAATATTTAGTTAATCGATTATAAATTATTTATATTTATAATTATAATTTATAAAGTATATAAATAATGCATTGACGATAAAATAATGTCTTAGTAGATGATTAAATCAATAATTATGTATAATATTTTTTGTAGTTAGACAATATTATATGTTAAATATTTTAAATTTAATTACATAAACCAGCATTTGCAAATATATTTATGTCTATTTATTAATATTATTGTTTAGTTTAGAAATATTTGAATCATCTTCAATAAAGATTTATAAGATGGAAAATGAAACTAGGGTAAAGCAAATCATTAGACGAAGTTCATTGAAAAGTATAATTTATCCTTTATCTTGCACCCAGATCAGGGATATCACAAATGGTATGTAGTTAGAGTCTTTATCCAATTGTTGATTTTATTTATTACATATTCATTATAATTTTAATGTTTTATTGCTTGAATTTTGTAGTTGTACAACGTCGCAATTCTCAAACAAGTGGTTCAGTGGTGGTGGATGGTTCCAATAATCAATTTTATTCTTCATTTTCACCTATCAACAAAAGTTTATCAGAGGTTATTGATAACTTGTGAAGAAATCACACATGAGAAAACCAATAATGTGGAAGATAAAAATAATGTATATACATTTGACGAATTTGATGAAACTTGCTTGGAAGAAAATTACGTTACATGTAAGTGGTCAATGTTTAATGTATCTAGTTATATGATAAATGCTAGTTTGGTAACGATTCATGTTTTACTTTTATGTTGTACTTATCTTATTAATATGAGTTATATATGAATACCATCTTTTAAATAGGTGAACAATATTGAGATACTGAAGACCCTACCTTTACATGTGAGTGGTGTTGGACATTGTTTTGGTTTGAGGATGACTATAAATCAAAACAACCAAAGTTCTCATGATGTTGTATGAAATGAATAACTCAATTACCATCAATAAAAGAGCCACCTCAATTTTTGCAGGAGTTATTTTTTGGAGATAACATGAAAAGCAAACATTTTTTAAAATATGTTTTCTTTCAAATCTCTTAGAGGAAAATTTGATAGGAAGTGTAATGTTGGAAGCTCACCACCAATATTTAAACTTCATTGACAAAACTACCATTTGTTGGAGAGTCTTTTACCAATTGAAGGAAGTATGCCAAAGTTTGCACAATTATATATTTATGATATTGAAAATGAAGTCACTAATCGCATATGTTTTGCCATGTTTGTATTTAATAGTTTGAATTTTTTTTTTTTATTATTAGAATCATTTGATTTTCAAATAAAATTTTGTAAATAATTTACTTTTAATATATATGTTTAGGCGAGATCAGGAGATAAACAATCTTCATGAAGAAATCGTTGTTGAGTTGAAAGTTGTATTGGATGATCATAATGTCATTGTTAAGGCATATAGAATGGATGGAACGTGTGATAAATCCAATGAGCTGAATTTTTTTCTAGATTGAATTGCAAGTATAGGTGACGGTAACATTTGAGGTCCAAATTATGGTTCTAAAGAAATTGATGTTCTGGAAGATCTTTTGTTAAAATTTTATGACAAGCTTATTGAAATAATTGTGCATAGCACCTATCTCGATTTATGTAATATATGACATGATCCTATGTAATATGAAAAGCGAGTCTTTCTATGTCCAACTCTTGACATGGTCAACAATATAAATGTACATATGGTTTTAAAGAATCCAAGTGAAGAAAAAATATATTATAGATTTGATAGTGTTTGCAAATCAGATTCAAATGGTGATGTGATGGCAAAGGTGCACACTCCAGAATTCTTGAATAAATTCAAATGTTTTGGTGTTCCTAATCATGAGTTGAATTTAAAGCTTAGAACTTTTGTGATGATATTGAGGAATATAAATCCTTCTGTTGGATTGTGTAATGGCATCGGATTGGTAATGACAAAGCTTGGGCTTCATGTTTTGAAAGGATGAAAGGAAAAGTTATTACAAGGAATAATGCTGATAAATTGGTCTTGATTCCAATAATGTCGTTGATGTCGTCCGATCATAGATTGTCCTTTAAGTTTCAACGAATACAGTATCCTTTGATTGTTTTTTATGTTATGGCAATTAATAAAAATCAAGGATAAACCATGTCTCATGTTAGCTTATTCTCAAGAAATCAGTTTTCAGTCATGGTTAGTTAATCATGGTTAGTTGTACGTTACAGTTTTAAGAGTTACTAACTAGATAATACGGAAAATACTTATTTGTGATAGTATAAATAATTAATCTTGTTTATAAGGAAGTCTTTTGTAGAATTTCCTTGGTTCTTTATGATTCTATGGTTTGTGTAAATTTTGTTGTTTGAATTTCAAATTAAGACTTTTTATCCTATTTTATTATAATTTTATTATGATATTTGGTATGATTGTTATGTGCTTTAACATGCATAATTATCATTTCATATTAGATATATATCCATGTAATTCATTTAAATAAAATTTCTTTTTAGTTTATTCCTATTTATATATATACTGTACTAATTTCTAGAAATCTATATGTATATATATATATATATAAACAAAATAACTTTTTTCCATTTTTGTTTTCCCGCCTAAGTTTCATTACTTAATTTAGAATACCTATATTATTATTGAATTAAAATTAAACGTTTTTATTTTAGAAATTTTGATTTGATTTCAAAATTTAAATTATTCCACAAATTTAGGTGTTTCAAAATTAGATGATATCAAAATGAATATACTGCAATATTTAATAATAGATTCGAAATCTAAATATTTTATCGAATATTAATCAAATAACTGAATTATGAAATTTAAGAAATATATGAAATCTAATAAATATATGATTCAATTTTCTCGATTCTTTTATCAAACCACATATATATATATAAGTAAAATGAATTTTCTATATTTTGTTTTTTTTTTTGGGCTTAAATTTTTATCATATATATGTAAAACTATATATATTTATGGAACTCTTTAAGATACATTATTACAATTAAAGTGAAGAGATTAATATCGACAATCTTCGGGATTTGTTTAGTTTCTATTGCTCAGCATAAATAAATTCGAATTTTAAGGAATTTTTGTTAACTTATAATATATTCAAAATAAGAAATAAATTTCTTAGGAATGCTAAATCATTGTTTCGTTATATTGGGGAAAGTCATTAATAATTTTCCTATTATTAAGCTATCAATTATTTAAAATCATCAAATCACATGGGTAGAATCTGATTTTATCAAATACGAAATTAAATTTTCACCATTTTACCATAATTCAAAATCATTTCTCATTTTTGTTTCTCTATTCTTTCTATATATTTTATCAAAATTATCACTAAATATTTTAAGGTCTTTTTTTTTTGTTCACCCTCCTCTTGAAGTCTTTTGTGTGTTATTTCTTGAAAAAATAAATGGTAAAACAAGTATGATAATATGTGTGCCATATTTTAGTTGTCAACAAAGCCTGTACTCTTCAAAATATTATTTTATTTTAGATTTTTGTATTCATCTGTTGCTTTTAATTTATTATAAACATATTTTATTTTTTAAATGTTTTCCTTTCTTATTTTTAAACGAAAAGTTCGTTCATCTCTTTCATTTTTTCGTTTTATTGTTCTTGTGATTTTCTGTTGAGATCTACTAATTATTTCGACGGATACGTACCGTGCGAATTTTCATTAGATTTCATAGTATTTGTTTCTATCTAATTTCAAAATTTTGTAATATTATAACAGTTAATTAGCAATTTGCAAAATATTTGTGTCCTTATTTTAACTGTGTAATTGGCAATTTTTATGAGATATGTGCAAATATTTACTTTCTTTAATCTGCTGATATCATTATTTTTTTTTTAATTTAATTTGATTCAACCTTTTACGTGGATATCATGTTTATCAATTTGTGAACGAGACTAATTCTAATAGAAGAAAAGACGAAACATATAATTATATTTAATTTCTACTCATTATACAAAAAAGTAATCACTAAATTAAAAATTCACACCTTCTACAATATATCATATAACTTGAAAATATGCTTATATTACAAAATATAAGAAAACATTATCTTCGGTGCATCGCACAGGTCTCACACTAGTAATAATTAAAGCAGCAAGAGTGATATTTGAAAGAAAAATACTAGTACTAATTTCTGACTCATTCTAGATTTGAAAAAAAAAATGTAATTGACCCAAAACCCGACCCAATTTTTGAATCACCATTTCTACTGTGTCGAACTCATGCTATGTTAATCCAATTTTGAGGCTGAATTTGGACTCCATTATAAACATCCCAATCAGAATTTAAGGCTTATGTAATTTGTGAAGAAGCCCAGATCCTACCCCAAAATTTCTTGGCCCAACTAAAAATAACAGCGACCCATTTGTTTCTTAGACATAAAGAGATTATGCCATTTGGCTGATGAAAATTTTATTCCAATAAATTAAATTATAAAATACTAAAAAAGACAGAAAATAAATAATGATAATCCATCAATCTATATATATAAATGTTGTATTTTGCTTTTGACTTTCCGCCTAAATGATACTTACAAGTTTTAAATAAAAATACCTTTATGACTAGCCAAAAAAACAAAAAAAATTGCAAATCAAACGAATCCTATTGATTAGGAAACAAAAATATTTTAGACATGAAATCTTAAAAACTGTAAATCATATCTATAAAAATAGTGATTTTATTAAAATAAAAAGAATTAAATACATTTAGTGATAAAATTGTTTATTTTTATGATTAATTTTAATATTGTAATTATAATTTATTTTATTATATTAATTGATACGAGTGTGTGAATAATTAATATCATTAACTTGATTAATGTCTTCTAAAATATCAACATTGGAAATTCAGTTAGTTATTGGAGCAAGTAGAAAGACAACATAAAATCAAAATCACTTAATTAATTGTCCTACAGTATTCACTTTAGTTCATCGATCGACAAGTGAGACGTTTAGTTAGAGAATGTATATATTTAAGTTAAAGCTATTTGAGTGGATCTTCATATATATTTGAAAAGACGCAATCCCCCAAAATGAAAGAAGGCAATCCTTGTCGGAAATACTTTTACCGTAGTCAAAGTAGAATTTGGGAATCTAGAGTTTAAGGATATTTTTGTTTATTTTGTTACTGTTTAATTTTATTCAAAATGTTAATTAGTTTTATTATTATTATTATTATTATTATTATTATTATTATTATTATTATTATTATTATTATTATTAGTGTGATACACATAAGTTATTTTTGTATGTTTTTATTAATAAAAAATATGTTATTTTACAGAACATATTAGAAAAAAATAATAATTATATTTAATATCTAAATTTATAATTTTCATATTTGAATATGAAGTTATTTACAAGATTAAAATCAAATATCATTCATAATTTTTAGGATTTTACATTCTTAGAAGTATTAAATCTATTCAGAATTTAGATATTGATTTATTTAAAAAAATTTGAATATTAATTAGAAACATACCAAATCTATTGCAAATCCTTATTAATTACATAAAATCATGGAGTCAATATTCATTATCCAAAGTAATTTTTTTTTAAATAATGATAAAATTGATGATTTTTGCATCAAGTATAATGTTAATTTGGAATATATATTATATATATATAAATAGAAGCCACCCCACAAATAGCAGCAGTAATTTTTTCTGTCTAAATTGATTTCTAAATCGAGAAAATATCTAATTTTTTAAAACAAGAAAGTCAACATGATCATAGTATTATAAATAATATTCCTATTACATTCATGAAACCAAATAAATATTTTCATACAATAAATTATGAAGGTTACAATACAAAATTGGCCAAACTTCTATTTAAAATCATAATATTTCTATGTTAAAATATTTGATTTTATTTGAATCATGATTTTCATATATTTTCTTGACAAAATTGTACTTATTATCTTTTATTGATTCTAATATATATATATATATATATATCAATACCTCTATAAATAAAATTATTGCATTTTTTCGTCGTAACTTTCATACTAAATTTGGTATTTTTATGTGATATAATTAATTTTAAGTAGTCTATGAACTACCACTATGTGTGTGTGTGTGTGTGTGTGTGTGTGTAAAGAGAAGAAGCATTGTTGGGGAAACATTAAATTTCCTACATAAACTACTTTCTAATTACGATATTTATTTTTTTATATATCCATATCGATTCAATCTTTATATAAGATATAATAATACAATATGATTAATAAAGCCACGATTTTTAATATTAAAATTATATTTATTATTTTCAAGATATACTAAAATTATGTTGTATTATTATTATTATCTATCAAAATATATTTATTTGATTATCTTTGTTATTATTATTTTTATTTTCACTAAAAAATTTAAAAGCTTATAAATTTTTTGTTTCAACTCTATTTTTTATAAAAAATATATGTAATTAATTCCATTTTAACAATCTTTAAGTAGACACCCATATTGCATAAATACATATATACATAAAAATGTAATTATTAAATATAAAATATTTTTTCTTAAGTTAATTGTTTATATTTATATATTTAACTAAAATAACTAAGTAGATATTGAACAAATCATTATCTAAATATCGAAGTAAGAAATCAATCTTATAAGATTATTTATATCTTTTGATATTTATCTATCTAAAGACATAATAAAAAAAATACAAAAACTAATATCCTATGGTGGTGATTTTTTTTGTTCTTTATTAATAATTTTGTTAAAAAATTTGAGGTTTGCGTGTGTAATGAAATTGAAGAATATGATTATAATTTCTAATTATTTGACAATATTGGCTCTCTTTTAATATTATTATATTAATGTTTATTTATTTATTTATTTTATCATTCATATATTGTCTCATCATATGCATGTTGCGTTGAAACAACTTATTCTTTTAGAGATATTGCACTAAAAATTCTTCTAAGGTATGTTAATATATATATATATATATTATTTTTTGACAAACATATAATTTTTACTACGACCACAAATAACTAGAATTTTTTTAAACCAATGCATTTTCACAATCATAAAAATTATTCTGCACTATTTTTATATGTTTACTGTAAATATGCATATTTATGTTGTGTTGAAAATATTAGTTTCACTTACTCTTTAAAATATAATAAATTCATATATGTAATTGTGGGGATGGGGTGCGGTGAGGTGAATAAAATTATCGTATCATATTAATAATTGTAATAATTTGCACCGCACATATTTAAGGCTAACCATTGAATATACTTTAATTAAAAAAAAAAGAGAAAGAGAGAAATAAATACATATGAATGTTATATTATAATATTGAATTTTATAATATGATATACTAATTAAATTAGACAAGTTCATATAAATAATATATCATGATATGTCATAATATGTCTGCGCATCGCACGAGAGGATAACTAATATATATATAAAGAGAAGTACCATTTTATATAGGAAATATCAAAATTGAAAGCCTAGACTACTTTCTAATAATGGTACTTATTTTTCTATGTAAATCTATATCAATATGTATGTATATATATTATGTTGTCTATTTTTCTATGCAAATCTATATTAATATCTATTTATATATTTAATTGATAAATCCGGGACACTTATTATTTTTAAGTTATTCTATCAAAATATGTTTATTTGGTTATTTTTATTCTCCATTGAAAAAATTCAAAAGTTTATAACTTTTATGTTTCAACTTCAATTTAAAAAAAATAAATCTAATTAATTCTCTTTTATGATCTTTAATTTGACATCCATGTTGCAATATATACACACACATACATACATTAAATTTAATCATTAACTATAAAATCTTTAATCATAAATAATTTATTTATGATACATGATGGACTCATGTTACTATAACTTGAACTAGAAATTAATAATAATTAACATAAACTTGACGAATAAAATCGATACTTGAGTTCTCGATTTATTCTTGACTCAACATAACATATCGGCCAACTTAATAATATGATTGATTTTTAAGGCCCAAACTTTAAAGAGATTATGTATTGCTAGATTCGACTCAAATTTAAATATGCACATATTGACGTGTAAGCAAAATAATAGCCGAAACTACCGGGTATTACAATTTTAAATGGAATATATTTAGAAAATTTAGGGGTACAAATAATCCGATCCTTAAAAATAATTAACAATAAATAAATATTAGCAAAATCAAGAAAAAATTAAATATGAAGTTTGATAAAATAGTAACTTTTAAATATCCATCATATTTTGATAAATTATTTTAAAATCTTAGTTGTTTTTATTTTAATTTTTTAATAAATCAAACCAAGTCTATCATTAGTTAATATGTTAACGCAATATATGTCTTTAAAATAAAATTATTTTCAACAAATTTAACACGTCATATTTTTTTTCTTCAAAAATAATTTCTCAAGTTAAATCATAAAAAATATTTGTACCGAGACCAAAAGTCTCAAGTTGATACTCCTAATCATGTTTGTTTAATACGCATTAATTTTAAATTTAAAAACTCAAAATTTCTTCAAATTAATAAAGTCTTAAAAAAATTAAACAAATAACTAATTAAAATAAATAGCCATGCATCGAGAAATTACTAGTTTATTAACAAAATCAAATCCGACAATTTTTTAATCACTCTTAAATCATATATTGGACAACAATATTAGAGAGATATTCTTTAGAAATATCATTTTTATTTAAAAATTATAAACCCTCTATGCAGATATTAAGAATTTTTTTATACTATATTTTTTTTATATACCAACAAATCTGCTCAAATATAATTATTATTTTTATAATTTGAAAAGTTTTAAATCTTCTAAACAAATCTAGTACAAATCTAAATTTATTGCATAAAGTTAATAAAATTATTATATATATGTGCAAAAATGAAAACCACATGGGGGAATAAAAGTGAAAATATTTATTTTATTATTATTATATACTAGTGCGAAACCTCATGCTATACATGAAAGTTATTTTTGTATTATTTTATTATGATTTTTTAATTATCTAATATTAAAAGTATTAGCAAAAAATTAATAATTACACTTAATATTTGAATTTATAATTTTCATTGCTTATTAAGTACTACCAAATTTAAATAATTAATATATTTTGCTATACATGTTTTTATGTCATTAATGTTAATATATTTTAATAAAGATTAATATATTTTTTTTATATACCAATGCTGAAAATATGAATATTATTTTATTATTTAGAAAATTTAAATCTTCCAAACAAATCTAATGTAAATCTAAATTTTATTGAATAAAGCTAATAATTTTTTTTATATATATAGAAAAAGGAAAAATTTATTTGTGAGGAAAAACAAAAATAAAAATATTTATTTTATTATTATTATTATTATTATATAGATATATAGACATATAGATATCTAGATATGCATATAGATAAAGATTTATAGATATAGATATATACATATATATAGACATATTCATATACATAGATAATAATATAGATTATTATTATTATTATTATTATTCTTATTATTATTATTATTATTCTTATTATTATTATTATTATTCTTATTATTATTATTATTATTATTATATCTATATATAAATAAAAAAATAACATTAAGTATCAAAATTGAAGGGTAAGAAGTGTAAAAGAGTGCTGATATATTGGGGGAAAAAGAGAGAGGGGAGTAGAAAATTAGAGCCGGAAACCCTTTTCTTTTAACTACGCCGCCGACTCTGCTGCGTCCATTTATATCTTATCTTTTTTAATCTTTATTTCCGTATTTCTGCAAAACCTCTGCAAATCTCCGGTGTTCTCAATCGGCGGCATCCTTGGCTGCCGGAAACCATCCGTATTTTGCGATCTGAAATTCTTTGGATCCGGGGACCGCCAGCGATTTAGGATCCAGCTATCAAACTGAAAGCTTTAAAAGGTTTCTCTTCATATCTTAATATTATTTTTTCCTTTAATTTGTTGGTGGTTTTAATAATTGATATCTCGGGTATTCGAATACGATTTGGTGGGAGGAGTTGTCTTAAAAACTCTCGTTTAAGTTTGGTGAGTGATTCTTATGTGATGTGAGTTATTGATTAGTGGTTCTTCAGGGAATCTCCTATTCGGTTGGTTTTTTAGTATTAAGAAACATATAAAGGACCCTTTTTGTTTTGTTAGTTTTGGTATTGTATATGGTAGTGAAATTAGTTGTTTGTTTGATCAGTATTGGCTCTACTTTTATCATGTTTGTTGTAATTTTGAATAGTTAAATTTTTACTAATTGAAATTCTTTGATTCTAAAGTGTGATTGATAAGTCCTCATCATAATGGGAAAGAAGAAGTCAGATGAGGGTGCTGTTGGTACAAAGGCGAAGCAGAGTGGTAAGGAGAAGCCCTCAGCAATCCTTGCGAGCATGGATCCAAACCCTGAGAAACCAAAGAAAGGATCGACCACCTCTAGTAAGCCGAAGGCCAAAGCTGCTTCCAAAGCCCCGTCTTATATTGATGGGATAGATCTTCCTTCTTCTGATGAAGAGGATGATGTGTTGGACTCCGTGGAAGAGCAAAACCCAATTGGGGCTCAGAAGCAACCTAGTCGACAGAGTAGAAATATTTCGAAGCCTCTGGATACAACTCTTAGTGAAAAAGAGTTGAAGAAACGAGAAAAGAAGGACATGATTGCTACTCAGGCTGTGGAGCATGCCAAGCAGGAGGCCCTCAGGGATGATCGTGATGCTTTTACAGTTGTAATTGGTAGCCGGGCGTCTGTACTTGATGGCGAAGATGATGCTGATGCCAATGTCAAAGACATAACCATAGAGAACTTCTCAGTTTCTGCTCGTGGGAAAGAGCTTTTTAAGAATGCGTCAGTTAAAATCTCTCATGGGAAGAGATATGGATTGGTGGGGCCCAACGGAATGGGTAAGTCTACCCTGTTAAAGCTCATTGCTTGGAGAAAGATACCTGTGCCTAAAAACATTGATGTACTTTTGGTTGAACAAGAGGTGGTTGGTGATGATAGATCGGCCCTTGAAGCAGTTGTTTCAGCAAATGAAGAACTTGTCAAACTTCGACAAGAAGTTGCATCTTTGCAGGATGCATCAACTGTGTCCAATGGTGAAGATGGGGAAGAAGAAGTTGATGATGGGAATGATGTGGGAGAGAAGCTTACTGAATTGTATGAGAAGCTGCAGCTGATGGGATCAGATGCTGCCGAGGCTCAGGCTTCAAAGATTCTTGCTGGTTTAGGTTTTACTACAGATATGCAAGCCCGTCCAACACGGTCCTTTAGTGGTGGTTGGAGGATGCGAATTTCATTAGCTAGAGCACTCTTTGTTCAGCCAACTCTTTTGCTGTTGGACGAACCTACAAATCATCTTGACCTCAGGGCTGTTCTGTGGTTAGAGGAATACTTATGCAGGTGGAAGAAAACTCTTGTTGTTGTTTCACACGATCGGGATTTTCTGAATACGGTTTGCAATGAAATTATTCATCTTCATGATTTGAAACTCCACCTGTATCGTGGAAATTTTGATGATTTTGAAAGTGGGTACGAGCAGCGTCGCAAGGAGATGAATAAGAAGTTTGAGATTTATGACAAGCAGATAAAGGCTGCTAAGAGAACGGGGAGTCGGGCTCAGCAGGAAAAGGTCAAGGATCGAGCCAAATTCAATGCTGCCAAGGAAGCCTCGAAGAACAAGGGTAAAGGCAAGGTTGATGAGGATGAGACAATACCAGAGGCCCCCAAGAAATGGAGAGACTACACTGTGGAATTTCATTTCCCTGAGCCAACGGAACTAACACCCCCACTTTTGCAGCTCATTGAAGTTAGCTTTAGCTATCCTAATCGTGATGATTTCAGGCTGTCTAATGTGGATGTAGGCATTGATATGGGGACTCGTGTTGCTATCGTTGGCCCCAATGGAGCTGGAAAATCAACCTTGCTCAACCTTCTTGCTGGTGATTTGGTTCCAACTGAGGGTGAAGTAAGGAGAAGTCAGAAATTGAGGATAGGAAGATATTCCCAGCACTTTGTAGATCTACTGATCATGAATGAAACTCCTGTCCAGTATTTGCTTCGCTTACATCCGGACCAAGAAGGGCTCAGCAAGCAGGAAGCTGTTCGGGCAAAGCTTGGAAAATTTGGACTTCCCAGCCACAATCATCTAACTCCTATTGCAAAACTATCTGGTGGACAGAAAGCGAGGGTGGTTTTCACTTCCATATCCATGTCTAAGCCACACATTCTATTATTGGATGAGCCCACCAATCATTTGGATATGCAAAGTATTGATGCATTGGCAGATGCGCTTGATGAGTTCACTGGTGGAGTTGTCCTTGTGAGTCATGACTCCAGGCTTATATCACGTGTCTGTGATGATGAAGAAAGAAGTCAAATATGGGTGGTGGAGAATGGAACTGTTGAAACCTACCCTGGTTCTTTTGAAGAATACAAGGATGAGCTTGTCAAAGAAATCAGAGCCGAGGTTGATGATTGATTTGGTATGGATTTGCACTGGTTATTTAAAAATAGAAAAGATACTTCACTGTAGGGTTTATATTTACTTGATTGGATACCAGCGACTGGATTTTGTCATGGGTATAATTGGAGGGTAATCTTTCGCAGATATATTAAACGTTTAATTACTTTTGCTTGTCCTTGTTCTACCATTTTGTAATTTTTTGTTGTACGAGTTCTGTATTCTCTACTTTTTATAATTATCCCGCGCCTTTTGACTTGATCCCTTTATGGGTCATGATCTTTGCGAATTAATTCAGTGCTTATTCTCACTCTGTTGTGGTATGTCTTCTGGAATATGCTATTGGTTAATGCGTGCTCGTATTTGCTGTGTTCTTGTAGATGGACGGACGCCTTCTTTTTTTTGTGCGCATATCTTTGTTTGCTTTGAACTTATAGGACTAGTACAATGAAGGTACGTACCTTCCCCGCTGCGGTTTTTGCCCATAAGTTGTATGATCAGTGACCAACAAATAATAAATATTTATTTTAATGATTTGTGACAGTGATGTCGTATCATCACTTTTAAGTAAAGGGTTAACTTTATAATTGATTTGTAAAATTAATTTCATGCAAAAAATGGTTTTTTCATTCCATGATTAAATTGCTTATATTACTAAAACAATTTATCTCTTTTTAGGTGTTTGATAACCACGGTAGGATCCCTAATTATTTTCATTGTTAATAATAATTTTAGATACTATAATACAATTTAATTACCGACATTAGGATGAGAGAGGACCAATTCTAGCCCACAAAAGTATATTTAGACTTATTTAAGCTAAATTATACCTTTTTTTTTTTTTGTTGGACGTTTCTGGTTAAGATATGTTCACACCTTATGTCATCTTTCGTTGACTGTTTCGCATGAATGCAAGGCGTGCTCGGGTCTTATGTAAAAGCTGCGGCTGAAGTCTCTATTCTACAGAATATCCTTGCACATCTTCAAATTTATTATTTTATACTCAAAATCCATCAATTCATTCAATTACCCTATGAAACATAATTTTTAATCAAAATTAAAAAAATAAGCATAATTAGATACCAAAAACAAGAAAAATAATATAATATAAAATACATGTTATCACAAATGGTGAGCAATAGTTAATCAAGAATCTGGATTAGATACAGCCCAATAGGATATTTAGTTGATCAACTGAAAATGTGAGCAGTCCAACCACTGAATGAAGATTAAAAGAACGATTAGTCTGATGTTTTTGGGTGCAATTTAGTTTGTTTAGTTGGCTTCAATTCGTTGCTTTTGAATTTCTTAGTATGCATAAAACTCCTTCTCCTCCATTTTCTGGTTTCCCTCTAACATAAATGGTAGTGGGACGGACTTCCTGCAGATGTATTTGTGTGCACTATAATCAGAACACGCAACAAGTAGCGACTGGATAAGTGAAAGTGGTACCTTTGTTGAAAAGATGGTGACGCGTGTGTGTGGTCTTTCTTTATTGTTCTTGTGTCCTGCTTTGATGTATGTCAAAGAGTCCATTCTCAGGACACTGCATATGACCTCTCTTTATTTTTTATTTGGATTCACATTTGCATAGAACAAAATAATAGTATTATAACTATTTTTATTCTTACTATTATTTTTCTTATTATTACTCTTATTATTCTTATTATTATTATCATTAATATTATTAAGATTATTTGTATGAGTAATATATTATTACGAGTTTTGTGAAAAAGAATTTTTTAGGTGAAATTCGAGTAAATTCAACAACTTTTAATAATAATTAAAAATAAATTGATAAAAAAAGAAAATATTTATATTTTTTATAAAAATATTAAAATAACTTTTATTATCCTGCAAATCAATATCAATATAGTACAGAAGGATAGGAATAATATATATTCCTTTCTTACTTCGAAGTAACTCAGACTCGGTGTTTTTAATAATAAGGTAGCTTTATGACCTCTGGAGTTTGACTGCAGCGTGCATTAAGTACGCTGGCTTGCCTAGAAATTTCGACGAAACCATGATCGACCCCACCAGAAAGTTCTCCTTTACATATAGCTGTCTTTGGCGCTTTGATCATTATCTAATTTTCAACTTTGAGTACCCCAATGCCGAAAGTGTACGATGACTGGGACAGGCTGGTCCGAGCCACGCTGCGAAGAGAGGAGCTTTGGCAGTTGTGTCATGACCACTCGAGGACCCCGAGCGGTGGCTCCACCACTTCAGGGACAGCCAGTCCTGGTTCAAGCTCTCCCGTTCTTGAAATGCCTCCCAAGAGTTCAAGAACGAGGGCTTCACCTTTGAATCGAGCCAGATTTGATTCTAAGAGACGTGTTTCGCCTTTGAACCAGCAGGGCGGAGCCAATCACAATCGTGAGGTGGTTCTCAAGAGTTCAAGTTCACCGGTTTTGCCTCTGAGTCAAGAGAATGGACAAGAATTGAAGAAGGAGAAGGCAATGAGGAGAAGTAAGTCAAGAATGCGTTTGGATCGATGGGTTTGGACTCGATGGCTTTCCAATACTTTCAGCTGAAATACAACTGCTGATCACATTTCTTTATTCTCATATTATCAGAGCATACAATTTTCATTTATGTGGAGTTTTGAGTTTGTTTTTTGGAACTATGCTCTTCATCTCATTATACATATACAGTCTTTCTTGGTAACACTTAGATTGTTAAAACCACCCATGTTGAATGAAACAATGAAAAGGAATTGTTCAGTTTACGTAGACATGACATGGTATCCAAATTGAGGATCAATGGTTGAATTGTTGACCTGATTTCTAATTGGAATTGGATTGAACGAAATTGGCCTGTTTGATACCGATTATGAGAATTGGCAGATCTAAATGGAGGGTTTAGGTTTATAATACGAAGAAGGAAAAAAACAAAAAAAGAAAAGAGATTCAAAATCTGAACAATTTTGAAATCAAAAGCGTTTATATATCAATTTCCTCTTCCTCTTCCGACATTTGATCCACCTCTTCTTTGATTGAAGTACACTGTAGGGACTGAACCTTCTATTCTAACTCGTGTAATATCTATCCTTTCCAATCTAGCCTCAAAAGTAAATAATAAGGACAATAGTTCCATGATACTTACTGGACCAATTTTTGATGTTGCTGAAACCATCACTGGATTGTATTCTGGACCTTAGGCCAGACATTATACATAGAGCAGTTGGTTATCATCACTGATAATGCATCCTGTAACACTTAATGCATCACAAATTACTTTGATTCTATTTAGGTAATCTCTCATGCGTTGATTTCCCTTCTTGGAATTATGTAGGTTCTCCTTGAGTTGCAAGATTTTGGCTCTAGACTGACTAGAAAAACCAGCTTCAAGATTTGATTGTATCACATGGGCTGTTGTTAACCCTACTGTAGGTAGTAAGTAGTAAATTTTCTGAGCGTGATGACAAAAGCCAAGAGGCTATCAACTGATCTTGCTTGATCCAGTTTAAATATTCTGGACTCAAGCTCCTTTCTTCTGTAGAAGATCCTTCAGTAAACTTTGATGGGGCTTTGAATGCTCTAGTGAGATAGTCTTCTAATCTAAAGCCTCTAACAATTGCTATAATTTGATATTTCCGTGTGACATAATTTCCCTCATTTAACTTCACTCTTATCAACTGACTTAATGGCTGCAGGTTTATAAATGGACTTGAGGTGGTTATAGTATTAGAAATCATTGCTTTTTATATTATTTTTGCAGACGTGAAGAAACGAAAGGGAAAAGAAATATTGCTTGTAAAAGGAAGAAAAAGAAGAAAACCCCAACTTAATGGCACATGCCCCATTGTTTAAACTGGGGCTTTGATACCATAAAAGAAAACATGATAAGCCATAAATGAGGAGGTAATAAAGATAAAAAAATACATGGAAGCTCATATAGCTGAGGAACTGTTTCACTGAATTGATTCATCTTTACAAGCTGAACCTTTCATCTATTTATATTCAAGAAATGCAGAGTCTGTATTCTTGTACGTGGCTAGCTATTACTAGATACATATAAAACAAATGACATGAAAATTGTTTCTCTAAAGAGCTGCACTACTGCATGCATAAGTAACTACCTGGTTTGTACCCCTCGTCCTTCTATAGTGCAGGTTGTGGTCAACTATATATCGTGAGATGTATGTTTTGTTATATCTTTTTCATTACTCTTTTCACTGTCACATCATGTTGCGATCCCTGCCCCTCCACATGGGCATGCCAAAGCCATCGATCCACCCTCAATCGACACACTGACATGGTTATCAAGCTAGCTCACTCTATATCGTGATTTGAGATATGACATTGCACCGCCCAATGCTTGCAAATCTATCGTTGATGTCGTCACCACAAGGAAATGAGTCATGCGAAGCTCCACCTTAGGCCGATGGCGGTGTGGGTTACTATGCTTCTTGATTCTTCATTTATAGTTACCACGGAACTTGGATCCACTTCTCAATTAGATTGAGTGCAAAAAGGAAGTAGAGCGGAAAAGAAAGTATTTCCCAGACATAATAATTAATACCACCACGAAGATTCAACGGATTGAGCACAGGTCCATTGGTGGATTGCCATGCTCTAGTTGGAAAGTTTCCTAAGTCACTCTCATTGGACATACTAGAACTTGAAGGAGTATTTCCCAAATGTTGTTCTCCCAAGAACGAGTGCATACTATATCATTGAATCTAGAACAGCAAAATATAAAGTTGAGAAAATAAATGATGTACATGCCAAAAAATTGTGTCTGTATTTAGCTCAAGAGGTCCATATTCATAATTTCGTTGTATTTGACCCAAAAGGCTCGTTCCTAATTAGAATATGATAAGTATATATATCATAATAAGGTTGCTAATTACATCTATACATATTCTGTATTGTAATCATAAATTCGGACGTTGTATAATTAATTACAGATTTTGTATAGAGTTTAGGGATTAATTAGCATAATTTTAGGTTATTCAACATCAATTTCAACTTCCTAGCGTTATCAAATCGGATACAATCTAATTAGTATTATAAATAAATCTATAACTATATAAAAAAAAGACAGTTTGACTAATTTACAGAATTGTCATTTTTCTCTTAAAATCAGTTTTTTTGTTTTTAGGAACTACAATGTCCAATCAAATTTGTTTTTTTTTTTGTTTCACACTCTAATTTTTAAAATTTATAAATTTTTCATCTCAATTTTGTTTTTTTTATAAAAAATATATTCAAATTAATTATTTTTTCATGATCTTCAATTTGATATCTATATTGTATATATAATAATAAAATATTTATTTTAAATATAAATTATTATTTTTATATATTAATTGTGGTAATTTTAATATTTAATATATTTTTATTTTGTTAAATATTTTTATTTTAAATATTTTTTATCAAAATTTATTTTACATAATTATATTTTATTTTAAAAATTATATTACTATTTTTATAATAATTTATTATATTATTATATTATAAATCGTAGAAAGCACTAGGTTATATATTGGATCCTAATATTTGATTGGTTTACTATGGTGTACTGCCATTACATTAATTTCTCAGTTAGTCATGATTAGGCTGCCTATTATTGAATATTCAAAGATGTGGTCAACTATTACTTCGGAAGATCACCAATATCTCTATCTTTTCCTTGTATTCAGACAACATATCATGCAGACTTCAGTATAGATTCTTTCTGCTGTTAAATATGTTGTTATTATATCTCCATAATTTGCATCAATTTAATGAATACTCTTGTCTTATATTTTTATCTTATATTAATTTGTGAATGTGTATACTTCATATTGCAGTTATACTTTTGAGGATTGCCAATACATCCAAAACTTGAATTAAATACACACACACACACACACATATATATATATATATATTTGATTACAATTTATTGTATACGGAATTAAGTGATTGCAACCAAGAAGTCGGAAAT
Organism: Caryopteris x clandonensis; assembly: GCA_028749325.2. Taxonomy (NCBI): domain Eukaryota; kingdom Viridiplantae; phylum Streptophyta; class Magnoliopsida; order Lamiales; family Lamiaceae; genus Caryopteris; species Caryopteris x clandonensis. The sequence continues at coordinate 1,567,184 of JAPYKT020000021.1, forward strand.
TGATAGTCGGGTGCTAGCTGACCGCCTAACGCCTAGTAGGTCTAGATGCCAATTAGACGGATCAACTTTTTTTTTCTTTTCTATAAATATTCTCAACCCTATAATATGTCATAAATTGATACTATGATATAGTTTTGTAGGAAGTATTATTTAAAGAACAAAGTGTCAATTTTCATAAAATAATTATAATAATATCTATAAATAAATAGTAACCTTATCGATAATAGAAAAATATCATAGCAATGTTGCAATAGAAAAATGAGAACTGCTAAAGTTTATTTGGCAGCATAATTTACGAAAATTAAAATATTTTTGAAATTGGCTTTTATTTCATATATAATAAATATGTTTGAATTAGTTATTTTATTTATATATTGTATAAACAAAAAATTTGTGTGTAAGAATTTTATTTTTTCAATTTTGTGAAAAGACATGGTATTAATAGATTATGAGAAGAAGACTAGTATGAATAAACAATACAAGATACTAATAGATCAAAATAGATATTATCAACATGATTTTTTTTTCTTCTTCTGAGGTGAAGAAAATATTAAATATAAAAAGAATTATATTCTCAACTAATACATTTCTCTTATAAAATAACATTAACTATTAGTAGATTAAAATAAAATTTGAGTCATATGAAGCAATACGAATAAAAATTACACCTAATATAATTATTTTTAAAAATATAAATAAATATGAAAATCTCAACCAAAAAAAAATTAAAAAAGATTTTGCCGGCGACTTCTAAAAGGAAACATAAATTCACTCTGATTAGCCAAAATCGGGTCGGGAGGCAGCCGCCTAGCCTGATTTTTGCAATTGCAATTTGCAACCTAAAGTATTTTTTTCTTTCTTTCCTAAAAATAAATTATTAAATACATTCTAGAATTTAAAAATATAATCTATAAAGTTACAATTAATTACAAACAATAAAATACATTTGTAATTTTAAAATTGAAATTGAAAAATAACAATAAAATGAATTACTAAAAATTTGAATTAAATTATAGAGTTACAAAAAATCTAAATAAACAATCAAAATATTTGAAATATAAAATAATTTATAAATAGTTAGAATAAAATGAAATAAAAAAATCCATAGAAAATAATAAAATAGAAATTACCAAAAAAATTAAACAGAAAAATAAGTTTCTAAAAATTCCTAAAAATAGAAGAGAATACTAAAACTACAAAAAATTATACTTATAATTAAATCCATAGAGAAAAAAGATGGTAGTTGAAAAAATACTTTACGTCGGAAATGGTTAATTTTGTATAAGATGGGATGCAATTTGAAACTTTTTTTTTTAGGTAACAACTTGTAAAACTGTGTATAGTTAAGGTTGTAAATTTTAATTAATATTTTTTCTTATTTATAAAAAATCTGGAAAAAATGATTAATTCAACCATTATATAAAGAACTGAAAAGAGGATTAATTCAACCATAAAGATTATAAGGGAGATGAAATTCTCCAGGATAACATCGACCTTCCTACTCTTTGTACAATTGGCCAGGAAAAACGCATGGGCATTGTCACTGATAAGATACCATTTGATAAAATAAGTCTCTTGGCATATATCGAAAATTATAATTTAAATATGTGTAATAATCTATGCAGGCTGCAAAATAAAAGATTATGAGAGATATGCATAATCTAACCAAATCAAGAACCAACCACTATGGAGATAACAAATAAGAGATAAATAAAGAATGAAGATCTTGAAGATTCACAAGAATAATATATAAAGATTTGCAAGATGAAAAAAACAAATAAAGGAGAGATTCAAGGAGAGATCCAAGGAGAAATTCAAGGAAAAATTCAAGGAATAGGAGAGAAAATTAAGGAATGATGATCACGAAGATTTTGAGCCTTTAGGCCTATAAATAAGAGTCATATGTGAAGGCTACAGGGCATCTCTGTTACAATACATTTATTATCATATACAGAGAAAAAGACGTATTATTTGAGAGGGACGATTTTAATTGAGAGCTTATAGTAGTAGGCGAACTGTCAGTGAATCACTTGTTGGTTTCCACTGTGCTCGAGAGAGTACAGCCGTTGGGCTTGGGAGAGTTCAGATTTCTGCCGTACAGGAGTTGACAGCAAAATGACTAGATGGTCAAGTAAGTTGTTAGAAGAGAGTGATATAAGTTTGGATAGTATTAGAGGGAGTCTAATGACGTGTAAGTCCAAACTATTTAATTGTGGGAAAAAACACTCTATCTAATAAAAATACTTCAGGTATAGTTGGAATCGGTATTGAACACAACACACGCGCACAAATTCTGATCTAACAATTGACACATGAGCAGGTTCCAGTTTTTTTAGAACAGGTTGATCCAGGGACAGGGACATGGGAACTCACGAAGGAACATCGATGCGACCTCCTTGTCTCGATTGACAAAACTACCCATTCTGAAAATCCATGATGATCATTTACTTGAGATCCAAACGGTGTGGAGAGGCAATTCAAACTAAGTGGGCATGGCCGGAAATAAATGATGGTAAAGACATAACAAAGATCGTTGAGAAACCTATAACACTATGGACTGAGGATGAAAAGTGTGCAGAAGATGTAAATTACATCGCACTATATGCAATACTGGCCTCTGTTGACTTGAAGAGACACAAATTGATCATACACTGTCAAACGGCTAAGGATGCATGAGATGCACTACAAAAACAGTTTGAAGGGAATGAATCGATCAGGAAATCAAAACTATAGAGACTGGCCACACAATTTGACGGCATTTAAATGACTGAAGAAGAAAACATCAAAATGTATTTTGCAAGGTTCAGTGACATAGTGAATTAATGTTACACCCTTGGAGATGCAATTCAAGAGAATGTTCAAATCATGAAAATGATGAGAACCTTGGCTCCTAGATTCAGGGAGAAGATTATAGTTCTATAATATTTCATGAGGGTCACCCCAATGTCATTGGATGACTTGATAGGAGAACTAAGGACCTTTGAAATAAACAATGGAATGGATGTTCCCAAAAACAAAGGGATGGCACTAAAGTCTGATTCAACTACAGAGTTGATTGAGAATGATGTAACAGAGATTGCTGACAAAATGAAACTACTGACAAAGAATGACAGCAAGTTCGTCAAAAAATACAACCAGATGCAGCAGTTCACCAAAAGTTCGAACTATGGTGATAATGCCAAAAAGGAGGATCCAAAACTCCGAACTTCAAACAAGGTAATCGAAAAGATTCTAACCAATGTAGGGAATGCAGAGGATATGGACACTATCAAGTTGAATGTCCACATTTTTCGAGAAAGAACAAAGCATTAAAAGCCACCTGGAGTGAATCAGAGTCAGAAGGAGAAGAACTTGATGAAAAAGAAACAACATATCCTAGTAATTTTGCTGCTATACATCATCGAAACATCCTTAGTACGAACTGAAGAGGAACTGGAAATACTGAAGAACCAGATTTTGATGATCCAACTCTGGAGGATCTGGAGAGAATGTACCTGGACGTAACAGCCAGATGTATAGCAGCTACTGAGGTTATTCAAAGACTGGAGAATCGAGTGAAAGAATATAAAAGTAAAGGTGTCATTACCATGGAAGATCAAGAACTAAACCGGGTGAAACATGAACTACAAATCACAAAAGAGATCAATGAACGGCTGAGCGATGAACTGACTGCATTCCAAAGAAATGTGAGAAATCTGGAATATCAGGTCCAACTTCAAGCAACAAAAATTGAGTTACTCAAAATCAATCTAGAAATAGCACATAAATCTTTTCACGACAACCACAAGATAAGTAAATCATTAACTGATAACTAACATAAACTGTATCTAAATTGCAGGACAAGGATTATGAGATGACAGAATTGCGGTCTGAGTCAGACAAAGCTGTGCGAACTATACAAAGACTAAACAAATGAAAGACTAAATTTGATGAGATTCTGGCATATGGAAGATCACAAAGTAACAAAACCGAAATTGGATACACTGAAGAAAGATTATCTGGAACAACAATCTTTGTACTAGCCAGCTCCTCGACGGTCCAACTAGAAGGTCCAAATACTACAAGTGAGTTGGGAAAACAGGACACCAAAGGTACAAAAAAATTCATTCATATATGTCACTACTGTGACGCACCTGGACATATTCGACCTAAGTGCTACATAATGAAACATGACCTACAATCAGGTAACATATCAAATTGGAATATGTTCGGTATTCCTGTGAAAAGTTCTACATCACCAAAAACTGTGAAGGTGAAGAATAACAATCACATAATATCACATAAAAATATGGGTAGTTAAGAACAACATGTGTCTTACATCTTCCATAGTCTCTCTTGGTGCGAACAACACCGGAACTTGGTTCTTTGACAGTGGATATTCACGACACATGACTGGAAATGCCTCTTATCTAACTAATATCATTTCAATAAATGGGGAATCTGTGACATTTGGTGATGGTAAAAGTGCAGGTGTCATTGGACAAGGGACTCTAAATATACTTGGTTTACCTAAATTGCCTTTTGTGTTTCTTGTTGAGAATCTTAAGGCAAATCTGTTAAGCATTAATCAAATATGTGATCAAGGACTACGAGTGAATTTTACTCATGACAAATGCATAGTTATTGACATTAAAGATCGATGCCTACTTATAGGAACCAGGTCTACTAACAATTGTTATCTGTTTGACAGGAATCATGTGTGTCATAATACAAACACTGGAGCAACCGAAGTATGGCATAAAAAATTAGTACACATTGGATACAACCACCTCATTGCCTTATCAAAGTCCAAATGTGTAAGGGGTTTACCTAAACTCCCAATCAGGAATCAAGGAATTTGTGGCCCCTGCCAATTTGACAAACAGGTGAAAAGCTCACACAAAGGAACTCAAGATGTCTGCAAAATAGATTATGACCCTATTACACATGGACTTGATGGGACCGGTTCAGACCGAAAGTGCTGGAGGTAAAAGGTATATATTTGTATGTGTTGATAACTTTTCAAGATATACCTGGGTAAGATTTCTTTGAGAAAAATCAGAAACATTCGAAGAATTTGAGAAACTGAAAAAATTACTTGAAAATGAAAAGTAGGATTCTGTTGTTCAAATACAGAGTGACCATGGGAGAGAATTTGAAAATAATGCTTTTATTGATTTTTGCACCTCACGTGGTATTACTCATGAGTTTTCAGCTCCTAAAACACCGCAATAAACTGGAGTAGTCGAGAGAAAGAATCGTACTCTACAGGAAATGACCAGGGCTATGATGCTGGGCAAGAATGTCGGTAAAAAATGGTGGGCTGAAGCAGTAAACATTGCATGCTATGTTTTAAATCGAGTCTACTTAAGGAAAGGAGTGGGAATGACCTCGTATCAAATTTTTAAAGGCAAAACTCCGAATCTTAGTTATCTTTATGTGTTCTGATGCAGATGTTTGTATACAATAACTGAGACTAATTATGTAAGTTCGATGCCAAAAGCGATATAGGTATGTTTTTTGGTTATTCTACAAACAGTAGAGCATTTCGTGTATACAATCTAAGAACTAAACATTTATTGAAAGTACTAATGTTGTCTTTGATGACTCATTGGAAAGATTGGACATTTATCTGGATGAAGCAGGTTCATCTGCTGTGCGACCAACAGGTGACCTAAATTGTGAAAACACAAGAGAGACTGATCAGACTTCAAAGAGGGAAGAGGCTGAAAACCATGAACCTTCCACCAGAGTTCAAAAGGAACATCCCAAAGAACTTATCATTGGAGATCTCAATGAAGGAGTAAAGACACGTGGAAGACCAAAACCCGATTACCGCAAAATGGAGGCTTAGTACATCATGCATGTTATGCATCTATGATCGAACCTAAGAACATTAAAGAGGCTCTCAAAGATGACAACTGGATATTGGCCATGCAAGATGAGCTAGAATGATTTGCTAGATATGATGTATGGACACTTGTATCATGAATGGACAGTGCAAATATCATTGGAACTAAATGGATTTTCAAAAACAAAACTGATGAGTCGGGAAACATTACAAGGAATAAAGACAGATTGGTAGCTCAAGAATATACGCAAGTAGAAGGAGTTGACTTCGAAGAAACTAGAGTCCGTGAGAATCTTTCTTTCCTTTGCTTGTATTAAGAAATTCATACTTTATCAAATGGATGTGAAAAGTGCGTTTTAAAATTATTTTTTAAAAGATGAAACGTATGTAGAGCAACCCAAAGGCTTCAAAGATCCACATTACCCAAATCATGTGTACAAACTGAAGAAGGCATTGTATGGACTGAACCAAGCTCCAAGAGCATGGTATGAAAAACTAACAAAGTTTCTAGTTGCCCAAGGATACAAGTGAGGAGGGGTAGACCAGACCTTGTTCATCAATTGGTCGAAAAAAGACATAATCATTGCACATATTTATGTTGATGAACCAATATTGCTCAAACACCTATGTGAACCAATACCAAATTGTTTAAAGATGAAAGTGGAACTAGCGTTGACTTAACACTGTATAGAAGCATGATAGGGAGTCTCTTGTACCTTACTGCAAGTAGACCTGACATAAGTTTTAGTGTGGGATTGTGTGCTAGATATCAATCCAATGCAAAGGAATCACACCTCAAGGCAGTAAAATGATTTATACGCGATGTGGCAGGTATTACAGACTATGGACTAAAATATTCTTTCGATACTAAGCCTAATCTTGGAGGATATTGTGATAGTGATTGGGCCGGTGATATGGATGATCGAAAAAGTACTTCGGGAGGATGTTTCTTTATTGAAAACAATCTAGAGTCATGGCTTAGCAAGAAACAGAATATCATATCCTTATCCACAGCAGAAGCTGAATACATTGCAGCAGGAAGTTCATGTTCACAGTTGGTATGGATGATGCACATGTTGTGCGACTACGTTATGAACTTGGACTCAATGACTCTTTTTTGTGATAATATGAGTACTATAAATATGTCTAAAATTCATGTGCAACACTCCCGAACCAAGCACATTGACATCAGGTATCACTACATCAGAGAATTGGTTGAGGAAGGTGTTATTATGCTTGAACATGTTCTTACTCTAAGCCAACTTCCTGAAATATTTACCGAGGCCCTGGAATCCCAATTGTTCATCTCAAGTAGATAAATGAGAAGAAAAAGGGTTGGAGGAAATACGACATAAATTCTCTCTCTACACAAGTTTAAAATTCATTTCGTCTTAAATTTTAAATTCAATATGTCTCAATGTATTGTTTTCTTTGAAAGAGCTACGACCTTAAAATGATGCAGTGACAAGCAATCAGCCATATGATTGAGCATCATGCACATAACATGATAGGTTTGTGAAAGCTACCAAAGTGTTCTCCTCTGGTTCACACAAAATGGGTTATAAGGGACGGTTGAGCTCGTTAAAGAGGGTTTTCCCAGTGTGGTTCTTACATGTGTGGTTTGTGAGCTACTACACACGGTTTCTGGTGAAGGAGTGATAATGAATCTACTCTTAAAATTGTGTTCTTAAAAAGAAAAAGTGAACCAAAGAGACACTTATGAATTGAGAACCTGGATTTGTCTTAGTGTATTCTCAAACTGTATTGCCTGCTGAAAGGAGAATAAATGTCTGAACTAAACCCTCCTTTTTATTCATTATATCCTCTTTGTGTAGTAATTTCCCATTCTTTTATTTTAGTATCTCTCTCTAGATCTCTCTCTCTCTCTCTCTATAAAAATCGACGGGTAAAACATGGAAAATCGGGATATATGAGTAAGTGGGCCTGGTGGCTAGTAATATGAGACTAAGTGGCAATTAACCTCTCTCCCATGATCTTTTATGATGTGAACACGTGGTAGAATCTGCATGGAAAGGGAAGTGTTGAGCAGTGTATTTGAACTATATCTAGCAACACTTTTTTTTGTCATACATTACAAAGAGACTTGAATCTTTTCTGTCATAACCATTAATTCATATATGTTGTTCATTTCCTATTCGTTATGATTAAAGATATCACTCACCTTGTGTTAAAGACCTGGTCTTTCTACGATTTCTCTCTTCTATTCTCTTTCGTAGGAACACATGACACGAACAGGGGGTTGGTCCCAGTTTGATCTCCAGGCAAACAGGATAACAAAATTTTGAATCCAGTCCCTCTGAAAATGGCTTTTATGGTAGCTGAATTTGTTGCTCAAAAACTGTATTTCACTAACATTCATAAATCTCTAGATGTTCCCTTAAATTCAGGTCCTTTTATGTTCCCCAATCCTTTGTCAAATGGCTCGAAAAAAGGGGAGACAAAGACAGAGATAATGCATATTTTGAAACTCTGCATGTGATTTTCTTGTTGTTACTGACTGACTCTCCTATGTGCATGATCTAGTTGATTCTGCATTATGTAATATTCATTAGTTTATCTCTATTTGATAAAACTGCATAATGAGAGTTCTGAGTTCACTGTCTGTTCAAGCTGTGATCAGATTGCTGTGTTTAAAAAATGTGTGCAGGAAGGAGATTTTCGATCCATATGCCAAAGGGGGATATTGATAAAGTAAGTGTGTTTGCATATATCAAAAGTCATAATTTAAATGTGTGTGATAATCTATATAGGTTGCAAAAGAAAAGATTATGAGAGATATGCATAATCTAACCAAATCAAGAACCAACCATTGTGGAGATATTAAATGAGGGAATATCAACAAATAAGAGGTAAATAAGGAATGAAGATCTTGAAGATTCACAAGAAGAATATATAAGGATTTGCAAGATTAAAACAACAAACAAATGAGAGATCCAAGGAGAAATTCAAGGAGATCCAAGGAGAGATCCAAGGAGAAATTCAAGGAAAGATTCAAGGAATATGAGAGAAAATTAAGGAATGATGATCACGAAGATCTTGAGCCTTTAGAACTATAAATAAGAGTCATATGTGAAGGTTGCAGGACATCTTTGTTACATTACATTTATTATCATATGCAGAGAAAGAGAAGTCCTATTTGAGAGGGATTATTTTAATTGAGAGCTTATAGTAGTACAGTTCCAGCAAAGGCGAACTGTTAGTGAACCACTCGTTGGTTTCCACTGTGCTCGAGGGAGTACAGCCTGCTGGGCTCGGGAGAGTTCAGATTTCTGCCGTACGGGAGTCGGCAACCAAATCCATCTAGGGGACTAGATGGTCAAGTAAGCTGTTAGAAGAGAGTGATATAAGTTTGGATAGGATTAGAAGGAGTCTAATGACGTCTAAGTCTAAACTATATAATTGTGGGAACAAACACTCTATCTAATAAAAATACTTGAGAGGAAGAAGTGATTCTTCCTCGAAATTATTGTAACTATTATTTCGCTTCTGCATAGTTCAGTTATAGTTCGAATCAGTACTAAACACAACATACGCGCACAAATTTTGATCTAACATCATTCATGTACAAGCGGTCTTGCTCTCAATTCTCCACCAATGAGGGTGCACTGTGCGTCTGGAGATAGTGATTTACGATATCATAATCTTGTTCCAATGAGGGTGCACTATGCGTCTGGAGATAATGATTTATGATATCATAATCTTGTTGGTGGTGAAGAATTTAATTGGAGTTTTTGTGAAAGTTTTGCTCTTAATACTGTGTTTTTCTGTCATGTTTGGTGGGATAAAAAGGAAGCGACGTTCAATGTTTTCAAATCAGCAACTGTCCTAGAAAAATTTACTCATTCACGTTTGTTGGTAGCAAAGAGTGATAGTATTTATTTTTCCACAGTGAATTCTATGCAATCTTTGACCCAAAGATATACATGGTGATGTTAGTAAATAACACATTGTACTTCTTTCATTTATTTATTATATAATACAAATTTTATGTTACTTATGAAATTTTTGTGTCACGACTTTTCTTATTCATTGCTATTCTCTACCCTTGTTACTTATAGATATTCTTGTAGATTTGTTTTGGTATCATAGATTATTCATAAACTTGTGAATTATGTTAAATGTATGGAATATAATTGGAAATTAAGAATTTGTACGGTTTGGTTGAATAAGTCACTAAACAAATAATTTGGCTTGCAACTTGTTCAACCTGTAAATCCATCAAAATGTTAGACGTAGATCCTCTACAATTTCTCAAGTACAACACTAGTTGTTGCCCCCCAAAAAAAAAAAAAAAAAAAAAAACTTCTCCAAAAGGCCTACTTTCCTTTTTTTCCCCCAAGTTTCAACCATTTTGTTAATTCTTTCTTTTCTTTTCACCTCTTTGATGCAAGTGCTCTGTATCATTAAATATATCTTATCTCGTTTGATTATAATTCAACTTTTTTCTTTAATTTAAAACTATTACTATTCATTTTGGTAAACAAATTAGAAAGATCACTTGTTTGATTATTTTTAACAATCACTAGTATTATTTCCGTACCACACACATTTTATAATATATACAAAGATATGTTTGTATATTAGTTTGAGTAAATCAAAATTTAATAATACATAAAGTATTTCATTATTTTATTACTAAAATCATGTAAAAATAATAGTTACATTTCTCAGGGAAAGAATTGTGTTCTTTATAGTGGTTTTTATTTTTTAATGAAATTTAAAAGTATATTCTATTTGTATTGACAAATGTTATATTGGGGTGTTAATTCCCTTTAAATTGTGCAATGTGATTAAATTTGTGTTGTGTCACTGAGTAGGTGTTGTACTAATTGAAATGACAAATTGATAAATTGAGGGTAAAGTGTGAATATAATTGAAAACAAAATTATGAAAACTTATTGGGTTGTGTGGCTATTTTTTATAACTTTAATATTGATAATGCTTAGTAAAATCCAAGTGACTATTTAGAGGGTGGTCATTTACACCCCATAATATATCCTATTTAAAATTTGTTTTTTATTTTTATTTTTTTTTAAATACATTTTATTTACGACAATTGTACTCTTTTAATTCAAAAATAAAATAGAAAAAAAAGATATAAAGAAGAAAAAAGAACAAGAAGAAGACCAGAACAAACTTGTCTTCTAAACAAATCAAACATCTTCAAAAATTTATATTTTTCAATTGACATCATGTTTATAAATATTTTAGATGAAAATATACGATAGAGAAGGATTTGTTTAGAATATTCATATTTTGTTCGATTTTGGCGTTGTGTTTTGAACTCGTTGCACACCTGTTCGTATATGTTTGAATTTGATCTATCGAACACATCTTTCATATTCAACAGAATTGGAAGAACCTATCTGTTATTTTTTTTAACCTTACCTGTCGAATAAAAATGAGTATGTTGGCCTAAGACTCGTTTGGACATCTTGCCGAACAGCTGAAGTAGTGTTTAGTAAAATCTATCGAACACTAATTCATCTGTTCAGCTGGATGGTTCGAACGAGCCTTGGATAGACTGAACAATCACTTTTTTTTTGGTACATGCATTAGAACATTAACTGGAATGTTCAAAATATATTGACGAACATAAATTAGATCAATTTTAAATATATATATATATATATGTACAGTGGTATTTGTTTTAGTCATTTTAATACTGTCTAATTTTATTTTAAAAACATTTAGGTGTATCTAAAGGATTTGGGGGTGCGACGCACCTATATTTTAAATCATAGGTCGTGGTTTTGTTGGGACAAGAGCTAGTGTTGTGCTTGGAGAACTCCCAAAATATTATTGCAACTCTAGTACACGCAGGGCACTATCGCTCCTTTTTCGTCTTGGTTAAACTCCATCGTGCACGGTTACGACAGAGCAGTAGCGGCAATGTTACTTACGCCTAGGTGCCGCCACGGATGCATGCGACACTGGTTATTGGACGGTTGAGCAGTGGCGTCACACAAGGGATGCGCCTGAACCGTACGTGGGCAGCCATGGGTTTTTCCAACAACTGGTTCGATTTCTTCGTCTAGGTTTTGAGGTGGTTTCGGAGAATGGCAGTGAGCAAAACTCGGATGCGGCAACATTGGCCTTCTCTTTCTTCTGTTGCTTCAAGACATTAAACACACTTGGTCTTCTTTATTACATATCTATATGTATGTATATTCTCTTATAATTTCATTGGTAATGTTAGGCTAATCTGATTCAACCAGATGTTAAACTGTGTGTTTCAATTAACTAAGAATTTATTCCCTAGCGATAACAACATATATATATATATTTTTAGCATCCATAGTAAATGTTGGAGAAAATCTTACTAAAGGATCACCAGCAACAAAACAATTAGAACTATGTTATGAATAGCAATATTCATCATAACTTATTTTGTGCATTTCTACCCATACAGCATAATTTTGTCACATGTCATAAGTAAAACATAATTTACAATAAAGAGCCACCTTGTCTATGCAATTCAGAAACTTAATTTTTTTAATAAAATTAAATAAGAAATCTTGTTTGCATTTAATTTTCTTTTTAATTTGTTTTCTTTCATGGAAAATGGAGGAAAAAGGGATAGAAGACCAAAGAATATGAAGAAATTCACTGATGAAATGAACAGAATAAATGGTTTGTTTAAAAAATATTGCTACTTAATAAATTAATAATATTATTTTTTAAATAAATAAATAATATATTTTTAGTTAAATAAATAATAGTTGAGTGGTGTTTTTATATTATTACAAAAGATCATTTTATTTTTCTAAATTGGAAAAAACGAAGGAAAAGAAAAAGAAAATTTAGCTGTCTAATTTATTCACCAATCAGTTCCCTATAAAACTCATTTCCCCACGTTGCTTACAGTTCCTCTGCAATTTCTGTTCTTCACTTTGTGTAAAGTAATAAAGCTTTCCCCTCGAATTACGCAGGCAGGAGGATCCAATCTTTCTCTCAGGTACAAGTTCAAACCATTCCAGTCCCATTTTTTGTTTGTCTGTTTACTTTTTCAGGAATATTTTATAGAGGAAATAGATCTGGACTGTTTTTGTTTGATACTAGGAATCGCTTATGGCTTCAAAGCGGATCTTGAAGGAGCTCAAGGATCTTCAGAAGGATCCTCCTACCTCTTGCAGTGCCGGTATACTACTTGTATTCGCTATTAAATTTAAATCAGAACGAGAATAAATAAATAAGGATTTGTATAGCGCTGTGTGTGTGTGTGTGTGTGTTTGTTCCTTTATCATTTTTATTATTATTATTTTAAATATTTTATGATCCTTTCTAATTTTATGGGTTAGATGTCTAGTTTGTAGGCTTGATTATTTGGATGCATCTCTGTTTTTCAATTTTGGGTTATTTTAATATTAGTTGTTTCCCCTTTTTTTAATGTGGAGAATTGTTGCTGGTGTCATAAATCTTTCATAATTCTCGCTCATCTGTATAGCTAAAATTCGTCATGAGCAAAGTCAAAGCTTGATTTTTCATCTGATTGCTTGATTTTATGTTCATTGCCTTATCTTTATTATGCTTTCTCGCTGTCTTTCTTTTTTTTTTGTGAGGAATTTGGCAATGTTTTGAAATGTTTTCCTTGACGGGGCTGCAGGGTGTCTCAATTTGGGAGGGTCAGTTGATGCTGAAGTTTTAAGAAAGTTCTTAAGATACAAATGTGTGTGTAGGTTCTCATGTGATAGAATAGGCAAGTTGGAAATATTGAAGAGCAACGAGTCCAATTCACGAAGGCCTACTTAAAGAAAATTATATCAAATTCCAACTGGGTGGGGAGGAGCTTGGTAGGATCTTATATGCCATTTGTAACTTGACTTGATTTAGATTCGTCTATCAATATATTTTTCTTAGGCATATAGACACGGGCCTCTTAACAAGATTTTGACTTGATTAGCTACTTTCCCCAGAATAACCACTAGCCACCACCATTGTTGACACTATCCTTTAAGTTAGCATCTGATTTGAATGATAACATGACGGAAATATCAAAAGAAATGCTGCATATGTATCAGAAAGTTTTTCTAAACTGAGCTCTTCATATAGCATTGCTTTATGGTTCAGGCACCTGTTCTCCATTGTTATCCATGTAAATGAAACATTTCTGCTCCTGATTCAATTGTTTTGGGAAAGGATGAAAATGGCTTAGAAAGGGTGGATCTTGATTTGGCTATATGCTCTTTTTATTCCTCAGTTATTCAACAAGTAGGCTAGCTATCTTCTTAATGCAGTCTATCCGACTTCCAGCTTCATCATTTTGTTTATGTTATTATATTTTGTGATTTTGGTCCCTTTACAATTTGTCTTTTCTTTACTTGTGGTATCGTCTTTAACTTTTGATTAATGATTCAAACTCCATATTCCCATTCATAAGCTTGTCATGCTTTCTCCTTTGTGTAATTACCAGGTCCTGTTGCTGAAGACATGTTTCATTGGCAAGCTACAATCATGGGTCCTCCAGATAGTCCATACGCTGGTGGAGTTTTCTTGGTTACCATTCATTTTCCTCCGGACTACCCATTCAAGCCTCCTAAGGTATTTTACCTACCTATTCTCTTTATACTTTCAATTTTTTTTTCCATATCCTTTTATGAAATCAAATCACTACCTTTGTACACCAGTCTATCTCAATAATATTACCTTTGGTTCCTTCATCACTTCTGATGTGGCCTCATTCACCATCTCATGATCTTTACTTGATTTCCCCTATGATGATTTTTTCCTTTTTTTCGATTAATATTTTGCACATCTGACATATTTTCTTGTTTAATTTTTCAGGTTGCTTTCAGAACAAAAGTTTTCCATCCAAATATAAATAGCAACGGAAGCATATGCCTTGACATATTGAAAGAGCAGTGGAGCCCTGCCCTCACTATTTCTAAGGTTTGCTTGTTTTATTTCCAATTCCCACTTTTTCCAAAAATAATCCGTCTGAATCTAACCTCTTCTTTCAGTTGATAGTATTTTCAAATTAAAATTGCTGAACAATTTTGTTTGTTTTTTCTTCCAATTTCAGGTGTTGCTTTCCATATGCTCTTTGTTGACGGACCCGAACCCCGATGATCCTTTGGTGCCTGAGATTGCCCACATGTATAAAACTGACAGGACCAAGTATGAGACCACTGCAAGGAGCTGGACTCAAAAATATGCCATGGGCTAAACCATGTTTTGTTGGTATGGATGAGGGGATGGCCCTTTCAATACTTTGGTCTTTACATTTTATGTGTCAAATAGTCTAATCTATCTTCGAAGTCCTAAATTTGGACTAAACATAGGTCCAGATGTGCCCTGAAGAAAAGGCAAGACGCACATTGCTTTTAAACTGTTTGTTTGTCTAGTTGATCTTTGCAATGTTACCTATAATTAGTATCCTTGCTTGTTATCTTTGGAAACTTGCGTAGCATAGATTATTACAACCTCTCGTAATGGTTCTCTTGACAATATATGAATACAGATCTCGCATATGCATATAGCTTCTCTACATGGTTAAGAATGAGCTTCTCTAAGTGAAACGTTTATCATCCGAAACTATCTTCAGATTTCATACAGCATTCCTATCTGCAGTGTTCTTTCTGATGGGATCTGAAGCGGGTAAATTGCCTGCTTGCTGTTTTTCTGAAGAAACCTGTACAGACTATCAATTGTGAATCGTGCTAGCACTCCCTTATTCTTGTTTGCTTTAAGGATAGTCCTCCCTATCACAAATACAATGTCTCTTTCAGCTGCTATCCCAATTTGTTGCTCTTCATTTCTGTTATCTGCAAGCTCTTGAAGTTTTCCGACAATTGAAGCAGCATATTCATCTCCATTCACATTCTGAGAGTCCATGTAGCCAAACTGAACCAAATACCTATAAACCCCTTCATGCCCTAGTTTCTCCACATTCAGCATGTCCTCAGGGGAGACAGTCTTGATTGGTAAAGTTCTAATGGTAACGAGAACCATAATCTCTCGCACTGATTTTGTGTTTAGAATGTAATGACGTATGATGGGTGGAATGCCATAGACTAGGTCTGTGAAGAACAGGCAAACCCCTGGTGTACGGTAGACATTGCTGCTCGATAACATTTCATCGAGCTCATTTATGCACATCATTCTCTCTGCTTCATACTTAGTTTTCTGGCTCCTCCCGTACGTCCATGACAGCATGACAGTCATGAAGAAAGCTGATATAGCAAAGGGCACCCATCCTCCTTGTGGGATTTTGTTTAGCAATGAAGTCATGAATATGCTTTCGGTCAACATGTAAGGTAAGAAAAACACTATAACTAGAATGAAATTTGTCTTCCATATAACCAGCATCACCAGAGTGATCAAGAATGTGGTTATAATCATGACCCATATCACCACCACACCTGTAAATGTTGACAAAATCACACCAAGGTTCAATTAAAACTGTGGAGATTCTGAAGTCTTACCATATGCATTTGCAAGTTCGATGCCGCCTTTGAATCCAACGACAAGACCAACTGTGAGAATCACGAGAATGCAGTTGATCTCTGGTGAGTAGACTTGGCCGTCATGCTTGGCAGATGTATGAATAATGGTGACCCTTGGGAAGCAACCGAGGGCGAGTGATTGTTTGACAATGGAGAAGGTGGCGGAGATCATGGACTGGCTGGAGACAATAGCAGCGAGAGTGGAAACAGCAAGCATTGGCCAGTATACAGGATCTGGGATGGAGCTGTAATAGGCATCGATAATGTTTGCAGGGTTCTTCATCAGATAAGCTGTCTCACCAGCATATGTGAGGATTAAAGATGGATATACTACAAAAGAGAAAGCCAGCTGCAAAAGAAGCAACCAAAATTAAAATATTCCTAATATATATATAATAACAGAATTACTAACTATTTTTAGCAATTCACTAATTTTTTAGCAGCTTATTTTCTTACTACTATAGTTATTATATTTATTTAATATATTTTTAATTAGATATTTTAGGACTGTATAATATCTATAATATGTTTGAGATTATATAATATCAAATGAGCTCGAAAAATAAGGGATTTGATTCTTGTTGAATCTATAATAATATTTATAATTATATAGATAGGGAGAGAGAGAGAGAGAGAGAGAGAGAGAGAGAGAGAGAGTTGATAGGAGAATGGTAAGTCGATTAAGTACTGTTGAGATGTCCCAAATAATTGATAATATTATATGACTTTATTCTTATGCAATTTTAAATTATTATAAATTTCATATGATTTTGCTTATATTCATAGTTTAATTACTTTCTTTATACCCCAAATTGCAAATTGAAAGAAAATAATGGGTACCATTTTCTTATTTTCTTAACATGAGAATATTTGTAACTTGCGAAAAATGTAGGTAAATTTATTTCATTTTACTCATTATATATGTATGATTTTATATGCAATATTTATAATTTTATCATAATTATGCTTCACATACAAATTATTGAATATAATTATATATCTTTTAAGAAAATATTAATGCTATGCAATTTTTTAATTTAATAATATTATACTTAATAACATGTCCGTGCAATTATGAAACATAATTTTATATCTTTTAAAAAAATATTAATATTATATAATTTTTAATTTAATAATATTATAATATAATAATATGCATCACATACGAAGAACTTGCTAATTTAAAATTGAATCAAAGAAGAAATCTTTGTTACAATTAAAATATTGTGTGGGGAGTTTCTTACCTGAATTGCCCTTTTGTTGAAGTGACCCATGTCAGCAAACATAGCTTCAGCCCCTGCCTCATGAAACAAGGGAAGTGGAGAATGGTTGCAATCATATTCTTAACATGACATTAGTCAAATATGTTCTCTGTCATAAGTTAATATTTTCTACTTGTCTTATTTCGTATAATATATGCACTCCATTGGGTTCTTGGTGAAAGAAATCACCAATTTTTGGCCAATTTCTGATTTCCACGCCAAGTGTAAAAATTGGAAATTTTTATCAAAAATTATTTTTGTAATTGAGACCTTCAACAATTTTAAATGGCGTTTGGAGGCATAGTATGTGGTCGTTCATTAAATTGATATAAAAATTTTGTATTGCATGATAGACTTTTATTTAATATAGAATTTGAGGTTAGCTGCGCAATGAAATTCAAGAATAGCAGTAGCATAATTGTGTGTTGTGTGTAAGCAAGTATATGTGTGTGTGAGAGAGATAGAGAGTGTGTGCATGTGTGTAAGTGGGATTGAGCGTGTGTAACTTCGTGCAAAATGTGTGTGCAAGCACGTGCGAGAGAAAGAAAGATTGAGTGATTGTGTCTTTGAGACAAATGTGTGTTTGAGTTAGTGTGTCTTTAGACAAATGTGTGTGTGAATGTGTGATAGGGATGAATGAATTCTCAAACAATTTATGGAGAAGAGAGAGTTTAGGGTATCTTAAGATTAGGCTTGAGGCCCTGCATAGCACAATCGATCGTGGACTATGAGGTTGTGCCACAATTAAATGTATAATAAAAAGTGGTGTTTGTTTTGAACAAATTAATATTTCTTTCATGCATAATTTATAATATAATAATATAATAAAATAATAATAATATAATTTTTTAAAATAAAATACATATTTTATATAAAATATATTTTTATTAAAACTAGTTTAAAATAAAAATATCTTACAATATAAAAATATATTAAATATAAAAATATATCATTTTATATTTTTATTTTATATTTAAAAGTTAATATTTCATTTTTATATATGCAATATGGATATTAAATTGAAAATCATGAAAAAATGATTAATTTGATATATTTTTTATTATGAATAGAGTTGAGATACAAAAATTATAAATTTTTAAAAAATAAATTAAAAAAATATAAAATAAAATAAAAAATCTAATTGAATAATATATTTTCTAAACTAAAAAGTTGATTTGAACTCAAAAAGGACATTTTGTAATTTTTTAAACTATCCTATTTTTATATAATTATAAATGTGTGTGAGTGAGTGTCTTTGGCAAGTGTGTGTGTGTGTGTTTTACAAATGTGTGTGTGAGTGTGTCTTTGGCAAATGTGTGTGTGTGTGTGTGAGTGAGTGCGAGAGAGATTAATGAATTTTCAAATGATGCACTTTGAGCAAGAATTTGATCCACCCAAATATAATTATAAAATAGATGAAAAAAAAGTGAAATTTGAAATTCATAAATTTATAAAAATGAATTTTTAAATTATTCATTTAATTTTTTATCCAAAGATGTGAAGTTTTGGTTTTTTTTTTTCTTACAAATATTATACTTCATGTTATAGAATACCACAATAATTTTTATCAGACAAATCTCAACATAAAGTATCGATACTTCTTGTCATTGTTCTACAACAGTGTAACGTGGTTAAGTTTGTTCTTGGAATACAATAAATATTTTATGAATTTGTTTTCTCTATATTCTCATATCTTTGGAACTTTTTTCCTTAAAATTTTGTTGGTTCTTTGATTGTTTGCATAATTTTGAACGCGTCTCTATGATATAGTCCCTTCTTCCAGGAAAAAGAAATATTGTTTTGAAAGTTAAGATCTTGTTTTATTAGTTAATGTAAAAGATTGAAATTTTTTATTTCACAAACAAATTATATATGATTGAATGAGTTAAATCAATGGATTAAAGAAGTTGTATAAACTCTTCAAAAGCATGAAACGGAGAAAGTATATAACATTTTGATTTGAGGTGGGTATGCAGTTATTATGCATTATATTAAGTTGTGTTTGAATTAAGGTGTAAGGTGGGTATATATACCTGTTATGCTCAAGAAAACAGCTCTAAGAAGATCCCACGCTGCCTTGCTATCCCTCACAAAGAATTTGAGGATATAGTGTGGGGATACGGCTTTCAGAATAGAAGGATGATAGTTGATAATATTGTACACACCAACTGCAACATTGGTTGCAAACCACATTAACATTATTGGAGAGAACAAGAAGCTCACTTTGCTCGTTCCACATCGTTGGAAAGCGAAAACCGCGACCAGAACAACAACTGATAGCCAAACAACGTGTTCTGAAACACCACAACATAACCCAAGCATGACTCTTTACATAGGATGGAGTACTTGAAGAATAAAACATTGTTAAGTTGTATACCTTGTGTAACTTTGGACGACCGGGATTGAATTCCTTGGATGGCTGAAAGAACTGCAATTATTTCACAAGTTTTGAGACTTCACTCATCATTCTAAATCATAATGTATACACCTAATGGTAACAAAAATGTTTTGTACTCACTTAAACAAAACACATTTTTTGCTCACTTCTTGAAGTTTGACAATATCTCACACCTTATTAGTTTCGAAATATGTTGACACATATATATTGAAATTCTTGGCATTGTTGACCGTGTGGAAGAATTTTGACTCGTAAGTTTCACATAGGCAACATGCTTGGAAATATGTCTGAGCTTTCCAGGAGCAACTATAAACCATGTTTTTCGAAAGTGTGGGTTAGGCACATTGGAAATAAAGTGTTCATGTTGCCTTACTAGTTGCAACTTTTAGTAATATGTAATGCCATATTACAATAAAGAAAAACAACCCTTTAATACAGAAGGACTCAGTTAATAAGTTACCACAAGTTGCAGGAGTAAGTGCTCCATCCCCAATAACCATGCAAGTCCCTAACAACACAATTGAAGTGAGAAAGTTGTGAGCACAAGAGCTCCTCTCAATAAATTTCCTTGTCCTTGTGGATAAATCAAGCCTCCCTCCAGCACGATCATCCGGTGTTGTTGAATCCGAGACCAACCTTGTTTTTGCAATGGTGAATTTACTTTGAATGTTTATGTGTCGATAAATATACGAATAAAGAGCAAAAGTTCCTCCTTCACCGTGATCATTTGCGTTCAGCACGATAAACACGTATTTTATTAGCACAAGAGATGTTAGTGTCCATATAATAAGGCTTAGGGTTCCTAGAAGATCTTCTTCTGAGAGGTTCGTCAGCCGAGTCGAAGAGAATGTATTCACTGGAGAAGTCGCCAAGTCTTCGTAGACTACTCCAAGAGATTGGTAAGCCAAGACTAGGGTTTCCATGGTGGAATATACCTGATAGTGAAACATAAGGCCATTTTATTGTATAATGTTATAATTGACATAGTTTAATTATATTCAATTCAATATATAATATAATGGACACCCACAGTCGAAGATAATTTAGGGATTAACTCTCAAATCCAGCACATAACCTGAAAGAGAGTTATGTGGGTCTCGCATTCTATGGGGAAAAATTGCAAAATTATAAAATATATTTTCCTTCACATTACACTCGTAAGACAACAAAGGGTGCCTTTTCTGTAGGTTCATGAGGCTGATAAACCCTAATAAAACTCATGGCACCATCCCCTCCCTCTCCTGGTTCAATACCTTCGCCGGAGTCGACGTCTGAGCCACCACTCTCGACACTGCTGCCATTGTTTTCGAAATCAATCATTGAAATGTTTTCTATGTTGTATTTCATTTTTTATTTTTTTAAATTATAATCGTGCATTCGTGACTTCAAGTCTTGATTATATATAGATGTTACAAAAATTGTGCAGGAAAGCACATGATATGTAGCAATAGATGACAAATTGTCCTTGCAATATCATCAATTCATGGCTCTCCTTTGATAAGAAATAGAAAGAGAGGCACGTCTTCCCAGGTGTTGTAATGTATCCAACTTCCAATCTGTTTGAAAGGGCCAACCCAAGGATTAATACAAAATAACTACTGCTCATGTTTCATAAAGCAGATACGTGCGCATTCATATGATTTCTAATAAAACCTTCTTTTTTTGTCCCACATCTAATTATTGGGGATTGGTAATTTAAGTCACCTTCAAATTAAACAAATTTTAATTTTATTAATTTAATTATAATTTTGAAATAATTATCTACGAATTTTGTTGGAAATTCTCTCATGCACCTCACGTTTGCTTCAACTCTTTTTCTAATCATATTTTCCTAATGTGACGTAAAAATTGTCTTACTGCCTACTGAAAAAAAAAATGTCACATAATAACAACAACAACTACAATAATAATAATAATAATAATAAAACTCCCATCACAGTTGTAACTAAAATAAAAAAAACAAAGAGATAACATATATCTTAAATTCTTCCCAAATAAAAAAACTTCAAAATAAAAAAACTTGGATCAAATAGAAGATGGAGCTAGAGAAAGACCATCTGATAAAGATGCTCATTGTGGGGAAGCAAATACTCGGTTCACGCGAAATACATGAGAATACCAAAAAAATTCAGATAAAAATTCCAATTTTCTTCAAAATTTGAACTAAATCTATGAAATTAAATTGATATGTAACTTACTTGTAAATTTGGCACGAAAATTGCAAAATTAGTCCTTTACCTAGTTGGCAATCCCAAAATCAGTTCTTTATTTTTTTAATTTCTCGAATCCAATCATCTTTTAATCAAAATTCAAAAGAATTGCCTAATAATTACACTTATACGCCGCATAACCACGTCACTTTAGGGATTCACATTTTTCTTACTAATATGTGGTCTCTACGGTCAATTTTGATGTGTCTGATGTCATATTGTTTATTACGAAGGACAAGTTTATTTTACTTATTATGCTACAAAAATAAAAACCCATATTTAACACGGTAATGTATGATGTATTACCGTATATATATATATATAATCTAATAGTGCCATTTATTATATTTATCTATATAAAAGCAAAAAAAAAAAAAAAAAAAAAAACAAATTGAGAAAAACTACACAAATATCATTTTTCCTACCCAAAATGGAAATTTGGCCTTAAAAAACAGGGTGAAAAAAAAAATGTACACCCGTGAGGTTCAGTTGTCCATACCTATCCCATCAGATTTTGGATTTTTTTTCACCCAAAATTTCATACCCATATTTTATGAAATATATATATATATATAAATATATATATATAAAAGAAAATATAAAATGTGTTTTTGTTGCTTTGAGATCTTCTTTCTTGATAAGGTGGCTTGAGCAAACAAGAATTTTAAAAATATTATTTTATTTGTTAAATTTATTAATTATTTGTTTGAGGATTAATTACCAAAATAAATTATTGGTATATGAGTTAATTTGAATCATTTTTTAATTGCAAACATGGATTAAAATTTTCAATCTTTGTCAAGTTGTTTTAATGTATTTGATTAAGACATCCAAACTGTTAAGATTTGAACGTGTCAAACTTATTTAGTAGATATGTTTTGTCAGTTTCTTCCTTGTTGAAAGATACAGATAAGATTCACAAGATTGGACATCAAGAAATATCCCCACAAAATAGGAAAGCAGTTGAAGACCGAGTCAAAACTCTATCCTATGAGAAGAGAGTTGAGAAAATAAAAGAGAAGTGGAGAAAGGCATTACACGAACGTGGGGCAATGGAAGAAGGAGAGAAATGAAACTGAAGCATTCTATAAATACAACGAAGGAAGAAAGCAGAAAGTACACTGAACGAGATTACATCTGTCTGTATAACAGAGAAGTATGTTACTAAGAAAGTTGTCGTCACTCTGACTCCAACATTCTGCAGTGATCAGCAACAGATTACTCTGATCTTGTTGCTGTCGATTTTCAAGTGAGAGTTTGTGAGTGATACATTGTTTCTTTAAGTTTACTTTCTTAGTTAGTTTAGTCGACTTGAAATTCATATTGGATTTCAAGTACGTTAAGGATCGTAGAAGTTTTATTCGATCCCTTTTTGTAATTCACTTTAATTAGTGGATAATTTTCGTCCTGTTGGCTTCACAAGTCATTCTTGACTTATGAATATTTTATTTCGGGTTACTCTCGTCTATTTCCATTCAGCACCGTACTTTCAATTGGTATCAGAGCCATCACTTGATACACTAAGTGTGGTTCTGGAGTTTTGGTGCTACAATGGAAATTATGAGTCTTCCACGTTCTCCAGTTCTTTCTAAAGAAAATTTTGACAATGTTCAATGCTGAGCCTGCAGAGGATTCGGCCACTATACAAATGAATGTGCTAACGTACTTTGGAGACATGGAAAGTCAATGTGGATATCTCTCAGTAAAGAAGAAATTGATGAAATGCATCCAATAGAAGAAGAAATCAAAACCGTTGCGCTGCTAACATCAATCCATAAATTTTCTGATGATGAGGAGATACTTACCCCCTCAAGTTCGAACACTGCATCTGACAGGTACAATTTCTTCTCTAATTCTGATTTTAACTATTTTAATGGTTGTATAAGTGATGCAGAATTATTAGAGGGAGAAGAAGATGATCGAATACTCAAAGAAATTCAAGCTGTTCAGGGTGAACTTCTCAAAAATCTGGAATTAAGACAGCAAGAAGCAGAAAGTCTGTGCAAAGAAAATGAAGAACTCAAGAGGATGATTGGAAAGCTGGAAGTTTCTCTTACAAAGAAGGATGTTGAATTGAGTAAACTCAAGATCGAACTTCAAGTTACGAATGAAAAGTTCAAGAATTGAATACAGGTACTTCTAAGCCCGATGAAATTTTGACTGTAGGAAATATAGGCAATTCTGGAATAGGTTATCACAAAACTGCTGCTGCTTTGTCAACTAACCATTCAGAGTCTTGGTATTTCGATAGTGGCTGTTCAAGACACATGATAGGTTCAAAAAGATATCTTACCAACTATGAATCATAGGAAAAGGAACCCTCTCTGTAGATGGTTTTCCTAACCTTCGAAACGTTCTGCATGTGGACGGATTACTGGCTAATCTCATCAGCATAAGTCAATTATGTGACAATGAACTTCAGGTAAAATTTAACAAAGACAAATGTGAAGTGTCTGACTAAACTAATGTTTGTGTAATGAGAGGTAAAAGATCAAGCGATAATTGCTATCTCGTTGGAAAGAGCCTGACGTGCAACGCTGCTCAGACAGATGAAACAATCCTTTGGCACCAAAAGCTGGGACACGCAAACCTTAGAAACATTGACAGATTAATAAGACTAAATGCCGTAAAAGGTTTGCCCAAACTTGAGAAAGGAAAAACTAAAGAAGATAATGTTGAAGCCTATATTGATATACATAATTACGGATATGTCGAACCAGCTGAGCAAGGTCGAATTTCAGATGTTGATCAAAATGCGGAACCAAATACTGAACCAACATTTTATTCTGACACAGAACCAGAAACTCATCCAGAAATTACAGAAGAGTCGATTGTTCAGCAAATTGAAAGAAGAGATCCGCCAGAAAGGATAAGGAAGAATCACTCGATTACTCAAGTCATTGGTAATGTGCATGAAGGTATCACAACAAGACAAAAATCACCGGTGAACTATAGAGATATGGTAAAGTTTGTTTGCTTGTCCTCTATATTTAATGAAGTAAATTCGTCATGTTTCTTGTGTTTGACTGAACTAAAAATCATTTCTGAAGCATTAGGAGATAATTTTAGGACTGATGAAATGCATGAAGAATTAAATCAATTAATCAGAAATGATGTTTGGTATTTAGTTCCCAGGCCTAAAAATATAAATGTTATAGGATTCAGTGATTCTGATTGGGCAGGAGACATTGATGATAGAAAGAGCACTAGTGAAAGATGTTTCCATTTAGGAGATAACCTAGTCTCCTGGCATAGTCGAAAACAGAATTGTGTGTCTCTCTCCATTGCTGAATCAAAATATGTAGCAGCTGGAGGGTGCTACACACAATTATTGTGGCTCAAACAGATGTTAGAAGACTATGATTATTCAAGTGATATTCTTGTTGTTTTTTATGACAAATTTAGTGCCATGAACATCTCGAAAAATCCAGTTCAGCACTCACGCACTAAACACATAGATATACGACATCACTTCATCCTAAATTTGCTAGAGAAAGAGCTTATCCGGTTAGAATACATTAATACTGAAAATCAAATAGTAGATACATTCACCAAAGCTCTTGATTTTGAGAGATTCTCCAATCTCAGGAAATCTCTTGGTCTTTCATTCTGCATATATTCTGTATATATAACTCTTTGTTTGTTCTGTATTTCACCATCAGTCTGGATGTTTCGAAATGAACTCTTAGCTTGGCATCATTAAAGAAAAAAAAGGAAAAGAAAATATCGATGAAGCTGGGCAGCTAGTAACTCGGGGCACGGCGCTCGCTACGACGATGCTTCCTTGTCAAATGTTGCTTATGCTGAGAAATTTAAGATTTGAGTTAAGAATACTCATCAACTAAAGTAACTTGGGGGGGCACGGCGCTCGCTACGACGATGCTACCTTGTAAATATTGATGAGTTGAATAATTTAAGAAATACTTGAGTAACTAGGGGCACGGCGTTCGTTGCGACGATGTTCTCTACGTAAAAAGGGTGTTTCAAAATTATTCTTCCTACCTCACATCATAAAGTACCTTGGGGGCACGGCGTTCGCTGCGACGATGCTACTATGAAAAATATGATGAGAAACTGGAATTCTTACTTGAATCTTAAATAAATAAATAAACGATGCCATCGTGAGAGTCATTTCTGAAAATTCATCTGATTATAAATTATATTATCTTCTTCCTTCTTCTGATCACTCCCAAAATTCTGGTACAAGGCTTAAGGATAAATCTGCTATTTTAATCAGTATATGATATTCATCCAAAATTTCCTTTTTTTTCTAAATTTTCTCTGGTTGGTTGTGATACGTATTTTATGGAATAGTAGGAGTAAGTTGAATATGTGACAGTTGAGATATTCATGCCACTCACATATCACTGCATATTTTTCACTCAGGGGCATTCATCTGTCAAAATCACTAAATAATCATTCACCATTCAATTATCACAATTCATCTTTCATGCTGTCTTAGCAAACTTTTCACATTCCCCACTCATTTTTATCTATCACATCTCTAACTGGTTTTCTCTGTTTTCTTATCAACCATGGCCGACGATGGGTCTTGCCGTATCCTCGTCCAAATTCTTGAGTTGCTTGCCCAAGTTGCAGCTTCCACCTCCCCTACAGGTGTTTCTACTTCCGTTCCGGTTGATTTGATGGTCAATGCCTCAAAACCAGACGAGATTCCTCCGGCAGGAACGACGTCTCCCACTCTAGGCCAAGTCTCTGCTCACATCTACCGTGGTCAACTACCTTCACAGAATCTTAATACATATCCCAATTCTGCTCATCAAAGTTGCTGCATTTTCATCATTATTCCCCATAGCTGAAAATTTGTAAGTTCTATTTGTACCCGAATTGCTCTTGGAGGATGACGATTTTGATATTGAGAAAATCATTGATAACTTCCATGACGATGAGAGTGATCAAGATTTTATTCTACGAGACAATGGGTCTGAAAAACTAAGGGGAAGAATATCCCATTTCAGAATCTGGCTCAAAATCGCACAAATAATGGAACAGATTCTACTTATACAGAATGTTCCCCCGAACGGTTCCAAAACATTCAGTCCACCATCAGGTTCTGTCTCTCATCTCTCACCACTTAATTCAGAATCTCAGGTATCATTCGATTTACCTATTTCATGATTTTGTAATGCTGATATTTGAAAAAGTAGGATGCTGATAATTTGAACCTTGTATGTTTTCATGAACAGAAAATTGATTTATATAACTTTCGTCAATTTAACCTTGATACTTTTTTCATGGTCGAAAGTTATGTGCTGCTATAACATATGCTGAATCTGTTGTTCATGATGTTCTTTCTTCACAATTAGGGGGAGATTTGTTAGCATGATTGAAAACAATGATTGCTCTGTTTTGGTTCTGTGATTGTTTTGTTTAGGGAGAGAACCTGTTGTTGTATTTAGGGAAGAAGAAAGACATGATTATTTGTACTATTTTGATTTGTCTTGGAAATTTATTTTGGAGATAATCTTGGGATAGTTGTGTACAGGTTAACTCGGTGTTGGTTTCTGGTGTGGCTATGATTTTTGTTGGATAATTTTGGATATTATTATATGCTGCAATGGTAGTAAATGTCAAGAACGTAAGGGGACTTTGCATTAAGGGGGAGTTTTGTAGGATTTGAAATGATGATATATTTGTTGGGTAAACTTTCTGTGTATTGTGTCATGTGTTCTAATTTTGATTCTCAAGTATTGAGGAATTGTGAAGAAAGTCAAAAAGGTGGAAATGATGAAGGTGGACATGCAGATGATGCCGAAGGTAGAGATGATGCTCATGATGCTCCCGAAGAACATGAGTAGTTGCTGATTTATTGATGCTTTTGTTGTGCTGTGTTGCTGCTGATGTTGAGGCTGTGCTGCTGCTGATGTTGATGCTGAGGTTATGTTGCTGTTGTGCTGTGCTACAGCTGTTTGCTACCGTGCTGTTGTGATAAGCTGTTTTGTTGCTCCTCTGGTCTTGCTTGCTGAATCAAACATGAGTAGCTGCTGATTTGTTGTTGCTGCTGTTGTGCTGAATTTGTTGCCATGCTGCTATGCTGCTGCTGCTGTACTGGAAGGGGAAGTCTTGAAGAAAGGAGGAGTTTGAAGTTAGGGGAAGAAAAATATTGGACTCTTGGATACAGGGGGAGATAACTACATGTGCAAAATCTGATCTTTGAATAATTGCTGTCTTCAGTCGAAAATTTTGGAAATTGGGAAGAAAGGCAAAAAGAGGGAGATTGTTAAGATTTGAACGTGTCAAACTTATTTAGTAGATATGTTTTGCCGATTTCTTCCTTGTTGAAAGATATAGATAAGATTCACAAGATTGGGCATCAAGAAATATCCCCACAAAATAGGAAAGCAGTTGAAGACCGAGTCAAAACTCTATCCTATGAGAAGAGAGTTGAGAAAATAAAGGAGAAGTGGAGAAAGGCATTACACGAACGTGGGGCAGTGGAAGAAGGAGAGAAAGGAAACTGAAGCATTCTATAAATACAACGAAGGAAGAAAGCAGAAAGTGCACTGAACGAGATTACATATGTCTGTATAACAGAGATGTATGTTACTAAGAAAGTTGTCGTCACTCTGACTCCAACATTCTGCACTGATCAGCAACAGATTACTCTGATCTTGTTGCTGTCGATTTTCAAGTGAGAGTTTGTGAGTGATACACTGTTTCTTTAAGTTTACTTTCTTAGTTAGTTTAGTCGACTTGAAATTCATATTGGATTTCAAGTACGTTAAGGATCGTACAAGTTTTATTCGATCCCTTTTTGTAATTCACTTTAATTAGTGGATAATTTTCGCCCTGTTGGCTTCACAAGTCATTCTTGACTTGTGAATATTTTATTTCGGGTTACTCTCGTCTATTTCCATTCAGCACCGTACTTTCACAAACTACAAATTTTGGAACCACCATGATCCTCAACCATGTCCTCCTCCGCCGGCTCAAATCCTGGAGCCACTGCCACCTCCTTCAATCCCGAACATTAAATTTTGGAACAACTATTGTCGGTTGCAAATTGCAAGTGCAACCTTCGAGGCACACATCTCAAAAATTTTCAAGCCGCTGCCAACACCTTATTAACACCACTAGCCACCACGCTCTCCCCTAGGTTGTCGGGTATAGGGTCGGGTACAAGTAATACCTAACTTGAACATGGTTGGGCGTGCGAGTAGTGTATGAGTTTAATTATATCTGTATACAAAATTCTATTACCCAATTTTATTTATATAAGTAAAATGCATATTTTTCAATAATTTTTAGTAAGTTGAAATATTTATATTGAGTTTAACGACACTTTAAAATTTACTTTGAAATATTGTGTAATTTATTATTTAATATAAATAAATTTAAAAAATAACAATGCAATATAGCATAAAGAAACTATATTTCATAATATATATGTATTTATTTAATATATGCAACATATTATATATACTGACATATATTTATATATATATATATATATAAATAAAATGCATATTATTCAATTTATTGAAAAATAAATAAAAATTTAGAATAATAAGCAAAGGTGCGAAAAGGAATTTACAGAGGCCGGATAAGATACACCCGTGCCCGACCCTATGCTTTTACAACTCTTACTCTCCCCATCGTCAAAACTTTCAGAAAAAAAAATTGAAGAAAAAGAGGAGCGAGAGACAGAACAAGCGAGTCAGAACAGTTCGACCAAGAGAAAGAGAGGAGTAGGGAGAGATATGGCTGGATCTGGACAAAGAAAATGATAAGATGAGAGAGAAAATAGTTAGAGAAGTGATGTGACATGAAAGAGAAATGAAAAGAAGACTACTATTTAATGTAGGCGTAGATTGGACTATCCACGCGCCATACTCTAATACAGATACTAATCGAATTGTACATTAAAACACAATTGATGCTGTACCAGGTTCAATTGTAGGAAGGTTGATGCAGAAACGCTAGAAATAGAGAGAGGGGGTTGGCGCGTGTCTACGTGTGCCCATGATCGGTATTATTAAATATATATATATATATAATTATATTCAATAATGTATATAAATGGTATAATTATAATAAAATATAAATATTATATATAAAATTATATACATATATATAATGAATAAATAAAATAGATTTATCTAAGTTTTAAAAATTCTCAAAATAAGAAAATAATACTCTTTTTTTTTAATTTGTAATTTTATGATGAAAAAAGTAATTATATATAATTCAACTTAAAATAATAGATTAATGCATGAATAAGATATTTATAATTTTTTAAAGTTGCATATGAACAATATTATCAATCAATTGTCATCAACTAACTACTTCCCCTATCAAATTTCTCTCTATATATAAAAATAATAATATTATAGATTCAATACCCATCAAATTTCTTAATTTTCAAACTTATTTGATATTGTATAGTTTCAAATATATTAGAAATATTATACATTCCTAAAATACATAACTAAAAATATGTTAAAACAATAAATAAATATAATAGCTATATGTCATTACCATAAAAAATTCTCTATATCCTTACTTAATATTAAAATATTAAGGTTGGAAAGTAAAAATTGTCACGTGTCTTCTCATGTCTTCTATACACACACTATTTTCTCTCTTTTTCTCATCTTTTTTTATATTTTTTAATTTTCACTAAAATTAAAAAGTCAAAATATTTTTTTTCATTTTAAATTCATTTTTAACATATTATATATCAATTAAATTTTTTTTTTAATCTTTAATTTGATATCAATATTATATATATTGAAATAAATAATTATATTTTAATTACTGAAATATAATTTTATAGTAAATGTGTCGGGTAGGGTATGGGTACACCTCCTCTATGCCCTACCCTAATACAAAATACCCTACCTTTATTCTATCATATTACCCGCTTATTTGTCTTAGGTAGGATATGGGTAATACCCGACAGGTATATGGGTATCTACGGGTAAACGAATTACCCATTTATATGATATTTTGCATGTCTTTGATTCTTTATTCAATTAGAATTTTCAGGATATAAAAATAATAAAAATAATTAAATAACTAATTTTTTAAAAGTAATTAATTTATTTTTATTATATATAAGATATATATAATTTTATAATATATATATATATATATATTGGGTACAAGGGTAGGGTATACGTGTAAAATGTTAAACTCATACCATACCATTATCCTAACATAATTTGGCGAACACGGATAATACCCTGCCGTTACTCGAAATTTTATGCCCTACCCTACCTGATTATCTGTTTATCCGCGAATAACCCTACCCTACGAATAAAATTGACATCCATAAGCTTAATATTAAAGAAGAACCCCTAAAAAATAGTAAATGTCCACATGTCATCTCTACAATTTTTTGCAAATATTAAATACAAAATTACTATAATAAAACAAAAACTGTTTTACATTGATAGAAGGCTGTTCCTTTTTTATTTTTTTTTATTTTTTTGTTTACGTGAATAATCATATGTGGCTTGCTTACAATTGTTATTTGATTTTTTTTTAATCAAAATTATAAGTTCAAATAATTTTTCATTTCAAATTCCTATTATGGCACATCAAATTATTTTTTTTGTAATCTTTAATTTGACACAAAATTGCATATATTATAACAAAATAGTATAACTAAAACATAGAATATTTTTGTATAGGTTGAATTATTTGTTTTACTTTTGATATATGTGTTGGATTTGAATAAATAATGAATTAAGTTTTTATAAGTATGTAATATACAAATATAAAGATATTATATAATTTTAAAAAAATACAAATATTATATAATTTGATTAATATTGATAAGGTAATTATTGTCAATATTATTAAAAAATTCTAATTAATTTATTATTGGTTGCAGATATTGTGGATATATTCTTGGAAGAAAGTCAAGGTTGAATGAGAAGAGAAAAAGAAGGAAAGGCACGGCTAAATACAAGGAGAATCAAAAGGAATCTGGTAACAAATCTTTGAAAGATATGATATATGCATATCAAGACCATCTATACAAAGATATGCATATTATAACCAAG
Organism: Caryopteris x clandonensis; assembly: GCA_028749325.2. Lineage (NCBI taxonomy): Eukaryota > Viridiplantae > Streptophyta > Magnoliopsida > Lamiales > Lamiaceae > Caryopteris > Caryopteris x clandonensis. The sequence continues at coordinate 1,599,381 of JAPYKT020000021.1, forward strand.
ATATGAGAAGAAACCGGCAGATTCCTTGGAGGACATGGTGAGACTATAAATACAACCTTAAGCTGTAGAGGTTGGCACCTCTCCAAGATATTCAATTACCATTATATGGGCAGAGAGAAATTGAGAGACTGGTGAGTGTGCTGTTATATTCGTGAGAATACAACAGACTGGGAAGAACTCAAGGGCGAACTGAAGGCGAACTTCGCAGAGTTTGGATTACTTTGGAATTTCACCACACGTTGATTTCGGGAGATTTTAAATTGTACAAACGGGAGTTTGTATTCAAATCCATCTAGGGGACTAGTTGGTCAAGTAAGTGTTTGAGAAGATTAAGTTACACGGGTAGACAAGTATTTAGGGGGAGCCAAATACGTGTAAGTTCTACTGTAACATTTGTAGGAACAAATATGTCTTCTAATGAAATTACTTGAGAGGAAGAAGGAATTTCTTCCTCGCTAAAAATGAAACTTTATTTTAAGCTTCTGCATGTTCATTTACAGTTCGAACTACTGTTGAACACATACACACATGCACATATTCTGATCTAACAATTGGCACCAGAGCAAGTTCCAGTTTTTTTCTTAAACAGGTAGATCCAGGGACAGACAGATGGGTACAGAGGGGACCACGCTACGCCCACCTTCGCTCGATGGAAAAAATTATCCGTTCTGGAAATCAATGATGATTATCTATCTAAGATCCAAACGAAATGGAGAAGTAATCCAAACAAAGTGGACGTGGCCTAAGATGCAGGATGGAACGGATATAACTAAGGTTGTAGACAAACCAAGAACACTATGGACGGAGGACGAAAAGTGTGCCGAAGAGGCAAACTACATAGCATTGTATGCTATTCTTGCTTCGGTTGATGTCATGAGACACAAGTTGATTATACACTGCCAAACCGCCAAAGATGCTTGGGATGCTCTACAAAAACAATTCGAAGGAAATGAGTCCGTAAGAAAATCATAGTTGCAAAGATTGGCCACACTATTCGATGGAATACAAATGAATGAAGATGAAAACATTGAGATGTACAATGCCAAGTTCAGTGACATTGTAAATCAATGTAACACCCTCGGTGATGCTATCAAGGAAGATGTTAAAATCATGAAAATCATGAGAACAACTCCTAGATTCAGAGAAAAAATCACAGTTCTAGAATCATTCATGAGAGTCACACCAATGACATTAGATGACTTGATGGGAGAGTTAAGGACGTTTGAGTTGAACAATCGCATGGACACACTTAAAAACAAAGGGATAGCCCTAAAGACGAAGACAACAACTGAACAATTCGAGAATGATGTAACAACAATTGCTGACAAAATTGCACTTCTCACGAAAAATTACAGCAAGCTTGTAAAAAAATACAATCAGAGGCACCAGTTCAACAAAAGTCCGAACTCTGGAGAGAACATCAGAAAAAGTGGAAACAAATCCTCGAATACTAGGCAGGTAAATCGGAAGGACTCTGAACAATGCAGAGAGTGTAGTGGATACGGACACTATCAAGTAGAATGTCCAAATTTTCTAAGAAAGACCAAAGCACTAAAAGGCACCTGGAGTGAATCTGAATCTGAAGGAGAAGAAGAAACTGACGAACAATAGACAGAATACCCCAGTAACCATACCATCTATACATCATCAAAGGACCTGGGATGTCTCACATCTGTTGTTCAAACTGATGAGGAACTAGAGTACACTGAGGAACCCGATTTTGATGATCCAACTCTGGAAGATCTAGAGAAATTGTTTCTAGACGTATCTACCAGATGTACCACATTGGAGAATCAAGTAAGGGAATACAAAAGTAAAGGCGCACTAAGCATGGAAAATCAGGAACTCAGTCAAGTGAAACATGAACTGCACATCACTAGGAAAATAAATGAAAGATTGAGAGATGACTTGATTATGTCCCAAAAGAATGTGCGGAATCTCGAACATTAAGTCCAACTTTATGAGACGGAAATTGAGTCACTTAAAGCCAACTCTGAAACAGCCCGGACAACTACAACAAGCAATCACCAGGTAAACTCTTCCCTTACAAATGAACTAACAGACTACTTCTCAAAATTGCAGGATAAGGATCATGAGTTAGCTGAGTTGTGAACTGAGCTAGACAAAGCAGTGCGAACCATACAAGGACTGAACAAAGGAAAAGCTAAATTTGACGAAATCCTGGCATATGGAACACCACAAAACAATAAAACAGGAATAAGATATATTGAAGAAAGAACACCGGGATCAACAGTCTTTGTACCAGCTACAATTCCTACGTTCGACCATGAGGGACAGAACTCTACAAGACAACCTGGGAAATAAGACACAAAAGGTATGAGAAAATTTATTCCTATTTGCCATTACTGTGATGCACCTGGGCACATCCGACCAAGATGCTACAGAATGAAATGTGACCTACAATCAGGTAATATTTCAACTTGGAATTTATATGGTGTTCCTGTAAAGAATCATAGGCCTATGGACTCTTCAAAAGTAAGAAAATTCAAAAACAGAAAATCAAATGTGAAAAAGGCTTGGGTTGTTAAGAAAAACATGTGTTTTACTTCGTCAGTAGTCTCACTTGGGGCGAACAATACTGGAACATGGTTCTTTGACAGTGGATGCTCACGACATATGACAGGTAATGCAACATACTTATCTGATATAGCTCCAATAAAAGGAGAGTCAGTAACCTTTGGAGATGGTAAGAGTGAGCGTGTCATTGGGAAAGGAACCCTCAATATTAATGGCATGCCTAAATTGTCTAATGTGTATCTTGTTGAAAATCTTAAGGCAAATCTGTTGAGCATTAGCCAAATTTGTGACCAAGGACTCGAAGTAAACTTCACTCATGACAAATGCTTGGTGTTAAACAAAAATAATGAATGCATGCTTACTGGAACTCGGTCCACTAACAACTGTTATCTTCTTGACAGAAGTCATGAATGCTACAATGTCAGCTCGGGAGCAACAGAGATATGATATAAAAAATTGGGACATATAGGATACAAGCACCTCATTGCTTTGTCAAAATCACAATGTGTACGAGGACTGCCTAAACTCCCAAGCAAAGATCAAGGTATATGTGGACCATGCCAACTGGGCAAATAGGTAAAAAGCTCACACAAGGTAACACAAGATGTTTGCACAAAATAGATCATGGCCTTGCTACATATGGACTTGATGGGTCTTGTTCAAACTGAAAGTGCTGCAGGTAAGAGATATATTTTTGTTTGTGTTGATGATTTCTCTAGATATACATGGGTAAGATTTCTTCGTGATAAATCCAACACTTTTGATGAATTTGAAAAATTAATACGTCTGATAGAAAATGAAAAACAAGATTCTGTTGTTCGAATACGAAGTGACCATGGTAGAGAATTTGAAAATACTGCAGTCACTGATTTATGTGCCTCTCGAGGTTTTGCTCATCAATTCTCTGCACCAAAAATACCTCAACAAAATGGGTAGTAGAAAGGAAAAATCGCACATTGCAAGAAATGGCTAGAGCTATGATGATAGGCAAGGAAGTAGCCAAAAAATGGTGGGCTGAAGCCATAAATACAGCATGCTATGTAACAAATAGGGTATATCTTAGGAAAGGAATGGGAATGACTTCTTATCAAATCTGGAAAGGAAAAACTCCTAATTTAAGTCACTTCCATGTGTTTGGTTGTAAGTTTTATATATATAATGATAGACAACCGTTAGGTAAATTTGATACCAAAAGTGATGTTTGTATGTTCCTAGGATATTCGATCAATAGTAGAGTCTATCGTGTCTATAATCTGAGAACTAACACACTCATTGAAAGCACTAACATTGTATTTGATGATTCTTTGATAAGACATGAAGTTTACTTGGAAGAAGCAGGTTCATCAGCCGGTCGACCAATGGGAAACCAGAATAGTGAAAACATCACGGAAATTGACCAAGAACCAACAAATGAAAATAGTGATAAAGGTGAACCCTCAACAAAGATTCAGAAAGAACATCCCAAGGAACCCATCATTGGAGAACTTAATGAAGGGATAAAAACACGATGCAAACCAAAACCTAATTATCGAAAAATGGAGGGACTGGTTCACCATGCTTGCTACACCTCTGTGGTTGAACCCAAAAATGTCAAAGAAGCGCTCAAGGATGATAACTGGATACTAGCAATGCAGGAGGAATTGTAACAGTTTGCCAAAAATGATGTCTGAACACTTGTACCAAGACCTGACAGTGCGAACATCATCGGAACAAAATGGATCTTCAAAAATAAAATTGATGAACAAGGTAACATCACTCGAAGCAAAGCAAGACTCGTGGCCCAAGGATACACACAGGTAGAAGGAATTGACTTTGAGGAAACATTCGCTCCAGTTGTACGACTGGAGTCAGTAAGAATCCTTCTCTCCTTTGCATGTCTTAAGAAATTTATTCTTTATCAAATGGATGTAAAAAGTACATTCTTGAACGATTTCTTGAAAGATGAAGCTTATGTTGAACAACCAAAGGGGTTTGAAGATCCACACTTTCCAAACCATGTCTATAAACTGAAGAAAGCCCTTTACGGGTTGAAGCAAGCTCCAAGAGCATGGTATGAAAGACTGACAAAGTTTCTGATCGGTTAAGGATACAAACGAGGAGGAGTCGATCAGACTCTGTTCATCCAGTGGTAGATGACATTGTGTTTGGATCCACATCCAAACAAAAAGTGAATGACTTCGTCCAGCTAATGTCTCGTGAATTTGAAATGAGCATGGTTGGTGAACTTTCCTACTTTCTTGGTTTACAGGTCAAACAATGCAAAAGTGGAATCACGATACATCAAGAAAAGTATGCCAAGAACCTGGTAAAGAAATTTGGACTTGAAGGGTGCAAAGTAGCGCACATACCCATGGGGACAAATACCAAATTATCCAAGGACGAAGGCGGAACATGTATTGATCCAACTATCTACAGAAGCATGACAGGAAGTCTCTTGTACCTCACTGCTAGTCAACCTGACATAAGCTTTAGTGTTGGACTATGCGCTAGATATCAATCAAATGCTAATGAGTCTCACCTCAAAGCCGTGAAAAGAATCATACGATATGTGGCAGATACTACTAACTATGGCTTGAAATATTCCTTTGAGACTAAACCTTTCATTGCAGGATTCTGTGACGCCAATTGGGCCGGCGACGTGGATGATAGAAAAAGTATTTCAGGAGGATGCTTCTTTATTGGAAACAATCTTGTATCCTAGCTAAGCAAAAAGCAAAATAGCATTTCACTATCAACTGCAGAAGCTGAATACATAACTGCTGGCAGCTTATGCTCTCAACTGGTATGGATGATGCACATGTTGTGCGACTATGGTATGAACTTGACTTCTATGACTCTATTTTGTGACAATCTGAGTGCCATTAATATGTCCAAAAACCCTGTGCAACACTCCAGAACTAAACATATAGACATTAGACACCATTACATCCGAGAGTCAGTTGAAGGTGGAGTCATTACCCTAGAACATGTTCCTACCATAAGTCAATTGACTGATATTTTCACAAAGGCCCTAGATGCGCAAAAATTCATATCCCTGAGAAAATCTCTAGGGATTTGATGTGCTATGTAAATGCTGTATCAAAAAATAAATAAAGGGGAGGATGGAAGTCTCAGATTGCCTAGGATAACAATAAGTCTCGTACAGGTTCAAAACTTTGTTTGTCTTGAACTTTGAATCCATTATTTCTACTCCCAGTATAAGGAAAAGAGCTACGACCTTAAAATGATGCTGTGGAATACTATCACCAATGTGATAGAGCACCAAGCACAGAAAATGACAGGTCCGTGAAAACTTCCTTAATAATGTTCACCTCTAGGTTGCACCAAATATAGGGGTTACAAGATTCTGAGCTCGTCACATAGGGTTTTCTCAATGTGGTACTTTATTGTGTGGTTTGCGAGCTACTACACAAGGATTCGGCAGAAGGAAAAATAAGGAAAAATCATAAAAACTCACATAGCAATCAAAATGGGGTGAACATATACTGGAAGAGAAGACTTACAAATTTTTCTTAGTGAATTTTCAAACATTGTTGCCTGACTGTGACCTATGTTTGATAAGGTGATCTATGATTTCACTCCTCTAATAATTAAAAAAAATAAAAAATCAGCCTCTTATTTTTCTCTTGGGATTATATGAATTATTTTATGCAAAAAGGGGCCGGATGATTATCTAGTCGTGACTTATTTTCGGAACACGTGTCAAAATGGGGACGTGGTTTTTCCTTTTTCAACTGTCTGGACGTGTGATCGTGTTTCTTAATGACTATATAACTGCAATAAGTGGGCGCCGAAAAAGGGTTTAAGTAGCCCATATAAAATCTCATGAAACAGACAGGAATCGAGGCGTCAGCCATCCTCATTTCATATCATTGTCAGGCTATGATTAACCAGGGCTAATCTCTTTCAAAGTTCACTTTCACGACTGTGTTCTTGTGTTTCTTCTTCAACATCTATTTACAGAATTTTCATGGCGGACCACGGAGATTAACCCAGTGGAAGACGACCAAGCTGGATCTAATCTGATGAGCCGCCATCAGCCGACCAGGGCAAGGACACGTCCCTTCCCGGTCCTTCGTCTCTGCCGTGCCCCGATCCCCTCAGAACGAAACCGCTCCAACTGATGTTTCGCAGCCCAGTGCGACTACTCCGCCCCCTGTTACCGCAGTTCCACAAGAAGGAGATCCTCCGCCTATGGCGGAATATCCATTTCCTCCTCAAGATCTCCCTTCCAGGACGACCTCACATCCACCTCCAAAGTCCAAGGTTCCCCGCAAGGCAAAACCTACAGGCAAAACCCCAATTCCTACGCCACGGCGTCAATATCTCATTGATGAGTCCTCGTCCGAGGACGAAGTGGCAAGATCTCCGCCTCGCCGTTCGCACCGTCACATAAAGCCTTCTCCTGCTGCCTTTACTAGGTCATCTCCAGGGCGCCTTCATGACGAAAATGACCTCCAAGTTGTTCTACACGAAGGCAGCTTTCGACCGCTACAAATTGTTTTCTGGTATGGATTTCTGGCCTGAACGTAATCTTGATCTTAAACATTTTGCAAAAACGTCTGTTATGGAGTTTATAAAAAAATCTGGATTAGAGGTTACTGTGATGAACTTGGGTAGGTTTTATAGTTCCATTGTTCATGAGTTTTATGCTAATTTGGTCTCTGGCATTCAGAATTCCGAATCCCCTCGGTTCGGGAGAGTTTTTGTCCGCAATAAAATTGTTAATTTTAGTCCTGATGCCATTAATGATTATTTGGAACTGACTGGTTTGGATGAGGAAGAGGAGGTTGAGGTCGACCTTGGGGAGGTGGTAGACTTCCTCAGTGACGGGAAGCTCACCAGCTGGACTAAGCCTGGGATTTCTCCCTCGATACTGACACAGAAGTCTAAATGGCTTCATAAAATAGGGAGGCAAAATTGGACACCCACGTCCAACAAGTCTCACCTAACATCGGCCCAGTGTCAGGTCATCTTCAAAGTCCTGAAGGCCATACCGATTGACTTTGGGAGGATAGCATTCGAGGCCATCATGAGTTTTGCCGAGAAGCCCGACTCTCGCAAGAAGCTTCCGTTCCCTACCCTCATTCGGGGCCTCTTATCGCATCAGGGCATCCAGGCTCAGTCCACTGATGTCGTACAGAAAGCCGCCCCTCCACTGAACATGGCCTCCAGAGAGGCCAATGTTGCCTACATGCCACGCACCATTGCACCCACACTTCCTTCCACGGAAGTCGCGGCCAATCTCTTGCTCTTTCTTCATCAACAACTAGAGATTCTTGATACTCTAGCTGCTAAGGTAGCTGCCCAGAAGCTTTATTTTACTAATGTCTTGAAATCTCTGGATGTTCCCTCCCAGGGCGCACCACATAGAAGTTCCACTCCTTTGGCAGGTAGCTCGAAAAAGGGGGAGAAGAGACCATCTACTGCGGATAAAGGAAAAAGGAAGGTGTCAGGCAAGGCAACAAAAAGAAAAAGGGTGGCCGAGGAGACTGAAGCAGATGATACTGAGGTAGAAGAAGAATGGGAATCTGGGAGTGATTCTGATTAAATTTGGGATATTTTTATTAAATAATTTGAACAATTTTTTATGGGTCTGTAATATTGATACTACAATTTCCCTAGGATGCTAACAACAATATCTGTAGTTTAGGTATTTGAACTTGATGGATGATACTTCTGCTATATGTGAACATCCTTCTGTCAGTATACAATTCTCCTGCTTGTTTCTTTTTACAGGTAGCAGATGGTCCTGGAATTTTCAAACAACATGCCAAAGGGGGAGATTGATAAGGTAATTATTGTCAATATTATTCAAAAATTATAATTAATTTATTATTGGTTGCAGATATTGTGGAGATATTCTTGGAAGAAAGTCAAGGTTGAATGAGAAGAGAAAAAGAAGGAAAGGCACGGCTAAATACAAGGAGGATCAAGAGGAATCTGGTAACAAATCTTTGAAAGATATGATATATGCATATCAAGGACATCTATACAAAGATATGCATATCACAACCAAGATATGAGAAGATACCGGCAGATTCCTTGGAGGACATGGAGAGACTATAAATACAACCTCAAGCTGTAGAGGCTGGCACCTCTCCAAGATATTCAATTACCACTATATGGGCAGAGAGAAATTGAGAGGCTGGTGAGTGTGCTGTTATATTCATGAGAATACAACAGACTGGGAAGAACTCAAGGGCGAACCGAAGGCGAACCTCGCAGAGTCTGGATTACTTTGGAATTTCACCACACGTTGATTTCAGGAGATTTCAACTTTGTACAAACGGGAGTTTATATTCAAATCCATCTAGGGGACTAGTTGGTCATATAAGTGTTTTAGAAGATTAAGTTACATGGGTAGACAAATATTTAGGGGGAGCCAAATACGTGTAAGTTCTACTGTAACATTTGTGGGAACAAATACGTCTTCTAATGAAATTACTTGAGAGGAAGAAGGGATTTCTTCCTCGCTTAAAATCAAACTTTATTTTAAGCTTCCGCATGTTCATTTACTGTTCGAACTACTGTTGAACACATACACACGTGCACATATTCTGATCTAACAAATATAATCTATTGTTTCACCTTAATATTTTTTATGGGTGCAGCTATTCAAACCCTCGAAATTTCTAAAAATACCCCATCTAAAATTAATAATTATATTCTTTTTACTAAATATACCCCATTTATATCCCTTATACCATTTTCACCAAAAAAAAATCAAATGAGTATACCAACCTTACTGCCCAACACAAATTCACAAATCAAAGTTGGAAAACTCCGTGCCTTCCCCAAAACATTTTTTTCTCTCTACAATTTCTCTATCTACCAAAAATTGATGTCCTTTAAGCCTGCACCTCATCTCTTCTCTATTCGAAAACCCAAAAAAAAAAAAAAAAAATCCTCTTTGTTTCTCAGATCATTAATAACAAGGAGAGAGGCAAATTATTCTTGCTTAAATTAAAAAATTGCATAAATTTAGGCTCCAATGGAATGGCAACTTCTGGTGTAGCAATGACAGTCAAATCACAAACGACCTCGTTGTGTGTGGGGGGTGACTTAAATTTTTCAATGTAACGGACTCCAAGAAGTTATTGATTAAGACAACCAAGCGTGCCCACATACAACGAGCATATATATGGACAAAGTAGATTCAGAATTGTCTTTCATTCGAACGCACAAATTGTATTCATGGCTTCATATTCGCCCGGATTCTCCCATAAATATAGCCATCCCTGTCCCCTCACGTCAATCCCACGAGCCTCTTATCCATTCTCATTGAATCACGGTGGGGGCAAATCCCTTTACTCTAGATGAATAGGTACTCTTGCTTGACAGGTCGCAGAAGAAATAAAGGAAGAGACCGCGCCGAAGAAGAAGGCGGAGTGTACTTAGGACATAATCCAGGCAGGCGAAGTGCAGAGAAACCACATGATATACTTTTTCTTGAAACAACCGCCACGGTTATAGAGTCAAATCCATAATTTTCATACAGTAGAAGAAATATATATATATATATATATATGCACACAAACTTTTTAACAAAATTAAGTTTTGGGAAATGACGTTTAGAAAATAGTGTTAAGTGTGTGTTGCTTATTAAGTATGACATTTGCGGTGAAATGTTTTAGATTTGGAGCCAAACTTTAAGAAAATCATGAATGAATCTGCAATCTCTATATTAAGAAATATGAAGAAGAAGAAGAAGACAATGCCATTGAGAATTGAGATTCCTCGATTGAGAATAAGAACATAATAAATAAAATATAAATATACAAGAGTATCTTAATCAATTTATTTATGTCTAATTTTGTTATAATTATTATGGAATATATTTAGATATTTTGGGGGTATGAATAGCCGTACCCATTTTTTATTCAGTTAAAATAATTGTATTAAGTTTAAGAATTATAAGATAGACAATTTGTGTTGGATTTACACTAAAAATTCAATTTGAAATTTCGCACAATTTTATTAATATAATTTCATCACATATTTTTATATAATAAAATATATTATATCCCGTGCACCGTACGAACGGATATCTAGTTATTATTTTTTTATTTTACCGTTGGTTGATGAGCTATTCAAATTGAGTTTTTTTATTTTGTTATCTACCATTGGTTTAGTCTTTCCACGTTTTCTTTTAATAATTATTTTCAACTATAAATAAATGTCTAATATTTCATTTTTGTATGAATTCTTCTTTTAACTAGCATTATCTACTATATAATCTTTGCAATTTTAATTAATTCTTCCGATGAAAATTTCTTGATGAATTAGTTTAATTCTTCTAATTTAAAAGAAAATTCAAACATTCAACCACAAAATTCCTACAACTGTCTCCAAAATTGCAATATTCATGCTTAAAAAAATTTCAATTTATGCCAATGCTCAAATGAATGTGGTGGGTGCTCCTAGAGCTCCTATTTCATGTATCTACCTAAATTTCTTCAATTTTCTTTCACCTCCTACTTATGGTTTGTCCCCTCAAAGAACAAGGAAATAACTTCAAACAGATGGAACAGGACAAAGAGTGCATAACTCTGTATTGAGGGTAAGCTTCCCATTTTCCACCACATTCATCTTCATTGCAGATCGAAAACAATAATCTCGATGTAGATGCAGATTTTGGAAATAGAGCCAATGATTCTCAATGAAAGAAGCACGATGTTGGAAACCACTAAATACTCATTTTTATATAGTACAAAGTAGAAGGAATTTTGGTGGAACTATCATAATATGAATAAGTGAGTGAAGGCTTATAATAAATCTTTTAATTATTTGGGTATGTAAAAAGTCTCAATCCATGTCCCTAGTGGGCTAACCAACAAGATTGCAATCATAACAATAAGAAAGAAGAAAAGAACTACCATGTTAGTGGTATACACATCATGTTCGAATAAGAAGGAAAAAACTTACATTTATGAAGAGATTAGGGAGGTGAATGATAAAAACATGAAGGAATATTGTTAAATTTGGAAGGCTTGGTACAATCCCACAAATTGTGGTGTACGCCACATTCTAGTGAGGTTTTATTATAAAATCAATGGTGATAGAAGGAATAAATCACAAAACATAAAAACTAATTTTTATTTTTTTATTTGTTCAATGTGGGATAATTTCAAATAATGTTGTACTTGAAAACTTTTCTCTGAGTTGTTATCATGGACTAGGTAAAAGATAAAGAGTTGCGACCCATTATATTAGTTGTTATTGTTTAAAAATATTATATATTTGTAACTTTACTTGAAAAGTTAGCGTAATCTTCTACAACATCGAATTCAACAATTTATGTGCCCATTATTGTAGCGCGTGAATTCGTCCAATGTTGTGTATAATCATTATTATCTATCAATGATTGGTGCCTTGTTAATTTTGGACATCATAGCTCTTAGCTACGCCAAATTAACTAATTACTTTCCTATTCCATTTATTTAAATTTTCCTCCTCTTTTCCTTACACTTGAATCATTGAAACTTGCGAGTTCCCACCTCACGTCATAATTGATATCCTTTTCACATTTATATTGCATTTGAAACCCATTAAGTTGCATAACTTAATTCTAATTAAATTAATAACATTTGTCAAAAACCACTTATATCTTTATTTGCAGATTTTGATATATGAGGACATTTATTCGGAGCTTTACTATCAAATGAAGGATTATATTTTTGAGTTGAAGTAGAATTCCATTAAAATATCCATGAAAACTCCAAGTTAAAAAGATATTTGTGAGGACTCTCACATAAGGATTCTATTTCCTTATCCATTGCAGATTCAATTCAATATTTCTTTTCAACTTGAGTACAAATATTACTATCATATATGCCAAGTTCACCCAATGGAAGAACAAATTTGTGAACTAGATTTGTTAGAAGATCTACTCCAACTGACTGACATAGGAATCTTATTACTTATATTATATTTGTCAAGATTCAGTCACATAAGGGAATAACATATATCTAAAATATTGATTATCATAGTCATAAAAAATCTTGTATCATAAAAAAGCTTAAAGGAAGGAAAGAAATCAAATTTATTCATATCCAATAAAGATGCCTAGAACATAAGGTAACTTATGAAGAAGAAGGAAATTTGATTCAATTTGTATTTTAGAGGTCTTTTATGTTCTTTTGTATATATAGGACGAGCATTTAGAGCGATAGAGAATTGATTTTATTGTATTAAGTATATTAAATTGTTTAACAGTCTGATACATTATTCTTGTCATGTAAGAACATATGTGTTTCAATAGTTTGTTCTAAATACTCTGGTGGAGTATTAATCATATGAAGGGATTTCAGCGTGACATTAAGGTGACAATAAATTAATTTAGTGGTTCAAGTAGTCAAGCAAATAATTAGAGGAAGTGGTATAATGTTGGCTAATTATAGAGGGAGTGAAGTAGCAAGTACAATTCATACTTTGAGAACAATTTTATTTTATTTTATTATTATTACTATTTTTTTTTTTTTTGTAATGAAAGAGATCTATAGAGAAACAAGGGATTCTTTCTCAAAAAGTTAAAACAATAGAGTATTTTTTTGCTTAAAATTTTACAATTTTATTGTTAATGTTCTTACTTCGAACATTGCACACACACAAATTTTTTTATCTAACAATGTACTGAAATTGTTTGTGTGATGATCACAGATGCATCTTGGTAAGAAGCATTGAATCACAAAGCTGGAACATGCAGGTGCATGGGTGCAGAATGGAGCTCGATGCAGCTGATTGCGTGATCCTAATTGATGCAGCAGATTAACTGTGTTGCTGACGTGGAGTTAATTGGTTAGGGAGTTAGTTATTCAACTGGAAAGATCGAGAGAAAGCTAGGCAGTTAGATAGGGTTCAATTCAATTTTTCAATTCAGAATTCATTCATCTTTCATCTTTGAGTGCAGAAAAGAGAGAGAGTTTGAAACACTTGTATCTTGTGTAGATTAGCAGATTCAAGGTAGAGATTGAGTGGTTGTAAACATACACTATAATCAATACAATGGCATCAACAAAGTGGATGTAGATCGGTTTGATCGAACCACTATAAAATCTGGTGTTGATTTCTTGTTCACATTATTCATTGATTTGAATTTCTTGGATCACGATTGAACTATCTTAGATTCAATCACAACAAATTGGCGCCGTCTGTGGGAATCGTGAAGAAGGTGATTCATACACGATTTGATGTTGAGAAATTCACTGAGAAAACTGACTTTGGGTTATGGAAAGTGAAGATGCGAGCTCTGCTTATACAGCAAGGACTGGGTGATGCATTAAAGAAGTGGAGTGCAAGTTCCGCATGAAAGGAGAAGGCGGAGAAATCTGAGGAACACGCTCAGATGTTGGAGAAAGCCCATAGCATGATAATTCTATCATTGGGGGATAAAGCTCTTAGGGAAGTGTCGAAGGAAACCACTGCAAGGGGAGTTTGGGATAAACTTGAAAGCTTGTATATGGTAAAATCACTTGCTAATAGGCTCTATATGAAACAGAAGCTATACTCGTTCAAGATGGTGGAGGATAAATCCATTCTTACACAGATGGATGAGTTCAATAAGATTTTGGATGATCTTGAAAACTTGGAGGTAAAGATGACTGAAGAGGACAAAGCCTTGATCCTGTTATCTGCTTTACCAAGGTCGTTTGAAAACTTCAAAGATACTTTGCTCTTTGGGAGCAAAGAATCAATCAATCTTGAAGAAGTGCAAATTGCACTGAAGTCAAAGGAACTGTAGAAATCAACTGAAACTTCAATGGCATCAACAAGTGGAGAAGGTTTAAACATCAAGAAGCAGTACAACAATGGCAAGAAACCTCAGAAGAAGGGGTCATTTCAAAAGAAACAAGAACAAAAGCCAACTGATTTTGTCAATAATCCAGAGATAAGGAAATGCTTTCATTGCCATGATCCTGGGCATTTCAAGAAGAATTGCAAGAAGTGGAAGGCATTGAAGGGAAAAGGAGTTGACACATCAAGTAAGAGTCACAAACATCAGGCAAATCAGACAACAAACAGCACTGAAGAAGCTGGCTATGAATCTTCAGAAGCTCTGTGTGTGACAACTGATGAAGTTGAATCAGAGTGGGTGTTGGACTCGGGTTGTAGCTTTCATATGACACCCAAAAAGGATTGGTTCTCTACGTTACAGCAAATCAATGGTGGCACAGTGATGCTAGGCAATGATCAAAGCTGTAAAGTGAAAGGCATCGGTGCACTACACATTAAAATGTTTGATGGTGTGGTCAGATTACTGAGGAATGTCAGGTATGTTCCTGATTTGAGAAGAAATATGATCTCTCTGGGAGTGTTTGATGCAATGGGGTACAGGTTTGAATCTGAAGGGGGAAAGCTAGATGTAATCAAAGAAAATAAGATTGTCATAAGAGGAATGAGGAGAAGTGGGCTGTATTTTCTGGTTGGAAATACAATTACTGGGCAACTAAACTCAGTAAACACACAAGATTGCACTGCTATATGGCATGACAGGTTAGCTCACTTAAGTGAGAAGAACCTATATGAGCTATCTAAACAAGGTCTGCTAGGAGGTGACATGATAACAAAACTGACTATGTGTGAGCATTGCATATTGGGGAAGTCAAAGAGATTAAAGTTCCCTGCAGTAGTTCACACCACCAAAGAGATCTTGGAGTATGTTCATTCAGACCTTTGGGGGCCTGCAAAACACACCACAAAAGGTGGAGGGAGGTATTTCATCTCATTAATAGATGATTACTCAAGGAAGGTTTGGGTTTACATAATGAAAACCAAATCTGAGGCATTTGAGAAGTTCAGAGACTGGGTGACTGAGATGGAAAATGTAACAGATAAGAAATTGAAGCATTTGAGGACAGACAATGGGTTGGAATTTCTATCTGAAGAGTTCTTGAACTACTGTAAAGAAAAGGGAATTGTAAGGCACAAGACTGTACCTGGCACACCACAACAAAACGGGCTGGCAGAGAGGATGAATCAAACACTATTAGAAAGAGTCAGATGTATACTGAGCAGTGCAGGCCTACCAAAGTCATTTTGGGGAGAGATAGTCACTACAGCTGCCTATCTAATCAATAGGAGTCCATCAACAGCTCTCAAATTCAAAACACCAGAAGAAGTGTGGAATGGGAAACCACCAAACTACAGCAACTTGAAGGTGGTAGGGTGCCTAGGTTATGCACATATCAAGCAGGATAAACTTGATCCTAGAGCACTCAAGTGTGTATTTCTAAGCTATCCCAGTGGAGTGAAGGGTTACAGGTTATGGTGTTTGAAGACACATAAGTTTATCACAAGTAGAGATGTGGTATTTGATGAGAACAAGATGCCTATGAAAGATGTTCCTGAAGCAAGTGGATCTCAGCAGATTACTCGAGTTGAGATAGAGCCTCAGAGATACAAAGGCCAGCAAGAAACTCATGATGATGATGAATCATCTTCTGGTGAATCAGGAGATGAACCAAACAATCTAAGCAGCTATCAACTAGCTAGAGACAGATAGAGAAGGGTGATCAGACCTCTATCCAAATATGTTCAACAAGATTTGGTGGCATTTGCTCTATACACTGCACAGGAGATAGAATCTTATGAACCTAAAACTTATACTGATGCTATAAGTTGCAAGGAAGCTGATAAATGGCTTGTAGCAATGGAGGAGGAGCTGCTGTCACTAAGCAAGAATGATACCTGGAAGATTGTGAAGAAGCCAAAGTCACAGAAGTTGGTTGGTGTAAGTGGATCTTCAAGAAGAAACCAGGAGCTGTGAAAGCAGCTGGAGTGAGGTATAAGGCCAGGTTGGTGGCCAAGGGATACTCACAGAGGGAAGGAGCAGACTACAATAAGATATTCTCACCCGTAGTCAAACATTGTTCCATCAGAATACTCTTGTCACAGGTGGCTCAGTTTAATTTGGAGTTACATCAAATGGATGTAACCACAACATTTCTACATGGAAGATTAAAAAAAACTATATACATGAAGATACCAGAGGGGGTGTTTGTGGAGAATTCTGAAACCAAAGCTTGTTTGCTACAGAGATCTTTATATAGATTGAAGCAAAGTCCAAGGCAATGGTACCTCAGATTTGATGAGTATATGGAGTCATGCAAATTCAGGAGAAGTGAACATGACAGTTGTGTGTATTTCAGGAGTGAAGGTACATCTCTTACCTATCTTTTGTTATATGTAGATGATATGCTTATAGCCAGTAGCACAATGGAGGGAATACAAGAGGTTAAAGAGATCTTGGAGGCAGAGTTTGACATGAAAGATCTTGGTGAAGCCAAGGTAATACTTGGGATGGAGATTAAGAGAGAAAGAGATGTTGAAGCTGTGTATCTCAGGCAGGAGTCTTATCTTGATAAGGTACTAAAGAGATACAATATGAACCTGTGTAAAGCTGTTACTACACCATTCAAACAGGGATTAAAATTATCAATACATCAAGGGGCTTCCACAAGTGATGAACAGGTTGTTATGGATAGGATTCCATATGCCAGTGCAGTGGGGAGTCTGATGTACACGATGGTATGTTGTAGGCCTGATATGGCCTATGTTATGAGCATGATCAGTAGATTCATAAGTAATCCAGGAAAGAGTCATTGGGAATCAGTGAAGTGGGCCATGAGGTATGTGAAGGGCACTATGATGAAGGGGCTGAAGTTTCAAAGAAACACACTTGAAGGTGATGCATTGGTAGGATATGTTGATGCTGATTTTGCAGCAAACATAGATACAAGAAAGTCTCTAACAGGTTATGTGTTTACACTGTATGGCACTGCTATCAGCTTGAAATCTTTTCATCAGTCTGTGGTAGCTCTTTCTACTACTGAGGCAGAGTATGTTGCACTTACTGAAGCTGTAAAAGAGGCAGTTTGGCTCAAGGGAATACTGGAGGAGTTTGGTGTAACACAGGAGAAGGTTAACATATTCTGTGATAACCAAAGTGCCATACATTTGTCAAGGCACCAAGGTTATCATGAAAGGATAAAACATATAGATGTAAAACTCTATTTTGTGAGGGACTTGGTGGAGAAGGAGATGGTTTCAATCTCCAAGATTGATACAACTGAGAATCCTGCAGATAATCTCACAAAAGCTTTACCTACTTCAAAGTTGGAGTTGTGTTTAAGCCGCATTGGACTGTGTTAAACTTGACAACAAGGGGAGCTGCTCAAGATGGAGCAGTGAGGAGTAAGGCAGCTCTAGGTGGAGTTGTGGTTGTGCAGTTTGGTAAAGAATTGTGGTTATAGTTGTTCCAGGTGGAGCAATGGTTGCTATGATCTTTGTGTTGTTGATTCTACTGCTTAGGTGGAGATTTGTGATGATCACAGATGCATCTTGGTAAGAAGCATTGAATCACAAAGCTGGAACATGCAGGTGCATGGGTGCAGAATGGAGCTCGATGCAGCTGATTGCGTGATCCTAATCTGATGCAGCGGATTAACTATGTTGCTGACGTGGAGTTAATTGGTTATGGAGTTAGTTATTCAGCTGGAAAGATCGAGAGAAAGCTAGGCAGTTAGATAGGGTTCAATTCAATTTTTCAATTCAGAATTCATTCATCTTTCATCTTTGAGTGCAGAAAAGAGAGAGAGTTTGAAACACTTGTATCTTGTGTAGATTAGCAGATTCAAGGTAGAGATTGAGTGGTTGTAAACATATACTAAAATCAATACAATGACATCAACAAAGTGGATGTAGATCGGTTTGATCGAACCACTATAAAATCTAGTGTTGATTTCTTGTTCACATTATTCATTGATTTGAATTTCTTGGATCACGATTGAACTATCTTAGATTCAATCACAACAGTTTGTCCAATTTAGATTTCATATAGCATTCCGATCTGCAAAGTTCTTTCTGAAGGGATTTCAAGCGTTGCAATAGATGCCCTACTGTTCTTCTGAAGAAATCTGTACAAGCAATCGATAGTGAATCGTGCAAGCATCCCATTGTTCTTGTTTGCTTTGATAATTGTCCTTCCCATTGCAAACACAACTTCCTTCTGCGTCGCGGTTTGGATCTTTTGCTTCTCCGACATGTTTTCTGTCAGCTCAATGAGTTTATCGACAATTGAAGCAACATACTCATCTCCATTCATATCCTGAGAGTCCTTGTAACCAAATTGGACCAAACATCTATAAACTCCTTCATGTCCCAATTTCCCCACAGTCAACCTGTCCTCAGGCACAACATGTTTTACAGGCAGTGTCCTAATTGTTACAATAACCATGATTTCTCGAACAGAGTTCATGTGTAGAACGTAATGCCGGATAATGGGAGGGATGCCGGATACAAGGTCTGTGAAGAAGAAGCAAGCCCCTGGTGTTCGGTACACATTTCTGGCCGATAACATGTCGTCTACTTCTCTTATGCTCATCTTTTGCTCTGCTTCATAAGTCGTCTTCTTACTCCTTCCGTACGTCCACGAAAGCATGACGGTCATGAAAAATGCAGATATGGCAAAAGGCACCCATCCTCCTTGTGGGATTTTGTTCAGCAGTGAAGTCATGAATATGCTTTCAATCAACATGTAAGGCAAGAAGAATGCTAGGACTAGAAGGATATTTTTCTTCCATATAACGAACATCACCAGGGCTGTTAAGAACGTCGTTATAATCATGACCCATATAACCACCACACCTGTGGTTATTAATGAAATCATTACTTATCAAGGGAGTCACTAAAATATTGTTCAGGAGAGGATTGTAAAATTAGAACAATAATTTTGGAGGGTTTTGAAAAAAATAGGACAATAACTCGTTAAATCTTTGCTTTTTAGAACAAGTGGGCCGGATATCCCAATATCGAGTCAACTATCATGTGCTCAACAGATGCTAATTTGAACTCAAAATTTGTATGATTTGGCTAAGTGTGTGAATTGGCAATTTTGTTGGGTGAGAATTTCCCCCAATTTTATCCAAGAAAAATAAAAGCTCTTGTTTAACTTCCAACTCTTCATAACAAAACTAAACAAATTTATTTGGAAGAATTCAATATTGAATTTGGTTTCTACAAAAAAAAAAAAAAAAATTATGATTCTATTTTTGGTTCATATTTGAAGAATTAAATATTGACGTTGTTACAAAACAAAATTTAAACTAAAATCTCATTTGAAAGAGCACTAATTGATACATCATATTATCCTTTTTGGGTGCCTCAATTGATTGATTGTATATTTGAAATATCAACTTCTGGTGTATAACTACAGCTTTTGAGAGACCCTTTGTCCCTTCCATTTTGTTTCTTTAATAAAATATATTTTCATACTAAATAAGATTTGGGTAGACATTATTGTTAAAGTATTTTCAAAAAATGATATCAAAATTTTTTCTTTCTCCAAACTAATATTCATGCAACTTCAAATTTCGTGTCAAAATCAGTGAAAAGCCTGAAATTGGGATATTCAAACCAATTTGTTCCTATTTGCTAGTCCGAAAATATATTGTCCTAATTTTACAATTTGTTGGCCATTCTTATGGGTTAGATTGAAAGAGATACAAATCCTTTGTTCTTACCATAGGCATTTGCTAGTTGAACGCCGCCTTTAAATCCAATGACAAGGCCAACAGTAAGAATCATAAGAATGCAGTTGATCTCCGGGGAGTAGACCTGGCCTTGATGCTTGGAAGATGTATGAATGATGTTAATCCTCGGAAAGCAACCAAGGGAGAGCGACTGCTTCACGATGGAGAAGGTAGCCGAGATCATGGACTGGCTCGCGACAACAGCAGCAAGCGTCGAAACAACAAACATTGGCCAGTAAATAAGATGTGGGAGGGAGCTGTAGTAGGCGTCAGCTATTTTTTCAGGGTTCTTCACAAGGTAAGCTGTCTCACCAGCATATGTGAGGACTAATGATGGATAAACCACAAAAGAGAATCCCAACTGCCCAACAAATTAAACCATATACAACAAATGAATCCCTGATTAATAAATCTGATCAAGCTAGCAAACATTGGATTGATACCTGGATTGCCCTTTTATTGAAGTGGCCTAAATCAGCAAACATGGCCTCAGCCCCTGTTATGCTCAAGAAAACTGCTCCAAGAAGATTCCAAGCTGTCTTGCCATTCCTCATAAAGAATTTGAGGATATAGTGTGGGGATACGGCTTTCAGAATAGAAGGATGGTAGTTTATTATATTGTACACACCAACTGCAACATTGGTAGCAAACCATATCAACATTATTGGAGAGAATAAGAAGCTCACTTTGCTCGTTCCACAACGTTGGAAAGCGAAGAGGGCCACCAGAAGAACCACTGATATCAACACCACATGGTCTTGTGTTATCTTGGAGGAGCGGGATTGAATTCCTTGAAGCGCTGAAACAACTGCATTCAAATTACAACATGAGATGAATCATAAAATGGAATAGAAAAAAAGGATAGAGTTGCAATTCAGTCCTTGCTTGTTGCTTCCTGTTTGGGAGAGGGAGAGAGGGCAGAAGCTGGGTTTTCGTAATTGGTGGCCGTCAATGGCGACAGTGATGGAAAAACTAAGGATTGAGTTGGTGGAGTTCTGAATTTGTAATTTAATAAAAAGGTGTTACATAAAATACAAAAGAGATGAGATAGAAGGGCAGTTACGTACCACAAGTGGCTGGAGTAAGTGCACCATCCCCTATCACCATGCAAGTCCCTAACAAAACAACTAGAGTAAGCAAATTCTGAGCACAAGAACTCCTTTCTAGAAACTTCTTTGTCCTGGTGGACAAGTTAGGGCTCCCTGATGATCTACTGTAATACGCCATGCTCGTCTCCGATTCCAATCTTGCATTTTGAATGCTGAATTTGCTCGTAAAAATTATGTGTCGACATATGTACGAATACAGCGCAAAAGTCCCTCCTTCACCATCATCATTTGCGTGCACCACAATGAACACATACTTTATTAACACAAGGGTTGTTAGTGTCCATATAATAAGGCTTAGGGTTCCTATAAGATCTTCTTCCGAAAGGTTTGTTAGCCGAGTCGACGAGAAAACATTCACCGGAGAAGTTCCCAGGTCACCATACACTACTCCCAGAGATTGGTATGCCAATACTAGGGTCTCCATCGCTGGATATACCTGAAGTAAAATCACATATGATTAGCTCTTAGGGCATTTTATGAAGAAAATTTGTCTCGCATATATATTCCATTTAAAAATTAATTTATCAGAGTGGAAGTAGTCCTTCATGTGCCGTACTTCTGTATTTTAAGTAATTTTTTTATTTGATTGAATCTAACATGGTGGAAATGAAGCATAGAAATATTAGCAAGAAATCAATTTCGGAATTTTTGGAATTAGCATGATAAAAAACGAAATTCTAGCAATTAAAAGGATAAATGATAAGTTTTGGGACTGTTCTAAAATTATAGAATTTATTTTGTAATTTTCCGACATTTTATCGACCTTGCAAAACTCATCTTTTAACTTATTGGCAGCCCTAAAATCAATTCATTATTTTCTATAATTTTATCATTTATCTTTGTAATAGTTTGAATTTTAATTTATTTTATTTGGAATTCAAAATGTTCACCGGAAATTGTATGTACATCGCATCCAACCGTGTCAAATAAGTGATTTTTTTTTCTGGTGAATTTTTGGTCCAAAAGGTCAATTTTGGTATGTGTTTGATACCATATTTTTTATACAGCTAGGTAACGTGTCCACGATATTTACTACAACTGAAAAATAAAAATCTCTAATTTAAATCAGCCATGTACAGTATAAGTGCAATTATCCGATAAAAAATTTAAATTTTAATTAAAAATAGACTAAATTTGAGCAATCAAAAATATGAAAAGCAAAAGGGTAAACATAATAAGTTATTGAGGGAAATCAAGGTAACAAAAAAAAAAGTAGGTACGTACATTGTTTGTTTGTCGAGGAGGCTGATAAGTCTTGGTGAAACTCATGCTTCTAGCTACAGCCTCTCCTCCTTCATTCTGCTCGTCGGAGAAGTCTCGGCGGCCGAAGCTGCCGTTTTCGACGTCGCTTTTGTCTTCCATTAATTTCCGGATCAACTTGTAACCAGGCCTTGTTTACTTTTATACAAACTTCACTCATTATTAAAATCCAGAGCAGGTAAGAGGAGGCCAATGCAGTGCATTAAGAAATATGCAGAATCCCACTGTACCAGTAATTCCATTTACAGAAACTACAAAGTTTTATGATTAATATGCGTTTGAGGGGCCTCCATTTTTTTGACGTTTTTT
Organism: Caryopteris x clandonensis; assembly: GCA_028749325.2. NCBI lineage: Eukaryota > Viridiplantae > Streptophyta > Magnoliopsida > Lamiales > Lamiaceae > Caryopteris > Caryopteris x clandonensis. The sequence continues at coordinate 1,622,128 of JAPYKT020000021.1, forward strand.
TTTATTTTACTTCAACTTATAATTAATTAATTAATAGGAAAATGATTAGGTGAAATAAATTCAATTAATTATGCCGATTACCATTACATACTAGCACCGAAAGTAGGTTGAATTTTATTGGATAACATTCAGCCGTACGTGTCATTTGTGATGTTCCTGTTTTATTTCATATTTTCTTAATCACTAAATGATTACATGTAAGTTGAGACTAGAGAGCAGCAGTGTAGTAAATATTGTAAGTGGACCAGTTTTTGGACTGTGTCAGCAGGTGAAGATGGTAGAGACCTAGATAAATAGAAATGGAAGAACAACTGATGCTCCCTATTATTCAGAGCCAGGAATTGGCTGTTGGATTTCGTCCCGGTACTTGAATGAAATAAAAAGGCATACTTTTCTTAAAAATTGTGTGCATTCTCCCTCTCTTCCAAACCTTCAAATATTTCCTATTTTTCTCAACCAAATATTTTGTTTTGCCTCAATAATCTCTTGAGCCCACCTAAGTAATCTTTATTCAATCCTATTTTCTACTATTTTAAATATTTTAAATCCCTTCAGTGGTACCAGAGCCTAGTTAGATTTTTAACTAGGTTAAACTAACTTGTGCTATACAATCCCAAAATTTCTACTAATTTATCTCCAAACCAATTATGAGTTCCCAATATCATTTATAAACCTGTACTATAGCCACTCTACTAAATAATCACTAAATTTAAATTCCTATTTTATCAAGAGAACACTATAATTATTGAGCTATCAGAATGAGTGACATATTTAATATCTCAAAGCCTGTTGAAAATCATTGACAAGGGATATTTTATCCCTCAAGATATTGCTATTTTGTACGCTACAAATAGCTACGGCAGAGTCTTTATTTTCAAGAATCAGTGAACCTAAAAATTCAAAAGAGTCTTGGGATACTTTAAAGGAAGAATATGAAGAAAAGTGATAAGGTACACCATTTCAAACTGCAAACTCTTAAAGAGAATTGAAGAATATAAAGATGAAAGAATCTGAGAAAAGATTACTACACTCCATTAAAAGAAATAGTTAATCAATTAAAAGCTTGTGTTTCCAAAAGAAATAGTTAATCAATTAAAAGCTTGTGTTTCCCTAGTAGCCAACTGTTAGGCTTGCCTAAAACAAATATTTCAAAAGTAATTTTTATCAACATAAATAAAAATTTAAAGTGTTTCTTCTTTATCATAGTCATTTATGTTTATATGTTATATGCTATTGAATTATCATGATCTCTTAACTAGAAGATTTGGTCATGCACAAATTGTGGTCATGGAATTAGTCTCGGCTGTTGATGTCATAAATGTTTCAAGTCATATAATATATGAGAAATGATAGTGTATGATTCATATTGCCTTGCACTGAGTGGTACGTCACTCAGAGAGAGGATGTCTCATTTCATGTATATGGGTGCTGAGACACCACGTAGGCTAATGGATGTGATGTTCGTCCCAAACGATCATATCGAACTAATCCCTTATCATAATTCAAACTATTTGATAGTCGTAGTGGCAACGGAAAAATTGAAGTTTTGATTTATGTAAGTGATTTAAATAGACCAGTACGCATGGGTGTGATCTTGAATGTGGGAAGCCATATATTTGATTGGTTCCTTAACCTCTCTTGAGAGACCAAACGAAAGTCTATTTGTTACGGTGGAACTATGTTTAAGATTAGTGTAGTCCAAAAGAGAATTTATTTATTCAAAGAATAATCTATTTGGATTGTTTATCTATATTTCTTATATTCGTCATATCCATTGAGGACCTTGTGCAAGGCACCAGCCAAAACATAAGAGATTGGGTCTCACTATGAGCCAAAAAATTGACAGAGTTTATGAGTATTATTATAATTATAAATGTCAATTATGGGTTCGTAAAAATGATCAAGGCCTAGATATTAATCAAAGAACCAAGCGAAAAGATTGTATCTACATGGTAACTACGAATGAAAGGTTCACACTCAGTTGTTTAAACCCCTCCCAATACTCATGAAGACTTTCTAAATCTTTTTATTTGATTCCAAAAATTTCACTCATAGTACCTCTAGCTTTTGAAGTAGAAAAAATTTGTCAAGGAACAACAAAAACATTTTTGTCCACATTTTCACATAACCAAATGACAAATAGATTAGCTAGTCTTTTGCTTCATCAAATAAAGAAAATGGCGTGACACATTGTGGTTTCATACTGGAGCAAATTATATGAACATCCTTAAATGTTTATGAGGGTCTTTATTTTCAAGTCCATGGAATCTTGGAAACAGGTGAATTAATCTGGAATTCCACTCAGAATCAACCTCCAAATTCGCGAATTGAATGCAAAGAGTTTGTTGATTTATATTTGGTGATATAGGCCATCTTTAGCTCAATTTTAGTTTCAAAATCACTTGAAAAATCTAAAAACAGGTGAATTAACATAGAATTCAATTCAAAATCAACCTCCAAATTTGAGAATTGAATGAAAAGAGTTTGTTGATTTATATTTGGTGATACAGTCCATCTTTGGCTCAGTTTCAGTTTCAAAATCACTTGAAGAATCAGCCAATGAAACTGCTAAATTCAGTCCACAAAATGAAGATGACAAGGCTTGCTCTCAATTCTTCTTCTCTTTCTCTTTCCTCAACCTTCTAGCAATCTTTTCAATTTCATGATCAAATTGGAGTTCACCTAACCAAAAGAATGAAGTATTAAAAGAAACTAATAACACCTAAAATAACAAGGAAAAACAAAAGATTAAATCTACTTGACACCAATCCCCAGAAACGACATCAAAATTGTTGGGTGTCAAGATCAACAAATAATAAATATTTGTTCTAAATACAGAATTGTGATAGTGATGAACAATAATCATATCCACAGAGATGGCTAGGATTTATTCTTTTGAAAAATCAAACTTACTAGTAACTATTGGGCATTTTTTAAATTTAGTGATAGGTAGTATAAACTAGACAAGAACAATATGAAAATAAATATGACATTAAATCAATCTTACAAAATAATCCAACCAAAGAAGTGCTTTAGAATTTGTTTATCAAATTGGTCACAGATGCAAATATGGTTCTTTCGTTCTTCATTTAATCGATTATTGTTGGTACGACCATAACAACATATCTCTTCTTACTTACTCGATAACTAGGATACAATCTAATGTGGATAAAGCTTCTTTGCAGTATTTGGAAGCCCATTATCATACTTTTAAGCCCAAGGAACGAGTATTTTAATTAATGTGATTTTCTATAGTAGAATAAGCCCGTACTTTATTTGGTTTTATTAGACCCTTACACGGGCCTTGAACTTTTATTTAATGATGTTCCTAAAACATTATTAAGGTTGGTTTTTTTTGGAGAGAAATGATTTGAGCAATACTTTCGAAGAAGCCGAGTGTACGTAGTATCACGGCTTAACCTCCTGTACGTCAGTTGGTATCACGAGTCTAGGTACAATGCCTCCCCATCGTCAACCCACTGTTGAACAGGTTGCCCGGGTGGATGCCCAACGTGACCCTAACGTTGCTACATTGAGTCGCCAGGCAGCTGCCCTCACGACTGGTTAGGAGGAGTTACGACTTGCCGTCACCACTACACTACTAAGTGCTCAACATGGCTCGGTCCCGCATTAGAATCTCCCCCAGGGACACCGACCGTGATGTGAGGCGTACCACGATCGATCTCTTTCGCATGATCCTGTGTAGAAGATGAGGAAACTATTTCCAATTATAATGCCTTTGTCCCCTTGCACCTCCTGTTGTTCACCATCAAGATGAGGACCATCGTTGGGAGACCGGATTCAAATTGGAAATCCCAGAATTCACAGGGGGTCTAGATCCCTGCGAAGTTTTAGATTGGATAAATACAGTGGAGGACCTTTTAAACTTCAAATATGTTCCTGATCACAGAAGAGTGGCACTGTAGCCACACAATTTTGGAGTTGCGCATCATCATGGTGGCAACAAATGAAGACATCGTGTTGTTGCATAGATAAACCAAAAATTGAATCATGGACTAAATTCTAAAGACACTTGGACCGTGAGTTTGTGCCCCACAATTTTTATAGCTCTTTATTCCAAGAATTTCACACATTGCGCCAAGGCTCACGATCGATCGACATATATACTGATGGATTTCCCCGATCTTCGTCGTGACTTAATATTTGGGATATCCCAGGATAATTGCTTTCATGCTATATCAACAGTTTGAAGCAGTCAATGTAGGACACCCTCACCCTCCTTGCACCGAAGTCGGTTTCGGAAGTGCACCAACGTGCCATCCTCTTAGAACAACAAGCAGCACGGTGATCTGCACCCCGTCTGTCCACCCAGCTCGCCCACCACAACCAACACCTTCTATAGCGCCTGGTTAGCATGCACAGTTGCCACCCGCCCTAGCCCTTAGATATGCTGGTTTGTATATCGTACGCTGCTTTGGTTGCGGTTATATGGGTCACCACCGTGCGTTGTGTCCTTGCGTAAAGCAATGCACCCTATTGATGAATGACAGGGAACGCAGATGTATGGGACACCACCTATTGTTTATTCTCACCCTCTTGATGACTTTCCTGAGGAACATGTAGAGGGTGATATAGGACCATTGCTTGTTATTCGACGTTCTTTTTGTCCCCAATCAGAATTTGTTCCCATAATTTTAGTGGGTCCAATACTTATTTCTTGGGCTCGAAAGTACGATCTTAGGTAATCTATTGCGTCGTTTAGTGGGTGAGCATTTGCGCACATGGGATACATGTTTGAGTCATGCGGAATTTGCTCATAACTCAGTTGTGAATCATAGTACTGCTTGGCTTCATTTTAGATCATGTATGAAACTATTCTCATGGTCCTCCGGATTTGATGGCCCTCCCTTCTCCACTATACGTTAACGGACAAGCCGTTGATATGATAGAGGCTCTTCGTAGTACACATCGTACTACTTATGATCAATTAGTTAATTCTATAGAGTTGTATAAGACCGCCACAATTTGTGGGCACCGACATGTTGAGTTCAAGCCCGGTGACTTATTTTGGGCTGTGTTGACTCGTGATAGAAACCCAGCTCACAAGTACAATAAGTTTGCTGCCCGCAACATTGGTCCTTTTGAGACACTCACGAAGATCAATTTGAACGCATACCGTCTGAAGCTCCCTTCACATATTCTGACTTCAGATGTCTTCAACGTGAAACATTTGATTTCGTATAATAGTGATAATGATGATGTAGGAGGATGACGTTACTAGTTCGTGGGCGAACCTTCTCTCGGTGGAGGAGAATGATATGGATGAAGCCTCTTTGCAGTATTTGGAAGCCCATGATGTACTTTCAAGCCCAAGAAATAAGTATTTTAATTAATATTATTTTCTACAGTAGAATAAGACCGTATTTATTTGGTTTATTGGACCATTGCACGGGCCTTGAACTTCTATTTAATGATGTTCCTAAGACATTATTAGGGTTGGTTTTTTGGGAGAGAAGCGATTTGAACAATACATTCGGAGAAGCCGAGTATACGTAGTATCACACCTTATCTTTCCTTGATTAAACTTGTGCTATGTCACAATCGTTGATTATTTCCCCTGTCAACAAACAATTCTATACGATCGTATAATTTAATTTACCGACAATGTTAAGATGAGGGAGACCACAAATTCTAGCCAACAAACGCACATGTAGGTCTATTAAGCTAGACACTATATAATCAATCATACTATTTTACCAATAACATTAGAATAGTTAAACAATTATGAATTTAACATTTTAATTGGCAATATATTGTTTCAACAGTCGAACGATTGGCCACATCAAAACAATAATATCATCAAGCATAAAAGATATATAAGTAATAAAGAAATCATAACAAATAAAACTAATTAGATCTAACAATTGTGAAAAACTAAATCTTTGATAATTATGTCAACACATCCAACAATATCGTTTGCAACAATCATTAACACAAGTTGATAATAAATAATACCTTTTGAAAAAATATTAATATGAAAAGTAATACTTTTTATTATTTTTTTTATCTATTGAGAATTTCTACCTATGATCTCCACAATATTATTTAATATTATTTTCATTGATGTTAGCATAATCATTCGGTTCACTGATTTTTATATCCTCTTTCTTACTAGAAGGAACTATATGTGTATCTAATATTTTACCTATGTTATTGAAACAAAGGACATTGGGTTTAATGTGAATGCTGTTTGTCTATAAAGTACAAAGGAAAACCTTCATGAATATCAATTTAATCTTTATTCTCCATTTGTATCTACAAATGATGATCTTCTAATACTTTTTGCCTTAAATCTCATATTTCGGTTATAGAAAGCACAATTACATTTTAACAATCAGATTTATATGAAAGTTAAGATGATAAAATAATTTTGTTCAATGAAGATCACTTTGAATGAGAAAGATGGTGGAAAACGACAATGGAGAATGAGACTAGATGGAATGGAAGATATGATGGAGAACGGTAATGGAAAATCAAACTAGATGGAGTCATGACCTCAGAATCATCCGCTATCTTGAAGTTTAGGAAAACCATTACAAAATTGAAGTTGGAGATAAAAGATTCATGCATTTTTTGCACAAAAAACTCACTCCAAAGAGAAAAAGAATTTTTTTAATAAATCAAAAAATTAGTATTAGAAAGAAGTATAATTGTGTAATCATATAGAAAATAAGTTTGAGTGCAAAATATATTCTTTTAGACTGCCATTATTACATATATTTATCAATAATTTTTCATAATTTCGGATATTCAACACAATTGTATTGTAAACTTATTGATATCGATATTTATTGTCTAAATCCTATATAATAAACATTTTATGTGAAGCGGTACCCGATTTGTAATATCTATACTAATATAATAATAAAATAGTCTAAATAATATATATACTAGTATTTCTGTTCATTTTTAGTTTTAATATATATATATATATATCAAAATGATGTGTCAGCTTTTGATTGGTTGAATTTTATTTTTCTTGTTTATTTTAAAATATTTTTCTCAATCTATAATAATTATATAAAAGCAGGACAATTAGAAAAAATTACCAAAATGTCATTTTTCCACCAATATCAGCTTTCTGTTTTTAGAAAGTATGTTATCCAATCACATTATTTCTTTTTCTTTGTTTTTTCCTTCTAATTTTTAAAAGCTATAACTTTTTCATCTCAACTCCATTTTTTATAAAAAAAAAAAAAATATATCAAATTAATCATCTTGTCATGATCTTCAATTTAATACCCATATTGCATAAATAAATATGAAATATTAAATTATAAATAAAAAATAATACATTAATAGGGATATAATTTAACATTTAATTCAATTTACATTATGAGGTATTTTTATTTTAAACACTTTTTATTAAAAATATATTTTATATAATTATGTATTTTATTTTTTAAAACAATATTATAATTTTTCTAATAACTATAATGTTATTATATTATAAACTGTGTGACGCACGGAAGAAATACTAGTTTGTTAAAATACAAATATTTTTTTTTACTCCACTTTAATATATATTATATTAAATTCTTCATCTTTTCACGATCTTGAATTTACTCACATGTCGCATATATTAAAATTACATATTAGATGCACACAAAAAAAAAATTGATTATAATATTTATTAAGTATTGGATTTACATTGCAAATAAATATAAATTAATAATTTTTAGAAAAATTATTAAATAATTTATTTTATAAAATCAATTGACTTATTATAGAAACAACTTGTTTGGGACACAGGGAACATATATTTATATAAAAAAAATATGTTTTTTTATAGGTCTATTGTAGTAAAATAGTAAAATATTTTTTATTGTCTTAAATTATTTATTCTTAAATATTGATTAACTCAAACTATATCACAGATATATTTAATTTTTTTAAATATATTACAAATTATGCATCACACAGAAGTAATGCAAGTTTATTTTATAAAAAAATATCTAACTTACTCTTGTATGCAACTTAAATGTGATACAAATTATCCAACCTACAATGGATACAGCAGTCCAATATGAATATCAAATTAAAGGTTATGAATACACAAGTAATTCAAATATTTACATCAAAAAATAGTGTTTTAGGATATTGAAAAATTTGTTTCAACAAATAAAAAAGAAATAAATAGAAAGCTAAAAGAACGAAAAAAAAAATCTAAAATTTCAAGCCCTTATGTGCAAATGCGCAACACATGCCTCTTCAACGGCCACGTGTTATTTATCCATAAAGAAATTTAAAAAAAAAATTACATAAAGATATTTCTTTATTTATATACAAAATTGCAAACACTATCTTCAAATTTAAAAATTTAAAATTTTAAAAATATATTTGTAAGTATCGGCTATATTTTAATATTATTGACGACTTATGCATAAGTATGTCATTAGTTTAGTTTTATGGTAAAACTTGTATGCGTCATATGCTTGTATTTTCATACATGCAATACGTAACACCATGTTTTTTAGAAATTGAATAATATATTTATTTCAAGTTTTAAATTCATTTTTAAATTATTATTCAAATTCTTAGAAAATTTATAATTGGAAAAATTATTCTTACACTACCTTACTTTTATATATTGGAAGATAATATAATAAATTTATTTATAATTTAACTACATTGTTGTTTTTGTTTGTATAGATAAACATGGTGGATTATAAATAAGGTGAATTTAATATGAAATAAATAAACTTGATTACTATCGATTAACTTATTATTATTATTATTATTGTTATTGTTGTTGTTGTTGTTGTTGTTTTATAAATCATACATATTTTATATTAAGAAGTTATTATATATTTCTAAAAAAAATGTAATTATGTTATATGGTGTCATGTAATAAAAGCCAAATTCATTAGAATTTCTCTTGTAAATTCTCATTTAATAATAATAAGACCTACTCACAAGATCCACTTATGAATTGCTTGAAAAGACTCGTATAAGTTGTATTATAGGTTTTACAAAATAATATTTAAATTTTACATACAGTAAAATTTTTGGGAGGCCAAAAAAAGGAGTAGTCTAATAATAGACTAATCATTTTTTATTATTGTAATATTTTTGTTCTATGAAATCTTAAAATAACAATAGTAATATATAGTATTAAAATTCACAAAAATATATAATTAATTAAATATTACAATATGAAGAAAATAAATTAAAAGATAATTTTAAATTTATATGTAATTAGTTTTTGTAATCGGTTCTACTCGGTTCTAATTTTCATTTTTTGAATCGGTACGATTCGATTTGATTATAAAAAAATTAAAGCGATTTTGTTCGAATAAAGTCAAATAGTCAACAAATGTTGGGTGCTTTCAATTTGGTTTTCGATATGGTTCGGTTATGTCCGAGATCTTTGTGCAGCCTTATTAACGTATATATATTATGTATTTACTTAATAAAATATATTTTCAAATAATGTTTCGCATATATCAGAATAATAAATGATATTATTTAGATATGCTTAATGAATTTTTGAATTATTTTTCCATAATTAATAGTGTGCGTAAGATTGATAATAGTGGTCCTAACGTTGTCAGGCCTAGTTTATCTTTTAATTATATGTAAATAGAAATTATAAGTATACATTTTTTAATTTTATGTAAAATGAAAGTTTGAATTTTAGAGATTGATATTTTAGCAGAAACAAATATGGTTATGTATCTACTGTAAAATAAAAAATAAAAAGAATTTCAGAAATTTATATTGTACAGAAAAATATAACAGTTATCTATCACCTGTGTTAAAAGATTAAATAAATAAAAGGCATCAAATATAATGCCCACCGACGACGTAAAGAAATAATGTCCAAGGCTCTAAGATTTTTTTATAATTTTTTTTTTTTATAATCTCTCCATCCTAAGAAAATAATTATATTTTTCAAGAGAAATTGAAAAAAAAAAATTTTATTTGATGAAGGCATAAATTTTTAAATTATAACTTTAAATTTATATATTTTTTTATTTGTTGATTTGATTTAATCAATCATAGATAATTTTTTTGTGAATAAATATTTTTTATTTGAATTAATAATGATAAGGTAATTATTGTCGATATTATTCGAAAATTTTAATTAATTTATTATTGGTTGCAGATATTGTGGAGATATTCTTGAAAGAAAGTCTAGGTTGAATGAGAAGAGAAAAATAAGGAAAGACACGGCTAAATACAAGGAGAATCAAGAGGAATCCGGTAACAAATCTTTGAAAGATATGATATATGTATATCAAGGTCATCTATACAAAGATATGCATATCACAACCAAGATATGAGAAGATACCGGCTCATTCCTTGGAGGACATGGAGAGACTATAAATACAACCTCAAGCTGTAGAGGCTGGTAACTCTCCAAGATTATTCAATTACCATCATATGGGTAGAGAGATATATAGAGAGAGGCTGATGAGTGTGCTGTTATATTCGTGAGAATACAACAGACTGGGAAGAACTCAACGGCGAACCGAAGACGAACCTCGCAGAGTCTGGATTACTTTGGAAATTCACCACACGTTGATTTCGGGAGATTTCAACATTGTACAAACGGGAGTTTGTATTCAAATCCATCTAGGGGACTAGGTGGTCAAGTAAGTGTTATAGAAGATTAAGTTACACGAGTAGACAAGTATTTAGGGGGAGCCAAATACTTGTAAGTTCTACTGTAACATTTGTGGGAACAAATATGTGTTCTAATGAAATTACTTGAGAGGAAGAAGGGATTTCTTCCTTGCTTAAAATCAAATTTTATTTTAAGCTTTCGCATGTTCATTTACAGTTCGAACTACTGTTGAACACATACACACGTGCACATATTCTGATCTAACAAATAATATGAGATAAGAAGTAAGATTGAACAAAGGTAGGGTACTGATAATGTAATGTAAGAATTGAAACATAAGATATGCTTTAAGCAAAGAGGTGATGTTATTATTAGGGATTCTGTGTGAATAGGATGGAAGCTTTGGAAAGAGAGATTTTGTGGCAATTGGAAATAACCTGAATGCAACTACATGTCGTTAAAATAAAAATTATTATCTACTAAGTATTAATTTTTTCTTTGTATTCACTTTTATGTTATTCTTCATTATATAAAAAAAGAAAAGTGGGACAATTATGAGAATTCTTTTCCTTTCTTAATATATGTTGTCACTATTTATGGACATATGTCTTTCATATATCTTTCTTCTAAATTTTAAAAATTTAACTTTTTAATTTTAAATTTATTTTTTACGTATCATATATCAAATTAATCATATTCTCATGATATTTGTTTTGACACAAATATTGCATATTTTAGAATAAACTATGATATTTAAAATAATATATATTATAGATAGAATAAAAAAATTTATAAATTAAATTATTCATTTTTATTTTAATATATGTGCTTGATTTGAATAAATAATATATGAAATTGATCTAAAAATATCAACATTTTTTTTTAAAATAAAATAATTTATACTATTAAATTATATAATATTATAATTTATCCTTCCACCTTCATTGCTTTTAATGACTTGAAAATTTTGTATTGAGTTGTGAACACTCTAAAATGCACTTTGAATCGTGCATTATTATTTGATAAAGATAACTTCTAAAAAAATGACAATGCAATATAATATAATTAAAAAAATCAAATCATAATATTTATAATTAACATAAATGATCAATATGTAAAACAAATTAATAAAAAAATAAAAGTTTATCCTCGATTTTTATTCGTGTATTGCACAAGCAACTATCTAGTTCTTTAGTAAAAATAGTTGTTTCACATTATTGAAAATATACTTTAGTTATTTAATAAATCAAATAACTTTAGCCTCTTTTTAAATCTAGCAAATATCTCAAGGATTAGCATCGCTTCATAATATATTACCCAAATAACTAACAACATCAAGGGGATGTTTGGACTAGGCTAGAGGTCTCTGTAGCACAACCTGTTGTTTACAATTTGTTGTGTACAACTAAATGCATAGTAAAAAATGGTGTTTGTTTTGAGTTGTGATATGTTAGATTGTTACTGTAGATGTCAAATCAGTAGGTTTTAGTGGTGTGTTTTAGTATTATTATATTGTGGGAAGTGATATGTATAATGATTATATGATTGTGTTAATGATCAAATATATAATTGAAATTTGTGGATTTATGATTGGTGATGGATGATTGATGAAAAAAAAAATATATATATATATATATATATATTGCTAATGTAATAAATCTGAATAATATAAATTATGTGAATATATTAATTTATTTATATATATTACATATAAATACTATAATAAACTATTTTATATAATACCTATATAATATAAAAATGTAAATTATATATATATATATCTAAACTATATAAAAATTATATACAATATATATATATATTAGCGTAAATATTTACAGTATATAATAAAAATATCTATTTTATATAAATAATAATAAGTAAATTATATAATCATATAAATATTTATTTAGTGTGAAACAAATAAGTATAAAAAAAATCAATGATTGTTATAAATTCATAACTATTTACCATAAAATTTTAAAAAATGTAATAAGACAGTCTTCAAATTTTCAAATAGTAATTAAATTCATTACATTTTTAGTTGAACAAAATAAGAGGTCTACATATTTTAATTTCGGTACACTACATAACATGACAAATAAAATAACAAGATGCTCGAGAAACAAGATTTTAATCAAAACGACAATTAAAGATATAAATTGGGAATATCAATATAAGCACGTATTATACCATACCACAATAAATTATAAATTGTCATACTCAAACATAGAAACTCAGATAAACATTGTTCAAATAAAATAGTGAAAATATGATAAGTCCTAATAAAGATACATAATTAATAATAATATTGTCTGAATTTGATACCAAATCAAACAAGATCGACAATCACCTATTTGTTCCCTCTAGCATTCCACATAGCATTCGCTATGTCATCCATGAATTGCCCTAGTGCTTGAATCTGTGGCTGGCTCGGAAAAGTCCTTTGCGGGAATATCATCTCATCATCTTCATAGTGTGGACAAGTCTCATCAAACATCCATTCTCCGAATGAAGTTGTGCACTACACAACACGCAATCACCATGTTAGTTTGATTCGGGATTCTATAACTAGGCATACCCCATCTCAAAATAGGAAACCTACTCTTAAGCACACCAAAAGAACGTTCTATTACATTTCTAAGATGAGAATGGCGATGATTGAACAGCTCAGCCGGATTGCACGCTTGGGTGCCATAAATATTGAACTCATTTAGGTGGTAACATGTGTTCCTATAAGGAGCAAGAAAACAAGCGTAGTTCGTGTATCCAACATCTACGAGGTAGTATCTCCCTAAAATGGTTATAAGAGTTAGATACACAATAAATTATAGAAGTCCTTTTGCAAATTTTATAGATTTTGTGTGAAATATACCATCCGGGGGCCACAGAAAATTTGGATCACGTCTAACAGCATCCATCAGGACATGTACATCACATGCACTCCCCTCCCATCCAGCATACACATAGGTGAACATCAAATTCAAATCACAAATTGCAAGCATGTTTTGAGATATTGAGTGCTTGCGTGATCGGTAGACATTCACACGGTTGGCTGGTACCCATGCAGGAATTAGTGTGTCGTCCAAAGCTCCAATAACACCCTATTTTGTACCATTTATTGTCAATGAATGATGATGATGATAATAACAAAATAAATGTATGAAACAAAAATTTGATTATAATTTTGAATTCACCTAAAAATAAGGGTAGAAACTTGGATTGTACAGAATGTTCGGGTGGATATGATTGAAATTAGGGGGACCAATAAACTTCGGAGCTAGTGAGACCAATCCATTCATCACATGATGAACATGGCGATTAACAGTCTCGAGTGAGTGTTGGAAACGTTTCATAGTATCTTGTTGTCATAAGTGCATGGATACTGTTTGGAGAAAAATCATTACAGACTCAATACGGGAAACCTGAGTTTGCTGGAAATGAGGTAACAAACCTCTTGTGATCAACAAATCAACAAGGGCGTGGAAACAAGGCCTTGTCATCCGAACATTTCTATAAAATCGATTGTCGGTGCCCATTAATATCTCTCCCACCCAATCACTACCACGCAATCGAGAGGTATTTTTTGGAACCGGCTCTTAACGTTGTAGGTTCGAAAGTACTACTTGAACTATGAAACTTATAATGACTTCTTCATCTGAAGGGGTCTAAATCACCAGACCAGCGAGGGCGTCAGATACATTATCATCATTGGAGTTTGCCATAATTGAATTAGCATTATAAAAGTAAATAATATGAAACAAGAAATTTAGATAAGTCAGCATGCATAAAAAAATTAAAAAAAACTAGTTTTCGGCCATAAAATGAGCAAATTCCATAGTCATACATATATTAATATATGATTGGAAAATTTCGTGAACATCACGATCATATAATAATTATGAAATAGTGCATCTAACGATGTTCGAAATAGGGAACACACCCCTCTAAATAAAAGTCATAACAAACAAACACAACTGGCAACAAACATAACTGATAACAAACACAACTAACAACATATATAATATTATATAGATAATACACCCCACCCCATCTCAAGCTAAAGTCCCAACTCAAGCGCGCTTGTCATCATCGGTGAAAGAAAGGAGCATACGACGCGTCGCATGGTCGCGTAACTTTTCACTGCCTTCATCTAGATGCGAAGTGGGACTTCCTCCATTGCACGCACTGCAGCATAACACTGCTGGAAGTTGTTATCATCAGCCACTGGTTGAGCCATTTTTTGGTTAGGTACTAATCAAAATGGTTCAGCGTTCGAACATGCGCCTCATCCTTTTCAGCCGACACAGAGAAACATCTTTGACCATATTATCGGACCCCACTTGGGCCATCTTGAGGGTCCAACTCCAGACACAATTCAACACCAAATGTGGTACCACTAGTTTGGGTGGGAATGGCTCTAGGAGTGGAGATTTCATCTTCGACTTCATCCTCGGTAGGGAGTTGAGCACTAGACCGCGCCTCGTCACCAGTAGTTGTGTTATTACCGAACAAATCGGTGCACAAGTCCAGTGCGGCAATCCCCGATTAAGAAAGCCTTTGTCGTCATGATGCTTCTATAAGTTTTTAACGAAGTAAATATATTTGATTTTGATTTATGTTAAGTTATTTTTGTAAGAAAAAAGGTAATATGAATTACTTTGTATATTTGTACCAAAATATCCTTTGGCCCAATCATCGTCTCTTTCTCATAACACCATTGTAAGACCGACCCCCGCTTGTATCTCAGATCGTACAATAATCACCACACCTGTTTTAGATTTTTCAATTTGTTACGACACTATTGTAGAGTGTAGCGAGAACGATCATTTGTGACAGCATTCAACTTGTCACAAATGGATTGCAGCACGGGGTTAGAGAAGGACAAGGGAATGAGATTACCGTTGAGGTACTCTTGGTGGCAGAATACGATAAATTGAGACTCATTTTCTAGAGTCCAATTCACTTTTTTGGTTATAATACTCCTAGCCATCTAAGAAAAAAATTATTAATTATTGTTATAGAGATATTTATTAATTATTAAGTGCAGAAGAAATAATAGTATTTATTTAAGAACTTCATAATAACTAACTAATTAAAGAAACTATTTTCATTCAAGAACTTTTTACCTAACCAATTCATACAATTGCATAAAAATAAAAGTCTGTGTATGAGTTAACGTGTGAATGATTTCATTGCAGCAGTATTATTACATACAAGCATATTAGGTAGACTTTAATTTCCAAAGTCAGGAAAACGATGGAAAATTACGTTAATTACAATAAAATAAAAATTATTTACGAAGTTCAATTATTTATTGCAATCTATATTCGAATTTTGACTTTTTTTTTTGTACTATGGTATATCTATTATGACAATGCATAAATAATTGGGTCCACATCATCACATACGTAATAAAAATTATCCAAAATTTGTTCAAAGTTGAGTTATGGACTAATATAACCAACATTTATTACATTGAAAGATACTTAAAAATAAATAAAATTACAATGTACACCAAACTTTTTCACTTTTTAAAAGGCATAGATATAAATGTGATGATTTCCCAAAAAAAACATGTTGGATTGTTCATTAATCTATGAAACTATGAAAAAGCTTCACAAGTATGAAAGAACAAATCCCTTGATATAAGCGATCACAATAAGCAAAACCCTTATTAAAAAGATATCCTAAAAACAATAATCAGTATAAGCAAATAATTAAAAACATGCATATCTCCAAAATTAATGTTAAATACACATTAAAAAAACAAAAAGAGAAAAAAAAACCTAAAGGGCTACCTAGCTTGTGATCATAGATAAATTTTTAATTGATTTAAAACTACACTCAGTAAAATAAAAAGGGGGACCATGAACCACAAAAACAGGAAAATAGCATATAGCATAGGAGAGGCATAATACTGCAGACATAACACAAAAAAAATTCAGGAAATGAGAATACCAAAATTAGGCATAATATAGACAGAATACAATTAAAATCTCACACATCACATACGAAATTAAAATTTCAAGAAACCAAGATAAAAATCCATACATGATAAAGACATAATTTAGAATAATCATTGAGGAAATATAGGAAAATTACCAAAAATGAAAACCAAGATGCCTTCATAGTTGCAGAAACAAACAATTAACATGCCTTCATAGTTGTAACACTAACAAGATTACTTGAAATAAACTAACATGCCTTCCTATTTGTAACAAATAAACAAGGTAAAAATCACTAGAACAATGTTCAGCAAGAAACAAACAATGTACCACACGAAACACGTTACCTTTTTTCACAGAAAACAGGAGAGTTGGAGCTCCCAGCCGATTCAATGAAGATATGACAGCCACAACCACACTTGAAACTCAATGGATGAAGTTTATACTTTGATATATAGAAGATCTAGTGCACAATGTGTGAGGTGTGTGTGAAATTTTAACCATCACACCCACTATATAAATACTGCTTACAATGGTCATAAATATGAAGACCAAAAAGAATAAATTACAGAAAATGTAATGAAATGACAAATTACAGCTATCATCAACGAAAAAAAGTAAAGAAGTAGATATCCGTCAAATATGGCGAAGGAGAGCAGCTTTCACACGGAATATATTATTTTCCAAATCTTGCCATTTCTGACCTGCGAATAGTGTAAAGTTGCAAGAAAACCAAAGACAAGACTTTAGCCATGCCTTAATTAGAGAAAGACCCCAAAAATTCAAAGGTATACAGTCAAAATTGCAGAATCTCAATAATAAAAAAATATAAATATAGCAGTCGAACATTAAAGAAGACCACATAAGCAATAAGTGAACCAGAAAAAGGGGGACATTAACCAAAAATTATAAAATTGGAGAAAAAAAAAAAGAAGCTTGGTTGGAGAGGAAAGAGAAAAAATGAAAAGGTGAGAGCCCTAAAGATGAAGAGAGAAATGGCAGGAAGAGGAAAGAGAGAGAAATGAGAAGCAAGAGAGAGAGAAACAATAGGAAGAGGTAAAAGGGAGAAATGAGAAGCAAGAAGAAAATCCTGTGAAAAGAGGTCTTGGAGAGAGTGAATAATGCTGAAAAGAAAGGAAAAGGGGTAGGCTTGAAAGTGGCAATGATTAATTAATTTGGATGGTGCAGTGATAGAGAAATTGATTAACTAGAATAGTAATAGAAGTAATATCGATCTCAAATATCGATAAAGTAATGGAAAGAACAAACAAACATAACCACATGAGAGAGAGAGAGAGGAGAGAGAGAGAGAGAGAGAGAGAGAGAGAGAGGAAAAAAGTAGGGAAAGGAGTTGGGAAGAGGACACGTGAGAGAGAGAGAGAGAGAGAGTAGGGAAAGAAGCAGTGAAGACGACAGGCTTGCAGAGGGTGGGGTCGGCGGGTTAGGTTTGATTTTATTGTGGATTGAGTCGATCCCCAATCCACAACTGTGTACAAACACACCCAGGATTGTGTGGGTTGTGCAAAGGCGTATCCAAACATGGCCCAAGAATTTTAAAATATAATGCAAACTTCAAGATATATTATTACCTTAAATGAAATGACTAAAAATATTTGACACACTAAGAAAAACAAAATAACAGTTATTTTCTTATTCAAAAGAAGATGTCAGAATACAATTGGAAAGTTTAGAGCAAGCAAGCTGCAAGCCTTTTTGTCCTTTTTCCCTTTTTAACTAAGTAAAGTCTTGACAATTGAATTGGCATTGAGCTTCTTCAAGTCGGTGTAGGACTGTCCGCATCCAACAAACATGGCAGGTGCTCTAGATATGTAAACCATGGACAGTGCAGCTCCCACCTGCACCATTTTTATTGTGTAGAGACAAGTACATTATAGTATATGAAAAGGGAATTAAACGTGGAATAAAATGATCTGATGGGATAATCTAGTAAGGAAGAGAGTTTGTGTTAACCTTGTCGTCAATCATATCAAACTTCGTTAGCAGGATTCCGCCAATCAACCTGGGATTGGGGGACAGCGAGAGGTCACCTAATTTCTGCAAAAAAATTCAAGAAGTTCCATCAATAAATATGTACACAAATAACCATACATAATAACATGGTATGAAAAAATATATTTCGAATTAACCTGATTGAACTTTAACAACTGATCGACAGCATCATTCCCCACAAGTGCCTCGCCAACAAACAACACCAGGTCTAGACTGGTCACATAGATAAGCTTCAACGGAGCTTGCATCAATGGTTCATTGTCTTGAAAAATGTCAATAACACCGAGATTACAATGAAAACACACACTGATAAGAACACAAAATTGATAAAACACAAAATTGTTAAGAACGTAGATCACACAAATCAAACGAGAAACTCCCTAGGTCTCAAGAACTAATTAACTTCTTTTTTTTTCCCCTCAAAGCCTAACTATTATATACTAAGAGCAATCCTACCAACAATAAAAAAGATTAACATTGTAAATAAAAAATAGAAACTAACTAACTAATAATACACCAACTAACTAACTAACTAACCAACTAACTAACTAACTAATAATACTCTCAATTATTCCAGCCCCTTCCTCTTCCAACCCAGGCTCCTCAGCCCTCACAACCTCCCGCTCTCTATCGATTCCTCCCCCATTCAGAACAACCTTGTGCCCAAGGTTGAAATGCAAAAACTGATGCCGAGCATGTTCCACCGCCACCCAGGTAGCGTCATCATCATTCTAACCCCCCTACTTCACCAACATTTGTTCTTCATCTCGCCTCGGAACATTCCGCCACGCGAGCACCTGCTCCAACTCAAACACAGCACTGGTTGGAAGTTCCAAAATTTCCGAAAGCTCTTACTCAACCGGGTGCTCTTTCACCACTTTGCGCAACTGGGACACATGGAACACCAGATGGATGCGGCTCGTGGTAGATAGGGACAGCCTATATGCCGCTGCTCCCACACGTCCCTCCACCATGAATGGCCCGTAAAATTTTACCACTAATTTGTAATGTGGTCGCCTGGCTACTGAAGTCTACCAAAATGCTCGTACCTTGAGGAAAACTCGATTTCCTGCTCCAAACTCCTCCCCACGTCGCCTCTTAATAGCAGTCTTCACCATCTACTGTTGTGCTCAAACTAGATTACTCTTTAGTCTTTCGACTCTTCCCAACATCACATCACTGCCACCCAATTCTTCCGCCACCGTTTCCACGCAACATTCCCTTGGCAAGAATCGCTGAATAATTGGCGTTTCTCTGCCATACACTATCTCAAACGAGGTCATTTTCACAGCGGTCTAAAAGGCCGTATTGTACCAATATTACGCCCACGGAAGCCACCGCACCCACTGTTAGGGCTGCTCACATGTAAAGCAGTGTAGATATGTCTCCAACACTTTTGTTTGCCTGTCGGTCTCGGGGTGATAGGCTGAACTGAATTTCAATTGGGTGCCCGACATTGTAAACAACTCCTTCCTAAATGCACTCATAAACACCGGATCTCTGTCACTTACAAATGGAATAAGGAATTCCATATAATATAACTATCTCCTCTGCAAAGATCTTGGCTACTGAACGAGCCGTGATCGGCTGCTTGAGAGCGACGAAGTGTCCATATTTTGATAACCGATCCACCACAACCAATACTGCTGAAAACCCTCTTGACTTGGGTAACGATGTAACAAAATCCATCAATACATCTTCCCACACCAAATTTGGAACAGGTAACGGCTGTAGCAATCTGACCGGCGATAGTGTCTCATATTTAGATTTTTGTCACACCAAACACTTCCCCACGTACTCCTGTAGGCTACGAAATATGCCCCTCCAATATACATTCAACACCAAACACCGGTAAGTCCGAAAGACCCCTTCATGGCCCCCGGCTGTTATGTCATGGAACTCGTACAAAAGTTGAGGGATTCATTTGTATTCCACTGGCAGCACCACATAACCTTTCTAGAACAGCCGTGCCCCAACCAGCTCTACTTTCTGGCTGATCCGTCACGACTTGCGCTATTTCCCGAATAAAGTTATCACGTTCTTGTTCCCGAAAAATACTCTCTATGTCCATCAACTTCGGCCCACTCAATGCCATCATTTCCCCATTTGTACCCCGTCTCGACAATGCATCAGCTATTGCGTATGATCATTCGAATTTATATTCAATGATAAAATCATAGCCCAACTTCACCACCCACATTTGTTGGGCCGGTGTCATGATCCTTTGAATTAACAAGTGCTTCAAACTACGGTGATTCGTTTGCACAACAAAGCATCGACCCACCAAGTACGGGCGCCAGTATTGCACGGCCAAGACCAACACCATCATCTCACATCCATAAGCGAACTTCAAGAGTGTCCTATCTGATAAGGACTTGCTGAAATATGCAATGGGCGCCCTTCTTGCATCAGTACCGCCCCAATTCCTGTCCCGAGGCATTGCATTCGACCACAAACTGTCGGTTAAACCTCGACATAGCCAAAACCAAGGTTGTTGTCAATGCAGATTTTAGTTTAACAAAAGTTGTTTCGGCTTCCGACAACCACTCAAACCCCATCGGAGCTATTTTCTTGAGCAAATTTGTTAAGGAACGTACAATTAAGTCGTAATTTTGAACAAACCGCCAATAATACTCGGTCAACCCCAAGAACCACCACACTTCTCGTACTGAGCCCGGCCGAGGCCATTTTACCACCACACTCACTTTCATCGGATCCATCCCCACACCGGCTGCTGAAATTATATAGCCTAAGTATTCCACCCTCTGACAACCGAAAGCACATTTCTTGAGGTTGGCTTTGACTTGGTTGGTCCTCAAGACTAGCTACAACTGCTCTAAATGCTCCTTACAGAACCACATCGCCCGGTACAATGCCGACCCTTCCATAGCCACCATTGCTGCCGCTATCTTCAATTCTGGTCCGGTGTACTGCAGTTCAAATTGTTGATTAGCACGCGTCAGCCACCCAATGGCATATGTCCCGTCGAAAACAGAAAGTGGGGGTGGAATGATCGCCTCTCTCGTCGGTTCCAGAGAAGGCAGCCTGCCGCCCGTTACCTCAAAAATGGCCTCCCTCGACGCAGACTAATCAGCAGTTGCCAACAGTGGGGGTTGCAGTTTGGCGATGGCGTGGGTCAAAACTTCCAGGGCAACCCTGATTTCCACCACTTGGGCTCTCACCTCAGCCAATTCTACCTCAATCTTGTCGAATCTCTCATTGTTGGATCGTGTGTTCGTCATGGTGTCGAAAATGAAATCCAGAAGGTCGGACCAATTGATAAGACCACGAAATTGATAAGAACGCAAATTTTTTTAAAACGTAGATCACAAATCACATAGAAAACTCCTGCTTGCCAGCCTAGGGCTCAAGAACTAATTAACTTCCTTCTTTTTTCCCTCAAAGTCTAACTACACAAGATTACATACTAAGAGCAATCCTAACAACAATAGAAAAGATTAACACTATGACTCAAAAATAGAAACTAACTAACTAATAATACTACAACTAACTAACCAACTAACTAACTAATAATACTCCCAATTATTCTATACCCATGAGCACAAGCCTCCGTTCGCCCCCGACGCCGGTAAACCAGAGGCCTCGGTTCAGCCCCTTCCTCCTCCAATCGTGCTCCTCAGCCCTCACATCCTCCCGCTCTCTATCACAAACCACCAAAAGGAAAGATTCAATAAACTTTAGGATATCAGCAGCTTCGACTGCATGCTTGGTATCTAATGTGAGGAAATATATTAAAGAATTCAAACATAATATATTCTTAAATAAGTAAAACAATTACGTATTAGATAAATAGGTAAAGATATTAATGTGCACATTGGAAACCAAAATATATGCAAATACCTTCATTCTTCCAGTTGTATCCACCAGAACAACTTCCAAACCATTTCGACTGGCCTCCTGAATTGCTTCTTTTGCGACAATTGCAGGATCTTTCTCATAACCCTTCTAAAATATGGGGGATCTAGTGATTCCAGATTATTTAACATTCAGGTTAGATCTATTAAAAACACACACACCAACCAAAAGAACACACACACACAATGTAGCAAGAAAATTACAATAGTGGTACTACACAATCTACCTGGAGTCTGCGTGCATGGGTACGTAGCTGCTCCACAGTGCCTGATTTGAATGTATCACAGGCAGCCATCATGACCTTGACATTATGCTGCAGAAGCCAATAGGCAACCTACAAAAAGCAGAGCAGCAACCATAAATAAAAGATTGAAAGTGGGCCAATTATCAATTTTTATTATAAGCTTGTTTGCCAATCATCAATTTTTATTATAAGCTAAATAGCTAATGAGGATAGACCACCTTAGCAAGATTGGTAGATTTTCCAACTCCATTAACTCCAACAAAAAACCACAATATATGGTTTTCCTTGCTTTTTGGCAACATGAACATCCCTCATAATGTCAATCGAGCGTCTAGGAGTTCAAATGCGAACAAGGGCATCTTCCATAGCAGCCTGTAAGAATCATGTAAATGATAAGAATAAGGTTGAAACTACACATACAAACATGGACAATTGGAATTATAGCATATTTGAGCATATAGAGGTTCTCCCCAGTGCTTGAAAAGGCGTAAGACGCCCCGAGGCGCCAAACTCCTTTCACTGCCTAGGCGTGAGGTGAAGAGCTCACCTCACTCAAGAGAAATGCCCAAACTAAAAAAAAAAAAAAACATGTAGATATATATAACCACATTTAACCATAATAAAAACATAATACATTCATCAAAACATGATCCAAAACATTAAATATAGAAGTTCAAGACATAATAATTAAGCATAATCACTAAGTCAAGGCACTAATCATCATCATCATTATAGTTCATGTCAAATTGTAGATTATCATCGGATTTGTATCCATCCACATCTTCTTCTTCTACCTCATCTGAATCCCCTCCCATATCTTCCCATTCATCATCCTCATCCACAATTCCAAAAGAACTAGATCTAGATGATGATGTTTTAGAAGTCTTTGAAGTTGTTGTATATGTTCTAGTGGTCCTAGTAGGCTCCTCAACTCCTGCAGCTACTGCAACATCATCCCATCTTAAACTATCTTCCTCAAACACTAGTTCTTCTTTTGGGATTCGAAATAGCCATTCATTACTTTCATCAATTTCATTCAAAGTAAGTGGATCGATTTTTTCTCGATTCAAGAATCGACGTTGCAATGTTCTATTGTACTTGATGAATATCAAATCATTAAGTCTCTTTTGATCCATACTGTTTCTTTTCTTAGCATGTATATGTCAATATAACTTGAAATTAGCATAATTTTCATACATGCTATTTGTTTTTTTAAATATCAAAGTGTTTATGATACATACTGCTTCTTTTCTTAGCATGTATATGTCAATATAACTTGAAATTAGCATAATTTTCATACATGCTATTTGTTTTTTTAAATATCAAAGTGTTTAAGAACATACATGCTCAAATACACTTCAGTTTCACTCACAGCCTGAGAAGCTACAAGTAAGACTTAATACCTTGATACTAAACTTCATCAAATCAAGAGTTTCAGAACCGAATGCTACCCACCAATCAGCTGCCAAATTTCTTAAATTAAACTAAAATAATATAATTAATTAAAATAATAAATTATAAAATATTGAAACTTTATTACATGATATTCTTGTATTCCTTTGCTTAATAGTCACAAGCATCCCAAAAGTCCTTCAACTTTCCTATACTTGTCCAAGTCAATACAAACTTGATCTTGTGTATCAATACTTGGAACCAATCTTTGGATACACTGATATAAACCTTTATAGACCGTAGAATTAACAAGACAACTTTTGGGATCTTTGTAAAAAAATTCAGGGTTCAAGAAATAACTAGTTGCATGCAAGGGTTGATGCAACTGAACACTCCATCTCTGATCGATGATCTCAAACACTTCACTTTACTTGCTCTCACTTCCTTGAAAAGAAGCAATTATTGTTTGTTTTGCTCTGTCCATTGCCTCGTAAATGTATCCCATTGGAGGTTTTCCTCACAATCAACAATTCGAAGAACATGAACGAGAGGAAAAGAAAATTGGAGGGCCAAGTGAATATGATTCCAAAAAGAAGGCATCATCATAATTTCAGCTACCATTTTACCTTGTGCCTCTTTTGCCCATTTGTTTTGACTACATTCATCAAACACGAACATTTTTCTCAAATTCACCTTTTGAAGATGAAAACTTTGTAGTGTTAGAAAGGTGGTTTCAAAACAGTTTTGGCAGGCTTTATCAACTCCTTTCTTTGAGTGAAGTATCTCATCATATTCAACAAAGTTGGTCGGTTGTAGATATATCCATGCACCTTAATAGCTCTTGTCCATGTCTTCTTCAAATTAGGTATCTTGAAAATATCCTCCAACATCAAATCCAAACAATGAGTAGCACAAGGAGTTCAAAATAAATGAGATCTCTTTTGTTCCAAATATTTTCGGGCCAACTTATTAGCTGCAGCACTTTCCGTAACAATTTGAACAACATTCGCTTCTCCAAGCTCCTCAATTTTCTTATCAAGCATTTCAAATATTTTCATTGCATATTTTACATAGCTAGATGCATCAATCGATTCAATGAACAAACTTCCACGGGGACAATTAACCAAAAAAATTATCAATGTTCTACCCCTCCGATCAGTCCACCCATCACACATCAAAGTACACCCGTAGTGTTACTCGTATGTGATCCTCCATCATCTTGTTGACATGTTTCTCATCTTTAAGAAGAGGAACTCATATTTTATAATACGAAGGTGGTGGCAAATCTCGACCATAATCCCCAATTGTTTGGGTCACCGGAGCGTAACTAGAAAATTCACGACATTCAAAGGGATTCCCGCATCATATATGAATCTTTCTATTTTTTTATAAGCTTACTTTGCCAACTCTTTTTTGTGAGGATCATTCTCATTTATCTTTGCTTGCTTTTCTTTGCCTTTTTTTCTCATCTCTACAATTGTTTCTGCATCGGGAGTGAAGTAGCACTCAATTGCTCCTTTGTTTTTGGGCTTCTTAAACATCGGTTGCTTGCCCTTGTCCACAAAACTAGTAGAATTAGAAGAATCTTGATAGCTTGGAAGAGACATATCATCATCAACATCAATTTCGTAATCTTCATCACCCACCATCTCATCGATATCAATAGTTCTACTCATTTTCTCCCTCACTTCCTTCTTTTATTGATGAATTATTTTATTTCATCTCTTACGGCTTGAGGACACCGTGTACATGTGGTGCAATTTTTATAGCCTCCGACAAGATATTGTTTCAATCGATATACGCCTCCTTTTAAAACTTTTGAACAAAAGTTACACTTGAATACATGTATATTGATATTATCTCTCACTCCATACTTCCATCCAGGGTTTTTTCTAATGTCATTTCAATCATTCTCCATCTCTATATAAAATAAATATATATTTATAAACAATATAAACATACATAAATTTAAACAATAAATTATATAGAATCTCTATAAATAGCATAATATAAAATATATAACCATAATATAAAAATACATAATCAATATTTAAATTGAAAAAAAACACCTGTTGCTGCCGCGCCGGAGCTTCTGCTGCCGGTTTTCAGTCGCTGGTGGGAGGGGTTACCAATGAAAAGGTGCAGCAAAGGAAAAATAGGAAGAAAGGGTGTAGCCGTGTAGGAAAAGATGTTGGGGTTGCGGGGCTGGGTGGCTGTGTTTTAGTCACTTTGGTGTATTAGGGTTAGAGTTAGGATACACATAATACATATTTAATATTAAAAAAAAAAAAAAATATATATATATATATATATATATATATATATCAGATGGGGCGAGGCGCACCTAGGCGTCGCCTGCGCCTCACCGTAAGGCGCCTCACCGAAGCTCGCTTCGCCTTACCCCCATAAGGCGCCATCGCCGAATTATTGGCACCTTGCGCCTAGGCGCACCTTTTTAACCACTAGTTCTCCTCCCCCCCCCCCCTCCCTCAAAATTCCCCTGCCTTTTGCATTGCATTTTATTAGAGGCTCAGCATGCTCAAGTACCTGAATTGTTGAAGAAATTCTTGTAAAAGAGGCTAGCTTTTTGCCCTCAAGACTTGCAGCTACCGATTCACAAAGCTTTTCATCTATCTCCTCTGCATGTTGACCGATCATTCAAAATAAGGGAGCATATTAACAAACATAGCATAGCTACAGGATATAAGTGTATGGACGTAAGTATATATATTTATATCTATTGCAACTAATGGGCAAAGGAAAATACAACCAAATATGTTGTCATATTATAAATCCTATTCAAAACTAGGAGGAACAAGAAGATAATCATATTAATAACATACCACACTTTTGGTCATAAGCCTGTCCTTGAGAGCTTTAAGAGTTGGTTCTAAGTCAGACTTCTCCAAATTTGCTTTCCCCTCAATACTGAACCAGAAAAAAATAGGTCGTAGCATATTTAGATGTGCACAATTACGATCACATGGCAATATCTATCCAAGTCATAAAGTAATCAATGTTACCAGGTACAAATTCTTAATTCAGCATACATAAGACTGTATGATGTTGGCTGCAAAGAATATTGTATCTATATACTAAAACAGCACATAATAATGACCATAATTTGGGCAAGAATGCAATATAACATCAAGTGATTCATCCTAAAAAAGAAATGTTCCACCATCTTCACAAGAATATTTATGATAACAAGCATGAAAGAAGACAGATTCAGTTGCATCCCCTAACTTACTATAAAGATTCAACCTGCCCCACACTTTAGCACATACAGAAAGTGCACATAGTACTAATAACTCTTATCCCTTTCAATGTGTAGTATATTAGTTAATAACATTAAGCAGACGTAAGTAGGAACCAAAGTTTTTGCTCTCACTTCAGGTGCAAGACGGAGAATAATGTACCTCTGGAGCATAGAAGTAAACCAGCCATTCCTCTTTGCATCAGCCTTATTATCCTTCCCTGTCTCCTCCTCCTCCTCGGTTTCACTATCATTGCTAACAATCTCCTCTTTGTCTATCATACTCTCACCTTCATCTGCAGCAACCACGGATATGTTATGTTCCCCAATCTCACTCAATGGATTAGTGAAATCCAACTTTGACTCCTTCGGTGAATCAACCCAAACTCTGGGTTTTTTAGTTATCTTCTTCTTTGGTTCACCTTTGGGAAGCTTGTTAGCAAAAGTTTCAACTTTCTTTATACCTTTGGACCTAAGTTTCTGTAGCTTATTTACATCAAAAGCACCATTATTGGAAGAATCTTCATGCTCTTTTCCATTGGCATTAACCATTGTAGGTGCTTCCGCTTTTGCAATACGATTAATCTTAAAATTTTCATTTTCTAGCAGGCGACCTTTGAACTTGTCGCTATCACCACCATCATTTCCAGATTCACCTCCACTCTTTTTTTTTATTGCCTCCATCCACTGTGCCGTTTTGTACCTGTACTCCTTGCTTCCTAGAAAGGTTATAGTTCATATGGTTGCCCACCTGATTTGATTTCTTCATTTCCTCAGCACGACCCTCAGCTTCCTTCTTAAGCTGTTGAAATATACCAGTAAAGTCATTGTACGAAGTTCGCTTTGGATCATATATCTCTGAAAACTCTTTCTTAACCATAGAAAGTAGATCATCTACATATAAGAGATGGAGAATCCGCTGATACACAACAACAAATACAAGCCCAAGCTCATTGTGAAACGTCCACTTAAGAGTGTATGAAGCACCCGGCACGTCATAATTATACGAAGTAGCACCGGACCTTTCCTCCAATAGGCAGGATCTAATCAAAGTATCAATGGGTGAGCCTCTAAGAGCATTTCCAAGCTCTTTGAAAGTCCAGAGGATTAGACCTCCTCTTGTAAATACTAGTAACTACTCTAACATCCCTACAACTTAAAATGTTCTATCCTGCAAAAAGAATTGCCAAAAGGGTGTTGCTAAACACACCACAAAAATTATTTTTTACACCACTTTAATTTAGTAAATAAAATTAAATAAAATATAAATGACATATATATATCCTTATGTAATATTTTTTTTAAAAACAAACATTAATATTTTGATTATTGATGTTCTTCATTCTTTACTCAAACACACTCATACATTAACTCTATATTCAAACGAATCAAAATAAAAATAGAAATATTTGTTTAGAGTAAAAATTGAAGAGCAATAATAATAAAAATATTATGATTTTATTTTTAAAATATATATATATATATAAATATAATGGTATATTTGTCATTTATATTATATTTTAATTTATTTAAAAAATTAAAGTGGTGTGAATAGTAATTTTTGTGGTGTGTTTAGAAACACTCTCGCCAAAATTGATGTTTTCAGTCCACATCTAAAATACCAATACATATGATGCCATTTGGTCATGCAACTATTTCCAATAACATCCAATCATTAAGGCAAACTATTAACTCATATATGATAGTAAAAAACACTCAATGACATTGGAAGCGGAAACAAAGCATTCAAAATTCCCAGAAACTAAATTATCATGATTTAAATAGGGATTGATTCATTTTCTTTCCCAATTATGACAAGTATGTGGTACTCAATTTCATGTCAATGAGATTATAAGAAGAAAAAAGAGAGCATCCCCAATGCCTATTTAACTTGTAATCCTTCTAAATGACGGTATCATTAAACCGGAAATAGTTAAAGATTTTAAAAAATGCACTGGAATCCTCAGAAAATTGTGCTACTTTTCTCAAGTGCTGAAAAAGTACTCAAGAAAACATGGTAAAAAGAATATGTATGATTCAGCAACACATTTAGTTCATGCATTAAGGTGTCATCTCCATATGCGCACACGTGTTAACACATCTGTAGCACACCATTGCCTGTGTTGGGTTCATCATGCATCATTAAGAAACCTAGCATTTATTTCACAGGAAAAAAAAACAAAAAAACAAAAAAAGACAACTACAGATAGCCAACTTCAAACTCTAAACAATTATCCACTATCAATATGTTACAGAAGGTCATCGATTCTGAGTGAAAATCTCAGACACACAATAGAAGAGCAGAAGCACACACTTTGTAAGTGCAGGTGAAATAGATAAAAACTTATATAAACATTTCATATACAAACAATATACACAACTTACATACGTCAAACTTAAGTACATCAAGTCCAGAATCTGAAAACTTGAAAAGCATGTTTTATATACATCATTCCATTTTTCCTTTTCAAATGGGATATGAGTCAAAAAGTTCAAGCATGTATCAATATACAAACCTTGTCTTTATTTCGTCCAGTCTTTATACAGCACTTTTCCCATTACAACAGGATAGATAAAAAAAAATATAGGCAGGTACCAAAAAAAATAATACCCGACAGAAGCTTTAGTCGAAAGTAAACACATTCCTTCGCTGTTAATCTATGATAGCAGTAATTTCCAGAAACAGAATCACCCATTACAATATTAGAGAGAGAGAGAGAGAGAGAGAGAGAGAGAGAGATCGTACGTGCTAAAATAGAAACAAGGAGCAGCGGCGGTACAGCAGAGCGTCCACAACGGCGGAGGCGGAGCAGCAGAGGGGCGGCCGGCCAGGGTAACGGTTACGGCCAGAGAGACGAGAGGGGGTCGAATTGGGGTTAGTTTTCCTTTTGGGAAGGGATAATTGTATAAAATAGAATATCAAATCAAACAGTGAAAAAAATAATTTTTATGATATTATATTGTTTTGATAAAAAGAAATAAGTTACAAAATATAAATAGAAAATAGAAATCTATATATCTATATATAGTTTATGACTTATAACAATTTTTTATAATAATTTATTATAAATTACTATAAATAATTATAATTTGTTTAAATTAAATTTTTTTTAAACTGGAAATTGTAAAGATTAATACTGTGACTTATATATTAATTTTTCATTAATTATAACGTCATAAGAGGTTCTGAAATTAAAATTAATCCATTTAATTATCTGATTTTCAGCGTAAATTTTCGCAATGTTTGTTAGGATTCTTTAATCATGTTACGCAATTTATTACTAAATCAAGATATACTTTATTAACATATTTTGCTTGATTTAAAATAGAATATTTTCTTGTATTTTAAATACTATCAGAATACTATCATTATTTGTCTTCTTTGCAATGCAATCATTCCCTATTACTAAAACAAAATTTTCTTTATCTTTTTGTCAGTATCTTTCAACAAAATTTTCTTTATCTTTTTGTCAGTATCTTTCAAGAATATTAATTTGTCTTCTTTTGTTTATATATGATATTTATTTCTCATTCTCTTTATCTGATTTTGAATATTTGATTTTTCTTCTTTTACATAAATCAAATTATGTTACAAATGCTTGAAAACACAACAAAGTCCACTCCCAAAAATAATGTTATTTTCCTATAACAATATAAAACACAAAATTTTAAAGTAGAAGACATAAAAATGGTATGGCCATGAACTTCTCGGAGACCATTGAAGAGGTATGGTGATGGCTGAATAAGAATCAATCGAGCTTGGTTTATTATGGATTTTTTCGAAGGATCGATCGTAACAGCTATTGCAGCTACTCACACGACACTAGGGAATTAGTGATGGTGCTATAAAGGTTCAATGTCACAGTTTTGCTCTTCTTCGTTTTTTTTTTTTTTTTTCTATCACTATTTTGGTAGGACTTGATTTTGAGGATAATGGAAGTGTTGTTATTAATGGTGGTGATGGGTGGTTTTGGCTGTGTTTTGCTAGTTGTTGTGTATTTTCTATTTGTTTACGAACTTAATTTGTCAGATTAGATGGAGGGGCAAAGATAAAGAATGGTGGTGGTGTAGTTGTCGTTCTTAATAGAAAATCGTTATGGAAGTGTATCTGCCTTTGGTATTGAAGCTCGTGGTGGAAATTGTAAGTTTGTATACAATTTTTTTTCTTCCTTTCTCTATTCTGCAAGATTACTTTTTCTTTAGTACTTGTGTTGAAGCATATATGACCTATTTATTTTAATTTTTATATTATAACTCTTGAATATTTTTTCATCTTCCTCCATTTAGAATTGCATTCACTTTAAAAAGCAAAACGAATAAAAATAAATACTAGCAAAATCAGAAAAATTAACAAACAAGTTTGATAAAATAGTAATGTTTAAATATCCATCATATTTTGATAAATTTGTTAATATCTTAATGATTTTTATTTTATTTTTTTATAAGTTAAATCATGTTTATCATTAGGTGGTTATTAGCTAATATGTTAAAGCAAAATATGTATGTTTCTTTAAAATAGAATTTTATTTTTTCTACAAATTTAACACTTCATAAATTTTTTTTTTAAATATAATTTCTCATAAAAAGAAATATTTGAATTGAGACTAAGAGTCTCAAGTTGAGACTCCTAATCATTTTTTTTTAATACCTTTATTTTTAAATTTTAAAACTCAAATTTCTCTAAATTAATGAAGTCATAAAAAACTAAACAAATAACTAACAAAAAATAAATAGTCGTACAACACACATACTAATATAAGTACATAATAGAGTGAAGAATAGGTATTAGGGTAAAATTTTATTGAATTGTAAAATCTAATTTTACAACTCAAAACAAATGGGGATGAAATATTTTTTACATCCAAAAATTTTATGTATCAAGGTTAAAACAAACATACCATTATCTTTCTTTGTATAGAAGAATTGGGAGAATCTTTTTACTTTTCTTCAAACCAATTCCTCTCCTTTCCTAGAATATGTTTTTACTATTTATTAATATGCATATTTCTTATTTCTCTTCTATTTTTTTATTTTATTGCACTTTAAATTTTTTAATAATATTTTGTTTTAAATTTATTTTGATGTATTATATATCATATTAATTATTTTTTGTGATATTTAATTTGACATCAATATTATTTATGTTAAAATAAATAATTATTTAAAAAAAGATATATATATATATATATTATGGATATAATATAATTTTTTATGGACTGAATTATTTATTTTTATTTTGATGTAAATATATGAAATTTTTATATGAATTTGATTTAAAAATATAAAAATCTTTTTATAAAAATAAAAATTTATACTAGTACTTTATATAATATTATAATTTATTGTTCCACCTCAATAGGTTTTAGTAAGTTAAAATTTTGTATTCAAATGTGAACATTCTAAATTCACTTCAAAAGTCTTACAATTTATTGTTTAATAAAGATTACTTTTAAGAGAATGAAAATAGAATATAACACAATTAAAAATATCAAATCGCATGATATTTAAAAAAATATCATTGACATAAATAATTATTATGTAAAATTTTAAAATAATAATAATAGTGATAATAATAATAATAATATAATTTTATCATATATTAGTGATATAATAAAATATGTTATGTCTCGTACATTCCACGAACGACTATCTAGTATTTTGATCATCAATATTATTTTGAAAGTTGTCTTAATTACATGACATGTGTCCTTGTGTAATTATTAACCAAGTGTTTGATTTATATATATATATATAAAAAAAATAAAAATAAAGATGACTTCTCCAAAAATCAAATTCACGCGCCTTAGTGTATCAACTTGTTCAACATAGTATATAGTTTAAACCATATAATTTATTTTTTCACGAGAAATTTTTTTAGTGAGTAGATATATTTGTGTTGAGTTTGAAAAATTATAATAAGATCATTTGTGTTGAATTTGAACTGTAAAATTTACATCAATATGTTGGGTAATTTATTATTTGCTAAAAATAACTTTTGAAGAAAAGACAATACAATAATAGAACATAAAAAAAATATATATTTTAAATAAAACTACATATTATGCCCCTGCGATGCACAGGATAAAATATTTATATTATAGTAATAATATGTTATAAAATTATATTATTTGTATATGAGATTATAAAATATATAAGTGATATGAATTTTTTTTTTAAATATAATTATATAAAAAAGCAAGAAACCATGATGGAAACAAAATACTTATGAAATGTTAAATACAAAGAAAAAAAAATTGTGTGTGACTTACACATATTTTTAGATAATTATTTTACATGATACAAAAAAATTAAAATGGCGCATTTTTTAAAAATATTTTGTGCGTATTTGTTTTTCTTTATAATTTGAATTTTTTCTGCTTACAAATATAAACATTAAATAGTATTCGCAATATGTAGTAGATATAATAAATTAGAAATCTTAAATTTTTACTCAAATCAATTTGAAGTATAATTTCATATGTTTAATGCATTTTCATTATCTCAATAAGTTTTTGCAATAAATAAAAAATAAAAAATTATATAACAAAGTGAATTGTAGAATTTAAACTCAATCCAACCTACTATAATTTTTCTTAAAGCTAATACAAATATTTAAAATTTTAAAAAATATATTAAAATGAAACAACTAAATATATACTTGAATAATATAATATTTTTTATTTTT
Organism: Caryopteris x clandonensis; assembly: GCA_028749325.2. Classification (NCBI taxonomy): domain Eukaryota; kingdom Viridiplantae; phylum Streptophyta; class Magnoliopsida; order Lamiales; family Lamiaceae; genus Caryopteris; species Caryopteris x clandonensis. Next base: position 1,656,127 of record JAPYKT020000021.1, read on the forward strand.
GAAAATATTTATTATTATTATTCTATTAAAATATTAAAAAATATTTATTATTTTTATTTGTTTCAAATTCATATAAGAATTTAATCCATATTTTATGCAAACTTCACACATATTTCAAATAAAATTAAATATAATATTTTATTTTAACTTTTCGATAGGCCTTACTTGTGGGTCTACCCGGTTGAATGTTGGCATCAACTTAAAGATAGTAAAAAACGATTAATTTGATCTATCATATGTAAACTACAGATATGTAACGAAAAGATTATTTGAATTTTAAAATTTTAGTTTAAAATAAAAAAAAACTACTTTTTATTTACATAAAACTACTTTTTTTTAAAAACTGACATGTGTTTTACATATTTTTATGGGTTTATATTTATTTGTATTAACTATAAACTTTTTGTAAGATTTCTACTTTCTAGCTTTCCTACTTTTATATTAAGTTAGTATAAGGATAATATTTATATAAATTATGACTTATGTATATTTTATAGTATCAATAATATAACTTATCATATATTATTAATATAATAAAATATAATATATTTTGTGCATCGTACGGACGAACATCTAATTTTATCAACGGTGTGTCTATACCACTTTGGAACAACAAATATCTATTTTTTATTGAAAATGACCAAAATATCCTTAGGGCTTGTTTGCTTCATAGGATAAGGTGACAGCCGCAAGAAGTTACAAAGATGAACACTCAATACAATGATTCTTCACCGAATGCCGAATCGTATTGCTGGAGATTAAATCTCAATAAACCTTTTTTAAACAAACAAAAGCTCTGTGTTCTACTACAAGAAAACAACTAAATAGCAAACCCTGTAGTAAAAATAAGTTATTGGGCCAAGCCCAAACATAACACAAGCAAAAGTCTAGAAATAATTAATAAAAGCCCAAATATAAACTACTAATCTCATTTCTTCTGATCTCGTTTCTTTAACTAAACTATCGCAACCTCATCTCCATCATTTTCCCTAGTTGAGATGTGATTCGCTCTCAAAGCAGATGTTTGACATTATTAAACACATCTGACTTGCGCAAGATCTCAGGAAGACGAAGACGATAGGATTTATTTTAGCAGGAATCTTCAAAGATCCAATCTTCCAGGAGAATAGCTTATTGTACTCGTGGGTGGGGAAACGATCCTTACTTAACACGGCCCAAAAGAAATCACCAACCTCAAGCTGTATATGGCCACGATGAATGTCTGCGACAGGGCTGTTGAAGACTCCAAATTTGTATGAGTCACGACATGCACCTCATGCAAGCTCTCAATAAAGTCTAGCGCACATCTATGAACCTGTGTACAAGATGGCAATGTGAGAAGATCCAACAGCCCAGGGGGCAAGAAAGCATAAACCACCTGTAAAGGGGAAAACCCAGTGCTACAATTTTTAGCAGCATTGTGCGCAAACTCGGCCTCATAAAGCTTCACATCCCAAGAACATGCATTATCACCCACCAAACAATGGAGGAGGTTTCCAAGAGAATGATTAACCATCTTGGTCTGACCATCAGTTTGGGGATGGTAAGCACTGGTAAAATTCAGCTCAGTGTTGACCAATCTCCATAATCTCTGCCAAAAATGACTCAGAAAATGAGTATCACGATCAGACACAATAGAAAAAAAAAAAACCAGGAGCCAGCGGTAGAGACTTTCTCTCTCTAGAGAGAAGCTCTGGCTTCTCTCTAGAATCTGCCTATCACATTCGCTCCTTCATGGCTTCAGTTTTTTTTTTCTACGCTTCAAATCAATGAAGTTTTTGGAAGAACAGCATATTGATTTTATCAATCCTGCTGGGATTATCATTCCCATCCCGAGATTCAATTATTAAAAAAAAAAAAAAAGAAACACAACTTGGATGCAACATATCGCGCTTATGGGTTTCTGGATGTGACTATTGTTTATGTTATAGATGTTCAAAATCTGGTTTTTGGATGATGTATCGGTTGTTTATTCTGGATGGCGCTGTTATTCCAGAACAGCGTTTGAATGTTTCGGCCTTCTGCTGTGTTTTGTTGGACAGTTTACGGGGATTGTTTCTCCGGATTCCGGCAAGCGAGAAATCGACAATGTCCGGTGGACGGAATCCCATTTAGATACATTATTGTGAATGTTTGAGCGCTGACGGTGCTATTTATGGAAATTACAAACTTTCCTTATTTCCTGATATTTCCTTTCTTGGATGGGACGGCGCTGAAGACGAATTAGGGTTCCTGGCAACTCAGTAACAACTCAACTTGCCTATTTGTGGTTGGGGATGCGGTGGTTTTGAGATGATGGGGATCTGGATATCAAAGGGCGATCTATGCAGGGATGTGGATGCCAATTTTCGACAGAGCCCTGGCAATCCCAGGGGTGGCGAACTTGAGACAATATCTTGGTCGGGTTTTTGCAATGGTTATTATTCCATTGCTTGGGACATTCGTCTGCTGACGATATGTGGAACTGGTGGGTATCTGCCGTTTGGGGATTGAGTGGAGTATGAGAGTTCAATGTGCGGTCCCATTTGCTTTCACACAAATCTGATGTACCTGCTGCCGACTGCTGAAAATTATTTCCTGCTGCTGAAATATGTTGTACCTGCTACCGAAATCTATTGTACCTGCTACCGACATCTGAGGTACCTGCTGACAAAATCTGCTGCTCGCTGGTTGCTGCCTTGCTGATATTTCCATGGCTGAGTTGGACGACAGATGTAGCTGGTTTTGGCTACTAATTAAGGCCTGTTGTTCCTACTGAAGATTCCCTGCTGCGTTCTTGCGTAGCAAACCCGTAGTGGTCGCAGAACCCTTGGCCAAGTGGTAAGTTGATACACCTTGGAGGGTCTACACACGAGGCCCACGAAAGATTTGGGCCGACCCATCATCAAGCAAGGTGGCTGACGAGAATATGGAAAAGGACAACTAGAATGGAAGGATATCAATCGTGAGGTGGCAACGGGAAATCAGCAATTTGAAGATTGGCAATTAAAGGATTGAAGATTATTATTTTCCTCTATCATTGATTTGTTTCCTTATTTTAGTAGTTGACTAGCTTTGTCATTTCTATTTATTGTAAGTCTCTTTGAGACACAGAGGGAGGAGGGGGGTTTAGAGATCAATTGGGCGCTTCGTGCGTAGGGCCTCTGCGGAGGAATTGTTCTGCTTATTTCTTTTCAATCCAATTACTCTCTTTATTTTCTCTATTGTTTACACATACAAGTTATTGCTGGCATTTCATCGAACAATTTCCGTGCACCTTTACTATTGCAGCTTTCACTCCTAACATAAGTCCTACATCATGCAACAAAATGCGTAACATCGCGCCGAAGCAGCCAAAAGTAAGAACGAGCTACCAAATCAATCGTCCAATCTTATCCCACATTCCCGCTACAATGCAACTCCTGAACTATCTTGAGCCACAAACTACAATTTAGAATACGAAGTTGAATTCCTTGAAAAAGAAAGCCATCAAAATGAACAAAGCCATCCACAAGGGATGTACGCAAACGCGCCACAATAAGACCAAAATAAGTATTCGCCGCATAGAGATCCGAAAATGTGTCAAAACCAGAAACATATAATCACATTTCAGACAATAAACTGTGATGCCTACTTAGTGCATCAACCACACGATTGAATACCCCAAAATTATGTATAATAACAAAAGTAAATAGTTGAAGATAAGCATACCAACCTACATGCCAAGCTGAAACTGAGTCCTAACTATGCAAATTCTTAAGGGCCTCATGATCAGTGTATAAGATAAACTCCCGATGAAACAAATAATATCTCCAATGTCACACAGCATGGACCACAACATAAAACTCCCCATCAAAAGTACTATAACGTAAGCGAGGACCGGATAATGTTTCACTAAAATAGGCCACGGGACAACCAGATTGACTCAAGACAACCCCGATTCCCAATCTTGAAGCATCACAATGCAACTCAATAGGCAAACCAAAATCAGGCAAGATTAACAAAGGGGCAGAAGTTAACTTATCTTTGATCGTCTGAAAAACATTTGCTGCCTCCGTGCTCCAAGAGAAAGGTGCACGATCCATGCAATTTATAATAGGTGCCATGATAAACTAAAATGAGGTATGAAACAATGGTAGAAATACGCCAATCCATGAAACTATGAGCTTCAGTAGCTGTACGAGGAGTAGGCCAATGGCGAATAGAGTCAGTCTTTGCATCATCCATGTCAATGCCATCTGCTGAAATACAGTAGCCTAAGAACATAACAGAGTGTTGAAGCAAAATGCACTTATTAGGAGGAGCATACATTTTTTCTTTGTGTAGAATCAACAAAACAAATCACAAATGCCCCAAGTGGTCTGAAGTAGTTATACTATAAACCAAAGTATAGTCAAAATACACCACCACACGAATAACCATCAAAGGTCGCAACACCTGATTCATCACATGCATAAAGGTGATAGGGACATTCGATAAACCAAACAACATCACAATCCATTCAAAGAGACCCTCACGAATATTGAATGTTGTTTTCCACTCATCCCCCAGTCAAATATGTATCTAGTGATAACCACTCTTCAAGTCAAGCTTACTGAATATTTTTATACCATTGAGTTGATCAAGCAAATCATCCAGTCGTGGGATAGGGAAGCGATATCGGATGGTAATTTTATTCACGGCCTCACTATCCACACACATCCACCACACACCATCTTTCTATGAATGAGTAAGGCCGGGATTGCACAAGGACTGAGACTGTCCTAGATAAACCCTTTTTGGAGTAGCGCCTCTACTTGGTGTCGAAGCTCGATATGCTCAGTAGGGCTCGTTATGTAATGAGGATGACTAGGTAATGTCGCGTCCGGAACCAAATCTATCTGGTGTTGTATGTCACGCAAGGGCGAAAAGTCCTCCGGAAGATCATCCGGGCATATATCCAACTGCAGAATGAGTAATAGTGTGTGGAGAGATATCATGCCCCAACAGAACAAAAATATGTTCTACACTTTGCAACTCCTGTAAAAATTGAGAATGAGACAAGAGAAAATCAGAAGATGAAGGATTCACTATATCAGGATTTAGTAATAGAAGGCACCAATACAATTTTGGTGTTCTCAAACATGAAACTGTATGTATTCTTTCGACCATCATGAACAACACACCTACCAAACTTCCATGGTCGACCCAACAATACATGACAAGCATCCATGAGAACAATATCGCACCACACATAATCTTTATAAGTAACACCAATAGAAAATGTCAAATGAACATAATGATTAATAGTTATAGAATTATCGATTTGCAGCCAAGCCAATTTATACGGTTTGGGGTGTGATTCAGATGGTAAAGCCAACTTCTGCACTGCCTCAGCGACCACCACGTTCTCACACGAACCAGAGTTGATTATAAACTTACACACCTTTCCATTAACAGTACAAGAGGACTGAAATATATTATGTCGCTAAAAATCCCCATCCGATTGTTGTGGTGTAAGAAATGTATGCCACAGAACAAGACTCGGGACAATGTCACCAGGCAACGCTCTTTCGGCACCATGTTAGTATCATTTGAGTAAAAAATAGATGGACCACTATATCCCTCGTGAGTCTCATCGTCAAGTAGCAACTAGCAAGGTACGTTTTAGGCATGTCGCTTGTCGATGACCATAGTTAACACATGAAAAGCACGGACCCGCTCCAGATAAGAGGATGAGCTAGCAATGGGCCTGCCGCCAGGCTATTTTAGCGAAAAACCAAGCATGGTGGTCGCCGAGGTTTGGTGCGCACACAGGCGTTGTTGTGGTCTCAAGGGTGCCAAAGAACTGGACTGAAATGGGAATGGACGGGGTTGCTGCTGTGTCTTAAGAAGTAGGGCACATTTGTGTGCTTCTGACACAGAAATGGGAGAAAGAAAATTGAGCATATCCTGGTATGGCAAGCGTAAACCCCCAATGAAACACGATCCTAACTGGTCAGGCATTCCCGTGATATCATTACGTGCAAGCTAGTGATAAAAACTCCTCCAAATAATCCGTAACTAAAACGGGAACCCTGATGCAAATTTGCAAGCATTGATAAAGCATTCGAGAATAATTGAATGGTAAGAATTCAGCCTCCAGGTGTTTTTTAAATTTTAGCCATGAAGAAATTATCGCCTTGCCTTGATGAACATACACAAGTTTAAGCATCTACCACACACCACAACGCAACCCCAAAGACGTGTCACTACGAATACAGCCCGACGATTCTCGAGAACCTATTTGAAGTCCAAAATCTCCTCCACTGCATGTAACCAGTTTAAGAAATCAGAAGGGTCCAAAGTACCTGCAAACTGAGGCATATCAATTTTAAATCCAGTCTCCCAGCGATTCTCATCATCTCGGCGGACACCCCCATCCACACGTGCACCACGATCATGATATGGGGGTGCAAATGGGGCAAAAGGATTATCCGCTGTCTCTGTCTCCTTTTCTATTGACCCATCATGCATGGGAAAGGGATCGTTTTCCCTTGCATCAAGCCTGTTAGGGTCTCGTCTAGGAGCTTGATGTCGCACCAACTGCGCTTGTGGGGTGGTGAGAAGATTGTGGTTCTGTTGGGCCAGATCATGTTGGTTGGTATGAAGCGCTGCCATCTCTGTCACCAATGTACTAATCTACTGCCGAATTTGGGCAAAATCGTTGCCAAGCATATGAGCGTCAAGGTTCACTTGCGGGTCACGTCTCAGAGGCATTGTTGCTAACATTCCTGGACTTCGGATACCAACTGACACAACAAGAAGTTACAAAGATGAACACTCAATACAATCTGTTGATTCTTCATCGAATGCCGAAACGTGTTGCTGGAGATTAAATTTCAATAGACCTTTTTTAATCAAAACAAAAGCTTTGTGTTCTACCGAAAGAAAACAACTAAACAGCAATCCCTATAGTAAAAATAAGCTACTGGGCCAAGCCCAAACATAAGACAAGCAAAAGTCTTGAAATTATTAAATAAAAGCCCAAATATAAACTACTAAGCTCGTTTCTTTCGATCTTGTATCTTTCAATCTCGTTTCTTTAACTAAACCATCGCAGCCTCATCTCCATCATAAGGGCTTGATAAATAGAGTATTGTTCCTTATCCCATATTTGTTTTGTAATATTAATAATCATCAAAGTCCTGCTAATTGACTCACCCGATATATATATATATATATATATATAAAACAGAAGTCGTCCTAAAAATAGCAGCAACAATTTTTTCCGCCTAAATTGATTTCTAAATCAGAAAAAATATCTAAATTTTGAAAAAAAAAAAAAAGTCAGCACAATTATAATGTTATTAATAATATTCCTTTTACATTCATTAAACCAAATATATATTTCCATAAACCATAAATTATGAAGATTACAATACAAAAATTTCCCCAAGCTTCTATTTAGAATCATAATCTTTCTATATTAAGAGTTTTTTTTTTTTAATCATGATCTTCATATATTTCTTTGACACAATTTTCAATAATTTGAAATAATAATTAAGAAACTTCTTAAGATATGCTCTTTAAATAGGAGATTATTGCAAGCATTTAATTTGACTAAAATTGAATTTTTTTTTTTTCAGAAACCTTTCATATCACCAGATTATGGTTTACGTATTTTACTGCATTTACAATCATAAAAACTATTTTACAATATTTATATATGTGTATTTTCCTTATATATATTTATGTTGTGTTGTGCATGTTATATTTAGTTACTTTATAATATATATACATATATATATATATACGTGTGTGTGTGTGCATGTTTGTGTGGGAGGATGGGGGTTGAGGAAAGGTGAGTGGCTCAACCCACTGCACTCCATTAATAATCGTAATAAGTTATGTCATGTTTATTTGAGACTAACTATTGAAAATACTTAAAATAATAAAAAAAGAACTAAATTTATGAATATTATACAATATTTAAGAAAAAAAATTATTATGTTAAATTAAATTAAAAATCCACAAAAATAATATACTTGTGCATCGTACGAGAGCAACTACTAGTGTTATCCTTAGAACACACGATTATGGATCCCACCTCATAGGTGGGATTACATTTAGCATCATATGGATTAACTAACAATTTTCAAATCTGCCCTTAATTATTTTAATTATGAAATGAAAACACATAGAACAATTGCATATTATATTAACTAAATAACTACATGTAATTAATTTGTATGTAAAACATGTCCAATTTTATATATATCTTAAAATATTTTTATTATAAATATAATTTTAAATTAAACATAATAATTCTAAAAAGTTTTAAAATATAATAACTTATAAAAAAAATGGTATTGTGAAATATAAAAATCTAAAAACTTGAAAGAAAAAAATGAAAATTAGGTAGATTAAAAAATAAAAAAAGGAAATCTAGAAATTAAAATTTTATATTTTAAATATTTTTTTTATTTACAGTTTACTATAAAATATGATACTCTTAGAATTATATTTAAATATACAAAATAATATTAATATAAATACATAAATTATATTAGAAATAAAAATTATGAAATTATAAAAAATGAAAAATAGGAAATGAGGAAAGTGCAATTTCAAATTAAAGCTAATTATTTAAAAATTTGGAAATTAAAAATTAAAGAGAAATTATATTAGAATACATTATTCCTAAAAATTATAACATTATAAGAAATTTTTTAAAATATGAAAATTATAATTTTCAAGTTTTATTTGGTTTTGTAACATATGCATTAACAATTTTATTTTTTATTATTTCTAAATAAAATTTTCTAATATCTAGTTTTTCTTAATAATTATTTTTTTTAAAAAAACTATTTTCTTTAATGTGTAAATTTTCTCCCACATTTTTTTACATTCAAAAAAATTTCATTAGTGGGCTACATAATCAAATCGACTGTCATGTCAGAAATTCATTGCAAAAAATTGAAACTCTAATGAAAATTGAACCAAAATTGAAAGTTAGAGAACAAAAAAGGTTGTAAATTTAGAAACACATATTTATAACGATATAAAAGCAGGACAATTTGAATAATTTACAAAAATGTCATTTTCCTGTCCAAAATCAGCTTTCTGTTTTTAGAAACTATGATAATCAATCAAAACTTTTTCTTTTTATTTGCTTTTTTACTCTAATTTTTAGAGGCTTATAACTTTTTAATCTTCACTCCGTTTTTTATGAAAATTAATCAAATTAATTATTTTTTCATGATCTACAATTTGATATCCGTATCGCATATATAATAGTAAAATATTAATTTTTACAAATAAAATAGTATTTCATACATAAATTGTGGTATAATTTAATACTTAATATATTTTTATATTGTCAGATATTTTTATTTTAAACAATTTTTATCAAAAAATATTTTATATAATTGTACATCGCACAGGAGAAATACTAGTTGGATTAAACACAAGTTAAAGAATTAAAAAGTAAAATAAAAAAATCTCTTTTGTTAAAACTTTACCAAATTTTCATAAAAATAAAAAAAGTTCACAAGAACACAACAATTGTATCATAAATCATATCAAGTACTTTTGTTTTTCATGCTTACGTCCGTGATTCAAAGTTTACTTTTACGATGTCCTAATAAATTTTAAAATTAAGGACCTCATGATAAAAAAAAAAAAAAAAGAATAAAATTTGTAAAGAAAATTACAAATTATCAAATGGAGAAATTTGGAAAGAAAATATTGAAATTTATGTTGAGCTTGTTCGATACTTAAAAATATGATACAATTGCAAAAATATATAGAAGCAAACTGAGAACTTTTATTTTGATTAAAATGGACATATGAGTAAAGTTGTAACAGCAGCAGCAATTTTTTCTATCTAAATGATTTCTAAATCGGGAAAATGACTAATTTAAAAAATAAAATAAAAAGTCAACACAATTATAATGTTATAAATAATATTCCTGTTATATTAAAAGATTTGATTTTCTTTGAATAATGATTTTCATATATTTCTTTGACATAATTGTATTTATTATTTTTTATTGATTCTAATATATATATATATATATATATACACCAATGTAAATAAATAAACTTTATGACATGTTTACATCGTAACTTTCTTACTAAATTTGGTTGTTTTTATTTCTTATATGGAATAAATGGTATCATTAATTTTAAATATCCTACAGACTACCACTATCTATATGTTTATATATAAAAAGAAATTATCGCCTACAAAACATTAAATTTTTCCACATAAATTACTTTCTAATTATAGTATTTATTTTTTTATATATCTATATCAATATTTATCTATATGTAAGATATAATAATACAATTTGATTAATAGAACAATTTTCAATGTTGAAATTACACTTATTATTTTCAAGATATTCTAAAATTATATTTTATTATTATTATCTATCAAAATATATTTATTTGATTATCTTTTTATTATTGTTTTTATTTTCACTAAATGTTTTTTAAAAAGCTTATAATTTTTTCATTTCAACTCTATTTTTTTATGAAAAATATATGTAATTAATTCTATTTTAACAATCTTTAAGTAGACATCCATATTGCATATATACATATATATGCATAAAAAATTAATTATTAAATATAAAATATTTTTTCTTAAGCTAATTGTTATATATTTTTATATATAACTAAAATAACTAAGTAGATATTGAAAAAATCATTCTCTAAATATCGAAGCAAGAATCGATCTTATAAGATTATGTATATCTTTTGATATTGTCTATCTAAAGACAAAAAAAAATACAAAAAATAATATCCTATGGTGGTTTTTTTTTTTTTCTTGTTCCTTACGAATAATTTTTGTTACAAAAATATGAGATTTGCGTGTTTAATGAAATTAAAGAATATGATTATAATTTATAATTATTTGACTATATTGATAACTTTTATCTATTAGTTTATTGTTTGTAATCTTACAATTTAAAATTTGGATATGGTCCTTCGGGTTCTATTGTTATGTGCTCGATTTTGGATCCTGTTGATGATCTGGAGCTTCAAGTAATGGTATTATGTGCTTGACATAATAAAAACCATTTTCAGGTTGAATGATGGGATGGGGGGATAACTACAACACATGGTCTCCCGTCTCATGAGCAAGAAGATGTAATAAATATGAAGTTCCCAACAAAGTTTTTAATTCACCTTTTTCGCTATCAGTTTAATTTATAAGTTATCAAATATCTTGAAGTTCAAACTATGTGTTTATATAATTAGTTTGGTTTTTTTTGTAAATGTAATATCATACAATGCTTTTAATTAAGAACTTCTATTATTGGATTTATTTTGTAGAGTATGTATGGATATACAAAAGAATATATTGCCTGTATTTTATACCTACAACTTCCATAAATATTTATATTTCTTTAGCACTTAAATTTATTTTAAGAAAACACGATGTTTAGAGAATTACAATGTCGTGTTGAATAGTGACGGATAGAGCCAACAATTAAGGCAACCCAACACAACTCAATGTTCTAATCACTAAGGTTGGGCCAAAAGCCGAACTCTCATTGAGCCTCTGATAAATAAGTCCAACTCACCCAAGTAGTTGTTAGGATTGGCCAGGATTTCAAATCCCTCAAATTCATTATGAACAAAGTCTCAAGAAATTTAGGTGGATTTGGAATTCATTATAACTTGGAAAATTTTGAAATATCCAAACACAACCTTATAAATTTCGGACTTTTCAATAATTAAAGAATTTTTAAATTTTGTTTCAAATGTTTTAAATAATTTTTAGAAAAATAACCATGAGAGAATGAAGTTTTTTTATTAGAACAAAATTCAAATTTTCAAATATGTTTTAGATATTTCAAATCAATTTTTGGATTGTTCAATTTTTGTACATTTATTTTGAAATAAATAAGATTTTAAAAATAATTTTTAGAATTATCAAATAATTTAAAATATTGAAAGAATTTTATTAGTTTCTTAGGTAGCTTCCAAATTCAATGATTTGTAGATTCTTAAGATTAGTTTTTAAGGTTTTCCAAATTTTAAGGAAATATTGTCTTAAAAATAAATAATAAAAAAATTAGTGAGATTTTATGTTAGATTAGATAAATTATTATTATTGTGTCTAAGAATATATTTGCACTGGCTTTGGTGCATTTGAATGATGGATATACCGATCCCAATATTATATTTGTTTTAGAACTTACTCATGGTTGGGTGAATCCAATCCTATATCCCCCTCCTAAACAAATTTACATCTACTACCTTCTCTTTCTTCCTTCCTTTATCTCTCCCTTTTTACACAATCATCTTACAAATTTCAATAACTATTTTATGATTAGCCAATCAATTATTAATTAAAATTATTTTTAGCATATATTAATTATTTTTTCATCATGATTAGACATATACTTTACAAATCTTACTATAGTAAATTTTAAAATAAACAAAAGATTTATACGTTTCTTTTGTACATACAAACCTAACCTAAAATTTTCACATAAAGATTTGTCACACTTCCCTCTAATTTAGTGCAACATACCCTAAGGGCATGTTTGTGCTACGCTTTGCCCACTTGGATGGAGGATGGGCCCAACCCAAATAATGATGCTTATATGATGTAGATGGGGAATGACTCATCTACATCTAGAAACCCTAGCCTCTCGTGACCATTTCTAACATGCCCCTCCCCTCGACATTTCATCTCCTGCATTCATAGGTGCAGAGCTTCTCTCTCCTTTCTCCTCCATTATTGTCCTCAATATAGACGATTTTTTCTTATGTCATGTAATAGGAATCTCTCTTTCCTCCATTATCGTTTGCACTGTACATATAACTCCACTGCTTTGTAGACAGTCTCTGGATCTCTCCTTGCCTCAAATGAGGTTACTGTGCCTCCATAACTCCATCGTTTTTTTGAAGTATTTAATGGCCCCAACCACCTTTGTAGTTACCGATCTATGTGAGATAACATATGTTCTTCTCTGATACCTCTCACACGCAAAGGCTCTCCCTACTTCTTCCACCTTGACTGTAACTCTTAAAACTATCTGGTTTTTTTTTTTTTTTTGTATTTTCAGTAGATCTGTAATTTATTGTGATTTTGAGTTCATATGTAATAATAGTAGACGGTAGGTTCTTGTGTATTATAGAGGAAACAAATTGAGAAAGAACCACACTGCACACATTGTGCATGAAACCCATTTTGAGTGAGGTTCCAGTGACATCTGAGGGCAATAAGAAGTGGATCTAAAGAGTCTGGGTGGTAGCTTTCATTCTCTGCTCCGTCGTAGGGAGGTAAATTTTTTTGGTTGGCAGTTGCTTCTGTTTGTTGATTGCATGCTTTTTTGTTTTTATTGATATTTTTGTATATCTCTAATTTTTTGGTGGTTCTGTTTAGATTTATGATGGACTGTGTGATTTGTTCTATATATTATACCTGAATGTTTTGATTTCATATTATTCTGTCTATTATTGATTTTTGATATTATGGGGGTTGTTTAGTCTAATGTTCTGGTCTATAGTATTATGGGTGTTGTTTTGTCTATGAAATTATGGGGGTTGTTTCGTCTATGATGTGTTGGTCTTATTAAGTCTATGTTCATATAGTCTTTGATGTTATGTTCAAGTCTATGTTCACATGGTCTTTTATCTTAAGTTCAATTTATGTTTGTGATGGCTTCTTTGATTTATTATGTATATTACGCCTGTTTGATGGTATAACAATGTTCATTTGATATTTGATATTTGATATTATGGGGTTGTTCTGTATATGTTAATATGGTCTTTTATCTTATAGGGATTAGTATATCTATGTTCATTTGATCTTATCTTGTCTCTGATTCATTTGTTCCTTGATCTTATGTTCATTTGTTCATTGTTCACTTCTCTATTTATAGCTTTAATAGCTATGACAAATGTCGTTTTCTTTATTTGTTTTTGTCATACATGTTTTATTTTGTTCACCAAGCATCTTATGTTCCTTGCTTTGTATACTTTCAACATGATTTCTTTTTGTTCATTTGTCTCCACTATGAACTGAGATTCTTTTTGTATTCACTATCCTATAGCTTTGTCCATCATGTTTGGGATTTCCCACATGTTGAGTGGAGGACTAAGTCATTCCCCCACGATGGATTTAGGTTTCTTGTATATTTCATTTTAAGGTGGAGGAGAGCAAAGTAATCACATTCAAATGCTTCCCTTTTATGTTTTTGTTTTGTTTTTGTTTTTGTTTGTTTTGTTTTGTTTTTTTATTTTTTGGCATGTTTGTCTTCATTGCATGAGTATATATGTGATTTGTTTGTTAAATATGTTGGTTAATTGTATTTGTGTGTGTGATGTTTCATGTGATCACTTAAATAAATATAGATCTCTTCCAACTTACGTTGCATTCTTCATTGCTTACTAATTATGAACAATCCAACATTTTTTTCTAAATACTTTGTTGGTTGCCAAATTTAACTAGTGTTGTTGAATATTTAATAAAATTGACAAATTTTCATTCAATAGTTGTTAGTTAGTTTATTGTAACTAATTTTGTTTAATTCTAAAGTTTTTACCAATTTATTATGCCAATATTAATTTTTCATAATAAACTTCACCTACAACAAACTGAAAATCATGAAACTTGACAAATAATCAAAAATAAAGATGAAATTCATTCAATTAATTGTTTATCTAAAATTATTAAATTATAAAAAGATGTTACTTTTATATGTTTAACTGACAATATAAAGTGATTATTTTTCTAAGTAATTAAGAATAAATTTTGATAGAAATGATGACAACATAAATTTTTCTTTTTCTAAAGTGAATGACGGTTTTGAAAGACACTTGTTATTTTTCTAATTAATTAAGAAAAATATTTTGACAGAAATGATAACAACAAATTATTTTGTTTCTAAAGTGAAAATTAATTTGAAAGTTGTTATTTTTTCAAGTCAATTAAGAAAATTATTTTGACAGTAATGATAACAATATAAATTATATTTTTTTCTAAAGTAAAACTTAATTTGAAAGACACTTGTGAAATGATCCAAATAGGAATTTACATACATTTTTTTATTTGAATGAAAATAAATACCTTTATTTTTCAATTTGGTGAGAATGATTGGATTTAAAATTCACTTTATGATAATTTTGTATAAAGTATGCTTTTTTTTTTTTTTTTTTTTTTTTTACTAAAAAAGCTCATTTTGTATGAAGAATGTTTTAGTTTTTCCTTTCTATAATAATGAATGTAAAACAATCCATGCAATTTTATAAATAAGAAAATAAGGTATAAATTTTACATTTATTTCGAGTCAAGTTTACAAGTTATAATTTTACACAAGCACTTCCGAGAAAAAAGCTATACTAAATCCCTTGAACCTTTTTTATTGATGTCTAGGGTGAACGTAACAAAAAAGTTACGTGATCTTGTGAAAATGAGTTGAACTTTATTTTCTTGTGCCACCAAGAATATTTAAATGATCATTTTTACTCACAATGACTTTTTCCAACCAAGTAATGAATTTCATTTGCCTAAAACTCAATGATATGTCCATTGATCGAACAACGCACACGTTTCACCAGTGCAAAATCAAGTACAAGAACTTAAAGCAGTTGTGGAAGTTGTTGATAATCTACGATACAAACGTGCATCCGGTTTGTCATTGTAACGATCCAAATTTTATAACATATAATTAAATAGTAAGTTACAGTTATAAACAAGTAGACACATAATATATGATTTGCTAAATTAATATTTCTAAAATCAGGCCGTTAAAAGAGAACCATAGGGCATAAATTTTATCCAAGCACTAAAATGAATTACTAGATTTCATAATACTATATTTTTATATGCCGTAACCTCAAATAATTATAACCATTAATATATTTTCGGAAACGAAATAAAATAATAAGTAGTAGCATAAAGACCTAAACAACAAGAAATTGATTTCTCATGTCCATTAACCCAACAAATAATTTAACCCATAAGGATAAACAAAAATGAGCTCGTAATTAAAATCAACCTGGTCATGCCACTAAATAAAAAAAATTCGGTACAATTAAAAATGTACTAAGCAGCGGAATAAATAAGCATAATTCCTAAAACGATTCATAAATAATTAAATCAATAACTAATTCATACGGATAAATAAATAAAATAATATTCACTCTAAAATAAGTTCGTAATTAAATCAACCTAGTCATGCCACTAATTAAACAATTTTCAGCATAATTAAAAATCTACTAAGCAGCGGAATAAATAAGCATAATTCCTAAAACGATTCATAAATAATTAAAATCAATAACTAATCCATACGGATAAATAAGTAAATCAGTAACATAATGGTCTAAGAGGCAATATTGAATTACGAGCACTTATTAATCCCTTACTAGACTACTAATCTTTATCATAAAACAAATAATTAATTCAACTAGTACGTTAATAATAAATAACTTAACTCATATTATTATATGCTCGTCGGCTTGCCTCTACTCCACTGCTAACTCCATCTTAACCTGAATGGTTCAAAATGTTGGGGGTGAGCTTCATTTAGCTCGTGGGAGTACAGTTGCCAAAATCAATTATACAATTAACAGTAAAACATGTAGTACAGTTAAACGTATGCCATAACATAATAAGTAAGTATCAAATACTTACATAACTTAGAACTTAGGGGCATGTAGCTGTGTAGCATGCATAGCTTAGGGGATTGATCAATCAACTTAGGGGTGCAACTTAATTCTTACACAATTCATAAATCATAACATATATTAACAATAAACATGTAAACGAATCAAATAATATAATTAATAATGACAAACCGTAAAAACCCCCACTTCGACTTTGAAATATGAATAAGTTTCTAGAATTTCATGCAATGAGCCTAAACACTATGTTCTTCATCAGGAATTCCTGCAGAAAATCTCTCTTTCCCTTTTTTTTTTCAAGTCGTAATCTGTATTGGGAGGGAAAATTATTGACTTTATACCTAGGGTTAACAATAGATGTTGCTGAATTAGGGTTTTTTTTATCAGTAAGGATTTTTGTTATTCAAATCTTCTATTATTTAGGATTCTTATTTTAGTAGGAACTGGTCAAGAACGGTGATTTATGCTATGCACATAAACATGCTGAAAATTTTATGGGCTCAAAATATTGGGCCTAATTTCATTCGGGCCAAAATATGCAATTTAACAATAAACAACTGACCTAATATAATAAGGGCTTATTCAATACAACGAGACATATCAAAATATTGATATCTCAGTAGACTTTACTTAATAAAATAAATTAGGCCATTATAACTCAAGACTTAAAAAAAATAATTAAAAAACATTATGCGTACTATTTGACTTCTCTTAGCTGATAATATTTAAACGGCATATACTTAAAATTTAAATAATAAGATAAGGGTGAAAAATACCGGGCATTACAGTCATGGTCCGAGACACGACAAACAATAACGGGGGCGGAAGATGTGCTACTGCTTATTTATGAGGTAGTTAAATATTTAACTAATATACCCTTAAATCTATTGAACATTGTAATAAACTTATTAAAAATCTACCAATGCCCAACCTTTTTAGGAGCACCGTGACAACAAAGCTATTATTAGAAGGGGGCTTCAACATTTCGACTTTTGCACTAACCTCTTCGAAAAAAATATGACCATAGGAACCAACGCCTGTTCTAGCGGTGCTCCACTCATTTATGACGATGAGAACCAGGATGGCTCACCCTAAGAAGGCGAGACCAACTTTGATACGCCCGCTCAAGTCACCGCCGATCTTTCTCCCAAAATCACGAATCAAGATGGTGTTGGTGGTTCTTGCATTCCGTCTCGTAGACGAAGGAGTGGATCTGCTAAGAAAAATATTGCTCTTACTCATTTCCTCGATTATTTTGATGCCTATCTCACATCCTAAGAGAGGCTACTCGATCGAGATGTTGGCGTATTCAAGACATGCTTTGAAGCCATTCATGACATGCTTGGAGTTTCAATGAAATAGAAGTTAAAGGCAACAGAGCCTTTGAAGATCGAGGTTAGTCGTTGCATGTTCTTGTCCTTCTGGCCCGAAGAATAGCTCGAGTGGGTTAACTCCCTTGTCTGAGTCTTTGATATTGTTGACCTCCCATTTCTATGAACAATCTAGTTTATTATTATATTAGACATGTATTAGTTGAGACAATCTGCTATTTGCATTGCTTGTTTGTGTATTTGTTTGTTTTTCGTGGCTTCATGTCATTTATTGTACCTATTATTAATATAAATATTAAAGGGGTAAGTGCCCCAATTTTCCCTATATTGGTTGATTCTCTCTTCTGTCATTTTTCCATATATTTTTCCACATGTTGCCTCATTTTTCCATATAGTTTTTATATTAAGGGCGATGGACGACAATGAAGATGATCACACGTCTGATGCTGATGAAGAGCGCAAAGATCGTGAAGAAAATACATCATCTGAGAAGGAAACTATTACTTGGTTCATAGGGTAAGTTTTGTTGCCTCATTTATGAAGCTCCTTCTTTCATAGCAAGGAAAGACGTGGTCAGGCCATAACAAAGTAGACGAGGTGGAAACTCCATAGTCGAGAAACCCCTCACCATATGTCGATTTTAACGGGAGTGATTGAGTTGGAGAGATTCTTATGGGTACTAATGAATGATGTTTCAATAATATGAGGTTGACAAGGCCCTATTTCTACCCCTTGTAAGATTATTGGAATCTAGAGGCTTGATTTCAGATTGCCAATAAACACGAGTGTCTTGTATCGAGTCGGTGAAAATTTTGTTGAGAACAATTTCAATGCATCTCAGACATATGGATAGAATGGAGCACTTCCAGCATTCTTCAGACACATTTAATCATCATGTAGGGCGTATTATGATTGCTCTAATCACTCTTGCACTAGAGTTTATAACTCCTCAACATTTTAAACTTTATCCACCCATCGGTGCTTAACACCAAAATTCTCCCCCTACTTCGAGGTATACATAAACCTCAATTTCAACTTTCATGTTTTGATTTTACTTATGCAAATTATTATTAGATGTGGTTGGAGCCATGGATGGTACGTTGATTCTTGCTTGGGTACCCACTAGTCGACAAAATGCGTACCAATCCTGCAAGCACATTGTGTCCCAAAATGTGCTTGCAATATGTGATTTCAATTTGGAGTTCAAGTATGTGTTGGCTGGATGGGAGGGGAGTGCAAGTGATGCTCATGCGTTAACACATGTAGTGAGAATTGATCAATCTTTCCCATGACTTCCTGATGGTAATAAAGGACATTTTAAATTTTTAATAAGTGATTATTGAGTATTATGTTGAATAATTTATACTCACGATCTCTCAACAGGCCAATATTATCTTGTGGATGATGACTACACCAACTATGGACCTTTTCTGGCACCATATATGAACGTACGATATCACTTGCCTGAGCAAAATAGTAGTAGAGTTCAAGCTTAGACACCTCAGGAGTTGTTCAACCACCATCATGCCCGTTTGAGAAACTACATCGAGCGTGTGTTTGGAGTGATTAAGAGTCAATTTTTAATCCTGCATTGAGGGGATGCCTAGTTATTGATCCGACATTAGGTGTCATTCATCCTAACTTGTATCCAGACAACATCAAAATGACCCATTGTTTGACGACATGCATCCACACTATGCAGACAATGAACTAATATTTTCCCAGAGGTCGTTCCGAAACGCGATTGATATTAATGTCCAGGGCCACATGCGAGAAGATATTGCCCAAGCTATGTGGCCGAATAGGAATATTTAATCTATTTTTGTGTGACTATAATGAGCAAGTATTGTTGACTATTATGTAATACTAGTATTTCTCCTGAGCGTTGCACGATTTATAATATGATAATATAATAACTTATTATAAAAATAGAAATATAATTTTTAAAATAAATAAATAATTATATAAAATATATTTTGATAAAATTGTTTAAAATAAAAATATCAGACAATATAAAAATATATTAAATATTAAAATATACCACAATTAATATATGAAAAAAATATTTTATATCAAAAAATTAATATTATATTATCATATATGCAATATTGATATTAAATTGAAGATCATTGAAAAATAATTAATTTGGTATATGTTTCATAAAAAACGGAGTTGATATGAAAAAATTATAAGCCTTTGAAAATTAGAATGAAAAAGTAAAGAAAAACAAAAAAAAATCTGATTGGACATGATAATTTCTAAAAATAGAAACTGATTCTAGGCGGAAAAATGATATTTCTGTAAATTAGTCCAACTGTCTTGCTTTTATATAATTATATATTTATGTAGGATTGTTTCTACGTATTATCCATATATGACACTTGATTTTATGTAATGCTTTGTATGTGTATTGTGAATGAATAAATAAGTTTGTTAAACTATGTTTATTTTGTATATTAGAGAATATTATGGAAACTGTTTTAGAGCATCCTATGTGTAGATATGGGGCCAGCAAGATGTTCCTTCTGGTGGCCAACACTAGCAGGAACAAGTGTCGATATTTCTACCGTTGTCCCATTGGTGTAGACCATACAGGTGGTTATATTTGGGCCAATGCTTGGATGAGATATAGCTAGCTGATGATTGAGCATCCCAACTCACTACTTACTCAACATACGAGGACATATCATGAGGGTGCTACACGTACCCCTAATTATGACTACAGTGACATGGATAGCTCAAGTATCACCGGGCCCACAACACCACGCGATACAACTCAAATATCCAATTAGTCATTAGTCTTGTTTGTATTGCCCATATATGTGCTCGTTTTGGCGGTCTTACTTAAATGGTTGTTTGCGTAGGAATTTTATTAACTTGACATAAAATATTTGTTTTCTGCATTACAAACAAAACATGTGTATGACAATATTTAAATATAATAGTTGGATGGTTCGCAATGTTTCTATGGCACAAATTAATTTATTTGTTATGTTTTATTTAGATAAATGATCTTTTAAAGGAAACAAATTTTGTTATTAAAAATAATATTGATCAACAAATTTTATGATAACTCCTATAATACAAATTTAAAATTGTTAAAACAAATTATTAATAGATATCAAAATCATGAAAACCTTTAGGTGAAAATTTTATTAGTTTTTTTTTTTTTTTTTTTTTTTTTTGCAGATAAAAATATGGGAAAATATTATTTTTAAAGTAGAGATAAAAATAAAAAATGCGCTTAGAAAAATGAAAAAAAATTATGTAACTAAAATAAAAGAATTAATATAAACTAAAACAAATAATAAAAATAAAACAACTCACCATCAACAACATAAAAATCATCACATATCATCAACTAATTATTAGTTACACAAATTCTAATAATATCTTTAATAATTATGCAATCAATCAAATAGTAAACATATCACTTTTCAAAATAAAATTATATTAAAACAACTCACTAAATCTACTAATTTGACATCTACAGAACATATCCTACCTTATTACATTCCAATACAAACATCATTGTTTACTATTCAAACTCATTTTTACATCTTGAATATTCATAGTCTGATAAGCTACAAACACCTACACCTCAACACAAAGATCCCCTAAATATCCCATTAATGATAAAAGTTTTAATACAACAATATAGTAGTTGTGAAACTTTGTTCCACATAATGATGTGATCAAACAATTTATTAAATAATTTATTGTTACAATTTGAGAAATCAACTCTAAAACTATTGGATGCAATAGTATAGTTTATACATGAAATTTAATTAGACTTTAAATTTTAGAAAAAAAATTATAATAGAATATATTTTAATAGAATATTATAAATATATAAATTTTATTTGTAATTTTAGTAGATTGTTAACTTATGTTATTATCAAAGGGATAGAGTTATATGAGGTTTTTTTGGAAAAAAACATTATCTTATTAGTTTTACCAAAATTATTAATTAGCTTATTAATATAAGTTGGGATTGAAATAATTATTAAATTAAAGAAATTATTAAATTATTGAATATTTTTAAGAGTTTTTAGTGTAATTAAATCAATTATTGCCTTCCACGATTCTCCTCGTAATTGAGTAAATTATATTTTATTTTATTAGTATTACAATACTTTTTCTTTATAATTTACTAATATGTTCTTCTGCCACGAACATATTATTATAGTATAATATTATTAAAATTTAAAAATATATAAAATTAATAATTTTAAAATTTATATATATATATAATTATGTTCAATAATTTATATATATATATATATTATGATTATAATAAAGATATAAATATTATATATAAAATCATATGTAAACATTAATTAATTTTATTTATAAAATACAATTATTAAATTACTAAATATATAGTATTTTCTTTTGAAATCAAGAAAATTGAATAAAATTTGGTATATTAATATGAACATTTTTTATTATTATATATAGCATGAAATTTGCCACAAATTCATAATTGATTTGTTAAAATCAAGTAATTATGAAGATATATGAATTTTATTTATTAGTTTTGATAAAATTAGTAACATTACTAATATTAACAAATAAAAATATAATAATTAAAATAAATGCTTATTGGAATATAATAACATTTCCTAAAATTGTTATTATATAACAAATAAAAATAACAAGGGCATTTCTATTAACACCACATTTTTTACTCTTCACCCCACAAAAATATTTAGACAAAATAGATATAAATAAAATTACAATAACATCCCTAATCCTAATTTTTCGTTCTCTTTTTTATTTCAGCAGAGCAGCCTCTTCTCCTTCTCCCTTGTTTCTTTGAGCGCCGACCAACCTTCAGATCCAACCAATTTCCGTTCAAAAACCAGAGGCACCACGTGAGCAAACCACCACATGCCGCTAAAGCCTCACAGAAATTGAACATTCAAAATTTAATTACAGTTTTTCAGCATTCGGTGCCAAAAGACCGAACACACAAGAATATGTTCGGTTGGTAAAAAACCGAACACCTTACAAAATGTTCGGCGTCCGCAAAACGAACATTGTGCTTTCCATTCGGCCACAAGATCTAACCGAACACATTGAATTGTTTTGTCTTTCGTCTGAGATTTGTTTTCCTCCTCCTTTCTTTCATTGTTCTTCCTTCTGCTTCTGATATTCAATAGTGAGAGGGATAGAGATGAAAGAGTTATAGCTATATTTTTTAACAGTTTTTTCAACAATTTTCTTCCTGCAATTGTCCCTCAAAGGAGAAGACAGAACATCTCCTTTCAACATTTTTCCTGCAATTCTTCTTTGGAGAAGGAGAGGGAAGCTATGTGTCTTTCAATATTTTTCATTATTTTTCTTTTAATAAATAAGGGCATAAATGTAAAAATAAATGGGTGTGTAAAGTAAAAATATTGTAATATTTAATTAAAATGTAGTGTGTAAAATAAATGTGGTGTGGAAAATAAAATTTATAGTGTTATTAGAATCACCCAAAAAACAATATAGAAACAAACAGTTTACTATTATATAAATACAAATTTATTTATTTTATTATTATTATTATTATTATTATTATTATATATTTATTTATTTATTTATTTATTTTGAGGGGGAGTGGGTGATGTTAAAACTTAGAACTCATGAAATCTCCAATACACAAAACGAGCAAAAATATCTGTCCAAAGCAGACTTTAAAGAAAAAAAAAAAGTCATTTACCTTCAACTCAAGGCTTTCAACCCACTCTTAAATCCTAATATCCAGTTCTCTCTGCCTCAAATCATCTCTTCTCGCCCCCACGCTATCAAATTCAGCGGCAAATCTCTGGTATATCCATCCCCATGGATTTAGTAGCTCATGCTCCGTCATTGGCTGGTTTCATTAACAGGACTGATATTAATGGCGGAGCTAATGCTAAACACTTTTTCCCGTTATCATCACGGAGATTTGGCTTAAGATTAAGAGTGAAAGGGGTTCTGTCATCCTCGTCGTGGTCCCCGCCCGTCACGCTGCCCGATATCAACAGCAATGGCGTTTCCGTTCCCGCCAGAACTCGGACGCCGGCGGAGTCTGAGCAGCGCGACGACATATCTCTGTTGAACGAGAGGATTCGGCGTGAGCACGGCAAGAGAGAAACGCCGTCGTCCAGGCCGGCCATGGACTCGAAGGAGGCGGACAAGTATATTCAGCTGGTGAAGGTGCAGCAGCAGAGGGGTTTGCAGAAACTCAAGGGGGAGAGAATAGATGCTTCCGGTGCCTTCAGTTATAAGGTGGATCCTTATACGCTGCGACCAGGAGACTATGTTGTGCATAAGAAAGTTGGAATAGGACGTTTTGTCAGCATCAAATTTGATGTTTCTAAAACTTCATCCGAGCCAATTGAGTATGTTTTTATAGAGTACGCTGATGGAATGGCGAAATTACCAGTTAAGCAGGCGTCTCGGATGCTTTACCGCTACAATCTGTATGTTCTTTCATATTCATACGCTCCTATACTGATTGGTTTCCTATATTTACTTGGATTCACGTAATATTTTCCCTAATATCAGCATAGAAAATTTCAAATTTCTACCAATTTACCAATGCTCTGTTGTTCAGGTAATGCCATCATTCTGTACATTGTTTACCCTTTTTTCTTGCTTTCCTTAATTGGTTCCAATACCCTCCATCCCAGTGCATATGGATGTACAACATGCTAGCTTTCTATCCACCTATATAATGGTGTGGTAGGAGGTTGTTAACTTGAAAATTTCACAAAATATCCCTATATTGCAGTACGACTGGATTATATGGATTCTCTCTGAACTGGTCGTTGAAACATGTATCTATAGTCTCAACGACTTTAGGGTGTTGGATGACTACATGACTGTTATATGTTTTTGACCCAAGGCACCATGCATTTGTGTTGTGTGTGAAATTAGGTTATGATATTTAGCGGGACCCATCTGTTTAACAAGTTTAAGAAAATGAGACAAAAAGTTGTTTCTCCTTTCAGTCCAAATGAAACCAAAAAGCCACGGACATTAAGCAAATTGAGTGATACTAGTGCATGGGAGAGGAGAAGGATAAAGGGTAAAGTTGCAGTTCAGAAGATGGTTGTTGATCTGATGGAATTGTACCTGCATAGACTAAAACAGAAGCGGCCTCCCTACCCAAAAGCTGCTGCCACGGCTGAATTTGTAACTCAGTTTCCATACAAGCCAACTCCTGATCAAAAACAGGTAATTAGAATGCATACTAGGTTTTTTGCTTTCATAATATATATATTTTTTTTTGTTGGAGGATCTGAAGCTTGAAAGTTTTCCGATGAATAGCAGTTTTAGTCTGCCACTCTTTACTTAATATACTTCGATGTAGATGCATCACATTTATGCCGAAAATATTTGCCGTAGTTAATCTAGTTATCTGTTCCCCTATTGTGCATTTGAAAGCCCTCTTCATGTTGCATCAGTTCTTTTGCAACTTCATTGGAAATAGTGCCCACATTTCCACATGTGGCTGGCATGGTTGATGTTCTTTCCTCTCACAATTTAGATTCTCACCTAGGCGTTCATGGATGTGGAAAGGGATTTAACAGAGAGAGAAAACCCAATGGACCGACTGATTTGCGGGGATGTCGGTTTTGGTAAAACTGAAGTTGCACTACGTGCAATATTTTGTGTTGTCTCAGCTGGCAAACAGGCGATGGTTTTGGCCCCAACAATAGTGCTGGCTAAACAACATTTTGATGTTATCTCAGAGAGGTTTTCCGGATATCATAATATCAAGATTGGACTTCTGAGTAGGTTTCAGGTATGAAATTGACACCATATTTCTGATTTTAAACTATTGGAGGCACATGATTCCAATGTCACCAGTTGCCTTATACATGATTTCTTTTATACTTTTAGCTGTTCAAGTTCCATTTTTTATATTAGTCAGTTCCAATAAATTAGTGCATACTTAGTTTCTGTCCTCTTTTAAAAATCTTTGACTGTGTTGAAAATGGAAATCTTACGCTCCCTCCCCCACAAAGATAGTCCAGTATTCCTTTTTTATTTGTCCCAAATTATAGTCACTTTTGTTATTACAAGGATATAATTTCTCTAAAATACCCCTAATTAATGTCTATTGGATTAACAATTCTCAATTATTTTTAATGATGTCAAATTAATTTGTGAGAGAAAAGCCTTTGTGATAAATATCTTTTGCAGTAAATAAATAAAGGTATAAAATATTTTTTTTTTGTGGATTAAATTTGCTTTTCCAAGTACATTAAAGATGCTTTCTTAATCTTTGTGAAAAATACAATTGGA
The DNA here is from genome assembly GCA_028749325.2 of Caryopteris x clandonensis. NCBI lineage: Eukaryota > Viridiplantae > Streptophyta > Magnoliopsida > Lamiales > Lamiaceae > Caryopteris > Caryopteris x clandonensis. Next base: position 1,682,331 of record JAPYKT020000021.1, read on the forward strand.
CTATTTTTGTGGGACGGAGGGAATACATTTCATAAAAGTGTTTTTCCAATGGAACCCCATGCAATTTTTCACTTCTTTGTATTTGTGGTTCTATTTTTGAAAAAATTTAAAATGTTATCTCTTCAAAATCTTACACTTTATGTGCCATGTGCTATTTATTATAGACCTTATTAGTTCCTTGCACTTTTTTACTATTGCATGACTTCACGTTAATTGCAGCATGATATGGTCAAAAGAGAAACTTCATAGCATTCAGATATCTGTGGTTGGGGTTTAGGTGTTTGTGGGTTGTTATTCTTTAGTATTGGCATATGCAAAGCTTATGTTTTGAGGTTTTGTGTTGCATGTGAGGCTTGGTTTTGTGGATTTCAAATGTGGGCTTGGGATTGTCGTTCAGGGGGTGTTTTCGGGGATTTGGTGTAAGTTTGGGTTTCACCTGTATTGGACTTAATGGGGTTGGTCACAGGTTTTGGATCTCATTGCATTTTTTTTTTTTATACCCGTACAACATCCTGATTGAGTCATTGATTTAGAACGCAAGAAAACTAATGTCTAACATTGTTGTAGCAGTTCATTTTTAACAAGGCCTCAGTTACTCCATACAGTTTTTATCTTAGAATTTTGTTTAGCCATTTTAGTTCACAATCTACCTCAATGGTTCTCTACCTACACATATTAGTATGTAATATTTACTGCTCTGCTCTTGGATCATATATGATACTAACTTTTTCTCTAATGTGCAATCCATCCTTTGTTGAATCTGAAGACCAAGTCAGAGAAGGAGACTCAGCTGCAGATGATTAAAAATGGTGACCTGGACATTATAGTTGGGACACACTCATTACTGGGTGATCGTGTTGTATATAATAACCTTGGCCTGCTTGTTGTTGATGAGGAACAGGTTTCTCCTCTTTCCTTTCTTTTATAGATATTGAATATTTCCTTATTCACACTCGTCATCATCTTTTTAACTGTATTCCTCTTAAATTACTATATTTCTCTGACAGCAGCCAAATAGCAGAGGCCATTGATCTAAATGTTTGTGTTATGTAGAGCTTCTGCTTTATTGATGGCAAAGATCTCTGACAACTGCAAGGTTCCTATCTTAGTCAACCACTCAGACCAAAGCTAGCCTTTGACATCTTGATTAAACTCAACTTTGTCCAAGATATTTGCTTTCATGAATGCTTGGTGAAATGAAGTTTCTGATTTGAGTGTCCACAATTTGGCAGCTCACTCCTTTCTTTTAGAGCTCTAATAATGAGTGCTAAGTTTACTTGTTAGACATTTATCAGGTGAACTGCATTAGTATTCTAAAAATTTGATAATACACACTCGGGCGCAGAAGCACATTTTCAGAAACCTGGTTCGAGCGAACACTAATAGCACTGCACATGTCTGTCTATGGTCAAGCGACTCAAGTCGCAGCCTAAACGATTAGTAGTGCTTTCACCAAAAATGGAACCATATTCTACTTTCTCTCCAATCAGGATCGAGGTTGGTCGCAGAGAATAAGAACAGGCAAAGTTATATTTTGGCCATTCCATGCTCATATCCATGACAAGAGCAACTCAAGTTGCACCTTAGAAAGACATTTCCCCTTTGAGATAATAAACAAGACAAACTTTTAGAAATCACTCCTTTCCTGGAAGGTCCAGTTCATCCTTCAAGCCATGATACACCAGCCAAATAGTGTGCAAATCTATTACCAGAGCAAGCTTTAGCTGAAAGTGTTACAGAAATATACCACAAGCGGCAAATGAAATATCCTGCTTAGCAGACACCAGTTGTTCCATCCATTGGCAAGCAATCTACTGAAAGCCTAGTGCAGCACAAAAACTAGTAACTTTCACCTGACTAGTCTCAGCCATTGCACAGGACCATCTGTGAGTAATCATCAAGTCATAACTAACCACATATGTGGAACTATCATGGATCAACAATTAGAGAAACTACAGATAATCTTTGAACGATCTCTGATGTGAAATTACTATAACTAACCCCTTTACTGTTCCAGGATCGTAGAGCTCAATTTTGAATCCACACACTATATACCTCAACGCCAGTCAAGCTGCAGACTCATATTTCCTGGTCTGTGCAACGTTAGGGATCACTTGATGTGTTGTAGGAATCCCTTATATTGTTAATACCAGAAGATTGGAGCTCTTAATATTTTTCACCACATAATATTGTTCTAGCAAATATTCCATTTCAACACTGTTGCCTTATGAGAAAGAAGGAAACAGATGTGAAATTGATTTAGATAGTGATATTTAGTGTTTCAAATAGCTGTCATAATCATGAAGTTATCTTCCTGAGTGGCACCTAATGCTAAGATAACAGATCCTTTTGAAGCTCTAATTTCTATTGATAGTTTTAGCAGGGTTTTGATTTTTAAGTGACATTATGCATCTTTGAACTGCTCTAGACTAGAATTAGCATCAGTGGCTATGAAGTTTCTAAAATTGAAACTTTTCAAGGACTTTTTTTGAGTGTTTGTATCCCTATGTGCTCTCCAGAGATTTGGCGTGAAACAGAAAGAGAAGATTGCCTCATTCAAAACTTCTGTTGATGTCCTAACACTTTCAGCAACACCTATTCCACGAACACTTTATTTAGCATTGACTGGGTTCCGTGATGCCAGGTAATCTCATTCAAAGTGACAAAATTTCTTTTGTTCTGTAACTTTATCTGTGTTATGAAACCATGCTATCTTCTGTTCGAGTGCTGAAGATAAAGCTAGTGAGACTGATGATTAAAGAAATATAGATAGGATTCTATAAGTTAAGATTATTCACTACTTCATCAGATTTAGGAGTTTTTTGGTTGAGCTGGCTGCATAATTATTTAATCACGTGAAGGAAAAATAAGGGGTAAATTTGGTGCCATTGTTGCCGATGAAGCAAATATGCAGGCTTGTTTCCATTTTATCAGGGTATCATTTTGGAGGGATCTTAATTTTTCATGACGATTCTATGTTACAAATTTATTCCATTGTTATATTTTCCCTTTCACCACCTGCAGTTTAATATCAACTGCACCTCCTGAGAGAGTTCCAATAAGAACCCATCTTTCTGCTTACACAAAAGAGAGAGTGATATCTGCAATCAAGCATGAGTTGGACCGTGGCGGCCAAGTGTTTTATGTTTTACCTCGTATTAAGGGTAGCCTAATTTTTGTTGTTTCTCTATATCATGTAGAGTCATGTTTATGCTTCACATTATAGGCAGACTTATATCATATTCACTGCCCACAGGACTTGAAGATGTTATGGAATTTCTGGAACAATCCTTTCCAAATGTCGAAATTGCAATAGCACATGGAAAGGTGATCTCCCTCTGTATTCTAAATGATGTAAATGCAATACAAATTTTACCTCCAAACATGACTGATTGGTGTCTTGATATCTATTTGTAACTTAAATAAATATACTGTTCTTAGCCGTAGATACTAGCAACATTAGTTATGTTAGCCAAATTTTTTGTTAAGTTATAGTATCTTGTACCCCATATAGAGATATCAAACTATGCCCGTGATTGGGTCCCTCCCATCTTGATCTCTTAAAATTATTCTCAGTCAATGTAAATGTAAATAATCCAGTGGTTTCTGGGACCAGCTTTGTTCTTCTTATTGAACTTGAACACCTAGTTTGCTTCCCATTTCACGTTCTTTGTTTTTCACGATGCACTTTAGATGTTTCAATATAGTATGTAAGTGCAATTAGTTTGGCTAGTTTACTTTCAGCTTTTACATTGCATGGTGCTGCATTGCTATTGATGAAAATGTTGTTTTAGAGCGTCAAATTTTCTTTCTTTTGCAGCAATACTCAAGACAGCTTGAGGAAACTATGGAAAATTTTGCACTGGGACATATTAAGATATTGATATGCACAAATATAGTTGAAAGTGGGCTTGATATTCAAAATGCAAACACTATTATAGTTCAAGATGTTCAGCAATTTGGCCTTGCTCAATTGTATCAGGTTTGCTCTGTGTTCCATCTTTTTTTCTAATCTTTCTTGAAACTTTCCAAGTTGATTGAAGTGGGGCTCATTGTATGGTTTGTTTGAATTTTAATGGTTATGTTCCCACAGTATTACTTACCTGAGGTTAGAATTTCATACTTTTCCTGTGACTTCCCTAATTGAATCTAAGAAATATATTTTTTGATTTTTCTTCTTGTTTCTTTTTGGTGCTAAAATACTATCTACAGCACTAAAAGCTCAAAAGTACTCAAGGTGAACTGTTATATGATTGACAAGCATCATAAATGGTGAAGTCAATATTGTACAACTAGCATGCAATAAAAATACTCTTAAACTCACATAGGAAAAAAAAAAACGTAAAAAGAGAGAAGAAACTAAGGAGGTCCTTGCTAACCCTAGCATACAGTGCAAATTATCAATCTTGACCTGAAGTCCGGTAGATAAGGCCAAGAAACGAATTTCATAGGCCTATACTTATTGCATTATTAATGATTTATCTATATCTGCTGAATGTTTCTAAACATTTACATGCTTTATTGACCAGTTGCGTGGAAGAGTGGGCCGAGCAGATAAAGAGGCTCATGCATACTTATTTTACCCGGATAAGTCACTGCTTTCAGACCAGGCACTTGTATGTTCATCTTAATTCTCTCTAGTATCAGTCATAACAATTTATTGAAATAAACCAATGCAGGCTATTTGCTGCTGTAGCTGAACTTCATATTAGTAGACTCTATGTCCCTTATGATACTTTTCTAAAGTTATTTCTGACTGGATGCATTCTTTGTCTGATGTAAAAAGCATTTGCACTTTGACTCTTCAGGAGAGGCTAGCTGCATTAGAAGAATGTACAGATCTTGGTCAAGGTTTTCAAATTGCAGAAAGAGACATGGCCATCAGAGGCTTTGGTAACATCTTTGGCGAGCAACAAACCGGGGATGTAGGAAATGTCGGGATTGATCTTTTCTTTGAAATGCTTTTTGAAAGCCTGTCCAAGGTAGGTCCCAAATGTCTTCACTTGTGCTAAGAACTACACACAATTATGTTGTTTTTCTTTGGAATGTCTTGGTGATTATCTTTGTAAAATGATTGACGAATTATGTAGTTTATTTTATCTTGGGAATGGTTGACTAAAGAATGTACTCTAATGATAACTATGTTTGAAAAAAAAAGGGGGAAAGAAAACATGTATTTCAGAGATAAGTATTAATTGTTTGATTCGATTTGGAGGACTCCAAATGAATTTGGAAGCGCTGGAAAAACAAAGTCATATATTGTTTGTCACTAGACGCTTTTGATGGTTACTTTCTCATATTGCTGAATTTTATGCCATTATAATTGAACAATTCATGAATATTTTCCCAACTCACAGAGTAAAGTTTGTTTTTTGGAATTTCAGGTAGATGAACACCGTGTAATCTCTGTTCCTTACGGTTCAGTGCAGGTATTGCTTAACGACATGATTTCACTTTGGTTGCCTTTGTCATTACACAGCTGACAATAAATCTTTGGCGATATGCTGTTCGTTAAAATTAGCGACATTTAATTTGGGATATTTGCACTCTTTTTTGGCACTATTATGTATAACTTAAGATTCAGAACCCCTCTTACCTTTGTTTCTGCAGTTTGATGTGAATTTGAACCCTCATCTTCCTTCCGAGTACATTAACTATCTTGAGAATCCCTTGGAGATTATCAATCAAGCTGAGAAAGCTGCTGAAAAAGACATCTGGAATCTAATTCAATTTACTGAAAATCTACGTCGCCAATTTGGAAAAGAGCCTTACTCCATGGAAATTTTGTTGAAGAAGCTATATGTGAGGAGAATGGCAGCAGATTTAGGAATTACTAGAATATATGCTTTGGGTAAGATGGTTCGCATGAAAACAAACACAAGCAAAAAAGTTTTCAAGGTAATGATAGATTCAATGGCATCTGAAGTACATCGAACTTCTCTTGTCTTTGAGGATGGAACAATCAAGGTACATTACAACATTCATTCTAGAATAATAGTCATGACTAAATGAGTTACAATACTTTGATTTTTTCTAAAAAAAATAGTATTATAAACATTTTTTATAACTATTAAACTTTTTGCATATTTCACTTCTTACATTTCTTATGATGTAGGCTGAACTTCTCTTGGAACTTCCAAAAGAACAGCTGCTTGATTGGATCTTCCAATGCTTAGCTGAACTCTATGCCTCATTACCAGCCTTAATAAAGTATTAGTGCGCAATGCAGTGTGATCATTTCCCATCTTGAAAGCATAGCCTTCTTTGGAGGTCCCATCAATGAATTGAGGCCTGAGGTTCTTACTAAGGCTGCTGTCTCAGTTGTATCTACTATGATATACGGAATTGTACAGATAAACTAATGGAAGTTCATTGTCGATTACAATGCAACATATATACCACCTTGCTGCAGATAATACAATGCTGGGATGAAAAGCTTCACTATACTTATTTTTCTTTAAGGTATGTATGGTGATTCATTTAACTCGGATATTATCAATTTTGTCAGTATTTCTGATCTCTCTCTCTCTCTCTCTCTCTCTCAGGATTTGTAGAAATGTCTTGGGGGCGTAATCCTGTTGTTTTGCAGTATAAGTCTATTCAGATAGGAGCCTGACCAAAAACATGGTTGAGTATACATAATTAACATGGAAATGGACGAGTACATGAAGAAAGGAGATTTTCCTGCATGGTAATTTGGTTTCTGGTTTTGGTAATCGCAGTGTATACTGCTAACATAAGTTTTATGAATGAATTCGTCTGCCGATATACTTTCTTGTACTTGGATTTTTAACAATCGGGTCTACAGCAGTTTGCAGCGAAGGCATAAAAAAGTGGGCTCATGCCATTTTTTATTTGAAGTGCTATTCATTTGTATCAAATCTCAGCGAACTTATTTAGTCTTATGCCAGTTGGTATGTCAAAATTAAAACAATGAGGTCCTAATTATATCTTGTTTCGTCTCATAAATTAATAGCTATCTTGTGAGATCGTGTTATAAATATCTTACGTGAGGCTAAGTTTCCTAAAACAATAAAATACCAGAGGTAAAATTATTTTATTTCTGTGAATACAAATTGTTAATATAATCCAGCTCTACTCTCCTATCTTTTCTATATACTACACGAAAAAAAAAATGATTAAAATTGATCTAACTCCAGCTAATAACCATCTAATAGAAGACCGGGACGCATGCAAGTGTGACTCACTGGAATAACAAAATGAATAATATACTATCCAGTGAATAATGTTGGTACTCAACATCCCCTCCCTCTGCCCTAAATGGGATGGTGATGGAAATCCGCCATTTCTATATTGAAATGCACAGGCCTGAACTGTTGAACTTCAAGTATCTTGGTGAAGATATCAACAAGATGTGGTGTTGTAGTAAGGATATACAGCTTAACAAAGTGGGTCCTTGTATTTGTTACTAAAAATGCAGCAATTGATTTCCAAGTGCTTAGATCTCCTATGAAAAATGTGATTCTTTGTGATATCAATCTTGTTGTGTGTTTTTATACACCAAAGAGCTATGGGAAAATGTAGTAGTAGTTGGGTTCAACCACATAAGTTACCCAATGCATTTGAAGGTATTGTTCTAGGTATTCTATAGAGGCAGAGTAGTTTATACAAGTTAATAAGATGACAGAAGATTCTGCTAAGTTAATAAGTAGTTGGTGTAGGCTCGTGCATTTTCAAATGTTTGATATCATCTTTGAGGAAACACATTTGTAAGAGCAGTATGTTGGAAAATTTGAAGAAACATAAGGAAAGCGCATGTCGGTCAAGAATAGTTGGTAAATAAGGTGGAACATAAAAAACATATGAATGGAAATATATGGTATAAGCTTTGCTTCTGCTTTATCTTTCTTTTCTAGGTGGATGCTCATGAATTAGGGATTAATTATCTATTCACTAATTATTAATCAACTATGTTATTACACTACACATGAACTATCGTGCTTAATTCTCAAATTATTATAAATTAATATATATATATATATACATATCTAATTTATTTACTACACACACATATATATATTTATTTTCTATTTATCAATTTAGTTTGTGGAAAATATATTATTAGAATTTAAATAATAATAAAATTATTTTCTATTTATAAATATATATACAGTATATATGTTTGTATGTATATATATGCTTGTGTGGTGTTTATAGTATGTGTGTGTGTGTATATATATAGTTATATGTGTAATGCATATGCATCACATGTATATTAAAATAGAAATTAAAAATATTAATGGGTCTGACATTTTTAATTTTAATTTGATTGATTTTAAAATATTAGGTCTAGTGATGTTTTTTTACATAAAAAAAAGTCATCGGACTTATTGTTTTATTATATTTTGAATTTAAAAATAATTGTAAAAATTAATCTATAATAATTTTTTAAGTATCCCACACATATAGCATAATACGAGGGAGAAGTTGATATGAATAAAATTGTGCCACTTTGTCTACGAAATTTAATCAGCGACATATCATTAAGAGTTTACGACCTAGACCTAAGTAAGAACATCATTTGACATGTTTCACATAAAAGGAGTTCTAATTGCATCGAAGTGACCAATATACACTTGGTATTTATAAATATTTCATTTCTTTAGACGTGAGGTAAGTTGTACACAATGATCCTAGCTCATCTCTTACAATTATGATATCCTCATTAATATGACACACATGTGTGCACACACACATACATGTATGTATGTTTTTACTTGAAAATGAATTTATATAATAGAATTGGGTCTGATTTGAGTGTCGAAGTTTCTGCATTGGGACATCTCCCAACATATTTTTGCAAGTATTCAGATCAAACTCGAACAAGAGAAACTTGAAAAGAGTAGTTTGGAGAAGAGGGGGAAATGATGTGTGATTTGCTATATCATAATGGAATATAAGTTGTTGTGATGGACTCTTCTAGCCATTTGATTTAACTAATTTTACAAAAGTTTTTTTTATTTTTTTTTAATATTTTTTAAAATGAAGTGGTGGGCTTGTGTAATAGGACAAAAGCTTACCATGGTTTGTGTACATTAAATATTACAAAACCAAATAAACTTGAAAATAAAGATGATAAATCAAGTTGTTAATAATATTCGTTCGACAAATCATACTTCATAAATCAAGTCAATAATTTAAAATATATCATATCTATAATTTTACTATACAAATACATAATTAAATATAATCATACTTCATAACTTCAAACCACAAAATTTATTAGATTCATGTTTACTATAAACAGAGTCTCCTTGTCTGGAGGACTCAACTCTGGAATGTGCATGATAGCCCCATGTGACATGGCATGGTCAAATATCAAACTCCCGTCTCGATCTCTCCAGCTTTGGACAATCACCTGCATTAATCCATGTACAGCTATGGCCGTATCCTATTGGATCAATATGTGTTGCCTCTTGTTCCACTAGTATCATAAAATGTGAACAAACAATGCAATCGTTCAACCAAAAACTTCGAACGAACACAACAATGTTCAAAAAGATTGGTCGAACAATAAAACTGGGGTAATGAAGAGATTTTCAAATAGAACACCTTTCTTTTTTCTGCCATGATTGATGGCCACGAAAGAAGAGAGAAAAAAAATCATGAAAGTTGTTGGATATAGACACGAAGAAGCACTTTTTATTTTTTATTTTTTCAAATATGTTCCTTCTTTATAGAATAGGAATAATATAGGATATATTTAAAAATAATGAATTTTCGTGTGTTTACTATTTAGGTGATATAAAAAATTTATGGGACGTGCCTTAATTTTATTATATATTCTACTCAATATATTTTCTCGGTATATTTGAACAAATTCCCAAATTCAACACATATACCATAAAAATGTTAAATTCAACACAAATATTTACTTTGTAAGTGACGATGTAATAATAAGGTAGTGGTTTCTTTGCTTTGGATGGCTACAGCGTAATGTGAAGAATAAGAAGAGGGTAATCTTGACATTTCACACGAGAGATATATTTGATTAAAAAAATATTACTAAACACACCAGGATACTTACTTTTCACCTAATTTTCCATATATACATCACAAAAATTTTATTTAAATTTATTAAATATACTACACAAATTATCTACTCTACCTTCACCAAAAAATAAATAAATAAATAAATAATAATAATAATAATAATAATAATAATTCAACCTATCTCCCCATCTCAATCAAAACCTTCCCCTCCCCCTCCCTCTTTGTCACCAACACCAAAATATGAAACAAACTAATGGACGAGAAGCCCAAAATCTAGAGAGTCCTAATAATCCTCGTAAACTTTGATTTTTTTGTTGGCAGACGAAGATGGAAAAAAATAGTGTGTTTGGCTCTAATTAGGCAAACACATTGCATACTTTTCGATTTATGACTCAAATGTTTATTTTATTTTAATTTAAAATAAGGATATATATGTTTTTTGTTTTATATTTAATCCTTCTATAATATAAAAAAAAAAGATCATTAGAGTTTTTTTCTTCACTTTACGTGTCTTTCACACACTCTTTTATTTTCTCTCTCCTATTTTTTATTTAAATTTAAAAATTCAAATAGATTTTTTCGTTTTCAGTCCGTTTTTTAATATCGAATATATAAAATTAATCTTTCCTTTGTAATCTTTATTTTGATACCAATATTGTATATATTGAAATAATTAATTACATTTAAAACATGAAATATTTTTATGGATGAAATAAAAAATGTATGCATTGAATTATTAATTTTATAATCTTAATATATGGGACAATTCAAAATTCATTCAAAATGTTGTACAATTTATTTTTCATAAAACTACTTGAAAAAAATGAAAATGTAGTTTAATATAATAAACTATATTTCAAATTGAATAATATTTATATAAATATTAATATAAATAAAAAGTTATGTACAACTTTTAATAATAATAGCATAACTTTATTATAAATTATTAATATAATAAAATTTATTGTATCATGTGCATCGCAGATACGAACATCTAATTTTATTGAAAAAAAAAACACGTACATAAGATGGAGTGTGCTTAATGAGAAATTATGTCTTTAGCCTTTAGATTATCAAGATTTAATCAAAACCCTTAAATTTGTCAACTTGTTACATGATACAAAATTTAAAATAAATTAAATTATTATTGTTGTAGCCCTCTTTTCTTTGTTTATTGTCACGAGTTTACATTATAATGTCATTATAGTACACCTCTCCACTCTCCATATTGTGTTTAATTATTCCCAAATTATTATTAATAATGAACCACGCCTCCAAACCAATTTGCTAAACTCATATTTTCATTTTAAACCCTATATATTTATGAACATTTTACATTAAACAGATAAAAATAATAATAAATTACTTAAATAAATGAAAAATATTTAAAAAATCCACAATAATTTCTGCAAAGTCATGCACATTTGTACATAAGTTAATTAACAAGCTTGATAAAATAAAAAATTAGAAAAAATATTACAAAAAGTGCAAAAATAAATAAATAAAACAAATTAATAAATTTATGAAAATAAGAATTCACAGAAGCCCTCTGTATCCAATAATAACCGAACAGGGTGGACTGTGGACCCTTCTCCGACTGAAAAGCACGTTCCTATTGTCCGGCGAATTGCGAAACCATCGCTCAATAATGTATAGTATTTTTGCCCAACTAGTTTAAAAATGAGCTTCCAAGATGTCCACAACGCCAGCGGCGACCGATCATCTACACCTTCGTCGCAGGCTGTCGTCGCCAAGTTATTCCAGATCAACACCTCTGTCTCCACTTTCCGTAGACTGGTCGATGCCATCGGAACCTCCAAAGACACTCCCGATCACCGTCTGAAATTGTCCGTTCGTAATCTTCAATCATAATTTCACCTATTTGTATTGGCTTTAGCAGTAGTACAAACTCTTTTTTACCATTTTCTTTCAATGTATTGCTGTAATCCCATTCCTTTTTGTCTTGGAATTTTTAATTGTGATATTCTTTTTATGCGCCGAACAGGCAAAATACAAGACAACGTATACTGGAGTTGGTAAAGGAGACCTCTGCTAAGCTCAAATCCCTCTCTGAATCCGATCGTGGCGCTGACGTCGATGTATGCTGCTTTCTTTCTATCTTGTTATTTTGCCTCTTTACTACTCTCGGTCTCTCCTTTACAATTTTTCGACTTTCATAGCTGTAATTTTTAACTACTTCGCATGTGGTATCTTCTCAGAATTAATCTTCTCTTAAATGTTAGCTGCATCTCACTGAAACGATTACTCTTCAACATGATATCTCAGTTAATTCACAACACATGACTGATTAGTTCGTGTTTGTAATATCCATATCATATTGATGTAGTTTGCGCAAGGTGATTGGATGTGTCAGGTACGAGTAAGAGAAGTTAAGGGGAAGTAGAAAATGGTGTACTGGGGTGCGGCATTTGATAGATTGTTGCCTTGTTAAGTTTGAGACTGGTTGGAGATTGCAATAAATCAATGCTGTCTAGGTTAGAATCCTTGAAATTAGCTTTGAAATGCCAAAATTATGTGGCTTTTCAAACCCTTTCATAAGGACCCATAAGTGATATAAGCCCATACGAAAAAGTAAATATTAATTTGGTGAAGCTGTAACTGTAATTGAAATCTCTCAAGCTATATTGAGTTATTATAAATATAAGAATCACTGCATAATCTTGATTTACCTGTCTGAGTACTGGTCTTCAAAATGTACACCATACATAATACTTAAGGCAGCAAAGGCTTGTCTTGCAAAAGATGTTATGTGTTTTTTGCTTCATACTGTACGAAGCCCAATGTTACCCAACTTTCTCAAATACAATTCAAATAGTATTAATCCAAATTGCAAGCTCTTTTACTCAGTTATTTGGTGCATATTTATGACTCTGACTGAACAATTAGGTATATATCTGACTCTGTCGGAGTTGTCGCTGATTAAATTTATTTGTCGGAAATTTGTTCAGTCAACAAGGAGAATTCAAGATGCCAAGCTTGCTAGAGATTTCCAAGCTACTTTACACGAGTTCCAGAAAGTGCAACAGCTCGCATCCGAACGTGAGTCTTCATTTTCTCCTGCTGTTCCTCCACCATCCTCTCTAACGTAAGAACTTTGACTTTCTATTTACATGCATTTGTTCTAGTGACCTTACTTGTGTTATCAGAGCAACACCTTACATTTGGAATCTTCTTTTCGCTGCAGCTCTAGCTCTGGTCAATACACAGAACCCAGCTTTGAAAGAGAAAATGAGTCCTTTCTTATGGAACAAAAGAGGTAGGCATGGCACTTAAACTTTCTCTTCTACCCGTTTCCTGGGCATATTAGTCGGACCATGTTTTTCTTACTTTTTCCAAATAAAAAACAACTTCATATTTAACTTTTGCAATTTATAAATGAATATAGTATTTCCTAGGTTGAAAGAACTGTTTAGAAGTAATTATTCATATTCAAATTAAAGATACTGTTAGTTGTAAGATAGTCACCAATAGGGAAACAATTTTAAAACTCCAAATTAAGTTCTTTTTCAGCTTTGTACCATGGAAAATTGTTTCTAAAGTTCAGTGGTTTTAATTGGATAAATTGACATGTCCTTTCCGCAGCTAAGCAGCCTCTATCTTTGCAAAACACTTATTTATCAAATAAATTAATTTTGCAGACAAGAGGTCGCACTATTGGACAATGACGTTGCATTCAATGAAGCTGTAATTGAGGAAAGAGAGCAAGGGATTCAAGAGATTCAGGATCAAATTGTAGAAGCTAATGGTATTTTTAAGGACCTTGCAGTGCTACTACATGATCAGAGAGCAGATATTGGTACAATTTCTAATGCCAGACAGACTTTTGTTCTTTGCATACCATTTCATTTTATGAGTATTAGACTTTTCCTTGGACAGATGACATTCAATACAAAATTGAGTCGTCTGCTGCTACAACATCCCAAGCTAAGCAGCAGCTTTCTAAGGGATCCAGAAATGCAAAGTCAAAAGCTTCGTGGGTAAGTGGATTGATCTTAACAACTTGATGTGATTGATTGCCCATAAAATTTAGCAAAAATGAACAGTTTTTGTGGGGAAATTCCACAGATAAGAGCTTTAATGCACCAAATATACTGTTTTCGGCAATGTAAAAGCTAATTTGGAACTCAAAGGTGCTATGTGGTAGTCATACCTGATTTTGAGGTGGGAACTGCCACTCCCCCTAATTGGCACAGCTAAATACAATTAAAACTTAAAGATTTCATTTGGACGCTTGACCCTGCCCTAAATTATATCGTTTTGTAACCCCATGTTATCAGAATCAAATATGTTAACAATTAGATGCTAATGAGAATGTAATATTGACATTTAACCTTAATCAGGCAAACTCATTCTTTCCCGAAACAACAACATCCTTGACAGTTGACACCTTGTCTGTAGAAACTGTAGTAATACTTATTTGACTTCAGAAATGAGAGTGATTAATAGTAATACCCTCAGAAGAGTTTCTTCTTACACACCAAAATTCCCTCCCTGTTTCCTTTTTACTCCATGGCTTCGTTCTGTACTAGGTTGGATCTACAATTCAACTAAAAACAATAATTCTGAATTTTGGACCTTTTTGACATAATTGTTGTTGCACCTGTCATTACCTTCTTGAAATTTTATTTAAAACTCATGTTCACTTTCTAATTTATTAGTTTATAAAATTTATTACATACTGTATGCTAAACTAAAGTTTGTCATTGTTTTTTTGACTGATTAACCATGTTTTAAGTGAATACTAAAAAAATAGTTAATTTCTTCAATTATCATTTGAATAACATAAGATAACCAAAGAAAACAGTATGATATTGAAACTTCTGTTGTTTGTAAAAGAATCAATGTTAGTTAACCAAAACGCCAAGCATATTGTGAAAGATAAGAGTCCTATACTCTTAGTTATCTACCTTATTTAAATATTATAATATGCATCTAGTTTAAGATCTCATGGCTCAATGAGAGATGAGTGATCCATCTAGTTTAAGGGGTTCAGTATATTGTACCGTTTAAACGAGAAGAGAAACATCGGTACGCATGAGACGTGAAGCATCAACACTTTGTGTAAAAATTATTGGTGAGAATAGGGGAATTTAATGGGCGATAAAGAATTTCTCAATGCCATATTGTAGGAAAAAGTTGTAAATTTGTAATATGATCCCTAATTGCATCATGCACATTGCACTATTCATCTTCAATTGTAAATGCTCAGTATCTGAGGCTTCATATTCTAGTAATTCTGTTCTCATTCTTGCTTTCTTAACAGTGTTGGTGGGCGCTCGCGATTATTGTAGTAGTGCTGGTTATACTACTTATTGTCTTAATACTGTAGCTTCCGAATGAGTGTGCATCTCCGACCTACTTTAGCATGGATGGTTTGTGTTTGTGGAGTTGGAAAACCTTTCCCTTGATTTACTGTATATATGTATCTGTGTGGAAATGATTCGATGTTTGTTGCTCTCGTTCTTCACATAGCTGTGTTTCCTGTCTCATTGTTGTTTGGCATGTTCGAGGTTGGTTGATTTGTTGTATTGATTGAGTAGCCACTTTCAGTTATCTTGGTTTCTTCTGTCAGCTGAATTTGCTCTTCTTGGTTTACTTTGTAATTAGCGTTCATGGTATTTGTTTTGATTGAAGAGTTGATAGCTTTTGGTATATTGTAAGTACATCACTTTCTAAAGTTTGGGCGGCCTTTATTATTAATTTTTGCTTAAAAAGGTTTGATTGCAAGATAAAACTCTACGTTTCATCTTTACAATGCAAATCTATCTCGAGAGGATTAGTTTTTTAATATTTATTTGTTTTCAAATCATATTGTAAGGTATAATTATAAAATATAAGTTTATTTGGGTGGGGGGATAAATATAGAAAATTTTGGTATATCATATTTATTATTGTATTGTAAATTATTGAATATATTGAAATTTTAATATACCAAGATTTTTGGTGTGGTATGATATCATAGCAAAAAAATTCAGGATGATATTAGTGTATAATTCTAAATTTTAGTACTAAAATATTGAATATAATATTCTTAAAAAAAATATCCCTACCCTCCAAATGGCTGAACAAAATAGAAGGCAGTGCATAGTGTCTGAACGGCGTATTGAACAAGATAGAAGGGAGTGCGTATTAAGGTTTTGATTTTATACGGACACCAACATGAATTTTGGTTTATCGAAATTTTCAGTAATGTATTAATATAAAATATTAAATTTTTATTTTTTTAAAAACTAGTTCATGTCTAAATGCAAATGAAAAGAAAAAATAGAACATAAAACCGATTGGGTCTAGATCGTTACCGTTGTCCTTTGAATTCATTTGCTCCCCTCTTCAATCTCTACTTAAGCTCAAAGCACTTCATCACGTCTGTATAAGTATATTTTCTAACTCTAAATACCATGATACATACAATTTGGCAGAGGTTGATCGGGCATGAGTCTTTTTTCAACTCTTGTTTTTCTCCCACTTTTTGATCGTTTTTCATGTTTCCGAGCAAACTTACAAACACTCCATTCCTTCAATGATATCAATTTTTCTATTAAAAAAAAAAAAGTAAAATGCAGTATATTTCAAGACTAATAACATGATGTCAATTATACATTATAATAATTTTATTAATATTATATATGTAAATAAGCGGGGATAGTTAGTAGTTGAAGTTCCCAAGTCCCACCGACAGTTGGCACGTCGATAAAGTGTCACGTTTTCGCTTTGGTACGAAAAATTGACCCCCCCTTTTTTTTTTGTTTTTCCTGCAGTTGAAAATGAAAAGGAAAAAGCAAAAATGATCCAATTTTCTTCAACGACCAAACCGCAGGCAGCAGGACGCCCCCATCGACTTTTAGTCGCCTCGAATTTTCATAGCACGCCAATTTTGTCTTTGCTCCCTCTCTCTAGAACAAAAGTTTCCCATATCTTTTTAAGCTTCAATTTGAAGAATTGCTGAATTTCTTCTCCGCCGGCGTCGCGCTACGATCTTTGGTACGGCTTTGCACTTTGGTCATTCATCCTTATCGTCATTCTATTTTGATTTACGTACTTTCACTCCATTAATTCGATTCGATCATCTCAGAATGTTGATAAGAGTTGATACGTTTCCGGTTTACACATTTCCTTTCTCATCTATGTATAGCATTTCTTTTAATCACCGATAGGCTGGATCTGAAGAAGAACAAATTTATATTGCTTTAAATCCTGCGGCTTCTGCTGCACCTCCGATTTTCCTTTCAATCGTTATTTGTGGTCTTGTGTTACACCTGTGTCTTCGAGCATTTGTAATTCATTCTTAATTCTTTCCCCCAATTTGAACTATGAAGTCCTTTTGAGATCAACACAAAGGCGGTGCTTTGCCCTTTTGTATTAAGATCAAGCCCTCTTTTTGAATTGTTCTTCTTTGATTCCTTAATGCAGGTACACCCACCACAAACCACCGGCATTCCACTTCACTTCACACTCTTTCTGGCTCCCTGCGCAGCTCATGGTGGTACAGCTTTGATGAACAAGTTCCAGACTTGAAGCTGTCCGAAACAATTTTTACCATTATGGATGTAAATTGTCATTGAAATTAGTGTTGCAACACCATGATGGATGTAGCTCAATAGCAATCAAATTTCCTACAATATTTTAACTGCCTTCAACGCTGTATTCATCTATGGGAGAGTGGGTTATTGGAGCATTCATCAACCTTTTTGGCAGCATTGCCATCAACTTTGGGACTAACCTTCTTAAATTGGGTCACGATGAGGTAAGCCAGTCCCCCCCTAAACTGCTTGCTCATATTTGCATCTTGAATTCTTACGCATTTTGCTGAAAGCTTGCAGTGAACAAGTTATATTCATTATTCAGTTAAATACTTAAACTTTTGTTTTCTTCATCAATATATAAATGGTCGTCCTCATGCACAGTGTTGAAAAAAAAAATTCATAATCATTTCAAATCCTCTTACGCTATTAGGGAAAACAAAATGTGACTTATTGCATTGATCAAATGCATTGCTGTATTGCATCACACCACCTTGATGTGCATGCGTGAATGGCACATGATGGCAGTTGTGATGCATATCACTCGGAGTATACATAATACAATTAACCTAGATATTGCAGTTATTAATCTTTGTGTGTTTAGTCCTAGTATCTTTTGTCTTTTCATTTCTTTTACCAAACAAAATTCTTATTTTTCCTAATTGTATATTGATCATTATTGCTTTTGGTCTATCTTATTTTAGTGTATGTAATTTGGTGTAATCTTCCATGCATGGTCTGAGCCCTTGACAAGGACGATAGTTAGGGTTGGCAGCTGACAGCTTTAGCTGAAACTTGACTTCTTAGCATGACTAGAATACTCTAGGTTACCTGTGTACTTATTTGGGATATGCATTGCTCAAATACAGCAATGAGGTAAACAGTGTGCGCAAAAGTTTTAACAGGTTACCAGTTTTGGCCTTTTACTTTAGCTTTGGGGATATATCTTGGCTGATGCATTAATTGTAATTTGAATATCAAGAGTAGAAGAAAATGATAATTTCAGTCAACAAAGAACAGAAGAAATAAATAATTTTTTGATCCCATCATGGAGCTGTAAGTCAGCAATGCCTCAGCCCATAGTTATGAATTCACTAGCCACAGTTGTATGAGAATAGAACAAGCTGCAAAGATACCTGATTCTTGGTGTTCGCTGTAGAAGATATCTCTACATATTAGATTATGCTAATCTAAAGTGGTTATCTACTAACTACTCGATTTCATCTAAATCCCTTTTATTTCAAAATTGATTGCCGACCTAGTCATGGTTTGAAAATGGTAAATATCTTGCTCTGTGCTAATAATTTCTGTTAGGGTTTTCTCCTAGGCCATTTGCATTAATGCACAAAAGATGTGTTTAAAAAATAAAAAAATAATAAAAAAGAAGGCACTCACCTTTGTAGTATTATTAGAATCTTCTTGTAATAGGGTTTTCTGTGTTCAATTTGCAGAGAGAAAGACATTCTATAGTTAGCAATGAAGGTACCAATGGAAAAGCTTTACTGAAGCCTATTGTATACTTCCAAACCTGGAGAATTGGTACCGTTATATTCAATATTTAATGTTTTGAATAATAACAATTATCTTTTGTTAAAATTTCTGCTCTAGTAATTTTTTATGTTGTTAATATATGCAGGTATTCTCTTTTTCGTTCTTGGCAACTGTCTTAATTTCATTTCCTTCGGCTATGCTGCTCAGGTGGGTATGATGGAGCAATCTACCTCTTTGAATCAACCATGTTATGACATCATTTATTTTTAATATTTACTTAACTTGATGGCCAGCAGATGCATGCTGGACTCTGGTTTTTTTATGTTAATGTGCCTCTCCCTGTTCTTTTCTGTTGTTTTTCTTTTCTGCAGTCCCTTCTTGCAGCTCTGGGATCCGTCCAATTTGTTTCGAACATAGCATTCGCCTACTTTGTTCTGAATAAAACTGTGACTGTCAAGTATGTTCATTCCCAAATTATTAAGCTTGAGTAGACTATTGTATAACCAAATAGCTTTTTGATCCCTCTTTCATCATCAAGCATATTACTTGTTTTGCAGAGTACTTGTAGCAACAGCCTTCATTGTTCTCGGTAACATATTCCTTGTGGCTTTTGGAAACCACCAATCACCAGGTATCTCATTTGAGAGTATTCATGTTCAACTTGCTTATGATTTATCTGAGAACCTTTTCCTAAAAAGTAGTCAAAGGACTAGCTTCCTGAGTTCGGTTTTGATGGTGCAAATACCGGGATAGTAGAATTCCACCTTTTTTGGACTATCATTTATGCTTTACCATAACAAATACATTTATAGAGAACATGCATGAGTGTATTTGTTGTAAGTTTTACCTTGGACTTGCAGTATCTTGATACCAAAGAGAAGGCCTGAGGGGTTCCTTGGCCAAAATAACTAACAGAGAAAGGTAATATATATCAATAAATACCGTGAAACGTGATGCTTCACTAACATGAAGGGCAAATCCCCGTGGGGGATCATAGTTCCGGCAGTATGTTGGTCAATTTGGCTTGAGAGGAATAAGAAAATTTTAATAAATATTAGTGAGTCTGTAGAAGATATTGGGGGTAGGATCTAATATAGAGTTGCTGTTTGGATATCAAGCCATAGGAGTTTAGAGCTTTTCACGTAATTGACCTAGTTAGAGATAGGAGTTATGTTTTGTAATTGATGATTATCCCTTACACTTCTATTTGGAACATCAATTAACTTTTGTTTCTTATTTAAAAAATAAAATAAAAAATCTTGCACGAGATGCTATTCTGCAATGCTGAAAAGGAAAATTTATATGTCAAGCAAGATAGAATCTCAAGCACATCAATTATTAAGGACCACACATATAGAGTAGAAATGACTAATGAGCAAATTAAAAATTTGAATTTTCAAGTTGGAGGCTTCTATTCCATAAATGTCAACTCTCCTTCAGCAGGAATATAAGCTTTCCACCTATGCCACAATGAGGTTTATTTAAAGCAAGGAGTTCATCTAGGTGTCCCATGTCATTGGTTGAGGGCCTCTATTCAACAATGAATCTCTATGCTTGAAATCTTACCGTGTTTAGTCATATTTGACCCTGGAAGTTCCAAAACTAATAAAATTGCAATCAAGTCAATGAGAACAAATTGCATCCTCTTCGTGCATCAATCTTTCTTTAATGTTTTCCATTGTCATTATGACCTCAGTTAGACCTCAAATCTATGGAAGTGTATATATTTGCACATCCCATCTTTTTCCCTTTAAATCATTTTTAGATGTATATATAGTAACTTCCTATTGCAGTTTGTTATTACAAGCCATATTATAGCTATATCACTGAAGAATGTGATTTAAAAAACTCTAATTCACTAACCTGTAAATTAGTTTCTCTCCGATACTGTAAAGCACTGATTATCCGTAGATATGGATGCTTTCTTGTTTTTTAAACAAAGGATAAAGAAGCAGAGATATATCCTGTGCATCTGAAATTTATGGTTCCCTCTTTTCTGTTCCTTGTTTGATTCAAACCATTTAAGACCAAGAACAAGCAGGTTATTGTTGGAATCTGGGTCAAGTTGAACCAATTTAGTAGCCTAAACCAAACAATTTATTCCCAGCTCATGTTTGTAAAGGAGACATCTGTAATGTATCCTATGAAGCTTCATGTTTGGTCATGCACTCATGCATGAAGCATGATATTAATTGTTCTTGTTAACAATTATGCTGCATGATATTTTGAAACTAGAACTCTTTTTTCATTGCTTTTCACTCTGTACAGTTTACACACCCGAGCAGTTGGCAGAGAAGTATAGCAACACTACATTTCTGATCTATTGTCTGACTCTGGTTATAGTTGTCTGCATTCATCACACAATATACAGGTGGGAATACGGTAAACTATTTATAGTGGAAGCAAAATAAAGCTTGTTTCTTATCTGTTTTATTGTTCAACGACCAACCCTCTCTTTTCTTTCTTGTAATTGGTCAAATGTTGAAAATGCAGAAGAGGAGAACTGTTGTTTTCTATCCCAGGGAACGACATGAAGCCGTACTGGCAAATGCTTCTTCCGCTTTCTTATGCTATTGTCTCAGGTGCTGTGGGATCATGTTCGGTGTTGTTTGCAAAGTCTCTGTAAGTTGTGTAAAAATATGACTCCTACATACAGAAACCATTTAACAGTATATTAATATCTCAGTCCGGCTTTTGTAGATCAAACCTGCTAAGATTGTCCATGTCAAGTGGGTATCAGTTGCATAGTTGGTTCACATACTCCATGCTTCTATTATTTTTTAGCACAGCTGGATTTTGGGTAACTATCAAAAACATTTCTAATTCTTAGATAAATGTATGTGTATTGGATGAGTTATATATAATTTGATGATATTGTATTTAAAACATTTCTGCAGATGGCAAGGCTGAATGAAGGGTTGTCATTCTTTGATGCAATACTCATTGTACCTATGTTTCAGATTGTTTGGACATTTTTCTCCATATGTACAGGATTTGTATATTTTCAGGAATATCAGGTGCTCTTCTACCCCCAGCTTATATTTATCAGTTACGACATTCTGTGGTGACTCATTATTGTTTCTTTTTGTCATATATATAATTATTTTTGGTCGAGTATACAATCTGTGGGGTTTTTCATGTACCTTATTTTACAACATTCAATTTTGGAATTTCTTGAAAGAATGTGATTAAAATTTCTAAACTCATGTTGTCTCGTCCTAGTTCTCCAAGACCAAATTGAGTTAGTGCGGCTCTAGTCCCTTGGCTTGTCATTAAAATTATGTCAAAACAAATTATTCTCTGGTGCTAAACATCGTTCATGGATAACTGGGATAATTCTGGTCTCTTTGTGTTAATCAAGCAAAGTTTCTGGTTGCTTGAGAATGGCTTACAGTTAATTGGCATATCAATCACACTTTTATATGGTCATCCTAGTCCAATCATTTTAATTGTTTAAATTGTTGTTTTTATCACATTTATTATCTTCTTTCAATTTTTAAATCTTTGTTCATTAACTTGACGATTAGAATTGTTTCTCTTTAAGCAGGTATTTGATGCATTACGAACTACAATGTTCATACTAGGAATGCTTTCTGTATTTATAGGCATTTCTTTGCTGGCACCTGATGAATTAAAAGGTATGTCAAACGGTTGGTGGCAATCCTTATATATTCTTGTTCTAGCTTTGGGTTCTAGCTTTGGGAATATAGTAAACAAATACTGATATTTTCAGGAGAAGTCAAAGATACACCACTGGTTTCTGTAACTGCAAGTCATCCAAATGATGCAGAAAGGTATACAACAACTAAACTTCATTACTTTGCTCAAGGACCTGATGTATGATTTAACTACTAGTCACATGGAGTGATTCACGTCATAAGGGTGGGAATGGGGGGAGTGGGTAAAGATCTAGTCCCATCAATTCCTCTGGTGGATCAACCTGCTCCACCACATTGTGAATCATGGGATGGAGCGTGTCAACCTATTTTGCCTCAAAATAGATAAGAATATAATTATATATTAGATATAATAATGAGATCAACATTACAATATATATATATATATATATATATATATATATTGGTAAGGAACCTAATGTAGAACCAAATTATGTGATGTGGCAGGAACTTATCACCAGAAAAGAAAAAAAAAAAAAAAGAGTAATAATTTGAATGGTGATACTTGATAGTGTTTGCCATGTCACTTAGTTTGGTTTTGGGTTCTATATCATTACGCTATAGGTTAGAAAATTGCGAGGTGGGCTGGCCTGCCCCACTCCATTGCTGATGATGGAGCGAAGCAGGTGGTCCAGTGGGGTCAGGTCAGGATTGCAGCCGTGAGAATAATCTATTCTATCCTCTATATTTGCTGGCGAGATTAATTCTTGCTTGGCTATGGTTATTCATTTTGGGCTCACTGTATGCTAGTAATTACAGATTTGTCATGTCATCCGAGGATTCTCAAATAAAAGACATGAGATCACTTGTTCGTATGATCCGAATGAAAGCTGCAAACTTGACTGTCAGAACGAAGGTTTGTAGCACTACTCTTAGCTTTCTTGGAATTGGGTCCTGAAAATTTAAATATTAATGTATACAAACCTGGGTTTGGGTGCAGGCTGCTTGTTCATTAACATTAGGCTTTGGAGAAGAATCAATTCACGCGTCATCTCTATTTGTGATGCCCATGGTTTCATCTAAGATAACCGGGCTGAGAGGGAATGTTCTGGAGAGGAACAAGTTATTCTCGTTTAGAGAGCGGGGTTGGAGTAGGATTGATGAGGATGGTGAGAATTTATTGCAGACATCAACACTTCTTCCTCAGACCATGAAGTAGGACTAACACGCTTCCCAGAATCACATCTCTATTGTCTATTCTGTATTATATTCTTATATTTATAAATATATTCTGTTGTATAAGTTCTTGATACAACCCATTATTTTTTTTAAAAACAGAAACTATCTCGGTCTTTCTCTTATCTTTGATTACTTCACTCAGGTTGGATGCCGAGTACAAGTGTAGTCACTATATTTTTAATTGAAAATCATTAACCTGCATATTGACAATATAATTCAACGCAACAATTACATCAAAAGAGAATTCAAATATAAATGTCTCCAATAGAAAGTTTCCTAGGAATAACGTAAACAAGGCATTAAAGAGTCAAACTGGACAATTTTGAGTAATTCTAGTCTAGCCCCTGTTCGCCAAAAGGCAAGACACCATTATTTCCTTCATTATGAGTGAAATATGGGCTTCTGAACCATATCGGCAGGTCATATTTTTCAATTCCTCGGAACATCATTCAAAATTACCATGTGTGTTAATATTATCGATGATAACCAAATAACAACAGAAACAAAAAATCATGAAGTATCTATATTGATACACGTTAATGCTTGAACACCCCAAATTACTATCAAATAACTAATTTGATACAAGCAGCATAGTTTGCTACCTGTCCGCAACTAACCCATCCATCACATGAAGCACTTTATTGTAAATGGTGGATTGCAAGACATTAAGAAGTGGAGCTTGAGAATAATATTCATCTGCTGTGGGGAAGAAAAAAGAGAGAGATGCAATTCTAATATGAGTTCCCCTCAATTTCGTCCTCACAGAGAAGCTTCTGCAATCTAATCTGATTATGAAATCTCTGTATGAACAAGTCAGCCACCTTGTCTATGTCGTCCTCCAGTACAAACTTCTTCCCTCGTCCCTCTTTTGCATTCTTCACCATCTCTATAACCGATACAGGTTCATCCCCCTTCCTTTCATCTTCAAAAGTAGAATGTCTCAAGTCTGTATCACCACCATCATCCTCCGTCATATCCACCCTGTCCTCGCCCTCCTCTGCCACCTGCACCATGCTGTTTGGTGTAGTACCAATCGATCTGTGTATAAGGGGAGTGGTGACAACACAGTCGTTTGGAAGAGCGCTGGGATTTTCTGATTCGCAATCATCATCCATATCCTCATCCTCGTCCTTAACCTTGTTAGAAAGGTTAAAGTGCTTCCTCTGTCGAAAGAGATGCCGTATCATCTTCTTGTCTCTCAACAGAAGAGATTGTATCATGAGTTGAGTTTCGATGGCTCTTATCCTAACCTTGATGGCTAAATATTTTGATGCTAGCATAGCCATTACCTTCTTCAGCATTTCTGTTGACTCTATTCTAGTGTTGCTACCAGAAATATTGGGCATTAGCATATAAGCGTAGGAGAAAGTAAAAAAAAACACAGATAATTTCTGGGTCGAGTTTCCCTCTTTATTCTAAATGGAGTAACGGTTAAGGAAAAGAAACACTTTCCTCTCTCTCTCTCTCTCGAACAATAGCTGAGTGAAAGTCGAAAGGTGAGAGAATAAGGACACAGGAAAGCAGAAATGAGAAAAAAGAAGTTATTCCCAAGAAAAAAGATAAAGGCAAGAATTCAAACGAACAGCAATAGTTTAAAGTGTTAATTCTATCTAAACTTCTTTAACCCAGTATCACAAAAATGGACATTTGTGAAAAGACGAGCCAAGAGCACTAACAAATTCAAATTGAAAACGAAATGAAAGACAAATGTCCAAATAACAAACAACAACAAAAGGAATCCTATGATAATGCAACACCACAAGCAAGCAAAATGAGTAGCAAATATCACGGGAAGAACCAACCAGTCTCTGCCTCCATGCCAATTACCATTTTGTTTATTTCATTTGCCCCCAAATTCTAATCAGAATCCTCATAGACTTCGCCATCATCAGACAGCTCATCCAGTGACCTTACGTCAAGTTGATAGCGAAGAATTCCTCCAATTCCACCAAATCCCCGGCAAAATTGAGACCCTTCTTGTGATTTGTTTGTTACAAATTCGAGAGTGCAACCAAATCTCTTGTATTCATTGGCAAACCACTCGAGCAATGGCAGTTTCTCCTGAACCTCCAACTCCGCTGATGTGGCCGCATCCCTAAAATTACTCTGATCAGACTCTTCCTCCTTTTTCAGGTGCTTAATGACTATATCTCCTGTAGCACTATTTTTCAACACATATCGATTTATATCCAAATTCTCCCACACGATCAATGTTTCAATAGCACCCATTTCAAGAATCTTCAATGTGTCATCTACACCAAATACATATTTTCCAGTATCCTGACTGATCTCTTCAAAATACTTGCCAATTAAGCGTTTCTCCTGAATGAACTTAACATTTGAAAGAATTTCAGCAGACAGCTCGATAGCTTGGTTAAACCCATTTTCCCCACCATAGGAAACATCAACCACATTAAGTATCTTTGCCTGTAAACGTGGATCAAACATATCTGACTGGCTCAGTTCGGTTTTGAAGTCAGCGGAACCAGCAAGTATAAGGCCAGAAACATTAGGCTGGCTGGTATTTGGGTTAATGTAGAACTGTGTTGCAAGTTCTGCTGTCTTTCTCACGTAGTTGTGACGCTTTTCCATCCTCAGACGTGCAAACCGGAGAGCTGATTGTCCTCCCCTTCCATGCTTTTTGGGAAGATCAACAGTGAACTTATGAAGTACCTCCCTTGTATTTCCACTTAATGTGCCAAAAAGGGTTCCATTTCCATCCATGACAATGAAACCAAATTTGTCGTCAGATTCCAAGAGTTCATTCAGAGCTTCGGTATGAAACTTGTTATCACACAGGTATAAAGATGCATTTATGGGTTTAAATGGCTCGAAATCAATTGTCACCTTCTTCTCCTTGCCATCATCAGTAACAATAGTACCAGTGTAGAGAACCAACCCATTTGGTGGAACCTTATTATAAAGTTTTAGCCTCTGCTGGGCTGAAGTAATGGCGCCAAGTACTGATTGTCGATTCACCCTACTTTTGATATTTGAAGCTGTTCCATATTCATCACCAAGCATCTTTGTAACCCGTGAGACCTGATCACGGGGCGGCATTATGAGTGATATCATGCTGGTCCCATTGCCTCTAGCCGATTCCAATGCCTTGATCAATTTCTTGATTTTCCATATCTCAATATTCTTGTCAGCTTCTTGACCATCTGCCATTTCAACCCTGTCTAGTGACTAAGCAATAACAGAAAAGCCACAGCCTGCATATAATAGTGAGAAATATAGGTAAGAACTGCTCACAACTTTAGGCAATATAGGAAACTGTACTTTCACTGTTTCAACAACTTAGAAGAAAAATTTAAGTAATCAATGTTCACTAAACGTAGACCAAAACTAATGGAAAAATATTCCACATAATGAAACAGCATAACACCATTATACAGTACTAGTAAAATTTGAACTCGAACAACCAACATCGAATAGATTTGAACTTGAAATCTGCGGTTATCCAGAAAACCCCAGCAAGAAATTTGATCTTGGCTGGCATTAAGTGGTTTGCGAAGTTACGCACATTTCCAACTTCAATAATAAATCAAAGACGGTGTGGCCATCAAAGACCAGTATCAAGAAACCATAAACGCATTATTTCTTGCAGGCATTACTAAAAGGGAGCATAAACCTACTAATTAATTACATCCAATCAGGTTTTTTATCACTCATTTGAACTCCTTAACCAAATATTTTCATCGTATCATTTTCCAGAAAATAAAGCGGACTCATTCGATCCGATTATTTAAATATGATGCCGATTGGGATCACAGGTCCAAAATAAAACATATAAAATGATATAATTCGAGTAGGATTAGGAGAAATGATTACCTCAAAAGATTGGGTGGTCGGAGAGGAAGCAGCTTTTGACTGATGTGGACTTTTGAGAT
The DNA here is from genome assembly GCA_028749325.2 of Caryopteris x clandonensis. Taxonomy (NCBI): domain Eukaryota; kingdom Viridiplantae; phylum Streptophyta; class Magnoliopsida; order Lamiales; family Lamiaceae; genus Caryopteris; species Caryopteris x clandonensis. The sequence goes on from JAPYKT020000021.1 coordinate 1,710,126, forward strand.
CAAGAGCGAAGAGGAGACCACCCGAAACCCTAGTACGTTTGCAATAATCTACTCTTGTTTTCTTTTTTTCATTTTGTTTTTGACGCAACATTTTCTTTTTTTGTCGCTGTCAGTGTCTACGTGGCCGTTGTTCCCGGAGACTATTATGACTGTTGCTACTTTGGGCCGGTTTATTAGGCAGTTTTGACGAAGCGTAGTTTTTTAATAAAATATAGTTTTTGACGGAGGTGTTAAAATTATAAATAAAGTCGTCCGCAATTGAACGACTTTTCTATTTTCATTGTTATCGTTTTTAGGGGTGATTTAACAATTTTTTTTTATTTTTTATTTTTTTAAGTCGTTCATAATATGTGCGATATATGTTTTTAATTTTTTTTAACCTAGAAAAAAAAAGAAAAAAGGTGCCACTCAGAAGTCTCACTCGATCGAGTAACCACTCGGATGGCTGAGTGGAATCTGTGACTCGGCTGAATCGCTCGGCTTAGACAAAACTCGGCTGACCGAGTGAGAAATATTCACTCGGTTGACTCACTCGGTCTGCCACTTAACTCAGCCGGCCGAGTGAGCCAAAGTTTTTGGAATCTTGCACATATTTAACTGCTCGGCTAGAATTTGATTTATTTATTTTTTCAAACAAATCTCTTATTTTTCTGTGGTCAAAGGCCGTCATTACTACAAAACACAACACACAAACTTTCTACATTTTTATCATTATTACTCTTTCTTATTTCTCTCACTCCCCTCTTCTACAATTTCTATCATTATTACTCTTTCTCATTTCTCTCACTACTCTTCCTCATTTCTCTCACTATTCTTCTTCAATTTTTCTCTCTTCACGGTTCTTTCTTCTTGGTGTGAAATTTGTTCAGGTAATTATTTTTTATGGTTCTTTTTGTGTTGTTTTGTGTGTGCTGGTGTGTGTGTGTGTGCTGGTGTGTGTGTGTTTTGGTGTGTGTGTGTTGTGCGTAGGTGGGTTTGTGTGTTGTTTTTTGTGTGTGGTGATGTGTGTGTGGTGGTGTGTGTGTATGCTGTTTTTTTTGTGTGCTGGTGTGTGTGTATGGTTTTTTGTGTGTGCTGTGTCTGTGTGCTGTGTGTTCTGGTATGTGTGTTGTGTGTGTGGTTGTGTGATGTGTGCGTGTGTGTGCTGGTGTGTGTGCTGGTGTGTGTGATGTGTGTGTGCTGGTGTGTGTGTTGTGTGTGTGTTGTGTGCTTGTGTGATGTGCTTGTGTGTGTGTTGTGTGTGTGGTAGTGTGATGTGTGTGTGTGGTGTGTTTTGTGTGTGTTCTGGTGTGTGTGTGTGTGTGATGTGTTCTGGTGTGTGCGCGTTGGTCGGTTTAATTCATACAATGTGCAATAGATTTTGTTGAATTTTCTGCTATTATATATAAAAATTGTTATAGATTTGTCATTAATAATTTTATTTTCTCATTATTTGAAGTAGGAACTCTGGGAATTGTTGTTGTTGTCGTGCATTTATCGTGACCATCAAAGTGTTGCCCTTGCATTGGGATATTGCTTCATTTCAATATCAGGTTTGAATTTTACTAATTTATTAGTTGAATTTAATTTCATTAAACTTTGTAATTGTATTGTTTAATAATACATTGCATGCAAAAAATTAGTTAACTCCTATATTATGTTCATTAATACATATTTATTATTTAAGATATGGAGACTTCAAACAATGTCGGTATTGTTGTTTATGTTGGGGATAGTAGCGATGGTCCACTTGTTTGCAAGAGCACCTCGCGACATCGGATATTCTGGGTTGGTATCAAAATTCTTTGAACTGACAGGGATCGATATCAATGAATATAAATTAAACATATCTGCATCGTATATCAATCAACAATGATGATAATCTATGGTTTTTCTTTGCACCGGATGCGGATAATCAATATGTAGAATTTCATATTGATCAGGAAAAATTGCAAGATAATGCTCTCCCAGATATTCTCTCAAGCAATGAGTATTATCAATATGTTTCTTACTTAAGAGGTGATGACATCAATAATTCAGTACTTGTCACGCAAGACCTTACAAAAACTGGTGGAACGTCAAGGTCCAATAATGACAATATTCCAACCGAAAGAGAAAATGCTCACACAGAGGATCAACCACATGATCCATTTATTGACAATTTTTTGGTGTCAATGAACTAGAAGATTCTGAACCTGACGTAGATGAGTTGTCTAGCGAATCAGATGAAGATGTGGTGGATATTGGTGATATTCAAACTATGTATTGCCCAAATCAAGAGAGGCCACAATTCAATCAACAACCACCACTTCCATCAAATCCTCAGAGATATTCCATGTATCCAAATATCCCGTTCTTCAATGCTTCGTCGCATGAAATGCTTGTGGACTCATTTGATCTATCGAAAAAATTTAGATATTATGATACTACTAAAGGAGTGCTCACAAAAGGGATGGTTTTCAAAGATAAGAAGAATTTGCAGTCCGCGGTGAAAAAATTTTCAATTCGTATAGCGAGGCGTGAGTATCGAGTAAAGGAAAACATACCTCGAATATGGAAAATCAAATGCAAAAATAGTTGTGAGACTACACATTGCAACTGGTGGTTGCGTGCATGATATAAACAGAAGATTGATATCTTGGAAATCACTAAGTATGGAGGCCCTCACACGTGCCTAATGAATGCGGTGTCTGTTGACCTTCAAAACTTGTGCAAAAACATGATTGCTATATTGCTAACTGGAATGGTTCAGACAGATCCGGGGTATGAGATTAAGAGTGTTCAACAACAAGTTTATGATAAATTTTAATATACAATCTTATATCATAAGGCATGGCATGGTTTGAAACGAGCAAGAGAAAATGTGTATGGTACATGGGAGAGCTTAGTTTCAAAACTACCCAAATTTTTGGGAGCTCTACAAAATGGAATCCAGACACAGTTGTAGAGTGGCGCCACATGCCCGAAGAGACGAATGGTGTAAAAATATTGAAATATGTGTTTTGGGCATTCAAGCCATGTATAGATGGTTTCCAGCATTGCTGTAAAATTATTAGTTTTGATGGACCCATCTTTAGACTAGATACAAACACAAGGTGTTAATTTCTGTTTCCATGGATGCAAATCAACATTTTTTACCTTTGGCTTATGCACTTGTGGATAAAGAAAGTTTTGCTTCTTGGACATGGTTTCTTCGTATGATATCGAAACATGTTGTTCATGGTAGAGAAGGAATGTGTCTGATTTCAGATAGATATGTTGGTCTTTTTAAAGCAGTGGAAAAAATTCCAAATTTTCAGCCCCCTCTTGGAGTCCATCATTTCTGTTTGAGGCATGTTTGTTCGAATTTCAATAGCAAAGTGAAGAATGTTAAGTTAAAAGACATGTGTTGACAAGTCGGATTAGCTTTCACAATAAGAGAGTTTGAAAATGTGATGTAACAAATAAATGTGTTAAATGAGAGGGCATATGATTACCTAGCGAAAATCGAAAAAGATCAATGGACTCTTGCACTTGACGGAGGCTGGAGAAATGGAATATTGACAACAAATTTGTCTGAATGCATGAATGGAGTGTTGAAAGGTGCACGACGGCCCCAATTTGTGCGATTGTGCAGGCTACATTTTATCGATCTATCAAATATTTTCTTGACCGATTGACAATGACCTGTGAAATGCAACAAAGGAACCAACAATGGCCTGATGAGGTGTACACGAAGTATGATCAACAGCAACGAAAGGCAATGGAATATAAGGTTGATTTTATTGATCAAACAGCTTCAGTGAAAAAGTTTGTGCCGAGAACAACAAGATGCTACACACACATTGTAAAGTTGATGCTTAGAAATTGTAGTTGTGGAGAATGAAAGCAAAATAGCATACCATGTTCACATGCAATGCAAGCTTGTCGATATTTTGGAGTCAACCCGATGGTCTACATGAACTCATTTTACAATACAAGTACATATGTGGACACTTATAGTGGTAAGTTTGAGCCATTGCTAGATAAATATTATTGAGATGAGGCTTCCTTTCAATTGTGTCATAATCCAGCATTGTGCGAGAAGAGGCATAAAAGAAAAGGCAAAACTACGAGAATTGAAAAGGAAATGGATTGGGCACAAACACATGCTAGGCAATAATATCGTGCACAAGATCAAGCTGCTACCCAGACAGGAACTTCATATGACCATATATAAGCTTGTTGTGTATCATCCAACCAATATAGATTATTGTAATGTTGTAATGATTTTTTGATTTTTTTTAATATAATGTGTATTCAATTTTGAATTATCACTTTTTTTTTTATTGAGGTTGAACATATTTTTAGATACTATAATGAATTCAATTATTAACTATCACTTATTATTTTTTCATTATATATTAAATTTATTATGTTTGTGATTTTATTTCATGTCTTTAATCTTATTGCAGTATGGAGCACTTCGGAGAGTATGGACCTATTAGTGGTGAGATCTTAACAGAACAACATCTACATCGATCTGAGGATGTAGTTGCAGGACAAGTTGACGCAAAATTGAAGTGCAGACACGGAAGTGGTATATTTGGGAGACTTGATGACCTAGATCATTATGAGGAAGACCATGACAAGGATGGCAAAGAACTACTCAGACATATACAGAGGTTGCATTACCGAGGCATATCCTTGTTATATTGTATGAGATTTTATGTTGTTTATAGATATGGTGATTTTACACTTAATAAATCATTAATCACTGCACTGGTTGAGAGGTGGCGGCCCGAAAGTCATACATTTCATTCTAGAGTTGGAGAGGCGACCGTGACATTACAAGATGTCGCATTTATTTGGGGCCTACCAATTGAAGGTGAGGCCGTTATAAATTCAAACACTTCAATTGGAAGGTCATATTGGACTACACGTTGTCAGGTACTTCTCGAATGGGATCCTAATGTAGAAGACTTAAAATGATCAAGATTTTCACTGTTAGCATTAGGCAGACATCTAAGCATGCACCCTGTTACAGATAACAGCCCACAACAACATGTTGTGCAATATGCACGTGGATGTGCCTTGATTTTATTAGGATCCATAATGTGCTCAGGTACTTCTGGGAATATGGAGTCATTATTATATTTGAATCAGCTAGAAGATATTGATAAATGTTGTAAATTCAGTTGGGGTTCAGCAGTACTAGGTTATTTGTACCATCAGTTGTGCAATGCAACACATATAGGTCGTACGCAAATTGGTGGGCTCTATTGCAGGTCAATTTGTCTCTTTATTGTACGGGAGAGTTTAGACAGACAAACTCCACAAGAGGTATGATTACTGATTATTAAGATTTTGTTATATTTCTTAAATTTTAATTAACTTATTATTTATGCAGTTTAATTGGCAACCTTATGACCCATACCCAATTGCTGTGAGCGCATATATTGACCTTGGAATTATCAGAGTCACCAATATGTGGATGTCAAAATGCCCCATGATTCATTATTCAATTGTTGAGTTATATTACCCATAACGGATATTGAGACAGTTTGGTATGAGACAACGAATTCCACAGGTGATTCCTGATGTGCATGATACATTGCACAATATATGTCATAGAGGGCGCACCACTACAAATTGGGTTGAAACTCACACTTCATTTGTAGAACGGTGGCTCAATAGAGATGGTTATATTGTCTCAACTCCTGTATTTGGTTGGAATGAGTCAGACGTCGACCATGGATATATGAGCTGGTATGAAAGAATAACACGACGTCCAATAACTCCAGGGTTAAATATGCATGTGGGGTACCAACAGCAATCAAATGCATCTTTAGAAATTTTGGTATGTGTCTGCATTTCATTATTTACATTTCTATTATGCATTTATTTATTTAATCATATGATTTATATTGTCAATTAACTACAGGAAGGATTATGGGAAATTTTGAATCAACTCGTCATTGACGAGCAACTGTATCTTAGGGAGCCCTTTAGGCGATTCGTAGAAGACATATACGCGCAGGCTAGAGCTCACTTCCATGATTGTCGACCATCATTCCATCGCCATCAATCACAATATGATCCTGAATCGCAACATGATCCTGAACGACAACCTACATCGCACAATAGCCCATAACCATTTGTCTCTACTGGTATGGACATGCAGACTGACTCCTATGTGTCCTCACAAGAAATTCAACAAAATTTCACCACTCCTAATTGGGATTTTACGGCACATGGTCAGTCATTCACTTCCCTTTTAGAGTTCGGGCAGTATACATCTCCGCCTCCCATATCATGCACTTATGGAAGTCATCGACCACAATTCAATTCATCCCCGATTTCATTTTCTCAATCTCGCACCACTTCAAGCATAATGCATGATAATGTGACTTCGAGGACTACATCATCATCATCATCATCAGGTCGTCCAACATTTAGTTTGAATATTACGACAGCTGATAATGAATCAGATGATGAACCTGATCCACAAAAAGATCGAGGTAGAGGCAAAAGGAAAAAAACTGGCGTCGTTGTTTTCCATGATCATATTATGATTATTAATTTGTTCTCTATGTAATGCAACCAATTACTTGATTTCAAGTATTTATTATTATTATTATTACTTTTGTCTGTTTCTACTACTTTTACCTTGATTTTGCCATCTTCAAAAAGTGTACACCACAACCACAAGGGATGCGAGAATGTAGTGCTGGCCACAAACAACGCATTTTGGCAACTTAAAAATAAAAAACTTGTAGTGGTTTAGAAGGTAAAAAAAACATACACTGAATCCCATTGGGCTGGCCGAGTGAAGTGTCAGACCGAGTGGATAAAGAGCTGACCGAGTGGATAAATTCCAGAAAGTTTTTCGCACTCGGCCAGCCGAGTGAAGTGGCTGATCGAGTGAGAATAACAGTGACATACCCGAGTAAGACCCATCACTCAGCCGCCCGAGTGGATTGCCAGACCGAGTGAGGCTCCAGGATTGTTTTTAAATGATTTTTCTCCTCTTTTTCTCTCATTTCTCCTATTCTAAAAATCTTACTCTCTTCAATTTCTCCTCTCTTTTCACAAAATCGAAAGAGCAATATCATACAACTCACTTTTTCATTCAAATCATCCAAGAAATCACATTGAATGATAAATCATTCCAATTTTTCACAAAAGTTGTGAAGATTTCAAGGATTGAAGCAAGAACACCAATTTTCATTTTTTCATCTACTAAGGTATGTTTTCATTTACCATTGCTCTTGTTGATTGAATATGTTGATGAGGGGCTAATTTGGAGTATTATGGCATGAAGCATGTTATATTTTCTTACAATTTTTCATTGAAGTCTTTTATCAAACACTTGGTATGCATCATATTTTCCTCTACTAAGGTATGTTTTCATTTACCATTTCTCTTGTTGATTGAATATGTTGATGAGGGGCTAATTTGGAGTATTATGGCATGAGACATGTTATGTTTTCTTGCAAGTTTTTATTGAAGTTTTTTATCGAACATTTGGTGTGCATCATATAAATTGGGATTGTGGCATGATTTTGTCTTGAACAATGATCCAATGTTGTTAATATCCTATGAATTTCAATGTTGAATGATGAAATTACTTGGGAATGAATATCGTATTGAAGATATGACTTTTGAACTTGTTGATATGAATAGATTACTAACTCCATGTCATCTAGGTACCATTAAGACAATGTATCCATATCTATCGGGTCTCTAAAATCATTCAATGGATGTTGTCAATACTGACTTTGAATGGGGTCAACACTCCATCGAAGAAAAATAAGAAGAGTACGAGAAAATTCTATCAACCATGTCGGATGCCTACGGAATACAATTTCGGAATTGGGAAAATGAAAGTGAAAGATGGTTTGAAGTCCAAAGAAAGAAAAGACGAGCCACTCATTTTGCTGATGTAGAATGTATGAAAGAGATGGACATCTATGAGAATCTAAAAAAATGTGCATGAATATAGGATGGACTAAATTCTTTGGCATGCATGAGAGGACGGATTTGTCATTGGTCCTGGAATTCTTCTCACAAGTTGATGTAGGATACGATGATACGGTGCTGGTATCTATGACTTTTTATTTGGAAAACGAGTACCAATTTCTTTTAGCCAAAGATATCAATGAGATTTATGGATTTCCGAAGAAGAAATACTATAATCTACCCGATGCTAAGATCAATTTTCCCGAGTTCAACCCAATAACTTTTTGGAAGAAAATAACGGAGGCTTTCCCAGATAAGTCATCTGTATACAACCATAATAGATTGAAAGCATCGAGTGTTAGAAGCCTGGTCATCCGATATTTTCAGAGGTTCATCTCCAGTACAATTTTGGTTAAACCTGAGTCTGGGGTGGTTAACTTGGATTAACTATTCATATTATGGTGCTTGATGAAAGAAAAGAAGTTCAATGTAGCGCCAATGCTCTTAAGTTAATTTGTGCGAACAAAACATCAAGTAGATAATCATATTGGAGTGTTGATCACTCCAATTGCTCGACACTTTGGGGTAAACTTGGAAGGGATGGAAGAGACGCCAGGCGAGACCACTATAAACCTCGAATTACTTTACAACATAAAGATGTGCCTGTTACATTCCGGCACCAGAAAATTATATTTGATTTTATCAGATAAAAAGAGGTTTGCACTGCCCAATTCTCGCCTTACAAATGTTGTTGGGGGGAAGGCCCAAAATATTATACTGAATGGCTCTGTTCACATAGAAACCATCAAGGGGAGTGGAACCGAATTGAAGAATGAGGAGGAAAGAAGAAAAATAAGGAAAGGAAGTACAGATACCCGAACAGAGCCTATGGAGGTTGCTATTCAAGAATAACATGGAGATGAAATGATGGGGGAAGCACAACTGCTAGGATACGCTCAAGGACGAGCAAGGACAGAGTTTCCCCAATACGAAGTCAGAACTTCACAGCAACTACACAATCCATCTCAATTTCAAGGGGGGTGGAACGATTGGTCAGATTGGAGAAACGATTTGGATGCGCTTGTTGCCAGCCTAGTAGAGTATATGCATCGTCAAACATACAATTTTCAAATTGCACTTGACATGCAAAGGCAACAATATGAGTGGCATGTGCAGCAAGTCCATTTTGAGGAGCATGAATACTCAACTTATCAACCATTCAACCCATCCAACACACCGTATCGACCACCTCAGTGAGCACGTCCCAATCCCTTTTGATAGGATAGTACATGAACTAGGAGTATGAGAAAATGACTACTTGTTAAGAACAAATTATTTTGATTTGAAAGAAGTGCATGTTTGTGGAAAATATGGATGAATTGTTTGAGTTAGCTGCTTACTTATTGTTGATTTTGAGTAGTATAAAACTTGGTTATGACTATTTTAACTGCAAGTTTTGAGCTTCACTGAGTACTTTAGACAGATCTTTGATATCTAGAACTTGTTTTGAATCTATTGGATTATTGCAACTGTACAAGACCCTTAGAAATGATCATAGGCCAAATCCCAAATTTATCCATCATTTGAAATTTTCCCTTGTAAGCTGTAATTCTTGTTATTTGTTTGAGTTCAATAAATTAAGCAATTCATCAACTCATTATCTTTTTACAAAAAACTTGGACTAGCACACGAGAAAAAAATTAAAAGAAAAAAGAGTTGTTGTGATATATATAAACTTATGGATCAAACCGGTGAAACAAGAGAATGGACAAAAATGGAAGAACGAGCAAAAAATCGAGAAGATGAAGAAAAGAGAAACTCCACTTGGCCAGCCGAGTGGACTTCTGACCGAGTGGACTGGCCGAGTGGAGATATTTGAAAGAATTCTAGAAAGTTTTCAACACTCGGCCCTCCGAGTGGAGTGCCGACTGAGTGTACCGACCGAGTGGACATCAGGACTCAGTCAGCCGAGTGATGGCCATGCCGAGTGATTCAGCCGAGTCATAGATACCACTCGGCCATCCAAGTGATCACTCGACTGAGTGAGACGTCTGAGTGGCGTCTTTTCCTCTTTCTTTCATTGGTTAAAAAAATTTAAAAAAAAAAAATCAAATGTCGCCCATACTATGGGCGACCTAAAAAAGAAAAAGAAAAAACACAAAAAAAAAAACTTGAGTCGCCCCTTCATTGAAAGAGTGTAAGTCGCCCACCCCGTGGACTACTTTACTTATTTTATTAACAGTTAAAAAAATGCTATATTTTATTAAATTGTTTTTCAAAAAGCTATAAATTGTCAAAAACCCCCAGTTTATTGTCAAACTGAGTCCAACCTCAGCTCCACGCACTACTAAAATCTAATTAAGTTTTAATAAATAATTTATTAAAAATTAATCTGTCTTTATATATAATAACTACTAATTTAACCGTATGATTCACAGCTATTTAATTTTATTATTTTATTATTAAAATGTTTATATAAAATATTTATTAAATAAAATTTTTATTTTATTATCAAAAAGATAAAAATAAGTTAGATTTAATTTTGCATATTCTTTGATATATTTAGTTCAAAACCTTTGGGGTAATAATATGCCAAATATTTATTGTTTAATTATTTAATTTAATATTTGCTATATCGTTAACATAAAATCACAAATTTAAAATTGCTAATATTATAATGTATCGATAACAATAATAAAATATAAACAACTTTTTATTACTACAAATTTTGGAATATCTCTTTATATACAACATTTTTTATTTTGTTACAATGTTTATCATCTTTATCACAAATCAAAATTTTCAAACCCTTTCCATTAGTGACTCTTGAGACAACAGCAACATACAGATGGCTATGATTGAAAATTGGTTTCTTCAAAAAAAGTCCAACGTGAGATAATGATTGACCTTGACTCTTATTGTTCGTCATAGCATATGACACGATTACAGGAAATTGTCTTCTCTGAAATTTGAACGGTAATCTAGGATCAGATGGAGTAAAAGTCATTATTGGGATTAAAACTATGTCCCCCCACGTTACCTCCTGATAGAACACGCGCTTGAAGAACATGATCACATAGCTTTGTAATAACCATTCTAGTGTCAATGCACAAACTAAGAGAATGATCAATATTCCTCAATAACATAACTCGAGTCCCCACCTTCAAATTCAACTTGTGATTAGGTACTCCCGAACACCTAATTGTATTTAAAATATCCGGTGCGTGAACATCCTGTAATAAGTCATGTCCAGCATTTGATTTGCAATGGCTGTCAGAACTCAAATATAACTTTCCTTTTTTAGAGTTTTTTATATCTTATATTCATTCATGGAATCAACCACTTCGAGTGTGGGTGCTAGAATTGTTCGACCTTGTGGTAAGATGAGTCATCTGTTGTTTTTCCAAAAAAAGGATATGTGCTTTCAACAATCATTGCAATAGGATCGTATGAACTTTGTAGTAGAATATCATCAGGGATTTCTATATCCACAACACCATCAATCTCTCCTCTAGTTGTACCATCGCCAATCCTCGCAATCCATTCTGAAAAGTTCTTCGCATTCAACGTTTGAACCTATATTTTGGAGTCTCATGTTTTCGGTCAATCTTAGTACCTTACATTCTCTCCATAAATATTAAGAACTTATACTTGCATTGAAAATATCTTGTCTACTACCCTTCAGTACTATTGGTAAAATTTGTCGAAAATCCCCTCCAAAAGCAATTGTTTTACCTCCAAATTGGCAACTTGATTGCATTATATCTTGTAATGATTTATCCAAGGCCTCAAAGCAATTATTATGCATCATAGATGCTTCATCCCATTAATGAGCCTACACTTTACGAATAATTCAGCAAGAGGAGTTCCCTATTTGACAAAACATGTCGAATCTTCATTGAGTTTTATTGAAATTTTAAACCTCGAACGTCCAATTTGCCCACCTGGCAGGAGTAAGGATGCAATGCCGCTGGATGCAACATTCAAAACAATATCTCCTTTAGATCTTATTGTTGTAGACAAAGTCCTCCACACAAACGTCTTTTCAGTACCACCATATCCATAAACGAAAAAAATCCCACCACTATCAAATTCAACTACAGTCATTATTGTATCGAGGACATGACGTTGATCATTATTCATTTTTTCCAGCAACTCATTGTACTCCAGAAGCAACACATCTCAATAATATTGTAGCTCATCCACAATAAACTTATTTTGATGACTATTATATTGATCAATGTTAGGCACATGAATCGGTGGATAATCTCTTAATCTTTTACCGTGATTTATCAATAAGTATTCAATCTCCAACAAAGCCATGTTTTTAATTTCATTGTCCTCCATAAATAAACCTAAAATTTAACAAAAAAAAAATATAATAATATATCAAACAATATTAATATATCACGAATTAATTTTTTAATTTAAAAACTAAATTACCTTGATTATGTTTGTCGTTGTCTGTATAGAATGCCATCTGATAAATATCTCCAACACTGCTCCCAAACAACTTTGGGCCGACTTAAACAATCAGATAAAAGTAATGTGGCGAACAAACCTCTTAGTGACTGTGCAGATGCCCAATAACTCGTCTCCATGATTCCATCAATATACTCCCTATCGTCTTCCAACAACCCAATTGCGTAGCATGCATCATGATATGTTTCATACTGCACATTATTCACCTTTTTTACATCATTGTGACATTTGCATCATTTCACTATGTTTAATAGGCATCTAACATAATAATAATCAACCAAACCAGGGGGATCATAATAAAGCCTTTCTAAAGAGAATCCTCTCTATCTTGGCTCCCATTTTTTTTATCACTCTTCCACACAAACTTTTTAGGAAATTCTACATACGTCAGATCTTTAGCGAGTTCATGATAGTCTATGTTTGCTTGGATCCAACTAAAAAATATACATTCATGCACTGATGGTTGTTCAATTACATATTGCAATGAATCAAAGTCTTAAAAGACAACGCGCTGCTCATTTGGAAGATGGAATGACAACCTCTCTACAGGAGGATCTTGTATTGAATTTCATAACCATAAATCTTCCAAGCATCTTTACATGGAGAAATGTATCTACAATCGTAATACATTTTTATTTCATCCACAATATTTGTATTTTGCTCACCACCTCCACTTCGATAGAATGAAGCTGTAATGCGATCGATATCTTTGTTAACATATTTGAATAAGTATTTGATGGAGCGTGATTGATTACACCACTCAACGTTCAAATGAGCACTGCAACAAAAGGTAGTGATTATGCGGAACAACAAATCTATTGTCAAGAGGAACACCACTCTTCAAAATTCTTTGTGTATCTCGACGTCTGTAGATTAGGTAACCTTCATTGTCATTATTTGTTGTATCAACAAATTTCTTCGGAACATGTTTTGTGCAAACATCTTCAACCATGCATGGTGAGTTCTTTTTTAGAATTTCGCAAGGACCATGAATTATGTAGTCTCTAACAACTGCATAGTATTTGGGATCTACATTTCATCTGGTATTTCAATAGAAATGATTCGGTCGATGTCATCTCTAGATGGATACTTGTCTTCTTTTAATAGGAAGAGATGAATATGCGCATGGAGAAGACCCCTCTTTTGAAATTCAACTTTATATATACTCGAAATATATAATCAGAATATAAATATTAGTGAAGTTGTTAAAACAACAAAGTATAATAGGTTCTCAAACTAAACATTAAAGGTAAATAGTCATTTATCGGCCACAACACTGCCAAAAACTTTATTCTTTCTTAGATCTTCAATCAACAAATCCAATTTTATCTTGAAAATGCGAACCACTACATCAGGACAATCATCTGGTTTAACATTTTGTTGATCAACATATCGAACAATCTCTGACCATTTAGGGTTACACGTAAACATAATGAAAATATATGGATAGTTAGCCCATCTGCATATTGCCATTGCATTTTGATAATTTTGAATTACATATGAGGCCCTCTCTGTATAAGAAAGGGCTAAAACAATACGCATTCCAATATCGAGTGGATCATTCTCACCACGAATGATTGCTTATGTCAATCCACTATACATCTCACAACGTAGTTGTTTTTTATGAGTGTGGGTGTACCACAATCATGATGACTTGATAAGTGTATATATGTCGACGATAAATTGTTGGTTAGTCTTTTTGCGTAAGGAATAACGGAAACCTCTGTAATTTTTTCATGCAATCTATAGGCTGCATATTCTCTTTGTCTGACTCTTTTTCTACCCCTAGATACAGAAGATCTGGCTTCAGAAAAAGAAATGTGTTCTCTCTATCCATCTTCACCATAAGGAAAAAATCATGGTTATTGTAAGCCAAGATATGATGCATGCAATTCATTCATGCGTTGCAATTGACGTGTTCTAGTCTCCACAATAATGTCTCTATCATCCATTGATCGATCAAAATCACCACTTATTAATGCTTCAACCTCCGATATAGTAGGTAAAATTGTATGTTCTTGGATCACCATGTCTTCTACCTATCGGTTGTAATTTTATATCAAGACATCCTTCCACCACAATTTTTTCTTTGGCCATTCTAAAAGACTTTACCAATACATTTTTTTCATCTAGAATGTTCTTCAATTCATTCACAATCTCAACATGAAGGTTATTACCGTCATTATTCGTCCTGAAATAAATAAAAAATATTAATAAATTGTATAATTAAGAAAACAAACATAAGTGCCTACAATATATATAATATACAATCTATAATATATAATCTTTTAAATATAATAATAATATATAGCAATATAATAAAAATAGAATTTATAAAATGAATTTGTGACAATTATACCTGACAAATTTTATTCTTTTTTTTTGGATCTCATCAGCAGTATCATGTATGTAAAGTTGTGCAAAATTAGGAGTTGTCCCTTCACTTGATAGCAAACTTTCTATCAGATCATATTTTTTTATCATTCAAAGTGAAAATTGGAGGAGAATTTCCTATATTCATACTCTTATCTATTCTTCCTCCCATTTAAGTGAAGCAAAACATATTGCTATACAACCTTATATTATCCAGAAAATGCTTTGACCTTCCCGAATTTTCAAATATTATGTCATGCTGCAATTGGGGTGGTCTTGTAATTATTGGCAGTTGGATCTTTTCACTCATACAATATCATGAATACTTTGGATTTCTTATATTTTTATGTGCATTCACCTCTCAAAATACCAAGACATTGCATTACAATGCTGACATTGGTGAACGGGGTCTCCAAGATCCAAATATTTTTCACAATAAAAACAAAAACATCATATAAAGAATATGAATAAAAGTAATCTATATGCATACATGAGAACAAATTTATATATCAATATAATCATTGCTAAATACACATGCACCATTGTGTACTGGTCGGACTACATGACCTACAAAATTTAAGCTTATAAATATTTATTTAAATAATATATTAAAAAAATAATTACAAAAAAGAGGAAAAAAATATTGATATTACCATTTTCTTGGGCAACATTTTTTGCAACAACAACAACTAATGAAGTGTCATGAAATTCTTGTTCACCAATCATAATGTTAGATAGAGGATTCATGACGACACCATTGCTATTCGGAATACCATCAACTTCCAGATCAATAATATTTAGTATATTGTAAGAGGAGGTAGATTTTCTTAAATAAATTTTTAATCGTCCACAACTTAATTCAGACACTGATATTAATTGATATAAACGAATTAGTTGTTTAATTAAAAAAATAAACAAAGGATAAAAACAATAATGCATAATTTTGTACCATTTGTGATGTCAATCAAAGGATTAAATGTCCTCTTCAAGCTTTTCTCAATGGAAGTTCCATCGATTGATTCCTCATCTTCTAAATCAATAATAATTGGTGAGATGCCATTTGGAAGAAGACGTCTCTTTCCGGTGGCTGTATTCTTCATTCGTCCAGATCCAACTACTGTAGATATGAAGTCACATTAAAGAAAAAGTATAAAATTACATTATAATTAGTAATTGGTATATCAATTATTTAAAAATTACAAAATTTATATATAAAAAAAATTAAATTACCATTGGTAATATAGTACAGAGAGGAACCCTCGACAATAGGGTAGAAGTAGTAGTCACTACAGATGCTCTATTGGAATACGTAATCGAAGTTTTGTCCTTCGATTTTTGTGTAGAGACTGCACCAAAATAGTTAGAATTATTAGCTCCCAAAATCAACATAAGAAAAATTAAATAAATTTGTGGCTACTTCTAGAAAGGTAAAGCTGTCATCAAATCAAAGTATGAAGAGAGAAATATTGGGCAAAAATGACAAAATATAATGTTTTTCAAAAAAAATTGCAAAATTATAATAAAAAAAAAAAAATATTTTATATTAAGTAAAGTCGCCCCTGCGAGGGGCGACAATCAAAATTTTTTTTTTTTTTAATTTTTTTTTTTAAGTCGCCCCTGGCAGGGGCGACCAAAAATTTTTTTTTTTTTTTTTTTTTTTTTTTTTTTTAACGCTGGAGCCTTCACTCGGTCGGGCACTCGGTCGCGCGCCGTACTCGGCCGGCCGAGTGCGAACCCTTACTCGGCCGAGACACTCGGCCCCCGTATTACTCGGCCAGCCGAGTACTGCCATCCACTCGGTCACGGCACTCGGTCGACCACTTCACTCGGCTGGCCGAGTGCGAACGCGGATTCTGATTTTTAACATCCACTTCAATTTTTCTCATTTTTGTATTCTTCTCGTTTTCTCGTTCGTCGTCCTGTTTTTGTACATTTTCCTTTTTTTTTTTTATCGTGTTATAGTTAAATTAGATAATTTATTTAGTTTGGTAAAAATTCGATGAAATTGTTAAGTGAGATTGTTATAACATCTTGAAATGTATTGATTAATTGAATTTCCAACAAATAACTATAATTTTGTTTTATAAGTAAAAATTATGTTTAATAAAGAAATAATGAATAAACAACAAAAAACCAAAAACATGAATAAACAATAGTTCTCAAAATCATGAATGAAGAACAAAAAACAACAAAGTCAAGTGTTTGAAATAAAAACAACAAAAAACAACAAAAAATTAGTCGGTGCCGGCTCACTGAGGGGGTCGGTAAGGTGTGTTCGATGGGCCGAATGGTTGATACGGTGGATATTCCCTTTCCTGGAAATGGCCTTGTTGCACATGCCACTCGTATTGTTGCCTTTGCATGTCAAGTAAAATTTGGGAGTTGTAAGCTTCACGATGGATATACTCTTTCATGTCGGCAACATCCCCTTCTATGTTGGTCAGACGTGCATCCAAGGCGGTTCTCCAATCCGACCAATCATTCCACCCCCCTTGATACTGGGGTGGATACTGTGGATGCTGTGAAGGTCCGGCCTGATCGTCCGAGGGCATTTGTGCTTCACCCATCATTTCATCGGCCTGTGCATGATCCACATCAAGTTCCATCGGCTCTGATCGGGCATCCGTAGTCCTTCTCCTCCTCTTCCTTCGTTCCTCCTCATTCCTCAATTCATTCTCGCTCTCTTCAATAGCTTCCGTATGAGCCGAGCCATTCAGTAGAAGATTATGGCCCTTCCCTCCAGCAATATTAGTCAGGCGAGAGTTCGGCAGTGCAAACCTCTTCTTGTCTGATAAAATCAGATACAATCGTCTGGTGCCGGGATGTAATTGGCACATCTTCATGTTGCACAGCATTTCCAGGTTTATAGTTGTCTCGCCTGATGTCTCTTCCATCCCTTCCAAGTTCACCCCGAAGTGGCGAGCAATGGGAGTGATCAAACCTCCAATGTGGATAGCAACTTGTTTTTTGGATCGAACGAATTGCCTTAACAGCATTGGTGCCACATTGAATTTCTTCCCTTTCACCAAGCACCACAGCACAAACAACTCATCGATACTGACCGCTCCAGGCTCAGGTTTTGCTAAAACTGTATTGGCGAGGAACCTGTGAAAATATCGAAGGACCGGGCTTCGAATACTAGATGCTTTCGACCGACTAACTTGGTACTCCGATGGGTGAGCTCGATCAGACTCTGTAATGTCCTTCCAAAAAGTGACAACATTGAACTCCGGAAAACTGACCCTCTCATTGGGCAGATTTGAGTACCTCTTCTTGGGAAATCCAAAAATCCCATTGAGGTCTTCGGCCGAAAGATAGCGAGACTCGTTCCCCAGCTGAAATATCACGGATTCGGGCACCGTGTCATTGTATCCAACATGAAGCTGGGAGAAGAATTCAAGAACGAGAGGCTCATACGTCTTCTCGTGCATGCCAAAGAACTTAGTCCACCCGATAGCCTTGCACATTTTTTTTAAATCTTCGTAGATGCCCATTTCTTGCATGCACTCAACATCGGCCCATCGAGTGGCTCGCCTTCTTTTCTGTTGTACCTCAAACCACCTATGACTGTCGGTCTCCCAATCAGGAAAGTTGATGCCGTAGGCATCCGGCATGGTCGCCAAAATTCTTTCGTACTCAGCTTGTTGTTCTTCAATGGAGTGTTCGCTCCATTGGAATGTAGAATTCACAACATCCATGCTATGCTCCATTGTGGGTACCTAGATGATAATGAATTAGTATTACATCCAATCAAGGTGAACAAAAAATGAAGATTCCTATGATACAATATTCATCTTTGCAAATTCATAATTCAACATTGAAATTCATGGGGTATTAAGATCATTTCATCATGGTCTCACTCTAAATCATGCCACATTCCCACTTTCTATAATGCATATCAATTGTTCGATAAAAAACTTCAATGAAAACTAACCAAAAATCTATATTCTTTCATGCCATAATACTCCAAATTAGTAGAGCATTAACATAATCAAACAACAACCTTAGATTAACATGAAAACATATCTATATAGAACAAAAAATCATGCACACCAAGTGTTCGATAAAAAACTTCAATGAAAAATTGCAAGAAAACATATCAAGTTTCATGTCAAAATGCTCCAAATAAGACTCTCATCAACATATGTAATGAACAAAAGCAATGGTTAATGAAAACATACCTTTAGATTGAAAAAACGAAAGTTGGTGTTTTTGGTTGAATCCTTCAAATATCCACCACCTTATCCCAAAATTGGAGCAATTTGTTGTTTGAAATAATGGGTACAATGATTTTGATTGAGAAATTGATGGCTTTGAATGAAATTTTTTGGATTGAGGATGAGAGATTGGAAGAGGCTAGGGTTTGGGTGTGTTTGTGTGTGAGAAGAATGAGGAAAAGAGGGGTTATAAAATGTTTCCGTGCTCTCGCACTCGGTCTCGCACTCGGTCGCGCGCCTTACTCGGCCGCCCGAGTGCACCTGATATACTCGGTCTCCTGCACTCGGTCCGCGTAGATACTCGGCCGCCCGAGTGCGAAGGAAGTCCGAAATGCTTCGCACTCGGGCATCACGTTGTCTTACTCGGTCATGTTGCGGTACTCGGCCGACCGAGTGCGAACAAAATCCTGCACCCTTCGCACTCGGTCGACCCCGGTCGGGTACTCGGCCGGGGTTCGTACTCGGTCAGCCGAGTACGAACCAATTTTTTTTTTTCTTTTTTCTGATTTTATTAATAATGAAAACAATAATAATAATAATTATAATTATAATTATAATAATAACAATAGTAAAGATTGTACGTCTAATTACATCGTATGTAAAATTAAGTAACCATTGTACGTTTAATTACATAGATAACAAACTAATAATCAAAATGTGATCCTGTAAAACAACGACGCCTTATTTTTTTCCTTTTGCCCCTACCTCGCTCTTCTTCTGGCACAGGTTCACTATCCGAATCATTATCATCTGTCGTAATATTCAAACTAAAAGATGGACGACCTGATGATGATGATGATGCAGTCCTCGAAATCACATGATCATGTACTATATTCAATGGCGTGCTAGAATGGGAATATGAGATCGGGGATGTATTGAACTGAGGCAGAAAATTTCCATAAGTGCATGATGCTGGAGGCGGAGATGTATAACGGCCAGATTCTAAGAGAGAAGTGAACGACTGACCGTCTGCCGTAAAATCCCAGTCTGGGGTGGCGGCGTAATAACTGTTACTTTGCATGTCGATACCGGTAGAAATGGGTGGTTCTGGGCTATATTGTTGTCTAGCGCGTGTTTGTGCCCAATCCATTTCATTTTCAATTCTACTCGTCTTTCCTCTTCCTTTAGTCCTCTTTTCACGCAAGGCTGGATTATGACACAGTTGGAAGGAAGCCTCATCCCAATAATATTCATCAGGCAATGGCTCAAACTTACCACTATAGGTGTCCACATACGTACTTGTATTGAAAACTGAGTTCATGTAAATCACCGGATTTACTCCAAAATGTCGACAAGTCTGCATTGCATGGGAACATGGTATGCCGTTTTGCCTCCAGTCTCCACAGCTACACTCTCTTAGCATCAACTTGACAATGTGGGTATAGCACCTCGTTGTTCCTGGCACGAATGTCTTCACTGAAGCTGTTTGATCAGTGAAATCGACCTTATGGACTTGATGTTCCATTGCCTTTCGTTGTCGTTGATCATACTTCTTGTACACCTCATCAGGCCATGGCTGGTTCCTTTGCTGCATCTCACGGCCCAGTGTCAACCGGTCAAGAAAATATTTAATCGACCGATAAAATGTAGCCTGCACAATGGCACAGATTGGAAGCCGTCGTGCACCTTTTAACACGCCATTCATGCACTCTGACAGATTTGTTGTCAAAATTCCATTTCTCCAACCTCCGTCATGGGCAAGAGTCCATTGTTCCTTTTCAATTTTCCACAGGTAGTCATATGCCCTCTCATTCAACACCTTAATTTGATCCATTATATTTTCAAACTCTCTGGTTGTGAACGCTGAGCCGGCTTGCCAACACATGTCCTTTAACTTCACATTCTTGACCTTGCTATTAAAATTCGAACACACATGTCTCAAACAGAAACGATGGACTCCAAGAGGTGGCTGAAAATCTGGAATTCTTTCCACAGCTTTCAAAAGACCGGCGTGTCTATCTGAAATCAGACACATTCCTTCTCTACAGCGAACAATGTGTTTCGATATCATACGAAGAAACCATGACCAAGAACCAAAACTTTCTTCGTCCACAAGTGCATACGCCAAAGGTAAAAGATGTTGATTTGCATCCATGGAAACAGCAATTAACATCTTGTGCTTGTATCTAGTGTAAAGATGAGTTCCATCGACACTAATTATTTTACGACAATGCTGGAACCCATCTATACATGGCCTGAACGCCCAAAACACATATTTCAACATTTTTATACCATTTGTCTCTTCGGGCATGTGGCGCCACTCCACAACTGTGCCTGGATTCCATTTTTGTAGGGCTCCCAAAAATTTGGGTAGATCTGAAACTGAGCTCTCCCATGTACCATACACATTTTCTCTTGCCCGTTTCAAACCATGCCATGCCTTACCGTATGAGATTGTATATTGAAATTTATCAGACACTAGCTGTTGAACACACTTAATCTCATACCCGGGATCTGTCTGAACCATCCCAGTTAGCAGCGCAGCGATCATGTTTTTGCACAAGTTCCGATGGTCAACAGACACCGCGTTCATTAGACACGTATGAGGGCCTCCATACTTAGTGATTTCCCACATATCAATCCTTTTTCTGTAACCTGCACGCAACCACCAGTTGCAGCGTGTAGTCTCACTATTATTTTTGCATTTGATTTTCCATATAAGAGGTGTGCTTTCATCTACTCGATATTCACGCCTCGCTATACGTATTGCAAAATCTTTAACTGCAGACTGCAAACTCTTCTTATCTTTGAAAACCATGCCTTTTGTGAGCACTCCTTCAGTAGGATCATAGTATCTAAAATTTTTGGGAAGATCAAAGGAGTCCGCAAGCATTTCATGTGATGATGCATTGAAGAACGGGATATTCGGATGCATGGAGTATCTCTGAGCACCTGATGGAAATGATGGTTGTTGATTGGATGGTGATCTCTCTTGATTTGGGGAATACATAGTTTGAATATCACCAATATCCACCCCATCTTCATCTGATTCACTAGACAACTCGTCTTCATCGGGTTCAGAGTCTTCTAGTTCATTCGCACCAAAAGTGTCAACCAATGGATCATCTGTTTGATCATCGGTCTGAGCATTTTCTCTTTCACTTGGAATACCCTCATTATTGGACCTTGAGGTTCCAACTGTATGCTCTTGCCTGACGACTGCCGGATTATTAATGCCATCCCCTCTTAAATAAGCAGCATATTGAAAATACTCATTGCTTGGCATAATATCTGGAAGAACATTATCTTGCAGTTTCTCTGGATCAATATGAAATTCTACATATTGATTATCCGCATCCGGTGCAAAGAAAAACCATAGATTATCATCGTTGTTGATTGGTATACGATGATATCTGTTGTTTGCATGTAGTGAAGCGGATATGTTCAATTTGTATTCATTGCTATCAATCCTTGTCAATTGAAATAATTTTGATACCAAGCTGGAATATCCAATGTCGCGAGGTACCCTAGTTGCACAAACAGGTGGAACATCGCTACAATCCCCAATATAAACAACAATACCGACGTTGTTTGAAGACCCCATATCTTAAATAATAAAGATGTGTTAATGATCTTAAAATAGGGAATTAATTACTTTATTGCAAAGTTTAATAAAACTAATTTAAACTAATACAATAGAAAAATTCAAACCTGAAATTGAAATAAATCTATATGTCAACGCAACGGCAACAATTTGAGGGTTACGATAAATGCACAACAACAGCAACAATTTCAACAGTACCTACATCAAATAATGTATAACAGAAAAATATCAACGACAAATTTATAACAATATATATAGAAACAACCATACACCGACCGAAATACACATATCCAAAACACGGCACACAACCATACACACGCACCTATCACACACAAAAATGCAACCCACACACAACACACAAACACACACAGCAACACACACACAAGCATACACCACAACATACATCACACACACCACAACACACATTTCATACCCACATTTCATACCCACATTCCATACATACATTCAATACATACATTTCATACATACACCACACCTACAACATACAATACAAGTAATGGAGAAAAAACCACTATCTACACACACACAACACAAAGCAACACACAACACAAAGCAACACACACACACCATACACACACCAAAATACCACAAAAAAATCATATACACACCCACACAACAGTACACATACACACCACCCAAACACATAAAATTTAAGATAAAAATTACCTTTGAGAAATGGAGAAACCCGAAACGTGAATATAGAAGAAAAATTGAAAGGAAATTGAAGGATAATTGAAAGGAGAAGTGAAGAAGAAGTGAAGAAGAAGTGAAGAAAGTGATGAGGAAGAGATAAATGTGTGGTGTGTGTGGGTGGTAATAGATATGATAGAGAGAGAAAAATTGAAGTGGATGTTAAAAATCAGAATCCGCGTTCGCACTCGGCCAGCCGAGTGAAGTGGTCGACCGAGTGCCGTGACCGAGTGGATGGCAGTACTCGGCTGGCCGAGTAATACGGGGGCCGAGTGTCTCGGCCGAGTAAGGGTTCGCACTCGGTCGGCCGAGTACGGCGCGCGACCGAGTGCCCGACCGAGTGAAGGCTCCAGCGTTAAAAAAAAAAAAAAAAAAAAAAAAAAAAAAAAAAAATAATTTTGGTCGCCCCTGCCAGGGGCGACTTTAAAAAAAAAAATTAAAAAAAAATTAAATTTTGATTGTCGCCCCTCGCAGGGGCGACTTTACTTAAAATAAAAATTTTTTTTTTTTTTATTATAATTTTGCAATTTTTTTTGAAAAACATAATAATATGTCATTTTTGCCGAAATATTGGATATGCTCAAAATCGCTGCACACACCCAGATTCAAAACATCTAATACAGTAATCTATTTGATTCTCCGAACGTGATGGTGCTAGTCGCCAAGGTTTCAATGGAAAGCTCTTACTTCCACTTATCATTTTGTCTATGATAGAATTTTTTTGTAATGTTCTGATCTAAATTTGTGATTTCAGTCTAAAAAGATTGACTGAATCTTGTAATTTATTGTCGAAATCCTACACAGGTGTGGTTTTAGAAACCCCTCTCACTCTCTGTTTTTAAAAGACGTAGAAATTAGGATTCTTTGTTCTCTAAATAATTCACATATTTATTTGAACTCCCTAAACGACCATCTTATAAACTTATTTTGGATGTTTAGTGATGATGTTAATTTTAACAATGTGTGTTTTAATAAATTACAGTGAAAAGAAAACTTATATATGCTGAAAAAAAAAAAAAAAAAAAAACTCATTAGAATGTGTTCAAATGGTGTTGTAATTTTAATGCTAATATTTTAATAAGTTATAGTAATTTCTCAAGTTTTGTTCTTACTGAATTAATAATTTGCACATGCATTCTAGTTTGAGATAAACCCATAATATATAAACTGATCTTATTTGGATCCAATTATAGTCTCTCATAAAAACAATTTAAATAATGTAAAATCTTATAAATTAAAAAGTGTAAGTTGACTACTTATGTATTTGTGTAATTAGTATATTATGAATATGATTAAGCATATAGTTTTATAAATTCCAATTCATGGACAACTAACGAATATTATATATGTTATGCAGGCAACAATACTTCACCTTCAAGTTTTCAGACATTATCAAGCAAAGTTGGAGTTCAAAACAATCAAAGTCGTGCCAAGATAAGTTTTTCTCATTTACTTTTTGAATTAAGATTTACAATATAATTTTTGTTATGTATGTGTGTATTCTTAATGCAGGTATTGTGTAAAACTAATGTAAATAACATAAGATTTATTGAATTTTAAATAATACTTTACAGAAAGAATCATATGATATTATTTTATATACACTTTACATTTTGATATATAATGGATCAGAAATATACTTGTTTAATTCATGGACAACTAACGAAGATTATACTTGTTATGCAGACAACAATATTTCTCATTCAAGTTTTCGGCCATATCAAGCAAAGTCGGAGTTCAAAACAATCAATACCTTACTAAGAAAAAAATTTCTCATTTATTTTCTGAATTAAGAATTAAAATACATTTTTTTTTATGTATGTGTGTATTCTTATTGTAGGTACTGTGTAAAACTAATGTAAACGACATAGGACCTATTGAATTTTAAATAACACTTTAATAGAATCATACAAAATTAAACACACCATGTATCAAATTAACAAATGATTGATATGAAGTGAGTGTAGAATATAAATATATATATATATATATATATCATACCTTGTAATGCACCATTTCTTGATCGTTTGTTGCCAAGAACTGTTGATTCTGTGATATGTTTCATTCTTGTTTCTTCGTTGAATAATGCACTCAGAATAACTCATATGCCTCGGTTCTCAATACAGATTTTGGTGTAGATCGCTTGAATATGTGATAAGTTGTTTATTTGTTGAATTATTTCATAAGAGTTCATATATGTCTATTCTAAATAATGAATATGAGGTACAAGATATTATTTGTATAGATACTCTCAATCTTGTTAGATATCAGTCAAATCTGGTTAATGTGGCTCTAATATGAATATTGAATATGTAGTATAATTAATATCATATATGATCTCAGAATGTAAATAAGTGAGATATTTATTATGACTTACATAGTTTATCACTTAATGTAAGTAAAGATATGGTGTGATTCACTTAATATCTGCTGTTAAAATTTAAGAAATTATAAAGAAAAGATAATTATAAACAAAATATTTAAGGGCCATTAAACTTATCTAATGGTATAAGATATCTATAAAAATGCAGATTCTATAAGTATATTGTTGCAGAATATTTTTTATTATCATTTAACATTGTGATATGTGGTAAAATCCAATTTTTTTGTTTTAAATAATAAGAATTAATTATTGAAGATGTCATATGGTATAAGTATATTAATAAATTCAAACTTCAAAATTGTAGTTCTAAACTACCACAACTCTAAATAATTAATAATACAATATCATGATTTTGGAAAAAAAAAAAAACTAATCTTTTGTAAAGTATGAGGGTTAAAATGACACGTAGTAAAATTTAAATGATGTATTTAATATAAAAGACACTTTAAATATGAAGCAAAATATATACAAATATATATATAACAAAATTATATTAAATAAATTAAATATTATTTATTTATAATTAAAGACATTAATATGGATAGATAATTATATTATTTATTTATAGTTAAAGACATTAATATGGACAAATAATTACAAACTATATCAATTCTTTACCTATTTCAATTATTATTACAGAAAATTAAGTTTAAGATAATCTAATTATTCTAAGGGATTTTTTAATTTGTATGATAAAAACAACTTTCTGTTAACATTATTTGTAATTATTTCTTAATAATTGTTTATTTCACTATTACTTTATCATTTTGCGTACATTATCCATAGTACATAGAAATTTTTTTAACTTTTGTAGTTATATTATTAAAATACGAATAAAATTAAGCATTACCGAATAAGAATATGAATTATGAAGTACAAATATTTTTATAAGAAAATTTATAATGCTTATATAACAAAAATACTGATAAATAACATAAAAATATAAAAGAAAGACAAATAATTTAACTTTCTAAATGATATTACTAATAGAATTGCATACTTTGCGTGAATGAACATATATATTGAGGATCTTTATTGTCAGCAGACCTCAACCTATGCTAGTCACAAATTTACTCATCATAATTTTGTTTTGTTCAGAAATGTATCATTCATTTACATCCAATCTGAAGAATCTTGGTAGGAGTCCTATAATCAAATTGCATTACATACAAAGAATAAATATGGACATCAATAATATTAAATATATCCATAAAAGTGCAATGTCAAATAACCAAAACTTAATCTAGAAAAAAACAAATATTAAAAATATCCATAACTACATCAAAATGATGATATACAGCATAAAGTGTTCATAAAAATAATAGAAAATTCCTCTTAATCTTTCTCTAGTTTAACAATTGTGTTCCTCCCCTTTTTCTCCATATTAGTGGAAAAGAATGAATCAAGTTGATGCTTATGGAGTCATTTAGAACATATTTCAAATTCATCTTGGCTTTTTCTACATCTCATCCTCAGATGGGCAAGCATCCTTAAGGTAAAATAAGGAATGAGAATTGGAATAACATGATTATGGTTTAATTCATATTTGAAACAATATATAATAATAGTAATATATAACTAAAATACCTTATCATCCATGATTCAGTAGGATAGAGGTTGGAGAATTATATATGTGTCCTAAAATTAATATAATAATATATTACAAAATGAATAGAGGAGATCTTTAAAATAAATATATGTATACATATTAAATATTACTTGGCTGTCTTTGAAAGAATCTTCAAATTTAGCCAATATGTTTCAACACTGACAAAACACTTCTAATGCTTCTAGACCGATCTGTTTTGACTTGAAACTTGAATAACACCTTTCTATCAAATAACTTTTTGATTTCATCAGGCAAAATTTCAGGATCACCTTCCCATAATTTATAAGGGAATATTCAATGGATAATTAAATACTTATATTATTAAAAGATATTGTCATCATGTACATATATGCATAACAATTAATACATTTTCAACGCACAAAAAATATTTTTTTGTTTGAGAAACTCACCAAAATAGCTTTGAGTTGATTACACTCCATTCCCAATAAATCATTTCCCTCCTTATCCCAGCATAGAAAAAGTGTATTTCAATATTTGTCATGGACACGTAGCTCGAGCTTGTATCTTAAAAAACAAATTAATAATTAATAATCAATACAACTAATAATTGATTTTTTAAAATTAATCCATATTATTAATAATAATAAACATAATGAAAGATGAAACGAGGTCCACATTTGGTACATTCCCACTTTCCCCTGGTTTCTCGAACCTTTCTAAAGCAATAGTAGCATGAACGGTACCAACAACTTCGTTCATTCTCACTCCATAATAGTGCAATAAATCCAAAATATTCTAGCCTAAATGATATGTGTTGATTAATGATACAATAAACTATAGATAAAATAAGAGTTTACACTATAATAAATTCAACTAACCTCATTGGGATTAGACAACAGTTAACCCATGTTTTTTACCATAGTCGTTCCACTCATCAACTCACTTGAAATTGATGATGTTGAAATACCAGATCTCCCTCTTAATGTGGGAGTGACAGAAGTAGTCTTGGATAAGAAGTATGATTTTATAAATATTAAAATACTTACAAGGATAATTAAAATCATAATGACGAAAATCTCAGTATTATACCCTGAACGAAATTGAATGCTTTGAGGATCAGAATCATTGATTACCAGTTTAGTTACATTATATGTATTTGTAACTTCGTATTCCCCTAAAAATTAAGAGTTAATAAATTAATTAAATTTTAAATGAAATAAATAACTTATAATGGTTGATTAAGAATATAATTACTTAAATACTCCTTTGCACGGCCAAATTGAACAACTGAAGAATTGTATGATTCATCGTTAAGATATGGTAGAATTCTCTCAACGAAATCATCCCAAAGATGCAAGTCAGCCTCTTATTCCTTTAATAGTGTGACATATGAAAAAAAATATAAGTGGATAACTAATCCAACTTAAATCATATGTAAATAAGAGAAAATATTATTAAAAATATTGTTTTCGAAAACTTACTCCAAGTCCTCCAAGTAAAAGTCCATGACTCGTTTCCTGCCTTTAATAACATGTGGTTGTTGTTTGCCAACAACTTTTCCAACCACATCTGAAAATTACACACTCAATTTTTGTTACAGATGTTACACAAAAAATATGTAAATATTTGAATATATTAAATATAAAAAATATGTGAACTTACTAAATACGTATGTCTCATTTTATGAGTTAATATTCAATATCTCTGAAAATGACTTAAAATCGAAAAGATTGTGTGGAAATGATTCGTCAGAAAACTTATTAACTCTCGTCCTCTGGTGTGTAGAAGTTCGATATTTTCCATCATTAACAGAAAGCATGAAGTTTGACACTATAAAGAGTTCTCCTTCCTTAACTTTTCCTTATTATTTTCAATTTGTGGCTTCCTTATTAAAGCATGTATTCATCTCCCTGGATAACATAAGTGAAAATTAATTAAATGTTGAAAAATAGTCAACTAAAGCAGCAAAGTAATAGGTAAAATTATAAAACAAATCATACCTTACGATCCCTAAAAACAACATCAAAGCTATATATTTCATCCCACCTTCCGTATGACAGAACATCATAGGCACATACACATCGCAATTTCACAGCCCAATCAGTCTTTGTGGGATTCAAATCAGAAACCATGGTAAATATAGGTTCCATAATAATTATTGCATTGAACCGAGAAAGCTCTTATAAATATCTCACAACACTAAGAAATTGGATGATCATTTTTTAGCAAAAAAAAAAAAGGAGTATACATAGGTGGTGTTCCACAAACTAAATATCGGCCACCATTCATTAGATTTATTTATTATATATTAATTATTAATATATTAGTGTGTGTCTTGGCATATAGATAATTATTAATATGGATATGATCAAATATCACAAATCATGCAATTATTATGCGATTTTATGCAATGAGATTAAATCTCTTAGTTTTTGGACTTCGTTAATATATAATAATTCTAAAAAGAATACATATAGTCCATATTATATGGATAAACATATAGTCACAAAATATCTATGAAATAATATTATTTATTATATGTGGATATAGTGAATCAATCATACATATGTATATATATTTTGTAGTTACTATGTTTGTTGACGATTTATTTGTCAACTAATGCACTCACAACAACGAATAATGAATTATTCTATAAGAGTTCATATATCTCTGTTCTAAATAATGAATATGAGGTACAAGATATTATTTGTGTAGATACTCTTAATCTTTTTAGATATCAGTCAAATCTAGTTAATGTGGCTTTAATATGAATATTAAATATGTTGTATAATTAAAATATCATATATGATCTAGAATGTAAATAAGTGAGATATTTATTATGACACATATGGTTTATCACTTAATGTAAGTAAAGATATGGTGTGATTCATGTAATATCTATTGTTTAAAATTTAAGAGATTATTATGGAAAGATAATTATAAACAATATAAATATCTGCCTAAATTAAGGGCCATGCAATTATTATGCGATTAAATGCAATGAGATCAAATCCCTTAATTTTCGGACTTGGTTAATATCTAATCATTCTAAAAAATATATATATATATATATAATCTATATTATATAGATAAACATAGAGTCACCCAATATCTCAGAAATAATATTATATATTATATATGGATATAGTGAATCAATCATATATATGTATATATATTGTAGTTACTATGTTTGTTAACGATTTATTTGTTGACTAATGCACTCACAACAACGAATAATGAATTATTCCATAAGAGTTCATATATCTATGTTCTGAATAATGAATATGAGGTACATGATATTATTTGTATAGATACCCTTAATCTTTTTAGATATCAATCAAATCTTGTTAATGTGGCTTTAATATGAATATTGAATATGTGGTATAATTAAAATATCATATCTGATCTAGAATGTAGATAAGTGAGATATTTATTATGACTCATATGGTTTATCATTTAATGCCTGGAAGATCATCTAGAAATACTTCAGGATATTTTTTAACTATCGGTACTTCATCCACAGATAGACAATGTTGTTCTTCAGTAGTCACAACACTCATCAAATAGTACTCACAACCACTTTCTAACAACCATTGTGCTCTAACTGCAGATATCAGTGGGAATCTCAAGTTTTTCTTTACTCCAACAAAGATAAAAGATTCCTCCCCAGATGGCTGAAATGTAATTATCTTTTTCTGACAGTCTATGGATGCATAATATTTTGATAGCCAGTCCATCTCCAAAATTACATCATAATCATTCATGTCAAGTACAATCAAATTAGCATAAAGTTATCTACCATCAATGGAGATAACACATGCTCGTAATATTTGATTTGTTTGTTTTGACTCTCCAGAGGGAATCACTACATTGTAACCATTATCTGCTATATCAGGTTCCCTACCTAGCCTTCTCACATACTTAGTGGATGCAAATGACTCCAGAATCAAATAATATGAAGGTTGAGGTACCAAAGATAGAAAATTTACCTGTTACTACAGATGGGTTTGCCTCAGCATCTTCTCTAGTCATGGTGAAGACTCTAGCTGGTACTCTCCCTTGTGTCATGGGGCTCGGTTTGTTTGGGCACGTAGTAGAGATATGTCCTGGTTGTCCACACGAATAGCAAATTCTAGTACCCACAAGACAGACACCACTATGTTGTTTCCCACATTTAGAGCAAAGGGGTAATGTTGTGGTGGTTTACCCTGAATAGTTCTCAGTCGCTTGCTTGAATCTCCTTGTTCCTGCCCCTGTCCCTGTCTAAGCTGGAAACTAGGTCTTGGGCCCTGAAATTGTTGTGGCCTCTTCCTTTCATTTCCTACCCAACGCTCTTCCTGTCTTTGTGTCAACTGACATCGAATCTCATGTGCATGACGCATTCTTTGTTCAGCTTGCTCAGCTACCAATGCCATCTCAGCAACCTGTGAGTAAGTAACTCCTTGCATACCAGCAATACAAACATCCCTATAAAGCTCTGGTCTAAGCCCTTCAACAAATCTTTCCACTTTCAGTGCATCCGTTCTAATCATGTGCTCAGCGAACATTGACAACTGCTCAAATTTGGAGATGTAGTCTGTAACAGTCATAGGCCCTTGTCTCAACTATATAAATTCATTCATTTTTATCGCACGGACTGGAGCAGTAAAATATTTGTTTCTGAAAAGTTCTTTAAACATGTTCCAAGTCATAGTGGATACATTATCGATGGCCTTCCTTGTGTCCCACCAGTATTCTGCACTCCCCCGTAACATAAAAGACGCACACAATACATTTTCCTCGTCTGGTAATCTACTATACAGAAACATGTTTTCTATGGTTCTCAGCCAATCCTCTGCAGCTGTGGGATCCACTGCATTTTCAAATGTTAGCGGGTTGAGCTTTCTGAACCTTTCCCCGATCAGCTCCATTTGTTCTACTCGAGGTTGTAGCTGGTTCATCTCATTTCTTTGTTGTCCACCAACATTTCTTTGTTCGATTAGCTGCTGAATTTGTTGTGACTGCCATTCAACTAATCCTGTCAATCTTTCGATAAACGCATCACGATCAGTGCCTGCAGCTTGTGTGTTTTGTTCTGGAGTTCTATTTTCCCCATTACATTCATCTCTAGTTCTCACCATTGTATCACCGACTGTACTCAATCCTAGATCATAGGCCAATATAACTCATGAAATATATAATGTATAACAAAGATAAATAAAACTTACCAGCATGGTTATGCTCCACAAGTTTGAGCTCATGTACATGGACAGTCTATAGGCCATAAACCGGGCTCTGATACCACTCTGAGACACCCCACCTTTATAAACCACAAAACATAGGTTACTTCTAACCTGGTCAAACCTATACTTTTTTTATTCACCTGTGAACACCAGTAACATATTTACGAGGTATAAGTTATCTCCCAAACAACGGCTCAAATACACCCATAGGCAAAGACCCACAATAGACGCAAAAGTATCCACCACAATCACACCAATATTTACATGTCAAAATCAAGTAATAATATTCAAGCCCAAACAGCACAACAAAATAGAACCCAAAAGCATAGTAAGCCCATGGTTTAGCCCCAAAGGTCATCATCCATGTACATCGATCCCAAAAGCTTGTTGAAGCACAAACATCATGCTTGGTAAGCCGTAAGCTTACACATCATCACCACGCTCACCTACAATGCACAAACTAGGTGAACTACAGCCCAGTAAGCAGAAATCATGCATGTACGATAAATTAAATGCTTGTAGAAACTTTAAATGAGATGTGAAATGCATTCTACTGAAACCCTAACCAATATTTTGGAATATTTTATCTTTATAGGGCCTGTGACCCACCTACTGTGCACCGAAAAGAGCTAGCTCAATAAATAACCATAATCATAGAGTCTATCCATGTCTCACATGCCACGGGCCCGACAAATCAAGCCTATCCATGTCTCACATGCCACCGGCCTGACGAATCAAGCTTATCCATGTCTCACATGCCACCGGCTCAATATATCATAAAGCCTATCCATCTCTCACATGCCACCGGCCTGACGAATCAAAGCCTACCCATGTCTCATATGCCATCGGCCTCGATACACTAGTAGTGGTCAACATCGCATTTTTCGTTCTTTTTATCATATAGTGCATGAAGGCAGGCTATGTACAACTTATGCATGCAAATGCCCATGCTCGTGAATATTATATATATACAATACCAAATCAGTCATTCACACCACGAAATTCATATCTATCAATATCAAGAGGAACAAATCACAAATATTCCATAAAATAATATTCATATCTATCAATATCAAAAGGCACAAGTCACAAATATTCCATTAGATAATATTCATATCTATCAACATCAAAAGGCACAAGTCACAAATATTCTGTAAGATAATATTCATATATATCACTATCAAGAGGTACAAGTCACAAATATTCCATAAAATAACACAAACAAGTACTGTGTCTATGCATTGCAGGTGCAAATGGATGTCTACTTACCTCTTTTCCGATAATATGTATCCGAGACCCCCTACACGTATGGTTAAGCTAGTAATTTTTTCGGAACCGAAGGCTTCCAACCTATAATGTGAACCCTACAAAATTTAACAGCAATATACCAAGCATAATTAAATACGAACTGCGATACCAATAGAATGCAATTTAAATAGCAAATAAAATTATAAAATTAATGCAATGCATGAACTATATTGGCCAGTGAGTAGTCAGAGGCTTGGGGTATCACAGTTATGTACAAAGTTTAGGGAACACCAACCACAACAATCGTCTTAACACAACGGAAATAAAAGAGGAACACATACATAAATTTTCACAAATTGTAAATAACATATGAGTGTCTGCAGGGTGAAAGAATTCACTTTATGATGAACAGAATTATAAAAAGAATGAAAAGAAATGATTAATCTAACCTAAGAATTCACTAATATGATGAATTGAATTATAAAAAGAATAAAAAATTAATCTAACATAGGACTCCAAACGTTCTTAATTTTAAGAATGAAATAGAAGAACATATAAACACAATTGAGATAAGGGACTTACAAACTATCACACACAAAATTATTTCTAAAAAGGTACAAAACATGTTGGAGTAATATGTTGTACTAAAATTCTAAGAAACATATTATAAGAGATGTGATGCTAACATTCTCAGCAACATGTACCAAATTAGACCACGCATTTGATCTTTTGAATGTGTGTGTTTTCAACGGGCACTTCCCATAAATTTAGGCCTTGATGACTTGGTCCAGCCTTATCGATTTATTCATTTTAAGAGTCTTCTAAACTCCTTCAAATTTAATATAATCCTGCAAAAATAAGAATTTGAAGAAAAAGGTAAAAACAAGTTCAGTACTCAAACTCTAACAAGTTCTTGGCCCTCGGTCGAACTCTAACAATTTGAATTTAAATGAATTGGGGATCTCAAATCCCTATGGAGAATCTGTTCCCTAAACAAGAAATCCCCATCCCCATACTAGAGGAGATGGTATTGCAAATAACATTATTGTATTGCAATATCATCCCCGAAATCGACCATTATCAGCCCTATTTATTTATATGAAAGATGTAAGAAAATGCTCATTTTGTAAAAAATTATGCCCTAAAACTCTAAACGTCACATGATATGATAGGAAACTCTTCAATTAAACAAGAAATACAATTAAATTTCAAATAAATAAGTAATGCATTAACGGTTAAATAATGATGCATTTTACAATTCAAGTAGCAATACACTTCAACACAAATAGTAATGTATCTCAATACAAAAAGTAATACATTGACTATTACTATATAATAATATTCAGCACAAAGAGTAATACATTTACATTTTTGGATATAAACGAGTCGAACGAACCATTGTTCAAGATTGTTTGATATATTATCGAGCTTCTAATTCTTTTTAGATTGATTTTGATTATTAATAGAGTCGAGCTTGAACGAGCTGTAATCGAGCCGAGCATGAGTCAAGCTCGAGTAGTTTGATATTTTACACTTATTTTAATGAATTTTTCTTAACGAGTTCAAGCTTGAGTTGAGCTTTAAATTTTATCAAACGTAAAAGTATGTTCAAGCTTGTTTGACATTATTATCAAACCGAGTTCAAACGAGCATTTAACAAATGAGCTTTTAACGAACGAGCTCAAATCGAGTATCGAATAACCTGATTTGATTTTCAACCTTATTTACGATCAAACATTACTACAATTATAGTTATGTGGTAATACTTTGAACAGTAAGTGTATTATACTTTAACATAAAAAGTAATACATTTACAGTGAAACAATAATATATTTTTAAAGCAAAGAGTTATAATGTATAACTAAACACACAAAAATTAAATACATTGACAGTTAATATAATACATTTGAACATAATGAGTAATACATCTAATCATTAACAGTAATATTCTTTATCGTAAAAATTTTGTTGATTATCTTAAAAGTATTATTTGTTTACCTAAAAATTAGTAGAATTAATTATTTGATTAAAAATATATTATTATTTAACCTAAAATTTGCTTCTTTTTTACAAGAAAGTGTATTATTTACTTCCAACAAAAACTTAAACTTAAAATAGCTCAGTACTACTTAATTAATTAAAATATATTATTATTTAAGTATAAATTATTACTCACCTTTAGTGAGAAATTTAAAATTAGAGACGAGAGTTTCAATAAAAAAAAATTCAATTATTATGGTTTAGCACTATTTTTAAATTCAATCATTAATTTTAAATAAATTTTGGATAAATTTAATTGTACCAAGTTTAAAATTTGTATAACTGGCGTGCAAGAATCCAGACACTTAGTGCGCAAGAGGCGTCTTGTTTTCCCTTTTCTTTTGGTTTCTTGTGATATCATCATTTTATTATTAATCAGTTTCTGTGGACACAGTATTTACTTTTTATTTGTACAAATAAATAATAGGTAAGTGTGAATTTGTGAATTCTTGTACTCTTGATAGTTGACTGTTTTCCGAGATGGCCCTCCGTTTGCAATTCGTACCTAATTGCTCGCCGGCTCCGAAGCCCATATTGAATTCCGGCTGCCGCCAGTTCCATCGCCCTCCTATTTGTTATACGAGGAAGTTCGATGGCCGGTGCTTAAACGCTGCGAGTTCTTCGACACTTCTCTCTAATGATGGAAAGTTTCGGTCCGTCCGATGTTTTGCCGGTATCTGCCTCTGAATTGTTTGTTTGTTACTTCCCTTAACCTTCAGAAGTTCCTTTGTCTATTGATTTTTGCCGCCTTCAATGTTTAATTTATCAAATGAATATTGATTGATGTTGGCTATCATTTCTTTGCTCCTATAGTTCCACGGCTTACTCGTATTTTTTATCTTCTAAACTTCTATTTTAGATTGGAATTTACGGGTGGACAGCTGAGTAGAAGCCAACACGCTTCTGTTCAAACATGATTGAATTGTTATCAAGCTTCAAAATTGTGATTGAGCTTATCTGATTATCAATCAAATCGAGTGTGATCTAGCTTTATCGAGAAGTAATTTGATCTTTTTATACTTATGTTATCCTTTCTTCTGTTTATCGAGCTTTAGTCTAAGTCAAGCTTTAGAATTTTATCAAATGCAAACTTGTTTGATATTTTTATCGAACTCTATTAAACTAAACATTTAGCAAAGAACCTTAAATCGAGTATTGAGTAGTTTGGTTTGATTTTCAGTCCTGTATGGGGCAAAATCAATGTTGGTGCATGACTTGTATGACAATTCTGAATTAATGAATATATCATGAGGACCAATCTTAGAATTATTAAGTTCATCATAAACGAACATGTCTCACTTATTTGGATCCTTTTCTGTTAATGATCCAACAGCTCTAACTCCTGAGCTGAAGACTACCTTGGATAAAGTTGTGACCTCACAGAAGATAGTCGTCTTCATAAAAGGAACTAAGGATTTCCCACAGTGTGGATTTTCAAATACTGTTGTGCAGATCATGAAATCCATGAACGTGCCTTTTGAAACCATAAATATTCTGGAAAATGAGATATTGCGCCAGGGATTGAAGGAATATTCTAGCTGGCCAACTTTTCCACAAGTGTACATTGATGGCGAGTTCTTCGGTGGCTGTGACATTACCGTAGGTAATATAGTTTTACACCCTTCATTCTTACATTGTGATTAATGTGATGATGCTATTGTTTGCAATAATGTTCATTTCAAGTGTTGGAGACGTCTAAATCACTTCATTTTCTTTCAAACTGACAGCAGTAGTTTAATTAAACTATGTAATTCAAATTTTCGATTTCATTGGAAATTGGATAATTCCTTTTATGGGTGTATGGATACTGAGTTATCTCCCACAAATGAAGGCCAATTCTACCAACGGCCTCCTGAGATTTAAGATATTAACCTGTTCAGTTGGGAACATAGTGACATTTTTCTTGACATAAAACAGACCATAGGGATACAAATGGTGGCTACTCTCAATATTCAATATTACATTTGTTTGAGTATTTATTAAATGGAGGAAGCCAATATCTTTATGTACGGAATTGGAGAAAATTAATGAAGTCAGATGAAGATTTGAACGGAACATTCAAAAATACTCCTTGCTTCAGATTAATTTATATGCTTTATTTGAGCCCTTCCATGCCCAGCAAACAGTACTCTTTTGTTCAATCAAAATATAGGTCTTCTTACCCTTCCATGCAAGTACTATTCTCCTTTGCGTAGATTCAGAAGGGTTGAAGATGATTAATGGGTAGCATACAATAATAATTGGACTGCACGAAGATGATCTATGATTAGTAAAACATCTACGAAGGAAGTGGAATTGGTGGAAATATCTTTTGTTTACCCAGTTGTAGACAAAGTGTTGTTTGTATTGTTTCTGTTGGAGACTTTTACCGTGGTTTAGCAAAATGTGAATTCCATGTAATGTAAGTCTTACAAGTTTCTTGAATACTGAAACAGAGGCATACCAGAGTGGGGAGTTGCAGGAAGTACTGGAGAAAGCCATGTGTTCCTGACTCCTTCAGGGCTTGGTTACGTGATTCAAGGCAATTAAATTCTATACTCTAATTCAGTTACATCTTGATTTTCTAGTATACGCTGTTGCTCCGTATTAACAAAATGTTTGTATTTTGGGATACAGTGGCAACAATCCTATGTTTTCATTTTTTGACACACTTCTGTGTTTTCTTAGTTTTTTGCTCTGTTTGTGTTGATGGTGGTGCAATTAGCAATTGACTCGGTGAAATAAAAAGGTGAATATGTTATAATTCATCATTGGATGGTTTTCAATTTTTTTGCTCCTTTTGTGGGCGTTGATAATAGGTTACATAGCATGGTTCAGAGTTCATCAATTAATATTCCTAAAAAATTATCAGAATCTTAAGTTGAGTTGGCCTGATAGATTTAAAACAAGTGGATTTGTTATTGTTATAAATAATAAGTTATAAGTTAGTTGAAGCTTAATAATGCAAATTTGTATTTATTATTATCATAATCTCGGCATTGCTGTAGCTTGTAGTTGTAGGCTGTGGTGAACTGGTTGCAGGATTATTATCCTTGAGAGGAGGAGGATGTGTGATGGTTTCACTTCCCTTCCAATTTGCAATTTCCAAAAGATGAAACAGCATATTTCGTGAAGGAGTTAGATGGCCATTCAGTGCTAACATCAAAATTATTAATGAAAATATTGCATCATAAACTTCCAAATGACAAAACTTGCTAGGGTCTAGTTGGCACCGCTAAATTCTTTATATATATATATATATATATATATATATATATATATATATATATATATATCATATCTACTTAACAAACTATATATACATATATATATAATTTATTTTTTTTAGACACCACATATTCTTCCTAATTAATTCTTATATTTAAAAAGAAATTGAAAAACAATAATTCTTCTCGTTATCTATTTTGAGCCAAATCCCAAAACTTAAAAAGTTAATTAATTAGTTTTATAATTAAAAAAAAATAAGAATACACAAGGCAGAAAGGGAAATAAAAGTTAGGACTTTGCTAGTCGATTTTGAACCACCACTGTCGAACTCTTTTCAAACCAAAAAAGCAATGGGTTTTCCCACCCAAATAATCATATTTATTGAGAAGATAAAGTAGGAGGTAAGTTATTTCTTAAAGTGTATTCTTACTTCATATTTTATGGATGGTTCTTCATATTTTATGATCAATTTTTTATGTTAATTGTTCGAAATTAGTAGGTGTGTGAGTTCCCTATTAATCAGTGTCCAAATTTTTTTGTTGAAATCAATATTAAACTGTTATAAACTAGTTTTTTGAATGTGTCAAGATCCATTCAAAAACTAAATTTAGAATAATATGAGATGTGTTCAAAAAGTAAAATTTGAACGTGTATTGTTAGGTTTGAATAGTCTTACAGTGGCAAGGTGTTATTGTATGAAATTAGAGAGTATCTTCATATATTAGGGATTTTTCTCCATTTTTTATTAGTGATTTTTAATGGTTCGGGTGTGCAAAATTGGTGGGGTGTGAATATCTTTGTTTAAAAAAATCAATGTAAAACTGTTTGAAATTGACTTTATGCGTTCTGAAAATCGTTTCAAAATATAATTTTCGAATAATATGAGATATGTTCAAAAAGTATGTTTCGAACACGTACTGTTATGTTAGAATAACATTATTGAAATAGTGCATTACAGTCTGAGGTTAGGATATATTCTTGCTTACTATTCTCCATGCATTATGATTGATTTTTTATGTTTAGGGTGTGTGTGGAATATATGGGTGTGCGAATTTCTATTGGTATATTAATGTGAATTTTTTTTGTTAAAAAGTCAATTCAATTGTTCAAAATTAATTTGTTGAACATGCTGAAGAACGTTCAAAAATCAATTTTCGAACACCATGAAACATGTTCAAAAACTTAAATTTGAACATGTATTACTATGCTCGAATAATAGCTTTGGAATAGTATGTTATTGTATTAAGAGAAGTTTTCTTGAGCCAGCATTTCTTTATTTATGTTTAGTTTTAATTACTTTTGAAAGAAAATATGATAGACCTATAATATTGGCAAGGAGGGTGATGACCTTAGTAAGGGTTGAACAACCACAATAGTTACACTTGTGCTCTTATACGATATAGATGTACCACATTCGAAAGAGGCACTTCATGATGAAGAAGTGTAAAATCTAAAATAAAATAAAAAACTTCAACTGATGAAGTATTTGATGTGTATTGCATTAAATTATTTGTATTTGTATTGAGCTACATTGCAAGTGGTGGTATTTTTATATGTTTATTTATTGCAAAAGTCTAGCACAACATTCAAAAACTAGTTTCCGTACAAACAAGAAGCTCAAAATTTAAATTGCTTTTTTCGAACATTTTGTTCATTGTTCATATAATGGTGGAGGTGCTAGAGAAGGAACAAGAGCCATTTTCTGATGAATACGCAAAACAAATTCAAGTTAAGATGCATTTTTATTAATTTTTTAAGTAATTTAACTTTAATTAATTAATGTTTAAAAAAAAGAGTACATTATCGTTTTAATTCAAAATTATCTTTGTACAAAACTAAAATATAGCGTACACCGAAGATTTGGTGATGACAGTAGCAACCCGACTCATTAACCCCTTCACTTTAAACTTTCTGTTTTTGTGGAAGCTTATACATTTCTTTATCTAAAATTTCAGATTTAACCATTTTGTGTTACCTAGACTTTCTATATATATTTTCTTTACTAAATCCTTAAACTTTCAATTTTTTCTTTATTGAATCCTTTTCTCAAAGTACTCAATGTGAATAATAATAAAAAAGGAATTGTTTAGTAAAACAA
The DNA here is from genome assembly GCA_028749325.2 of Caryopteris x clandonensis. Classification (NCBI taxonomy): domain Eukaryota; kingdom Viridiplantae; phylum Streptophyta; class Magnoliopsida; order Lamiales; family Lamiaceae; genus Caryopteris; species Caryopteris x clandonensis. The sequence goes on from JAPYKT020000021.1 coordinate 1,751,120, forward strand.
AATTTGAAAATTAAGGGGCTTGATAATAAATAAATGTACAAAGATTTGGTGAAACAAAATTATTCAAGGACTCAACAAAACAAAATAAATGTACAATGGCTCAATAAAACAAATGCAAATTTGTAAAAGTGCATTTTGCCGTTTTAAAATTGAATAGTACCAAGAAACATGCGACTCTACTAGTCTATAAATTATAGGGCCTAACGTATTCATCAGGACCTGCATTTATTCTCTCAGCTTAATCTACAGAGTTTCAAGATTACAGCATGCTCTACGGGCAATAGCAATGGTCAATCTGTCGAGTCACGTCGAACCTGTTGTCACAACTCTCACCACACAAAGTTCAGAATCATTTATCAGCAAGCGCGATAAGCTGATCAACTACACCAGGATCTGCAAGCGTGCTGGTATCCCCAAGCTCATCTAATTGCCTTGAAGCAATTTTTCTCAAAATTCTTCTCATTATCTTCCCGCTTCTCGTCTTAGGAAGACCCGGGGCCCAGTGGATTTTATCTGGTGCTGCAAATGCTCCAATCTGAAAGTCGGTGTAAAAGCTTAATCAGATGCAGCCTCTACCAACAAGTAATGTTTCAATAAGAAGCAGTAATAATAGCACAATCTGGTTAAGTTTATGCCCCCATGAATTGAGAGGACTGCAGAAACTCTAATAAATGTTTCCATTCAAGTCTATTGCAATAAATGTAAGCATTTTGAGATACTATAATGTTCTTGTTGTTTTGTCTCTTACACTCATTAAACTCCACACGGTCACCCTATACTAGAGGAAGGGGATCCAAAGGGAGGAAACACCCCCCCCCCCCCCAACCACCTACAGCTCAACAAAAAAATGTTACACTAGGTGAATGCAATTAAAAGGGAAGGCTGATGACCTGGTAATCCGGGGCATAATAACCTGGACTTAATAGGAGAGGGGAGAAAGGGGGAGGAAAACGCTTCCAGTAGCGCAAGCAAAACTCAGTTCCCCTAATAATAACTTATCTATTCAGCCTTCTTTATGGCCGCAAGATTAAGATGTGACTGGTCAGTGTTGAAACATTAACTAATGTGAGTTTTAACACCCTAAAAGGACAGCCCTTGGCTGCATTTTTCAGCCACAGCTCATTATGATATTGTACATTTTCATGGATGTATGATGTTATATTTAAGGTAACATTTTTACGTGACATTAATATATGTTAGAACACTGATCATGCTTTGAATACATATTTAAAAGTTAAAACTCCGAACTTTATGTAAACTTCCTCATTTATCACACATTCCCAATTCTTTCCCTCTTCACTTGGAGGAAAAATGTAAAAAATACTTCCTCATTTATGACATTCCCAATTCTTTTCCTCTTCACTTGAAGGAAAAATGTTAAAAAAAAAAAAAAAAAAAAAAAGTCCCGTAGCTATTGGATGATGGTGAAAATGGTCCCATCCATTTCAAATTTGGCAAAAATCGTCCCGTATAAATTAAGTTGTCGCATAATTAGTCCCCCAATCCCTAATTTTGTAAAAATCAGGTGAATTACGATGACATGATTGATTGAATTGGTTAAGTCATCCCAATGTGTAAAATAAAAATCTCAAACAAACAAACTCCAACATTCTCTCATCTTCAAGAACCCTAATCCCCAACAAAAATCAACCCCATCCATAATTATAATCCGGAATGAGAAGCCAGATTATAAACCTCAAGAACTGGGTCCAAATCAACTGGAGAAGGTTGGTTAAATGAATTTTAAAAAAGTAAATATATGTCATATTTGGAAGAAAAATGAATAAATTTATTTAGATGACCATTTTCATTGCCACGTGGTTTGTTGTGTGGTCTTAGAGAGAGAGACAGAGAGAGAGAGAGAGAAAACCAAAATGCAGGTGAATGAGAGGTTTGTTTTTTTGTGCACAAATAAGACAAGTCAATATTGACACACCTGTTTTCTCACAGTCATAATAAGACTTTTCCGGAGATCATCACTGTAGGGAACGCCTTCAATCAGAGTAACAAATGCATATATGCCTTGTCCTTTAACCTAACATCATATATGAAATAAAATTGGTTGAAGCTGAGCCTTGAAGAAGAGATTAAAGTATGAGAAAATGTATAAATTTGATGTGTGCAAGTGAAATCTAAATGATATATTGAAGTACCTCATGCTCAACACCGACAACAGCAGCTTCAGCACACTGGGGGTGTGAAACCAAGGCAGATTCCACTTCTGCAGTGCCAATACGATGCCCACTGCATTTCATATAAGACAGAACTAATAACCCCGAAAAGATGACTTAAGTACTTTATATAAAAAGTAGAGTAGCTTCAAGCCTCATTTCATAGTCCCCCTTTCTCCTTGGTTTCATATTTGAAAGTAGAACTGAGGCTGATTTGTAGTTCCTAATTTTCTTTGTCTTTAGTAGCATGAATCACATGTAGGTGTAAATACAATTGGATACTCTATAAGTTTAGATAAAAAAACTTCAGTAACATTAATATTTTCTGATAACATCTTTTAGGTACCCTGTTAAAGCGGCCTGGATCCTCGTTTTCCTTGTAGCTGGATAAAATTAAAATTTAATTTTTCTCCTATTGTTAATGACCCAAAAGGCTTCACAATAAGCTTGAATCTGATGATCAGGAATAATTGCATAACTCTACAGTCTACCCTGAGGTTTTGCCTATATAGAGGCAAAGCTCCTCATTTATACATATTGGCCGGCCTCCACACATCATGATTGAGAAAATAAAGGACCAAATATATGACCATGATCTTAGAAACTTATTTTCTCTCCAGATCCCTTAGATTGATGAAATTGGCAGTAAAAAGCAAGGGAAATAGTGGATTCAATTGGTGACATAGTACGAATAGAGTTGCCACATTTCTCTGTCTACTATTGTAGCCCATCGAATGACCTACCTCGGGGTAGTTCCCAGCTAAAATTAGTACCATATGTTACTTAAGATTATGTGCGCTTAACCTTCTCTGTCACACTTCAGACCTTTTCTATCTGGCCATAAGGAAACTTGAAAAGAAACATGTACCAAAAAAAACAGCAGGTGAGCCAATCTGAAATACAAAAGACGAAAGCGAAAAACAGTACCTGACATTAATAACATCATCAACTCTGCCTGTGAGCCAGTAATAACCATCCTTGTCTCTAAAGTTCCAAAAATAAATATAAGCAAATAAATTCAGATACATACACACACAGAGAAGGGGTGGGGGAGGGGGCGGGGCAACTGCATGTTTCATTTATAAAGAGCTCTTATTTCTGACAAAACTCTACCTGCTGCAACCATCTCCACTGAAATAGTAGCCAGGGAAGGCACTGAAGTATGTTGTTTCATATCTTTCATGATCGCCATAAAGTGTTCGAAATGCACCTGGCCAAGAGCTTTTGACACACAAATATCCACTGCATTCACCTTCAATTTCAACACCCTTCTCATCCACAATGACAGGCTGCATTACAAAGTTAAGGCTTAAACTTATAATATTACTGAAAGCATTATCACAGAATTCAAAATTCATCACCAATTGATGGCTAAGAAAGAAGCAGCTTATATTTTAAAACAAAACAAAATCCCCAGGAGTGAGCAACCTTACGAAAGGATAAATCAGTTATTGCAGTGAAAATGAGAAACTATTGTCTAACAGCAAGTAAAGTTCTAATAATAAATTAAGGGAAACATAAATTAATCAGAGATAAACTCATCCACAATTGATCTGAGTTCAATTTAGTTTTCTTTTAATTTGAAAACTTCAGGTCTTCACCAAAGAAGAAAAATGGTCCATGAAACAAAAGCAACTAATGGTTTTTCAAAAACTTCATCTGGAGAGAGTTTAATGTATTACCATGGTGAAACATGTGGTTTATAGTGACATTGACAAAAATATAACAGTGAAGCTGTTTGCAACTCTGTACATTGTCTGTAAGATAACTTCAGCATTCAATTAATTAACTGCACCGATCCAATACAAGTTCACCTGACTGCTTTACAGATGTCATATATCATAAAACTGCAAATATAATAAAAGCCAATAACCTAACAAAACTAAGATATAATATGGTGCACTGCATTCCCTGGATTTTTCTATGTTTAAATGATAGTGTAGGTATATTTGGTTAATTTAGATTCACCAACAAAAATCATGTATACAAATGAGAACATGTGAATACAGTTACATGTAATTTTTAATTGCATATACATATATGGATAACACAGAAATCTAAATGAAACACAACATATATATATGTATGTACGTATATATATATATATAGTATTGGGACATTCATCTGCATGCATGCATGTGTGTGTGTATTAGTGTGTGATACAAAATGAATCTGCATTCTAGTACCTGGACCCCAAAGAAAGGGAAGGTAGCAGAACCAGGTTTCTGAGGCCAAGCACCCGGTAAAGGAGTGATCTGCAAGGTAATGAAGGTGAATCCTGTTGCTAGTATAGTTGTTTAATATGAAATCAAATAAACAAACATATCAACCATGAAACCCCCAGTCTCTGTTTGCCACCAAGTGTCAGAAATGGGGCATCTTGAGTCTCCAACCAAATTGAAAAACCATCTGGTTATAAAAACAGAAATTAGTGGTTATATAAAGAGAATGACAACATACATGATACTTCAACCTAAACCAACCCATAAACATCAATACCAATATTAAGAAGATGACATAAGAAAAAACAGAGCTTTGAGGTTAAAAGTAAAAACCTCCATGCACTTGGATTTATGGGTTCGCCCACGCTGCCAAGGACCCGCAAGGATTTCCGTGAATATCGAGTGACATGCTACACGATTAACATAATAAAATCAGAATCCCTTTGCCTCTTATTCCTTCTTCACTCAATTCAAACTTTTTTTTATTTTCTATTTTTAGGCTAAAACATAAGAAAGAATTACAAATTATCAGGTGTAATGAATGCCTCAGAGAACAGGATCGAAAAATCAGACATTAGTAAGGAGTCACAGAACCTAAACACAGAAAAGGATTCGTCAGCAATGTCTGATCAGCAAAGGCCTATTTCTTTACTTTGCTTTCACTTATATTTTCACCAATTCCATGCTAATATTTCACATGAATGATTTAAGTAAATAAAAGAAGTTTGAAATTCTAATCTTTCAAAAGAGGCTTGAAAGAATATAAATAACTGAGAGACCGTCATACTATATAACAATAGTATATCCAAAAACGTGGTATTGTGCATATTCTCTTTCTTACATGGCGGAAGAGCTGTCTGAAAATCAATTCAAAAAAAAATAATAATAATAATAACTAGACCTTAACAAGATAAATTTCTCAGAAATAAAAAATTTCAAACATGTAACCAAATATTGTAATTTCTTATATGGAGGTCAAGAAATGGTGCAGGCTTCAGGTGTGCTCGTAAAGGTTTCCTAGGATCACCCTTCATTATGCATAAAAGTAAATATTCTATTTCTCAAAAAATATCTTCATCCTAAGTCATAGCACCACTGTTTTCCCAGACAAAATTACCAGAGGAATAATCACCACCATTCCACATCCAGTATTTCACAAAACAAAAGAAAGATGAAAGAAGAAAACATCATCTACCCATAGAGGAGAACTCAATGAAAAAGAACATCGTGCAAGTTAGATTTCAATTTAAAATGTAAATAATTCATATAAATATATGTATAGAAGAACAATAAGTAGTCAAGCAGTCTCATATTCTTGCCTCATCTCCTTCACGCATCAAGGATCGCACCAATGTAGGGGCAGTGTAGAATATAGAAACATTGTATTTGTCAACTATGTCCCAGCAACGTCCAGCATCAGGATAATTAGGAGCCTGCACAAAGTCCAACATTAATAAAAAAATCTAAGAATTATGCCATGCCCTGCCTACCTATGACTTCTTGCATCAGATATGACTAAATGCAAGATGCAGAGTCGTTGCCTACTAGTGAGATGAATATCTTTAAGACCTCAAAGTTCTACATGTTCATCTACCCATATGTACTGGCCATTGTGACATCTATCCCCTGCTACAATATTATGATTAAACCATGCAGAATCTATGTCAGGATAATGCAGTGAACCCTCCGCTTCAAAACACATGCTGAGTTCTGTGATTTAAAAACTTTATCCACAGGTAATAGAAAACATACCCCTTCAAAAACAACAACAGTTGCTGCATTCAGAAAAGGCCCATAAGTGACATAGCTATGGCCAGTAATCCAACCACAGTCAGCTGTACACCTGAACAATGAAGATATAGCCCAGCCAGAGAAGGGTTAGAAACGATGGGGTAATGAAATCACAAATAAAGATGATAAGAAAATCATTAAGTTTAATATACCAGTACACGTCTGATGGTCTATAGTCAAATGCATATTTGAATGTGGTAGCAGTGTAAACCATGTAACCACCAGTTGTATGCAAAACTCCCTTCCAAATCAACCAACAATAACTTTCTCAGCAAGTTGATGGGCAAACAAAAGTTTAATATATAGTATCTCATGATTTGAAAACCTTGATACCTTTGGTTTTCCAGTACTCCCACTGGTGTAAAGCAAGAAAAGTGGATCCTCTGCATCAACCCATTCCACATCACAAGTACTTGGATATTTAGGAACAACATCCTGGAAACATGAGGACATGAATGTTCATGCTGAGATGTAGAAATTATAGGGATTTATAACTTACATCATCTATGCAGTCATACCAGCAAATATCAAATATTGATTAAGAAAATCTGCATAATGTAGGGGTGAGAAATCTGAGTTTCTTTTGTTCTTCTATAATTTAGAGAATTTTTTCTTGTTTTGAAAAGTTTTGCATGCAACAATCGACAATCTCGCAGAAATTAATATTAAGTCTATCTGATGCCTGCATAACAAAGACAGAAATGTCCAATACTTCAAGCTAATGTCAATTTATAGTCAAGACTTCCAGATAACTCCAGAAAATGTGACCGCTCAAAGGCCATATAGCTGACGCTTATGGAAGCAACTCAAAGAAACTAGCACAGATATATGATGTCCTTAGATGCCATACGAGGATGTCCATATGGCTGGGTAAATAAGCAAGAAGAGGTTACCTGAATAAAGAATTACAGTATGCATGAGAAAAAGTGCAAGTCCTCAAATAAATAACAGCTAAACATGGAAAATATCAGGCCAGTGGTCCTAAATTTCAGCAATTGCTGGACAATTAATACATTGAGCTTTTTCCTATCATATCTGTATTCTTTTAAATAATAAAACTAAATAAATGTAATCCTTGGTTTTGTCATCCAACCTGCCACCAAGCATCTCTTCCCTCCACCCACTTAGTGCTTTCCTTCTTCAAGGCCAATACATTTTCATAGGTCAAGCAAACATCTGCAGAACAAAGAAATGATGACTACTACAAGGAAATTGAAAAACCAGATTCTATAAGACAAAACTTGACATACTGTTCGATTTTTGCATTGTAAGACATTGAAGAATTTTAAAGTAGTGACAATGAAAACTAATTTGATGGAGTAGATTTCTCATGTCACACACTTCTTATGCAAATAATATGAAATAGCAAGTGACCAAGCATGGGAAGAGTGCATGCCTACACTGAAACCAATCAGGGAAGATCAGGCCAGGAATTGTATAATGTCTTCATTCATTATTTTGAAGAAATTTAGCATTACAGGGTTGTCATAAATAGGTTCAACCTATTTTCAGAAGATTATGCACTGATTTGCTATATACCTGCTGGTAGATTTTAGGCACTTTCATATCGACAAAATATGTGAGTGCAGATAGGTACACAGACATACATTAGATTTTATTTGGGTTAGACCGTTAGAGATCCACCGAAGTGGGTAGCCTTAACCGGATGTGTCGGTAACAGGTGAAGCCCAAAGGCTGTTCCAGTCCCTTTCCCAGGAGATGCCATTCATCTCTTCCCTCAACAAACATGGCATACATTATATAATTGGCATAACCCAATTTTCCTTGTTATTGGAATAACAGAAACAACTACAAGCATCTAATGGTAGTTTATGGTTTGCTGATGACTTTTAGGCTCTTTTTTTGGCTGTCGTATAAGAACATTTTCAGTTTTACATAATTAGTGGCCCCGTCAGTCATTGCTCACCCTATTCACTTCCCTCTTTCTCACAGACAAAACTAATTGGCTTATACGATTAAGAAGAAAGTTGTAGTAAATTGGGCTTGAACTAAAAAGTTACACGACCTCCATATAATTACCTACAGCCGTGCCATTCTGTGCACAATCTCCCAGAGCAGAGTCAACTATGTCTTTAAGATGGATGACCTTGGGTCCTCTTCTTACAGCATTGCAGGTTAATACAACCTTTGGTTTGCAGTCCATGATCCTTTGGACAAGAGATTCAGACGAGAATCCAGCAAAAACAACCTGAACAAAGAATCAGATCAAATTTTCAACCTTTGAGTTAACTGGCAATAAACGAGAGTTAATAGACATTTAATACCGAGTGAACAGCACCAATGCGAGCACAAGCAAGCATAGCTATGGGTAGCTCCATGAGCATGGGTAGATAAATCAAAACAGCATCACCCTTTCGAATGCCAATGCCTTTCAAGTAATTTGCAAGCTGTTAGCACAAAACAAAAGGAGAATTTAGGAACTGATTTACAAGTTACAAGAAGGCTGGAGGTAAAGCAAATAGAATAAGTAACCTGGCAAACTTTCTGCAGGAGCTGGTTATAAGTCAAAGTGGCATCAACACCAGGCTCGTTCCCTTCCCAATAGATGGCAATCTTTTCGCCGTTCCCTTCAGCAATATTTCTATCTAAACAGTTGTAGCATATGTTGGTTTTGCCACCCTTGAACCACTGATCCCAAAAAGAGTGAAGCATTAATGTAAAACATGAAAATAGTATGTAACGGGTTGGGGGGGGGGGGGGATTAAAGGAAAAGAAGAAAGGCAAAGGGAGGCAGATGAGATGATGACCTCAATGTTGATTCTTCCCTTTCGGATATCCAAATTCTCAGAGAACACAGGATTGCCCCATTTCTGTTGCCAGTAAAACTGGGACGCAATGTCGGACCAAAATCCGGCAGGGTCCTCAACAGACCTTTTATACATCTCCAGATACTGCACCGTCACAAAATCATAACTACAAAATCATATTATCCAAAAATTGGAGATGAATCGACAAAAAACGAACCTTTTCAGCAGAAGGAACGTGCGCCTGCGCAGAGAAATCTTTACTGGGAATGACAAGATCATCCTCCTCGGAAGCAAGCGCCTCTCCGAGAATAACGGCATTCAATCTGGAAATTTTTCCGGCACCGGACGGCAGAGTGGCCATTGACTCGACGTGGCGAAGATGATTTGAAGTGGTCAGTGGAATCTGTTTGAAAGGATCAGCCATAGCTGCGAGTCGGCGGCGAAAAAGACGATCGGGGAGATGATAATGGACCGAGGGGTTAATGTTGACCGAGTCACGTATCCGAGTTGGAGCCGAATTCGTACTCCAGTGGTGCTTAGACTTCGAATTATATAAGGAAACCAAACGTGCAGTGGTCGGATTTTCCTCTTTTATATTACAGGAGAAGCACAGCGAGTTAATACAAATAAATAAAATATCCTTCCTAGCCCTACCATACTCCCTTTGCCTACTCGCCTCAAAAATGAATTTCTTATTACAGTTACCTCTACTGCTAACCATGTAATGATGATGAGAGTACAACTGAGACGGAGAGGAGGCGGCCGGAGAGTGTACGGACACCGCCATCGCCGATCGCCGGTTCTCTCCTTGTGTTCACTGTAAATTAACAAGATTGTCCGTTCAGAAAGTGAAGACTATCGATGAGCCCCACCCATCTATTGATTCTGTCGTATGCACCACATTAAGGATCGCCAACCGTCGGATTCTGTCGTTATGTATCATCATCAGACGCTCATTTCCATGCTTTCTTAATCTGTAGTTACTAACAACGTCGCCACAAACCACCATTATAGGGTCCGCTTGTGTAGAAGTTTCGTATCATGTCCGTATTCTCCGACAAGTATTTCATTGGAATTGGTCCAGTAAAAAATATTAGTGCAGCACTGAATGATTAATATTTCCACTTATAAAATCCATCCCATTTACTTCAAAATTCTATTATTTCTACTTTATTTATGCAGAATCTGGTCACAGGTAACAGGTAAATAAAAGAAAGGCAGTTAATCTAACTTATTTTATTTCATTTTCTATATTAAATTTCATTCAATTACATCAATTGTATTAATAAAATTAAAACATAAAATGAAAAACAAAATAAAATAAAGAATTTAAATTATCATAACTCCGTTAAGATAATGAAAGCACGATTAACATGATCCACAAATTTAAATCATTCTACTGCAACAAATATATCATATTAAAATCACTTTATTTTCTTAAAACCAAAACACCCATATATATATATATATATATATATATAAAGGAAATCAAAAGATTGAAAACAACCTGTATGCATCAAACATTCATCCAAAATTGCCTTCCATTTGGGTGTTGCAATAGGAGTTGGTTGTAGCGATTTAACTCCAATGTAGATTATCAGCATCCACTCTATATGTGATAACTATACGAGATCTTTTTTCATTATATTTATTAGAAAAGATATAAAATTCGATGACTTTGTTATACAGACACAAGATCAAACAACAATTATAGTGATCGCAATAGGTGGAGTGTTTTGGATGGAATTTGTATTTTTTATATTAATTTTTTGTGACTTTAGGAGAGAGAGATATAAAAAAAACTATAAAAATTTATTTTTAATCCGTAGAAGGTGATAATCTAAATTATAATATATATTATGAGATTTAAAATTGAGTTTATCATTCCACCATAAGTTTATGAGAATGGATAGGAGGACTAGGCAAATGATGTTGACAATTGTAATTGATGGGGAAATTAATAGAAGTTTTTATATTTTGCAATTTACTTTTAAAATTTGTAATTATTTTAAATTTTATGTCATGATCGGGTCAATGAAGGGTTTGAACAGAGCAAGATAATCGATTTTTTAAATATGGAAATGGCATCGTTCAAAGAATAAGTAGATTATTCACTAAAGACAATTATTTATTTCTATATTTGTATAAAATTTAAATACAAATACAAATAGAGATAAATTCGATTTATATTTTATTTAAATATTAGTTTTGAGTAATAATAATATCATATATACATATATATCATATGTCTCTTTAAATTATGTGTAAATTACAATATATATATATGTTTTTCTCCTAAATCCTTCTCGCTCCACATTCGTCAAATACAAATTGCTTTTTTTTTTTTTTTGTGAAGAGGTTAAATGTTATTGTTACTATTTAGATTTTAGATTTTAATTAATTTTACAACTAAATATAATTTGTTTTTAAAAAATCAAGTTCTAAAAAATCGAATAGAAAAATTTTAAAATTTTCAAATATTTTATTAAATCGAATTTGAATCAGAATATATATTCGAAGATTATTCGAATAAAAATACAAATGTTCTTCAACTTGATCACATAGAAATTGAATACATTCCTAGAATAAAAATATTAACTTACAATCTTTTTTTGAACATCTTTTAAGTACAATGATTGGACTTATTTACAATTTGTCTTTCCTTGCTAATGTGGTAAGAAGTTCTAATGAATTTTATTTTGAAAGTTAATATGGTCTTCACTAAAAACTTGGAATTTATGAAGCATCTAGAAAGCACAGATCACTTGGTGAGATGTCCCTTGGAAATTTTTTGTGACACATGCTTAGTACATGATTAGATCCATTTTTTATTTTTATGTCAAACAGGATTTTTTTTTTTTTTGGATATTTTTAAAAATATGATTCATATTTTAATGAAGGTGGTACTAATATTAGTTACTAATATAATTAATTATTTAATAACTTTTTATGGTAAATTTAAAAGTTTTGGCATCTTATATTTGATTATTTCTTTTCTTTCTCTCTTTCTCTTTTTTTATTTTTTTTATTTTTAATATCAATGTCAAGAAAATAAAATAAATTATATTAGGATAATAAAAGATAGAAAGAACATTCTTCGATCAAGAAAATTAAATAACATGCAAGTTGTTCAACTTAGAAAATCGAATATGTATCTTTTTTGATTGTTGACATCCAACGTTAGTTTCCTTGGTCGATCTGTATGCATTCTATTCGAACAATGTGCTTCATTTACTTTGCAATTTGTATTTTTCTCAACCTTAAGGGCCCGTTTACTTGGCCGGATAAAGCTGGATTACTGGAATTAGTCCTGCTTTATCCGGCGTTTACTTCGTAGGTTTATATCCCGGGTCAATCCAGTCGACCCGGGATAAATGACTAATCTCGGGATAAAATGGCGGATTGTAATCCGCCCAGTTACCCAGGGATAAAAACTATCCCATGGGATATGAATAAGAAATGACTATTTTACCCCTGTGAACATTGGATATTACAAAAGTGTCCTCATATATATATCATATTGTTCGTCAGCAAACCCTTCCCCAACCTCGAATTTTTCCGTCGTCGAATTCGAGAGCCACCACCACTGACGAGAGGACCGTCGCCACCGCACGCCCGGGACGTCGTTTCCTTCGGTCGAGTCTGCCTTCTCGCCCCAACGGTCGGAAGTTCCTTTCCTTTGAGGAGGGCGATGAAGACGGGGGCCATCTTTCAGTGAATTCTCATGCCATCAACAATTTCTCAATTTCTTTTGCTAATTTCTTTCTCAAATAATTATCTCACTGCCCTCTTAATTTCCATTCCTATGTGAATAATTGTAACAGAAAACTTGAAATAATTATACAAAAAGAAAATGGGGAAAAATCAGGGGTACAAAGCGATGCAGAGAGCCAGGGTCGACTCGAGCTCAGCCGCGCCAGATGAGGTAGACGATGGAATGGTTCGTACCCGTCCATACTATCTGTCTTTTTTTTTTATGTCTCATTTCTTGTCTATTTAACATGTTCTTTGTTATTGATAAATGTATAAGTTTGTGAGAATGTTTCATTCATTGGAATATTCAAATAATTTTGTATGAATTGGTGGTTTTTTAAAAGAACTTTTCTTGGTGAAATTGTTACTTGTGGTGGACTGTCTCTGAAATTTGAGGCTTTTAATAAATTTAGGGTTGTGAATAGAGCTTTTCTTAAGCTCTTTTAGGTTGCATTTGGATTGAAGAATTAAACGAAGGTATTTTAATTGAAAGGGTTTCAAATCCATCCAAGTTTGTGTGTATTTCATATCCACCCAAACCCCTTGTAATTTTGTTCAGGATGAAATTTATGGAATTTGAAATCCATGTCAATCCTAACAACCAACACGGGATTTTCTGTCATGGTTTCAAATCCTTCAATTCAAATGGTTACTTCTTATTGGGATGATGGTCGCCACCAGTTAAGTGGTATACAGGTTACAACTTGAAGTGTGTGATTCGTGTATGCAGTGAGTTCACAAGTTTTGCTTTTCAAGATGTAGTTTCTTGAGTTTTTCAGTATGGATTGTGTTTTTTTATGATCATATAGATTAAGTGGTTATTCTGCTGAAATAAACCATTAAATCACAGTTATGATGAGCTGATTTTATTTCTTAAGCAATTTTACTCATTCGGAAGAGCCGAAGTGTGGATTTTGCCTTTTCCTAAGATGTAAACTATTTGAATCTCCGCCTTCAGTAAAAGACATGCTCTGTTTTGTAGAGTTAAAAGGCATGAAATTTGATAAATGTAATCTTTATAAGCTTGTTGATGGAGGGATTTGTTGCGTAATTTGTTAAGGTCCTTGAATGCATATGGGTTTCTTTTTCCACATCTGCATATATGGTCTTTTTCCACATTTGTTAAGGTCCTTGAATGCAAATTTATTTTCTTTCCTTTTATTTTCTTTCCCTAAAGGAGAGCTTGAAGTGACCTGTTCTAGCCATGTAATCCAACATATTTGATTACCATATTGTTCAGACCATAATCTGAAGTAGCTATTCCAGTTTGTTTTTTGGTTAATTTAGATTTTCACACTTAGAGGTTTGCAATAAACAAGAGGCGAAATCTACTTGACATTCACTTTATCTTATTTTATTTTTCTCCTTAACTAACATCTCCCCTTTTCTTCCATCCCTATCAGTGGCATCCTCGCAGCTATTGATGTCTTCTCTGACCATGCTTTGGTTGGGGTAAGATTTATTTTTTCATTTATCTGGAACTTTTTGTTGGCTTTTTGTTTCTATGACTTTCATATAACTGTTCTATGGGCAATACATAAACACAACCTCATGAGACATTTTATTTTAATGGTTCAATGCTTGTTGACAGGCTTGACTACTGTTTATGATTTCACTGTACCGTTGGGATTTTAGGAACTTCGGATATTCTCCATTATAATGATTCTGTTTACTTTTATGGGATAGACATGATGAGGTGGGGCACTGAGGTGGGGGAAGAGAGCAGTAGGATTTTACATGCTTATACTGATTTCTACTTTGGACTTCTTCATTGTGTATGCTCATATTATTGTTGTACTGTCAACTCGTATTGTGTTGTTTTGTATTCAATGGAGGTGTAGAAGATTGGATCTATGGTGAAGAACAAACCAATTTGAACTCTAAATCTGTTAAAATTGGCTCTAGCAGTTGAAAATGTCAAATGTTAATTATGTTGGTGGGTGGGAGAGTTACTGAAGCTACAGCTACTACTTACATGGCCATTAAAACTTCGATTATTAGGATCATCGTTCAGATTTTAGATTTATATGGTATAAGCATTGCTTGTTAGATTACATTTTTTTTTTTCTGTTCTGTTCCAAGCTTCATTGCTTTCTTACTTTGCTTAGAAATTACTGTTCTATATTGTTTTATATATGCAGTCCAAAATTGTTTCATGCTTTGTTCTGCAGATCTTTTACCTGGTTGGGTTTGCGATGTTTTGCTTGGAAACTCTGCTGAGCTTATGGGTACTCCAGGTAAAAATGACAGCTGATTCGTACAATGTGCTCCTTGTGAGATTGCAGTGTTGCTGAATTTCTTAAATATTTTTTGGAATCACCTATCATTTAGAGTGTCAATGTTTTTGATAAATATCTTTCTTCTGGAGATATAGTGCATGTTTTGATTTAATTTTTCTTTCATAAAGAGTTTGAGCAGGTCGAAGAGTTGTTGTTACCATTTTCTTCTGATGGAGAACATGATTTGGACATACATATTTGTAATCTTGATTATAACTTGCATGTCCAAAACTATTTGTTAACCCCCATGGCCCCCCCTCTCTTTTGCAGAAACATATTTTAGGGGAAATAAGTGATACTGGAATGCATGTGGAAGTTGAAGCCATTTTCCTTTAAGGTGCCGAAGCATAGAGGTCTATGTCCCTTCATTTTCTCCTTTTTTAGATGAGTGATTTAGCTATAATCCGATGTTTGGACTGGCATAAAAATTGCAGGTGTAATGTAGTCTGTTATTCGGTACTTTATTTTTATCGCTTCATTTTTTTTATTCTTTTGCAAAAGAAAACCAAGAAGGCCTACGTCTTTCTGCTTAATTCCTCCATGCTTCTCTCTGCGTGCTATATTTGAATCCTATGCACTTATAAACTTTCGTGGGGGAAACATAAACATGGGTGTGTCATCCCCTCCCAAAATGGAGGTGCTTCTTGTGCTTCCTCGTTGATGTGGTCTTAACAAACTACTGGTGTACAAATCAAGATATGTTCACTCTAGATAGAAGATAACTTCTCCCCAATTGTATTTTATTTTCCTGATAATGTGAAATATAATATAGCGAGTCTTTTTGTGCAGTTATGGTACAGATCTAGTGTAATTAGATTGATCCAACTTAAAAAATTTCAAAAATTGCAAATTAGGCCTAAAATTTCAATATTTTTCTTAAAATAATATTTTTTATGTAAAAGTTAATGCATTTTAGTTCAAAATCTTATTTTCTTAAATGTATCACCTTTATTTGAATGGCTACAAAAAAAATTAGTAAATTCAAAATATTTTTTCATTGAAATTAGAAAATGTCAATGAAATTTTTATTTTTTTTAACAATTTAGAAAAGTATAAGTTTTAATTAAAAATTGTATTTATGTTAAAAAAGTATAGGTTCAAAATATGTTTAAGCGGCTGCGGGGGAAGTGTGGGGGAGTAAGGTTCATAAGGCTGCAAATGTATTAAGGGCAATCCAGCAATTTCAGCCTTATTCAACATTATCCCACAATGTAAATGTCTGATAGGATATAATTACCCTTCGAAATCCTACTGTTATCCTACGAAGTAAACACAGGATAAAAAAAAGAAAAGAAATTATCCCTATCCTGCATTTAGTCCCAATTCCGGTCATATCCCATCTAATCCTAACAAGGAAAGTAAACGGGGCCTAAATTGATTCTAAATTAACATCCCTCCCTCTAACAAAATTCCTACAAACATATATTAAATCTAAAACATGCAAATTAGAGCAATTTTTCATTATTAATATATTAAAATATATTTTGTTTTGGCATTGGACCGACAAATATTTAGGGTTGCTGGTGAAAAAATGTTGTAATCAAGCCGTCGATAGCTGAGCCATAGGATAGCAAAACTCTCCCCAACAATCTTGTTAACAACTTCTATTAACTTTTTATTATCTACACTAATTCTAATAAATGCAAAATTCCACCATTTTCTAATTTAATTTCTTATACAATTAATAAATTTATTATAGAAATTAGACTTTAATTTTGGAAAGAGAGATTATATATTTTTATACGAAACTATATTTTTTTACATGTCTTTACTAGTCAAATAATAAAATATTTTGGATATTCTTAAAAAGTGATTAACTCAAAATTATATTATAAATATATTGTATTTGATTTTTTTTAAATATATTAGATGTCCGCCTCACGTGATATAATATATTTTATTATATTAATAATTTATAAAAAAATTATGTTATTATTATTTAAAAAATACATAACCTATTATTTATATCAATTATATCTATGTAAATATTATTTAATTTGAAATATAGTTTATTATATTAAATTTTATTTTTATTTTTTAAAGTTAGCTTTATTAAATAATAAATTGTACAATGAAGTGAATTTTGAAAGCATCAATAGTTAAGCAATAAATTATAATATTATATAACTTAAGCGTATAATATTTTTATTTTTATAAAAAATATTTATATTTTTAGCTTAAATCTATCTAAAAATTTGATATATTATTTATTCAAATCCATCATATATATTAAAATTTTAAAAATTATAATTCAATGCATAAAAATATATATTCCATCTATAAAAATTAAATTCCATAATTTAAATGTAATTATTTATGTCAATATATACAATATTAGTCTCAAATTAAAGATCATAAGAAGAATATTAATTTGATATATCATATATTTAAAACGAACTCAAAACAAAAAAGTTATTTGAAGTTTTATAATTTAGTCAAGAAAATAAAAAAGAAGAAAAAGAAAATGAGATAATATGACATATGTCAATTAGTTATGGATACATGTAAACAGAAGAGAAAAACACTCAAAGTTTTTCTTTTATATTATAGAAGGATTACGTATTGTGTATCGTTCTAAGAAATTTTAAAAATTAATTATTAATTTAATGTCTACACTCACCAACATGTGTGCTATCATAATCAAACACATAAATCCTCTAACGAGTGGAGCTTTAAGAGATAAAAATATGAGCTCAAACAACTTAAAAGATAAGACAAAGAACCTAAAAATTGGGTCAGCTTTGCATTCCATACACACTCGTGTTGCAGATTTTTACCATCCCGAATCTAACCAGGCCTAAAATACAATGGTTGATCACCTCTAAATTCACTTCCTTGGTTGTGTTTCTAACACATAATTCTCTATATACATTTCAAACACATATGTTTAGATTGAATTACCGTCTTTTCTACTTTATTACTATTTCTTTTATGTATTGTGTAATTTATAATATTTACAATAATTACTATAATAATATAATTACCATTCTATGGTATCATTTAATAAGTTAATAATCTAATAAAAATACTAATATAAGAATTTTTTTAAATAAAATAATTGTATAAGAATTTGTCGTTAATGTTTGTTTTAGAAAAATATCTCACAATTTTGTTTTGTATAGAAATATTTTAAATGCCATAATATGTCACAACTAACTTTTAAAAAATATATTTTATTTATATATATGTAAGATAAATATCAAATCAAAGATCGCAAAAATAGAATTAATTTGATATTTTTTTTTTA
Source organism: Caryopteris x clandonensis (assembly GCA_028749325.2). Taxonomy (NCBI): domain Eukaryota; kingdom Viridiplantae; phylum Streptophyta; class Magnoliopsida; order Lamiales; family Lamiaceae; genus Caryopteris; species Caryopteris x clandonensis. Next base: position 1,769,351 of record JAPYKT020000021.1, read on the forward strand.
TATATAAAATGGAGTTGAAACGAAAAAGAATAAGAATTTGAAAATCTTGGTTAAAAAAGAAAAAGAAACATGAAATAATTGATAGGATCCAAAAATAGCAAATAATTTTGAGAGGTAGAACTAAGATTAATGTTAATATGGAGTAAGATAAGATATGAGAATCACATAACGAATGTTTTTATATATTGTAGGATAACTTGATCAAAATATTATGTGGACAAATCCTAATCGTATATAGAGATACAAAACAAACAAAATCAATGAAGGATAGTGTCATATTATCAATAAAAACCTCTATGAAACAAACAATATTGGAATGTCAAATGTACAATAAGGATTGGCGACTTCCTCAGCCATACTCCTCCACGCCGTTTAGAACAGCCAGTGTTTTCTCCTCGGCTTCTGCTGCCTTGGAGCATCTGCACAACACAACAATTTCTCAATGCCAAAACTAACAAATACCGCACTCCATACTTTCTTATCTTCACTACTTCTGTTTCAATTTCTTCTTTGTATTCTGTATTATTTCCACATCTTCCATTCAAGATCTGATTTATCACGAGCAATCTAAGGTTGATGTATAAGTGTACAAACCTTTCAGTTCATATAATGAATTATAGTGCACCTCCGACCAAAAGCTTAGCCAAAGCTCTGAAATAAACATGCATAAAATCAGTACAAGCCAACAATCAAATGTATTAGATCTCGCTCTGTATCATGAAGATTGATCTTTATTTAGGTTATTTATATTTTAAATCAAGTTTACCACCTTAACATTTGCACCTATTTTATAAATTGCACTTCATAAGGGGGGTGTTTTAAGAAAAATAAAATAGAAACTTCAAGAATGTGTTCACAATACCTAAAGGGGGTATTTGTAATTTCAAAACATAATGGGGTTTATCTGTAACTAGGCCAACCTTCAAGGGCAGTTTTTGCAATTTAACCCAAAATCATTGGCAAAACCTGACATCGATACCCATAATGCAAAATATTCCATCATTTGCACTAGATTCGTACTAATGTACTCCCGATGCATTTGTAACTCCTGATGCATTTGTAATACTCTAAATTCCTGATTTTTCTATCCAAACCTTCAGCAACATGACAAATAACTAATGTAACTACCAAACATTTTATAAACTAAAAAGGAATTTCATTTGGCAACTTCATATACCTCGCACAGGGGCCTGATGTTGTGGAACGATTTCAATAAAACAAGTATCTCTGAATGATGTCAATAGACAAATTTTTGCTGCAAACTGCATTACAAAATATTAATAAAATTGCCAAATTCGAAACATGAAACATAGTCAGATGTCAATCAAGATGCCACAATATGAGAAGGATCATTAATTAACATGGATAAAAGGGAATTAAGAGAAAGGGAACAATGATGTAGAAATAAGAATGGCACTTCAGTCATTAGAGGATTAGAACAATATTAGCTGCTCAAAACTGCGCATTCAACTAAGTTATCAGTTGCTTCAGTATTTCACATGAAAAAACCACTTCAAAATTAACAAATAAACAAGAAACTAAATATAATTACATAAATAATCAAGCTAAGATCACGAAGGAAATCTTCACACTTTTGAGACCATATGTAGCTTTGTGTGATGCAAGAGTCCATTTGGAAAATCATTGTCAGGCATTGGGATCAGGGAAGAGTTAAATTGATTGCACCGGTACACACTGTCTGAAAGCTTGAGATTTGAGATGTTGGACAAGGACATTCAACATTCAGGGTCTTGACAAGTAGCTTGTTTAATAGTTTAAACTACTTCGTAGGAAAGACATTGGATATTTTATAGCTTAAGGCAGTGTGCACAGAGTTAGAATCAACTTCTGTACCTTATTATAAACAATTTGTATTTGTACCTGTATACAGAGAAAGTTGAAACTATGATATTAATTAAGAATGTGATAGAAGAGCCTATGTAGAACCTGCCCAAGGAGTGCATTATCACAAACAAAAACTGATTTGAGGTAAGCATGATGTGATGTACCAATTATTAACTTTAGCAGTTCCAGGATATTATTGAATGTCTTTCAAAGGCCTAACGCATCCACTCTTTCACACCTTACTTCATCTTCCCCAATATTTTTCTAGTGCACCTCTCGTATTCTGGAACAGTCAACCACTACCCTAAATCCAAACAAATAAGTTATTTTTTGTTTAAGACAAGTTTCTAATCCCTAAATAATCCACATAAAACTTGATATAACATGCCTTGAAATCATCAAGGCTGTTAGTTTTCCTCTAAAAATAAAATCAACCTCAAATTTGACTACATCTAATTCATAGTAGTCGTAGTTGTAACTCTTGTAGCATCAAATTGTATAATCCTCCCAGCATCCTTTGAACTGAGACTATCCTGCGTATCCAAAGACTTGGCAGTCTTTGCACACTTTGCACCAAATGAGATGCCACATGAAAGAATTCCTAAGCGAGTAAGAAAATATAGAATTGTCAAAGAGAGAAAACTCCTTGGGTCTTTGAGTTTAGAGGAAGACGTGTGTATTTTGAGAGAATTGCCCAGATATCCTCTTCTATAATTACACTTATGAGAAAATATGAAAGTTCCTCTATGGCACTAAAAGCAGAAAACATCATGAAGTTTAACATCAAAGAGAAGACTTGCATTCCCCCATTTGATATATCATTACTGACAGGCCATTTAATCATTCGAAGCAACATGACCAAAATTAATGTCAATAAAACAAAATCATTTAATATCAGAGTGAAAGTAAAAATTACTGGCATTTAAGAGTATTCTACTTTATCAGCTGCTGCTTGCAGGGTAACATGGTCCCCCCATTCACCTGACCTGAAATGCATATAATGAGGAAACTTTTAGAAGCAAAAGATATAATTAGAAGTACACCAGAACTACAGCAGCAGTCGGACAACCTACTTAGCCATTTTCTTGTAATAGTGTTTGAACTTCATGGGGACATAAGCTTCATATAAAGCACGGTTACCTTTAAGCTGGAAAAGAAACACATGAAATAATATGAGCACACAACTGGTGACTTCTGACAATTATTTCCATTATGGTGAACTAATGAAGGCAAAAGAAATTGCTAAACACAACTTATGCTAGAAATTCATGTGTATTTGTTACTAAAATCTGGTTGGAGTAAAATTGCTGCAAAGCCTTGTGAAAAATTTAACTACTTGGAAGTAAACTACAACAAAGATGACATGGAAACAACACAAAATTGATCAAGGATGCAGATACCAAAGCATCAAGGCAAATTTAACTAGGTGCCTCATTAGAAATTGGTCACAGAAAAAGAAAAAGGGAAATGATAAACAAGGGGTAAGATGTCTCAATTTATTTCCTTGCAAAATTATTTATGATTATTTATGAACAGTCATTTTCTGTAGTAAGAAAATATGAAAATAGACATAGCCATTGAGTTACAGGGAAGAAAAACAATCTATTAATAAAAGATCATGCAGGATAAAAAAACTGGTCCAGAATCTTACAATTAAGAAATTAGGATATGTAAACTATATTTAAGGACACAAATGAAGTATCAACTACTATGCAAACCTGTTTCACAACTTCTTTACGCACATGCTTGTGGTACTCAGGAGATCTATAAATCTGATCTGAAAGTGCACGAAACTGGAGGAAAAAGAAGTCAAAAGATTGATGATGAAAAATATAATCTGTCCAAAGAGTTGCACAAACCTGACAATTTCCATCCCCAGAGACCTTCACTTCATATAATCCATAAACATGTACCCTGAACATATAAATCATAAATTACTTTCTTTATTGAATATTAAAGGCTAAAATTAGTTTTCAGTAAATATTTATAGGTTGAAACTTAAGATCTCCTAATTAAATATTTTCTTTTTTATACACCTTAGTTTTGGTATGAACTAATCAGAAAAAGGAAGAAGAGAAAGGTCAACAAGAAATCGTGATTATATATATATATATATGTGTGTGTGTGTGTGTGTCCAAAATCTCTAATAAATCCGGTGACTTGGATAAAAGTCCTTCATCTAAATCTGGGAAAATGATGGTGAAGCATTCCAAATGTTGAATATTTTCATAATTTCAAACACAAAGCTCTTCTAGTCTCAAAAGCACCCATATAAAGTGCTTCCTGTTACACTGGATGCATGTAGTTGGTTGCTTAGAGAGGGAAGCTGCCTCAACAACCTTTGATCTTTTGCATTTAAAATACTCAGATAGGATCATCAACTCAAATATCTAGATAAACCAATGATTTCAGCTTATAAAGTGTTAGCAGTCAAAGTTACAACATCCTTCCTTTTCCAAGTTCCAACATTGTTTGACTACTCAAAATGATGTTTTAGGATTTCCTTCTTGTAAATCCAAATATACAACACATGCATTTTCATTTATGTTCAAGCTAAATTATTTGGAAGTTCATACTTTAGCAACTTATTTGACTTTCCTCACAGTAGCAAAATAATCATGGATCAAGATTTCTAATTAGTAACAGCCTAAACGAATAATAATCTGGTTGTACTTCTTGCAGTTGTTCTGATCTATACACGAAATACAGTTTAACAGACAAAGGTGGCTCAATCAACACCCACGATCAAATCTTCTTAGAAAAAGGACTAATAGTTTTTTAACCTTGATGAGATTAGCTCTTTTAAAAAATTAAGTTCGTTCTTTCAATTCAATTTGTACAAGTCATCATCCTATCAAAGATCATAAAGTTGAATGATTTCTGCTTCAGGGAATGAGATTCCACTCCCAAACCACACAGCTGAAGCAGAAAACTCCTTCCACACAATCATCTTTCATATTTTAGAAACAAAGATAGTGCTTAAGAAAAACCACTGACTCACTGAGAACAATATAATTTTTGTAATATACCTCTGAAGGAGCCGTTGATAGTCCAAGTTTGAGTCACTCGTGGAGGGGAAGTGTAAATTTATCCTTGGGACGTGCTGAAAATATATGAAGAGAAGAAGTAAACCAAAATTCAAGAGGAAGATACCAGATGATGATATTTCTTATAGCAAAAAAAAAAAAAAAAACTCAATAAGAAAAAGTAAACAAAACAGATCTATTTCCCTGATTCTAAGGAAAATTCTTTGTGGTCCATATTGATTTGGCACCCAAGACAACCTAAACTTCAGCAGAATTTTGCCGAAACATTCAGCATTTCAAGCATCATTTGAATCAAATAAACAAATTTTCAGAGCTGGACCTTCTACTCATAGCTAGCTACTTTTTATCAAAGAAGTTCCCATTAATAGATCCCTTTGGCTTAAAGCCACCTGAGGAATAATGGCTAAAATAGAAAGACAAACTCTTCGAAGAAAACACCATTCCACCTCTAGGATCTCATAAAATATGATTGCACAGTAACTTCAAATACTCTGGAAAATATAAATAACAGTGCACCAGTAAGAACTTCAAATACTCTAGAAATATAATGCACTTAGGCATACTATGAATTTCAGACTCCCAAGCAGGCTAGGTCGAAGTTACTAGGTTTCCATGATATCAAGTAATCCAGGAAAATTGTTTGTGAACAAATCTAGAGAAAATTTGGTATCTTCTAACAAAAGATTAGAAAACTTATATAAGTCAGCCAAAGCACTTTTTTAACTTGAAATTGGAGATGGCTAAGTGGTAACTATGTCTGGGCCACAAGAATGTGACATGAAGGTCAGAAACAACTCCTCAGTTGCAGTTACCGAACTACAGCCTCCCATATACTGAAAATCCCGTGATGCTGTAATAATATTAAAGCCTCATCCTTGGATATTCAATCCTTATCCTTGAAGCCAAAAAGAATTTAAATACGAACATCTATTCAAAGATTCTTAGCCTATGTATCAAATAATGAACAATGCCCAAGTAATTACTAATTACCAAAAAAAATAAAAAATCTGAATTTTGAACCAGCTTTCTAAGTAAAACATTCAACCATCACAGAAAATTCCTTATAGGTTCAATGAAGCAGCTAACATAATTATTTTTATGGAAAGATAGGAGCAGGTGGATCCAAATATAGTTTGCCCCTGCACTAATGTCTGACACAGCAACTCAGCTTTTCTCAACAAAGAATGACCACAATAAATTACAGTAGAGGAAGCAATTAAGACCATGAGATAGGTATCAGATTGCATTGAACATTGCAAGTAAATTTGTGGCATTGTTTCATTTATGATCAAAGCTTCTTACAGGAACAGGGGCTAGATTGGATAGGCGTTGACCAACTGCACCATCTAATTTAGCATATTCTTCAGAGAGTGCGACAGCAATCATCCTATCATCCTCCAAATCTTGCTGACTGCTCATAGAAGTTGAACTGGAAGAACCATCATGAAGGCTTGCTCCATTTCTCATTGGTTAGGAACTATAGGTTCTTTCCTGAAGTCAAATACGCTGCAAGAGCAAATGAAAAGGAAACTTTATGTTGATTACCATGTCTAAACTATGTAAGGGCTGTCAGCATCAAGTACAATCAACTCGTGCGCAGAAGATGTCTCTTACAAAAGAAGGAATATTATCCTAGTGTACCATGTGAAGAAGGTAAGAACAAAATGGAAAAACGAGGGGTTATATTTGTTTAGTCTTCAAGGGTCCACCGTCCACGGGTGGGAAGGAACCATCTAAAAGTATCAAGAATAGTAGAGCCTAAATGTCAACATTGCATCTATACCTAATTATGTGCTCTAAATCAGAAGTCCTTCAATCCCCTAACCAATGGAGAGAACTGCATTCATATGTGCAGTCTAAATCTGCAATGCTCATACAGATTATCCCCACCAGCGAAAGCTTTAATCGCTACACTGTTTTCGAAATTCGGTAACAAAATAATATAGACTGACGGAAGAAATCTAATGGAAAGCCCATGAATCAACCAACATCAAATTTAGTGAAGCAAAAGCAAACAGACATCAATGAAACTGAATTGACATGGAAAGGCGGATTCCTGAGCCCCCCCGCCCCCCCCCCAAAAAAAAGTTGGGAAAAAAAGAAAAAAAAGATTACGAATAATCCTCCTTCTTGATCATGCATCGGACAAATTGCAAATGCGATTCAATCCAAAACCTTGCACCATTAATGCAAATGCAGAATTAAGTAGATGATTAATGTTTTACCTCGTGGGCAGTCTGCAAGGATGGGGATGATGGATTGGGAAGAAGTTTAGGGCGATCAACTAGAGGATTTTAATTTGAGATGCGCACATCACTTTCGCTCGCTGTCTCAACTGTCAAATTTACACGGCAAAAGGAGAGGCGGTTTAGCTATTTTTATTGGTCTGGTTGGTAAACCGCAAGTCTCATTAATTGGACATACTTACTGTATACATTGATTCTATTCGCAAAGATTTGCCATATTATTAACAAAGTCAACCTTAATACAGTATAAGGACCAAATGCAAAATATATATATATATATATATATATATATATTTACATTTTAGTCCTTATAAAAATAAAAATTTATAATTTATAATATTTAAAAATTTAATTTTCGATCACCAAATTAAAAAATGCAGTGTAAAAAACTGTATAGTGTTGATTGATTATTTATCATTAATATAAAAGTAAAATATCGTGAAATTTATGGCACAATATCAACAAGGGCTGAAAATGAACAAATAATAACTGAGTTCTGAGTTGTTAGGTGCTGTTATTTATATCCCACAATTTTTAAACATACCTCATAATAATTATAATAAAATTATTTATAAATAAATTGATTAAAATATTTTTATATATTTATATATTTTAAAATTATTTAATTTTTTATCTTTTTTTTTTCTTCTCCTTCTCTTCAATCACGGTTGCAAGTTGCAATCATAAGAGAGAAAAAAAATTCATTTATTTTTTGTTTTTCTATTTTTGCTTTATTTTTTATTTTTAATAAAAAGAATATAATGGTTATAAATGGGGTATATTTAGCAAAAATAAGAGAATTATTAATTTTACCTGGGTGTATTTAGACTTCGGGTATGTTTATAAGTTTTGAGGGTATTAATAGCCACAAATTAATAAATCTATAAATGAAATAATTAATTTTATTATAAATATAATATCACTTTGCATTCATCAACAAAAAAAAGTTCCAAATGGATTGTGGAAACTTTATATTTCTTAAATAAGTTTCAGATTTTGTCTATTAATCTTTCCATTTACAAAATAAATATTCAATTCTTTCCAAGTTACTTTTTGAAATAGTAAACAACAGATTTTTTTTATTTAGCATTTTTAAGTTTTTAAATAGTATTCATATTATTAGGTTCCCATATTTATTCAATAATATTATGGATATATTTTTTAAAATTTGGTACTTATTTTAAATATATTTCAGATTTAATTTGTTAATTATATTTTTAAATATTTTTTTATATTTTATCTGCTTTTTTTACCCTATTAAAATAAGTTTTAGCCATCATTTGATCATTTTAAAACTTTCATAAATATTTATCAAATATTTATTATTTGTGAATTAATGAAAGAAATTCAAATTTTATTTAGTTATTCCTAACTTTTTAAATAGTTTTATATTATTATATAGTCAAAGGAAAAAAATTCATATCAATTATTGTGTGTCGTCCATATGAGCGTGCCTATCCATGTCACACCCAATTGGTTGTAATAACATGATTTACGGTTCTTATTCTTATGAAACTAAATATGATTGTGATTAGCTATGTTGTTAATTTTAATATATATATATATATATATATATATATATGTGACTTAATAATAATATTGAAAGTATTTAACATTCTTTTGCAAGTATATAGATATAAAATTATATTACTATTAACGATAATTGACTATAATATTATTACAAATGGTGCAACATATAAGATAAATAGTAGTTGAAAGACTAAAGTAACAATAATATAGTGGTTTAATATTAGCTTTTTTTTACCTATTAAAATAAATCTTAGAATTATTTGATTACTTTAAACTTTCTTAATATTATCAATTTATTGTTATTTCTGAATTTATGAAAGTAATTAGATTTTATTTCAATATTCCTAATTTTTAAAATAATTTTATATTATAATGTATTTTATGTAAAAATAAAATTCATATTGACTGCGTCGTTCCCGTAATTGTGCTCTATCCACGTCACACTTTGTTGGCTAAAAAGTCAAAAATCGATTTTTTTTTAATCTTTTGTTTGCAATATTGCCAACTTTGGGTAATGTACTAGAAGTACTACGATGGGACCATTACAGAAATATTATGATGGACAAAGGTTAAATATTAATTCAGAAAGTCTGAGTTTTGATTGAAACAATGGATTAAGGTTGACCCTTCCAAATTAGAAGCAATCACGAATTGGAAGACTCTAACCAATGTGAACAAAATGTGTAGTTTCTTTTGTCTAGCAGGTACCTATATGAGATTTATTAAGAACTTCTCATGAATCGCAAACTTGTTTTCCCAAATTACAATATTAAATAGGATGCGGATATTTGCATCACCAAATTCTCGAAATATATCTCATTTACAACATATATTTTATTTATGACAGTTATACCATTTTAATTAAAAAAATAAAAGAATAAACATATAAAAAAGAACAAAAAGAAGACAACAAACTTGTCGTCAAAATTAATCATATGTTCGTAAAATCTTAGTCAATTCTTGAATTTTTATCTGTTTTAGATTAAAATATACATTGGGAGATAATTTGGTGTAAAACATTCAACTTTGTTTGTTTTTTCGCCGTTTCATTTCTAATCCAGCGCACACATACTCGTCTTTGTTCGAATTTGATACGTCAAACACAATTGTTTATATTCGACATGATTGATTAAACACATCTATTCGTGTTCAAAACTTATTTGTCGCAAGAATGAACATATGCTTAAAGCTCATTCGGAACATTCTACCGAACAGTTTAAGTAATGTTTGAAACATTTACTGAACAACTTAAGTAGTGTTCAGATCATTATGTGAGGAGATAAGGTAGGATAAAGATAAAGTATTTTACCTTATTACATGTTTACTTCAGTGGTTGAAAAAGTGGTCTTATTCCAAATATTCGGAATAAACATAGATTTTAAGATAAAACTGGATTAAATGACTGATAGTAGATCACATACTTTGTGGTTTAATAGATTATCCCATTGTTTAATTCTTTTTTTTAAGATCTACTAGAATGAGAAATTTCTTAGAGTAATTTAGAAAATAACACATACACTATTAACAATATTTCAAAATAAATGATAAATAATAATGAAAGAAAGTAACTTCCATCCTAATTCCATCTTCTATCGTACCCTTATTTTATTCACTTTAATCCCTATCCAAGACACTACCTTTAAGGACAAAAGATGAACAACAATATTGATGATTGAAAGAAATGCAGCAACACCCAACCATGTACTCTCATTAAATTATATCAACCCCTATACACGAAAATGCATAATCGCTAGAAACCCCCCTCTCTCTCTCTGGAATCAGGATACATTTTCGTCTCCATTCGACCCCTCCCCTCTGGTTCTGAAGTATGCGAACCTCCTCTTCCGGCGAGACAGACCTCCTCTCCATGGACAACCGAAACGTCGTCGTCTGCGACAATGGAACCGGCGTAATTTCCTTCCTCCTCAACCTGCACACTTGTGTTTTATCGATCGATCAGCCGTCTGATTTGCATATTTCACTTTATTTTATTGCCATGTCTGATTGATACTAAATTTTCAGTTCATTTTGAAAATTTGAGTTGAAGTTTGGCAAATTGTCAATTGGATATTGGATTTCGTCAGTTGATCTTGCATGTTTAGTTTAATTCGCAAATTTTACTCAGTTTTAATGGTGAATGCAGTATCTCTATTGCGAATCAATTTGATTTTCTACTTTTTTTGGTTAATTCCGGCAGATGTGAGCGTTTTTTTTGTTGTGGTTAATACTGTATATTTGGTGTGAGTTCTTTTATTTAATCTTGCTTTTCAGGTTAATCAGTTCAACATTTCTTTTGATTTTAATAAATGCAGTATGTGAAGTGTGGCTTTGCGGGCGAGAATTTCCCCACATCAGTGTTCCCTTGTGTCGTTGGAAGGCCAATGCTTCGCTATGAAGAATCTTTAATGGAACAAGAGATCACGGTCAGTTTATTGTTCTTTGCATTTATTTATTTTTTTCTTTTCCTAAAAGGCACGCATGAATGTTTTGAAACTGAATTTCTTATGAGGATGATTGAGAAGACCTTTGGCAGAAGGGGTGATCAGTTCTTAGACATTGTTTCCCCATGTTTAGACTTAAGTTTTTACCATAGAAAATGCTCAAATTTGATCCATTTAGATGTTCAGTAAAACACTAAGCAACTATTGTACCAATCTATGTAACTTATAAATGCATTTCAGTTCATTTTCCATGGCAATAAACATCAACATAATGCTTATCTTTAATAAATAGCTCCCAATTGGTCTTAAGGCAGACTTCATTCTGAAAGCATTTCTACAGACAACAACTGAGAAAAGTAGTAAGAGTACAACTAAGGATTTGAATCATTGGAATTTGAAATGCATACTCATATTTGATAAGATCTCCATCAGCTTCAATCCCATGATCTCAATCCTATGGAACCAAAAGCACTCATGGTTTTCTGTACTTGTATGTTTTGGGGGAAAACTTTTGTCATCGTCACCAACTTGTTTGTGATGTTAATGGATTTCCTTCTGTATTATTCATAGGATACCCTTGTGGGGGATGCTTGTTTAAAGTGGCGACATCAATTGGACATATCTTATCCTGTCAATAATGGCATCGTGCAAAATTGGGATGATATGGGGCATGTGTGGGATCATGCATTCTTTAGTGAACTAAAGGTTCTTTCTTCTATACCTGATATGTAGGGATCTGATATTTTATCAGTCTCAATTTCAAGGTGTAATATTATTTTCACTTCGTCTTATCCTTTCTGAAGGTAGATCCTACGGAATGTAAAATTTTGCTCACTGACCCGCCTTTGAATCCATCTAAAAACCGTGAAAAAATGGTGAGTCAGTCTTCTTAAAATGATGTAGTACATATTTCTACATGTAATTCATTTTGACACATTATGTGGCCTAAATTTCTGTTTATCTTTATTTCAGGTTGAGATTATGTTTGAGAAATACAACTTTGCGGGTGTTTTCATCCAAATACAAGCTGTTTTGACCTTATATGCTCAAGGTGCTTATAGGATTGATGTGGTTAAATGTTTGAAGTGTAGTTTAAACTTTCAGCTACTGAAACGTGCTGAATGGGAATAGAATTTACTTTGATATTATATATTTCATTTCAGAGTCTTTGTATTCCTGTTGAATAGGTTAGTAATATGCTTTTTATGTTTTCTTGTTATAACTCAGGGTTACTTACTGGACTAGTCATTGACTCTGGTGATGGAGTCACGCATGTGGTAAGATTTCTGTAATGTTGTATCTGTAATGTACTTTGGTGGTGTTGGATCGTTAATTAGGTTACTGTTTCTTAACCTGATCACATGTATTATTTCATCTATTTGCTGAATGATCTTTAATTAAAAACTTACTAGACAGAACTAAGAGTTATATACTTACTAGAGACTGGAAAGAGATCATTGCATTGGCACCAACAATTCATCTATAGTTGGTTAATGCACAAACAGAGAGTGATTCATCAGGATTCGTGTGCATTTAACCAGGGCAAGTTGCTCGTGGATTCTGCATTACTTGTGAAAATGATGTCTGATGGTTATTGGAATTTAATTACCAGGTTCCAGTGGTTGATGGATACTCATTCCCTCATCTTACAAAGCGGATGAACGTAGCTGGGCGGCATATAACATCATATCTTGTTGATTTGCTTACAAGAAGGGGGTAAGTGTTCTTGAAACTTTAAAAGTTAGTTAATGAAATATGTTGGTGTGGAATGCTGATTGGGTGACACTCTTGTAATGAGATACCTTTCTCTCTAAAGGTATGCCATGAACAGAAATGCCGACTTTGAGACTGTGAGGAGTATCAAAGAGAAGCTCTGTTACATAAGGTGGCTCTAACCTTCACATAATGCAGTGACATGTACAGGTTCTAACATTTGCCTAGTTTTTTACAGTTATGATTATAAAAGGGAATATCAGTTGGGACTTGATACTACCATTCTTGTTAAAAATTATACTGTAAGTGGAATCACTTGAAGTTCTTTATCATTTATTAAACAATTAAAACAATATACAAGTGTTCATATTAATGTGGCTTTAATGAATAGCTTCCAGATGGAAGGGTAATTAAAGTTGGCAATGAGCGGTTTCAAGCACCTGAGGCTCTTTTCACTCCAGTAAGTATGTTTTCTGCCATTACAAACCAAAATAATGAACTGGAATTGGAAATCAATAATAACCATAAAAATACTTATTTCATCAGAAAGTTTGGATTGATAGTCTACTGTGGAGCATTTTACATTCTCCATCAGTTGCATGTTGGATTAGATGATTGAGGACATTCATGTTACTTAGCCCCCTTCTTTTAGAAAAAAAACAAAAAATGGCAGGATATGAGAATGATGCCAGAGCTTTTTCTGTCTTGTCAATTTTGAAAAGTTTCTTCACATTGACTAACTATTCTTCTCCAGAGATGTCCTGAATTTTCTCTAAGCTTGTCTTTAGGGTGCATGTAGCGTAGCAGAATTCCTGGTTTGGCATCTTTTTCCAATTGCTGCTTCATCCATGCTCTATAACTGCTAGGATAAAATTATTTTTATTGTACTCATGCAGGAGCTCATAGATGTTGAAGGAGATGGCATGGCTGACATGGTATTTCGTTGCATTCAGGAGATGGACATTGACAATAGGATGATGGTAGTCATGACACACACACACACACACACATATGTATATATTTATATTTAACTGCATTGTCTTATTTGAAGCATTCTGCAGTTCATGCTATTGTAATCCTTTCTTTGCAGCTCTACCAACATATTGTATTGAGTGGCGGGAGTACTATGTATCCTGGATTGCCTAGTCGGTAATATATCATATTGATTTGAACTTAAATGAAAAAAATTATCATTCTGCAGTACTGTACTGTCTTACACAGAATGCCTCTGTAATAATTGATTTGAAGGAGTATATTTGCTGTGATTCATTGGTGTAGATTATGTAACTAAAAGCTTGAAGAGAATATCATGTTTTCTTAAAGGATAGGTGAAGCACAAAAAGATAGCTAGTCTTTTCTCTAAAAGGCTCCATTGCAATGACAAGGCTATTGCTTGAGGCCCCTCTGCATGCATTGTCAAGGCCAATTCTGAAAAAATTAATATCATGCATATATTTTTCCATGTCCAGAATCGCATCCAAGTGTTGTATTATCTTCTTTCTTCTGTGAATCTTCGACATGCTATGAATGCGTTGAACTGTTACCATTTAGGTCTGTAGTTCTTGGTGGTTTCTTGTGGGCATGTGGAATAGATGATAATGCTTTTATTTCTGTTTCTTTCTCTCAGAAACTTTTCTTGGCTTGCTTATTGAGTTAATGTTCTTATTTTTTACTCAGCTTGGAGAAAGAAATATTGGACCGTTACCTTGAAGTTGTTTTGAAGGGAAATAAGGATGGATTGAAGGTAAACGAGTAAATTAATACTACGTACTGCTTATAAAATGACATTTTTGTCAAGTGGAACACTTTGGAATTGCATAACAACTTTTGTCTCTTCTCCTTCATCCACTGCCTTTTTTCTTTTCTTTTTCTGTAAAACTTGATGCTCTGCTGCTATGTTCGGGTATTCGATAAGTTGACTCAGACAACATAACCATCATGATAATATGCAGAACAATAAGATGATCCGTTAATATTATTGCAATCTGAAGAGCACAAGTAGATGTTAAAATACGCTATCCTTTTTTTTTTTTTTTTCATGCTGTGAATGGAGGTTGGTTAGTGGCAGGTTCAAAAAGAGTTAAATGAGATCATAAAGGTAACTTGCTACCAAAGACCTCACTAGGACTAAATATGCCACGAAACAGAATGGATTTGCTATGTGGCCGTTTGTAACTGGGATGCAACAAGATCAAGTTATGCTTCAGCATGATTGGTAGGTGAGAACTCAATGAGGTTGTTAAACTGATATCTGGGCTGTCAATGAGGTGGCGAGCTTGAGTTAAGTTTTTGACAATCTTTAGATTCAAGCTCATGCTTCTTTTAGAAATTTATGGTCAGGCTCGAGCTCATTGAGCCTACAAACTTTGGCACAAAAGATTGACCAGGAACAGCTGAGCTTATTTGCAAGCAAACCTATTAATGCTAGGGCTAACCTACAGAAAATAAGTGAATTGTGATATAAGGGCATATATTAGTAGATATCAATGTAGAGAGAGTAATATAATTATAATATTTATGCTTATCAATATAGAAACAATATGATGCTATACCTTTTCCACCTGTAACTGTATCTAATTATTAAATATTTTGATATAATTAATTTTGTTGTATTATTATTAAATCAAGATATTGTAAATTAAATATTCAATGGAAAAGATACGAGGTCGAGAGCTCTAACATTTGGTTTGTAAACTCCTAGGGTTTGGGGCTACTAATGCGAAAGTTAAAAGTTCCGAAAAGTGTCCCTCAATTCTTCTTAGATTCTCATGAGCTGGCTTTACGTGTCGTGCACAGCTTCCTAAGTCTAATTCAGATTATTTTATTTTTTAAAGTATCTTTATATAGATTATTTTGCCAGCATAAATTGTAAGGTCTCCAATCATTATGTTGGCTTGAATCTCCTATAGTTGACTTCACAATGCTTGATCTGTGCCTGTCATTATAGTCTTGTCCTGTTAATTCAAATCAGTTTCTTTCTTGTATATTCCTACAGAGTTCTTTTTCTTTTTAAACAATCATCTTTTAGCACTTGAGGATGTTCAGTTTCTATAATGACACCGAAAGGGCTAAGGTTGCATTTGGATTTTTTGAAATGAAAAGATTTCAAATCTATATGGTAACCAAACAACCACCAAAGGATTTGCTATTGTGGATTTTAAACCCATACTCAAAACCTTCAATCCAAATGGAGCTCAAGGGATTTTTATGTTTTGATTAATTTATAGTTCATATAGGCTGCTAGTTTGATTTTCATCACCACACAAAAACAAGACTAAATTGTGGGTACATAAGTATTCCTGCTCATTCGTGTAGAGGCTGGTAAAGTATATTTGGTTACAGTGAGGAGAAATTGGGATGAGAAACTTTTATAGTTCTTATGATGGACGACCAGCACTTTACCAGAACCAGTCAAGTCAATGATCATTCAGTAAGTTGTATTCTTTGCTTGTCTTGTACATGATTGAATGATTTTCTTTTTTTTTTCGACATAGAAACTACGGCTTCGGATAGAGGATCCACCACGAAGAAAGCATATGGTTTATCTTGGAGGTGCGGTTCTTGCTGGAATTATGAAGGTGCACACTTCTATTCTTCTTTTTACTACTTAATAAATGAGTATGATACATTTCCTCTTATAACCAATGTAAGTTCTAATTGCTTTCTATGTTAGCTATGCATCAAATGATGTTCATATAATATGCTCCTAAAAGTTGTTAGATGCTCAATTGTTTCAACAATATCATGTGAGCTTTTTTTGCTCGACTGTGGATTGTTCTTTTGCACCCTTTCCATCCAGAAGAGTGTGCATGCACAATAGTAAAACTTCTGATCATGTATTCATGTTGCAGGATGCTCCCGAGTTTTGGATTAGCAAACAAGATTATTTGGAAGAGGGAGTTGCTTGTTTGAGCAAGTGTGGCCAGGCATGATGGTTCGCCTTTTTGGATTCAACTCACAGTTTGTATTCTTCAGATGAAAGCATTAGTAGGTGAAAAATTCATGTATTCAGCCTTCAAGTTAAGATTGTATCTTTGAAGTCACGGAGCTGTAAAGACATAATTGTTGTTGATAAAAATGATAGCTGTGCTTATTCTGGATGTCATTGTACTCCTCTCTCTCTCTCTCTAGACAGTCTTAAGTCTCCATCAGGCCACACCATTGAAGTTATCTTTCTGTAGTGTTTTTGTAAATCAGCTGCGAAGTTCTTGTCCGAACATAACGGAGTACCATATAAGCGAAGACGTTGGCTTGGAAAATTGTATTGCTGTCTTAAATCAAAGCCATCTTCATACATGCGTGGAGAACAATTAAAAAAAAATCATCTTTTTAGCTTATTTCATTCAAGTTGTCCAAATAACAACTTTTCTGATTATTTTTGAGACAGTTTTTGGTCATTGGCTGAGAGTGCTGTGACCTCAATCCTCTGTTATTCATACCATGTTTTGTGACTGGCGCGTTGTACACTTTTAATTTTGGGGTATCCCCTACAGCAAATGGTTGAATTCTCCTGAGAATGATTCTCGATTTTATTATCGCCATGCTCTTTAATTTCTGCCCACTTGCCGCCGAACCGGTCTCACTTGGCTGCACTAGACAATTTTCGAAAGTATTTCCTTTTCCAATAAACAAAACTTTATTATTTATTTATTTCTTATTATTTAACCCTTTCCACATGTTTTGTTTGTGCATCGGCTTGACACCCCAATAAGGTTTAATAACAACACCACCTAGTATAAGGGTCGAGTGGGAATACAAACAGGGCCAAATTGAGGCTTGATAGCAATACATACCTATAGTGCCAGGGGGTATTGGAATAGTGAAAAACATCTGAAAGGACGGACATTCATTTGATAGCTCTGATCGGGTTCAATAACAATATCCTTCATAAGGTCGATTAGTAACGCTGAATGGGGGACCAATTTGAGGCCCGACAACATCAATAAGAGCATTGTAGGGGTTCAAATGTGTGATCCTTCCACACTGTACATCACACTTTACTCTTGCACTGCTTTTATTCAAATGGTTTTTTCATTTTCTATTCCAAAACTTTCAGTATAAATGAAGTGTATAGTGCTATATTTATGGTGTCATTTTAATACACATAGATTGTAATAGCAATTTAGGAATATGATGAAATACATAATCTTGTGTGAAAAAAGAATATTCATCTCTTCTAATCTCTATTTTTGATCAAGGTGGATAATGGCTCACTTGATTCCCTTTCCTAGTTAAAGATTTTATTTATTTGAAGATTTTACTGGGATCATATCTTGGTTTTACTGTAATATTGTGTGATTTATGTACATCATTCAGAAAAGAGGCTTGATTCTTGTCTTGTACGTTAAGAACTTTGATTTAAATTCTTGATCAAACTCAAGAATGTCTAATATTGCATGCCCTTTATGTTAATCTTTCAGGTTACAAAGTTGAAATGTGGAGGATTTATGCATGGACTTAATATGAATCACTGTCTGTTTGATGGAATCAGTGCAATGGAATTTGTGAATGCTATTGGTTCGATAGCAAGAGGCTTGCTACTAACTACGCCTCTGTTTCTTGATCGAACCATTCTGAAAACCCGTAATCCACCTAAGATACAATGTGATCACACATAATTTCTTGAAATAAATTACTTAACAATCACCTCTTCTGATAAGATCAAATGCTCTATAAATCCCCTTCTCTTTCGACCTGGGAAACTTAAAAAATATAAAGAAAATCGCCATGGAAGATGGGCTTATCCAACAAAATTTCATAGGAATCTCAAAATATGTCTGCATTCACAAATGTCACGTGAGGGCCATGTGCAAGATTCTTAAAAAAAAAAAAAAAAAAAAAAAAAATTGGGACTTCGGCAAAACTTATCTTCAAATTAAGCAAAAAATAGAATCGTTAGTACTAAATTGTCAATGGAGAAAATATTTCACCATGCTTAGTTACAGAACCAAATTGGCAAATGCACATATGAATCTATAAAATGTGAAGACAAAAAACAAAAAAGAAAAAAATCTTGAACAAATGTACTTTATAGTTGAAACGTATACATAGGTAAAAATCTTCACAGTTGATAGATCAAAGAAGCCAATCTTTAAAACACCAAATAGAGATTGCAGCAAGCTTCAAGAAAGTTGAAAAATCAGCACTCTTATAACAATTAAGGTTGTACTACTTATGCAGACATTTTGGCACATTACTTGTACTAAGTGTAAGAACATTTTTTTTGATTCATTTCCCACACAAAGACTTGTCTCTCTTGGATGGCCTAAAACTCAATGCATTAAGGCTGTAAATGCACATATTGGCTCGTTTCGATTTCACCGAAATCTCATCCGTTGTTGTCTGAAAGCTCGGTACATTGCACGAGGAAGACGAGCTCGAGATCAGGATGGCTCTGCAAGAATTCCCCACAGCTTTATCTCTAGCACATTGAACCCCATCCACGGAAGGCACTTCCAGCTTGTAAATCCCATATTTATTTGTTGTTCTGTTGACTGAAAACGAAATCTGTTCGCTTGTTCTTGGAGAAATTGCCTTGAACATGCAATCTATTCTAACTTCAACACCTGTTCAAGCAAATGGAAAGTGCAATACGATTAAGGTTGCAAGAAAGAGAGTTAAATTAAGGAACAACAACAACTAAGCCCTTATCGAGCTATGTGGGTGGGATCGGGCGGTGAGACCTGGCAAGAAGTAGCTGTGTCTGGAGAAGGAGTTGTTGGAGCAGATATCACAGTAGACCATTCCCATGACAGTGATTTGGGGATTGGAGATGGACCTTGAAGCTTGAATTTGCAGAAAGAATGACAGAGTCAACAGGAAAGAAAATACAAGGAGTGGTGTTGAGCCCATTGCACAAGAAACTGGAAAAGCTGATGAGAGTGAAGTCTTCATAAGATTTGTTTGGGGGGGCTGTATAGGTGATTAGGAGCCTATGAAATGCCTACATTGTTATGTCCTTCAGTGTTTTCTCGTGTGTGTGTGTGGATAATGAATGCCAGTTGTGTTTGAGTACCAGCTACTAGCTCTTTTAAGCTAAGAGTAGAAGCACCTTTTTCCTATGCATGTAAAACAAATGCATGTGAATTTCCTTTGGCATATTGTGCAGCAGATGCGTAGGAGAGAGAGAGAGAGAGAGCGCACTTTTGAGTTGATGATATTTTTCTTCTCTTTAAAAAAATGTTG
This sequence comes from Caryopteris x clandonensis, assembly GCA_028749325.2. NCBI lineage: Eukaryota > Viridiplantae > Streptophyta > Magnoliopsida > Lamiales > Lamiaceae > Caryopteris > Caryopteris x clandonensis. The sequence goes on from JAPYKT020000021.1 coordinate 1,789,358, forward strand.
ATATTGATAATAAATATTTTACACCTTCATAAATGGCATAATATTGGGGATTCTTATGAGAGTTTTCAAAGATTTGGTCTTAGGTTTAGGAAAATAACCAAAGGCTGATATTTGTTAATTTATATATATATATATATATATATGTATGTATAGACATAGCCCCACGTACATGAATGTCTGTGTGTGGGTTGGCCCTATTATTTCTTTCTGGTAATAGTTATTGCGTTGAATTAAGGAGCTGCATTCAATAGCTATTGTCTCTTCTTCTTTTGCATATATCTACAAAGAAATTTGATGCAGATATGGTTTAGTGTGGTGCATCATCTGGTCCATTGAACTGTCAGCCCATTTGCATTACGTGAGCCTGCTATGATTCATGAATCCAATTAATGAAGTATATAATGACTCAATTTTCAGACATAACATTTTACAATTCAAATAATATTATTGAAAATTTTCTAGTCTTATTAAATGTTATGTTGCAGGTTAACCAAAAGGGCCAAATTTCAAAATACCACTTTTAGTATAGTGATTTTTTCCCCATCATTTTTAGAATATAACTTTTTTAATTTTTTTATATCGAACATTTATTTTCTCATCATTTTTAGATTTTTTTTAATACAACATTACAAAAATGCCTCTATGGTGTGTCCTCATTACTTTATTTTATCATTTTCTTCTATTTACTCATAACTAATTTTAATATTCGATTATACTTTCATTTCTAAATGAGAAGAATATATTATGATTGTATTAGACCCATCATGCTTTTGTAAATCAAAGATATATGTATAAATTAAATTCATACATTTTGACCAATAATTTGTCTGGTTGTATCCATCGAGTTTTATGAACTGTTGCTCAAGTCTAACCGCTCAATTGCAATCGATGGTTCCTACCGTAAACCACTTCAACAAAAACTAACATAGCCTTATTTTGTTTTCTATATTGAGGCATAGAGTGAAATAATATATTTTTTTGGATAAACATCATGTGTCTCATAAGGTGTGACTAATTGTGCTAGTACACTGGAGGTACAAAGTTTGAAAAACAACAATTATACTAAATATTTATAACACAATAAAAGTATTAGAAAGTAAAGAGATCAAACAAAGGATATAAAAAATTCGAGGCAAAATAATTTCATATCCTCAAATTGAGAAAGGCTAGATGCTAAGGAATTACAAAAAACCTTAGATGCAAAGTAAAAACATCGAAGAGGCAAAATCCCTAAACACAAACTAACCACACACTCATTGGCTCAGTAAAAAAAAAAAAAAAAAAAAAAAAGCAAGATAAAAATTAGGTAAGATGTGTGTGTATACGCGTGTATGTGTTTATACAGGTGTTCTTTAAAGTGTTTGAGCACTCTCGACTATCGTCTAGACTTGGACTTTATTGTCTCTTTTCAGAATTGATGTTCGTTACTTTAGTCTCGATTGCTCCCTCCCTTTTATAGATATGAAACATGCATATTCACATAACAAGTAACTATGCTTTCCTCTCTTTAGAAAAAGCCCATCTCTCAACACATTTAGCAATATAAAAGAATCCAAAGTAAACTTTTCTTACCTCAAATGGTTCTACCATTACTTCTCCAAAGTCTTCACTTCAGTTTCTTGTCGAGCAGCTTCTTCTTCTGGTTCTTTGCTTTCATGTTCTTCCACTCCACAATCTGTTCACTTGAAATTTTTGGACTTTTTTTGACATGGTGTTTGAAGAGGTGTGTGAGAGACTCAAGGAGAATTGAGGTGAGCCAGAAGGCATAGAGACTTTATTCCTTATTGGTCGGCAATAGTGAGAGAGAAGAATATCCATATATGAATCATCTTCAGTGCTTTGTCCATCTTGGAAAACATCAACATCAGGCGATTAGATAGGGACATTATTGGATAGGTTAAGAGGTTCTCGGACACCTTCAGTAGCACCAATGACACGTTTCTCAGTAGTAGGAACATCGACAGTAAATTCAATAGCAACTTCCTCAGAGAACTCATGAATAAAAGGTGAAGTGACACCTTTAGCAGACATAGGCTCAAACATAAGAGGTGTGGGAACACCTTCAAAAGCAATATCAACAACATCCTTCTTGGAAGAGGGCTTCGAGGATGAAGCCTACCCCTTCTTTCATTCAACTCAAGACTTCTGGTGAACAATCTTGAAGTATTCATTTGCACTATCATCACTCTCATTGAGCAACATAAAATTGTTTGGGGCTTTGTCCTCTTAGGGCCTTTCCTTGTTGCTTTTGGAGCTTTTTCTCCAAGGGTTGAAGACAACCCTCTATGGCGTTTGGAGACTCGTCGCATGGGCCTTCCCTTCTTTTCAAAGAGTTGGTGAATAGATGAGAAATCAGGAGTATTGTCGACATCTATGGATTCTCTTCATCTCTTGGAAGTTGTAAAACAAGACCCTCGTTTGCAGGTGCAACAAGAATGATAGCAGCAGGGTCGACATCATCTATTGAAGTGTCTGAATGGTTAGGAGAAGATGAAGTAGGAACAATAGATGTTGTATTATGTACTGATTGTACTAATACACTATGTTCCACACTTCCAGTTGCATCACTAGTTGATCTAATGTTAGTGAGGTTGAACGTTGGACCAACCATTGATGATTTTCACTTCAAGATAAACGCAACAAAATCACTAAATACCTCTCACATAATGAACCAAATACTATGTCATATACATAAATCTAAGCTATGGTTATATATTTGCCGATTTTCCTAATAAAAAGAGTTTATCAACATCACCTCTTTTGAAACTAAGTCCAAGCAAATGTTTAGTTAATCCTTCATACCATGCATGTGGATATCATTTTAATCCAAACACTATCTTTTTTGAGTTTGGAAACATGATCAAGCTTGTGTGGATCAACAAAACCTTTAGATTGCTCAACATATGCTTCCTCAACAAGAAAACCATTCAATAATGTATGTTTTAGATCCATTTGATTAAGTTCTATTTTCAAAAAGCATGTAATGGCAAGTAAGGATCGCGTAGACTGTAATCTAGCAACGAGTGCAAATGTCTCATAAAAGTTCACACTCTCAACTTAGACGCGGGCACGGTTCCGGTTCCAAACTGGAACCGCCGGTCAACGGTTCGGTTTGAACCATTGACCGGTTCCGATTCCGGTTTGGAACCGAAATCGTATTTGGGATGGTTCGGTTTCGGTTCCCATTTTTTTGGAACCGGAACCGGCGGTTCCGAACCGTTAGATCCGCCGGTTCAGAACCGGTGGTTCCGGTTCCCGGTTCGGTTCTGCCCATTTGAAACAACGGTTGAGATTAAATAGCCGTTGATTATCAACGGTCCAGATCTTATAACTGTTGGGAACCGGCGGTTCCGAACTGGAACCGAACTGAAACCGGGAACCGGCGGTTCCCAAAAAAAAAACAGAACAGAACTGTGGAACCAAAATTGGAATCGGGAAACCAAAATCGTATATATGACGGTTCGGTTCCGGTTCCCTCCTCCACGGTTCCAAAAACCGGCGGTTCCGGAATCAAAACCGGAACCGTGGAACCGTGCCCATGTCTATGTCAACTCATGTGTAACCTTGAGCAACTAGCCTAGTTTTGTTGTGGGTTACATTGTCAAATTAATCCGTTTTGTTCTCAAATATCTACTTTGTACCAACCACATTAACACATTTTGGTCTAGTTATTAAATCCCACACATCATTCCTAACAATTTGATGCAACTCATCATGCATGATAGTAACCCAAGATTTATCTTTTCAAAACAGGTTCAATATCACATAATAATCAACATGAATATACCATAAAGAAATGAGAGGAGAAACAAGTATGGATGATCTCTATGGATTATACCTAGATGATCTCGATTAACTCTTAATATTGATCCTATTTGGATCAACTTTGGAGTCTGAACCAATCATCACTGTTTAGTTTGGTGTTCCATAAGGTGTTTTAATGGATGTTGGAACACCTCTAGGATTAGTATTTGATTCATCTTTTTGTTCCACAGCTTCAGTCATTTCCAATAGAACTAGGATGTTGTCTTCTTCATATATCTCTGCAATATTAGAATGATCATCAATGACAACATTAACAGTTTTTTTAATAGTCACAGTCCCAAGATTAAACACTCTGTATGCATGATTATTAACCGAATATACAAGAAACAATCCCTTGTCACTTTTAGCATCAAACTTTCCAAGATCCTTAATGTCATCCAAAATGTGAAAAACACATAAAAGAAATATGAAAGTACTTTAGATTATATTATTCTCTTTAAGTTTCTTATAAGGAGTCATAGTACTTCCTGATCTTAAGTGCACTCTTTTGGACAAGTTTTTAGAACATAACATGTCAAATTTCTTGCAAAGATCTATTTTTTCTTTCAATTGCTCCATATCATTTTTTTTTGTTTTTTTTTTTTTGGAGTTTTTAGGTTTTGAAAACTCCTGAAATATTTCATTCTTATTACAAAAAAGTAAATGAAAAACTTTCAAATTCCCTACCATGATCATATTTTATTCTAGGAACAATGACGCCATGCATGTTATCAATTCTAAGAACAATTTTTTTTTGAAGATTTCAAAAGTTTTTTTATTTATCCTTAAAAAAACTTATCCATGTATATCTTGAAAAAAAATCAACATAGACAAAATAATATCTCTTACCAAAAGATCGATAATATTCATTGGACCCATCAAATCTATGGGTAATAATTCAATGCAGTATGTTGTACTATCGTGTGGTATCACTTTGTGAGACATCTTGGTTTACTTACCTTGCTTGCATGATCCAAATACATTTACAACCTTACCATCCAACTTAAGTAGTCCTTTTACAACTTCTATCTTTTCATTTTGTGTAGATTCACATAGTTCACATGACCAAGCTTTTGGTGCCAAAATTCTACATATGTAATTTGAGCTCGATGATAATTAAGTTTTTCTCCAATAAAGTAGCAATTTCCATGGCTCTAGTATTTGTCACAACACACTTATTTTCACGTTCAAAAATAGTGCACAAGGCTTTCTCAAATTTCACATGCAAGTTATCATTATAAAGTTGACTAATGCTGAACAAATTAGCCATTGTACCTTGTACAAGAAAGGCATTGCTCAAGAGTGGGTAATCCTTTAATAGTTAAAGATCCTTACAAATGATTTTATCTTTTGCACCACCACAAAAAATAATATGACCTCCATTGAAATTTTCATAGTCTATCAAACAACATTTGTTCCCATCATGTGTTCTGTACAACCTTTATCAAAATTCCACGAACCAAGAACATTGGCACTCAAAGAAGTGTAAATAATGTTGCAAAATTTATCAGATTGACATTTTTTTGATCTAGTGCTTCTTAACCACCATAATCAAGTCAGCATGTACATCCCTAGAGGCTTATTGCAGTCGCTCATATTTTGTCTTCATCATATGAGTCAATGTCGGCGTTAAGTGTTGTCACTCTTTCTATAACACCAAGTTCCTCGATCAGTACCATGAGAGTTGTAGATGTCTACTTTCCTCTTCGTACTCTTCTTTAGACTTATAATCACTCAAAGTCATTATCAGTCTAGTCTCTCATCTCAGGAGAGTGTTGGTACATCGATTGTGTTGGAATATCTAGGCTATAAATCAAACGAAATACAAGCGAAAATAATAATTAAATTTATTTTTGCGATCATGACTAATCTTGCACAGTTCCGTTACATTCTTAGTCAGAATCCTTGGATGATCGGATCTTATGTTGATCAACAACATTTGAAATATCTTCTCCAAGTTTATCCACACCCAACTTTGATGTGTAGAAACACCGTGTAACATAATTTCTATATATTCTGCATAGAACATGATGAACAATGTAGAACAAAAAATATAACTAAAAATTTTAATACATGAGAAAAGAGAGCACAAGGGGAAAAAGGAACAATATTCCTTCTGGGCATGCGTGTGTATGCGTTTCCCCTTTCTCACCTTAGGATCAATTTATATTAAATCCGCTAGGGTTCCCTCTTAGGTTTATGAGACCTCATTTGAATGCGTTAGGTCTATTTCTAAAATTATGTATAATGTCTTTTTGGGCTTTTTTTAATTTCTAAGCCCAAAACATTAATACTAAGTAATTATTTATTTTCTTGCATTATTGGGCCTAATAAATTATTTGTGCACCAAATATAATTAGTTCAATAATTAATTTTCTTCATGATCGTTTAATTAGACAGGTTCAAATAATTAATTTGGCTTATGCATTCATCGTCAAGATAATGATCAGTTTCTCTTTTTGGGCTCGTCTATCTATATCAAGATAATTATATATATATATATATATATATTGAATAAATCTATTTTAAAGATATGTATAATTTTTATACTACAATATTTTCATTTAAAAAAAAAACGTAATTAATTACTATTCACGTTTGTAATTCAAGCCCACCATAAAAAAATCCATATCAAACACACATATCCTCCAATCTACCAAAATCTAGCAAGATACAAAACGAATAAATAATCCTAGTTTAAATAAAAATAAAATTTTAGATAATTTCTTTTTTTCATTTGATTATTTTTATATTTATATCTCAAAACTAACATAAACAGTCCAATACTAAAATACTAACACATATCCTATCAAGATATATTAAGATGAAAAATAAATTTATAAAATTACCTAAATAATCCAATTTAATATATATATATATATTTATAAAAGCTTAATTATATATAATAATAGTTTAATTATATATATATATATATATATATATAATTGCTAAATAGGTTAGGGCCTATTCCCCCCACCCCCAAATTCCCACAGCCACAATCTTACCCATTTACAAGAAAGTGGGCCAACTTGGGCCATTGATTTAATAAAGTAAAAAGAAAAGTGGGCCATCTATCAAGAAAAAGCCCATTTTTAAGCTAAATCCATCAGATTAGTCACGAAGGCGAAGCCCAGATATTCTACTTCTTCTTTGTTTTTCGGTCTGCTCCTCCTCCTCCTCCTCCTCCTCCTCCTCCTCCTCTCTCTCTCTCTACACACACACACACACGCACATTGTGCATATTTGAGGTAATTTACTTCCATCAACTCTATTGTAATAACTTCAATGTTCAGATTTTTTTTTAATTTTTTATCTTCATATTATCTTGCTTTAAATTGTTTAAAATTCCTGCTTCTGTCCCGGCTCAAATACAACACACATATTTGAAACCACAAAAAGTATTAAGATACGAAAATAATTAAAATAAAAGGAAAAAGACCAATTCTTTAAAAATATTATTCTATTTTCAATTATTTTTAAATTTTAAAAAATTTAGCAGAAAAAAAAAAGGATAGAACTTGGCAACCTGCCACCAAAGAACATTACATGTTCCTCCTCTTCTTTATGATTATTATTATTATTATTTATAAATTTTGTTTTTCTATAAAAATAATAATTGAATTCTTAATTGGAAAGAAAATTTCAAGAATTTGTAGTTGCCACTTAATTAGTAGATAATATATTTAATTGAGTAATAGAAAGTCAAGAAAAGATAAATATTAAAATTTGGTTTGTCTGTTTTGGTAAGAAGAACCAATGAAAGTAATCCAGGGGCGATCGCTAAATTTATGGATGTTCTGAAACGATGCAGCCAAAAAGTTTGATGTAGGGATGAGTCCACACTCACAATCCACTTTTCTATTTTTTCCTTACAAACAAAACCACAAAATCATTTTTAAACTTTCTATGCCTATCAATTCAATCAAAATAAACAAATTCCATACAACTCGACTGTTTGTTAGTCGGAAGAGTCTGTTGCTTTAGATCTTCAAAAGTTATATATTTTTAAAATTATTTTACGTATATATATATTAAATTAAATTTTGACATAAAATATTTAGTAGTTCCGATTAAGTTCAATTTTTGCATGTTGAGTAGTCTGCGGGGCATTGGAATGGGCCCGCCGGGCTTCCTAATTCATTCAAGATTTTTTTTTTGATATATTTATCAAGAATTTTTCAAAATATGAGGCAGTCGAAAGAAAAAATTCTCTATCAATTGAAAGTTTTTCAAATTTCAAAATCCTAGTTATCACACTATCATCAAACAAAGGTAATTTATATTTTATATTTATAGTTTTTTCACTTATTTAATTTTAGTGATTGTGACAATTGTTTCTAATTATTGATTACTTGCTTGTAGAATACTAATTTGAAATTCTAATACAACTTAAAATTTTTTTTTTATGTATATCTTTTTATTATTATAAAATAATTCATGAATTTCTAATTAATTTTATAAATTTAATTTGTTATTTTTGGTATCATGTCTTCGAAATTATGATTATATAAATATATAAAATATTACAAATGAGGTCCATGATAAAAACTCGACTTAAGCCCAAATATTATTAAGTTCAACCTTATTAATTAATAAGTATATAACTCATTGCCATGTTAGAAATACAATGTAATTAATATGAGTTGCTATATTTGACACATAATCCATGATAACTTTTTTAATTTCTTTTTTAAATGTTGGAAACAAACTAGATCTCCTATCCTATTACAATCTATGCACGCCATCTATATAAAATAATAATACGATAACATTACAAATAAACATGTTTTATGTTATTGATAAGAGTTGGGAGTAAAAAATAAAACACTATGTTTTCAATAGCATATGATTATATTTTAGTATAATAAGGTGCATGAATTCCTTCCATTTTCCATTTGAATATATCTATATGTATTGAATATCCGTAAATGAGCTAATATTATTATCTATGCCAAAGATTTAAAAATACTCTATTGATATATCTTACCTACCATTGAGACCCTCTATGTCATAATATAATAATTTTATATTTAATTAAATTAACACATCATATTTATCATTTATTTTGCAAGTATAATATATAAATATTATTAATAAAGTGAAGCGTAAAATTAAACTACTAGTGAAATTAGTTGGAGTCGGTGTGTCTGTATAGAGATGTTAAACGAGCTGTCTTAATGGGTTTCGTGTTAATTGGACCTTATGTTAATTGGGTTATTTTAAACAAGCTCGTAATATGGTAAACCTAACTCTAACCCTACCGATTTTTGGGCCAATCGGGCCACTGTAGGGTTATGAGCAGAAGTAATTAAATGTATATAATATTTTATTTAAAATATAATTTTAAATAACATTAAAAAATTATATATTTATAACTTTTATCACTATAAATTTTTTAAATATTCAAACATTTAAGTAATATGTGACACTTGACGCTCTCAATTCTAACTTTAAGTACATCCACATTATAAAATTTAAAATCACGTTTTATTTAAATTCTATATTTAAATGACAATATTCAGAATCTTTTAGTAATTAAATATAAATTTTAATATCTTATATTAAAAATTGACTATGTTATATGAAAATTAATGCAAAAATAATGTATGTTATTATTTCGATATTAGAAAGTATGCAAAGAAGAAGAAAGGTGCGGGCAATCGGGCTACCCCTAATCCTAAGCGGGCTTACTCTATAGGGCTTCGGGCAAATCGAGCCTCGAGCTAAACATGCCAATTTTAAATGGGCTATAAAACCAAGCCCTAACCCTAATTTTTTGGGTTAAATGAGTGGATCTTTCGGGCTGTGCGCGGCCCTTTTAACATTTCTATGCCCCTGCATAAATTTTATTTAATATGTATTATTTCTTAAGAGATATGATAATATAAATTCCAAAAACTTATGTGCATCATTATGCACGGTATAACCTCAATTTAAAGTGTTGTTTGTTCAACTAAAAATATTACTTTTTACTTAAAAAATATTATTACTGATTTGTTACCTTAAAAAATTAGTACTATTTTTCAAGTAAATATTTTTTTTAACTACAAAAATGAAATTATGGATTAAATGTACGGTGCACTGATGCAGAAGAGATCCACTTAATAATTATATAATAAGAATAAATTTTATAGAAATATATTTAAAAAAGAAAAAGAAAAAATGAAGAAGGTGGCCGAATAAGGAGGACAAGAGGTTGAATCCTTTGGCAAATCCAAGAAGTAGGCGGCGCCACCGACGCCATATTATACGATTTCTTCAATGCCTCGCCAACTTGGTTTTGTCTTAATATTTTCATTCACAAGGGGTTTCTAATTTCTCTCTCCATTTAAGAATCAGATCCTTGATGATTCCTCTCTCTTGTTCCAAGTGGGCCGGCCCAAGAAAACTGGGTCCCATCTCCAACTAGGACAGTTCATTGAGGGAAAATATTTCTTGTTAGCCATACTACTGCTACTATCCAGACCAGAACAACAGTTCAGACAATCAGAGCAATGACAAAATATTACATCTCGAAATCAACAAAATAACATCGGTGATATGAAACTACAAGGTGCTCACTTCACTAACCTCCAATCATGTACGACGGAAATGTGATTTGTACGTCTTCCCTAAAAGTAAAAATAAAAATAAAAAATAAAAAAAATGTCTACCCTCACAAATGATATAACACAAAACAAATAATACGTAGAATCGAGATTTAAGCATTTTTTAGAATGAAAGATTGAATTAGGGATTTCAACGAGGTGGTTGGAAACTTGAAGACCCACAGCCATTTTGCTCTCCTTGTTAGGATTGTGGGGGCATCCAGTTGAACAAGTCAAAATGATTTTATCTAAAGTAACTAAAATATAGCTCAGACAAAATAAATTATACAATAATTGAACAAATAGTGGTGATAACCATATAATTTACGTGCAATTATGAGTCATTATGCATAGTTTATAGACAATTTTATGTATCTAAGTGACGAGTTTATAATGATTTTGCCATATTTTGTTACGTCACAGATTTATTGAAGTTTTGATAAAAAAAAACTGATCGTGGAACATCCTGCATTGATTGTGCTTCAAGGGCCCAAAAATGGGTGTTCTAGAATTGCATAGGGACCGGGCTTCTTCGTGCAGGGTCAGTGCTTCTCTGGGCCTTTCCTTAGTTTGCTTGGAGGTTTGTGTTTCTCGTGATGCGGTCCGTGCAACCTCAATTGTCGGTTTTTCTGTGAAACTTCAACAAATTCGTGACATAACAAAATATTGCAAAATTATTATAACTCATCACTTAGGTACATGCAATTTTTTAAAAACTATGCATAATAACCCCAAATTGCACATAAACCTTATATTTTTCAAGTCGTACAAATTATTATTTTGAAAATTTAACATTAACAATTATATATATATATATACATACATTATATTTGTAAAATATTTGCTACTTAGACCCGCTTTGTTATACTTCGAGTCTGCAGGCTAGAGGGCCCAAATAAGGCAGGTTGGAGAGGTTTGGGTGAAATTGTAATTCTTAAACTGATCCCCATAAAAATATTGAAGAGCCAATTTCTGGGTTATCCAACAAAATCTAAATGCTTAGGTAATTAAAAACAATTTAAATATGATTTGTCCCTTCTCCCTCTCAATTTTCTTGGACAAATAGTGCAAGAAGACAAGCTCACAGAGGCAATAAAAAGAGATGGAAACACACATCCCATAAATTTTCTAAACTCCTGAACAAGGAAAGATAAATGGGTTTATTCCATACTATGTAATGTTGTAAATATTTCGGTAAGAATTGTGGCTGTGGAGCATGGGGAATCTCAAGAGTGAGACAGGAATAATCAAAACTGAGATAGGGTGTCGGAAAATCAGTGAGAATTCCTGCTCCAAACAGGAGCCAGCATCATCAGACGGCTCATCAATTTGTGATCTGAAGAAGAATTCTTCATCATCAGACTTTGGTAGCCATGGATTGACCCCAGTTGCAAGCCTCAATAGCCTGATCAACCCAACAAATCTCAGCATCCCATCACTGAAATTCGAAGAAAATGGAGATATCGAAATCCAGTCCCCAGATTATTCCTTTCTGGAATCATTCCTATCCGATCAAATTGATAACGACTTCATGATTTGTTCACCCGTGAGGAACATGCCCTCACCTCAAGCATCGAGCTACTTCAACTACGGCTACGGACAGGGCCTCGTCACGTTGTCTCCGCCCCGGTTTTCATCCCCCCTTGGGTCCCAAAAGGGGAAAGGGTTGAGCCCTCTTCACAGGGTTCTCAATTCTCCAAGCAATCAGTTCATGCAGGTTGATCAAGTTGAGAGCCTTTCCATGCCAGCCCTTGAGAGCCTGCTGGATGATGATACTTATGCTAAAGATGATGAACTTGTTGTGTTTCTAGGCGGAGGAGAAGGCTCTTCCAGCTGTTTCGATGCCTCATCAACGGTGCCTGAGCTGCTAGAGTGCTTGACAATGTCAGACTCGACTCGGTTTAGTGACTCAGTGGTGAGTGATCAGGCTTCTTCTGTTTCACATGTGACTCAAGAGAGTGGTGTTTATCAGCACCGGGTGGAACCCATGGCATCTCAACCATTATCGCATCAACTGCAGCAAGAAAGGCGGCGGGAAGAGCAGCAGCGACAGCTGAGAATACAAAGACAACCACCAGCAGTTCACCAGCCAAATCAGATGCAAAATATGCTCAATACTTTGAATGTGCCTATGCCTGAACCTGAGCAGGTGATCAGTTAACTGACAAACTAAAAAATGCACCATAAATCCATGAAAAAATGCTAATCTTCTTCTATTCTTGTGATATGAACAAACAGGAACAGGATAGTGGGCTCCAACTGGTACACCTCCTCCTAGCTTGCGCAGAAGCAGTTTCAAAGGAGGATTACATGTTAGCAAGGAGATATCTCCACCACCTAAACCGGGTTGTCTCGGCCCTTGGCGATTCGATGCAGCGAGTCGCAGCTTTCTTCGCAGAAGCCCTGAATGCAAGACTAGCCGCCACTCTCACAAACAAACCTAGTACCTCCAACTTGAGACCATTCAATCCTTTTCCTCCTAACAACCTAGAAATCCTCAAGATTTACCAGATCCTATACCAGGCCTGCCCCTACATCAAATTCGCTCACTTCACTGCTAATCAAGCAATCTTCGAGGCATTTGAGGCCGAAGAGCGTGTCCACGTCATCGATCTTGATATCCTACAAGGTTACCAATGGCCTGCTTTCATGCAGGCCCTAGCTGCAAGGCCCGGTGGAGCCCCGTTTCTTAGGATCACGGGCGTCGGGCCGTGTCTTGAATCTGTTGGAGAAACTGGTAGATGTTTAGCTGATCTGGCCCAATCTCTTCACGTCCCATTTGAATTCCATCCTGTTGGTGAAGAGCTAGAGGATCTAAAACCCCACATGTTCAACAGAAGAATAGGTGAAGCTCTGGCGGTTAACTCAGTTAACCGTCTTCACCGAGTCCCTGGAAACTGCCTCGGAAGCCTGCTGACTATGATCCGAGATCAAGCACCAAACATAGTCACCATAGTTGAGCAAGAGGCCAGCCACAACGGGCCCTACTTCTTGGGTCGGTTCCTCGAGGCACTGCACTACTATTCAGCGATTTTCGACTCACTGGATGCAACATTTCCACCTGATTCTGCACAGAGGGCCAAGGTGGAACAAAGCATTTTCGCACCGGAGATTAAGAATATTGTGGCCCACGAGGGGCCGGAAAGGGTAATGAGGCACGAAAGGCTCGAAAAATGGAGGAAAATTATGGAAGGAAAAGGGTTTCAAGGAGTTCCACTGAGTTCAAATGCAGTGACTCAGTCAAGAATACTGCTTGGGCTATATTCTTGCGATGGGTATAGGTTGACAGAAGACAATGGTTGTTTGCTGTTGGGGTGGCAAGATAGGCATATTCTTGCTGCTTCTGCATGGCGATGCTGATTAATGTCATGCATGCAACTTACGTGTATGTGTTCCTTCTCAATTGATTACATTAATTATATATTCGGTATTCCTAGTTGTTTTGATTCCAATTCAAGAATCTAATTAAAGTTAAGTATCAAGAACAAAAGAGGAAAGGAAAGAGATCTACTTATTAATCTTTCCTTTTGTATCGTATCACCTTATAGATTAGGTCAAAATATTGATTAATTTATGCAACTTTCGATTAATGATAAATCTTTCTCATTAGTTTGTTCTCTACTTTTATTTATTATTAATATATTGGTGACTTCCGTCTGTGATGTCTTTACTATTGGACAGCATAAATATAATACATAAAATATGGGATAAATAGCATATTGTAATAAAATATAATACATCAATGTTTCTTTCTACTTACTGTAAATTAATAATTTTACTTTATAGATTTTTTTTAAGCGCATATATTTGATAACACATAATATGAGATATAAAGTATCATATTGTAATAAAAAAATTCTTATTGATATCAACATGTGCAAAAGAAATTACAATTATGCTTCCAATATCATTAATTTATTTACTATCTATTTAAAATCCTTCTATGTAAGAGCTTTAAAAATAATATTATGTATTGATATTACAACACTAAAAGATCAAGTAAACCAGTTTGCACTGCACGGCTACTTTCTAGTAACTCACTTTTTAATTTATATTTAAAATATTTTATAGACAATGAATACCAATTTTTCACCCACTTAGATGATAAAAAAAAAACTAAACCAGTCATACTAAATATTAAGATAAAAAGAAAAACACGATGAACAAAATAAGTAACTTTTCTTCATCATATCTTGTCCAGAAATACTAAAGAACTCAAGAGGAAACCTCGGAGTGGCCGGGCAAGCAGAAGAGGGAAACCCTATCGCCATTGACGAGCCACACAAGCTCGAGATCCCTACAATGAAACTCGATAAGGGCATCAACAAGGTCAACTCCGAAGCTTTATTTCTATGATCACTTCCTCCGCCCAGAAATGGGCTCATGTGGCGCTAGAAAAGGACTTAAAAGAGCGAGCACATGTGAATCGTACTGTCCGTTACCTGATATTATACTCGATTCTCTCTTGATGCCTTCTCAGCCGACTGAAACAAATCTTCCTAAAAATTGGGCTAAATAATGGAAGTTTTTATGGACAACATAAGAAATAATTAGTAGTTCTTCATTTTTATTAAAACTGAATTTAGAAGATCTACCGTCAACTATATTACTAGAATTAATTCTGGGGTGTTTTTAGACCACAAAATCTCTTTTTACACAACATCTATATATATATATATATATATATATATAAGTAAAATGACTTTTTTTTTTATTTTTATTTTTCCACCTAAACGTGGTTTCCTAATAAAAAGTAATTTATTATCTATTACTTATGATATGTTTGTGTGTAAATCTTTATTTTTGGTAAATTTTAATTACTAAAATATTTGATTTGATTCATCCTTCCATAAATCATCAGAATTTTGAATAGTACGTACATTTTCATTTATCTATTTCATTTGATATTATGTAAATTACATAATTTTTTCTTTTTATCCAACAAAATTAAAATTGAATTTTTTAAAATACTTTTTTGTAATTTCAATATTATTGTTGAATTTATATGCTTGAATGGTTTCGTTCACTATATATATATATAATTTATGTATATATTTACATTACAAAATATAATAAAAAAATATTTTCTGTGTATCGCACATGTCTCAAGCTAGTAATTCTTAAAATAAAAATGAATAGTTATATAATGACAAAAATATTCTTATTTAATATTTAAAAAATAAATTTGAGTTCCTTCCTCCTATCTTACGTATACTCTACAACGTAGGCTTCCATGACCATCGCTGATTTGCCTCAAACTAATTGCTAATGTTCATCAATTGGGCCAAAAAACCTGCTACGTTGATGAGCCTTCTATCTCTGATTCTTTTAACAGTTTTCTCCAACTCTTATATATATCACTCATACTTCCATTCACCATCAAATTGTATTTTTGATTATAAATACGACCAACAGAAATATACACATCATGGAAATTGCTTAAGGAAGAAATCCTCCATGGAATGGGTGGTGAAGATTGGGGCTCATTTGGGTCGGGTGATAAGAGGCAGATCCCCAACGGGTCTTCATCAGAAGAAGGAAAAAAATAGTTTGCTGTTAATGATGAACACTAAAATCTTAAAGAAAGAGTTGGAGAAGTTGAAAGAAATGGACATCAAAAGGTTAATAAGGGTCATGAAAATCTGTGTTCCAGAGTATACAGAGAACAATAAAAGAGAAGGAAGTGGAAAATAATCATATTTATTTTTAAATTAAAATAAAGGATAGTTTTGTTATTCTATTAATATTTATTTTAAAATTATGAGGTGTGAAGAGAAGATTTTGTGGTGTTATTAGAAACGACCTTAATTCTGGGCAGTGCATGGATTAATTTTTCTAATATGTAAATTGCATTGTTAATTTTTTAAAGATATAGATATATAAATATAGGTATATTTATTTTATTTATGATTTATTAATTACTAATTATTATTAAATTATATTAGTTTCTTACAATTTGACTTTATTAAATTACAAATACTGTATATTATTTTAATTAAGGAATATCTGATTAATAACAGGTTGCATGGAAGTTATGGGTGAATGTTATGCTCACGACGCATTTCACTATTATTTCTTACAAATATCGCTTAAAAAAAAAAAAAAAGAGAAGACGCGCTGGGCTGTTTCATTGCAGATCTTCTTCTTCTTCTCTATTTTTTATTAATTTTTAATCACTAAAATTTAAAAATCAATATTTTTTATTTTAAATTTTATTTTGGCGTGTCATATATCAAATTAATTCTCTTTTTATCTTAATAAATATATATTATTTTTTCTTTAATTTTGTAATTATCTAGTTTTCTATTCTAATTTAGATGAGGAATTAAGCCTTGATCATAGAAACTCTATAGAGATTCTAGCCCAAATTGTAGCTTATGTATTCTACATGTACACATGAATAAGAAGAGCAACAAACAAGCTTTAGCATATATAATTTTAGTCTGGTATGAGCATAAACTTCGATCCAATCATGATTATGAATAACTACCAATCCCACCTTTCCCACTCAACTTTTGTTTTCTGCTTCTTCATCTTATGGAAATTCTTCAAATTTTCACTTACCAAGTTTTGCGATCCAACTTGATCGTGGAAATTATTCCATTTAGCGGAGCACTGTTTGATCCGCATCGGAGGCCTTCGATCTTGAATCCAGGTGCTCCTTCTTTGGAGATGATCCCTGCTCCTGTCTCATCCTCCACGGCTGATGATACTAACTCTCGGCCAACCATTCCTTGGTCTCTAATCCCACTTATCAGGCGTGGTTTCAGAAGGATCGTTTGGTCCTCTGTTGGATTCGTTCCATGCTTACTACACCCCTTTCAGGACATGTTGGGTGTCAACGTCGCCGTCTAAGGGCTCAGAGGGTACCTGGGCTCGCCCTCATTCAAACACACAAGACAATCGAAAGTGAAGGACCAGTCACACAAGACAATCGTCTACACAGAGAACCAAATCCCCTTCCCCGTAACACTTCTCTCCCTAATCCTTGCCCACTAAAGAACTCACAACCTATAAACCAAAAATCTCATGAAAGAGATTGACCCTCAGTATAGACGAAGAAAGAAATGGAAGGAGGAGCAGTGTGAAAACTGTTATCGCAATGCCTTCAACTGAACGAGCGAAGCCGTTCTTATAGGCAAGCAATAACTGGAAAACCACCAAAGGGTTACGCGGTTTCATCACTGCATTAAAGAGAGAAGACTGCCTGAGGAAGGAGAAAGTCTCACCGGACACGAAGAGGCGAGAGGAGAAAGACGAGAAAGGGGGGAGAGCGGCGCTCCACAGCAAAGGTGGGCACAACTGCGTGACCGAAGGGGTGGGCAAAGGGTTAAGAGAAGTAGGGCAGCAATGGACTGGGCCCAGCAAAAGACCAAGCCCAACTATATAATAAGCTTTGGGTCAATACCCAATATATTAACATTCTTCACCTTATTGGACCAACCCACACAAATTGATTGTCAAGTTATCCGGGGCACAGGCGTTTCATCATCGCCCTTTACACACACACACACCCCTACACAAATGAGAAACAAAAAAGTGAGACAAACTAAAACCAAGTTCTGAATGCAAGAAATACACATTTTAATCCAATGAATCAAATTTCAAAGTATTCATGCAATCATTAGTTTTCTCAAAAGATAGGTATTTTGTTCCCATATCGGCAGGGTTAAATTGTGAAGGTATTTTTTCAGGTTTGACAGTCCCCTTTTCAACTACATCTCGAATAAAATGATACCTAACTTCTATATGCTTAGTACGATCATGGAGTATAGAATTTTTGTAGAGTTGAATTCCAGATTGACTATCAGAATATACAACAGTATCACCTTCTAAATATCCAATTTCATATAACAGGTCTTTTAACCATATAGCTTCTTTTAAAGCATCAGTTATAGTAATGTATTCATATTCAGTGGTGGATAGAGCAACAACATGCTGAAGTTGAAATTTCCAACTAATACAAGACCCACATAGAGTGAACACATATGAAGTGGAAGACTTCCTATTATCTCTGTCATTGGCATAATTAGAATGAGTGTAACTAATCAAATTCACACCTTGAGCACATTTGGAAAATCTAAGGCAAGTATTAACAGATCCTTCTAAATACTTTCACAGCCATTTCAGTGCATCCCAATGAGGCATACCAGGGTTAGACATGATACATAACCGAGCCTATATCATTAACATATGGCACTTTAGACATTTCATCAATTTCAGAATCAGTCTTGGGAGACTGATCCTTACTTAGCTCAAAATGAGCAGCAAGGGGAACACTTGTAGGTTTAGCATTGGACATAGAGAATTTACTCAAAATCTTATTCACATAAGAAATCTGATTCAAATACAAAGTATGATTTTTTTTCTGTCTCTAACAATATCTATGCCTAGTATTCGTTTAACATCTCCTAGATATTTCATATCAAAGTTTTCACTTAAGCAATTCTGCACATATTTGATAGATTTTATGCAGGGACTCACAAGTATCATATCATCAACATATATCAGCAGAAAAGTAGGAACAGAGGCATCACACTTAAAGTAAAGACAGTTGTCATGCACATTTCTTTTGAATTTAAGGTTTTTCATGCATGAATCAATTTTTTTGTTCCATTGCCTAGGAGATTGTTTTAAACCATATAAGGATTTTTTAAGTAAGCATACATGGTCAGGCTTTTGAGGATCAACAAAACCATCAGGTTGACACATGTATATTTGTTTGTCAAGTTCACCATGCAGGAACACAATTTTTACATCAAGCTGTTTTAATTCCCAGTTAAACTGAGCAACTAATGCAAGCATTATGCGCATAGTGACAAACTTAATAACATGAGCAAATATTTATGTATAATCTATCCCTTTTTCTTTTGAGTAAAACCTTTTACTACAAGTCTAGCTTTAAACCTAATGCTGTTACTTTACTCTTTTACCTTATAAAGCCATTTAGATGCAACGACATAGAAATTATTAGGCTTAGGTACAAGATTCCAAGTTTGGTTAACATGCAGGGAGTTCATTTCATCATTCATAACTTTTAACCAGTCAAAATAATTTCTAGAGTTCACCTTATAGGACTTAGGTTCAAGATCAGTAGGAGATTCATATACATTCAAAGCATGCATATCCATGTTATAATCATTAAGTCTAGATGACTACCTAATGTTTCTTTTAGGTCTATCCCTAGCAAGTTGATAATCATAATTTTCAATATTTTCACCATCACTTAAATTATCATGCAAGCTATCAGAATTAGAATCAGGCAAAACATGCAAATTTGGTGTGTGCTCCACCTCACTTAGAGTCGTGTCATGAGCAACAATAGGCACAAAAATAGGCAGGCAAGGAAATTCAGTTTCATTAAAGATAACATCTCTGCTGATAGTTACTTCAAAACCAGGTTCATTCCTCAACCACAATCTATAACCTTTCACACCTTCAGGATAACCAAGGAAAACACATTTTTTAGACTTTTGTTCTAATTTGTCCATTTTTTGATGCACAAAAGCAGCACAACCAAATATTTTTAAATTTGAAAAATCAATAATTTTACCAGACCATTCAAGTTCTGGATATTTTCCGTTCAAAGGCACAGATGGGGACCTATTAATTAAATAGGCAGCAGTAACAACTGCTTCACCCAGAACTTTTTAGAAAGTCCAGAAGCAGCCAACATGCTTCTTACTTTCTCAAGTAAGGTTCTGTTCATTCGTTCTGCCACACCATTTTGCTATGGTGTGTAAGGAACAATTTAGTGTCTTTGGATTCCAGATTCAGCACACAAATTATCAAGCAAGTGATTACATAATTCCAGTCCATTATTAGTTCTTAGTTTCTTGATTTTCTTGCTAGTTTGATTCTCAATTAAAGATTTCTAGTTTTTAAAAGTTTCAAAAACATCAGATTTATCTTTTAATAGCAGAACCCAAAATTTTCGAGAAAAATCATCAATAATGGACATAAACCACTTTTTATTTCCATGTGTAGGGGTACTGGCAGGACGCCACACATCAGCATGCAAATATTCAAGTATGCCACTGCTTTTAGACAGATTAGGGGTAGGGGAAATAGGGAAACTAATTTTATAAACTATGTTGCTTACCTTTAACACAAGACTCACAGAAAGACATGCATGAAAGTTTATCATTAGCAAATGATACTTTTTGCAATAGTTCAAGACCTTTACTACTCATGTGTCCTAGTCTACAATGCCAAAGTGCAGTCTTATCATCTTTTACTACATTTGCATGTAGGAAAGGTTTGGTAAAACACATATACAGGTTGTTACGCTTTTCAGCTTTAAGAACCACATAAGACCCTTTCATGATAGGCATAACACCCATTCCCCATTTTCCCTCATAACCTTCATCTTCTAATGTAGCACAAGATATGAGATTACTACTTAAAACAGACACATATCTTACATTTTTCAGGTTAAGAGCTTGTCCAGATTCACATATAAGTGAAATATTACCTATACATAGGATAGGACATTTTTTATCATTTGCCATGGATACAAAACCATCTTTTATTTCTTTAAAGGAGCAAAACAGATTTTTAAATGGAGTTAAGTGAAACGTGCAGCCAGAGTCAATAAGCCATTTATTTTCACATAAGAAAGATGAATTCACAGAATTTGCCACAGATGTTTCACAAAAACCAGTTACCATAATAACATCTTCATGCATTTTCTTTTCAGACACAGTGTTAGCCTTAGGCCTTTTAGGGAGGGGACAATCATTAGCAAAGTGACAAGGTTCTCCATAATTAAAACACTTCTTGTTTTTTTAGAGGAATTGTTCACCTTTGCATTTTTATCCTTAAATTTTTCTTGTCCAGTTTTGTTCTCAGGAATCTTTTTCTTTTTCTTAAAATTCTTTCCCTTAACAAACATGGCCTCGGCATGATTTTGACGCTTTATACTCAGATTTTCTTTTAAATCTATTTCTTTATTCTTAAGACCATTTATCACAGTGTCAAGATTAACCTGATCTCTACCATACTTAAGAGCATATTTAAGATCACTAAATGAATCAGGTATATCATTCAAATGCACAATAGCAGTATATTCATCAATAGATTTATCACCAGTTTTCTTAATGTCTTGCACAAGTTTTTGAAAAATGTCCATAGTTTCATCAATATCTTTAGACATATCAAGTTTAAACCAGAAAAATCTTTTAAGTAAGAACATTTTACAAGGCAGTGAAGTTTCAATGAATAATTCTTCTAATTTATCCCATAAATCCTTGACACTTTTTTGTTCTCTTACTTTTTGGATAACATAGTCTAAGAGGTGTAGGATAATGGATGAGAGTGCAATCTCATCCATCTCTTATTTTTTCTCATCAGATGTGGCATAATGCAAGGGTGATACTTTTGAATACACGTTGCTGTATTAAAATTTCCTTCATTTTTTTGTTGCCAAATGCCAAAATCAGTGCGACCATCAAATGATGCAAGACTATAGGAACCCATAGAAGACATATTGCACACAAAAGCACAACAATATTCACACAACTTACACAAATCGGAAGGCTGAGGATTTCCAAGTTCACACACCAATTTATCGGTTGCGCAGGGGGTCACTTATGTCCGTTTTTATAAAAAAATGTTCAAGTGGACAGAATATTACACACAAGTAATATCACAGATTTCAGAATGTATGTATTCAACATAATATCAGATAATATATCGAAAATTAGAAACCAGCAGATTATAGCATCAATCAGCAAGTAATCCTGCCCAGTTCAACCGGTACCCACCAGCAAGCACACCCAGACTTATCCGGTACAACTGGCAACTAGAGATGAGGGTTTAACCTCTTTATCAGAGTGAGGTTTTTGGGGACATTGGGTTTTGACCTTTTGTATTTGAAACGACGTGCGTCGGGCAAAGGTGCGACGGGCGGGGATGATGAGCGGATGGCCCACCAGCCTCGATTCAATAACCGAGGGGCAAATCCACTATTGGTAGGCAGCAGAGTCACAGGAAGCAATGGCACGTGGGCAGCGAATCGCACGAAAACGACGGCGGAGTGACACCCGGTCGTGGGTCATGGGTCGTGACATTGATAGCAGCGGTGGAGTCGCACAAAAGTGACGATGAAGCAACATCAAGTCGTGGGTCGTGACGGCAACATCAGCAACGAAAGACGACGACACAACCGTGGCTCTGATACCACTGTTGGGTATCAACGTTGCCATTTATGGGCTCAGAGGGTGCCTGGGCTTGCCCCAATTCAAACACATAAGACAATCGGATGTGAAGGACCAGTCACACAAGACAATCGTCCACACAGAGCACCAAACCTCCTTCCCGGTAACACTTCTCTCCCTAATCCTTACCCACTCAAGAAGTCACAACCTATACACCATAAATCTCATGAAAGAGATTGATCCTCAGTATAGACGAAAAAGAAGTGGAAGGAGGAGCAGTGTGAAAACTGTTATCACAATGTGTTCAACCGAACGAGCGAAGCCGTTCTTATAGGCAAGCAATAACCGAAAAACCAGCAAAAGGGTTACGCGATTTCATCTCTGCATTAAAGTGAGAAGACTGCCTGGGGAAGGAGAAAGTCTTACTGAACACGAAGAGGCGAGAGGAGAAAGACGAGAAAGGAGGAAGAGCGGCGCTCCACAGAAAAGGGCGCACAACTTCACGACTGAAGGGGTGGGCAAGGGGTTAAGAGAAGTGGGGTAGTAATGGGCTGGCCCTATTGGCCTTTGGCCTGGGCCCAGCAAAAGACCAAGCCCAACTACAGAATAAGTTTTGGGCTAATACCCAAAATATTAATAGGACATTGATGGTGGTTATTTAATACATCTTTTTGGAGAGTTCTTGGTGTAATTTTAATGATCATTATCCCTTCAACACCTATATTTTCGAGCTAATTCAGTTTGTTGCATGATTGTAGGAGAATATTCAACTTTGGAGAAAAAAAGGGGGCAAAATATCCGGAAAAATCAAGCAGGGATTTACTGGAGGACGGTTGGTATGGGCATACCGACCAGTTGGGCCTGAACAGAATATTTTTAGCGGCCCAGGATCGATTTAAAGGCCCAATTCCACCCCACATATGGGTTCCTACGGGATTTGACAGCAAGATACGAGATAAACTTGTAACCATGGGCTTCATGAACATTAGATTTGTATATATAGTTGAACTAGGGTTCCATTAGGACAGACTTTTACATTATCAGATTTAACCTAGTTCAAGAAACCAAGAAGGCAGCCGTTCTTCTCTCCAAGAAAGCAGCCCGGTTCTATCTTTCTTGATTTTATGGGTTGTAGTTAAACTCTTTTATTCCGGTGACAATTAAGGAAACTTTAGCTATTCTATTTTATGAGATCAAATCTGTTCGTATACTTTATTTTATGCAAGTATCTGTGATTCTCTGTGTTTACTGTGGTTAATTGTTCGGATCTATTGGGTAGTTCGAAATATTCGTTTAGACCGAAATTAATTAGTAGCCAATTAAATCGGCCATCCGTAATTGTGGTTTAGATTTGATTAGTGGTACATTGATTCTTCAGAATCAAGGGAAGATCAGTCTTAATTCGGTAATCCTGTGTCAGAGTTTATCGGTTTTGAATTGGGTCTCTCTAATTATTAATGCTGTCGGCTCATTAAATCCATAGAGCGTCTCTAGGGTTGTCAGTCGATTAGGGAAATAATTGGTGAAGCGTCTTCCTGATTATCAAGAAATTAAGGAGAGATAAGACCGCGTCAGAAGCGTCTTCGGTGGTTATAACTAATTTATTTGCATGATTTAAAGTCAATTTTGCATCAATGATTGAAATAGTTAACTAGAGTGGAATTAATTGGAACCGGAATATTTTACATATTTGATACAAACCCTTTTTCTTAATTTTCGTTATTCAATTTCAATCTGGAAATACAAATCTTTGCTACTGATTTTCGTGATTATTGGCAAATCAAAAGATTAGAAAAATCCTCGCCAGTCCTTTGGGAGACGATCTTGCTTACTGCTGTTCTGGTCAGTGTGGGCATACCGACCGCTGGTCGGATTATTTTTGGTGGAGAAACGACGCTACCAAAATTTGGCGCCGTTGCCGGGGACTGGTTTTAAGCAGTGATTATTCTAATCTACTGGTTTGACAATTTTTTTTTTTATTTTATTTTATTTTTTTCAATTTTATGCCCCGTTCTTCACGTACAGGAAAATTGATTTTTGATCCGGAAGTGGAGAAAACTGCCAAGAGCTTGAGGAAAAGAGCCAAGGAAGCTGTTATTTCAGAAAATATGGCTAATAATGAAGAACGTGGACTCTTACCAAGAGAAGAAGTTGAACCTCTTATAAAGGAATTGGGTCGTCACCGCAATAATCGACCGATTTGCATTGTGCTGCCACATATTGCACAAAACGCTGAAATTAGACCTGGTTTTATCCAAGTGCTACCCAAGTTCGGTGATCTACCCGGAGAGAGTGCACACAAACATCTTGCTGAATTTGACTTAGTTTGCTCCACTCTACGCCCTCAAGGTTTTTCTGAAAATAATTTGAGATTACTAACTTTTTCTCATACATTGCAGGGAAAGGCTAGAGATTGGCTGTTTGACCTTCCATCGGGCTCCATTCAAACTTGGAATGAATTGGAGGAGCAGTTCTTGCGAAAATTCTTTCCAGAATCAAGGGCTGCCAATTTAAGAATGGCTATCAGCAGCATTAAGCAAAAATCAAGAGAGAGCCTTGCTGATTATTGGGAGAGATTTCAGCAGCTATGTCGGAAATGTCCCGACCACGGATTTTCTGAATATCAATTGCTAACGAATTATTTTTATCGTGGTATGTGTTCATTTGACAGGAAAATAATTGATGCTGCTTGTGGAGGATCCTTAACCAACAAGACATTGGCCGAAGCAAAACAACTCATTGTGGATATGGTTTCTAATGGCCAACAATATGAAGATGAGGATGATGATAGATACCGGCCTGTAAGAGGAGCCGAAGGAATAGAGAGTTCAAGTGTCAATGATAAGATTGATGCTCTCACCTCTTTAGTTAGAGGACTTGCTGTTACTCAAACTAAAAAAATTATATGTGATATTTGTTCGGAAAATAATCATACTAGTGATTTTTGTCCTATTTTGCAGAATTCTCAACCCGAACAAGTATGCTATGGATCGGGGGATGCCCAATACGATGCACAAAAGAATAAGAGGAATGATCCATTCTCGAACACATATAACCCAGGCTGGAGAAATCACCCAAATTTCAGTTGGAAACAACAAAATCCGAAGGTACCTGGGAATCTGCCGTTCAGACAGCAGGACGGGCAGTATGGGCATACTGACCGATCAGAACCCAGCATGAACGATATTTTGAAAACTCTTGCACACAGCAGCGAAATTGTTAAAAGTATGGTGCAAAGTCAGCAAGCTTTCCAGCAGGAGACACAAGCTGCCTTGGGCAGTATGGGCACACAGATCACCCAACTCGCCGCTCAAATGAACAAAATGCAAGCGAATCAAGGCAGACTACCGTCCCAAATTGAGATAAATCCTAAGGAGAATGTTAATGCTGTAACTTTGAGGAATGGAAAGGAGCTGGTGGAGCAAGAGGTTAGGAAGAAAGAGAAGGAGCCAAAAGATAAGACTGAAAATCAAACGAAGGAGATCGTTGAGGAGGCACAACAACCGGATCAACCTCTTCCCCCTAAGGTAATTGTTAATTCTAAATTTGCTAATTCTCAATCTATTTTGGCAGCCCCTTTTCCTTCCAGGTTGGTTCGGAATAAAAAAGAGGACGATGAGAAAGAAATTCTTGAGATGTTCAAAAAGGTAGAAATTAACTTGCCCTTGATTGATGCCATTAAGCAAGTGCCCAGGTACGCAAAATTCTTGAAAGAATTATGTGCTAAAAAGATGAGATATGGGAAAGATGCAAAAATCAAGGTTAGTGAAAATGTTTCAGCAGTTATTCAAAGAAAATTACCGGAAAAATGTAGGGATCCTGGCATGTTTACTATTCCTTGCATCATTGGTAGTAAGAAAGTTGAGAGAGCTATGCTAGATTTAGGTGCTTCCATCAATGTTATGCCACTCTCTATGTATAAGGAACTACAGTTAGGCGATATGAAGGACACTCGTGTGATAATTCAATTAGCTGATAGGTCTAATACATATCCTAAAGGTGTGGTGGAAGATGTCTTGGTTAAAGTCAATGATTTAATTTTTCCGGTGGATTTTTATATTGTTGATATGGATGATACCTTTGCTGCACATAGACCTTTAATTCTTTTAGGAAGGCCATTCATGAAAACTGCTAGAACTAAAATTGACGTTGATAAGGGCATTCTTAGCTTCGAATTCGATGGTGATACTGTTACGTTTAATATTTTTGAAGCTATGAAGCATGTTGAGGATCGTGAAGGTTTGTATATGGTTGATGTTGTTGATTCCTTAATTGACGATTTTGTTGAAAATAATTTTAGGGAAGACAAATTGGAGCAGGTACTGCTCAAGGGGACAGCTGGAACATTAGCAACACCTGAAGAAGATGAGGAAATTCGTGCTGCCATGATGCAGCTGAGTTCCACCAGCGAATTTCCTATTCGGCATCTGTCGAGCAGAATGCCCATACCGACCAGTACAGAACCTATTTTACCATCTGTAGCGAAAGCTCCAGTGCTGGAACTGAAGGTACTGCCCCAGCATCTGAAATACGCGTTCTTAGGTGAGAAGGAGTCGCTGCCCGTCATCATTAGCAATGAGCTTTCCAAGGAACAAGAGGAAAGGTTGGTCGAGCTCTTAAAGAAGCATAAAACGGCAATTGGGTGGACTTTAGCCGACATAAAAGGTATCAGCCCCTCTATATGCATGCATCGCATTTTACTTGAACCAAATTGTAAACCTTCTAGAGACCCACAAAGAAAATTGAATCCTGTCATGAAAGAGGTTGTGCTTAAAGAAATTCTTAAATTGTTAGAGTTAGGAATTATTTATCCAATTTCTGATAGTGCTTGGGTTAGTCCTGTTCATGTGGTCCCTAAAAAGTCTGGATTTCAGTTGGTAAAAAATGAAAATAATGAATTAATCCCAATGAGACTTCAAACTGGCTGGCGTATGTGCATAGACTTTAGGAAGTTGAATGATGCTACTAGGAAAGATCATTTTCCATTGCCTTTTATTGATGAGATGCTTGAAAGATTGGCTGGAAAATCATTCTTTTGTTTTCTTGATGGTTATTCGGGATACTTTCAAATTTTTGTGGCGCAAGAGGATCAAGAAAAAACAACTTTCACTTGTCCATTTGGAACTTTTGCTTGCCGTCGTATGCCTTTTGGTTTATGTAATGCTCCTGGCACTTTCCAAAGATGTATGATGAGTATTTTTTCTGATTTGATCGAAAATTGCATCGAGATTTTTATGGATGATTTTACTGTTCATGGTGCAAATTTTGATCATTGTTTGAATAATTTGGAACAAGTTTTGGAGAGGTGTGTTGAAACTAACCTTGTGTTAAATTTTGAAAAATGTCATTTCATGGTAAAACAAGGTATAGTACTTGGACATGTTATATCTGAAAATGGGATAGAAGTGGATAAGGCGAAAATTGATATGATTGTGAAATTACCTTACCCATCTAATGAAAAAGATATTCGAGCTTTCTTAGGCCATGCAGGTTTCTATAGACGTTTCATTAAAGATTTTTCAAAGATTGCACAACCCCTAACCAAGTTGTTGCAAAAAGAGGTGCCATTTGTCTTTGATGAAAAGTGCAAGGAAGCTTTCGATCTCTTGAAGAGCAAGTTGACTTCTACTCCCATAATCCAACCACCAAAATGGGGAATGCCATTTGAGATCATGTGTGATGCAAGTGATTTCGCCGTTGGAGCTGTGCTTGGGCAAAAGAACGGGAAAGAAAGCCATGTGATATATTATGCTTCAAAGACACTCAACCCTGCCCAATGCAATTACACGACGACAGAAAAGGAGTTGCTTTCCGTTGTTTTTGCTTGTGAAAAATTTAGATCTTATCTTATTGGTTCTAAAGTTATTGTTTATTCCGACCATGCAGCTTTAAAGTATTTGCTCTCCAAGAAGGAATCCAAGCCACGTCTCATCCGCTGGATACTGCTGCTACAAGAATTTGACTTGGAGATCAAAGATAAAAAAGGGGCGGAAAATAACGTTGCTGACCATTTAAGCAGGCTGAAAACAGAGTCGGACAGTATGCCCATACCGGACGATTTTCCTGATGAGCTGCTGCTAGTAGCTAAAGGTACGATCCCTTGGTACGCCGATTTAGTTAATTATTTAACCACTGGAATTTTTCCAAAAGGGACTGAAACAGCTAGAAAGAATAAGTTGAAGAGCCAAGCAAAATATTTCATATGGGACGACCCTTATTTGTGGAAGACTGGTGCCGATCAAGTGATACGGAGATGCGTTCCTGAAAATGAAATCCCATCCATTCTGAATTTTTGTCATGGCCATGCGTGTGGTGGTCATTTTGGACCAAAAAGGACAGCCCGTAAGGTTCTTGATTCTGGTTTTTATTGGGAAACTATTTTTAGGGATGCTTATTTTTTCTGCAAAAATTGTGATCGCTGCCAACAAATGGACAAGCTGAGGTGTCCAACCGGGAGATTAAAAATATTCTGGAAAAAACAGTAAATCCGAACCGAAAAGACTGGAGTCTTCGACTGGATGATGCGGTATGGGCATACCGCACGGCTTACAAGTCACCCATCGGAATGTCCCCTTACCGTTTAATTTTTGGGAAGCAATGCCATTTACCAGTCGAATTGCAGCATAAGGCATTTTGGGCAGTAAAACAATGTTGTCTTGACCAAGAGCTTATTGGTCAAGAAAGGAAACTTCAATTACAAGAGTTAGAGGAGATTCGATTGGAAGCCTACGATAGTGCCAGCCTTTACAAGGAACGCACGAAATTCCTCCATGACAAATATATTCAAAGAAAATCCTTTGAAGTTGGACAAAAAGTTCTCTTATTCAATTCTCGACTTCGAATCATGCCCGGTAAACTGAAATCCCGTTGGATGAGACCCTTTGAAGTAATAAATGTAAGCCCTCATGGAGCTGTCGAGATTCAAAGTTTAAGTACTTCCAAGGTGTTGAAGGTGAATGGGCAATTGTTGAAGCCTTACTACGGGGGAACGGAAATAGCTACCATTGATGGAATGACTTTGACAGCCCCCGAGATCTTTCCATGATCAACCACTTGATACGTCGAGCCTAAGACGTTAAACAAGGGCGCTTCTTGGGAGGCAACCCAAGCCCTTTTATTTCGATTTCTTCTTAATTTTTTTTTTTTTTTTTTTTTTAGTTTAGTTATATATATAAAAAAAAAAAAAAAAGAGGGGCTGTCCAAATTTACAAGCTTATGGAATTAATCTATTCTTATTTTTGAATGGTTGGCAGGTTATTAGCAAGTGTGGGAATGACTCCTTAAACTCAAAAAAAAATTAAAGCAGGGGCCAAATTGATGAAGGAGGAAATCTGAGGACCTAAGGGCAAAACAAAGGAAAGTTGAAATTGGGGGAGATTGTGCCCTAATTTGAAACAGAAACTCACGCCTCCCCCACTCTCTCCCTTTTCCCCACAGCTAGACCCACTTTCCTATTCTCTCTCCCCTCTCCAGAATCTCTTACTCCAGAATCTCTCACACACATGCACACTGCACTCTCTCTCCAATCCCCCACTACCTCTCTCTCTTCCGTCCCGTACTCTCTCTCCCAGCTCTTCAACAAACCCTCTGTCCGATTTTCCCTTTCCCTTTTCTCTCTCTACTAAGCCGCGACCACAACCTCCAGCCCTCCCCCTCTCGCATTCTCGTACAACCTCTCACCTATATGGCCCCCAAACGCCATAGCAAACGAAATGCGGAGTCGTCGTCCTCCGCCGATGCACAACCGCCGCCGACGCCGACCTCAGTCACCGTGGACGACTCTTTCTTCCTTTCAGTCGCGCCGGCCACTCGTCGGATGATGCTCCAACACACCGCTGCTGCCCATCCGACCGTCGACGTCCCGGTCGCTCGGCGCACCCGCGCCCGAGCACTCGTTCCTGAGCCATCGTTGGACAGCGACGACGATACAGCGTCGGATCCTCCAGCCCCATCGCGCTCCCCGTCGCCCCCAGTGAGTCCTCCTGCCTCTCCGCCCAACTTCCTTTCTCCCGAGGAGGTCGACACTCGACGCAGTAAGAATTACTTTCGCCAGTTTATAAATGTGCGTCTGTTTGACTGGAATGCTATTGAATGCTTAGGTGTGAATGATTCCATTCGACAATACTTTGCAAACGTTGGTTGGTCACCATTGCTTGATATGTCTGAATCTGTGTATAAGGAATTGTCCCTGGAATTTATGTCTTCTTTTGTTTTTGACCCATCTCGCCCTTTGTCTGACTCGCATGCTCTATTATTTGAACTAAAGGGTCACAAATTTTACTTCTCTGTTGACCAATTAAATGTGCTGCTGGATTTTGAAACTGAAGATTCGATACAATCTGCTGAATATAATAATGCTATATGCGATGTTCCTGAAAACTTGTCGTCTACCATCCACGAAAAATGGAGGGCTCTATCTGTGGAACCGTCGTATGCCAAGGGGTGTTCAAAAAGTGCCAATATTGTTGACCATGGTTTACGTTTGTGCCATAGATTTTTTGTACATAATCTGTTTGCCCGCCTTGACTCCTTGAACATTGTTACAATGAATGATATTTTTATCCTGACAAACATGGTTTCTGGTACAAAAATGAATTTTGGTTTCTGGGCTGCCAAGCAATGGCGTGCCAGCTCTACTCGTTTCAACGGAAAATTTCTCTTGGGAGCTTTTGTTACTAGGATAGCCCAGAAACTAAATATCTTTGAAGTCGAGTCCGTGTTCTTTCCCCCTTACTATTTCACCCTAACGGACCTCCACAACATGCGTCTCCTATTTGTAAATAATGAGGGGAATTATCAATTGTTGAAGCCGGGTGTTTCGACCCCGAGCATCCCTCCCCCTTCAGGTTCTTCTTCTGCAGGTCCTTCGGCCGCCCCATCTCTAGCCGACATCAGGGAGTTATTTGAGAACTCTGTTCCTCATTGGGCCGTGGCTCTGGAGGACAAGATAGGGACCCAGATTGAAGCTCTCAGTGACCGCGTTACAGCTGTGGAGAAAGCGGTCCGCCGGATGCCCCGTTCCTCGAAGCCTTGACACTATCCAGGGGAGTTTTGTTCCTTTTCCCTTTTTGTTAGATTTTATTTGGTTTTAATTTTTGTCGTATATTTTCCTTTTCCACAGTGAGGACACTGTAGTTTCCAAAGTGTGGGGGGGGGGGGGAGTATACGTATTTTGTGTAAAAAAAAAAAAAAAAATTTGATCGAGTCGTTGGCAGCATGGATATGGTCAATATGAAAAGTTGGTCTGTTGGATTGTTTGGTTGTTGTCTTTTGTGGTGAAATTGTGTTTATGTTCGCATGTATTCTAGGATGACAAAATTTGCATAGTCGATCACATGATTACAACTTTATATATTGTGAGAATTGAGCCTGATGAGCATTATTTTATATCTGAAAATTGCTCAATTTATTCTGAATGAGTGTATCAAACTTGTATGCTGGATTTCCTGTTTGCCCGATTGCCATAGTTAAAACCCTTTTGAGATTCTTGCATAAAAATGATTAAGGCATTTAGGAGTAACCCAGTTTTGGCCTGAATATATTATCCAAGCCCTACATATCCACTAGTGAGCCTGTTGTGCCTTAGCCGTCTTTATTGATTACAGCCACTAAACTATTAATCCATAACCTGTTTTAGCCTGCTTTTGTCCCATGGAAGTACACGAGTATGTTAGAATGTGTTGAAAATAAAGACTCCTATACTTGAAGATGCTATGTGCCGAAATGCTGAGTCTTGTGGATATATGTTCCTGTTTTGTGAATAGAAAAATGTTGTTCAGCCAAAAAAAAAAAAAAAAAAAAAAAAAAAAAAAATCGAAATCAGCAGTTTCTGGAGTAACAGTACTCCAGTTACTGTTCCCTATCTCAAAAAAAAAAATAAAAAAAAAAAAAAAAAAAAAAATAAAAAAAAAAAAATAAAAATTCAGTTTCTGGAGTAACAGTACTGTTACTGTTCTCCAGCTAAAAAAAAAAAAAAAAAAAAAAAAAGAAGAAAAAAAGAAAGAAAGAGAGAAGGGGCTGTGAATGTTAATTGTTTGATGTCAATCGTGCCTTGTTTAATTGAATATCATCTTGTTTTTAGGAGTGGCTCGAATATTTTGATATGCTCGTATATTTCCATAATTTAACCGTTCTATCCTTCCATCCTACCTCATCCCCTAGCCCCATTACAACCCTGCAAAGACCTTTTGATTTGTGCTTTTATCTCATATTCCGGGTAGAGACGGTGACATAAGGGCAAACATGTGTTTGATAGTATCAAGTTGTGATTTGAGTGAATGAAACTGTCCCTATTTCTTATTTGAGAGAATTTGAGTGAAACTTGGAAGGGCAGGATTGACTATGCATAATTTTGACTTGAATAAAGAGCTAATGCACATTTTTGCCACAAGAGAAGGGTTGGTGGTTTGTGGATGATCATGCTTTGATTATTATCTGTTGAAATGTTGCCAATGATTGTTTTGCCTTTGGAGTATCGAGTCCAGTTTCTTTTCTTGAGTTATGCTCGAGGGCGACCATTGTTTATGTGTGGGGGGATTTGATGGTGGTTATTTAATACATCTTTTTGGAGAGTTCTTGGTGTAATTTTAATGATCATTATCCCTTCAACACCTATATTTTCGAGCTAATTCAGTTTGTTGCATGATTGTAGGAGAATATTCAACTTTGGAGAAAAAAAGGGGGCAAAATATCCGGAAAAATCAAGCAGGGATTTACTGGAGGACGGTTGGTATGGGCATACCGACCAGTTGGGCCTGAACAGAATATTTTTAGCGGCCCAGGATCGATTTAAAGGCCCAATTCCACCCCACATATGGGTTCCTACGGGATTTGACAGCAAGATACGAGATAAACTTGTAACCATGGGCTTCATGAACATTAGATTTGTATATATAGTTGAACTAGGGTTCCATTAGGACAGACTTTTACATTATCAGATTTAACCTAGTTCAAGAAACCAAGAAGGCAGCCGTTCTTCTCTCCAAGAAAGCAGCCCGGTTCTATCTTTCTTGATTTTATGGGTTGTAGTTAAACTCTTTTATTCCGGTGACAATTAAGGAAACTTTAGCTATTCTATTTTATGAGATCAAATCTGTTCGTATACTTTATTTTATGCAAGTATCTGTGATTCTCTGTGTTTACTGTGGTTAATTGTTCGGATCTATTGGGTAGTTCGAAATATTCGTTTAGACCGAAATTAATTAGTAGCCAATTAAATCGGCCATCCGTAATTGTGGTTTAGATTTGATTAGTGGTACATTGATTCTTCAGAATCAAGGGAAGATCAGTCTTAATTCGGTAATCCTGTGTCAGAGTTTATCGGTTTTGAATTGGGTCTCTCTAATTATTAATGCTGTCGGCTCATTAAATCCATAGAGCGTCTCTAGGGTTGTCAGTCGATTAGGGAAATAATTGGTGAAGCGTCTTCCTGATTATCAAGAAATTAAGGAGAGATAAGACCGCGTCAGAAGCGTCTTCGGTGGTTATAACTAATTTATTTGCATGATTTAAAGTCAATTTTGCATCAATGATTGAAATAGTTAACTAGAGTGGAATTAATTGGAACCGGAATATTTTACATATTTGATACAAACCCTTTTTCTTAATTTTCGTTATTCAATTTCAATCTGGAAATACAAATCTTTGCTACTGATTTTCGTGATTATTGGCAAATCAAAAGATTAGAAAAATCCTCGCCAGTCCTTTGGGAGACGATCTTGCTTACTGCTGTTCTGGTCAGTGTGGGCATACCGACCGCTGGTCGGATTATTTTTGGTGGAGAAACGACGCTACCAGACATGTATCTCAAGCCACTACCGTTGCCGAAGCCTGGTCTATTCTCGTGCGAATGTTTCACTCGCAATCCAGGGCTCGTCAGATGCACTTGAAACACCAACTTCAAACTCTTTCCAAGGGCTCCATGTCGGTCCTTGATTATGTACAAAAGAAACATGCTCTGGCTATTGAACTTGCGGAGTGTCTTTGTATTGTCTCTGACTATTATCTCGTCTCCTATATTTTGTTTGGCCTCGGATCTCAATACACCTCATTCCGATCGACATTCACCATCAGCAGAGAACCCATGTCTTTTGATGAACTTCTAGGGTTTCTACTTTAGAAGAACTACGACTTAAGGAGGATTCTTGCGCGTTATCGGATTCTGTACCTCCCTCTGCAAAAGTCCCTACTTCTTGTGATCGTCGCAGTCATGAACATGGCCGCCCATCTAAATTATGGTTATATCGGAACACTTTGCTGCTAGTTCTATTGCTATTGATTGCTATTGATCGTACCACCCAATTTGCTAGATTATGCAGCAAACCCGAGCATGAAACAATTAACTGTTTACAACGCTTGAATTTGATTGACTTCCCAATCACTAATCGGCACGCCGTAGTAGCCTTTAATTGACCTAAATCCTCCATTGGCAAGTCCGCCCATAGTGTTTCATGTCAATCCGAGGTCAGCGATCCATGGGTAATGGATTTTGCTGCAAGTCATCATGTTGCCTCTAACGCAACCAATCTCCACTACAATTCTTCCTATAATGGCACCAATAAATTAGTTGTCGACAATGGTATGTCTCTTCCCATCACTCATTTAGAGCACTCTGTTTTATCTGTTGAGCATACTACTAAACCTTTATAATTTTCCAATAATTTAATTGTCCTTGAAATGACTAAAAATCTCCTTAGTGTTTCTAAATTGGTTAAAGACAATAATGTTAATGTAGAATTTCATGCCAATCATTGCTTTGTTAAGAAATTGCGGGGTCAGATTCTTCTTTACGGAACTGTTGAAAATGGCCTTTACCGTCTCATGCATAAATAACTTAAGTCAATTTTATTTATTTATTTTAAATGAGCCATCTAGTTACTTTTGTTGATGAATGAGCCTCGATTACTTGTTGGTATCACCAGTTTGCCCATTCTCATGAGTCTTTCCTACATTGTCTGGTGTCGTGTCATAGTCTACTTGTCACCTTTGATAAATTGCATACAGTATGGGACACCTATGAACTTGCAAAAGTAATTTTCATTTACCAAGTCGCGTCGCTATTTCTGTTAAACCATTTGTTTTATTACATACGGTGTATGATGCCCTTCCGCTAGTTTTTTCCTTAAACAAAAAATAGGTATTATGTTAGCTTCATTGACGATGGTATGAAATTTGTTATGATTTACTTTCTTACCAACAAAACTCAGGTTTTGTCTATTGTTCAGTTATTTCTCAAACTTATTCGAACACAATTCTCAACTCTCATTAAAGTTTTTTAAATAGATTGGGGTGGTGAATATCAGAATGTTTCTACTTATCTTGAGTCTCTAATTAACATTCAACATCAAGTTTCATGTCCCTCTACCTAAAACAAAATTGGTCTTCAGAACATCATAACAAGGTTATTGTTGAAAAGGGTCTTGCCTTGTTGGCTCATGATAAATTACCGATCACATTTTGGGAACATATATTTCACACTTCTGTTTATATTTTAAATAGAACTATAATTCAGATCTTCAACAACAAATCTCCTTTTGAAAAATTGTATGGAAACATACAAGATTATGGGTTTCGATTGTCTCTATTATCTTTTCTTGCGATCTTATGTGAACAAAAGACTGGAATCTAGGTCCTTAACTTGTTTGTTCTTAGGATATAGATCCAAACACAAAGGGTATGTCTATTTGCATCTTTCAACAGGTAGGACCTACAGCTCTCGGTTTGTTGGTTTTGATGAATCTATTTTCCTTATCCCTCTCTTTCATCGTCAAATTATCCAACTCTGGCCTCACCAGCTAATGCCACTTTGCCTCTTGTCTTTTCTTCAGCATGCATCAACCATTTCCCCACCTTCTCAAAACTCATTGCCTCCACAAAATTCCCTGCCTTCCATATCTCCACTGCATCTTATACCACCTCCAGCTAGTTCGGCTAGTGAGTCATCCCCCTTGGTTCCCCTTGGATCTGATTCAGCTTCCTGAACCACACTTTCTACTTACCTCTCCTCTTCGAGCCCCTCGCCTAGCCCACTGCCATACCTTGAAACTTCGTTGTGGTTTCGGCCACTGGATGCCTCTACCCATAACATGAACACCCGCTCTCGTACAAACTCTGTCAAACCAAAATATCTCATAATCATAATATATCCCTCACCCACTGCCCTATTAGCTAATCCTGAACCAAAATTTTACAATCAAGCTACGAAAAACCCCAATTGGTAGCATGCAATGCAATTAGAATATGATGCTTTAATGCCAAATGGGACCTGGGACATAGTTCCTCGGCCTCCTGGTGCTAACATTGTTGATTGTAAGTGGGTTTACAGGACTAAGCGAAACTTGATGGTACCATTGATCGTTACAAGGCACGCCTAGTTCAAAAGTTTCAGACAGCAGCCGGAATTGACTTCTTTGATACATTCAGCCATGTCATCAAGCCTACTACTATTTGCCTTGTATTGAGTCTAGCTCTTACTCATTCTTGGCTTCTTCGGCAGGTTGACATTAATAACGCTTTCCTGAATAGTGACCTTAGAAAACCTGTCTTTATATATGGCTCAACCATAGGAATTTCAGGTTGTTGTTCGGCCTACTCATGTTTTTAGATTTCGTAAATCTGTATATGGCCTCAAACAAGTTCCCCAAGCTTGGTATCAAAAGCTCATAGAGGCTCTTCTTCAGCATAGTTTCACGGGTTTTAAATCTAAATTTTATCTGTTTATCAAAAAATAAGGTTCTCATGTTGTCTATGTTTTGAGATATGTTGATGGCTTGATCATTAATGGTTACCATGCTTCTTTAATTGAAGCTTTTCTACGTAGTTGATGTTGGTGTACTTCACTATTTTTGGGCATTGAGGTTTCCAATACTGATTCTTGTATTCAATTGAGTCAACATAAGTATATTGTTGATATTGCTTCTCCAGTTGAGCCTCGTTCTCGTTTGACTCAGTCTGGGATCTTTTACCTGCTCCTTATCTTTCTCGCAACATTGTTGGTGCTTTGCAATATGTCACCATCACCCAACCTGAGTTCTCCTATGCTGGCAATAGAGTATGTCAATTTATGCAGAATCCCACAGACCTACATTGGGCTGAAGTCAAGTGCATTCTAGGCTATCTGAAGGGCATTATTTCTTCTGGTTTGTGCCTTCGGAAAGCTTCTGATAGGCGCCCAGTTGATTTTTCTGATGTTGATTGCACGTCTGATCCGGACGACTGTTGTTCTCAACATTGTTTTGTTGTTTATTTTAGCAGGAATCTTGTTAGTTGGTCATCTAAGAAACAATAGGTGGTTGCCCGGTCCAGTAAAGACGTTGAATATCAAGCTAGTGCTTTTGCTGCTGTAGAGTTGATTTTGTTGCAACAACTTCTTCACGAGAAGGTTGTTCATGATGATCATCCACCTATTCTTCTATGTGATAATCTAAGTGCCACTTGCTTGTCAGCCAATATGGTGCAAACATATCAAGATCGACTACCATTTTGTCCGAGAACAGGTCTCCGCTCGTGATCTTGTTGTTAGGCATGTTCGATCTCTTTATGAGACTGCTGACATTTTTACAATAGTAGTTGGTACACATCCTTTTTAAACTTTGAGTGCCGAGCTGCATGTTTGTTCTGACCATGAGCTTGCGGGGGCATGTCAATAAATGTGTATTATTTATTCTTTAATTTTCTAATTATCTATTTTTCTATTCTAGTTTAATTGTTAGTCTGCATAGGAATTCTAGCCTTAATTATAGCCATTATATATAGGAATTATAGCCTTAATCATAGCAATTCTGTATAGAGACTCTAGCCTAAATTGCACAGGAATAGAAGAGAAACAAACAAGCTTCAACATATATAATTTCAGTCTTTACATTTTTAATATGAGATATTAAAAGAAAATATTATCTCAAATGGAATATATAGTTTTTATGATCAGAATTCATTTATATTTTAATCTATGTATTTCTATTTTATATCTCTCTATCTGGTTGGAGCTCAAGCTTTATCATCAGAACTTATCCCACGTACTGTTCTGAGGCCTAGGCCCACCTCACCAGTCAAGGTGCGACATAGGTCAACTAATACAAAGAAGCCCATGGAAGTGAATACAACCCCAACTCAATGAAACTAATCCAATCCACGCCTACAATAGGCTTCATAGTTAGTAACATTTAGCGAGAACTTAGCATGGGTCTGGGAACCCTTTCGGTTCGAAGATGATAAGCATGTGAAAAATATGGGATTTTGACACAAAAAACTGGAGTTTCTTATAAACTGTTCAGTAACGGAATAACATATTAAATTATTTTTCTATTAACAAGATTATATTGTTTAGTTTATTTAATTTATTATTTCACCTTGATATTTGTTAGTGAGTTAATATTTGTATTGAGTTTGTAAAATTATAGTGGATTGGATAAATTTGTATTGAGTTTGAAATCTAAAATTTATTTCAAACTATCATGCAATTTGTTATTAGCCATAAATAACTTTTAAGAAAATGACAATGCAGAAAATTATGTAATTATATTTTAAATTAAATAATATTTATATAAATTATAACTTATTTATATTTTATAATAACAAATATATTACTAATATAATAGATATATTATGTCATGTGTATCGTTCAAACAAACATCTAGTCTAAATGCTTATTGTAATAGTTAAATGACTGTAATTTGGTAATGACATAAAATATATGATGCAAACCGCTGGTAGCAAGGATAAGTACTGAAAAATTATAAAAAACTATTTAAAAATTATTTATCTTAAAGGTATTTTCTAATTATTTATAAAAATTTACAATTATGAAAGATCTAAAAATTATTGAAGGTTGTATTTGAATTAAATTTTTGAGGGGATGTCAAATCCACCCAAATAGGTCCTTTTCTTTTTTAAATCTAAAAATGTGCTGCGTGTAAGCCATTAAGCAAGTAAAAATGAGAGAAAGGAGGGTGCCTTCCAGTTCCCAACACAACCTCAACCTCTACCTCATCAGCACTGAGCGAAGTTGCTGTCATTTAATGTCAGGGGTTTTAGGTTTCAGGACCCAAAGGCAATGGATACCATTTAAAAAAGAAAAAGAAAAAAAGAATGAGAAAGAGGAGGACGTCTTCCACAACAACCCCTTCACTGCATCATCACCACTCCGAGTTGTTGCCCTTTCTTGTCACATTGATCAGATTGGCCCAACTTTTAAGAAGGCTATAAGCTCCAAGATCCAAAAGAAAATAGAGCTCACTTGGTATGGCCTAATTGGTTGGTAGTCCGACAAACTAACAACTAACCAGAAAATATTTAAGGATGTTGGATTGAGCTTAACCGGGTCAATGAAAATTCGATCCAACTCAGCTTGATCTTGGTCACAGTCTTTTCTGATTATATTTGGGCCATCGAGCATTACTACCACCAATTTTGTGTGCATATGTACAATTTGTGCAAACGATGAACATAAAATCACAGTACTTGGAATTATTGATATTTTAGAAAAAGAATTATAAGAAAAATAATAAAAATTATAGTCGTTAAAAGAGTAATTTTAATATTATAGAAAAATAATTAATGATACAAAAAGGTAAAATCTAAAAATAAATAAAGAATTTATTTATTTTTATTTTTTAGATATTGTTTCAAATATTCTTCAAAATTTTCACATTAAGTTCAGTTTCTTTTATAAAAAAAAAAAAAAGTCAGATTTAAAAATTATGTTTTAGATTTTTTTTTGAAATAATTTTAAATTATTTATAAATAAAAATTAAGTTTTTTAATAACAAATTTTTCAAAATTTAAAATAATTTATGTTAGTATAAAAATATTTCCATATTTTTTAAACTTCATTTTGGAATTTTCAAATGATTTTAAAATTTTCAAAATAAATTTCAGATTTTTTAAATATATATTATATTTTCAAATAATTTTCATATTTATTAAAATAATTTACTGACTTATAATTTTTAGATTGATTTTAAGATTTTTGAATTATTTTTAGAATTTTAAAATAGTTTTAAAAACTTACATCTTTAAAGATTCTTGCATGCATTGATGAAAGAGAGAGAGAGATATCAAACTGTTTTCTTTCACATCATATATTTGTTGTATTTTTATTTATTTTTATTTTTAATATTTTCATAATATTAATAGTATTTTATAATTACATTTTACTTAAAAAAATATATTACATTATTTTTTATTTAATTAATACATAACATTAATATTTTAAATTTTTTATTAAATAAGATGATCATCATAAAAATATATTTAATTCAATATATAAGTAAAAAATAAAAATAAAGATAATATATAAAAAATGTAGAAATGATGTGTAAATAGGTGAGACCCATTAAAAATTAGAAGTTGGGTTTATGATTGTAGAGAAAAATTGATAAAAATAGTGAATTTTTAACTTTTGACATGACAATTATGTGGATGTGACTTGGCATGTAAGAGTTTCTTTTCGGGGTTAATGGTTGCGACACTAGAGATGTTATTAGGGCTGCGGCCTGCCGGGCCAGCCCGTTTAACCGAAAAAAATAGGTTTAGAGCCTAATTTTTCCAGCCCGTTTAACATCGGGCTTTTTAGCCCGGACCGATAGACCCGCGGGCTAATCGGGTTGGGCCGCGGTTTAATCGGGCTGGTGTCTGCTGCCTGTCTGCACTTTCCTATCTTTCCATTTTTATTTTGAAAAACAAAAAGAAAGAAGCCCTAATTTTTCACAGTGAGCCGCTGCTTGCCTGCTTCCCCACCCTGCTGGCTGCTGCTCGCTTGGCCGCCGCTGCTTCCCCGCCCTGCTGCTCGCTTGGCCGCCGCTGCTAGTCACCCCATCTTGGCCGCCGCCGCTGCTTCTCCCGCTCCGCCGTTTTTGTGAGTTCATTGTATTGTTCACTGCCATCCTCCTCCCCCGTCGTTCTGTTCATTTTTTCTTGTCCATATAACTCTTATTGCTGTTTCAATGTCCTGTTGAAGAGTAAGCAATATCAGGAATTAAAAATAAAAATACATTCAAAAATATGACAGGAAATGCTTATATCTTTATTATATAGCAAAGAGTGTTTTTTCACTAAATAAATGTAGGTATGCATTATGGCATGAAATGAACAATGAATGTAATAATCAAGTTTTAGAAATATCTTTTTATTAAGAATAAGTGTGTAGTGTTGAGTTATAAATTAATCTTCCAATTTTATGCAATATAATTTTGAATATTGATTACCATTTTATACAACATAAACATA
Organism: Caryopteris x clandonensis; assembly: GCA_028749325.2. Classification (NCBI taxonomy): domain Eukaryota; kingdom Viridiplantae; phylum Streptophyta; class Magnoliopsida; order Lamiales; family Lamiaceae; genus Caryopteris; species Caryopteris x clandonensis. The sequence continues at coordinate 1,831,131 of JAPYKT020000021.1, forward strand.
TTCTATATTTGTATCTTAAATCTTAAATTTTGAATATTGATTACCATTTTATACAACATAAAAATAAAATAAAATAAAATAATGTACATATATAAGCATATAATAAAACCATAGTATATATATATATTTTTTGGTCAATGGTATTTTTTCTTATCGACATATTTGTGGTGTTAAAATAATAGATGGACCACCATTTGTAATAAGTAATCTGTAGGTAATATACTGCATACCAAATTAACTTAGGATAATTTTGTATTGTGTGCTGACTGCTGTTGGGGAGGGGAGGGGAGGGAGAGAGAGAGAGAGAGCCTTTAATTGGATATACCAAATTAACTTAGCAAGGCTGTTGATTCTTTAAATTTGATTTATGGCTTGTGATATACTAAGCATTCCGATTACTACCGTGGCATCTGAATCTGCATTTAGCATTGGGGGTCGTGTCCTTAATAAGTTTAGAAATCGTCTACTCGGCGAACATGTCGAAGCCCTTATTTGTACACGTAGTTGGTTGCAAGGCTTTGTTGAAGGTAATATTTTTTTAGATTTTTTTTTTACAAATCTATTTGTAGGATATAATTTATAATTTTTTTACTAAACATTGATTCTACTTATTTTCTATATTTTAGATGATGAAGATTTGGAAGAAGATACTTTGTCCAAGCTAGGACCATATGTTGTTCAAGTTGAAGACAATGCTGCTTAATCTTGATTAGTATTTTTGAGTTTATAGTTAAGTATGTAACTTGTATTAATCAAGTATTTTTCAAGTTGGAGAATGATGTTTAGTCATGATTGATTAGTATTTTGGTATTTATTGTCAAGTAATATCATGTATGAACTTATGAATTATGATTTTAGTTTATATGTTTGAGATTTAAGTGTTGAAATTGTTAATTTAATTTTTTTTACTCATAGCCCGATAGTAGCCCGATTAGCCCGAAACCCGTTAGGGTTAGGGTTAGGTTCATGATATTGTTAGCCCGTTTAAATTGGCCCGATTAGCCCAAAAACCGATTAGCCCGAAACCCGATAGGGCTAGCCCGAAACCGCTAGGGCTAGCCCGATTAACATCCCTATGCGACACCCTCAGATAACCCTTGCAACCATTTTCTTTTATTAATAATTAAAATATCAATAAAGTTTACCATTAAAATGAAGTGACAAGTAAGGTTTTACCTATTAGAACTAATGAAAAATTACGAGGAATACTTGAGGTGTGCAAAAGACGAATGTCATAAATGATTTACTTTTGTAATCCCTAGGATACAACAAGTCGTCTTGTATAAAACTATGAAGTAAATTTACTTCTTATCCATCAAATTCTACTCACATCAATATTGTTGCTCAACACCAATATGTGCATGCCTTATAATTCACGAGTGCTATAGACTTTAGCTATCATCTCATAGAAGCGGCCCCACTCCACACTTATATAGATAAGTTCATTAAGTATATTCTCAATTAATATACAACCCAAAATATGAAGCTCATTAAAACTTTTAGGTTATCTTCTCAATTTTGCAAATTAGCACTACTCAGTCCATAGGAAATATAAATTTATTGTGGTAGAAGGACTAACAAGTGACTAAGTGACTTGTTATTATTCATATAAACCTTATTCATGGGATTTCCAATCACAAAGGGTGGGTTACCGTTAATTTTATCTCTTCAATTGGCATAAATCTCATTCCCCTCAATGTTTATTTATTAATTTCTTCTAATGTGTAGTTAGAGGGATGACCATACCCACTTTAACGACACAAAATGGATCCAATATCATTTTAAAAGCGGTTTTTTAACGACCACATTATATAACACAACTAACTAAGAAGTTTTTCAACTACTTAGTCTCATAACCAATTAATTTGAAAGAAAATTGTATCTCGTGTGTATTCGAAATCAACTATCAGCGCTGTATTATTTCAATATATAGTGAAAAACCCATAAACATTGTCATGATAGTTTTCAAATATATCATAATCATTTGCAACTATCAGAATAGTTGAACATACAAGAAATTTATTATTTTGAAATTTTCGCCACTTAATTAGGCAACCGAGGAGATAGCCAAAACACATGTTATAGTTATGAAATATCATCACATATTAATTATGTTTATATCACCCGTAGCAAAAGATTAATCAATATACAATAGCCAACTAATTTTTTTTTTTAACTTTATGTTTCCAATGTCATTTTATTGGAAAAACTCAAACATATTAAAATTCAATAAGAATCATCTATTGAAATTAAAGTCCAATTCAAATTTCTCTTTAAGTATATATATTATTATATAACGATTGAAGTTCCATCTATCAATTTTGTTACGAAAGATTTCCTTAAATTGTTGCTGCTGCAATTAAGTACCAAACAAATTCACTTTATTTTACAAAATCTTGATAGCGCTTATAATTAACGAAATCAAACCTAAAACTCATTGGAATTCCATAATTAATAAAATCACTTCAGAGCTAAAACATAAATAAATCACTTATAAAATATAAATATGATAGAATCAAGAAAATAAGCAAAAGCATAAATATTTCATTAATTGGTTACATTGGAAATTTTAAGAACAACGAGACCCTAGTTACAATACCCTTTCTCTAACAAGTACATTATTTTTCTTCATCACTATTTTATCTAACTCAAATAAAACTTTCACTCCAATTTTTTCTTGTAAGGCCACACAAATAAGATTTGCTTGAATATTGGGTACATGCACTAAATCGTTGAGAGCGAAAGTCTTACCAAATGTGAGTTTCAGAAGAACTTTTCCGTTCCCAACCACATTTGTAGTTCGGGAATCACCCAAATATACATGTTCTTCTCCATTTTCTATAAGATTATAGGAAGAAAAAACATCTTTATTTGCACAAATATGCTTGGTAGCCCCAGAGTCTACGACCCTATCTTTCACATTACAATATTAGATTGAAAAATGACCGCAACAATAATGTCATTAGCTTGAGAAATGGCCGCAACAATAATATCATCTCCTTAGCCATATTTGCAACTTGCCTAGGACTTTCTCACTTTATTCTTGCATTGAACTGCATGATGATTTGGCTTTCCACAAACAAACAGTTACCCAATGTTTGAGTGATTAACATTGGGTATGTAACGAGTGTCTTGAGGTTTTGAATCGTACCTTTTATTGATTTTGTTTCCTTGCCTCTGATTGATGATATAAGTGAATAACTTCAAAAACGAAAATTGTTTATGTTGTGCTTCAATTGTTGTTTGTAGTCATTCTACGACTCTGGTAGTTTTTCAATAGCCAATTCCTCCTGCAAAATTATGTTTTTAGCTTTGAGCTCCTCCAACAAATTATGGTACTCATTGATTTGTAGGTTAATCTCCTTTTCATCCGTCATCTCCCATCAATCATAATTTCCAATCACGAACTTCTATTTTCCAGCATCCTCGGCATTGTATTTGAGATTCATCGAATCCCATTCCTGTGGATGTCTATTTGCCGGGTTGAGTGTGCATGAGTCCAACTCTCGATGAAATGCATGTTCATCAGTGGGAGCCTGAAGCTGAGACCTGGGGAATTCTAGATCGGAAAATCCCCCTGAATCAGGAGGCGAAAGGGAGCGTTGGAATGGTCTTAGCTCTTGAATACCATATTTTCTTTTGCTTCTTTATAAGAATAATATATATAAAAAAAGATCATTAGATCAAGTGTTAATGATCGTATGTCTACAAACTTTGTTGGCATAAACCCAAGACTCCAATTGTATGGGATCTACTTGGGGTGTGAGAGGGCAGTAGCTACACCATGCATGTGAAGAACAGTTAAACTACAAATCATGAGCATCATAAGCTGTTGGAGGAGCTCAAAGCTTAAAACATAATTTTGCAGGAGGAATTAGTTGTTGGCCTGTTGATTGAAAAACTACCAGAGTCGTGGAATGACTACAAACAACAATTGAACCCAAGACTTGAATTGTATGGGATCCACGAACTTGTCAGGCTTGGGGTGTGTGAGGGCAGCACCTACACCATGCATGTCAAGAACAATAAATATTCTCTCATACCACATTCTGTAGTTTTGACCCTCGAACATCTCAATTTTAGAGATATTTGGAAAGGGCTTCACATATTGCATAATTGGAACCATGTTAACGGTGTTGTGATTGAGATGAATACTAGTTATAGGAAAAATATCATTCGCAGTAATTGACTTGTTGGCTTCGATAGCAGGATCGACAATGTTTTGGGGTGTGTCGGTATCTTTGGGATCCATAAATCATTTAGATTATTGAAATTAATGAAAAATATGAGAAATACTTGAGGCATGCAAAAGACACTGTCCTAAAGAATTTATTTTTATAATCCCCCATAATACAACAAATCTTCTAGTATAAAACTAAGACCAGGAGCATCAATATTATGAAAGGGTAACACAACATATAAAATAGGGAGAAAGCACAAAAGAATGAGTAAATTTTCTTATTTTTAAAGAAGAAAGCCAAGGTATTCAAACATAAAGTTGCATTTTCAAGCCACAAAATTAGGCAAGGCATTACTTAGTCTATGAGTGGAGGATAAATCATGTATAATATTTGGGAAATTAGTTTTGACTTCACGAAGTAAAAGAAAGATCTAGTCATAGTTCTATATAAAAAAATATTTTCAAATATTCTATATTTTCCAACATTACCTGGCAATTGGTGGAGAAGACTGAAATATCTTGATCAACATCTGCCCACAAGAAAATATAGCGACTGAAATTACTTCGTATTAAGAAACCTTTTCCAATACCAAGAAAAAAATGAACCACAGAACCAATTAGCCAATAAATTGAGATGTATTGTCATAGTATATAAAAAGCTTGCATTCACCAGAAATTCCAGATGGAGATGTATTGTCATAGTATATAAGAATTCTGCAGCTACAAATGTACAAGAAACAACGAATATATAGAAACACACGTGCATTACAAGCAACTGTTACAGAGGAATGCTCTCAAACATACATTGAATAACGAGTATTTTACTGTTTACAAATTATTGTGTTCTCCGACTTCACAATCTGATGGTGCGGGTGATCTTCCCTTGAGATCCACAAGATATATGCTGAATCAAACTCACTCTCACAATATGGAACACGAACATATGTTCTTCTTAGGAGTCTCGTCAACCTTCTTTTCTGTGAGAATATAATGGTAACTTTCAGCAACTAAGTAACTAGATCAGAATAAAGAAATATAAGGCCTTAACGATAACATCACAAGGATATTATAGTATTTGTTATTCTGTAATGAAAGAAAGATTACACTCCCCTGCTCCTAAAAAGAAATAAGTCTTGTTCATAAAACTTTTTCTTGTCCTGTAAAAAGGAATCTTCTTTCTAACGTCAAAACTAATTTCTAATTGAAATTTCTTAAGAACTTTTCATGAAATTTATGTTATGATCATGGAGATGGATTTTATGAATAAATGGAGGGGATAAGTGAACGGGGCCCTTTTTTGGGATGGAGGGAATAATAAACACGAATAGCGGATTTAATGAACATTTGATTCCTACCAAGTTAAATATGCAAATTCCAAATGAAATCTGAGGATTGTTCAGCCGCTATGACTCACTGCCAGAGGCCCAATTTGTAATACAGAGGCAAATTCACATGATTTACCTAGATATGAAATCCAGACAAGACCTGGAACCTTGAGAACTATACAATGATATCATGCATAGGGAAAAAATAATTAATAATTCGGGTTTTTCGTATAGGACGGATTTATTCAGGAACATTGTGAACTTTACATGAGATGAAGGTGGGAAAAGGGATGAAATAAAAATGATATATCCCAGGATTAAATGATGTAGTGGAGAGCTAAAAGATAAAACATGATTAGTTCAAAGACCGTAAATTTTATAGGGCTAGCAGAATGTACAAAGACACCTATTTTATGTATATAGACACATGCATACACGTACCCATAAAGAAATGAATAAAATATCCAGTGCAGGACATTTGTATGGAGAAGAAGATAATGAGGTATTAGCTATTACACAGCTTATTTCAGTGTTTGGAAAAACTAAGGATATGACATGGGGAAATAAACAAACTCAGGGGATGTGTGCATGGAGACCTCCAAAGCAATGATTAACACTAATAACTAATTGTAAAAAGCACTTGTGTGAATATTTGGTCAAGACAATTGCATTCTTATCCCATACCTCACAACAAAGTTTAAATAGACTTAAAATATATATATATATATATATATTAATAAAAAAAAATAATAGTAGTAATAATAATAATAATAATAATAATAAGATATATGTTATTTGAGAATGGCATATTACATATATAGAGGTGTGTGTGTCTGTCTGTGAGAAAATGGTATTTGCTACAACACTAACTAACCGCTGCCGGTAAGGGGGAAAGAACAGTATGGAACAGGAAGGGGGATTTGGGAGGAAGGAAAAAAAAAAAAAAAATCCATCTGGTAGAGTGGTGGAAACACTTTTTTCTTCCTCAGAAGCCTAAAAGCCAGTTCACTTATACGAAATAAAGATCGGAATAATCCCTTTATTATTTATCACATGCGGCACAAGAAAATTAGAGTAGAGGGAAAGGTATCGCAGAAAACAGTTACTCTGAGCACGATTATCAAGATAACAGCGTGCAGAAAGTCTACACAAACTCTAACATGAACTATATCATTAGCTAGGAACACGAACTCTAACTGGCTCTGTAGAAAACTGTCTTGCACTGAGGAAAGGATAGCTTCATATCATTGACCCTTACTAGGAATATCGGATTCACATTTCCACTTCTGTGCACCTTTTTCTTTTTTTCCAAACTTTCGATAGATCCTAGCATCTAACCCTTGATGGTTCTACAGAACCGTCACATGAGCCATCCCATATTCTGAACCCACACCTTTTATGAGATAATAACACAATAGAGTATTTTATAGCTATATTTCTAATATGATCACCATTTCCAACTCCCTGGTGTGACAAGTGACAACCATACCCATCGCATGCAGTGGTAGCAAGATTGATTCTATAGCAGCGTATTCAAACACACAGAAGCCAATCCACAAACCTATGTGAAAATTTGTATAGGTGCATACATATATAGAAGCAGAATTCCAAGAGTCAAAATAATTGGAGGAAAAATTAAAAGGGGAATCTCAATTCTGAAGGACTACGAATAAAAAATTCAAGAAGGAGCAAACAAATAATTGCAGCAATTATACTTCTGACTCAAGTGAGCAGGTTTAATGTACATCAATCCCTAATAAGTCAAAGATTACCTGTCTTTGCTTTAGCTAAAGATGGCTGTACAACAGCATGCATGGTGATAACTCCTTTAGGTAGCTCTCCAAATGGCATCTTGCACTGGGCAACAGTCTTGTTATTTTCCAAAATTTTCCCAGCACTTATTAATTTCACATCATTTGCTGCCTTGGGTGCAACTTTCTTATCTGATAAAAATAAAACTTGTTGAATTATACATCAGCTGAGAAGAAGATGCATAAGACATTTACGGATCAAGATTTGCATTAATGAAGGCAAAGCAAAGTGTTCAATTTCATTTCTCGAGTGGCAAACAGCCAAACAGAGAATGAATTATCATGAATTTCAAATTAACCAGAAAATATATGAGGTTAATTAAAATATGTTCCACTTTTCATTCTTAGATGTTAAATTCACTCATATTTCAGCCACTCATAATACTTCAGTTGTTTCGACCATTAATTCCGTCAAATAGACACTTCTTTTCCAAAAACACAGTTTAAGAACTTCACCACAGTTGAGCATAAGAAGCACTATAATTGGATTACCCTGTAACCCTCATAAATATCAAATTGCGCTTCCAGTATGACGGAAAAAAAATGCAAAACAAACTGTTCTCCCAACCAAACGCGCAAAAACAAAATGGATAAATCTCAATCACAAGCTTACAAACAAAAAATAGAAGAAGTAAACTAACCTTTAGGCCACTCAGCGACAATTCTCTCCTTCAGCATAGCAACTGTTGACGCCGGTGAATATCGGAAAGGACCGATATCTGATCCATCGTACAATCTGAACTTGAGCTCCACGAAATCCTCTTCCGGCATCTGTTTTCTGCAAACCTATCGAAACAAACGCCCAATCCTTCTCCAAAACAACCCGCAAAACCTCAAAATTCACCTCCCACCAACCGCAAATTTGTTCAAAATAAAGGTGCTAAAGCTATATGATTGGTTTCTGAATTTGAATGCGTCAGTTACACTTTGAAATTGTGGAACCCTAGACCAGATCTTGATTATTTACACCTCTGGCTGCTGCGTGCTCCCCCCTTTTGCTCTTTGTGCAGTGCGATTCTCTTTTTTCTTTTTCTTTTTTTTTGCTTCTTTTTATCCTTTTCCAGTTTTTTCAGCTTTTGTTTCCTTTTTCCCTTTTCTTTTCTGCGATTGCTTTTAGTCTTTGGTTTTGATTTTTATTGTTGAATTGAGGAAAGTTATTTAGAATGTTGTCAGTCGGATGGAATTTGCAGTGAAATTCTGTGCCCTCGTCAGTAACTCTAACCCTCTCTCTAGGGATTTCCAGTTTACGTCAATTCTATTTTTTTATTTTGTATCTCATTTTATTACTAATACTTTATATAACGTGACATAATCATTCATAAAAAGAAAAAAAAAAATCATATTTGATAGTTATCTTATATTTTTCATAAAATTAATCTAGGATCCAATAATAAATTTGAAAGTTTCAACTATTTAATTTCTAACTTCATTAAACTTAGCCAACAATATTATGTATAAAGATTTTGACATATATATATATATCTATATATATATTAAAACAAAATAATTTTTTTTCAAATTTGTTTTTGCGCCCAAACTTTTGTACTAAATGTGGCAAATTAATTTAAAAGAAATTTTTGTTCATAATTGAAATTCAGTTCCTAATATTTTGGAAAGATTTCGTTCATTTTATTTCACAAATTTAGGATATTCAAAACTTACCTAATAAATAAAGCAAAAAATCAGTGAAATATATCAAAGCAGCTAATTTTATGTATTTCAAATATTTAGAAAAATAAAAACTAACCTAATATATTTAATAAATACACCGTGAAATAATAAATCAAGATAGCTAAATCAATAAATAAAGCACAAAATCAGTAAAATATATCAAAACAACTATTTTTATGCATTACAAATATTTAGGAAAATCAAAACTAACCTAATATATTTAACAAATACACTATGAAATAATAAATCAAGATAGCTAAGTCGATGCATTACAAAAATATTGAATACGTAGATGCAAGAAATATACCAAATCCAAAAATATATGAAGCAGATTTCTTATTTACTCAACAAATTTAGGAAATTCAAAATTTGAAAAATTTATATTTTGTAATGTTATTTTAATATTTTCCTTATTTATCGTACATTACTTAGCTGATTTAATTAATTTGATAGCCAGTTCATTTGTATTTTAAAACTTTATGTTACTCAATAGGAATCAGATCTTATTTCAAAGCTGCATAGAAGATTCATGGATAATGAGAAGGTAAGATATTTTTTGTCCACATATGTCTAACTGTTCTTCAATAATTAGTTTAACGACCTAGATAACAAGTTTAACTTTATATATATATATATATATTGCAAGGTCGATTATTCTGAGGATTAAGTTTCTACTCCTGAAAAGAAAATTAAAGAAATTAATGTGGTTGATGTGGATGAAGAAACTAATGGAAATAGTCCTTCTTTCTATTATGATGGAATTGAGGAGACAACAATAAGGAGGAAGTTGATGGACGAATTTTCGACTACCAATGCCAAAAAAAAGGAGAATCCAATTATTATAAAACAAGAGAAGGATTAAATCCGTCTGGATGACTATGTAATACTACAATTCTATTTATGTTTCTTTTATTGTCTTTGTGATTTTATTCCATACTGGAGTCATTTTGGTGGATTTATTTTTTATTATTGAAATCTCTTTTGTTGGATGGATCCTATTATTATTTTTAATGAAGTTATTTTTTGTCTTACAAATGATGGGTTTGGTGTTTTTTTTGTGAGAAATTTTGTAATGCAACAGATGAAGAAACTTAATATGGTGGCAATTTAGACGAAAATATCTTTTGTATCACAATTTTATTTTCCCGCCTAAACTTCATTACTTAATTTAGAATAACTATATTATTGTTAAATTAAAATGAAACATTTTTATTTTAGAAATTTTAATTCGATTTCAAAATTTAAATTATTCCACAAATTTAGGTGTTTCGAAATTAGATAATATCAAGATGAATATACTGCAACATTTAATATATGATTCAAAATCTAGATATTTTATCGAATATTAATCAAATTACTGAATTATGAAATTCAAGAAATATATGAAACAATTTAAGATTTGGTAAGTTTAAAAATTAAATCACGTTAACTTTGAAACAGTTAAACTTTATTTTTCCAATCTTCAAATTCTACAAATATTGAAACATAAAGTATCACTATTTGTCCTTCTCTAATAAACTCCTCTCTCTCTCTCATTAATTTTTTTTAAATCCTTAATTTTCTTTCTTGGTTTCTCACAATAGACCACCACTATATGCTACCGTCACTCTTCAACAGGACATTTGTTGTTACCACTCAGTCACTCTAAATTCTACAATATATCATATAACTTGAGTATATACTCATATTACAAAATATAATTAAAAATATCTTCTGTGCATTGCACATGTCTCACACTAGTATATATAAAAACAAAATGACTTTTTCCAATTTTGTTTTCCCGCCTAAACTTCATTACTTATTTAGAATAATTATATTATTATTAAATTAAAATTAGTCGTTTTTATTCTTTTTGTTCGATTTCAAAATCTAAATTATTCCACAAATTTAGGTGTTTCAAAATTAGATGATATCAAGATGAATATACTGCAATATTTAATATATGATTCGAAATCTATATATTTTATCGAATATTAATCAAATCACTGAATTATGAAATTAAAAAAATATATGAAATATATGACTCAATTTTCTCGATTCATTTTCTAAAAAAAAATCTATATATATATATATATAAGTAAAATTACTTTTTAAAATTTTGTTTTTTCGGCCTAAATTTCGACTATATAAATGTAAAACTATATATATTTATGCAACTCTTTTAAGATACATTATTACAATTTAATTGAAGAGATTAATATCAACAATCATCGGGATTTGCTTAGTTTCTGTTGTTCAACATAAATAATTCGAATTTTAAAGAATTTTTGTTAACTCATAATATATTCAAAATAAGAAATAAATTTGTTAGGAACGTAAAATTATTGTAGTTTCATTAATATTATGGAAAATCATTAACATTTTTTCCTATAATTAAACTATCAATTATTTAAAATCACTCAATCATGTGGATAAAATCTAATTTTGTCAAATATGAAATTAAATTTTCAACAATCTTACCATAATTCAAAATTATTTCTCATTTTTGTCTCTCTCTTCTTTCTATATATTTTATCAAGATTATTACTAAATATTTTAAGGTCTCTCTTTTTTGTTCTCCCTCCTCTTGAAGTGTTTTGCGTTTTCTGTTTTGAGAAAATAAATGGTAAGACATTACGATAATATGTGTCATATTTCAATTGTCACAAAAGCCTACAATCTTCAAAATATTATATTTAGGTTTATTTTATTTTAAAAAAATTTATTCACCTGTTGCTTTCAATTAATCATAAACATATTTAATTTTCTTAACTATTTTTCTTTCTTGTTTTTAAACAAAAAAGATCGTCCATCTCTTTCATATTTCATTTGATTATTCTTGTAATTTTTTGCTGAGATCTGCTAATTATTTTGACGTATAAGCACCGTGAGATTTTTTATTTGCTTTCAAAGTATTTGTTTCTATCAAATTTCAAATTTTTGTAATATTATTACATTTAATTAGCAATTTGCAAATATTTTTGTCCTTAATTTGACTATGTAATTGGCAAATTTTAAGAGATCTATACAAATCTTTATTTTCTTTAATCTGCTGATGTGGCTATTTTTTTAATTTAATTTGATTCAACCTACTACAAATCGTGGATATCATGCTTGTCAATTTGTGAACGAGGCTGATTCTAATAGAAGAAAAAACAAAACATAAAATTACAACAAATTTCTACTCATTATACAAAAAAGTAATGAATTAATTACAAATCTACACCTTCTATAATATACTATTTAACTTGAATACATGATTATATTACAAAATATAAGAAAAAATATCTTCTGTGGATCGCACATGTCTCACACTAGTTATTATATTATAATATTTTAAATTTTAGAAATACATAAAAATTAATATTTTTAAAAATATATATAATTATGTTCAATAATTTACATATGTATCATGATTATAATAAGGATATAAATATTATATATAAAACCATATGTGAATATTAATTAATTTTATTTATAAAATACAATCATGAAATCACCAAAAATATAGTATTTTATTTTTAAATCAAGAAAATTGAATAAAATCTGGTATATCAATGTGAAAATTTTATTATTATTGTTGTTGTTGTTGTTATTATTATTATTATTATTATTATTATTATTATTATCATCATCATCATCATCATCATCATCATTATTATTATTATTATTATTATAACAATAATAATAATAACAACAACAACAATAATAATAAAATTTTCACATTGATATACCAGATTTTATTCAATTTTCTTGATTTAAAAATAAAATACTATATTTGTGGTGATTTCTTAATTGTATTTTATAAATAAAATTAATTAATATTCACATATAATTTTATATATAATATTTATATCCTTATTATAATCATGATACATATGTAAATTATTGAACATAATTATATATATTTTTAAAAATATTAATTTTTATGTATTTCTAAAATTTAAAATATTATAATATAATAACTAGTGTGAGACCTGTGCGATGTACAGAAGATATTTTTTTCTTATATTTTGTAATATAATCATGTCATCAAGTTAAATAGTATATTATAGAAGGTGTAGATTTGTAATTAATTGATTACTTTTTTTGTATAATTAGTAGAAATTTGTTGTAATTTTATGTTTCATCTTTTTTCTATTAGAATTAGCCTCGTTCACAAATTCACAAGCATGATATCCATGATTTATAGTAGGTTGAATCAAATTAAATTAAAAAATAGCCATATCAGCAGATTAAAGAAAATTAAGATTTGTACAGATCTCGTAAAATATTCCAATTACATAGTCAAATTAAGGACAAAAATATTTTGCAAATTGCTAATTAAATGTAATAATATTACAAAAATTTGAAATTTGATAGAAACAAATACTTTGAAAGCTAATGAAATATCGAACGGTGCTTATACGTCGAAATAAGTAGCAGATCTCAGCAAAAAATCACAAGAATAATCAAATGAAATATGAAAGAGATGGGCGATCTTATTGTTTAAAAATAAGAAAGAAAAATAGTTAAGAAAATTAAATATGTTTATGATTAATTGAAAGCAACTGGTGAATAAATTGTTTTTAAAATAAAATAAACCTAAATATAATATTTTGAAGATTGTAGGCTTTTGTGACAATTGAAATATGACACATATTATCGTACATGTCTTACCATTTATTTTCTCAAAACAGAAAACGCAAAACACTTCAAGAGGAGGGAGGACAAAAAAGAGAGACCTTAAAATATTTAGTAATAATCTTGATAAAATATATAGAAAGAAGAGAGAGACAAAAATGAGAAATGATTTTGAATTATGGTAAGATTGTTGAAAATTTAATTTCATATTTGACAAAAGCATATTTTATCCACGTGATTGAGTGATTTTAAATAATTGATAGTTTAATTATAGGAAAATTGTTAATGATTTATCCATAATATTAATGAAACTACAATAATTTTACGTTCCAAACAAATTTATTTCTTATTTTGAATATATTATGAGTTAACAAAAATTCTTTAAAATTTGAATTATTTATGTTGAATAATAGAAACTAAGCAAACCTCGAAGATTGTTGATATTAATCTCTTCAATTAAATTGTAATAATATATCTTAAAAGAGTTGCATAAATATATATAGTTTTACATTTATATGGTTGAAATTTAGGCCGAAAAAATAAAATTTAAAAAATTATTTTTACTTATATATATATATATATATATATAGATTTTTTTGATAAAATGAATCGAGAAATTAGTCATATATTTGTTAGATTTCATATATTTTTTTAATTTCATAATTCAGTGATTTGATTAATATTCGATAAAATATATAGATTTCGAATCATGTATTAAATATTGTAGTACATTCATCTTGATATGATCTAATTTTGAAACACCTAAATTTGTGGAATAATTTAGATTTTGAAATCGAATCAAAATTTCTAGAATAAAAACGTCTAATTTTAATTTAATAATAATATAATTATTCTAAATAAGTAATGAAGTTTAGGCAAAAAAACGGAATTGGAATAAGTCATTTTATTTTTATATATATAATATAGATAAGTTAACAAATATTATTTAAAATTCGAATTTATTTATGTTGAACAACAAAAACTAAGCAAATCTCGAAGATTGTTGATATTAATCCCTTCAATTAAATTATAATTATGTATCTTAAAAGGGTTGCATAAATATATATAGTTTTACATTTATATGGTTGAAATTTAGGCCGAAAAAATAAAATTTTAAAAAGTAATTTTACTTATATATATATATATATATATAGATTTTTTTTTGATAAAATGAATCGAGAAAATTGAGTCATATATTTGTTAGATTTTTTATATTTTTTAATTTCATAATTCAGTAATTTGATTAATATTCGATAAAATATATAGATTTCGAATCACGTATTAAATATTGCAGTATATTCATGTTGATATAATCTAATTTTGAAACACCAAAATTTGTGGAATAATTTAGATTTTGAAATCGAATCAAAATTTCTAGAATAAAAAACATGTAATTTTAATTTAATAATAATACAATTATTCTAAATAAGTAATGAAGTGTAGGCGGGAAAACGGAATTGGAAAAAATCATTTTGTTTTTATATGTATATAGATTTGAAATGCATAAAATTAGTTGTTTTGATATATTTCACTGATTTTTTAGCTTTATTTATTAGGTATGTTTTGAATATCCTAAATTTGTGAAATAAATGAAAGAAATCTTTCCAAAATATTAGCAACTGAATTTGGGCGGGAAAACAAATTTGGGAAAAGTCATTTTGTTTTAATATATATATAGACTAGTGTGAGATCTGTGCGTTGCACAGAAGATATTTTTTTAATTATATGTTGTAATATGAGTATATACTCAAGTTATATGATATATTGTAGAATTTGGTGTGAGTGAGTGGTAAGAACAAATGTCCCGTTGGAGTGTGACGACAACATATATTGGTGGTCTATTGTGAGAAACTAAGAAAGAAGATTAAGGATTTAAAAAGAAAATAATGAGAGAGAGAGAGAGAAGTTTATTAGAGAAGGACAAATAGTGATACTTTATGTTCCAATATTTGTAGAATTTGAAGATTGAAAAAATAAAGTTTAATTGTTTCAAAGTTAATGTGATTTAATTTTTAAACTTACCAAATCTTATTCAAATACCAACTTTTATTCAAATTGCAATTTTATTGGCAAAAATTAACCAAATTCTAATTTTATTTGATAAAATTAAGTGCTCAACATTTATAGGCTTGTTTAGTTATTTTTAATTTCAAAAATTGATTTAAAAAATCCTACTTTATTACGTAATATATAATTATATTTTTAGAAAGTATTTTGTGTGGGAAAACATTATTGGAAATAGTCATTTTACTTTACTATATATATATATATATAGATAATAATAATAATAATAATCAATATCTAAAAATAAAATAAATCTAAAAGTAATATTTTGAAGAGTATAGGCTTTGGTGACAACTAAAATAGGACACATATTAAAGAAATAACACGCAAAAGACTTCAAAAGGAGGGAGGACAAAAAACAGAATCCTTAAAACATTTAGCATAATCATGATAAAATATATAGAATGAAGAGAGAGAGACAAAAATGAGAAATGATTTTGAATTATGGTAAGATCAGTGAAAATTTAATTTCATATTTAACAAAATCAGATTATATCCACGTGATTGGGTGATTTTAAATAATTGATAGCTTAATATAGAAAAATTGTTAATGATTTTCCACAGTATAATGAAACTACAATGATTTAGTGTTCCTAACAAATTTATTTCTTATTTTAAATTTATTATGAGTTAATAAAAATTCCTTAAAATTTGAATTTATTTATGTTGAACAACAGAAACTAAGCAATTCCTGAGAATTTTTGATATTAATCTTTTCAATTAAATTGAAATAATGTATCTTAACAGAGTTCCATAAATATATATAGTTTTACATTTATTTGGTGGAAATTTAGGCGGACAAAAATAAAATTTTAAAAAAGTCATTTTACTTATATATATTGATTTGGTTTGATAAAATGAATTGAAAAATTCGAATAATATCTTTATTAGATTTCATATATTTCTTGAATTTCATAATTCAGTGATTTGACTAATATTCGATAAAATATCTAGATTTCGAATCTTATATTAAATGTTGGAGTATATTCATCTTGATATTATCTAATTTCGAAACACCTAAATTTGTCAAATAATTTAAATTTGAAATCGAATTAATAATTTAATAATAATATAGTTATTCTAAATTAAGTAATGAAGTTTAGGCGGGAAAACAAAATTGTGATACAAAAGATATTTTTGCCTAAATTTCAACCATATTAAGTTCCTTCATCTGTTGCATTACAAAATTTCCCACAAAAAAATGCCAAACCCATCATTTGTAATGACAAAAAATAACTTCATTAAAAATAATAATAGGATCCATCCAACAAAAGAGATTTTAATAATAAAAATATAAAAATCTTATCTTAGATAAATCCACCAAAGTGACTCCAGTATGGAGTAAAATCACAAAGACATTAAAAGAAACATAAATAGAATTGGTAGTATTATATAGTCATCCAGACATATTAATCTTTCTCTTGTTTTATAATAATTGGCTTCTCTTTTTTTTTGGCATTGGTAGTTGAAAATTCGTCCATCAACTTCCTCTTCACTGTTGTCTCCTCAATTCCATCATAATAGAGAGAAGGACTATTTCCATTAGTTTCTTCATCCACATCAACCACATTAATTCCTTTATTTTTCTTTTGTGGAGTAGATACTTCATCCTCAGAATAATCGACCTTGCAATATATATATATATATATATATATTAAGTTAAACTTGTTATCTAGGTCGTTAAACTAATTATTGAAGAACAGTTAGATATATGTGGACAAAAAGTATCTTACCTTCTCATTATCCATAAATCTTCTATGCATGTTTGAAATAAGATCTGATTCATATTGAGTAACATAAAATTTTAAAATACAAATGAACTGACTATCAAATTAATTAAATCAGCTAAGTAATGTACGATAAAATAACATTACAAAATATAAATTACCTGACTCTCCACATAAGAGCTACGGTACCTAGCTAGAACATCAGTTGTATCCCGACTCAAAAAGGGAAGGAGCACACTAATGAACTCATTCCAGAGTGTAGATGACGAAGGAGCACACTAATGAATTCGTTCCAGAGTGTAGATGTCAATCTATTATTCCTACATTAAAAAAAAAATCAGTATTGTTTTGTGAAATAATTGTAATATCTGAATAAATATTAAATATATTACGTAAAATCTTCAAGCTCTATCTCCATCATTTGTGCTGAACCATCTTTTGTGGGCATATCCTTAGGAGTTTGCATATCAGAAACTCTTCCAATGATATCTAAACATTATACATACAAAGGCAAATAACTCATCAATAACAATATACAATCAAAAAATATAAAATACTTTTATAACATAGTAGTATACCACAAAAAAAAAAAAAAAAAAAAGAACACAATTGGATAAAATACTTTGATTATGTGAATAACACAGGACATATCGAATAAAATAGTTTCATCCTCTTTGCCTAAACCTTGAACACACTGAAAAGGCTTAATATGGAACATGCTTTTTGGGAAAGATGAATCATTTAAATCAACGACTCTTGTCTTACCCCAAAAATTAAATTTATACTTATGAGTAGCTACCTTGAATTTTTTTTTAATATCCTCTGCTGATACCATAAAATTCCTAATGACATAAAGTTTTCCTTCCTCAAGTAGTGGTTTGAAAGTATTGATGTGCGGAGGTCGAACATATCGGAGAATTGTGTCACCTTTCAAAAGTAAAGGTTAACGTAAGTCAATAACATAGCAATAAAGATAACACATAAATTCTTATATAATTCATTTATTGAAATATTGTACACATATATCTTGCAATCACGGAAAACACAGTCATAGCTAAAGATTTTATTCTTATCTTTGAATGCATAAACATCATAGGCCCGAACCAGACAAATTTTCAGTTCCCATATAGTTGTTTTTGGCTCCACATCTTTAATCAAGCTAAATAGTTGCTTCATACCGAGAACCTGTTTGTAAAATTCGAGAAAATTCAACCTAAAATAAAAGCTGTGAGGTAACATGATAATAAGTTGAGCTTAATATTTATAATGATCTGAGTTAGGGTTTAATTGGATTCAAAAGAATTCAAATTTTGAATTTCCTAAATTTGTTGAGTAAATAAGAAATCTGCTTCATATATTTTTGGATTTGGTATATTTCTTGCATCTATGTATTTAATATTTTTGTAATGCATTGACTTAGCTATCTTGATTTTATTATTTCACAGTGTATTTGTTAAATATATTAGATTAGTTTTGATTTTTCTAAATATTTGTAATGCATAAAAATAACTATTTTGATATATGTCACTGATTTTGTGCTTTATTTATTGACTTAGCTATCTTGATTTATTATTTTACGGTGAATTTGTTAAATATATTAGGTTAGTTTTGATTTTCCTAAATATTTGGAATGCAGAAAATTAGCTATTTTGATATATTTCACTGATTTTTTGCTTTATTTGTTAGGTAAGTTTTGAATATCCTAAATTCGTGAAATAAAATGAACGAAATCTTTCCAAAATATTAGCAACTGAATTTCAATTACGGATTTCTTTTTCTAAATTAGTTTTCCACATTTAGTACAAAAGTTTGGGCCGGAAACAAATTTGAGAAAAATTCATTTTGTTTTAATATATATATAGATATGTTTGTGCATTGCACGGGACAACATACTTGTTATTAGGGAAAAATTGCAAAATTGGAACAATAACTTTAGGGGTCTGGCAAAAATAGGACACTATATTTTTGGGTTTGCGCAATAGGACAATAACTCTTTAGTTTTTATATTTTAGGACAAAATAGCCCTAACATTTCATATTTGGACTTTTTTATGGGCAAATTGCAAAATTAGGACAACAACTTTAGGGTATGGCAAATACAGGACACTATATATGTTTTCGGCCTTATATCATTAGTTTTTGCAATTTTAGAAAAAAAAAATCTCAAAACTAACAAATTTTTCATTGATTTTGATTGTCAAATGATAATTTTTCTCATATTTGCTTCCGACATGATAATTTCATATAACATGACTATGTTTTAAGGATATAACAACTTTATCATTTTTCAAACATAATAATTTTTTTAAATCACACATCTTTTTCTTTAAACACTCTAAACTAGCTATCAATTTATTCCTACTAATTTTTTTTGGTCAAAATAAAATTTATTTAAGAAATTATAATGGAATAGTTCCTGAAAAATATGCAAAACAAATTCCAAAGATACAATTAGTTTGAACTATAAAAAAAACTAATTTTATATTAATCAATATCAATTAATGCTAGTTTATATTAAATTTAATTTGAATCATGTTACAAATAAACTCTATTTAGTTTTTCAATATGAGCTAGTAATAGAATCATGAAAAATTTGTAGTAACCAAATTCAATCACGAATTCTTACAAGTAATAACATTAATATGTAAGTTAATATATTGAGTTAAGATAAATATACATATGTGGAACAAATATTTTATTGGGCAATTTGTCCTAAATTTGCAGAAGTTAAAGACTTGTGGTCCTAAGTTGCAAGTTCGAAACATAGTATCCTATTTTTGCCAGACCCTTAAAATTAATGTCTTAATTTTGCAATTTTTTCAATTTTGACTAGGGTCAAAATCAACAAAAAAGCCCGAATTTGATAGGTTTGGGCTAATTTGTCCTAAAATTGCAAAACTTAAAGAGTTATTGTCCTAATTCGCAAGCCCAAAAACATAATGTCCTATTTTTGCCAGACCCCTAAAGTTATTGTCCTAATTTTGTAATTTTCTCCTAGTTATTATAAGTAAATTTTATCCCATGCATCACACAGGCAAATATCTACTCCTTGCTTGATATAAAAGTAGAAACGCTGAAAATAATGATTCTACCAGATGTCATCACCACAAATTTTATTTATATTTAATATAAAAGAAATAAATAAAATCCCTTAAAAATATACAAAAAGGATACCTGTCACTTCAAGAAATATTCTAAACTTTATACTTAAAAAATATCTCTTAAAAAATTATATGTAGGAACAAAAGTGGTTTTTTTCTACTAAAATTTTATAATTCAAATAACTTTTTTTGTTACAAATTTGTTTTTAAAATATTATATATTGTATTAATCGTCTTTTTACGATCTTTAATTTGATACAAATATTGTATATATTAAATAAATATTATATTTAAAATATTAAATAAAATTTTTACAATTTTATTTAAAATATATGTTAGATTTAAATAAAAAATTGAATTAAATTCTTATATGAATTTGAGACAATGTAAATATATATATATATATATTATTTTTATAGAATAAAAATAATAAATATTTTTATAAAATAAAATTACTGTACCATTTAAGTATATAATTAGTTATTTGATTTTAATACTTTTAAGTGATTTTAAATATTTGTTTTGACTTTGATAAATTATGGTGGGTCTGATTGAGTTTAAATTTTAAAATTCATTTCGTCGTGCAATTTATTATTTACTAGATAAAACTTTTAAAAGAATGACGCACTAGATATATAAAACTATACTTCAAATTAATTTGAGCGATACTTTAAGATTTTTAATTTCTTATATCTACTACATATTGAAAATGTCACTTGATATTTGATTTATAAGTAGAAAAAATATATAAAGAAAAACAAAACACACACAAATTCTAATTAGAAAATTCAGTATTTTAATCCTTATCGTGACTTAATATAAAAGTAGGAAAATAGGCCTTCTCTTGACACATGTCTCCACAAATAACTCTCTCGAGTCTCGTAATTCTTTCACTTACAAGTATAACTCTGTAAACTTGTTGTTCTCTGGTTGTTCGCCTTCTGATAGATCATGAGCTTTAATATCCTTCTGAATAAGATAAGCTTCTTTCAAGTCCGACCTCAACTCTCTGCATAAAATCACTTACCCAAAGGTAACAGAGATACCTCATTCAGCTCTTTTCCTCAGCTCTTATAGAGATTGACTTTCACATCCAATCTCTTCCAATCTTTGTCCGTGATTTGTTCAACCGTGTGGCTATTTGAGCGCATGCTTCAATAGCCTCACTTTCCATATCTTCAAGATCCCCCTTCCTTATTTATCTCTTATTTGCTGATCTTCCTTCCTTGGAAATCTCCTTTGTTGTTGGTTCTTTGATTGATATCGATTTTCATATCCTATCATTGTGCCCCTGTAACAATTTATCCACGTAGTTAGGATTTTTGATAATATGACAATACTCTTAACTCTTCAAATAATAATAATAATAATAATAATAATAATAATATATTTTATCTATATTATTAATATAAAAAATATATTATGTTCTTATAAAATATAAATTATACGGACAACCATCTAATAAACTTAAAATAAAAAATGTGCACCTTCAAGCTGAAAGCTGAAGTGTAGGTGTATGGTGTAATATTAAATTTTAAACAATGAGCAAATGCAACAACCCTTAGTTTTACTTAATAAAATTATTGAAAATTTTGTTATTCAAACATGTAATCCATCAGTATTAGTTCAACACCATTGTCCGACAAACAAAGAAAAATAGACATATAACATTTGTCTTTAAAAGGTCAACAACAAGGAGAAACAATAAGGGGACATATCTTCATGTTCCCCCTTAGTCAGAACTCTCCTGACTTGCCCATTCTTCATCATCCTTCTTCTCCTCCGATTCAACCTCATTGTTGAATTCCTCTTCCTCACTTTCCTTGTCTATCAGACGAGCCTTCCCCTTCTTCTTGTCCATCTTTGGGGTCTTCACAACAACTTTCTTCTTTTTCCCTTTTTCTGCAGCGTCAGAAGTCTCCCCCTTTTTAGATCCAGATGCCAAAGGATTGACGAAGTTTGATAGACCTGCATGCAGTGGAACATCAAGAGATTTAAGAATGTTTGACAGATACAGCTTTTGGGCAACAACTTTGGTAGCAAGCATCTCAGGAACAAAGGTAGGTTATCCACAACCTCAGATGCTTTGAGAGTGGGCTCCACAACCCTTGGCTTGGAGTATACATTCGAATCACGGAAGGCCATCTTCAATAGAGGGGCAAACCTATGGAGGACATTAGAGGGGACAGGTTGAATTCATTGGTATGAAAAGAGGCCCCAAATAAGACTGGAAAATGAGATCATGCCATTCAGCGTAACCTATGATATTATCAAAGACCACCTTGCCAAAGTCCATGGGTTTGTTTGTTAGAACTTTGTAAATAAACATCCCTTGGGCTGGATTCAAGTGAGATTTTTTTGATGTGGGGGTCTAGTTGTGCTGCTCTATTTTGTGAAGAAAATTCCCATCTAATGTGAGAACTGATAGTGAAAGTCCAGGCTTGGTCCACTTGGACAACTTCCCGTTGCTCAGAACACTAGCAACGTCCCCCATATCCAAATATTTCTCATCCTCATCACCAAAACCATTCAATTTAAGAAAATCATTTATAGCACTCACATTGAAATTTACAATTTTGTTTCGGACAAAAAAAATTCCCAAAATGAGGGGAGTCAAGATTTTGAATGCGTTCCACCAGGTTGGCATAAAACTCATGGACAATAGACCCATAGAAACGACCTAAATTGGTAACAATCCCCTCCAGACCACAATTTTGAACATAGGTCATAATGTTTGATTTATCAAACCATATTAGTTCCAGATTTATCTCTGGCGAATAATCCATGGATTGAAAAACTTTGAATCTATCAAAACCAGCTTTAGAGTAGAAAGATTTAGAGAATGCATTACCTCAAATTATCAGATCATTTTCACCTTTGGTTCATCCATAAAATGAGGTGCTTACAGGAACCGAGGATGTGGTGCGTTGTTTGTGCAACTGTTTAAGGGAGATATTTGAATCTCATCATTTAAGTCAGACACAGGAACTACTCGTTTTGACTTCAAAGGTGGTTCCGTAGTTTTGGAGCATTTGCTTGCTGGACCGAAGGGTTTTGTCAGTAACCTTTTCTTTCGATAAGAGGGTTTGGATGGTTTTGTGGAGATTGGGGGTGTAGATTCCCTCGGAAGGACGGATGGAGTTTCTGACGTGGTGTTTAGTGGTGGTTCGGATGGGAGATCCTGATGATCAGTGGTGTTGGGTGATAGAGGAGTTGATTGTTCGAAAGGTTTGGGTGAAGGAGGGTTTTGATGCGTAGGGGCTTCGGGAGGAGGAGAGCTTTGTCTAATATGTTCTAAGGGTGGAGGCAAAACTTTAAGTGGTTTGGGGTCGAGGAACGAAACTATCGCCCAACTGGGATGCCGACCACTTGTATCTTCTCCTATATTTGCCATTGGATACGTGCAACTAGAGAATGGGAAACTATCGCCCAACTGGATGCCAACCACTTCGGCACTTGGGGAAGGCTGACTGTGAGTAATGTGTGATTCGGTAGTTAAAAAGATAAACTGAAACAACTGATGTGATATGGTCAGGTGACCTTTCATTTCTATTTGCGAATAATAAGAAGAGCATTCAAATTATCATTTAAATAATCCCGCTTTAACCACTCCTGACCAAACACTATGAGCATGTAACCATGTATACTTGATTTTGGGAGTTAAGGCCCATTTAAATTCCAACCCACGTTCATGACCATTAATCCACCTACACATATGAAACCCCAAGTGCCTTTGACTACGTCAAAGTGCATTCATGTCTAATATGGATATTGTGGAATGATATATTCTCAGTTGACTTAGTCAATTGTTTACTAAAAATTCAGAGAGAGAAGATATTGACCCGCACAGAAGTTACCATTTAACAGGCAGTTTTGTTTGAGAATACACTAAGAAAAATCCTTAGTCTTAGTTCAAGCGTGAACTCATGATTTATGTAATGACACATTAGAACATTAACTATCCTTATCACTCATTCTGTTGAACCATTATGTAGTAGCTCACAAACCACACAACCAATTACCACACTAGGAAAACCTGGTGTGATGAGCTCATATACCCTTATAACCCTTTTTTGTGCAAACCAGATGTGAACACAGATTGGTAGCTTTCATTGACCTATCATTTTCTGTGCATGATGCTCAATGATACTTCTGGTAGCTTAACACTGCATTATTTCATGGTCATATCTCTTTTCGAATTCTTGAGAGAAGACATGTAGGATTCGAAGTTCAAAATAAACAACACTTTAAACATGTGTAGAAATTCTTCCTACAGAGTTCTTATTTCCAAATTTTTTTCATTGAGCACAGAAAATCCCCAATGATTTCCTCAGAGATATAAATCTTTGAGAATCCAAGGACTTGGTGAATATATCTGTGAGTTGACTAATGGTAGGAACATGTTCAAGTACAATAATACCTTCCTCAAGCAATTCTTTAATGTAGTGATGTTTAATGTCAATGTGCTTGGTTCGGGAGTGTTGTACATGATTTTTTTACTTGTTTATAGCACTTATGTTGTCACAAAATAAGGTCATGGAGTTCAATTTTATACCATAGTCGCAGAACATGTGCATCATCCATACACAATTGAGAGTATAAGCTCCCAACAGCAATGTACTCAGTTTCGGGTGTAGAGAGCGATATGTTGTTTTGTTTTTTACTGAGTCACGAGACTAAGTTGTTAACTATAAAAAAACATCCTCCAGATGTACTTTTCCTATCGTCCACATCACCAGCCCAGTTTGTATTACAATAACTTGCAAGAATAGGTTGGGTATCAAAAGAGTATTTTAGACAGTAGTTACTAGTACCTGCCACATTGCGAATAATCCTTATCACAACCTTGAGATGTGATTTTTTCGTGTGAGATTGATATCTTGCACAAATTCCTACACTGAAACTTATATATGGTCTACTTGCAGTAAGATACAAGAGACTTGCTATCATGCTTCTATACAATGGTCAACACTTGTGCCACTTTCGTCTTTGGACAACTTAGTATTATTACCCAAGGGTGTGTGGGTAATCTTGCAACCTTCAAGACCAAATTTCTTTATAAGATTTTTGGTGTATTTTCCTTGATGAATCATTATTCCATTCTTGTTTTGTTTAACCTGAAACCCAAGAAAGTAAGATAATTCACCAACCATGCTCATTTCAAACTCTTCTGACATTACCTTGACAAAGTTGTTCACTTTGTCTTTTGAAATTGAACCGAACACAATATCACCAACATATATCTGCACAATAATTATATCATTGTTTGACCAATGGATGAATAGAGTCTGATCCACTATCCCTTGTTTGTATCTTTGTGCAAGTAGGAACTTTGTCAATCTTTCATACCAAGCTCTTGGGGCTTGCTTCAGTCCATACAAAGCCTTTTTCAGTTTGTACACGTGTGTTGGGTAATGTGGATCTCAAAACCTTTGGGTTGCTCTACGTAGGCTCCATCTTTCAAAAAATCATTTAGAAAGACACTTTTTACATCTATTTGATAAATAATGAATTTCTTAATGCATGCAAATGAAAGAATAATTCTTATAGACTCTAGTCGGACGACTGAAGCAAAAGTTTCTTTAAAGTCTGTTCCTTCCACTTGAGTATATCCTTGAGCAACCAGTTTAGCCTTATTCCTCATAATGTTCCCTTATTTGTTTGTTTTTTTTTGAAGATCCATAGGTTCCAATGATGTTCGCACTGTCAGAATGCTTAACAAGTGTCTACACATCACTTCTGGCAAATTGTTCAAATTCATCTTGCATGGCTAATATCAATTTGTCATATTTGAGTGTTTTCTTTGCGTTCTTGGGTTCGATCATTGAAGTATTGCAGGTGTGATGCACTAGTCTTTCCATTTTTCGGTAATCATGTTTCGAATTTCCACGAGTTTTTATCCCTTTATCTAAGTTTCTTATGATAAGTTCCTTGGTATGTTCTTTTTGAACTCTGGTAGAGGGTTCATGGTTTCCAGGCTTTTGAATGTTGATATTCTCATCAGTTTCTTCAGCTGTAGCGCAGATGGTTTCACTAGTAGTTTGAATCATGGAAGAACCTGTCTCATCCAGATCAGTAACATAACTTCTCAAGGATTCCTAAAATACAACATTAGTACTTTCAACAAGGGTTTGAGTTCTCAGATTAAAACACAGAATGATCGACTATTGGTAGATTAACCAAGAAACATACTAGTATCACTTTTTGGGTCAAACTTACCCAATTGTTCTCTATCATTGTAAATGTAGCACTTATAGCTAAACACATGGAGATTACTAAGATTTGGTGTTTTTCCTTTTCAGATTTGGTATGAGGTCATAGCTACTCATTTCCTCAAGCACACTCAGTTTGCGACATATGTAGTATTTACAGCTTCAGCCCACCATTTTTGTGCCACCTTCTTTTCTAGCATCTAGCCGAAGACATTTCTTGTAGAGTACGATTCTTTCTCTTAACAACTACGTTTTGTTGAGGTGTCTTGGGAGTTAAAAACTCATGAGAAATACCATGTGAGGGGAAAAAACAGAGAACACATTGTTTTCAAATTTCCTTCCATGGTCACTTCGTATTCGAACAATTGAGCTGTTTTTTTTTTCCAGTTTCAAGTAATTTGATCAATTTTTCAAATTCACCAAAGGTATCTAGTTTTTCTCAAAGAAACCTTACCCATATATATCTTGAAAAATCATCAACACACACAAAAATATTTTTTTTTACCTCCAACACTTTCAGTTTGAACTGGTCCCATCAAGTCTATATGGAGTAGGGCTAAAATCTACTAAATACAAACCTCTTGGCTTCCTTTATGAGAACTTTTCACTTATTTTTCGAATTGACAGGGGCCACATGCTCATTGTTCTTTGTGTGGAAATTTTTGGTAACCCTCATTATTACTTTGATAGAGCAATGAGGTGAGTGTATCTAATGTGCCCAAGTTTCTAATGTCAGACTTCTGTATTTCTAGTGGTAGTCTTGTGAAAAATTAGTGTCCTATCAAGAAGATAATAGTTATTAATCGATCTAGTTGCTTCAAGAATACATCATTCACTTTTGTCAAGAACCATTCATTTGTTATGAGTGAAGTTAACATGCATTTCTTGGTCACATATCTGACCAATGCTTAATAGGTTTACCTTTCAACTAAAAAGACATTTAACATGGGAGGTAATCCATCCATGTTAAGAGTGCCTTGTCCTATGATACGTTCATTCTTACCATCACCAAAAGTAAGAAACTCTCTCTCAATTTGAGTGATGTTGGATAAGTAGGTAGCATTTCTAGTCATATGGCAAGAACAACCATTGACAAAGTACCAAGTTCCAGTGTTGTTCTCACCAAGGGAGATAATTGAATAAGTGAGACACATGTTACTTCTCTTAATTACCCATTTCTTTTTCTGAGTCTGATTATTGGAATTGTGAGTGATTTTTTATGTAGCAAAATTTCTTAGGGGTACTCCATACATATTCTCATTTGAGATGTTTCCTGACTGTAGATCATGTTTCATCCTGTAGACTTAGGTCGAATACGTCTAGGCGCTCCACAGTAGTGACAAATGGGAACGAATTTGTTCATACCTTTAGATTTTTCTTTACCACTTTCCCTATCTGATGTTGTGTTGTTGTATGGGTAGTTGAAGAGCTAGCTGCCACAAAGATGGTCTTTCTAGGTGGTCTTTCTTCATTGTATTCAATGGCAGTCTTGCTGTCTTGTGGTTTTTCGTATACCAGTATCTCATCAAATTTTTCTTTGCCACTGTTCAGACCCTGAATGTTTTGAACTGCTCTATCCAACTCGGTTCTGAGTGGTATCACTTCATATTATTTGTCTTGGAATTTAGTCACAGTGTCAGTTAGCTTGTCTATTACTGTAGATATTACTTGATGGTTGTCGTAAATATATTCTTGCGCTCCTTTGAGATCAGTCTTAAGAGTTGAAATTTCCAATTTTTAAATTTGAACCTGATGCTCTAGTTCCCTATCTTTTCTTTGAGAAGTGGTTAGTTCGTCATTTAGTCTTTCATTGATTTATCTGGAAATTTTGAGTTCATATTTCAACCGATCCAGGTCCATGGATTCTGTGGAAATAGACCTAGTGCTTTTTTTATTCCCTTACTTGGTTCTCCAGTCTTTTGATGAGTTCAGTTGCTTGTGTGCATCTGGCCGTTACTTGTCTATACTTCCTTTCCAAGTCTTCAATATTTGGATCATCAAAGTTTGGTTCTTCTAAAATCTCCAGTTCATCTTCAAGTCGAACAACAGAAGTGAGACACATTAGGTCCTTGGAAGAAGTATATGCAGCAAAGTTGCTAGGGTATTTCGTCTCTTCGTCATCTGGTTCTTCATCTCCTTTAGATTTAGATTCACTCCACGTAGCTTTAAGTATTTTGTTTTTCTTAAGGAAGTTAAGACACTTAGCTTGATAATGTTCAAAGCTTTTGCATTATCTGCATTGATCTTACTCTTTTTGATTACTTTGCTTGAAATTTTGAGTATTAATACCTCATTTTTTGGTAGTTTCACTCGGGTTCGAACTCTTGCTGAACGACGGCCTATTTTTGTATTTCTTCATTAGTTTGCCATAACTTTTGGTCAGTAATGCCATCTAGTCAAGAATTTCTATCACTCCCTTTTTAATGAAATTAATGGACGACTCAGCCTTAAGTGTAATCCCTTTGTATTTTTACAATGTCAAGTCAGTTGTACATTTCAAAGGTTCTAAGTTCTCCCATCAAATCATCCCACGACATCAGATTAACTTTCATGAAAGATTCCAACACTGTGATTTTCTCCTTGAATCTCAGGGTGAGAGTTCTCAGAATTTTTATGATTTGTACCTTCTCGTCAATTGCTTATGCGAGAGTGTAATATTGATTCACAATGTCACTGAACCTTGCATAGTAAAGTTTAATGTTTTCTTCTTCATTCATTTCGATTCCATCAAATTGTGTAGCTAGTCTTTGTAGTTTTGATTTCCTTATTAATTCATTTCCTTCGAACTGTTTTTGAAATGCATCCCATGCATCTTTTGTAGTTTGGAAATGATTAATTATTTTGTGTCTCATTGGATCCACGTAAGTATCGCATATAGCACCATGTAATTTGCATCTTCTACACATTTTTCATCTTCAGTCCACAGGGTTTTGGGCTTGTTAACAACTTTAGAAGTGTCTTTTCTGTCCGTCATTTTTTGCCAAGTCCATTTTGTTGGATAGAGTCTCCACATCGTTTAGACCTAAGGGAGATCATCATCATAGATTTCCAGAATGGATAGTTTTTTGTCCATGAAAACACGGAGGTTGCAGTGAGGCTCCATCATAAGATGCCATGTTTCTGTCCCTGGATCAACATGTTTAAACAAAAAAACTTGAACTTGCTTTGGTGCCAATTGTTAGATAAGAAATCGTGCGTGTGTGAATAGTTTAATGGATATTTGAACTATAATTGAAATTGCGGAAGCTAAACAATTACGAGGAAGAATCTTTTCTTCCTCTCAAGTGTATTAATTAGAAGACTTTTTTGTTCCCGCAAACTTACAGATTGGTCTTACAACGTTTTTAGGCTCCCTTTAAACACTTGCCAAATCTTATTCACATCTTCAAATATCTTACTCGAGCATCTAGTCCCCTATATTGATTTTGTTGTAAACTCCTGTCTACAAAAAATTGTACTCTCACGAGTCCAGTAATTCTTTCACTTACAAGTATCACTCTGTAAACTTGTTGTTCTCTGGTTGTTCACCTTCTGATAGATATTGAGCTTTAATATCCTTCTGAATAAGATAAGCTTCTTTCAAGTCCGATCTCAACTCTCTGCATAAATTTACTTAATCAAATGTACCAGAGATACCTCCTTCATCTCTTGCCCTCAGCTCTTATAGAGATTGACTTTCACATCCAATCTCTTCCAATCTTTGTTCGTGATTTGCTCAACCTTGTGGCTATTTGAGCGCAGGCTTCAATCAGCCTCACTTTCCATATCTTCAAGATCTTCCTTCCTTATTTACCTCTTATTTGTTGATCTTCCTTTCTTGAATATCTCCTTTGTTGTTAGTTCTTTTATTGATATCGATTTCCATATCCTGTCCTTGTCCCCTGCAACAATTTATGCATGTAATTAGGTTTTCGATAATATGACAATACTCTTACCTCTTCAAATAATAATAATATAATTTTATCTATATTATTAATATAAAAAATATATTATGTCCGTAAAAAATATAAATTATACGGACGGCCATCTAATAAACTTAAAATATAAATGTGTACCTTCAAGATGAAAGCTGAAGTGTGTATGGTGTAATATTAAATTTTAAACAATGAGCAAATGTAACAACCCTTAGTTTTACTTAATAAAATTATTGAGTTTTTTTTTTTTTTTCAAAATAATTTGAAGTGATCATAGTTATTAATAAATGATTCGACCCTAATTAATCATGGGCCATTTAATTGTATAACACAAACTTAATAAAAATTGTACTTTAAAAATAATAATACAAACTCCGTATCATCACAAATAAAATTTTCAAATTGTGAAAATTTAAATCAAAATCTCTAGTTTGAATACTTAAAAAAATAAATCAAAGTTCAAATTTTCTTTTTGAAATAATAATTATGTAATAATCCACTAACATCCGTAGATGGCCCATCGCTTGCTCCTTGAACCTGAAAAACTATCTTAGTGGGGGTGAGCTATCCCTAATTTCATTGGGTTAAATTATCAAATTTAAATAGAAAGAAAGTAAGTAAAATATAGAAGCATAATGTGCATAAGGTTCGTAACATTCATATTATCAGCTGGACAAGAAAATTTGGGTTCATCGATTAGTGGATCTCATATAACAAAATTTCACATAGCAAATAATATCACACAAAAATAATTTAAGTGTTTAAAGTTGACAATCTCAAAGGTAGGACCACATTAGAAAAATGGACCTGACCGGTAAATGTGAGCATGAAATGCATACTATACCTTGTATCCTATATTTGCGTGATTGTTTTAGATTTCTTGGGTTGTGTCAGCCTAATTATACAAATTTAGAAGTGCGACTGAGACATATGATACCCACGCTATTTAGTTATGCATAATTTGTAACACTAAAAAAAAAAAAATACAATTAAGTCATATTTTAATAAAATGTCCTATGTAAATTTTATTTGTAGTATTATTTTATTATTAATTTATTTATTATTGGGACAATGTAATTGTATAAATATTATCTTATTATTTATCAAAAATATTAATTTATCTTGTAAAGCCTGATTTCGGACAAGAGACAACTATTATATTAAAAGGGGTTATTTATTTAAAAATATTTTACTAGATTTATTGCTTAATATCCATTAGGATGTAAGTATGATTTTAGTCAGAGTGAAGAAATGTTCAGGTTTTTATATTCATGTTTATAAGCTTTGATGATAAAAACAGGTTAATTGGATAACTAATTTGATAAATCTTTATTAAATTCACCGAAGGGGTATTTATGGAAGTACAACATAGACTCTTGATGAGACTTAGGTCCGATGATGTCAAGGGTTCAATATTAGCATTCTACACGGGCTATTTTCAATTTTTAGCACATTACTATAGTAATAGTGATCTGACCTACATCAAAGTCTAAACTTATATTTGATTCATAATGTGAGGTTGAATATCTAAGTAGTTTAATTTGATTTCAATTTTTTTGAATTATATAAATACAACATATAATGATGAAATGAGATAAAATTTTTGAAGGACACACACTAGTTTATAGATATACTCATCAAGGAAGTGTTCGAACTAAATGGCTCTTCAAAAACAAATTATATGAGTCTGGACTGGTCATAATGAACAAGCTAGCTAGATTGGTTGTTAAGTTAAAGCTACTGTCAAGAGGAGGGCAATAACTTTGATGAAATATTCGTCCCTGTAGCCAAACTTGAAGCAATCTGAATCTTTGTAGTTCATGTTGCCCGCATCGATTTTAATATATACCAACTAGATGTGCATTTCCTAAATGGTTTGTTTATTGAAAATGTTTATGTGGGAAACCCCCTCCCCTCGATTTGAAGGTACCAATGGAGAGATAAGGTGTACAGACTTAAGAATGCTCTGTATGATTTCAAACAAGCACTAAGAACTTGGTATGATAATTTTTTTAAATATCTACTTGAAAATAGTTTTCAAAAGGACAACTATTTTCCAAAAGAACATAGTGGATAAAACTCTATATATAATTTAATATGATAACCGTCCTTTGTTAGTTCAAATTTTATTGGTGATATCCTATTTGGTTTTACTAACATTAATTTGTGCAACAAGTTTTCTCAACTAATATAGAAGAAGGTGTCAAATGAGTATGATGAGAGAACTAAGTTTTTTCCTAAGATTGCAAGTTAAGCCACTCGATAAGAGAATCTTCATAAAAAAACCACGCACACCAATGAACTTATCAAGAACTTCAAAATGGAAAATAATTCAATAATTTATGTACCTACGGAAAGTGATGTACGATTTGACAAGATGAAGGTGTGAAAGCTATTGAAATAACTGATTTCAAAAGAATACATCAAATCACCCTTATACCTTGTAGCTAGCAGAACCGACATAGTTTTTGTTGTGGAAGATTGTGCTTGATATTAAGCGACACCCAAGCAA
This sequence comes from Caryopteris x clandonensis, assembly GCA_028749325.2. NCBI lineage: Eukaryota > Viridiplantae > Streptophyta > Magnoliopsida > Lamiales > Lamiaceae > Caryopteris > Caryopteris x clandonensis. Next base: position 1,864,249 of record JAPYKT020000021.1, read on the forward strand.
TCTCACCTAATCACTACAAAGAAAATCATTAAATACTGAAAGTACGGTGTCAATGGAAAATAGCAGCGGGAAATAAAAAATAACACCGAGGATAAATTTTTACAAGTCAAGAATGACTTGTGAAGCCGTCAGAGCGAAAGGTATTCACTGATTTAGGTGAATTATAAAAAGGGATCGAATAAACCTTCTACGATCCTTAACGTACTTGAAATTCAAGATGAGTTTCAAGCCGACTAAAATAACTAATAAAACAAACTTAGAGAAAACAATATTCACTCACTAACTCTCTCTCAAATTCGAAGGCAGCAAGATTATAATAATCTGCTGCACATTAGTACAGAATGTTGGAGTAGAAGTGAACGCAACTTTTTTAGTAACACTCGTCTTTGTTATACAGACAGATGTAATCTCTTTCAGCGTGTTTTCTTCTTCTGTTCTTCATTATATTTATAGACGAATTGTAGCTCTCTTTCTCTCCTTCTCCACTAAGGCACGTTCGTATAACTGCAGTTCTCCATTTCTCCATTATTCTCTCCAACCATCTTCCCATAAGGATAGAGTTTGACTTGGTCTCCAACTGCTTTCCTTGTTTGTGGGAATTTGACTTAGTCTCCAATCTTTTAGACTCCATCAGTATACTTCAAATGGAAGAAACCGGCAAAATAGTTATTCTAAATAAATTTGAAAATTCAAATTTCAATAATCTCCCCCTTTTTGCCTTTCTTCCCAATTTTCGATTCTTGATAAAATAACTAGAGTCCACGACATTATACTACAAGTGAAATTTCACTTGTATCTTCCAAGGTGAGTCATGAGTAACTCCCTCTATCTTCAAGACTCCCCCTTCCTGCAAGCTCCCCCTCAATGGTATACATTCAATAAGATAGTTCACATAAAATTCCATATCAGCAGACCGAACCAGAAGTCCAGTGAAGACGGTTAGCGTAGCAGCACGGCAGCAAATTCAGCACAACAGCAGCAACAACAAATCGACAGCTACTCATGTTCGATTCAGCGAACAAGACCAGAGGAGCAACAAAACAGCTTATCACAACAACACAGTAGCAAACAGCCGTAGCACAGCACAACAGCAGCACAGCCTCAGCATCAGCACATCCTCAACATCAGCAGCAACATAGCACAACAGCAACATCAACAAATCAGCAGCTACTCATGTACTTCGGGAGCATCATGAGCATCATCTCTACCTTTGGCATTATCTTCATCTCCACCTTCATCATCTCCATCTTTTTTACTTTCTTCACAATTTCTCAATACGTGAGAATCAAAATTAGAACATAGGACACAATACAGAGAAAGTTTACCCAACAAATATATCATCATAAATCCTGCAAAACTCCCCCTTAATGCTCCCCCTACGTTCTTGACATTTACTACCATTGCAGCATATAGTAGTATCCAGAATTATCCAATAAAAATCAAAACCACACCAGACGTTAAGACCGAGTTAAACAGTACAAAACTATCCTAAGATTATCTCTAAAATAAATTTTCAACACAAATCAAAGTAGCATTAAACCTGCAAAATACAGATAATCATGTGATTCTTTTTCCCTAAATACAGCAACAAGTTCTCCCCCTAAACAAATCAATCACAGAAGCAATCATTGTTTCCAATCATGCCAACAAATCTCCCCCTAATTGTGAAGAAAGAACATCATGAACAACAGATTCAACATATGTTATAGCAGCACATAACTTTCGACCATGGAAAAAATATCAAGGTTAAATCAATTTTCTGTTCATGAAAACACACAAGGTTCAAATTATCAACAATTTTTTGTTCCCATTTTTTCAAATATCAGCATTACAAAATCTTGAAATAGGTAAATCAAATGATACCTGAGATTCTGAATTAAGTGGTGAGAGATGAGAGACATAACTCGATGTTGGATTGAATGTTTTGGAACCGTTCGGGGGAACATTCTGTATCAACAGAATCTGTTCCATTATTTTTGCGATTTTGAGCCAGATTCTGAAATGGGATATTCTTCCCCTTAGTTTTTCAGACCCATTGTCTCATAGAATAAAATCTTGATCACTCTCATCATCATGGAAGTCATCAATGATTTTCTCAATATCGAAATCTTATCCTCCAAGGGCAATTCGGGTACAAAAAGAACTTACAGATTTTCAGCTATAGGGAATAATGATGAAAATGCAGCAACTTTGATGAGTAGAGTTGGGATATTATTAAGATTCAGTGAAGGTCGTTAACCACGGTAGATGTGAGGAGAGACTTGGCCTAGAGCGGGAGACGCCGTTCCTACCGGAGGAATCTCATCTGGTTTTGAGGCGCTGACCATCAAATCAACTGGAACGAAAGTAGAAATGCCTGTAGGGGAGGTGGAAGCTGCAACTTGGGCAAGCAACTCAAGAATTTGGACGAGGATACGGCGAGACCCATCGTCGGCCATGGTTGATGAGAAAACATAGAAAACCAGTTAGAATTGTGATATATAAAAATGAGTTGGGAATGTGAAAAGTTTTCTAAGACAGCATGAAAGATGAATTGTGATAATTGAATGGTGAATGATTATTTAGAGATTTTGACAGATGATTGCCCCTGAGTGAAAAATATGGAGTGATATGTGAGTGGCATGAATATCTCAACTGTCACCTATTCAACTTACTCTAACTATTTCATAAAATACATATCACAACCAACAAGAGAAAATTTAGAAAAAGAAAAATCTGGATGAATATCATATACTGATTTAAAATAGCAGATTTATCCTTAAGCCTTTGGAAGTGATAAGAAGAAGGAAGAAGATATAATATATAATCAGTTGAATTTTCATAAATGACTCTCACGAAGGCATCGTTTTTTTAACATATATTTAGATTTAAGATTCAAGTAAGAATTCTGATTTCTCATCATATTTTTCAAGGTAGCATCATCGCAACGAATGTCGTGCCCCCCAAGGTACTTTATGATGTGAGGGAGGAAGAATAATTTTGAAACACCCTTTTTACGTAGAGTTAATCGTCGCAATGAACATTGTGCCCCTAGTTACTCAAGTATTTCTTAAATTATTCAACTCATCAATATTTTACAAGGTAGCATCATCGTAGCAAGCGCCGTACCCCCCAAGTTACTTTAGTTGATGAGTATTCTTAACTCAAATCTTAAATTTCTCAGCATGAGCAACGTTTGACAAGGAAGCATCATCATAGCGAGCGCCGTGCCACGAGTTACTAGCTGCCCAACTTCATCGATATATTTTTTTTAATGATGCCAAGCCATGTGTTCATTTCGAAACATCCAGACTGATAGTGAAATATAGAACAAACAAGGAGTTATGTATACAGAGTGAAAGACCAAGAGATTTCCTGAGATTGGAGAATCTCTCAAAATCAAGAGCTTTGGTGAATATATCTGTTATTTGATTTTCAGTATTAATGCATTCTAACCGGATAGGCTTTTTCTCTACCAAATCTAGGATGAAGTGATGTCGTATATCTATGTGTTTAGTGAGTGAGTGCTGAACTGGATTTTTTGAGATGTTCATGGCATTAGAGTTGTCATAAAAAACAACAAGAGTATCACTTGAATAACCATATTCTTCTAGTATCTGTTTGAGCCACAATAATTGTGTGTAGCACCCTCCAACTGCTACATATTCTGATTCAGCAGTGGAGAGAGACACACAATTCTATTTTCGACTATGCCAGGAGACTAGGTTATTTCCTAAATAGAAACATCCTTCACTAGTGCTCTTTCTATCATCAATGTCTCCTGCTCAATTAGAATCACTAAATCCTATAACATATATATTTTTAGGCCTGGGAAGTAAATACCAAACATCATTTCTGATGAATTGATTTAATTCTTCATGCATTTCATGAATTCCAAAATTATCTCCTAATGCTTCAGAAATAATTTTTGGTTCAGTTAAAGACAAGAAACATGACGAATTTACTTCGTTAAATATAGAGGACAAGCAAACAAACTTTACCATATCTCTATAGTTTACCGGTGCTTTTCGTCTTGTTGTGATACCTTCATGCACATTACCAATGACTTGAGTAATCGGGTGATTCTTCCTTATCCTTTCTGGTGGATCTCTTCTTTTAGTTTGCTGAACAATTGATTCTTCTGTAATTTCTGGATGAGTTTCTGGTTCTGTGTTAGAATGAAATGTTGATTCAGCATTTGGTTCCGCATTTTGATCAACATCTGAAATTTGACATTGCTCAGCTGGTTCGACATGTCCGTAATTCTGCATATCAATATAGGCTTGAAATATAACATTTACAGATTCTTGAATACACTTAGTCTGAGATTAAACACATGATATGTTTGACTTTTTAAACCATATCCAAGAAATATTCCTTTCTCACTTTTTGAATCAAAATTTGTGAGAGCATCTCGATCATTTAGAATATAACAAACACATCCGAACACATGAAAATATTTCAGATTTGGCTTACATCCATTTAAAATTTCATATGGAGTTATGTGTGTGCTAAGTCTTGAATAAACACGGTTAGAGATGTGACAAGTTGTATTCAAGGCTTCAGGCCAAAATCTTTTAGCAAGGTTTTTTGATAATCATAACATGAGACATTTCTTGTAAAGTTTGATTTTTTTTCGTTCAACTACTCCATTATGTTGTGAAGTTTTGGGTGCTAAAAATTCGTGGAATATGCCCTGCTTTTCACAAAAATCAGAGAATAAGGAATTCTTAAATTCTCTACCATCACCTGATCTTATACGTGGTACACATGAACCATTCATCTTTTTGAACTTAGCATGCAATTTCTTAAATACATCAAACATATCTGATTTTTCTTTAAGAAAATTAATCCATGTGTATCTAGAAAAATCATCTACTAACACGTATGAGTATCTTTTCCCACCTAGATTTTCAATCTCAATTGGACCAATAAGATCCATATGGATTAATTCAAAGTTTCGAGTAGTTCCAATGTATTTCACATATTCATGATAAGTTCGAGTTTGTTTACCTTTTTGGCATTCTCCACACACAATTTGTTTACCTTTATCCAGCTTGGGTAAACCTTTTACTGCATCCAGTCTTATCAGTTTGTCTATGTTTCTAAGATTTGCATGTCCCAACTTTTGATGCCACAAAATTGTTTCACTTATTTGGGCAGTGTTGCACGATAGACTTTTTCCAGCAAGATAGCAATTATCATTTGATCTTTTACCTGTCATTATACATACATTTGAAGAGTCAAATACCTCATATTTATCCTTATTGAATTTTACCTGAAGATCATCATCGCATAATTGGCTTATACTAATCAAGTTAGCCATAAGTCCATCCACATGTAGAACATTTTTAAGCTTAGGAAATCCACCAATACACAATGTTCTTTTTCCTATGATTTTTCCTTGTGTTCCTCTGCCATATCTCACTATGCCTCCTTGGAATGATTCATAGTTTGTGAGGTAATTCTTTGTACATGTCATGTGTCTTGAACACCCACTATGAAAGTACCAAGATTCTAAATTGTTAGTTTTTAGAGCATTAAACACAACATTACAAGTTATATTCAATTTACAGACCCACTTCAATTTTGGACAGAATGGTGTATTCTGATTCACGATGTTGTTCCAAATATTATGCAACGTTCGTGGCAATATTTTATTCTGTGACAGATCAGATTTCAATTTTTGACAGTAAGGTCTTATGTGTCCAGGTTTAAAACAGTAATGACAGACAAATCTCTTTTTTCTTTTGGTCATTTTTTCTTTGTCTGTTGTTGGCTGAATTTTGCCACTTTCTTTAACAAAAACAATGGAATTTTTAACAGAAATTCGGTTAAATGAAATAGCAGCAGCAGGATTATCATGATACCCAATTCCTGAATGTTCTATATTTCTTATGGCCAAAATTTCATCAAGCTTAGAAGTACCTGTATTCAATTTCTTGAACGTTTCATTCGTAACTTGAAGTTCGATCTTGAGTTTACTCAATTCAACATCCTTCTTTGTAAGAGAAACTTCCAACATTGCAATCATCCTCTTGAGTTCTTCATTTTCTTTGCTCAGACTTTCTGCTTCTTGCTGTCTTAATTCCAGATTTTTGAGAAGTTCATCCTGAACAGCTTGAATTTCTTGGAGTATTCGATCATCTTCTTTTCCCTCAATTAATTCGGCATCACTTATGCATCCATTAAAACAATTAAAATAAGAATCAGTGAAGAAATTGTACCTATCAGACATGGTGTTTGAACTTGAAGGTGTAAGTATTTCTTCATCATCAGAAAATTCCTGAATGGAAGTCAGCAAGGTAGCGATTTTTTATTCCTCTTTTACCGGATGCATTTCATCAATTTCTTCTTCGCTCAATGACACCCAAATTAATTTTCCACATCTACGAAGGATATTTGCGCATTCATTTGCGTAGTGACCAAATCCTCTACATGCTCGACATTGAACATCGTCAAAATTTTCTTTAGAAAGAACCGGAGAACGTGGAAGACTCATAATTTCCATTGTAACACCAAAACTCCAGAACCACACTTAGTGTATCAAGTGATGGCTCTGATGCCACTTGAAAGTACGGTGTCAATGAAAAACAGCAGCGAAAAATAAAAAATAACACCGAGGGTAAATTTTCACAAGTCAAGAATAACTTGTGAAGGCGTCAGGGCGAAAGGTATTCAATGATTTAGGTGAATTACAAAAAGGGATCAAATAAACTTTCTACGATCTTTAACGTACTAGAAATTCAAGATGAATTTTAAGCCGACTAAATAACTAAGAAAGCAAACTTAGAGAAAACAATATTCACTCACTAACTCTCTCTCAAATTCGAAGGCAGCAAGATTAGAATAATCTGCTGCACATCAGTACAGAATGTTGGAGTAGGAGTGAACGCAACTTTCTTAGCAACACTCGTCTCTGTTATACAGACAGATGTAATCTCTTTCAGCGTGTTTTCTTCTTCTGTTCTTCATTGTATTTATAGACAACTTGTAGCTCTCTTTCTCTCCTTCTCCACTAAGGCACGTTCGTATAACTGCAGTTCTCCATTTCTCCATTATTATATCAAACCATCTTCCCACAAGGATAGAGTTTGACTTGGTCTCCAACTGCTTTCCTTGTTTGTGGGAATTTGACTTGGTCTCCAATCTTCTATACTTCATCTGTATACTTCAAATGGAAAAAATCGGCAAAATAGCTATTCTAAATAAATTTGAAAATTCAAATTTCAACAAATACCTCGAGAGAACTCGAGATCTTGGTCTTTGGAATCTTAAAGGTGGTTTTAGTTTTACTGGATATTCTATTTCTGACTTTCCAGGTTAAAAAGCATAAGTGGAACATGTCATCTACTAGGCAACAAACTTATTTCTTTGGTTTAGTAAGAAACAACAATTTGTAGCTACATCTACGTTGATGTTTGAAGCTTTTGTGCTCAAATCATTACTGATGAAATTGCCAATGATTTTTATATTATAAAAGGTTATGGATTTGAATAGAAACTTCATGTTGGGATAAGGCTGTGTCTTATGAAGAAGTTCATTGACAAGAGGTTGGGATAAGTCTGTGTCTTATAATAAACTTAATGATGGAGAGTACATCTTCTTTATCTACAATGAAACAAATCCTTTGATATTCAAATATTTTCAACTTGCTGCTTTGAAAAGGATAACATCTTTGAGGGTTCTGAGGGGACTAATGTACAAGATATGGTATTATTTCATGTTTTTCAGTTATTATAAGTTATATAACACTATTTTATTATGAACCACTACTTGTTTGATATTACTATATGATTTTGCAGCACCAATAGAGATTTAGGAGAGCTTAGATGAAACTTAACCAACATTTGATATTGTCATTTTAAAATCATACATGTCCGGTCACCGTTTGGTACGTAAATCACTTTTTTTGTCATTGCTATGTAGTTAATTTCAATTAGGTAACATTTTTTGTTTATTAATCTAGTAATTGCTTTTAGGCCATTCCAATAAGCTTTTGGAAAAGGGTGTATTGAAGGAATGAAAATTACATCTGATGATGCCATTTTGATTGTGAATGGTCTGTTGGCATGAAATGTTGATTCAAGTTGGCTGCTGAAGGAAACCCGACGTTTAATGTCATTGCAATATCAATTTGTGGTGTATTTCCCAAATGCAGTTTTAACTCGAAGTAGATACCTTGAATATTTATATTGTTTAGATAAATATTTTTTATTTGAATTCACAGTAAAGTTATACTAATCTACTCATTACAAACACTTACCATAAATCAACTTTGTCATATTCATTTTGGAAATCTTGATGCACTAACTACTGAATTTCCATAAATCACACACATTATGTTTGTTTTAGTCTCCATCACTGAAGTAACTGAGGGCTTACGGTACAAATTATATTACAAGCTAAAGAATAATATTTTGTAGTGTATCAGTATGTAAGACAATTCAACCTAAAAATTCTACCAGAATATCAAGCTCTAGCTTAGACACACTACAACTTTTTGTCCTTGGTACACTAACCTACGAAAGTGTTGTAATCATTACTAGGTGGCTTAATGACTTCATGGCAGGCGGATTTACTGTAGACCGTGTATGCATGGAAGGCAGATTTATAAATTAGCCAAGTGAGGTCGAAAGAAGTTACCATTTCAACTCATATACTTCATACTTATTATTCAAAAGAATATCCAAGACACCAACAAAATCTCCAATCATAAAAAAATGGAGTGTTCCACCATCTCCAAGGAGCCTCAAGACTCTATACATGAACACAAAGAAATCAGCATGATTAGATGAAGGAAGAGTTTATGGAATTGCTGAAGCAGTTGGCCAGTGTATACAATGATAATGAATTGAGGAACATGATTCTCGAAGGAGAACCATTGGTTAAGGACTATGACCTTTTCCTTGAATCTTTGCAATCCATCGCCCCAAATATTACTAGAAGTGCTATTAGTCCAAAGGAAGTGTGCCCGTGTCTTTTCGAACTCCTGCTCTAGTGCCCTCTAAGTTTATTATGTTTCAATGTTTAGTTTTTATATTAGGTCCACTATTTTATGCAAACTATTGTAATGTTCTTCTACTTCTTCCCTTTGTTGATTCTATGCAGTTTTACCTAATATCTTGTTCCCCTTTTACTATTTAACGTATTTAATTAGCACTTCATATACTACACACATATTCTACAAACAAAAAATTTAAAATTATAAGTAAATAAATGAATATATTTATAGATTGTAGTAAATATTGATAAATATCAGATTTACATATAATTCGAGGTTATTTTGCATAGTTTTTAGGAAATTGCATGTACCTAAGTGATGAGTTTATAATGATTTTGTTAAATTTTGTTACATCACGAGTTTGTTAAAGTTCTGACTGAAAAACAGACATTAAAGGTTGCACAGACTGCGCCACGAGCCACACTGGCCATGCACGCAAACCTATGATGGACCCGGATGCACAACCAGACGCACATGCCGTGCTTGGTTATCGACGGCCCGTGCTCCAGTACAAAACGACCCATTTTTTAGCCTCTAAAGCAGGGACCTTGCGTGGCCATTTAGTCTTACACGGACCGTGCTCCCTTCCAGGATCCACCATAGCCGTCGTAATTCGTGTTTTTCCTCTCATTCCAAGGCAGATATTTGATGGTTCTGAAACCCTAATCATTAGTTATAAAAAAAGGAGCACGTGAACAATGAAGATCATCACTTTTTAGAGCTAGAAACGAGTATACAAAGAAGAATCGAGCAACTAATCATTAGAGAGTAGAGAAACAAAGATCATTGGGCTTCAGTCGTAGTTTTCATTGTTTTCTCTTTTTCGTAGATGTTAGCTATGATTATCAATTTGTTTTCTATGGATTATGCATTGACCATGAGTAGCCAAACATTTAGTGATTTTAGCGCTTGCACAATATGAATTCATATGTTTTTCTTTGATAATATTATTTATTTTTTATATTCCTTTATGCTTCTTCCTTGTTTTTATTGTCATATGAAATAATGTGGCAAATGATTGCATATGTATAGTTAATTCATTATCACCTAAAAGAGAGTAATTGATTAACGGATTTGGAATGCAGAACATAAACTTGCTAGATCGAAAGATTTGTAAGTATTATGATGAGAATAAATCCTAAGAACAATTGGGAGTTAGATAGCACTATGATATCGAGAGATGAATAGTGGAGAACTTTTGAATCTAACTCGAGATAGAGAGTCTCATTATATTAGTGTTCTCCTATGAATATAGTAGTTAAGAATGGTTTGATACATTTAAAGAAGTCATATAAGAACATACATTTGTGAAAGATGACAGACGCTCATAGACAGAAGTTTTCATAGAGCTACAGGAGTGCATGTCACTAGAATCCATTTATTCTTTGAAGTCTTTTCGTTGTTTGAATATGATTTGTGTTATTTTTTCTATAATATTTTTGTTTATATCATCGATCATCATTATTCGAATTTTTAAATAAAGTAGAATAATACAAACAAATATTTAGTTGAATTTACATAGGACAGTCCATGTGGATATGAAGTTCTCACCATAATTTTGTTATAATTAACTTTCTATACTCTGAAGCTGGGTATTTTAAGTTCAAGATATATATATATATATATGTGTGTGTGTGTATGTGTGTGTGTTTGTGTCAATGTGTATTATTAAAGAACAGAAAGGCATAAATTGATAATTATTATTTCTACTAAAAAATTCACATTCAGCTTATTTCTTCAAAGCAGTTTACACTAGGCTTAAGCCTGGTGGAGGCCTAAGGTCAATCCACCTATGTTCAGAGTTTAATTTTGGTTTGAGTTCATTTGTTTGTTTTGATTATTTATACTGGTATGTTTTCCAATGAACAAACATATTTTATAGTATAATATTATTAAAATTTAAAAATATATAAAATTAATATCTTTAAAAAATATATATAATTATGTTCAATAATTTATATATGTACCATGATTATAATAACAATATAAATAATATATATAAAATCATATGTGACATTAATTAATTTTATTTATAAAATACAATCATCAAATTGCCAAATATATAGTGTTTTCGTTTAAATCAAGAAAATTGAATAAAATTTGGTATGTTTTTATTATTATATATAGCATCGAATTTGCCACAAATTCATAATTGAATTAAACTATACTAATTTGAAATATTTTTGTTTCAATTGCAAAAACAAAGTGAAATATTATTTTTCGCATATATCTGGGAGTGCCCCGGTGTCACGGGTTGTGGCTTTTTGCTATTTTGTTCGTTGAGTTTTCATGTAGTGGAAAAACACCCATGCTGCCACAAAGATTCCCGCAGCCTCTGTCTGGCCTTCTCGCATCATTCAGTCCTATGATGACTCGTTGTTCGGTATAGCACACCAAGCTTACCAGCATACTCATTAGAACAGATCCCTGTGTTGTGCCTTGCGCAAGCACTCGCCTATTATCAATGACCATGTTCACCGAGGGCGCCCTGTCGCACGCTTAGTGTGTCTTGGTATCAGCCCCCAGCTAGCTAGCATGCTTGCTACACCATGCCGAGACTATCAAGTCCTTCAGCACATCTCGTGATGGCCTTGGAATACTCGTGCTCCATCATGGCACTGAGGGTCGCACACATACCCACAGTGAAATTTCTCATGCTCGTCATGCACTGTGGGTGTCCTAGGTGAAGTACCTAAGGCCCCTTATTCGTGCCTCGCCCGAGACGGGCAACATTACAAATCTTGGCTTAGATATTGTGAGATCTCATATTCGCCCCACACGTTGCTTAGAATATTTGCCTTATATGCCGACACATGCCCACAATTACCCACAATGCGGTGTTGCCACGTAACCGCAGGCTCAAGCCAACGGTCCCTCGCGATATGGCTAGAACCAATACCACATGCTACGAGTTATCTTATGATCCATTGGGAGGTATGCCTCGATTGCTCTCTCGTCATAGAGGCAGTGCCCAATAATTTCCACAGCCTGTGCGACACCTCTGGATCTTATCCAAACCTTACGCCCCAAAAGAGCATCCAACATGGACCTCGCCGTCCCATGCCGCTCGATCGATTCCCTAGTCGATTGAGGACTCTTCGTACCTTTATAATGTTTAGAGCCTGCCCTTGGAGGTCCTCCTTATACCACTACGGAATTACACGCTTAGTACTTGTCAGTACAGGGAGGGTTGGCCACAGCCCACCATGGCTCTTGAAAAGCATGCACACCTTATAATAGGGAAAAATACTTTTTTCCTTTTTCCACCACCAGACATTGTTTGACCGAGGAACGCAGCTCTCCGTATCTCCCTCATCCACACTTCGAATTCACTTCCGTAAAGTCTGAAGTGTAGCTTCCACTCTCAGTATAAACTCTGTACAATTTCACCTGCATCCGATACTCTCTCTCTTGGGGGTGTCTTACGTAATGGGCTGCACTCTTCCCCGTGTGACTACACTGCCACACTTAACAACTCGTCAACGGATCCTACTCAAACGGATGTATCTCTTGGTGAAAATTTGTGGAGACACTCCCAACACCATAAGGGAGTTACCATTTGAACAATTTCTAAAATCTCCTTTATTTTAAGCCCTCTGCTCAATGCATGTTTACGCATTTGCGCAGGAACTCAGCAGCCACTTCGCACAGTCCGCAAGGCCTAACGGCATCAGATTGCAACCATACTTGGTGGTGATCTTTCTCATGACTCAAAGTGTTTATCATTAAAGTAGGTCTCAAGTCCCTACTTCGTAATTACCTCATTTGGTAAGCCAACAGTGCTGCACGTAGTGCACCTGCACTCCTCGGGTGCATATTCCATTCGCGTCATGGATAACTAATCCAGATAATCCTACACACGTCCTCGGACTTCTTATTGCATGCGGTGTCTTCTCAAGTCTCAACTTTTAGCATCAGATGAACTCCGTTTCTTCCAAAACACCAAGTGTACCTTTGCACAAAGCATTTGCTCCACTGAATGGCACCTTCTAGCACAACTTAGGAAAGGCCTACACGGCTGCTTATCAAAATGTGCCTCTTTTCATAACTTGGTTCCCTTTGTTAAATGCCCTCTAGAAATCTCTTTAAAGGAATCGCTATTGTCTTTTCAAAGGCCACTGATACCATGCCCTCAATTTGTCCAAATCTGCTCCATACTCAGCTAATTTTTTGTGAGAAGTGAGAACGGTGCACACCCTCCTCTATTGAAGGTGTTGCCGACCCGGAAACACACGCTTCATCACGATGGATACCTTATCCCACCCAACTTGCCAAAAGATCTTGGGCCTTCGCCCAACCATTGGTCACCACACCTTCCGCGGAACCAATTTCTACATGCCAAAGAATCCTTATGATCCGTTCAACTCAATCTCGGTTGTTTCTCTAAGGAATCCCAACAATCAGCACATCCCATATTTTGGGTCTGAATCCCATCAAAGACCAACACACTCTGCTCAATGCTCCTCCTTACGAACATATCTCTCAAAATTGGGCTTGATGGCTTTTCCTTCACTCAAGCCGGAATGAGTCTCAAGCAATAACAATATATTTAAAGCCCCATGTCTCTCAAAATTGGGCTTGATGGCTTCTTCTTCACTCAAGCCGAAACGAGTCTCAAGCAAAAACAATATATTTAAAGCCCCAGCCCCGGGGCATGTAACTATATGCTAGAAGCATGCCCCATCTCAGTACAAGAGACTCACCCACTCTTAAAACCTTGTTGCTTTGATGGTCGCTGCTTGTCTCAAATCAGTAGCATCTCAACCTCAATCTTTGTTTCTCAATGTTGCTCCCCCGATGAAAGCTCCAAGTCACCCTGTTGGTCCTCTCTGCCAACCTAGCAAGGCCAAAGCCCACAAAATGCGGTCAACTCCACAAACACCCATCTTGCACACGAAGGACTGAATACTCCACTCTTGAAACCTTCATAGTGGCTGTGTTAAAGCACACCTCAATCTGCATTGCGCCTTTGCGCTTCTAAAATTCTTGCTCATCCTCCTCCGATTGGAGGTTCTTAATCTCAATAAACGGTGTACTCCCACCAAAAGGGCCTCATAGCCTTGATCACCTCCTAACTTGCGGCTCTTCGTAACATGGTGTTCCCTTGCAAACGTGGCAATTTTTTTCACCTGATTCATCAGCATGTTCCCACATGGAAGTCAAGATGAATTCTGAAGATTTGTGTTATAACCATTCCAAAACACCCACCAAATTTTAGCCAACAGACAAATTCTTGCTTATGCGACTTACAATGTCCACCTGTGTCTGCCTCATGCAAACTGATACCAATGTGCACTTACTCAAACAATATGAACACTGCCAACAGAGCTCAAACTATTGCCATTGACAAGCACAAAGCAATCAGGATTGATTCACCCAACCATAGACAATTAGACTATTTGTTTACCCAATCGTAATGGCTACTGCAAGTCGATTACTCCACTTCACCAACCGACATCTGTCAATAATTGTACTCAAGCACAACACTTTAAAATGCCACAAGCAGAAACTCGTGGTCAGGGTACTACAATTCGCTTAATTGTAAATCCAACAACGAGTACTACCGTTAGCCCCCGTCAACCTGTCCATAGCGGCTCTATAAAACTAGACATAGTATATAAAGTATCCAATATGTGGCTGAAATCCACTACATATACTGATGAAGAAAATTTTGCTCAATTTTCAAGTAGTATCTGGTTCCACGAAAGATGATCCTCAATTATGCACGCTCACTTCGTTCCTGGAATGAACCTTTCTCAGGGAAGAAAGTTCCATGCTCTCATACCACCTATCATGGGTTACAGCTTTTCTTTATTCGGGCCGATGAGTTTCACATAGCGGAACAACACCCATGCAGCCACAAAGACTCTTGCAGCCTCTGTTCGGCCTTCTCGCCTCATTGAGTCCTTTGATGACTAACACACCAAGCTTACTATCATGCTCGTCATGTGCTCGGGGTGTCCTATGTGCTGTACCTAAGGCCCCTTGTTCGTGCATCGCCCAAAATGGGCAACATTCCAAACCTTGGCTTAGATATTGTGTCATCTCATATTTGCCCTACATGATGCTCGGGATGTTTGTCTTGCATGTTGGCACATGTCCACAATTACCCACAATGGGGGTGTTGCCATGCAACCGCATATCTCAAGCCAACGGCCTCTCCCTACATGGCTAGAACCAATAGCACATGCTATGAGTCAGCTCACAAGGCCTCGGTAGGTATGCCTCGATTGCTCTCTCAGCCTAGAGGCGGTACTCATTAATTTCCACAGCCTGCAGGATACCTATGGATCTCATCCAAACCTCACGGCCCAATGGAACGCCCAACATTGACTTCATCGTCCCATGCCGCCCGATCGATCCCCGAATTGATCGAGGACTCTTTGCACCCTTCTAATTCTTAGAGCCAGCCCCTAGAGGTCCCCCTCATACCCCTAGGGAATTTCATGTTTAGTACTTGACAGTACGGGGAGGACTGGTGTTGGGTGTCGAGACCAACACATAATAAAACACTTGTTCTTAAAGATTTGTGATAGTGATGAACACATATCATGTCCACAGAGATTGGTATGATCTATTCTTTTGTGTAACTAAAATCAGGGGGTTATGAGATTTGGTGAATGACAATATGCAATTGAATGAGAACATTATGTAATGTGAATGCAAATCAGTTTAAGTAAATTCAACCAAGGGGTAACTTCAGAATATATTTGTAGAATCGATCATGGATGCAACAATGGTTCTTTCATTCAATCATTAAATTGGTTATAGTTGTTGGCATGACCAAAACAACCTATCTCTCCTTAGTGGTTCGATAATCAGGGTACGACGTCTAATTATTTACCTTATCAATAAACAATTCTAGATACGATCATATAATTTAATTTACCAATAGCATTAGGTTCAGAGTGACCACCAATTCTAGCCAACAAACGCACATGTAGGTTTATTTAAGCTAGATTATACATCTCCATAGCAGATTGGTTCAAATAATCATGTTATTGTACCACAAATATTATAATGATTAAACAATTATGGATTTAAAATCTAATTGGCAACATATTGTTTCAACGGTCGAAAGATTGGCCACCTCATTCAATCATTAAAGCAATAAGATTTATCGCGCACAGAAGATATTTGAATAACAAAGAATGAAAGAACAAATAAAGACTAATTAGATCTCACAATTCGAACGAGCATAGTCTTCTTTAATTCCCTTGGATGAAAAGATGAAGCTTAGCCTTCCATGGAGAATTGCAGCAAATTCAATTGTAAAAAGAGAGTAGTCAAATTCTAGATGTTTCTTCTACCTATAACTTCTCAAAATATAAAGTCTCTCTTAATTCCCACTAATTCTAAAAAAAATTATCATTATAAATCATAAGTCACTGCCATCACTTAGTGGGGAAATAAGAATGGACGATTATGTTTATTTTCGTTAGTGGATGTTTAGAGCTAAGGCGTGCCCATGTCTTATGCAATTTTTCTTTGACTGCTTCGTCTAAAGGTAAGGCATGTCCACGCCTCATGTAAAACTCCGGCTGGCTCTTGTACATCTTTAAATCCACCATTTTATGCCCAAGATGCATCAATCCATTCAATTGTCCAAAAATTTAATCAAAATCCAAGAACTAAGCATGATTATATATAAAAAGCAAGGGAAATAAGATAAATAAAAATAGATAACATATATGCTATCAGCTGGCTGCTGGCCGCTGTCCACCATGGCTCCTGAAGAGCATGCCCCCATTATAATAGGAAAAATAAATTTTCTCTTTTTCTATCACTGGACATTGTTTGGCCGAGAAACGCGACTCTCCGTATCTCCCTCGTACGAACTCTAAATTCACTTTTGTAAAGTCCGTAGCATAGCTTCCATTCTCAATATGTTCAAAAAGGATTTGCGGTAGGAGCAAGGGGCCTGCAGTCTATTACATAAGTGAGGTTCTCTTTCATATAGTAACTCTGTAAAGTTTCATCTCCATCCGATACTCTCTCGTCTGGGGGTGGCCTACGCAATGGGCTTCACTCTCCTCGTGCCGCTACACTGCCACACTTTACAACTCGTCGACTGATCCTACTCAAACATATGCATCTATGGGTGAAACTAGGTGGAGACACTCTCAAAACCTTAAGGCAGTTCCCACTTGAACAGTTTCTAAAAACTCCTTTATTTAAGCCCTTTGCTCAACGCATCTTTTGCCGCATTCGTGTAGGAACTCAACAGCCACTTTGCTTCACCGTCCGCAAGGCCTCATATTGCAACCATACTTGGTGGAGTTCTTCCTCATGTTCAAAGTTTTTGCCATTAAAGCAGGTCTCAAATCCCCACTTTGTAAGTGCCTAATTTGATAAGCCGACAGCGCTGCGCGCCTGCACTCCTCGGGTGCACACGCCACTCACATCACGGATAGCTAATTCCAGATAATTTTACCTAATCCCGAACAATCCCAAGAATTAACCTGCTATCGCGTAACACCCGACCATGAGAATTCTAAAATGAGATAAACCTACACCGCACAAATTAACTAACATGCCTAAGTCCCATCAATAAAGACAACGCTGCCAATTGTAATTATTTCTAATCTTCTTTTCTACTTTATATAGAAGTTTTAAAAAGTCAAACACAAAAAAATTAATTAGTCAGCGACTATATTGTTTGTCGCCAAATTTATTTTTATCGAATATGTTTCTTCTTCCAGAATCGAAAATATATTAAAGAATTAAATTTGATGTTTCTTGGAAGTACTTTTCTTTTCAAATAAATTTAAGCATTATAGTAATAAAATATAATTATATACCTTTATTTGCTATAGCCAAGTAGTTAATGTTTATTAGAAAATCTATTTAAACTGTTTCCAGCTAGTTATGATTCAAATATATTCCTCATTCATTCCTTAATTATACTCTAGCTTGTATCATAACCATGAAGGTACAATTATTTATAATTCATAATTTCACTATGAGACTTAATTTATTTGTTGATTTGGCAATCTTATTATATCATATGCAACTTATTTATGAACTTAAAATTTCAAATTTTACTTTAATTTAATAAAATGACACATCAACTTTTGAAGGGGCTTCTTTAATTCAAACCAAATTAAAACAAAACTTTTATTTTATAAAGGACAATATTCTACAATATTGAACTGTCAAATTCTCAATGAAACTAAAGATAGGTTAAGTCACTAAATTACTCCCTGAATTATTACCATAGGTTCAAATTGGACCATAAATTATTTTTTCGTAAAAATAGAATTTTAACTTTTAAAATGGGTCAAATAATCCTTTGAACTTTTAAAATAGGTCAAACAAGCATTTGAAATTTTAAATATACGACAAGTAGGGCCCTCCTAAATATTAAATTAATTAAACAAATTTTAGAAATCTAAAAATCCACAAATTGAATCATACATATATTTAAATAATTAATAAACAAAGATTGACAAATTATTTAATAATTTAAATATAGAAATAGGGCGTGAGATTCAGTGATTTGTTAATTTTTTAGATATTCTATTTTATATTATATTTAAATAATTTAAGGTTTTTTTTTGTTTAGTAAATAATGTAGATTTCATCATTTTATTTTTAAATATTTATTTTAATAACTTTTTTATCTATCTAAATAATTTTCTAATTTATTAAATACTTTTTAGATTTATTTTATTATTTTAATTTATTGAAATGACTTATTTATTTGATAATAAGAAGTTGAGGAACTTATTCGATCCATTTTAAAAATTAAATGTCCTATTTATATATAAAAAAAATTAGGATTCAATTTAAACTTGAAATACTAATTTTTACCTTTTACTATTGTTAAGGTTTTTTTTTTTTTTTTTCAGGGTAATTAAGATTTGTAGTTAGAAATTAAATTAGAGGTATGTTGCATCTAGGGTTTATAAAATATTATGACATACAGCGTGGTGGCCACATGTTCCTGTTGTGCCCATACGGCTACTCATGACCGCTACAAAATATAGGAGACCCTTGACTGGAGGGGGAGGGGGGCTGCCTCCTACGTCCCACTTTTTTATCATACGATTTTTTTATAACTTAGGTCTTCAATTTAATTCACTTATTAATTGCGAAAGGGGATAGACTATTTTATTTTATTATTCAAATAAATATAAATTGATAGTATATCCATTATATATATATATATATATTAACTTTAACATTAGATGGACCAACTATTTTATATCATATTTCTAGCTACGTTCTGGGGTTTGAGGAGACATTGCCAGTCTTTCTCTATTAAGACTATTCCAAGGTTTGGTGTTTTGTTTCTATATATGTTCTCAGGGACGGATCTTTTTTTTAATGACCAGCCAAATTGTATGCTAGTGCTTTTACAAATTTTAAACAAAAACATAAGGAACGTATAGATGATTAAATCAAATTGAAGAAGAGTAAATTATATAATTTCTTAAGAAAAAAATATGAAGTGGATATTGTAATTCAACAACAGATAATTTAACTATTCACAAAAGAAAATATAATTTATTGCTTTAATAATTAATTTATTAAAAATAAAACTATAAAGATTTGAGGGGAAGAATTGAGTAAAACATAAAACTCTACCTTACCCTGTTCTAATTCTAAGATCTCCACATGTATAAATACATCACATATAGGTCTTGGAAACACATCTTTGCAACATCTAAACAAATCCAAACATCATACAAGATTCTTGAGAAGTCTTGGGCAAGCAAGAACACCAAGGAGAAGAAATTCAAGATTCAATGCCATTGAAGTTACATTTCGACACAGGGATCGTCATTATAATCTTAATTCACATTTTCTGCGAGACCTCAAGGGTTTGTGGTATTTCATAGAAAAATGGCTAAAACCATTTATTCTTAATTATTAAGTGCTCATAAAACATCTTGTCTTGTCGAATTGAACTAAAAACATGCATGATGACCTTTCTTATTATGATCAATTAAGGTTCTATTGAGATTGCCTTTTTGTGCTTCTTGTCCTTTTATTTGCATTTGTTACTTGACCAATAATTTTCACCTTGAATGAAGCAGTAAAATAGTTAAGGATTTAGGTTCATGGGCGAATAAAAAATATATATAGAACACAATGGAATGGTAGTGGAAACTATAACCTTGAATCATCTTTATCTTCATGAGCCTTCGCTTGAATCTTGATATCTTTATCTTGATTTAATTAATTTGCTGAAGCTTAGGTTTAGAACTTGTTAATTGAATTGAATTTGCATAAATAATTTTCAATGCAGCATAATTATCAATATCTATGTGAGGAGGGTACTTTGCTCCCAACTTTTATTAAGTATGTTATTCATTCGCAAAATAATTCTATAAACTTGAGTGAGTAAATCTCTAGATAATTTCAAATGTAGTCTCGTCTTTACACATACATGCTCTGCATGGTCTAATTTAGAATAAATTAAAAGATTGATATCTCGTGTTTTTTTTATATATCTTCAAGTTTTGCCTGCCTTCACCAAGTTTTTAAAGAAGCTTCCACGGCCATATTTAATAGCTATATATATTGAAAAGTGATTTACTTTAAATCAAATTAAAAAATAAATCAACCTTTATCAACATTTTTGTGCAATAGCAAGTGATAATTTTCAAAATGGATTAATTAATTCCTAATTATATTATTGTATCTATAGTCTTTTAGTTGATCAAGATCGGTGTAAGCAAATTATGTCAATGTTAAAGCACAGCGACCTCAAAATTTATGAAAGTGTCTGCAGATAATTAAAATAAAATAGTGTAATAAATATTATCCAAACATGACATTAATTATTACACGAAATGCAATTCAAGATAACTGGAGTCCAAACATGCTGATGATCTAATTTACATAGAGGAGATGAGGAAACTACATACGAATTCTCCTCTGTCTGCTTTCGTCCTCAACAAACACTCACAAGAAGAGACGAAGAAACATTTCACAGAGAGAGAGAGAGAGAGAGAGAGAGTATGTGAGTGTAAAGATTAAAGCCAAAGAGCACCAGCCTCTTTAAGAAGCGGCACAAGTGAGCCATTGATATGAGCCGCCAAAACACGGTCCATTGCACCCACCAACTTGCCGCCGATGAACACCACCGGCACGGCGGGGGAGCCGCCCCCAAGCAGCCGCTTCAACGCCTTCTCCAAATCTCTCCCCCTCGGGTCCTCGTCAATCTCGTAGGCGGTGGGGTTGACGCCCATGCTGCAGAACAGCCGCTTCACGGCGTGGCACATGCAGCACGTGCTCACGCTGAAGATCACCACCGCACTTGCCGAAGCCATTCTCTCAATGCGCTCCAGTGGCTCCGTCGCGACGCTGCGTTTTGGGGGAAAGTTGTAGGAATTCCAAGACCCTGCATGGTAATACATTTTGTGAGGTGAGCTGTTGAAGCCGATGAGTCTGAAACTGAGGGGTTTTGTATGTGTAAATATGCAGGTGAAACTAGGGTTTGTATTTGGGAGTGAGGTGGAAGAAATGAGATGAGGTGAAGGTGGTATTTATAGGTGAGAGAAAGTGAGAGTTTTGTGGGTATTTAATTTGTATTTGTAAGCAGTCGCTTTTGTGATGTGAGATGACGTCTTTCTAACACAACCTTTTTGACTTGAAGACAGCATAGGATGAGTCCGTAAGAGGTTCTTCAAGAAGTGATTATTAAGTATTTAATTTAATAATCAATTCAAACATAAACTTTTCTAACATTTTAGTCAGTTGGGGAATTGATCAGGAGGACATCATTGAGATGTCACTAAAGCCGTAAGAGTTGATTGGTTAGACGGGCAACCCACCTTTTATTTATAATTTATTTTTAAAAAGTTGAGAGAGTTAAAAATGCGTTCTTTTAGCTATGTTTAATTTGATATTTTGGCAGTAACTTGTGGAGAAGAATTCTGAAAGATATGTTTTCATACATTGTACTGAACAAATATGTTTTACTAATTAGAAAAGAATAAAAGGCTAATATAACTTTGAGCATCAGAAATAAAATAAAAAATCAAATTTAACAATAATGAATACAATGTAAGAAAAACATATTCAGAATTTGGATTTCTTCATTCTTCAACATTCATCCTTTACACACACATGTGTGTGCAGGGAGAGAGAGAGAGAGAGGAGTAAGATTTGATGAAACATAGGAGCAAAGGAAGTAAGGGAAGGGACAAGAGCAGCAGGCTTTTCCGGAAAAGGAAATACTTGTGGGATTTAACTTTAATTAGACGGCTGTTTTCGTCCTTGTTGTCGGCCCCTAAGTTTTCCCCGAATCCTTTATTTTTATTTTTTCATAATATTTTATTATTATTTTCAGTTAAAATTGAAGAGATTTAACCAACTGCCAAAAGTATCAGTAGAATATTGCAGAGATCCGTAAGCTGACGCCTGAATCTGGACTTGTTTACCTGCATTCAATTAATAATAATGTTTTGTTTTATTACCAGACATGAGTTTACCTTTCCTATGTATAAGAAGAATGTTTTTCAAGAAGTGAAACCGGTTATTTTATCCCTTTCAGATAATAAATTAAAACTTCAATTGTGTTTGATAAAAACATAAAATTTCTACTTACTTTTTTTGTTGCAAAAACATTATACTCTCTTATTAAGGAGTAAATGGTAATACATGATTGTGCATTGTATAATACAGATTGTGAGGAACAATTTAAAACTAACATAATAATAATAATCTTTGAAAGGATACAATTTATAGCAAAGTTTGTACATCCGTCGTATAAAGAAAAACTGAATAATCTAAACAAGTATATGAGAGATCATTTTAGTGATATGATGCACACAAAAACAAATGAGTCTTTTCTAAATAACTTGTTTTGTCCTCACTCACTCGCGTCTAGACAAACTTTTATAACTTCCACTCTCACGGGCACCCTAAGAAACTCATTAGGGGGTTACCCATTATAGGATTTCTCCAGGCTATACACACTTAAGCTTATAGAGTTTTCTCAAGATGAACACAAAAAGTAAGATGCAACTTGTTGATATGAATAGTACAAATCAATTTATTTAACTCTATTGTCCCAGGATCTTCCCATAACAAAAATGATACTCTATTTGACCACAAAGTCCCAACAATTGCCCCTCAAAAAAATGACCATTGAACCACTCAATCAATATCTTGAGTCATCTATCCAATTGCATTTGCTCAGGTCTTATGTCCTGTTTGCAATCGTGTCGTACATGAGCCCCCACCCCCCACCCCTACCCCCAAGGGCATGTCAAAGCCTTATGTACTGCATTGAACGTCTCAAGATATTACGAATTGCTTGTAGTTGCATCTGACGCGAGGCTCCTCCTCCGTTGCACATTCATGGTTTATGTCTCTCTTACCTTCATTCACCTACATGACCCATGTTGCAGCAATCCATCTTACACTTCTCAAATTGTTCTCACGGATTGAAGGACATGGTTAATGGTCGATCATATCAACATTGGCAATAGGCAATACAAAGTTTTGCGTAAGGCATCATAAGACTTTCCATGAGATCACCCATCATAAAATTGTTTTAGGACAAACATGTTTAACCTTAGAGTGTTCTCATAATGGACAATAAAAAGTCAAATGCACCTTATTGATATAAGTAATGTAACTCAAATATATTTAATCACAATCGTCTCAAGATATTTCCGTAACTAGTAGGATATTTTGTTTACCAAAAGTCGAAACTTTATTCGACTGAGGAATTATTCGGATAAAGATTTTGTAAGATCATCTCTTATGCAGGAATTGATGATTGGAGGACAACGCTACATGCTTAGTTCTTAAGTGGAAAAGATGATTGAAGGAGAAGGATACAACTTATGAATTACAAATCCAAATTATCAATGGCCCATTTTTGTAATATCAAGCTAATTTCTATAATTATTCTTACGCATTTCTCTATGTGCTCAAGTTATTTTGTGCTTAAGATAAGTATATGAAATTTAATTAAGTTTTTGGCGCATAACCCCCCTCCTATGTTTATGAACTAAATATTATTTATGTTTTCATGTGTGTCATGTCATTAGCCATGCCAATTGATTTGGTAGTCTAGCCCAATAAGTGATTTGATAAACTCAAAGCCCAAGTACAAAGCCAATAGTAAGTTAGTATTATAGTAAGATTGCAAGTTTGTAGACATACAATATCAACTCATATATGCGATTGCATCAAATCAAGCCTAATCTAGAATCTATAATTTAATTCTTGTTGATTAAAAAATATCAAGAGTTGTATAAAAATTACTAAACATTTAATTGATAGCAATAAAAAATGACTAAATAATCAAATAACTACTCAAACAACAATATAAAAAAAAAACATATGTTATCTCTTTCTCTATTTAAAATTCATCCACCATCATATGTGGTTGTTCATCAAGCCGTTACCCTCATCTCAATTTTTATTTACTCTTTTTACTCAATCTTCGCATAGAGTTTATTAAAAATATGGCGAAGAAGAAAACGAGGCATGCCAGACGAGGAACTAAGGTGGCATGAAACTTGCACGATTCTACTCTAGGTGAAGGTTGGATTTTTCTAAAATTATCTTTATTAAATATTTTATGTCATGATATTGTTAGCATGTTGTATAGATGATTGGCATACAAAATTTAAGATGCAAGATTAGCCACGGACCCATCTGCTCGAGAAACTTGTAATTGCACAAAATTATATTATTGATCAATATAAAAGTCATATGATTACATTATTCACCACAACAAGATTCACGTAGTTGCATTGTTAGCCAATATTAGAGATGATTTACAAGATACAAGATTTATGTTTATGTTCTTGTTATACGATAATTTTATAAGATATATTTAGTTTAGACATACTTGTTAGGATAGTCCTATATTGGATATAAAAGGGAATGATCATGGGCACATTAGGAGTCATATGGGTCTAAGAGATGAGGTCTTTCAAGGGAAACCCAAAATTAAATTTGCGCAGGCTGAGCCCATAGCAGACTATATTATATACTAATGTAGAGATTAGAGTCCATTGTGGGTCCAACAAGTAGTATCAGAGTCATGGTCCCAACACGAGTTGATGCGGTGAATATCCTCAGTGTCAAACAAAGATAGAAGGTCTCAAGAAGATGACAAGAGCTCTATAGACTGGGAACTAACCTGGATAGAGCAGGTTTTGACTGACGATAATCATAGAAGTCACGTAAGGTGCGACCAACAACACAGTTATGGTGGGTATCTACTCGATGAAGACTATCTTTTCAAAAAAGGCTCGATGGTCTTTGTTTGAAGAAAGGATTGTTGGGATAGTTAAACAAAGTCCACATTGGATATAAAAGGTAATATCATAAGATTTATTAGGATGAACAAGCATCTTCACTGGTATGAGGTCTTTTGTGGGAAGCTTATAAACAAGTGTAGTTTCCATCAAAAGCGGACAATATCATATTAATTTAGAGATTCAAGTCAATTAAGAACCTAACAAGTGGTATTAGAGTCATAATCACAGACGAAACGGTGTAGCCGATATCCTTGGTGCTAAACAAATTATGTGAGCTTCAAGGAAATGACGGGAGATCTATGAACTAGGCAGGACTGTCCTAGAAAAAATGGGGTTATGAACAACATTAATCATAAAAATTATGTGAGGTTTGGGCCATAATGCAATATTGATTGGTGGCAACTCTATGAAGATTGCCATTTGAGGGGAGGTTTTGAGGTCTTTCTTTGAAGGAGAGGATTTTAGATAATTAAAAAAAATCTCACATTAGATATATAAAGAAAACATGGGAATATAAAATTATATAGATCTATTTATTAGAGGCCTTTAGAAAAAAAAAAAAAAAAAACCTCAAATCAAATATGTGTGGGGCACAATTTAAAATAGATAATATAATACCAATATATTAAAATAGACAATGCCATACCCAATATACAAATTAGAGTCCATTATGGCCAACCGCTGCTTAAGTTCCATAGCCTTATTTGAACCTTTGAAATGAAGAAAAGGGATAGGCGGTGTGGTGAAACTATACGGTCAAAAAATTACAACTTTATTATTTGCAAGTTAAAATGAAGCAATCTATAATAGTGTTAGGTTTTTAATATTATAAATTAAAATTTCTAAATCATTGGTTATATTATTTATTAGTTATTATTTACTTCTGCTACTAGTATTATTCGTAGGATAAATAAATAAATAAATAAATAAATAACAACAACTCATTTCAAATATATATTATTTTGCACTTTGCTGTATCATTTTTTTTATTGTTTTATTTTAGTATAGAAAGTATATGGTTGTTATAAGTTGACACATTCCCAATTGCCACGTCATATTTCCGGCCAAATTTGAGCATGCGTCTGGCATGAACAAATTTAAAAAGACAAAACTGTTATTTTGGGCAAAACAAAAAAAGACCAATATATAAAAAACAAGTACACATAATCACAATTAAAATGTATACATGCTTAAAAATAATTAAAAACGAACAACAATTAAATGTATATATTAAAAAAATAAAGAACTTTTTAAAAAATAATTAAAATATATTAGTTTTTGTATATTTATATGTTTTCCTTTATTTTAATGGATTTTTATTTTGGTGTTATTATTCCCAAAGTAAATTATTTTAAAAAAAAAAAAAGTTGTGGATTTTATTTTTCTCTTTGATTTGTATCTATAATTCTGCACTTTTGTTTCTTATATTTTTCTATGAATTTCTCTAATCTTCAATATTTTGTTCGTAATTTTCTACGTTATTTACTAAATTTTTAATATTTTTTTATCATATTCTATTATATATTTTTCTTTATGTTTTTTAGTATTTTTATAGTTATAAGGATTTTATTTTATTTTTATTTTATATAGAGTTAATTACAATTTTCAACCTGAAGAATTATGTTTCTTAACACTTTGGTAACCTAATATATTTTCTTGTCAATTTGCTACTTATACTGTACATTTTTTTCAGTTTGCACCTCCGCCCAAAATTCAAAATTTTAGAAGTATTTAAATATCAGAAAATTAATTTAAAAATATAATTATTTTCATTATCAGAAATATATTTTAAATAATATAATGATATGAAAAAACTAGAAACTAGTCATTATAGTACCATAGAGCTTTATATAGCCTTGTAGAACAAAGCAAGTCTAATAAGATTGGGAGACTAACTAGTTTATGCATATGCATACAAATTCCTATATTATATAATTACACATATAAAATCAGAAAAACCAAAAAGTATAATAAAAATAACTCTGGTCTCCCTCTATTAATTTTCGTTCGCGATCATATTAGGCTGTCGGCGAGCCTCTACAGCCACTCGCCTTTCTTCCTCTATTACCCTCAATGCTCATGTATTTTGATTTAAAATTTTGAATCTTTGCTTATACACCTCAAAAGTAGTTGAATGATTGGTGTATTTGAAATAACTAAATAAACAAAACAAAAAGGTTGAGATAAAATTATTTCATATTCAGTGTTCACGATTTACAACAATTATTCACCCAGATACAGCTACTTTGAATTTAAAGATCATAATACGATGATACCAAAAGCTATTGGTGAATGACTTAATATCTACTTAATATCTGGAACTTCCTTTAAACTAGGCAGAACAATACTACAATGCTTAGAAATGCTTGAATGCAATTGTAGTGGAATGAACATAAATGATTATGGGGTCTATTTATAATAGTTGAAGAGTTGTGGTGGTTTTTTGGAATAAGGTACTGTTTGGCTTGGACCATATCTATGCGATGCACCAAAAATCAATTCCTGCAGCACGAATCCTTTGTAGCAAGCCAAAGCATCAAACTATGCATTGCACCTGTTCACGCGCTCCATTGCGCCTATTTGATGCACACTCTCGTGGATCCATTTTGATTTGACCCATGCTCGAATCCGCTCCGGTCCATGTGTAGTGCCCCCAAGTAGTCCACGTGCAAGCCATCGTGTTGTGGTCTGACTTAACAAAACTATTAGGCTCCTCAAGATGATGCGCACATACGAAGTGCAAAGTGTGTCTCGAAAGGACCCAATGCAACAACTACGATGTGTTCATGCTTGTGTAGGCTCACCCAATGCGACCATTGCAATGTGCAGGCTTGTGAGGGCTCGGATGGTGCTTCGCAGCATCCTCATAGCCAATTGGGTTAGCCATAAAGCTAGCACAAAATACCACTAGGTTGCACCATAAAAGAAGTATGCTTTGATTACTTCTTATCAAAATGCTCCTACAAATAACTTCAATAAATGTTTCTTGTTTTTCCTATGTAGATGTAACTTTCCAAATCCAACTCTTTCTTCATTATTTTTCAAGTTTAAGTTGCTAACTTTAAATTTTAATTTCTCATTTACTCATAAATTGAGTTTGAAAAGTAGATTCTCTAAATTCATCAACTTGGAACGTATATTTAAATTTTGTAACTTATTTTTATTTTTTGAAAATGGAACATAACTTTAAAATTGCTCAAAGATTGATCAATACAAAACTTCAAAAGCCAATTTCCAATATTCTCCAACATGAATGCAATTAATGCATGTATGTATTGAGACACTTAAGAAAGTCCCATAAACTGTTATTGTATCAGGATAGATAGTTTTTGGTCTTGAATCTTCCTCAGTAAACTACTATCAAATTTACTTCTTGCTCAGTGAACAAGATGTCTTAAATTGGTCAGCTTTTGTGTAAACCAAGACAATAGCATTTACATGTATAAACTCTAATATATTTTGTTCTCATGTTATGTCCAATTTGGCCATAAACCATATATTAGATTCATAAATGTTATTTTCTAATTGAAGTAACTAAACTTTACACTTATATAGGTGATCTCCTATAAAGAGTAACCTGTAACACTCCACCTGTAGGAATATATGCCCCGACAGCCAACTATGAGACTGTCCTAAAAGATATATTACAAGTATATTATTTATGAATATAAATAAAACTTTACACATATTTATTTGTGTTTATATTTTATATGATATTGAAATCTCATGATCTCAATAACTATGAGATTTGGTCACGCACGCATTGATAGTTATGAAATAAGTTTCAGTAGTTGAGATCATAAATATTCTATGTCGAAAATTATACAAGATGGGATATCGTAGGAGTATTACATATTCGATTTATAGTTTCTTTTAATCTCATTATCACTCTTGCCTAATGCTATGTTGCCCCAACTAATTTGATTTTGGTGTGGTGTTACTATCTTTAATATCCCAAATTAGGTGAATTTAGATGTTCGACCATTGCCCCTGCAAAATATTGCATGCTAGTAAACAGAATATGAGTTATACAACAAAGCCAAAGTACATTTACAAATCATCATGACTGGACTCATATTACTACTCTTACAATCCAAAATAATATATGTGTGTGTGTCTATATATATATATATATTAGTGACAAATTTAGAATAGACAACACTTAATAGGAACGAAAAGGGTCTGCATTAATAGGAAGTTGAATAATGTTCCAAGGCTTGTTAATATTGTTGAAAGAGAGGAGGAGAATTAAATATCATTTATTGTATTCAACCAACTTAAGCCTAACCTAGTAATCATATACTAAAAGGAAGCATGAAGAGGGGAGGGTCCATCACAGATCTAGTTGCTTCACACAGGTCCCCAGCTACTTTGACCATACTTAAAACCTACAAACCCTAGTCTTATTAAAGTAGGGCTCTAATCCTATACATAAGGGACTCGAGCAAGATTTTGCAATTGGATCTTGGGTTCAGCAAGCCCACGTGGATGTGGTCACACAGACAAACTGTAGTACCAGTTATAGTCGTAATTGGCAGAATTGTTGGCAAAAAAAAAAAAAAAAATTTAATAAAATATAGTGAAAAAAAAATTAAAAAAATAAGCAAAGTCGCACCTGTGAGAGGCGACTTTGCTTACTCGGTTGGGCACTCGGTGGAGTCACCTACCTGACACTCGGCCCAGGCACTCGGTCTGCCACTTTACTCGGCTGGCCTCGGCTGGCCGAGTGACGTAAAGGATTTGGATTTCTAAATCCGTCCGTTTTTTTTTCTTTAAATTTTCACTTCAATATTTCTCTCTCTATCGCATCCATTACCACCCACCCACACCACACATTTCTCTCTTCCTCGTCTCTTTCTTCACTTCTTCTTTACTTCTTCTTCAATTCCCTTTCAATTTTTCTTCAATATTCACGGTTCGTTTATCTCCATTTCTCAAAAATTTGTTGAGGTAATTTTTTTCTACATTTTTATGTGTGTGTGTTGTTTTGTGTGTGGGTGGTGTGTGTGTGTGTGTGTGTGTATGTGGTTTTTGTGTGTGTGTATGGTGTGTGTGTGGTGCTTTGTGTGTGCTGGAGTGTGTGTGTTGTGTGCTTGTATTGTATGTTGTGTGTGTGGTGTATGAAATGTATATGTGTGATGTGTGTTGTGGTGTGTGCTTGTGCTTGTGCTTGTGTGTTGTAGTGTGTGCTTGTGCTTGTGTGTGTGCTGGTGTGTGTGTTTGTGTGTTTGTGTGTTGTGTGTGGCTTGCATTTGTGTATGTGATGGGTGCTTGTGTGTGGTTGTGTGATGTGTGTGTGTGTGCCGTGTTTTGGTATGTGTATGTCGGTCGGTATAAGAATGAATAATTTGTAATAAATTTTGTTTAATTTTTTGCTATATAAATTGTTATAGATTTACCGTTAATAATTTTTTTTAAAATTATTTGATGTAGGAACTATTGAAATTGTTGCTGTTGTTGTGCATTTATCGCAACCCTCAAATTATTGCCGTTGCATTGAGATATTGCTTCATTTCAATATCAGGTTTGAATTTTACTAATTTATTAGTTGAAATTAATTTCATTATACTTTGTAATTATATAGCTTAATAATACCTCTTGCATGCAAAAAAATAGTTAACTCCATATTTTAAGTTCATTAATACATCTTTATTATTTAAGATATGGAGTCTTCAAACAATGTCGGTATTGTTGTTATATTGGGGATAGTAGCGATGTTCCACCTGTTTGTGCAACAAGGGTACCTCGCAACATCGGATATTCTGGCTTGGTATCAAAATTCTTTCAACTGACAAGGATTGATAGCAATGAATATAAATTCAACATATCCGCTTCACTATATGCAGACAACAGATATCATCGTATACCAATCAACAACGATGATAATCTATGGTTTTTCTTTGCACCGGATGCGGATAATCAATATGTAGAATTTCATATTGATCTGGAAAAACTGCAAGATAATGCTCTTCCAGATATTCTTCCAAGCAATGAGTATTTTCAATATGCTTCTTACTTAAGAGGTGATGACATTAATAATTCAGCACTCGTCAGGCAAGAGCATACTGTTGGACCCTCAAGGTCCAATAATGAGGGTATTCCAAGTGAAAGAGAAAATGCTCATACAGAGGATCAAACACATGATCCATTGATTGACAATTTTGGTGTGAATGAACTAGAAGACTCTGAACCTGACGAAGACGAGTTGTCAAATGAATCAGATGAAGATGGGGTGGATATTGGTGATATTCAAACTTTGTAGACCCAAATCAACAGAGATCATCATCTAATCAACAACCACCATTTCCATCAAGTGCTCAGAGATATTCCATGGATCCGAATATCCCGTTCTTCAATGCATCGTTACATGAAATGCTTGTGGACTCATTTGATCTTCCAAAAAAATTTAGATATTATGATGCTACTGAAGGAGTGCTCACAAAAGGCATTATATTCAAAGATAAAAAGAATTTGCAGTATGCAGTT
Source organism: Caryopteris x clandonensis (assembly GCA_028749325.2). Taxonomy (NCBI): domain Eukaryota; kingdom Viridiplantae; phylum Streptophyta; class Magnoliopsida; order Lamiales; family Lamiaceae; genus Caryopteris; species Caryopteris x clandonensis. Next base: position 1,895,956 of record JAPYKT020000021.1, read on the forward strand.
AAAGACTTTTCAATTCGTATAGCGAGGCGTGAATATCGAGTAGAGGAAAGCACACCTCGTATATGGAAAATCAAATGCAAAAATAATAGTGAGACTACAAATTGCAACTGGTGGTTGCGCGCAGGTTACAAAAAAAAGATTGATATGTGGGAAATCACTAAGTATGGAGGCCCTCATACGTGCCTAATGAACGCGGTGTCTGTTGACCATCAAAACTTGTGCAAAAATATGATAGCTGCGTTGCTAACTGGAATGGTTCAGACAGATCCCGGGTATGAGATTAAGTGTATTCAACAACAAGTGTATGATAAATTTCAATATAAAATCTCATATCATAAGGCATGGCATGGTTTGAAACGAGCAAGAGAAAATGTGTATGGTACATGGGAGAGCTCAGTTTCAAAACTACCAAATTTTTTGGGAGCTTTACAAAAATGAAATCCAGGCACAGTTGTCGAGTGCCGCCACATGCCCGAAGAGACAAATGGTGTAAAAATGTTGAAATTTGTGTTTTGGGCGTTCAAGCCATGTATAGATGGGTTCCAGCATTGCCGTAAAATTATTAGTGTTGATGGAACTCATCTTTACACTAGAGCTCAATCTTATTTATGGATTTCCCAAGAAGAAGTACTCGAATCTACCCAATGAGAGGATCAATTTTCCCGAGTACAACCCAATCACTTTTTAGAAGGAAATAACAGAGTCTCATCCAGATAAGCCATCGGTCTACCACTCTAGTAGATCGAAAGCATCGAGTATTCGAAGCCCGATCCTCCGATATTTTCAGAGGTTCATCTCCAATACAATTTTGGCGAAACCTGAGCGTGGAGTGGTCACCTTGGATGAGCTGTTCGTGCTATGGTGCTTGGTGAAAGGTAAGAAGTTCAATGTGGCACCAATGCTCTTGAGGCAGTTTGTCCGAACAAAAAATCAGGTGGCTAATCATATTGGAGGTTTGATCACTCCAATTGCTCGACACTACGGGGTCAACTTGGAAGGCATGGAAGAGACACCAGGCGAGACAAGTATAAACCTCGATTTGCTGTGTAACATGAAGATGTGCCAATTACATCCCAGCACCAGAAAATTGTATCTCATTTTATCAGATAAAAAGAGGTTTGCACTGCCCAATTCTCGCCTCACCAATATTGCTGGAGGGAAGGGCCATAATATTTTACTGAATGGCTCGGTTCATATAGAAGCAATCGAGGAGACTGAGAATTAATTAAAGAATGAGGAGGAACGAAGGAAGAGGAGGAGAAGAACTACGGATGCCAGAACAGAGCCTATGGACCTTGATATTGAACAACTACAGGCGGATGAAATGATGGGTGAAGCACAACTGCCCTCATACGATCATGCAGAAACTTCTTCACAACATCCACAGTATCCACCTCAGTATCAAGGGGGGTGGAACGATTGGTCGGATTGGAGAAACGCTTTGGATGCGCGTCTTGCCAACATAGAAGGGGATGTTGCCAACATAAAAGAGTATGTGAATCGTCAAGCCTACAATTCTCAAATTTCACTGGACATGCAAAAGCAACAATATGAGTGGCATGTGCAACAAGGCCATTTTCAAGAAAGAGAATATCCAGCTTATCGACCATTCGGCCCATCCAACACACCGTATCGACCCCCTCAGTGACTACTTTTTAAGAATGTATTGCTTTCATTTGAACCTCTTTACTTTGTTGTTTATTGATGATTTCGAGTAGTATTAAATTTGATTTGAAATTTTTCCTTATAAAGCATAATTATTGTTATTTGTTGGAAAATCAATTCATCAACACATTTCAAGAAATTATAACAATCTCATTAACAATTCCATCGACTTTTTACCAAAATAAATAAATTAATAAATTCGACTACAACACGATAAAATAAAAATAAGAGAATGTACAAAAACGGGAGAACGATCGAAAACCGAGGAGATGAATAAATCAGAAAATCCACTCGACCAGCCGAGTGGAATTTTAACCGAGTGATTCGACCGAGTGGAGAGATTACACATTTTAAAAAAATTTCCTTCGCACTCGGCCAACCGAGTAAAGTGGCAGACCGAGTGCCTGGGCCGAGTGTCAAGTACCACTCGACCGGCCGAGTGGTGACTTGACCGTGTGCCCAACCGAGTAAGCAAAGTCGCCTCTCGCAGGGGCGACTTTGCTCATTTTTTTAATTTTTTTTTCACTATATTTTATTAAAAAAAAATTTTTTTTGCCATATTTTATTAATTCTGCCGTCGTAATTCACATCTTTTCGACAAAATAAAATTTTACTTGTTTAAGAAATTCTTGTTGCGGTAAAGATAGGTGGCCAGAATCTGGCCGGTTAGAAAAGGATATATTAGTAATTTACTATAAAATAATTATATAAAATATCGAATATGTTCTTCATTAATTAATGACAGAAGAAATAAATAATTCAGTTTGAATTTGAATTTTGAGTGTGTTTCTCTCTCATTATCAATAATGATTCAGATTTTCAAGATTTCAAATTACAACTTCAAAATTTATTTTATAATGATAATTCATACCAATCCGTCTTCATATTAAAGCCAAATTTTATTTTCATTTGTATTCAAACCAATACCAGTCTATCTTCTTCTTCTTCCAAAAAATAAATGGAGATGAGATATCACAATAAGAGGCCACAGAAAATTCTATGTTGTTTTCAAGGGGGTACGGGCCGGAATATATAGCAGTTGGCAAGAGAGTGCACCTCATATTCTTGGATTTAAAGGGAGCTTGTATACATCGTATAAAACGGAGAAGGAATTTGTTGATGCATATAATTTATATTTCCGATCAACTACTGTTCAACCTGAAGATAGTTCTGGTGGTTTTGAAGGTGATTCTTATATGGATTCAAGTGGTGAGGCTGAGAGCAGTACAAAACACAGTGATTTAAGATCTTCTTGCACGAAGAAAGTTCGCATCTGTAAAACTTGAAAATTTTCTTTGTTGGTTGTATTACTGGTTTGATTGTTGGAATTTTATTTATGTTTTTAAAGTGATTTTTTTTTAAAGTGATTGATGGTTTGTATTGAAATTTTTTTCTATTAAATTTGTTTTTGAAGATCAATTTGCTTCTAGTTCAGAAAGTCATATAAAGGTTTTTAGACCATTCCAAAGAACTTAAACTTAGTACAAATAGTGTAAGGCTATATCGAAAATAATTTATAAAATTTTAAAATAAATTTTGTTAATTAATTTACTTTAATAATAGTGTAAAGCTATATTTCTTCATATATTTTAATGTCCTTATTTTTTTGCCATTTCGCTTTTGTTATGAAATATCACTATTTAATTCCTAATTGTGAGTAGTAAAAAAGAGGGACTAGAAATTTGTCGAAGTCGATTAAAAAAAAAGATAGAAATCTTTAAAACAAGAGGAAGAACATGCACTAGAGCACCAAAAGTATGCTCATTAAAACAAATCTTCACAACATTAAAATAAATTAAAGTGCACTAGAGCTGGAGTTCGGAATGACGACAACAGGCACTTCTTTCGGACTAGTAGCGCTTGACGTCGGTTTCTGGGCAAGAGATTGCAGAGCTTCAAGAAAAATATCATAGACCTTAACTAGTGGTTCTCCTTCGAGGATCATGTTTCTTAGTTTTTCATCATCGCAAACTTTCACCAGCCTATGGAGCAGCGCAGTCAGCTCTTTCTTCATCAGATCGTGTTGATTCCGTGTGTTTAAATAGAGAGCCTCAAGACTTTTTGGGGATGGTGGAACCTTCCACTCTTTGGAGACAGGAGATTTTGTTGGTGTATTAGTCATTTGGATTAAGAAGAAGGACAATGTATGGAAAAAGGTTTACTACATGAACATTATTATATTGACAATTTATAATGAATATACCACAACCTTTCAATTTCTGTGCACGGTTATTCAAGCAAATATGCAGCTCAAGCACGGTTTAATGAGCTAAATCTGCCATCTAGTAATGATTAAGTACTTTTGTAGATTTTTAGGGTGGCTACAATGGAAGGTCATGGAGCTGGGTTTTAATTTCTTTTCTTTATTTGTTCGACATAATTTATTTTTGCTTCTTCTTTCTGTTGTACAATTGTTTTCCCATAAGAGCATATAATATATGATACTATAATATGAGTATATTACAAGTATATATATAATATGAGTATATTATGAGTATATATATAATGTAGAATTTTGGTTCTTCTTCTTAAATGATAATATATATCATATGAGTATATTATATGATAATCAATATAATAAGAGTATATTATATGATAGTCTATAGAATAAGACTATACTATATGATAGTCTAAGAATAAGAGTATATTATATTATATGATAATCTATATAATAAGAGTATATTACATGATAATCTATAATATAAGACTATATTACATGATAATCTATTTTATAAGAGTATATTACATGATAATCTACAAAATAAGAGTATATTACATGATAATCTATAAAATAAGACTATATTACATGATAATCTATAAAATAAAAGTATATTACATGATAATCTATAAAATAAGAGTATATTATATGATAATCTATATAATATGAGTATATTACATGATAATCTATAAAATAATACGATATACATGATAATCTATTTTATAAGAGTATATTACATGATAATCTACAAAATAAGAGTATATTACATGATAATCTATAAAATAAGAGTATATTACATGATAATCTATAAAATAAGAGTATAGTACATGATAATCTATAAAATAAGAGTATATTATATGCTAATCTATATAATAAGAGTATATTGCATGATAATGTATAAAATAAGACTATATTACATGATAACCTATAAAATAAGACTATATTACATGATAATCTATAAAATAAGAGTATATTATATGCTAATGTATATAATAAGACTATATTACATGATAATCTATCAAATAAGACTATATTACATGATAATCTATAAAATAAGAGTATATTATATGATAGTCTATAGAATATGAGTAAATCACATGATAATCTATAAAATAAGACTATATTACATGATAGTCTATAGAATATGAGTATATTACATGATAGTCTATATAATATGAGTATATTATATGATACTCTATAGAATAATAGTATATTATATGATAATCTATATAATATGAGTATATTATATCATACTCTATAAAATAAGACTATATTACATGATAATCTAAAAAATAAGACTATATTATGATAATCTATAAAATAAGAGTATATTATATGCTAATCTATATAATAAGAGTATATTATATGCTAATCTATATAATAAAAGTATATTATATGATAATCTATATGATAAGACTATATTATATGCTAATCTATAGAATAAGACTATATTATATGATAATCTATATAATAAGAGTATATTACATGATAATCTATAAAATAAGACTATGTTACATGATAGTCTATAGAAAAAGACTATGTTACATGATAGTCTATAAAATAAGACTATATTACATGATATTCTATAAAATAAGACTATATTACATGATTGTCTATAAAATAAGAGTATATTACATGATAGTCTATAGAATATGAGTATATTATATGATAGTCTATAGAATATGAGTATATTACATGATAGTCTATATAATATGAGTATACTATATGATAGTCTATATAATATGAGTATATTACATGATAGTCTATATAATATGAGTATATTATATGATAATCTATAGAATAAGAGTATATTATATGATAATCTATATAATAAGAGTATATTATATGCTAATCTATATAATAAGAGTATATTACATGATACTCTATATGATAAGAGTATATTACATGATAGTCTATAGAATAAGAGTATATTACATGATAGTTTATAGAATAAGAGTATATTACATGATAGTCTATAGAATAAGACTATATTACATGATAGCCTATAGAATAAGACTATATTACATGATATTCTATATAATAAGAGTATATTACATGATAGTCTATAGAATAAGGCTATATTACATGACAATCTATAAAATAAGACTATCTTACATGATAGTCTATAGAATAAGACTACATTATATAATAAGTGAATGTTATATGATAATCTATATAATAAAATGTATATTATATTCTAATCCATATAATAAGAGTATATTATATTCTAATCTATAGAATAAGACTATATTATATGATAAGCTATATAATATGAGTATATTATATGATAGTCTATAGAATAAGTGTATATTATATGATAATCTATATAATAAGTGATCAAATTTGCTTCTCTATATAATAAGAATATAGTATATGATAATTTGTATAATTAGAGTACATCATATGATAATCTATATAATATGATATATTATATGATAATCTATATAATATGATATATTATATGATAATCTATATAATAAGTGAAAATTATTTTATTCAAGACTTTGCACACAATTACAGAAATGAATCAATTAGATTCACTCAATAATTTATAAATTCATGAATTAAAAAAAATGTTTAATTTGTTAATTACGTTCAGTCATTTGGGATTGGGAGGATGAATTAGCCCTTGGATTACTGTGCAAATGACTGCTAACAATCATTTTGTCTCTTCATTTATCGTGACAAGAGCTGCATGGGAACGTGAAACATCATACCAGAATTAATTACCATGTCCTTCAAGATTGATCAAATCTTTTCCTCATGTTAGAATATATGATAATTATATTCTGATTTTATTGTATATCCTATATTTCTTATGTATTTATCTTGTGCATAATTATAGGTAGATTAGCTGCAGATTAGCTCCTTAATCTAAGGCTTAATAATAGGCCTAACTCTCTATTGTATGATGTATATATTCTGCCTTTTGCTAATGAAATGGCAAGCAATTACATTCCACTATCTATCATGGTATCAGATTAAGGTTTCGACCTAGGCTTCAAACTATCTAACAAACGCCCACCTCTCTTCTCTTCGCTGCTCATCATGTCTTCTGACTCCTCAAAATTTCATCTCGCTCTCACCATCACCAATGTCAAATCTCTCATACCCGTGACATTGGATGCCGAACAGGGCATGTATCGTTCTTGGGCTACCTTATTCAAGGTACTAGTTAGGGTCTATGATTTAGATCATCATATTATTCCTCCTACGAAGGCAACGGAGATTGCTGCTTATCAAGCCACCAAGGATGCAGATCCAGCTCTGTGGAAACGCCTTGATGCTGCGGTTTTGAATTGGATTTATGGAAATATATCCACCGATCTCCTTAACGCCATTCTTCTCAAAGATGACACCGCTCAAGGGGCTTGGGCTCATCTTGAATCGATGTTTCAAGATAACAAAGCCTCTCGTGCCACCCACCTTGAGGAGGAGCTCGCCGATCTCGACTTCCAGAATTTTTCCCCAATTGATTCTTACTACAATCATAATAAAACTCTTGCTGATCGACTTGCTGATGTTGATGCTCTAATTTCGGATAGCCGCCTGGTCCTCAAACTCACCGCCGGTTTACCTGAAGCCTATGCCGGCACGGTGGACATAATTCACAACCAAGAACCTCTGCCTTCATTCGAGAGCTGTTGTTCTCGGCACAAACTTGCTGAATGGACTATTAAAAACCGGTTAGCCAAGGAGGGTGGTTCTGGCAACCGAAGCCAGGCGGCGCTCGTGACCACCACCGGTGCGAGCAACACCTCTGTTTCTTCTTCTTCATCCCGTTCTAATTCAAAAGGAGGAAAACAGAAGAAATCCAGTTCCTCTAAGAATTCTGGGAAGGGCCGAAATCCACCAAATTCATCACTCGGGGCCCAACAGCAACCTCCTCTTTCTGGCCCACACGTCCCATTCAATTGGCAACAATAGGCATGGGCCCCATATGCTCCTTGGGTTGCCCAATGGCCCAACCCGCCACCTTACCCATACCCGGCATCTTCCTGGGCTCCTAGACCGGCTGCTGCTCAACCTTCTGGGCCTCGTCAAGCTAGGACTGGTATTCTGGGCTCACGTCCCCAAGCTTACAATGCCGTGGCTCCTTCTGGCAGTTACTCTCCCACGAATATTGAAGCGGCGATAAATGCTCCTTTCTACTCTTAACCCGATGGCAATTTCTACATGGACACTGGTGCCACATCACATATGTCTTCGGATCAAGGTATTTTTTCCTCTTATTTTAATTCGATCAATAAAAATCATAACATTGTTGTGGGTAGTGGACATTTAATTCCAATTATTGGTCACGGTAGTACTACTTTGCCATCACCCCACCCACCTTTTCATTTGAAAAATGTGTTACATGCTCCCAATTAATTAAGAACTTAATATCTGTCCGAAAATTCACCACTGATAACTCAGTTTCCGTTGAATTTGACCCTTTTGGCTTTTCTGTGAATGATTTACAGACAGGAGTCAGACTAATGAGATGTGACAGTGCCGGTGACCTATATCATATCTTCTCAAACACTTAAGCCAATCCTCAAATCAATAATTCAGCTTTTACTGCTATTCCCTCCAATCTTTGGCATCGCCGCTTAGGGCATCCCGGTGATGCAGTGCTTAGATCTCTTAGTAGTAGCAAATTAATTGATTGTAATAAGGCTTGTAAGATTTTTTGTTCATCTTGTCCTCTTGGAAAATTTTCTAAGTTTTCTTTTCATGCTTCTATGTCAAACACTGTTTTTCCATTTGATATTATTCATAGTGATCTTTGGACTTCGCCTATTGTGAGTTCTTCCGGCCATTGTTATTATGTGCTTTTTCTTAATGATTACAGTAAATTTTTGTGGACATTCCCTATTGCTAAGAAATCCCAAGTGAAACATTTGTTTAAATCTTTTCATAGCCTTATACATACACAATTTAACCGTAACATTAAGACCTTCCAATGTGACAATGGTACAGAATATATCAATGGCACCTTTAAAGAGTTTTTTTATCACCATGGTATGCTATTCCGCCTCTCTTGTCCTCATACCTCCCCTCAAAATGGAAAAGCCGAACATCACATAAAATCGATAAACAATATCATAAGGACCTTACTTGCCCATGCCTCTTTACCTCTCTCATTTTGGCATCATGCTCTAGAAATGGCCACTTATCTTCTAAACATACTTCCAACCAAAATTTTAGGATTTAAGTCTCCAACTCAAATTCTATATCAATGTGATCCCATCTACTTGGAATTACGTGTTTTTGGTTGTTTATGTTTTCCCCTATTCCCGTCTACTTCTATTCACAAATTGCAACAAAGGTCCACTCCTTGTGTCTATCTTGGTCCCGCTCCAAATCATAGAGGGTCTAAGTGTTATGATATGTCAAATGGCAAGATTATCATATGTGGTCATGTGAAATTTGTTGAACATGAATTCCCATTTTCTAAACTTCACACCCCTCATACTGATGATTACAACTTTCTAGATGTCAATCCTCTTGTCCATTATATGCATCAAAACCATAACCCAACACCTAATTTGGAGCAGCCCACTCCCTATGTGACCCAAGCAGACCCACTGAATTCTCCTCTTCATTCTGCTGGGCCGCCAGCTAGCCCACCTCACTCCCCTCTCTTTTCGGCTTGGCCACATTCCTCAAGCCCATCTCCTTCACCTGGCACTGTCCATCTCCAAGGAATCGAACAGCAGCCCAGTTCGCCACTTCTCTCTCCCAACCGAACTGGGCCAGCCCATCAATCCAACACAGATCAGCCAACTCCAACTCTCACTCCCGTACCATTGCTTCCCTCCCATCCCATGACTACTAGAGCACAAAATGGAATCTACAAGCCCAACTCAAAATATTTTTCCAACCTTGCTACTATGACTACCACTAACATATCTCCCATACCCAAAGACCTGGTCCGTGCTATTCGTGACCCTAATTAGAAAGCGGCAATGTTAGATGAATTTAATGCTCTAATTGAAAATAAAACATGGGAATTGGTACCTAGGCCACCGGATATTAATGTAATTAGATCTATGTGGATGTTTCGTCACAAAAAGAAATATGACGATTCTTTTGAGAGGCATAAAGCCCGTCTTGTAGGTGATGGAAAAACTCAACAGCAAGGTTGTCAAACCGGCTACTATTTGTACGGTTCTTAGCATTGCTATCTTTAAATCTTGGCCTATTCACCAGTTAGATGTCAAAAATGCTTTCTTATATGGTTATCTCAATGAGACAGTCTACATGCATCAGCCCATGGGTTTTCGTGATAAGAGTCGATCATGTGTGTTTACTAAAGAAATCTCTTTATGGCCTCAAACAAGCTCCTAGAGCCTGGTATCAGCGTTTTACATATTTTGTTGCCACTATCGGCTTTTATCACAGTAAATCTGATAACTCATTATTCATTTACAGACAGGGCTCGGATGTGGCATATATCTTATTATATGTTGATGATATTATCCTTACAGCCTCTTCTGATAGGTTAAGAAAGCATTTCATGGCTCTTTTGGGTGGCGAGTTTGCTATGAAGGACTTAGGTCCTCTCAGTTTCTTCTTAGGGATTGATGTATCCCGCAATGCTAATGGTATGTTCTTGTCTCAGACACAGTACGCCACGGAGATCATAGAAAGAGCTGGCATGGCTAATTGCAGCTCTTGTGCTACTCCTGTTGACACCAAACCCAAACTCAGTGCTTCAGCAGGCTCTCCATGTGAGGACCCCTCCAAGTACCGCAGTTTGGCAGGTGCTTTACAGTATCTTACTTTTACCAGATCGGACATATCTTATGCAGTTCAACAAGTTTGTCTCCATATGCATGATCCCAGGAATGAGCATATGAGTGCTCTTAAACGTATTTTACACTATTTACAGGGTACTCTGTCTTATGGTCTGCACTTATATAAATCCTCTATAAGTAAGCTTATTTCTTATACTGATGCTGATTGGGGAGGATGCCCGGATACAAGAAGATCTACTTCCGGCTATTGTGTTTATCCTGGTGATAAATTGATTAGTTGGTCATCCAAAAGACAACCAACTTTATCAAAATCCAGTGCTGCGGCCGAGTATAGAGGAGTTGCTAATGTTGTTTTCGATTCATGTTGGATCCGAAATTTATTACTTGAACTCCATTGCCCCATTCATAAAGCTACTCTGGTTTATTGTGATAATGTGAGTGCCATTTATTTATCAGGAAATCCGGTACAACATCAGCGTACCGAACATATTGAGATGGACATTCATTTTGTCAGGGAAAAGGTCGCTAAAGGTGAGGTACGAGTTCTACATATTCCTTCTCGTTATCAGATTGCAGATATTTTTATGAAGGGATTACCTCGTATTTTATTTGAAGATTTTCGAGCCAGTCTCAGCGTTCGTGAAGCTCCCGTTTCGACTGCGGGGGTGTGTTAGAATATATGATAATTATATTCTGATTTTATTGTATATCCTATATTTGTTATGTATTTATCTTGTGTATAATTATAGGTATATTAGCTGTAGATTAGCTCCTTAATCTAAGGCTTAATACTAGGCCTAACTCTCTATTGTACGATGTATATATTCTTCCTTTTGCTAATGAAATGACAAGCAATTACATTCCACTATCTATCACCTCACTTATGTGATACGGTAAAGATCTGTATTTTCTCACTTACACTACCTGCTCATATCAGAAGAATTGTCCTTGTTCTTCTTATTCTCTCTATTTTCTCTCTTACATCCCTAACAGCAAAAGAAAATGGTTGATATCGAACACACATATATGGTTGATGAAAGGCAGTGGTTTGAGAATGAGGAGAGAACGTTACTACGTTTGCTGATTCGTTACAGCAGGAGGGTGGATGTTTCGAATCCTATCATACTGCTGAGGATTATTATTACCGCTGCTCGGCTTGTGTCCGAAAGATTTGAACATGAAATTCATGCAAAGGATGTTGTCAAAAAAATCCAGGAGTGGAAAAACTGATACAGTTCCTTCCGCTGGAATCGTGCAAGGGTTCCTTCCTTCCGTCGAGGACTTGTAGTTGCGCAGGTAGGAGCAAACTCCACTACATCTAATGTATGTGGTTTATATTATTTTCTTATATATTTTCCTTCATGTTTTCTTACAACCCGTTGATGTTCCATTCGCTCAATTCGATATTCTCTTTCGGATACAGGAAATGGACACCGTGGACTACCGCTGGATATTTTATAGTCTAACTCCTGACGAGGGTGGATGGGGGATTCCCATGGGACCGATCAGAGGAAGGGGGTTTTCCTGGTATATTAGGGTTTATTTTGTTGTTTGTTGTCTTTCTTTTTCCTTTTTTTTTTTTTGTTGAAGAAATTATGTAAATATTAATATTGTTTGATGTTTATTTATATGATAATATCCTTTATTTTATAGTATATATTTGGCGCATCTCAATTTTTTTACTTGTTTTTTTGTTTTTTTGCAAAAAAAAAAAAAAACACATAATATGGGATTGATTATTCAAACAACATTGTGTTGTTCTTGAAGAAATAATGTTAATATTGTTGTTTTTAAAAAAGTTAAACAATCTATTGTTCGGTGTGTAGGGGCAACAAAATGTATCGAAATTAAATTTTATTCAAACAACATATTGTTTGTTCTTGGAAAATAATGTTAATATTGTTGTTTTGCTAAAAATATCCAACTTCATTGTCAAGTGAATTATTTAATATGTACTTGTGGTGTTTTTATCTCTCTTAAGTATTCAGCCATATCGATTAATAAATCTCCACTTGACAACACTCAACTTCTTACAATACATTTAATTTGATTCAAAAATAGTAGAATTAGACCTACATAAATGAGAAAAAAATTAAAATTGGTACTATTGAAGTACTATACAATAAAATATTGGAATTGAACTTCAGTGTGTAGGGTCATTGAGATCTATATTAATGCATCTTCTACCAGAATTTGTGTACACCGAGCTCGTCCTTCCTCGTCCAGAAATACCCCTCCCACGCCTTCCTCTTCTACCTCTTCGACCACGATTTGCTTCAGTAGCTGAAACATAACGATTGATCCTTGGCCTTCCACGAGGGTGACCAACTTCTGGATTCAATATTGCGGTACCTTCAAATGATTGATCTTCATTTGTCCTTGCCGATACGCTAATAACGTCTCCCATGTTAAGCAAATCACTCTTTATTTCAGCCAGCTTTTTTTTTTCATAAAATCCATCTTCCCCAGACTACCCATGGCAGCATCAGTACACTCTTGGAAAATTCGTTCCACTTCTTGGAACTTCTTATAATCATTTGTCATGTGTAGATAACCTCCAGCAAAAAATATACTAGAGTGTCGTCTATACACGTCCTTCCTCTATCTACCCAACATATACCTTTCATTAATAGACAAGATATCTTTTTTGCCCATTACTCTAAAAATATGACAACAAAGGATCCCCGTGAATTCAAATTTCTTGCAATTGCAGAAAATATATTCACCATTAGGGCTATACTCCACATTATATATGAACTCCTTCACAAAGAAGTCATTAAATATATTTCTCTCAAGCACCTTGTATTTTTCAACTGCAAGATTTTCTTCAATTTCTTCATCAATAATATGGCAATATAACATACGCGTGATTTTATCTTGAACTTTCCTGAACATATTATTTGTATATGCCCTTTGAAATTGTCTCTCCCATGGAAATTATGTCAAACACTTGATCACTTTGCTTTCTGATTCATAATCAGCAATGAACTCTTTATGAATCTTATCTGCCGTTGCTACATCATACTGTTCCACAAATTGCTTCAATTCACACCTCGAGTGAATGTATTCATCAAAATAAGCATGCATCCCGTCACTTCTTTAAGTTGAAACCATACCAGCCCAGAAAATGTGATTCAAATAAACAGGCACTCAACTTTCTTTTTCCTTAAACATATCTTGAAGCCAATCATTACTTTCAAGTCGATGATTTACCATGAATTCATCACACTTCAACTCAAACATCTCAATTGTAATACTATCATAAACTATCCCTTTGAATTCAATAATGGCTTTGTTGAATTCCGGAAGCCCTTTGAACTTTTGAGGTAGCTTAGACAAGATGTGCCACAAGCAATATCGATGGATCGTGTTAGGCATCAATGACCTAATGGCTATATTTATGCTCTCATATTGATCTGTAATTACACATGTAGGATGAATGCCACCCATTGCTTCCAACCAGTTCGAAAAAAGCCACTTGAAAGATTCAGCGTCTTCGTGTGTAACCAACGCACATCCTAACAAGATTGATTGGCCATATTGATTTATGCCAAACATTGTTGAAAAAGGCATCTTATATCTATTCACGAGGTACGTTATATCAAAGCTCAACACATCGTGAAATTCTTCATACGTTGCTTTGCTTCGAGGATGAATCCACAACACATTACGTAACCTGCTCTCGTCATCAATATCCGTCAAGTGGAAGAAATTCTTGTCCTTTAGTTGCAACCTTAAGAACAACTTACGAATAGCCTTTGCATCTCCACATCCAAGTCTCAACCTCCTTCGGTTCTCTATGTAGTTCCTAGAGTCTTTAGGAAGAAACCCTAAATTAATAGGGCCACCGGCTTGAACTTCAGCTAATCTTACGTTCTTACAAGGTCTTATTCCTGCAATGTCATTCACTTCTAATTGTTGTTTCATGTTCACCAACATACTTCTGTGAGATGGCATTAACACCGAAATATCAGGACAGAGTTCATGGTTGTGTTATGCTACTATTTTTGAAACAATCCAAGTTCCATTATCTTGCTTGATGGCTCCGAGCAGGACAACCTATTCTTTTGGATATTTTTTGAGCTTTTGTTTGTCGAGCCCTATAACATACCATAAGCGAGTATTTGTAATCTAAATCCCCAACTTTGTGATTTGTTCTCTTTGTAACAAAAAAACATTTATGCTTGGCATGGGCCTGGTAAGCTATAAACAAGCCTTCAATGTCCGAATAAATCATACCTCGTTGAGGACCAAGCTTAATATTATTCAACGATTGCCTGTTGTTGATTCAGAATCCGCTATGTTGGTTTCACCTCTCGACGCACTTTATGTATGGTTGGACGACGCATCATGGTTGGACATACTTTGGTCACTATCGGAACCAAAAATCTCATGCATAAATGATGATCTAATTGTATTAATATTTGGACTGTCCATTGAATTAACTTCTAAAATGAAGGTTTGAAATGGATTGTTGAGTTGTTAGTTTAATCTACATCTTTCCTTTGCTGATGTATATTCATCATTATTACATCTTGATATACGTAGTTGTTGTGAGGCTCAAGAAGAAGCACGCCTAGTGGGAAACCGAGAAAGAAGGAGGGAATATCAGAGAGAGAAATGTTATGGAGCCAAATTTACTATATAGGGCGTAAAGGTAATTTTACAAATACAATTATTATTTAGATTTAAATTTAATCAATTTTGGCCGGCAAGATTCTGGCCATATAGCACGGTCCTTCTTGTTGTAACACACATTTTTCTTTCTCGGATTTCCCCAAATTATTCTAATCAGACAACGACAACTCTTTTTCTCAGTTTTGTTTCCCCTTCAGAAAACCTTGAAGCTGACGTTTGCGCTTTTGGTGTAGGCTTGGGTGCCTCATCTTTTCTTTTCCTCTGCTTCTTCAAGATTTCCCAATTGATTTTGTTACTTTTAAATTATGTAAAGTTAACTTTTTTTAAAATTTTTTAAATATTAAGATATTTATATTTATTTCGTATTGAAAGTAAAATTTTATTTGATCCATTTCAAAGGTTATAATAATCTATTTCGATAATTCTAATAATCTATTTCGATAAAAGAATTAGATCTAGTTTTATTATTGGACAATGTTAATTGAAGGACTAATTTGTACACGTTCTTAACATGTAAATATAGAATTATATTTTATCTAATAGTGTGAGTCATAAATATACATGAAAATCCCTAAATAAAACTTTCGGTTGAATATCTCTAGTAGTAAACCTGTTGGTAGTTTTTAATGGATTAGACAATCGCCAATGCAACATGGAACATAATCTAATTTATTACTATTATAAAAATTTATATAATAATTATTTATGTCAATTAAATCATATAAATATTATGTAATTTATTTTTTATGTTATATTGTATTGTTAATTTTTTTTAATTATCTTTACTAAATAATGAATTACAAGAATTTTTTAAATGAATTTTATAATGTTCCCAACTCAATACAAAATATTCAACTCACTAAAACATATTAAGATGAAACAATAAATTATAGTATTATATAAATTAAATAATATAATATCTTTATTTTTATAAAAACTATTTATATTCTTGAATCAAATCTATATAAAAAATTAATATATTATTTACTCAAATCCAACAATATATGAAAATTAAAATAAATAATTAAATCATACAAAAATTATATTCTATCCATAAAAAATATATACCATACTTTAAGTATAATTATCTCTATTAATATATACAATATCTGTGTTAAATTAAAAATTACGAAAAATATGATGAATTTGATATATTATGTCCAAAATGAATTTAAAATGAAAAAAAATATATTTGAGTTTTTAAATTTTATTAAGAAATAAAAAATAGAAGAAAGAGCACAGCTAGCTAGAATGGAATACAGAAAATGCGTAGGATGCCCGCTAAGGAACAATTAGCTGATCTGGATTTACGCATTATTCTTCATAATTCGTTGTAATACACATGTCAATAAATAATAAGAACATATGTCAAGAAAGAAGAAATTTTAAAAATTTATAATTTTAAATAAATGTGGTGTGACATATGGCAATATCATAGTCTTTACCATTCTTCTTTTATATAGAAATGGATATGACTAAAATCCATCCTTTTTATTTTATACCTACTCTAATTTATCTAAAATTAAATTTCTTTATTTTTAAATCTTTGCATTCAAATACAACCTTCAAAAATTTTAAGTCATAAATATATTTAAAAGGGGTACTTCAAATAAAATTTAAAGATAAAACGATCAATACAACCGGGTTGATCCGATTCGCCCTTAACCAATTTTTTTTTCATTGAAAAAAAAAAGGAAAACGGAAAAGTTTGTTGCCCTATTCCCTCCTCCCCCACCTCATTTTTCTGGGCTTTTTACCTAAATAATGCTAAAAAAAATTTTTTTAAAAAAAACAGATTTCGGAAAATAGGGTAGTTTTGAAAAGTTTTTCGAAAATATGGTAAAACGTCACGTTCAATAACGTTATTTGGTAAAAATATCACCGGGCCTGATGTTTTTATTTTCAAAATTTATATATATGCATTATGCATCAAGTTGCAATCTCATGCGGACATCCATATATATACATATATATATATATGTATTATATACATCTTAGCGTACCGCATATATATATATATGCAATTATATTATATATAAAGATATATATATTTGTAATTTGTATTAAATTTATTTATTTTATCAGAAAATATTTTTTTATATTTACTAAACATAAATCAAATATAATATTAAATATATTTTTATATTTTTAATTATATAAATATAGATTTATTTCAATATTATATAAAATAATAATATATTTGTAAATTAATAAAAATTCTAAATTGAAAAAAATTATAATATAAAAAAAACATATCCAGAAATATTTTTAATTAATTTTGATATTTATATTACTAATTTAAATATATATATGTAATAATAATAATAATAATAATACAATAAACGTCAGGCCCACTGACGTTTCAAAAAAACGTTAGTGGGCCTGACGTTTCTTTTAAATTTTTTATTAATTTTTTTAATTTGTATATAATATATATTATAAATATATATATATATATTATTTCTTATATATTCTGAATAAACTAAATTTAATTATCGTTTATTTTTTTTTGTTATATAAATATACATATATAGAAATTTATGTATATATATTTTATAAAAATATATATTATATAATTGTAAAAACTAAAATTTGATATTATTATTGAAGATAATAAAAAAATTATATAATTTAAATAATATGTTTTAATAATTATTTTACATTTATTTTAAGCATAATTTGAATTTTAGAAAGAAAATATATATATATATATATTATATATATATATTAAGACATAACTATATACATATATTCATTAAAAAGAAAAAGAAAAAAATAAAATATCGTGAGACCCACTAACGTTTTAAAAAAACTTCAGTGGCCTGCCTGACGTTTCTTTTTATAATTTTTTAATTTTTTTTAATTTGTATATAATATATATATTATTTATAATATATTGAATAACATTATCGTTTATTTAATTTTTTTGTAATATAAATATATATATATATAAATTTATGTATATATATTTTATAGAAATATATAATATATAATTGTAAATAATAAAATTTTATATTATTAATTAATATTATAAAAAAAATTATATAATTTATAGGATATTTTGTAATAATTATTATACATTTATTTTAAGTATAATTTGAATTTTTGAAAGAAAAAAAAAATATATATATATATAAATACATAAATTTATTATAAATTATGTATGTATATTATGTCATAAATATATACATATATTAATAAATATAAATAAAAAATAATAATACATTGTCAGGCCCACTAACGTTTTATGACATTTCTTTTTATATTTTTTATTTTTTTGGTTTAATTTGAATACAATATATATTATTATATATATATTATTTCTTATATATTGAATAACATTATCGTTTAATTAATTTTTTATATAAATATATATATAGAAATTTATGTATATATATTTTATAGAAATATATATTGTATAATTGTAAATAATAAAATTTTATATTATTATTTAATATGATAAAAAAATTTATATAATTTATAGGATATTTTTTTGATAATTATAGATCAACGGTCCAGATCATGTAGTCGTTGGGAACCGGCGGTTCCGAACCGGAACCGGAAACCGGCGGTTCCCAACAAATCTTTAAAAAAAAAAAAATAGAACCGGCGGAACCGAGAACCGGAACCGGCGGTTCCGGAACCGGAACCGTGTATATGGCGGTTCAGTTCCGGTTCCATCCTTCCCGATTCCGAAAACCGGCGGTTCCGGAACCAAAACCGGAACCGCCGAACCGTGCCCGTGTCTACTCTATGTAAACTGGATATAAGTTTTTTGAAAGAATATTTTAATATTTTGTAGAAATATAATTACACGGTTTGTGAAATGCTTCAAATTTAGATTATTTCAAGCGAAGAAGAATTCGAAGAAAGAAGCACATTGAAAAATGATTCATTTGTCTGCAGCAAGTTTGGAGCATTTATTGCGCCAATAGAAAGAGGAATAAATTTCTATAATAATAGTTTATTTATGAAATGATGATCTTTGGCTTGTTTCTGGGTCTGTTTCTTGAAGCATAAAAGTGTATTTTTGAAAGCTGTAAAAAAATGTCTTAAGAGTGGTATGAATACCAGCATCTTTGTAAAAGACAATTATTAGTTTTAAAATAATGCTTTATGGTTCAGGTTTAAACAATAATATGTGTTAAAAAATAAAACAAAAAAATTATTCAATATTTATTTGTTTAATTAAATATAATATTTCATATTTAGATAGAAAGTACTGCTGCTTTAATAAAAAAATATTATTTGCTATTGAAGGGTATTATTTGTTTATGTAGAAAATATAAAAAGTATTACTTACCCACCGAGAAATCCAAAATTGTTGGGGCTCGAACTGCACGTTCCTAAACATGAGTTGGATGCACACTCAACGTGAATTTCATTTTTTTAAGTTTGACGTTTTGTTTTAAGGTTCGGTTTAAAAGATAAATTGACAGATCCAACTTACAATTCAATTACATAAATTATATATTCATGCAACTAATTTATAGGAGACTTACCCAATTTTAAAAATAATTATTTTTCATCCATTTCATATAATTTTTCGGAATATGATTCATCACAGATTATAAATCCAACTCAGTATAATAATACTGCTAGATTCGATGTGCTAAAGAAGAATCAAAATTTATGAAATAAATAATATACGTACATGTGATCTCAAACTGGTAATATAAAAAATTTGGGAGTGTTGCTGGTGGGATCTAAATGGATAGAATACGATATACATAATCTTTTTCTTACTGTTGGTTCGATTGCAAGAATCAAGCTAAATCAGCCAATTAAGAACAAGAATAACACAAAACCAAAAACTGCAGAAATGAAGAACACCAATCGATTTTACGTGGTTCGATTCGGATTGAATCTACATCCACGGGAAAGAGAGCACCTTCTTTATTAGATCACAACTGAATCTAGAACAGATTACAACGAATCTCTCAAAACTAGAATTGATCTAATCTCACTCAAAAATGTAAATCAAATGAAGAGATGAACACTTGATCTCACAGAACCTTTTTTCTTCTCTTCTTTCCCTCTTTTTCACTGAACCTTTCTTGTTCTTTTTTACTAATGCTTGAGCTTCACACCTTATACTTCCCTTCATTGATAACTGTTGCAATCACCCATCCACGTGGCAACACCAGCTGGAATATATCACATCTCCGTAACAGAAATCAACTAACTTCACTTAACTTCTCCTAACAAACTCCAACTGCATTGAGCTGAATCATCTGCTGTAATGCAGCCTTCATGCACCACATGATCAAGTTGTATCACGTAGCAACTTATTACTTGAAGATTAGATGATCATTGAGCTAACTTCAGCTCACAATCATCAATTCTCCACCTTAGCTCACTGATTATCTTCTTCAAGAGCTAAAGCACTTTATTCTGACTTAACTTCTAAACTACTCCCTTACTTCACATCAGGGTAACTCCACCTTGAGCTATACCCCTTCGCATCTTCACTAATTCAGACCAATCAGTCCTAAGCTCAGATTGAACTTAGGTGCTGGTAATGCTTTTGTGAAGCAATCTGCAGGATTAACTGCAATGTCGATCTTGCTCATAATTATGTTGCCTTTCTCTACCAAATCCCTGACAAAGTATAGCTTAACATCTATATGCTTCGTTCTTTCGTGGTAGCCCTGATACTTAGCTAAATGGATCGCGCTTTGATTATCACAGTTGATGACCACATTCTCTTGATCAAAACCAAACTCAGATAACAAGCCTTGAATCCACAAGCTCTCCTTAACTGCTTCTGTAAGAGCAACATACTCAGCCTCCGTTGTTGATAATGCTACAACAGTTTGATGTGTAGACCTCCAGCTCACAGCAGTTCCAAAGAGTGTAAACACATAACCTGTTAAGGACTTCCTTGTGTCTATGTTTGCTGCAAAATCAGCATCGATTCCAAAGCATTGTCAACTTTATCACTTCTCTTAAACTCCAACCCCTTGCTAGTAGTTCCTCTTACATATCTCATCACCCATTTAACAGCTTCCCAATGTACCTTTCCAGGGTTCCCCATAAACCTACTAACCACACTCATAGCATAAGTGAGATCAGGCCTACAGCAGACCATTGAATACATGAGGCTCCCAACTGAATTTGCATAAGGAATATGCACCATTTCCTGCCTCTCTTCAGCTGTAGTGGGGCCTTGATGAATGCTTAACTTCAACCCTTGCTTAACAGGTGTAGTAACAGACTTGCAGAGATTCATATTATATCTGCCCAACACCTTATCAAGATAGGTCTCTTGACTTAAACTGATGCTTCCTTCTTGTCTTTTTCTGATAATCTGCATTCCCAGAATCACTCTAGCTTCCCCGAGATCATTCATCTCAAACTCAGCTCTCAACATCTTCTTCACACTTGAGATTCCTCTGATTGTATCACTGGCAATGAGCATGTCATCAACATACAGTAAAAGATAAGTGTAAGAGTTACCTTCCTGTTTGTAGTAGACACAGCTGTCAAAAGAGCTTCTGTTGAACTTGTTTGACACCATATAATCATCAAACCTCAAATACCATTGCCTTGGACTTTTCTTTAGTCCATACAAAGATCTCTCCAACTTACACGACTTCCTGCTTACATTCTCAATATGAACTCCTTCTGGAATTTCCATGTATATGTCCTCAATCAATCTTCCATGTAAGAAAGCTGTGGTGACGTCCATCTGGTGCAATTCCAAATCATACTGAGTGACTAAAGCTAGAAGAATCCTTATAGAGCAGTGTTTTACAACAGGAGAAAATATCTCATTGTAATCAACACCCTCCCTTTGAGAATAACCTTTTGCTACAAGCCTTGCCTTGTACCTTACTCCTACTCCTTCAGTAGCTTCCGGCTTCTTTTTAAACAACCATCTGCATCCTACCAGCTTCTGTGTCTTAGGCTTATCAACCACCTTCCATGTTTGATTCTTGCGTAGCGATAGTAACTCTTCCTCCATAGCCACTGCCCACTTCTCTTTCTCATTGCAAGATATTGCATCAGAATATGACTTAGGTTCATAATTCTCCAACTCGAGTGCTGTATACAGGGCAAAGGGAACCATATTAGTCTATTTGTACCTTGCAGGTGGAATGATGTTTCTCCTTGTCCTATCCCTTGCTAGCTGATATGAGCTTAAGGTAGACTTATCTTCTTCTGGTGCATCATCTTCATCATCGTCTGAGGAATCCAGATGACCACCATCATCTCCATCATTGTGATCATGGCTAACTTCAACAGAAGTACTTGGCTCCATTTCCTTATCCTTCAGAGGGTACTTTGTCTCATCAAATGTGACATCCCTACTAACAATGAGCTTATGTTGTTCTATTGACCACAACTTGTAGCCTTTGATTCCTGCAGGATATCCAATAAACACACATTTCACAGCCCTTGGTTCCAATTTATCTTGCTTTGTGTGAGCATAAGCTAGACACCCTACAGGCCTCAAGAAATTGTACATAGCAGGTGCTCCATATCACTTCTCTTGTGGAGTTTTAAACTGTAGTGAAGAGTTAGGACTCCTATTGATCAGATATGCTGCAGTGCATACTAATTCCCCCCAGAAAACCTTAGATAGGCCTGAGCTACTGAGCATACATCTTACTCTCTCCAAAAGAGTTTGATTCATGCGTTCAGCTACTCCATTCTGATGTGGAGTTTCTGGAGTTGTCCTATGCCTGCTGATCCGTTTCTCTTTGCAGTAGGAGTTGCACTCTTCTGAAAGATACTCTAATCCATTGTCTGTCCTTAAGTTCTTCAACCTTATCCCTGTCTTATTCTCCACTGCAGTATGCCATTCTTTGAACTTCTCACATGCTTCATCTTTGGTTTTCAGGATATAAATCCAAAGCTTCCTAGAGTAATCATCAATTATACTCATGAAGTACTTGCCACCTCCCTTAGTTGTTGTCTTAGATTGCCCCCATAAATCAAAGTGTGCATACTCCAATATACTATCAGTGTTGTGTGTTGCAGTTGCAAATGGTTTCCTTCTGGCTTTACCAAGAATGCAGTGCTCACACAGCTTCATCTTAGTGATCTTATCTCCCAGTAGAAGACCTTGCTTGGCTAGCTCCTGCAGTCCCTTCTCTCCTACATGAGCCAATCTAGTATGCCAAAGATATGTGTTATCTTCATCTGTAGCTGTATGAAGTTGTCCAGTCACAGTTCTTCCCACCAGGAAATATAAATCATCTCTTCTCCTCCCCTTAATCACCAAATTATCACCCTTTGACACAATCATTCTCCCTCTCTGAGATGTGAACTTATAGCCCAGTGAATCAAACATGCCAAGTGAGATGAGATTCCTTCTCAGCTCAGGAACAAATCTCACATTATTGATCACTCGAACCACTCCACCATACATTCTGATCCTTATTGATCCTATGCCCTGGATCTTGCATGTTTGATCATTACCAAGAAGAACAGTGCCACCATTTACAGGCTTCAAACTGAAAAACCAGTTTCTTATGGGTGTCATATGGAAGCTGCAGCCCGAGTCTAGCACCCACTCAGGCCCTATCTCTTCTGATGTGATGCACAGGGCCTCACATGACTCATATCCAGCTTATTGACCTGTGGTGGTCTGGTTTACTTGATGCTTCTGTGTTTTCTTAGCATCTTCTGTTGCATACCTTGCCATCATTTCCTGCCACTTAGGGCACTGCTTCTTGAAGTGTCCTGACTCTTGACAGTGGAAGCACTTTAAGTCAGGATTTGATGGGCCAAGGTTTCCCTTCCCTTTTTGTTTCCAACTAACTTTGTGAGGTTCTTTTTTCTGCTGTTTCTTCATTTGTTTCCCTTTCTTGATGTGTAGACCTTCACCATTATTTGGGGTTGATGTATGCAATGCATTCTTTTGCAACTCTTTACATTTTAATGCCATTTGCACATCCTCTAAGGCGATGGTCTCTCTGCTGCCAAACAGCAAGGTATCCTTGAAGTTTTCAAACAATTTGGGTAAGGTAGATAGGAGAATCAAAGCATTATCTTTTTCTTCCAATTTCACTTCTATATTCTCCAAATCATCAAGAGTTCTATTGAACTCATCCATCTGCTTCAAGATAGGCTTTTCTTCAGTCATCTTGAAGGCATATAGTTTCTGCTTCATATAGAGCCTATTGGCCAGAGTCTTCACCATGTAGAGGCTCTCTAATTTCTCCCAAACACCAATGGCAGAGGTCTCCTTCGATACTTCTCTGAGTGCCTTGTCACCAAGGCATAGGATGATCATGTTGTGCGATTTTTCCATGATCATCGTCTGCTCTTCCACTTTCTCTTTACCAGATCCACCATCAGATTTCTTCACCAGAGCAGATCCTAATCCTTGCTGAATTAGGAGTGCTTTCATCTTAATTTTCCACAGCCCAAAATCGATTTTGTCTGTCAATTTCTCAATGTCGAAACGTGTAGATCCCATCCTTAATTGATTACGTTTCCCACAGATGGCGCCAATTATTGGTTCGATTGCAAGAATCAAGCTAAATCAGCCAATTAAGAACAAGAATAAATACAAAACCAAAAACTGCAGAAATGAAGAACACCAATCGATTTTACGTGGTTCGATTCGGATTGAATCTACATCCACGGGAAAGAAAGCACCTTCTTTATTAGATCACAACTGAATCTAGAACAGATTACAACGAATCTCTCAAAACTAGAATTGATCTAATCTCACTCAAAAATGTAAATCAAATGAAGAGATGAACACTTGATCTCACAGAACCTTTTTTCTTCTCTTCTTTCCCTCTTTTTCACTGAACCTTTCTTGTTCTTTTTTACTAATGCTTGAGCTTCACACCTTATACTTCCCTTCATTGATAACTGTTGCAATCACCCATCCACGTGGCAACACCAGCTGGAATAGATCGCATCTCCATAACAGAAATCAACTAACTTCACTTAACTTCTCCTAACAAACTCCAACTGCATTGAGCTGAATCATCTGCTGTAATGCAGCCTTCATGCACCACATGATCAAGTTGTATCACGTAGCAACTTATTACTTGAAGATTAGATGATCATCGAGCTAACTTCAGCTCACAATCATCACTTACCATATCATGTTACATTTGTATAGAATTCAGGTATTATTTGTTCGATAGCATGTTGGATAATCAATTATTTGAATATATTTTAAAAATTATACATAATATATATTATGCATGTATACAAAATTAAAATTTATATAATAAAATCAGATATAGTATATATAATATGTAAATATTATATTTTTTATTTTATAATAGTTTTTGTAAATATATCGCATATGCAATATATTAGATTAAAAAGTAATAATTATATAATATATACTTTATATAATAATATATATTTTTCTAAATGGATAGGTGGGGTAGCATAATAATTTATACCCATATCCTAACTGATCACAAAATATTGAATTTGAATAGTATTTTATTCAATTGATTATTTCTTCATTGAATAACTCATTTCTACATATAAAATTAACATTCCTGCAAAAAGATTAACTATTAGATTATGTCTGTTACAATAGGGATCATTAAATCAAACTAATATTAATGTATTATAAATGGTGTTATTTTAATTGATTCTTTACTTTTAATAACTTTGTCCCCTAGCAAATTGTTAAGAATGAGAAAGTCATCATCTTTTCTCTAAATCTCTATTTAAACTCCTCTCTTGTTCTTCTATGAATTGAAAGAAAAAAAAATCAGATCTTTATTACTAAAATAATTATACAACCAAAAAAATTTAGATCAGAGAGAATATAAAGTAAATTTGAAGGTTTAAATGTCATTTTTACTTGGAGGGGGGGGGGGTTGTGAATAATTTAAACCATTTTTACTGGGGGTTGTGAATAAACTTTGTATGATTATTGAATTAATTATTACAAAAATTAATTTTAAAAAATTGAAGACCATTTTATTTTAGTTACATCATTTAAAAAAATATTATTTGTGCTCCATTTGATTTTAATTGAATCATTTTGGAAAATATATTTTGGTATAAGGAGGACATTCGTAATATTTAATTCAATATCTTATATAGGCATGAATAAATCATTTGGAGAAACCCATGAAATTTTCATTTCTCTATTTTATAGCCTGGTAAATTTAGGAAGCGGATATCTAAAATATGAGTTGGGAAGTTTTTTTTTTTTTTTTTTGGGTGGCTTTATGTTGGAGATCAGGTCTCATCATACTGCTCAACATTCTTGCGGCCAAACAAATGGAACAAAAGCAAGGCTGACAGAGGGCGATTCTGTCGTCAAGAATGGTGACACGTGTATGATCAAGATTAGATCATAATACATCTAACATAGTAGTGTCTCAGAATGTTATGTATTTCATGTTGCTTTTCTGAATCTTCTATCACTTCATTTTTTTTTTTTTTTTTTGTTAACTTAGCATAGTTTGTTTTATTAGAACAAATGTTGCGTATTACAATCATATTTATGATCGTCGAATGAAAAAGAAAAATATAATTCGGATGAATTATTGATAATTTATTTCAATTTCATAGTTTGTTTTAAATTGAGTTATTTTCACGTTAATTTTTTTTTTAAAGAGTTTTATTTATTATTCATTAGAATCACGTGTGTAAGGGACATCTCAACCCCCTTCACTCCATTAATGAGGAAATGTTGGAGGATGTTAAAATGGTTCATCTTTATTTGCAACCTAAATATAACATTCTTTTTTCCTTTCGACAAGTCTTTTTTATGTCAACCTCTCTCCCATTTTTCCTACCAAAATGCTAAATTTTAAGGGGTTTTCAATCATTTTCTTACAAAATATTTTAAAATATGAAAATGATATAGAAAATTACTGAAATTGTTTGTATAATTTATTAAAAATTTATACATAAAATCACTAAAATTATTTGTGAAATCTCAAAAATCTATAAAATATTAAAATAATACTAAATAATCTTAAAATTGTTTCAAAAATCAGCAGTAAATTCTAAAAATCTTAAAATTATTTGGAAAACCCGTAAACTATTTTTAGTATTTTAGAATTATTTTTAAAATCGGAAAATTATTTCCAAAAATCTTAATATAGACCATCTATTGGAAGAGTTGGAAAAGTGGGCTCGGCCGAATTGACACAACATTTTAGATGTGTTAGGCTATAGCTTTTTAAGCTAGAATGCTATAGAGTCCATTTTGCCCAACCCAGTTGGCCTGCAGCCAGCCCAGAATATTTTAATTGTCGATTTTTTTACAATAATTTTCATATTCTTCAAACCATTTTTTTCAGATTTTTCTAAAATAATTTTTAGATTTTTTTAATAAATATTTTTAAAAAAACAATGACTGGAAGGCCGAAAATGGAACTGAGATTGCAATTAGAAAAAAAATACTTTGGAGAGCAATGGAAGAAGAAAAAAGAATCTAGGAAAAAAAAAATACATAAATTAACCCTCGTTAAATAGTATTCTTACTGCTAAATTAATTTAACCAAACAGTTTTCTAGTTTAACATTACACTCCTTCTATTTTATGTAAATTAATTAGAGAGAGAGAGAGAGGATTAAATAATGCGTGTACTAATCATTTTTTAGTATTCCCTAATTTCTAACAAAAAAACTCATAAATAAATTAGCAATCTAACTCTGGTGATTTTACACTAATTGTTTGAATTTTATCAAAAACTAAATTGTATTACATGAGAAATAATTTTGACTTCGCCCAAAGCTAATAAAGAAGGCGAATACAAGGCCCCTAAATACATTAGATTCAACAAAATATGAACTTACAAGCATCTCACAACACTGCGCAAACACCAACCATTTATCACCCAAATTTGCAGACAATTCCAACACGGCTTGTAAAGAACCCCTAGCTCTACTGACGGCTGATATGGGCCATCGGTACAGATGACGGTTGGCTGTAGAAGCCACCTTCAGGAGGGTAACTTTGATAAGCATTCGATGGAGGAGCAAACTGAGAAACCCCCGCCCCTGGAGGTCCGGCCGGAACATAGCCAGGCGGAGGTGGTTGTTGGCTCGGGTTATAGCTGTAGGGCCCACCAAGTATTGGCACTGCAGTTTGCATGAATTGGGGCACTGGATACGACTGCATAGGTGGTGGCATTGGTGGCAAAGGAGGCGGAGATGATGGTGGAGGAGGAGGATCTTCGGGATTTAACTCCTGCGAGGTGGTTGGAGCTGGGGATTGTGAATTCTGAGGGACATAAGAAGGGTGTTGCTGTTCGTTCTCAATCTTAGCCCTCTTATCAGAATGGGATGATTCCTGAATCGGAGTGCTGATCACTCCTTCCGATGCAAGAGATGAGAGAACAAATGTGAGCATTTGGGCCGAAGATGATGACGAAGTGAGTTTTGCAGCCATTGCAGCTGCTGCGGATTTAGGATCTTCGATGGGGCCCGATTTGTCCGCAAGGGGTACCTGCCTTGTGTAAGTCACTGCATTAGGCTGCTCTCCTGATACAGTTACAAATTTATGTGGCATCTGAGACACTGGGACCCCGTTTCCGCTCTGCTCAGCGAGAACTTGTCCATTACCGTTGCCTCCAAGTAGCTGCCTGCAAATATTTCCAGCCTGTTCAGAGCGCGCCTGTGCTGCCTGAGAATGTGGACAGTCGCATCAGATAGAAGAACCATATTAATTTTTTCTAAATATAAAAAGAAACAAAGAATCCTATCAAAAGTAAAGTGCTAGAAACAGCTGGCACTTAATGAACGAGAAGGAAAGTCAATACACAAGATATAGTCTATGGGGAGCACAAAGAGTTGTAGCACCAATTTAGTAGATCTAAAACAAGTCAAATCATAGAATCACAACTGTGCGATTTGTGTTGTGTACAAACGAATATGGACTCTCAGGTTGGTCACTAATCTCCCAATGTTAACACCAAGAAAAGATCAACTCATATGTGAAAAGCTCAAAGATGGCTGGATATTCTGATGTTCAATATCAGGATCTTAAATTCTTTTTAATAAACATGATCAACCTGCATAACATAAGTCCATTTGGCAGAAAATTTACTGGGGAGGATTTATACAGGGATATTTTTTCTTTTTTTTTTTTTTTTCACATTTCTTGCTTCAGTTCTTGTTGGTTGATCTTGCAACAAAATTAATGAACCAGTCAACATAAGATTCTATAATCTGCATATGATGTAAATTTGGTTAATTGTTTAACCCAATTTAAGCATCTTTACAATATATTAGGACACGACAGGAAATCAATTATGAAACAAAGTTTCTTTAGAAAAGAAAAGAGCCTCCAATACCTGCAACTGCTCTCGGACTTGGTCCAGCTTATACACCTATAAACAATAATTTGGGTATGAGAGAGAGAGAGAGAGGGGCAGAGGGGGTGTTGGGGGGGGGGGGACTAGTTCCAAAAAAAAGATCTACCTGCTCCTGAAGAGCATCCCGCAAGAGAGATACAAGGTTTGCTCGAGCAGATTCAACAACAGCTAGTTGCTCGATGCAGTCCCTCAAGATAACGTGCTGCTCCTTCACCTCATTACCAATGCTGCTGTTGACATGACCTGCTTCCCAAAGAAATGTATAATTCTTAACAGTAGATTATCGAGCCATACTTCAAATAGTATGATCAAGTTTTATACCAGAAAATAAAGAGCAATACAAGATACACAACCAGAATTTTGCAAAAAATAAATGAATCATATAAAAGAAAAAGTTCAATCACACATGTACAATATGTTCTCCTGTTTCCATCTGCTTAAGCTGATGGACTTCGCCTAACATTTGACGCCTTAAACTTATCTCCCAAAAATATAATATGTCAATACAAGTTGGCAACCATGACGGGTAGGGTACCTTGTACCCATAGAACACTGATAGCATTCTAAATAACCATATCACATGTTCTTTACATTTTCAAGGAAGTGAAAATAACCAGTTGAAGATGTTATTTCGATACTTCTGCATACAGAAGAACATGAAGCTCCCAAAATAGTTTGAATTATGTGATTATATTCTATTGCAAGAGGGAGATATAAAAACTAATAATTTGATTTCCGAGTCTTATTATCCATAGTCCTCATATCACTAAAAGTACCTCCACATATCCAACACTGATCAGTGCAAAACTTGCACAAGTTCTGGCGATTATGTAAAACAGTGAGCTCGGCAAAGTTGGAAGCATTGTGAACAATAAATCCAAACCGAGCAAATAAATGTAACCAAAAGCATATGCAAGGTCCAGTATGAGCCCACAAAGGCCATATGCATTTGCAGTTTGGGAAGTAAATTTGAAATATGTAAGCATAATTATTCACAAAATTAGACACATACAATATATCACTGTGAGAACTTAGCAGATATAATAACAGATCAAAGAAAAATGATCCTACCTAACCTAAAATCACCCTGAACATCTTTATCCACTTTCTCAACAAAGCTGATGGCATTTCTACATTTGCTTAAAATGGCATCCTCATCCAATTGACTGCTATAGACAGCTTCATAACCAGAAACTAATTTTTCGAGAGAATTTCCACCAGGCGACTGCTGTTTACAAAGGGGAAACAAAGCAAGATTAAATCCAAAAATCATGTATATGAAAAACCATCAAATCAAAGACGTACCAGTTTGAGTCCAGCAGGCTTCCGATTTCTATTGCCATTGTCCAATTGCCTTTTGCCAAACTCTTCCTTAAGAAGTTGACCTCTTGAGCCAAATACTTTTCGCTCCTCCCAGATACCAATCTGTAAATGATATGAGCACTTTGAAAGTTACAATATTGGAGCAATAACAATACTTGTCTTAAGGTTAAGCTAGATGATAATCTCGAATTTCCATTTTACACATATATTTGACAAGACAGCTTATTGGAAAACGATTCAGGCATTGCAATTTTCAATTATTCCAACTAATTTCCATGTTATTGATGCATAAGCCTATTCATAATTCTGAGAATAATTTCATCTCTTTTAATACAGAAAATGAGTCTCAAATAGAAAATATGTTCATAATTACAATTCCCCCCTCTTTGAATCTACTTGATGAGAAAAGATGGAAATAAGATTTTCTTATTGAGGCTTATATTACAATTAATTACACATCTTTGCTTTGGAGAGGAGAAACATAAAACAGTTTTGAGAGCAGAAATGGCATGGAAGAAAAGTAGCCCAGAAAGTTCAAAATAACTTAATTAGACAAATTAAAGTAGTATTTTTCCCTTCAAGTGACCACTAACACTTCAAATGCATGAAGAAAGCTATAAAGTATAAATAGTATTGAATCAGATATGATATGAAGCTGAAAAATAAGGAAATTCTTATCGGGGGAGAAAAAGGAAAGAGAAATTGAGAAAATTCCTTTAAAGATTCCTTTCATGACATTACTGCACTTGCATACATTGAGAACCTAAAAAACAACTATCTGTAATGTTCCAGAATTACGAAAGATGTAGCAGCTCATATGGCATTGATACACAGAATAACAAGTGCATGAGTACTTTCAAGAATTTTTTATCAGCTTCCTCAATTTTATATCTTATTACTCACGTGTGTTTCTGCATTTTCTTATTTAAGATAACTTATCAGATTTTCTACATTGATCAAGCATCTTATCCAAGTTTAAGCCTATTCATTCTCCATACGCTCAACCCAAAATAACTTCCACAAGTAAAACAAGCATTGTCATGAGTACAATGAAGAAAAAGATGAACATACCAGGCGCATAGCTGCATTCTTTGCAAATTCATCTCCATTTTCAATTACATCACGAAGAGAATCCGGAAGAACCTTCCAAAACTCAGCAACAAACTCTGCACCCTTTCGCCTGCTATTCTGGAGAATGTCATTTGCGAGATACAGAAAGGCCAATCGCTGCTCACGAGGAGCGCAATGAAACTGTTTATCCCATGTTTCTACGACTTGTTTTGCCTTGTTCATGTGAAAAATGCACCAATGTGATAGAGCTTAATCATGTCAAGGAAGACTTGGTGGAAAAACCTACATAATGGTTTCAAACACACATAGTACACAACTTATGATGTAGGTTTAAGAGAGGACATAATTAGGATTATTGCAGCCAAATGAAAATTGAGGCTTGACAACAAAAATATGAAGTATAAGAATTAAGAATACTTTTCTCAGGATGTGTATTGAAGTGGAAATCTCAAAAGCAATAAGCAAGCAGATGTTGTAAACACCAAATTTTTTATTCTGAAAGTGATCGACAGTTTATGGAGCATTTAATAACAACTGTCAGTGCAAAACAGAATCATTACTAAAATGCCAATGATTAGGTGGTATTAAGAAACTTGAAGGATACTCTCAATACTCTGTTGCGAGCTGTTGAGCTTTGACAGCTTTTCAACCAGAATTTGTGGATTAAAAGTGCTTCCCATGGTTATTCGCTCAGTCCACCAGGCCAGTAAGTCCTAGCAGACCACTAAATAAAAACAGAACGAAAATGCAGTTCTGCAGGAGAATTAAAAAAAACAAAACAAATCAAATCACTGCCTTTGAGGCTCGGATAGAACCACATATACACATACAACCATATATATATACATATGTATATCTATGAAGAGAGAGATTGAGACAACTTAAATTAAAACTTTTAAAGACTCAAAGCATCCAAGTAGGGGTGTCAATGAGCTAGGCTGGCTCACGAGCTGCTCGAGCTTGGCTTCGTCAAAACTTGGTTAAAGCTCAACTCAATTAGCCTCGGCTCGAGCTCAAGCTCGACTCGAAACATTAATGAGCCAATCCAAACTTACTTAGGCTCAGCTCGAAAGCTCGTGAACAGACTCGATTATATTTTTTAATTAATTAATTTATATATATTATCCAACAAATGAGCAGTAAGTAGTAAATTTTTACTGTAGAAAACTTATAGAAACTTATGAAAAAAAGACATGGAGAAAGAAGAATTGCAATGAAGAAGACAGCTGTTGATTATTTTATAATATTGTTTTACTTATAACAATACGAAGTATTATTTAATCTGAGTTATTGTGAGACTTTTTAATGGTGTCAACTTTGTACTTTTTTGGTTCTGAGATGTGAGACATTTAACCAAGAATATTGTATTGTCTTTGTTAAATTTATTATTTTTGAATGTTAATTTTATGTGCTTTTCTTGGGAAGGTTGAAAATTGTTAAGAAAATGTTGAACTGAGCCAAGCTCACATATCACGAGCTCCACCGAGCCTGATATTTTGAGCTCGAAGAGCTTCGAGCTCGAGCCGAGCCTACCCAGGCTCGAGCTCAGCTCGGCTCATTGACAGCCGTACATCCAACAAACTATGACCAAAGCTACTTCAAGAATAAGCAGGCTACATATCAACTCTCAATTTAGATTTTGCCACATTACACGGCGTTTAAATCAGTTAAGTGTAGAAATAAGGCAAAAGTTTTACAAATGAAAAGAATAAAAGTTTGGACCAACCACCATGAAACTGACATGTATGTATGCTGCATGGGCCATGAAATTTCCTAGATGAACTGCAATACTGCTTGATGCACCATTTAGCATTGAAAACATAAAATGCACTACTATATCTAGTTCTACCACTTACAAATAAGATAAATTCAAGCATAAATTGAATTGAGTATTTAACTGTGTATAAATTGCGTGGTAAAATGAACACAATTCAGCAAAAATGTGCATACACACAGACACATATATTGCATACATATTCAACAAGGCTGACTTGCCTTAAACAGGACTTACAAAGAGAAAACAGGAATTTGTGTCAGGCAGTTCTCCATAATCTCAATCTAGCAGTTGCAAAAGAAAGACATAAAAAGGCCAGTGAAGTGAGAAAAGTGCTTGAGAGTTGATGCATAACCATATGAAAGCAAATATCACTGCTAATCTCAACATGACGACT
This sequence comes from Caryopteris x clandonensis, assembly GCA_028749325.2. NCBI lineage: Eukaryota > Viridiplantae > Streptophyta > Magnoliopsida > Lamiales > Lamiaceae > Caryopteris > Caryopteris x clandonensis. Next base: position 1,930,054 of record JAPYKT020000021.1, read on the forward strand.
TTAATTGCTAAAACTATTAAAAGCTAAGGCTTTGACACTGAAAAACATCATTATGTTCTGCAAATATCAGATATATATCTATTTGAATAGTTGCATTATACAAAACATGACCACTTTGATTGCTAAAACTATCTAAAGCTAAAACTTTGACACTGAAAAACATCATTAAGTGCTGCAGTACCTATTTGAATAGTTGCATTATACAAAACATGATGTCTTTGATTGCTAAAATTATCAAAAGAAAAAACTTTGGCACTGAAAAGCATCATTAAGTTCTGCAGATATCAATTATTTACCTATTTGAATAGTTGCATTATACAAGTGACTTGTTGGAGTTTCTGTCATTAATGCATGCGATCCTGATATAATCTATTTACACTGCTGTATTCTTGAGAGACACCAAGTAACTGATTGCACGAATAGAAGTTATATGTCCTACATGACGACCACTTCAATGAATTAGTGGTATATCAACAGTAGACAGCAGATTATTATTTTCCCATCTTCCTGATCAGAGGACATAGATAGACATGATCCATACAGAGTAAAAAAACAATAAATAAATAAAACAAAAAAACAAAAAAACAAAAAGAAAAAGAACAAGAAAAAGAAAGAAACTAAACAGACGCGAATATGAACATTTTCAAGCACTATCTTCACAGGTTTCAATGGTGAACCCCTACTTCTTACCCACCACCCCTTAAAAAGAGCCATATTGCCAGAGCTTTTAATGAATATTACCAACTTCAAGACAGTACATAGTCTAGAAGAACCCTTTTGGTTAACATGAACGAAGAAACTACGTATTAATATCAACAGCTAATTTTAACAAAAACTGTTCAGCTTAGTCCTCGAATTATCGGCGAGACACTAACTCTCGGTACAGCAAAAGAAATATGAACTCATTTCTGAACCAATACAGAAAATCCATAGACAAAAAGGATGCATCACTTCTTCAACATGTAAGAACTCAAACCCCTCCAACGGAAAAGAAAAGACAAGAAAACTAGCAAAGAGAAGAAAAGAAGGCAAATAAACACCAAGAGAAAGAATAAAAGTAGACAAATGCATTTTACCGTAAAACCAAACGTTTTCTTCACGACGTAAGCACGAGCCTTTTACGACAAAGATTCGATTTTTCTCAGAATGGCTAAGCTTAATTCTCAGTTTCACGTTCAATTAGAGATATCTTGGGTTTCGCCTATGGAAACTTAGTGTATAAACGTGTTGATATTCGTTTTCCAGCCCCAACTATGAGAATTGGCTTGTCAAAAAATCAGAATTTAGGGTTTGCTCGTACGAATTGCGAGGACGCTGAGGATTGATATTTAGCGGTACTGAAGACTTCCGAGGACTTCGTGAGCAGGTGTCGAACGTGTGCCGATGATGCTAAGCTTTGTCTAAATTACGCAATGCCCCTCGTCGCCGGGTTTTTTTTTTTTCTTTTTTCATTTACAATTTTCATTTTGTTCAACGTGTTTGGTATTAGTTTTGACGCTTACGAAAATTAAATCGACAATATTTAAATTTTTATGAACTTCAAAAGAAAAGACATAAGTTTATCCCTCCGTCTCCCAATAAATAAATAAATAAATAATTATTATTATTATTATTATTATTATTATTATAATTATAATTATAATAATAATAATAAATTGTATATAAATGCCAATTATTCAACAAATAATTAAATTGAAAGCTAATGAAAGATTACACTTATTCATTATAAGATGTCTGATAGGATGAAGTACAGCGAAAAAAGACTCAGTAGTGTAATCTTATATGCTTGCCTCCTAGCGAACATGACTATAAATGAAGTGCTCATTTAAAGAAAGAGATAACAACATCTAATTATGGTCGGACCTAATAATGGCTTAGCCTAAGTAATATGTTTAAATTGATCCCTAAAATAACTATAGGAACTCAAAGAACACATACAAATTTGAAACGTATGCAACACTCATGATGTTTATATCATATAACCATTTTCTCAGTCACTATCTATAAATTATATATATCAAAGTAAATTTTCTTTTTTTTTTTCACTGAAGGTGTGATGACAAGGTTATGTATAAACATGGGAAGAAAGGTAGACATACAAAACTTGAAGATGTGTAGGGATGAAAAGTCATGATTGTTATGTATTTATGCAAAGATTATTATCAATTGCATTTCGTGAATTGCTCCCACCACACGTCTGGAAGGTTATAAAATTAAGTTTGTTCTTTAAGGACTTAACTTTGACAGCCATTAGAAGTGACGTCATGATTCGTGTAGAGAAAGACATTCCAGTTATTTTGTGCTAGGTTGAGTGCATATTCCCTCCTAACTTCTTTGATTCTATGGAACATGTATGGGTCCATTTGACTTATGAAGCAAGGATTGTTGGTCCAATTCAATATAGATGGATGTATTCATTTGTGAGGTACAAATTAGTAACTGTGCAGTGTAATTTCCATCTATGTTATATGAAAAAATATCATTTACAATTAGTAATATTTAGGTACATTCGAAAGTTGAAGAATAATGTTAGAAATAAGGCAAAGGTTGAAGATTTAATATGTAATGCCTCTATGGTGGAAGAATCACCATCCTTTTGTTCATTTTATTTTGAGGTTCATGTGTGAACGAAACACATAAATATCCCTCGAAATCATGATGGTCGTGGAGATCATGATGGAAATGTTTCTACATTCAAGTACTATGGTTGAGCGTTTGGAAAGGCAAAAACAAGGTTTTTGAATGACGAGGAGTATAAAGCAGTTCATTCATATGTTCTATTGAACAACATGAAGTTGAATCATACATTGAGTAAGTGATCAATGTATATTCACCAAATTGTAGTATTATAAAATTAGTACTATTAATGTTGACCTATCCGTTCTTTTGAAGTGTTTTTATAGAACTGATAAAGCAAGGCCAACTAAACATCTCAACTGTTGATATTTAGTTCAAATTTGAAAATGAATTTGCAACATGGTTCAACTAATCTGTGAGATATTCACGTCTTTGCTTTATCTTAATAAATTAACTTTTTTGCTCTTCGTCAATTTTATAAGTAGATGTTATCAGAGATAACATAATATATTATTTTTATATTGCAAGGAAGGGATCCGTTAATATGGGAACAGATTCCTTGATGTAGGATTAAAAATTCAACTTGACATCTATGGTATAAGATATATATATATATCAAAGGTACAAACAAATCAAATAAAATATTCATATGACATGTGCATATCTCGGCATATCTCAATACTCCCCCATCAAGTTGGAAGGTAAAGATCGTGAACCTCCAACTTGCTAACTAGTCACCAAAATTGGTTGGACCCAAGTGCTTTAGTGAACATGTCTATGATCTACTCAGAAGTGGTAATTTTCTGAGGCTAGACATCTTTGGGCTTAACGCCTTCATGGTCGAAATTGCAATCCATTTCAACATGCTTCGTTCTATCGTGACAAAATGGATTGTTGGTAATGTTTCTTGTAGCCTGATTGTCACAATAAAGTGGCGTTGCCTCTGTTTGTTGTGTTTCTAAATCAACCATCAACCACCTGAGCCATAAGATTTCAATAATCGTGGTCACCATTGTACGATACTTGGCTTCAACAGAGGATTAAGAACCATTATTTTCTTTTTAGTTCGCCATGAAATGGGATCTCTTCCTTGTGAGAAAAATAACCTGTTCTGGAACGTCGGGTCATTAGACACCCACCTCAATCTGAGTCGCAATATGCTTCGAGAGACAGGTTTCCAGCTATAAGTAAGATGATGCCTTATCCAAGCGTCCCTTTTAGATATTGTATGGCTCCCAATGTCTCATCCATATGTGATTGTTGTGGTGATGATACAACCTGACTCAATACATTTGTAGCATATAGAATATCCAGTCTCGTTACCATGAGGTATTGAAGTCTTCCAATTAGGCGGCAATATTGCAGCACATCTACAGCAACACCATCCTCATCAAGGTTATAGCAAATATTTTGTTCCATAAAGAACAAGTTGGGACAACAACCCTCCATGGCACAATTTTTTAATATATCAAATGTATACTTGCATTGAATCAGTATAAAGCCTTTAGCCGAATGTGCTGCCTCAATGCCCAAGAAGTACTTTAAAGGACCTAGATCCTTTATACTGAATATGTGATTAAGATATGTCTTGATCTCTTAAATTTTCCTATTGTCATTTCTTGTAAGGATTACATTGTCTACATATATTAGTGTTGCAATATAAATGTGCCCTTGCTTGAAGATGAACAACAAATGATCCGCACATGACTACCTAAAACCAACTACAATAATTGCATGAGTAAACTAGTGGTACTAATTTCTCGATGCCTATCTCAAGTCATAATGAAACTTGTGTAATTTAAAAACTCAAGCATCTCCTGTTTTGGCGAAGCCTTACGGAACTTTCATGTAGACATCCTTAATCAAGTTGCCATGCAAAAATACAGTATTTATGTCCAACTGATGAATTGTCCACATTTTCTCATGAAAATTGATGCCCTCAATTTGTGTAAATCCTTTAGCAACAAGTCGTGCCATGTAGTGCTCGATTTCTCTCATAGGTTATTTCACCTTATAAACCCATTTAGAATCAATAACATGTTTTCTGGGAGTAAATGTTCCGGCTCCATGTTCCATTTGCTTTTAATGCTTCAATTTCCCTTTTCATCGCATCACGCCATTGTCGCATATTGACTGCTTGTGATTAGAATTTTGGCTCATCAATTTTAATTGATGGCAGTCAAGAAACATTTGTGAGCATAAGAAACTTTATTGTAAGAGATATAATTAGCAAGAGGGTGTACCGTCGAGGATCCCGAGTTGGATGCGGGCTGCGTGTGGTCTATGGATCTTGGCAAAACAACCTTACACTCTTGAAAGATGGGACGGTTGTCATTTGGCTCTACTGATTTGCTATGAATTCATTGTCTAATCTTATCCATTTCCTTCTTGACTGTGATTTTGACTTACACGAGTGTCTTCACCGGCCACATTCAATACCCCAATGTTCCAACTATTTTGCAACTGATCACAATCAATTTCATTGTTCCAGGAATTGTTTCCCTTGTCTTGAATCTCATCAATTTGAGATACGTATGGAAAAATATTCTCATAGAATTTTACATCACGAGAAGGGTATATTTCTTTATTTTTACATCATATGCTTTGTAGCCCTTCTGTCCATGTGGGTATACCATAAAAATGCATGACCTTCCCCTCTCATTAAACTTGTTCCCTCCCTTTCTTGTATCTTTAGCATAAACAAGACAACAAAAGACCCTTATGTGTTCAGAACTGGGTTTCTTGTTCAACAAATCTCATACGAGGTACGTTTTGAAGAATTTTGGAAAGATAATCTATTTATAATATAAATAGCCATTAACACTCATTCTCTCCAAAAAACAATAGGCAATTCTTCTTGAAAACATAAACCCATACTATAGAATGTATATGTGTTTACGTTCCATTACACCATTTTGTTGTGGTGTATGAACGCAAGAAGTTTCAAGAACAATCCCAGATTGCATTATGTAATTCATCATTTCATGTGACTGGAATTCACCCCAATTATTAGTTCTACTGTGTTTTAGAGATTTTCCAAACTATGTTTTCACCATGTTAGATTACAGAACAATTTGATATTTGCACGCCTCAGATTTAAATTTCATCTAGTAAACTCAAGCTCCCTGACTGTAATCGTCAACAATAGTGAGAAAATAATATGCCCTTATGAAAGAAGCAGTTTTATATCCACCCCAAATGTCATAGTGTATCAAATCAAAAGAAGCAACAGACTGAATAGAACTAGAAGGAAAATGAGTTCTAGTTTTCTTTGCCCTCATGCAGTGTTCACAAAGATCATTCAAAGTTTTATTAGAAGAAGAAATAGTTTGGAGTTTCATTTTAGAAGCATGTCCCAATCTTCTATACCATACCTCCAAATCAATTGTCGTTGAAAACGCCTTTCGACTATCATCAATGCCCTCTAGAAGATATAGACCATCATGCTGCCTACCCACTCCAACCAAGTTCCTCGAACCTAAGTCTTGCATAGTACAAAAATGGGGAAAGAATGTCATTGCACAATTGAGATTCTTTGTGAGCTAACTAACTGGGAGAAGATTGAATTGAAAATTCAGCACATCCAATACGTACTTAATATTGAAACATCAGGCAAATCAACAATACTAACAAATCAAACTGGCACTCTATCTCCATTAGGAATCTTAACAAGTATTTTTCTATTTCTGTTAGTAAAAGATTTAATGATACTCTCTTCGTGTGTAATATGTTTCTTGGCCCCAGAATCTATTATCCACAGTGTACCATAATAGATCTACCAGTAGAGCTAGCAATTTGAGCTCGACCCGACGGGCTGAGTCAAATAACCTGAAATTTATGGTAGGCTAGGCCACAAAAAAAAGCTCGAAAAAAATTGCCGCTGGGCCAGCCCGCCCTTTCCTTTATTATTATTATTATTATTATTGTTGTTGTTGTTGTTGTTGTTGTTGTTGTTGTTGTTGTTATTATTGTTGTTGTTATTATTATTATTATTATTATTATTATTATTATTATTATTATTATTATCATCATCATCATCATCATCATCATCATCATCATCATCATCATCATCATCATCATCATCATCATCATTATTATTATTATTATTATTATTATTATTATTATTATTATTATTATAAAACTAATGTTTGTGTCTTATCTTGTGATTTTCCTGAATGGCTGAACCGTAATTCCCTAAGCTAATAGAGAAATACAGTAGAAGAAAAATAAATAAAGAAAAAGAACAGCCACTAGCGATTTGTAAGCGTGTGCCGCCCGAAGTCCGCGGGACCACCACCAGTCCACTCCACGCCACCAGACTTTTTTAACAGAGTAAGGATTTCAATAATAGTTTTTCTTAGGATTTGCCTCCCTCCCTAAAGCAGAAAACCAACGAGTAAAGATTCAATAAGACTTGGAATCAATTTCATCACACTCAAGTTACTATCCTCTAATTCATATATGTAGTCTTAGTCATAAGAGCACCTAAGACTTGAATGGCCTCCATATAAGTGAGAACATTAATTTTTATTTGCTTGTGCTCCTGTTAGTGTGTGCATGTGTGAGAGAGAAATGGGGAACTTTGTAAATATGCACTTGGTGTCCTGTTACTCACATGTTGTCTTGAAACATGTTGTTCTTTCATGGTACAATATACATCTTCATGTTTTACGGGCATGTAATGGATTTACGTTGCCAAGTAATATGATTTTATGATTACTAATGGCGTTTGTCTAGACTTTGGGATATATAGGCCAATTGTTAGATCTTATGTGAATTGTCCATAATAAATGGTGTTATTTGGTCACATTAGTCATAGAAGAGGAATTTGGTTATGCATTATGTTAGCTAAACTTAATGATGGCAATGGGATGGGGATCTTGTCTAAGGTTTTCTAATCGAGACGGGCTCTCTATCTTGTTCCATGGGGGCAGAAAATGGGTAGGAATTGTATGTGAAAATGTATTAATTAGACCTCGGACTATTGACCCATAAAGTTATTTTTGTGTGTAATTGAGCACTTATTCTTCCTCCATAAATAATCTATGCAAAATTAATCTTGGGTACAACAATTAGGGATTAGAAGCGCCAGTGTTTAGGCCAATGTGAAAATGGTTGGTGGTGGATGCACTTTCTTCGGCTCTTCACCTATTTTAACAGAGTTGGCTTCTATTATTTTAAAATATTTGTAAAAGCATGTTGTATGTTTCAACTTTTTTTAGGGGTTTATTAGAATATAATTTTATTTTTTTATAATAGTATTAAGAAAATTATTTTGTAGAATTTATATTTCTGGAAATAGCAAATTTTTTAATATGTGTGGATATGAACAAATGAACTGTAATAGTATTTTAACTCTTTATTGCTTTCTTAAATTCATCTTCTTCTACGTTATTTCAGGTTAACAAGAATGGAAGATATCGGAACAAATTTAGTGGGGACTGATGATGATGACTTGAAAATGTTCAATGATGATGACTTGAAAATGCTAGAAACTCCTCACAACTTCTAGTGTTAAATATACAGCAGGTGATATTGCTTCTACTATTTTTCTTGCTAGTGGTGGAAAGACTAAGGCTAAGGATATCAAGAATAATGAGAATATGATGGTGGGATAGGTAAATCAAAATGTTACTGCTAATGAACCTAAGTCTAGCATGTGGAAATATTATGAAAAACTCAAAGAACTGGTAGATGGAATACAAAAGTGTAGATTCAAAGGTTGTGGTAAGATTTACACTTGCCATTCTAGAGGGGGCACGACTCATCTATGGCGTTATTTTCGTAATTGTCATAAGATTCCCAAGTTTCATGATGTGGAGACATTGCTAGATAACCAAGCTACAATCTTGAAAAGATGGAAATTTGATAATAAGGTTTATCGATATGCACTTGCTAGATGTATTATTATGCATGACCTTCCATTTAGTTATGTTGAGTGTGAGGGAGTTTGTTTGGTGAACGAAGCATTGAATCATGAATTTAAATCTGTTTCTCCAAACACCACTAAAAATGATTGTTGGAATGTGTATTTAAGTGAAAAGACAAAGCTAAAGCGTGAGTTAGCTTTAATTCCTGGTCGAATTTGTCCGACTTCTGATGATTGGACTGCAATAACTACACAAGGTTATATGATTGCCACTGCTCATTATATTGATGGTAGTTTAAAGTTGAATAGTAAGTTACTTGTATTTTGTGAGTTGGATTGTCAACATACGGGGGGAAGAATCAGCAGGAAAAGTATATGGAGTGCTTAAGGAATGGGGAATAGATTTCAAAATATTTTCTCTGCCTTGGATAATGCAGGCTTGAAAGAGGTGACTACAGCTTTGAACCTCATTATTTGAAGGCTTGAAAGAGGTGACTACAATTTGAATAAAGTTAGGGAAAGTGTTAAATATGTGAAAGCAATGGAGGAGAGATTAAGAAAATTTCAAGAATGTGTTGAAGAAGTTCACTTAGGTAATGTTGGTGGTGGTTTCTTGAGATTGGATGTAACAACTAGATGGAATTCCACATATATGATGATTGAAAGTACCATGAGGTATCGTTGTGCATTTAGTAGTTGAGCTTTAATGATGATAAATACACACATTGTCCAACAAATGAAAAGTGGGAAAGAGAGGAGAAGATATGTGTTTTTTTGGCCCCATTTTACCACATCATTAACTTGATATTTGGGTCAACTTATCCTACATCCAACTTATATTTCATGCAAGTTGTAAGCATAGAAATGAAATTGAATGAGTATTTGACTAAGTGGAGATGTGAAACTCAAATATATGGCATCCAATATGAAAGTCAAATTTGATGAGTATTGGAGTGATTATTCAATTATTCTTGCACTTGGTTGTGTTCTTGACCCAAAGGCAAAGTTGATTTTTTTTAGATTTTGTTATAAGAAGCTTTATCCTCTTGATTATGAAAAAAAAGTTAATGATGTGAAATAGGCTTTATATAAGCTCTTTACTGAATATGGGGCTTCATCAAACTCATCACTCATCAAAATAATATTCAATCTCAGGGACAAATACATTCCATGACAAGTGGAGCAAGTTCTTCATTTATGTTATCCATGCTTGAAGTATGTTTGACAAATATTATTAGTTACAATAATTTTTTTTTTTTTTGTATAAGCTACTATTATATTTTGGTATAATTTTTGTTTGTCTAATTGTATTTATAGGAGTATCATCAAGAAATAATACAAAACACCTCAAATGATGGCAAGTCACAACTCGATGTATATTTGGAAGAAGCTTGTGTAGTTGGAAGTGATGTGGATGTGCTTGATTATTGGAAGGTGAATAAACATCGATCCCTCAATTGGCAATTATGGCTTGTACTATATTAAGCATTTCAATCACATGAATGGCTCCTGAATCTTCATTTAGCATTGCGGTCGTATCTTGCACAAGTATAGAAGTTGTTTACTTGGTAAAAATGTGCAAGCCCTAATTTTTACTCGAAATTGGTTGCACGATTTCAAGGAAGTTGGACCCTCTGGTAATAATCAAATTATTCGGTTATTCCCTTCTGTTAAATATTAGTTTTATAAGCTATTGACTTCTCTCATTTCTTTACTTACATATATTCATGATGCAGAGGAGATAAGGCTTTCAAAGCAAGATTCTAATGTAGTTCTTGATGAAGATTTAACTGAGGACTAATGACAAGTGATAGACTGATGGGGTTAAGATTTTAGGATTATGAATTATTATATTATCAACTTGTTATATTTTTGTTGTTTATGATTTAGAACTCGTATTATATGCACTCTTAATGTTGTGTTTTCTTGTGATGGAGATATCATATCTCTTTTTGTCATTTGCTATTCCAACATAGTGAAGGGTTGATTAGAAATATTAAGAATTTACTGAAACTTTTCCCTTGTTGCTACTGAAACTTTTCATTTGTAAATTGGACCAATTTAACCCACCGGCCCAAGATGGGTTGGGCTGGGCCATGTTTTTATAGGCTCAATGAACTGGTGGCCCAGCCCAGCTCGACCCAATCATACCTTATGACCCGCATAGGCCTGGGCCACCCAAATTGCGACCTCTACTTACCAACCATCCTTATTAAAGAAGTGGATGAGACATCAACGCTATTGTTAAGAAGATCCCTTAATTGTGCTAATTGTTCAATGGTAAAACATGGTAAATGACTCAAGCTTGTAGAACCTACATCCACGATTGTAGCCCTATGTGTTAGCAGTTTTTCAGAAGTTTTACCTTTTTCTTTCCATTTCAACTTCCCTAGTGTTCGACCTTTCTCTGGGTACCCAATGATCTCGTAGCAACTCTCAATGGTATGCCAAAGTTTCCCACAATTATCACATTACGGAGGAGATTCATTATTGCCACCATGTCGTTCTTAGTTTCCTTGTCGTTGTATTTGGAATGCAATGCCATCAACATTTGGTCTTTGTGAGCTTGATATCATTCATTTTCGCTCGTCTTCTGCAACGAGGAGATACGCCACTCCAAGACTTGGTGTTAGTTTTGTACTTAGGATTCGAGTCTTGACTGTGTTGAAAACATCGTCCAAACCCATGAGAAACTCATAGATTCATTTCTTCTCATTTCTTTCGAATAAAAAGTTTGGACTTGTTGCAAGTGCACTTGTCGCACGTGCATTTTGTAACTACTGAGACTGAATTAACTCATCCGAGATCCCATGTAATTTTGTATAATATGCTGATACCGACATCTTCTCTTGATTAGTGGGGGTGAGGTTTCTCTTGGGGTCATAGCCTTGGGCGCACTCTCTTTCCCAATGGTGATTTCAATCTTACTACCATCACCGGCTTTCCTCATATGATGTGTTCCAGAAAATAATATGCAGAAGCTTTAGTGTTTTAGGATCTTTAATTGACTCACTTTGGTACTATGATAAAAATGACGAAGAGAAGAAAAGGTTTTGAGACAAAACTCTCTATTCTCACATAAAGAAAAGGTTGGGAAGGACCCAATATATTGTTTTTACAGTACAAGAAAGGGATCCGTTAATATCGGATAAGATTACTTGGTCTAGGATTGAAAATTCTACTTGCATCTATGGTATAATATATATAAATATATATATATATATATATCAAAGGTACAAACAAATGAAATAAAATTTGCATATGATATGTGCATATCAGCATATCTCAATATCATAGGTACACGAACTTGTGAACCATATTGACAATAAATTCATAAGGAATCTCGCAAAAGGCTCACTACTTCGTGTCACCACTTACCTTGGGTATTACGTGAATGGTTATAAATTTCACACAACTCAACATGGGTTATCTAAAGCAACTGCAATTAAGGGGGGGCATTAAAGGAACAAATTATAGTACAAGTGAGATGATTGCTATGGGATATTAAATGAGATTATACAATTAGATTATCAAATTTCTCAAGCAAGAGGATTGTATTGTTGACATATTATTGGGTCGATCATTGTAACATGGGTACAAGAATTCATATTTGTTACAAGCTCATTGATGTTAACTATAAATGCAAATTTTATTTGTGATAGTTATTCAAGCCACCCAAGTGTACTATTGCACATATCCAACTGATCAAAGGAGCAAGAGAAACTGGAGGGTTGTTTGCAAAATTAAATCTAGATCTATTGTGTAGGTTCAAGAATCATCTACAAACAAATGATCAATCAATATCTCCACATTTCCAAGAGAATGACATTGATATTCACACTCTTGTACATATAGATGAAGACCCTGCAAAGGTGGCTGATTTAGATGGTGAGTAAGTAGAAATTAGTAATAAAAGGGAGGACGATAAAGAAGACAGGCAATCCGAAGAAGAAACATAAGCCTCAAATAATGAAAATTTAGAGGAAAATGGTGATGATGATTATTGATTAGTTGATAATGTTTTTCATTTTCTACTATTATATCTATTTGTGTTGAACATTTTCACAATACTTCTAATCGTAGTTTACCGTATCTATTTTGTTATGATAATTCTTCTTTATATTTATTCTTATTGTTGAAGTTGTATCTATGGTTCTATTATATATAAGACTCAATTAATTATTTACAATCTATATTTTGCAGATGTCATCTAGGGGTGGAGATTTTAGTAGATGAGTTAGAGATGGACATTTGCTCCAAATGTACCATCATAGTTCTCTAAGCCACCACCTACATCACATGTTCCATCTACATCTCAGCCACCAACACCTTCTACACCATCATCTATATCATCAATTGCAGTAAGTTCAACCATTGATAATCAAAATATGCTTGAGATACATGTGGAGGGGAATATGTAAGCATAAAAACAACATTAATCATGTCTATCTTGAGATCAGATGCATATAATGTTCTAACAAATAATCTTGTTTCCACTTTTTAATTTGTAGCATACTTCCATCTCAACAAACCTCAACAATACTAAAATAATTGTTTTGTCTTTGATCGAGTATGATGGAACAAGTTAGACGAAAGCTACCCGGGAGACAAAGAAATTATACCATGAGGAGTTTAACGTATGGTCTAATATGCTTATATATATATATATATATATCATTATTGGTTTTGATTTTTATTTTAGTGAGAATATATATTTGCAGCAATGATGCAAATGCGATCCCATTTATAATGATGCAATTGAGAATTTGTACCATGGAAAAACAACTGAGCTTTACAAGCTGACCGTGATGTCGAGGCATGTCAAAATTAATTATATTTATTTTACCTCGCTTTCCTCTACTATTTTGTAGTAGTGAGAAAAAAGAGTCGATCCCACAGAAAACAGTTGAATTATTTGTATATTTTTTATATCAATTTACGAATGCAAATAAAAGGGGGGTTGCTGATGGATTTGCCACTTACTAATAAAATCAAATCTACTTTAATAAAGAAAAATCAAGCAAATAAACAAATGGCAAACAGTAACATATAAGAAGCGATTCCGATTCACGGTTCAGTTTTCTCCAAATTCCAAATTATATAATTATGTGATACTTTATCAATTTAACTGTGGAATTTCTACCCTAAACCAACAACAAGCTTTGTTGATCTGTTTTATCTCTTAAGTATAATTAATTAGAGTAAGTTCTCTAATTAACCTATTTAATCGAACTGCCCAAAAATACGTTCTTTGGATATAATTCGTTGAACGCATTATCAATTAGGATAATAGGGTAGGCAGGTTATCGAATTCACATGCTCAATTCAATTAATCCTGAATTATGTTGATTCAAATAATAAATATTATTAGTTACTACAAATGGGTTTTACATCACAACAGTTACGAATTGCAATTTAAACCCTAGCACTAAATATATAAATTATCAATTGAGTTGGTCAATCAGAATTAACAATATATATTATAGATTCATTCAAACAGTCAACATAATAAATTTGCACATATCAAATCACTACAGTGTCACGAATATTTAATCACATAACATTGTAATATGGTTCAAACATCCCCTAAACCGGAATAAGAAATTTAGTTACACATGACGAATCTAACAATTGAAAGCATCAAAATGAAAGATATCAAAATCAAAATGAGAAGAAAAGAGTAAACCAAAAGATTTTCTCTCTCTCCTCCCTTCTTCAATTTGGCCGTAGGAATCAATTTGCTCATGTTTTACTCCTTGCCAAAGTGGCTGCTTTCTTTCCTTTTCTTTTCTCCTAATCAATCTTGCTTCTCTCCCCTGACCGTTGGAATGACATTTCTCCCAAAAATGAATGGCTTCCCTTTTCCTTGCGTCAATACTCCCAATTCTAGCTGACTTCCTCTTTTGTCCTAATTTAGGTTATGGGCTTAATTACATTTTTGGGTTTAATTAATTAATTAATTAAGCCCTTAATGATTTTTAGCCCACAAACTTCTTTGTAGTCTTTCTTGCTCGGATGGGCCAAGGGCGGCGAACTGCTTATGTGGATTATTATATGGAATTAACAATAAATGTTGCAAATAACCACAAAACCAAAAAGGAAGTATTTCTCGTCGAAAGATTAAATAAGTAGGAAATAGAGAGTGCACAAGAATTAATTGTATTAAAAATGCAATTTTAGCAATTGAAAATACACACAATATCCTACTTATCACAAGCACATGTTAGTGAGTAGAAGAAAAAGAAGCCTAATAGTGTATCAGATGAGACATGGGAAAAATTTCTAGAATAGTGGCATAAATCTAAAGTCATAGCAAAATCCAATAAGAACCACATAAATTGTTTAAGTGAGCCATGTGGAGAAGGTACATGTATCTCTGGTCACAATAAAGGATCAAGATATGCCCAATAGCACGCTAAGGAAATTATAAGAATAATATGCAAATAAGAAATTAATTATTTAATAGTTTTAGATATATAAATGTTCATTTTTTGTTTAGACAAAAGAAAAAGGCGAAGCTGCCACTAAATGGTATGTTATCTTGAAGTTGCATCCTCCAAATGAAGATAATTCATACACATATGGAAAGTAAAAAAATTAAAAAAATTGATATAAGTATTTTCTTTTTTTGAAAGTATAATATTTTAATATATTTCTATAATAATTAAATTTATCTGTCCATAATAGGAGGAGTTACAAGAGAAGGCAGTCGTTCTCAGTCAATCAACCGAGGATTCTAAATAGTCTCAATATGTTGATATGGGTAAGTTATTTGTCGATTCATCATGAGTTCAAAAGGGTGTGCTTTCGGCATTGGCAACATTTGCAAAGCATAAAGTAGTTACAATTTTGTTGCTTCTCTTCCATTAATAAAGATGAAATTACGAAGTATGTTGATGAAAGAGTGGTAGATAAAGTTTGGAAATATGTGAACAAATGCAGGCTGAGATGCAACAATATTTTATGGATATGATGTTGGGTAGAACATCTTCTTCTGGTGTTGGATCTGGTGTCAGATCTGTTGTAACTACCAATGAAAATGAACAGATAGATGTCCATTTAGATTAAAACTAGAGTGATTTGATTAATTTTGATTGTATACATGCTTTATATTTGTTTGTTTTGAATTGTATTTCATATGGGTCATTTTGGATTATGTATGTAGTGGATTTTATTATTTTATATTTGATTTGAATGTGAACAATGTCTTCTTATATTTTAATATTTGTTACAATATTTTATAGATATTGTATGTTCATTTTGTATTGTGCTATTATTTTGCATTTTTGAAAACAGGGTAAAAAATTAAAAAAAAAAAACATATCTAGAAAATAATAAAAGAAAATAAATCAAATAGTCAATTTAGTGACAGAAATCCATCACTAAAAAAAATATAATTCATTTTACGTACGAAAATTTGTCACTAAAATATTAGTTATTTAAAATTTACTGACGGACTATTATGGTTGTAACTACCCGAAAAAGGCGCCGGTAAATCTAGACTTTTTCGTCAATAAACATTTATAACACTGTTGTCAGCATTTAGCGATTTATTTTTTGGTTAGTGATGGATAATTTTCGTCACTAATTTACTGACGCATTTTAGTAACGAATGTTTCGTCACTAAATCACCAATGGATGTCATTTCCATTGGTAAGTTATTACTAACCATGCGTGTATTGATGGAATTGTTTTGTATTGATTTTAGTGAAGAAATTTGTACTTTACCTATGAAAATTTCCATAAAAAATTCACATTTTTCTTGTAGTTATGTAGAACAATGAAGTTATGCGAGAAAAATCGATTGTTCTCCCTTATTTCCTTAGGTTAGAAAATTCAAAAGTGAGATTTGATCCTTAATTTCCTAATAAAAGATAGAATGCACACGCCAATAGGCTACAAAATTTTACTATTTTGTTACATGGTGAGTTAGAATCTTATAATTAAAGCTTGAGAATGTTTGATATAAAGTTCAAATTATGATGGATTATACAATTTAGACAAACCCAGATACCTAGTATCACAAATCGTACCCTAGAAACTTATTTTTGTAAAATTGATGATCATGATCTTAAAGAACTGTTAACGTGTTATCATATTATCAAAATTTTACATGTATTTTAAATTACATGATAAAGAAAGCTTTGTGGGAATTGAAATAAAATATTTTCTATGAAGTGTCAATATGACTAGATGATGTATGATATGAAATTATGTTAATTAAAATTTTATTTGTTTGTATTCTTACAGAATTCAACTTAAATGTTTTATTGTGTATTGTATTTGGGTAAATAAAAGTATTAAACCCAAATTGAGTATTTGGTTTGTTAAATTTGAATATTATATGAATATACTTGATTAAATGATTGATTAACATCAAATGAACCTATATGTGAAATGTGTCGAGTGCAATTCAAGCAACACGTGTCCTTTCGAAACTGTCTTATACACCAAACCGAAGACAATATATAACTTTCAATATCTTATGTTACTTAGATGGATTGATATCTTAAAACTTGTATTTTGGTCAATGGCTCGAGTAGTGGGAAAACAGACCCACACCAACTATGAGCGAGAATATAAGCCCACCGAATGTACTATCTACTGGTGGGATTATAGGCCCACCATATCCATTATTGAGTGTACAGGATCACAACTAACAATGTACCATGATGTGCCGATTTGGATGAGTGACTGTGTTCGCTATTTTATTTTAATTAAAATACGACTCGCAAGTGCACGAGGTAAATTATAGTAAAATATGTGAGAACAGGTATCGTATCCACAGGGACTGTATATTGTAAAATCAACTGAGTTGTTTATGATATTTTCCTTTATCTAAAGAATGCAATTAATGGAATGAGTTTTATAAAATAAACTAAAAACAATAAAGGGAATAAATAGATAACAAAGCAAGTCAAACAACTAAAAATATTCAGAGACTGTATGGATTATAGGTACATGCATTAATATGGCTCATATGAGTTTCTTTTAATGTATCAAACCATATTTAATTTTTATATTTGTATGAGGATCACTAAGATATTTGGATCCTCTCTCTCGAGTTAGATCCAAAAGTTGATTAGACAACGCTTATCATTCTCAAAATATTATCTAACTCCTAACCGTGCCTAGGATCTACTCTCATCATAATATTTACCAATCTCTCGATCTAGCAAGTTTTATGTTATGCACTCCTAGTTCATTAACCAATTACTTCCTCTCGGGAAATAATGGATTAACTACACATATGCAATTAGTTGTCACATAATTCCATACAATATTCAAATCAAGAAAGCATATAGGAAATTAAATAATATCATTAAAGAAAAACATATGAATCCATAATTATGCACTCCCTAGAATCACTAGATGTTTAGCCACATATATTCAATAAATAATCCATGGGAAACATATTGATAATCATGTCAACATAAAAAGAACAAAAGAAAAGAAGACTATTGAAGCACAAACGATCTTCGTTTCTCTCTCTCTCTCTCTCTCTCTAAGGACTTGGTTGATTGATCCTTCTTTGTATCCTTGTTTCTAACCCTAAAATCTATTGTATATTGTGTTGTATGATGTCCCTATAATCTGATGTAGCTCCTCCTTTTATAGAAATTACGAGGGCTGATAGCCATCGTATCTCTGTTTGGAATGAGAGGATATGCCCAAATCATACAAAATCAAGAAGATATACCTGAATCACACCAAATCAAGAAGATATGCCCGAATCACACCAAATTACAATGGTTAAGATCATATCATGAGGATAAGCATGATCCATGTGACTTGAGACGTGGTCTATATATCCTTAATAATCTATTTTCTTTATCAAAACTTCAACAAACACGTGACGTAAAAAAATATAACAAAATCATGATAAACTCGTCACTTAGATACATGCAATTGCCTAAAAAACTATACATAATAACCACGAATTGCACGTAAATCCTATGTTTATCAACTCTCAAAACTTAACATATTGTTCATCCTCGAACAATAATAACGAGCCTTCATTTCAGAATGAAAGGGTGTTTTGACAGTACACTATGCTTCAAACACAAAAATCATTATGATTATATCAAAGTTAACCATATTGTAAATAAACAACTTCATGCCACAACTAGTACTCATTTAACATCTTGAATCATTGATCCTCACCAGGTTTGTGTATCTCTCACACTCAAGTGTATAGGAAAATATAAATAATACTCAAAGAAAAAATAAATGTAGAAGTAAACAAATGTTTGCCCATGATTTCATCTCGCCTTTACATGTAATAAGTCGATTAAGAATCAGAAAGGACTTTAAATTTGGTTGTAATGTAGGCCTTTGGTCAAGGTAAGTATGTATGGCTAAGTGACTTAATCATCATTGGACTCGTCGAATTTGTTGGTCTTTACGACCTTTCACATGTAACTCCTGACCAACGAGCACAACTAGATTATTGTCTAGCTTTATTCCTCCTTCATCAACTCCTTTTCAATGTTCAATCAACTCTGAATTTTACTCAATGATTATATTAGCTATGGGAAGTCACTTCCAATTTTCAACAACTTTTATTGTTTGATTTGTTTTATAGGAAGTAACTCATCTCTCAATTCATAACCATTTTTCACAATCTCTTAATTTATTCCTCCATATTCACAAAGGCCTTCTAATATGCAATATTCTTCCCTATTCGATAAGTACACCTTACTTATATTACTTTTATGAATGAGTAGTGTAATTTGGCTATCAAAGAAAGGCTGAAGGCTCAATGGACTTACTAGGATTATTTTGTGTAAATGGTCAAAATTTAAATGACAACAGGGCTACCAAAGATGGCCTTTCCAAAATCCACATTATTCTGTTAAGCTTGAGGAAATCATAGACAAGTTCTAGACATTCTAACATTTATCCAACTAAACACACTAGAAAGAATTAATAGGCTCAAAATATCTCATGTTAATCATGATTCAAAATAATCAAGTTCTTCATTGCATGCACAAATATCATTTTTTTTCACAACATGATCAATTCATCAGTAATCATTATCAATAAAGCATTATCATCATTAGCATCAGTTAATACAACAATCATCGAAATAGAGAAACGAATACGATCCCTAGGCAAATACTACTAACAAAAAAATGTACTAAAAATTCCAAGTAAGAACAGGGATTCATGATTCCAAGTTTGAAAAGATAGATGGAAAAGCCATGAATTAATAACCTCCATTGTATTATTTAGAAGGTATGTCCGGTGGGAGTTGAAACCCCCAATGTTCCATCCTGTTCAGCGTGATTGCTATGTTGGCATCAATTCTCTCGACAGTTGAGTTCATGTAGATGAACTCGTTCCTCACTTTCTGAAAACACAACTCATCAAGATTGAAATAGGCTTCTTTTTAAACAATGGACACATAAGTTGTGTAATTCTGAAAAATTAGACATAAAATTCTTATGAAGCTCAGCATCCCAAGGAGACTCTTTAATGCCTTCTCTTTTGCACGAGGGTGTCATCCTTTAGTTTTAGTCTCCTTGACATGATCTACTTCTAAAATTGTACTAATGTGATCCCGCTTTAGTTCCTCTTGATTCCCTTATGAGATGCCTCCGTCTTTCGTTCTATAAAAGAATCTTGCGTAACTTTAAAATTGTCAATTAAATTCACACTATTAAAATTCATAGACTTGCAAAAAAGGATAGTATGGCTCATGCAAGATTTAAGAGACTCTGCCGAAAAACTTTTGGACTTCTTTTGAGCGATGGTGTTTTGGATTATATCTGCAGCCTTGCAATCTTCAATATCCCCTTGAAACTTATTTGCATCATACAAGGTTTGCACCACTTTCTCATCATTTACTCTTAGAGTCAAATTTTATTTTCCCATGTCAATGAGAGCTCTCTTTGTGGCTAAGAATGGTCTACCCAAAAACAATGGCATCTCGTGATCTTCTTCCATATCCAACACAACAAAGTTCATGGGAAATATGATCTTATTTACTTTCACGAGCACATTTTCTATAATTCCTTTTGGGTACTTTATAGACCTATCAGCAAGTTGTAATTTGATGGAGGATGGTTACCCAAATTCTTGAATATGGATAACGACATTAAATTTATGCTTGCCCCCAAATCACACAACACTATATTGAAGTGAGTGTTGTCAATTTCACATGGTATTGTATAGCTTCCCAGAACCTTCAACTTTTGTGGAAGCTTCCTTTGGAGAATTGAACTATGTTAGATTGACCATCTCATGATCTTCAATTCTTCTTTCTTTGCCAAAATTTTCTTCAAAAAATTAGCATAGTTAGGCATTTGTTCAATAGCTTCAGCAAAGGGAATACTAATTGGTAATTTCTTAAAATTCTCTAAGAAATTAATAAATTGTGTCTCATTCACTTGCTTCCTTAGACTTTTTGGAAATGGCAATGGTGGAACGTATGCAGGGGCGGTACATATATGATTTCCTTTGCTTCTTCCCCCCGATCCACTCTCTCACTTTTCTTTCTTTTTTGTTAGACATCTCGTCCTTCACATATATGGCATGACATTGCTCCTTTAGGTTGATTTCGGTGGTACTTGGAAATTATCTTTTTTATTGTATGATTCCCAATATTTTTGCCATTTAACCAACTTGCATCTCCACAAAATTTATTTGAGCTCCAAATTTGGTCATGAATATGTTCACCGTGATGGCTAAATTGCCAACCTTTGCTGCCTCCATATCCATTATTTGCTTTGTGGTCTAAATAAAGGATACAAGTATATTTTCCAAATTTGGTTTATTTCCATCATTTATAACTACATTCGTAACAGAGAAACTGGGTGGTGGCTGTAAAAAATAGTTTGGATTAGAATAATTGAGTCTATCTCTTTTTCCAAACTGATGTTGTCTGTAATTGCCATTGTAGCCTCATCCCTGCATATAATCCACATCCTCCAGTGTTTCTTGGGACACAATTGCTTGTTCTTGAATATTTTCAGATGGTGATGTGGCATTCTTAGTCAACAATTTGATGGCTTGGGCCATGGTAGCCATTTGTACATATAACTCTTTTATTCCATCTGTCGTGTTAGAAATTTCGGCTACCTTTCTTACCGAATTCCTTTGTGATGGTCATTGTGTACTATTTGAGGCCATTTTTCTAGAAAGTCTATAGCCTTATCAGCAGTTAATGATAATAGAGCTCCTTTTGCGGCTGCATCAATTTGATTACGAGTTAGCTAGAATAAACCATTATAGAAATGACATACATAATGATCGGTTGCAAAACCATATTGGAGGAACTTTCTTAAGAGATCTCTGTACCGCTCCCATGCTTCATATAAAGCTCTTGATCGAATTATCTAAATGCAATGATCTCGTTCTTTAATCTCAATGTCATCCTAGGTGGATAATATTTGTTGAGGAATTTCTTGCACAAATTTGATCATTTTCGGACTAATTCCTCATCTAGTGATTGGTACCAGTGATTTGTTTTATCCTTCAAAGAAAATGAGAACAATCGAAGCCTTATCACATCAGTTCCCACACCGTTCATCTTGATGGTATCACTAATCTCCAAAAATTATGTCAGATGTGCATAGGGATCTTCTAATGCTCTACCACCAAATTGATTATGTTGTACCATAGATAAAAGGTAGGCTTAAGCTCAAAATTATTTGGACCATGGTTTGAAGTTGTCCTCCTCCATTATTTGCAGTAATTAGAGGTTCTAAGGACTCTCAAATCGGTGGGGCTGGAGGTTGTTGTTGTTGTCTCATCAATCCCCGCAACTCCTCCATCTCTTTACGCATTGCTTCTATTTCATCCATCCTGTTTACTTTCATTCTTGAAGTGCTTTGTGTCGAGCAGTTGCATCTATCTCTAGATCAATTGGTATCAAATACCTTGCAACTTTAGATCGAGTGTTCATAAACTATCTACAAACACAACATGAATCAAATAAAGAAATATAATTTATATATTAAACTATAATATACACTTTAAATTAAAGTCTAGTATCTAAAACGAATATTAGTTGTAAATTACGCCAATCCCCGGCAACGGCACCATAAACATGTTCGCTATTTTATTCACTTAAAATACGACTCGTAAGTGCACGAGGTAAATTATAGTAAAATATGGTGAGAACATGTATCGTATTCACAGGGACTGTATATTGTAAAATCAACTAATTATTTGTTTATGATATTTTCCTTTATCTAAAGAATGCAAGTAGTAGAATGAGTTCTATAAAATAAACTAAAACAAATAAAGGGAATAAATAGATAACAAAGTAAGTCAAACAATTAAAGATATTCAGAGAATATATGGATTCCAAGTCAAACAATAAATAGATAAATAAATAGATATGGCTCATTTAAGTTTCTTTTAATGTATCAAACCATATTTAATTACAATATTTGTATGAGGATCACTAAAATATTTGGATTCTCTCTCTCGAGTTAGATCCAAAAGTAGATTAGACAACACTGATCATTCTCAAGATATTATCTAACTTCCAATCGTGCCTAGGATCTATTCTCATCATAATACTTATCAATCTCTCGATTTAGCAAGTTTTATGTTATGCACTACTAATCCGTTAACCAAATTACTCCCTCTTGGGCAATAATGGATTAAGTATACATATGCATTTAGTTGTCACATAATTTCATATGACATTCAAATCAAGGAAGCATAAACAAATATAGAAAAGGAAATAATATCATTAAAGAAAAACATATGAATCCATAATTATGCACTCCATAGAATCACTAGATGTTTAGCCACATATATTCAATCCATGGGAAACATATTGATTTTTATGGCAAACATAAAAAGAACAAAAGAAAATAAGACTATTGAAGCCCAAATGATCTTCATTTCTCTCTCCCTCTCTATCTCTCTCTCTTTTTCTCTCTCTATCTCTCTTTCTCTCTCTCTCTCTCTCAGATGACTTGGTTGGTTGATCCTCCTTAGTATCCTTGTTTCTAACCCTAAAATATGTTGTATATTATGTTGATGATGTCCCTATAATATAGTGTAGCTCCTCCTTTTATAAACAATTACTAGAGTTTTGATAGCCGCCGTATCTCTGTTTGGAATTAGAAGATATGCCCAAATCATACCAAATCAGAAAGATATGCCTGAATCACACCAAATCAAGAAGATATGCCTGAATCCACCAAATTGCGATGGTTAAGATCATATCACGAGGGATAAGCATGGTGCATGTGACTTGAGACGTGGTCTATACATCCTTAATTATCTATTTTTCTGTCAAAATATCAAAAAATACGTGACGTAACAATATATAACAAAATCATGATGAACTTTTCACTTAGGTACATGCAATTGCCTAAAAAACTATACATAATAACCCTGAATTGCTCGTAAATCATATGTTTATCATAATGGTTTGATATGTTGGTTTATTTAACGCAATACATTTATGAGTTATCCCACTAGGCTTCTCCTCTGGGAGTTATCTTATATTATTCCTTTAACAATTTTAAGTCCAACGGCTGATGGAGATGAGTAGCAATTGACATGCTCTTTCTTGAACTTGCGTATGGTTATGAAAATAAATGAACTTTTCAAATATGTATTTTGTTGAAGTTTAGAAATACTAATATGTGAAGATTTATGTACCATGTACTATGTTTGGGTTGTTACTTATATATCATTGGTGTTTGATTCATAAAGTGTGGGTTGATACGAGTCTTTGTATAATGTGTTATTTTGTATGATTTTTCCTTCTTTAAAAAGATGAAAACAAATTCAACTCATATTTTGTTTAAGTCCACTTTATTAAAAATTGAAAAAGTTGACATATAAAAAGTCTCTTACATTTTATAATTAAATGTTTAAACCTAAATAAAATTTAAATTACTTAACTACCCTTAAAATCTATTAACTTATAAGGACATTATAGGCATTATAAAAAAAACATAAAACCAAAATAAATGACCAAATCATCATTCATCAACTTATATTACCAATAGAGTTATCAAATGTGCCAAATGACACTAAATTTGAACTCCTCAATTCTATTGTTTAATAATACATAAATAAATAAATTACATGTCATCCTTAATTTTATGTCGTTATTTATATAAAATATAAATTAATTTAAAACTATACATGAAAACATTAATCTATGTTAGTGATCATCATATTCATGTTAAATAAGATCCGATGTTTTTGGTATGTATTTTTCTTTTACTTGCAAGATTGACAATTAATAATTAATATGTATTACATGGTAATTAGTTTGTCATGTAAATTATTAAAGCTTAATTAATAATTAAAATCGATGTGAATAACAACATATATGTAATTATCATACATTTTACTAGTTATATACATAAAAAAATATGTAAGGGATATTGATTTATTTCTTACTATTAGATATTCAAATATTTTAATTAATACATATTAATTCAAATATTAAAATTTTTACAAAATATTTACAGTAAAATAAAGTTAAATAACATAGATAGTATGTTGTTTATTAGAAAACTAATGTATTAAATGGTTCTAAATTTATAAAAGCAAGATATGTTTACACTACAAGAAAAATGTTATAGACAATGCTATAAAGACAACGATTTTTAGTAATTTGCATTTTTGTTTAATATTTTACAACACTTTTTCATAAAAGTGTTGTCTTTTTGCTTAAGTACATGCACAACGTCAACGGTTTATTCTTTAAACACAACATTTTTTTTACTGTTGTCTTTATGCATTTTTTTGCACAACGACAGCGTTTTTGTTACAACGGTTATGTTTCACGTGTTGTCTATCAACGTTGAAAGTGCTAAAAGACTACACTTTTTGGTAGTGTTGTCTTTCACTTTTTATGTAATTTAAAGACAACAATTTTTACAACACTTTTGTAAATCGTTGTCGTTTTCTAATAATTTTTTATTTTATTAATTTATATAATTTATTAAATCTTACACATTTAGTAATATTTTAATTTTAGTTAATTATACATCTCCACAAGCCACAATCTTACGCCAAATCTTAACATAGTCTTCCCTATCATACTCACTACCCGCCCAGTTTTGTGTTCTCTGTAAAATTTTCCCTTTATTTTCTTTTTCACCCAAATCTTTCTTGAATTTCACTATACATCACATTTTCAAAACCTCCTCAATCTATCAGATCATACTCAATTTCATCTCGCTTATATCAATTTAAAGTGTAATTCTAGAGAAAAATGGATGCAGTTTCAATTAGAGTGTCATACCGAAACTATAAGCAGGAATTGGAATTAGTTAGCATCGACAAATGGGAAGTACAACACTCTTCGCAGATCCATGTCCTCACCGCCAGGATATTCGGCGGTGGAGTTTCGCCACCAGATTCTAATCATCACCATGCACCACAGTAAAACTGCAGTTTATTGACGTTGATCCTCAATTGTACGATGGCCGCCAGGGTACAGTTTGGTTCGGGCCTTCAGCTGTCCCTTCTCACTCCTTATATTTAGGTAAATTCTCTCTAATTTAAGTCTATTAGTGGAATTTATATGTGCTTTTAAAAGCGGATATCTGCTGGATGTTGTCAGATTTGGTGATTTTTTTGAAAAAATTTTTGTCTGGTGGACGTGATTAGATTGAATAGGCTCATGGTGTTGTTTGCGATGTTAAACCCTGGTGTTTTGTAGTAAGAACTAGTAATGAGAATGTTGAAATGTTGAAGGCGTGAGGTACTATCGCACAATTTAGTTTTAATGATATAAAATGAATATATGCACCCAATTCTTTTATTGATATGTTAAGATAGCCCTTTAACATAGAGACAATGTCAGAGTAGATTTCAGTCATGATGTATTTGGCAGTAAATTCTAAATCTTTGTTAACATTGAAGATATGGTCCCATTTTGTCAGTTGGAGCCAATTTTGTAAACATGTGTTGTTGTCTACATATGGTAAGTATTTTAGCCACACTAAATTTGATTTATAGTTCATGCATTTTTATATAACATTCTGTCTGTATTGAATATTATTTTAAATTGTGGTTAGGTATCTCTACAAAAGGTTAAAGAGAGAAAACAAGCATGAAAGAACATTTTCCATCAACAAAAGAAGATACAAACCTTCTAGATAATAAAATGGAAAGGAGGGCATAAGCATTAGCAAGTAGGCTAAATGTTACACTGGCTAATCAATTAGTTTTAGCACCATGTAATATAGGGTAAATTAATATTTTTTTAAATTGCATATTTTGTTAACTTGATTTGTATGCTCTAATTACTTGTTTTTTTGTAGTGTCCATTGGATTCTTACAGTCATTGACCCCCACAAGGAGATCGTCTATTTGTTGGATCCCCTTTATCATCGCTTGCATAATCAAACTTGAAAAAAAGTCGTGGATCTGTAAGTTTTAATTTCTTTTTTTAAATATTTTATTTCCTTATATGATTATTAACTTTTTATGAATGAAGGGCCATAAGAATGTTCAATATTGAAATTCAAAAGAAAGGAAGGAAACAACCAACATGGGAAGTACTCAAAGAGGTATAAAAACTTGTGACTCATAAGTGTTCCAACTTTTTTCTATTAACCATTATTTTTTGTGTCCCAATGTAGATCCCAATGCAACTTGATTCCAAACAATGTGGTTTTTATGTAATATGCGGTACATGATACCATTATTTGATGAAGATGCAAATACAGATTTGATTTCGCTCCGACCAATTGTAATAATTTTCTATCTATTTACAAATTTGTATATTTCAGAATTAGTCATTAGTTTACTTATAATTAATATCTTTTTGTCTCACAGTTCGCACATACTAAAAGGTACTCTCTAATTGATATTGATGAAGTCTGTACGAAATAGGCAGAATGTTTTCAAGAACATATATGAGTAGTTAAAGGTATCACTTTACATGGATCATTTGTTGTTATTTAGTAGTTTACTTATACTTAATATATGATTTGTTTTGTACATTTGACATATTGTGATGTAGTGGCAGCTATATGAAGTAGTAGATCATAATTTGCAGTAAAATTTATCTTTAATTGGTTTGTGACTTTTAGAAATGACTATTGTAACCGTTAATTGGTATGTGAAATATACTTTTTTTTTTTAGAATTATGTTGATGTTTTTTGTGGACTAAGTACATTTTGTACCGATGTTTATAGTTTATAAATTTGGATATATTCGTTTTGTTTTAAAAGTTTGGTTATATAATAATTCTAATAAAAAAGCTCCAAAATAATATATATATATATATATATATATATTTGTAAAGCAAACAACAATAGTTTTGAATGACAATGGTAAAAAACTGTTATTGTAACATTTTGCATAAATCGGTAAAAGACAACAGTTATGAACCGTTGTGTTTAAAGTGTTGTTTTCAAGGGAATAAATTGTAAAAGACAACGGTTTATAACCATTGAATACAAGATAACAGAAAAAATCTATTGTCTTTTAGCGCCACCTTTAACAATAGTGGATTCAACAACAGTCATAAGTTTAAAAAGACAACGATCTATTAGCATTTTTCTTGTAGTGTTACAATATGATGATATAATTGAAAAGATTATCGCTAATTAGTTAGTATGTTTATTAGTTATATTATTATGCTAAAAAAGAATTTCACATTATTACAATTTTTAACCTCCCGTGAATTTCACAAATTCTACCCTAATATATTTATAATGGTAGTAAAAAGATAGTAGATGTAAATAATTACACTGCATATAATATATTAGGGAATAAGTCTCTTGGGCATCGGTTGCACGGATCCTAGGATCTGTACAACTCAACCCATCCAAAATCCACTTAAATTAATGGGTAGACCTTAACATACCCACCAAACTTAAAAAAGAAAAAAGAAAATGTGTCCAATCGTGCACAACTTGTGTCTAGTGATTCTAGATTTTTACTGGGCGCGAGTAATACTTTTTAGTTAACCGAATAATATTTTTTAACTAAAAAAAATACATTTCAGTCAAAAAGTAATATTGAAAAAATATTATTTAATTTTCATTGAACCTATACTGATATAATAACATAGTAGTCTATAAAAAGAATTTACCATCCATTCCACTCCAATAAATAAATAGTAACTAATAATTTCTTAGAAAGCTTATTAAACTTTAATTTTAATACAATTAATAAATTTAAATTTTAATATTAGTTTCAAAGCAATATATTTCAAGTAAATGAGTAATACCATTAAAACATAAAATAATATTATTTAATTGAACAAGTAGTATTTTGAAGTAAAATAAGTAATATTGAGCAATTTCTTGGTTCGATTTATAAACGCATATTATTTCTTAACCGTGAATGTATAACTCTTTGTGTTGCAAGGTAATATTGCTTAATCATAAAGCGTATCACTCTTTGTGTTGCAATGTATTATTCTATATATTAAAATGTATTATCGTTTAACCTTAATGATATAACTCTTTGTGTTAAATAATATTATTGTTTAACTATAATATGTATTACTCTTTGTGTTGAAATGTATTAATATTTAACCGTAAATGTATTGTTCTTTGTGTTAAAAGGTACTACTTCTTAACCATAAATGTATTATTGTATGTGCTGAAACATATTACTGTTTAATTGAAAGGTATTACTTTTTGTGTTGAAAGATACTACTTAATCATAAATGTATTACTCTATGAGTTGAAACATATTATTGTGGAACCGTAAATCTAGTACTCTTTGTGCTGAAAGGTATTACTTTTTAACCATAGAGATATTATTTTATGTATTGAAACATATAGAGGTGGAAAAAATATTGAACATACCGGTATACCACACTTATCGTACCAAAAAATATCAAAAATATCAAACCTAGATTTTTGGAACAGTATCATATTGTATCGAATAATTTCCATACAATAATGGTATGAAAAAATAAATTTTTTGGTATACTGTTATACCGAACGTTATTTCGATTTTACTGATAATTGAATATTATTTCGATACAATGGTATACCGATTGGTATTTGATATACAAGTTTACCGGAGGGTATTTGGTGATAGCGAACTCCTATGGAAGGCGTCGCTTGTTTGAAAGGATCGTCTTGAGTACCTTGAAAGGATAGGATGTCATGACCAGCTTTGTATTGCAGCGGAATGACGAGTTGATCACCAATCTTCCACAACACTTAGGCAGAATCGTGCACACCTAATGTTGTCTATCCAAGCCACTATAACTAAGTGAACTAGGCTAAGGTTAGCAATAGAACTACCACCTTTCCTACGATACGCCTTAGTGTAAATTTCTTGGATGTCACCCGACCCGACAATTCTAGAAACAGGCTAAGGATGGCAATATGACTACCACCTTTCCTCGAATACTATATTGAAGCGTGAGGCCTAAGCGCCACAAGTAGTTGAGAACTCCTACCTGATAAGCTAAAATTGAGCAAGCTATTCGCAAGACTCAAACTAGTAAGAAACTAGCAATGAAGAGAGAATTCCTCAAAAGGTTGTAATGTCATGAAAATTGGTGGTTTAACAATGAGTACAAGTGCCCTTTTAAAGGACAAAATTCGGCCCTTCCACTGCCACAACTTTCAAGACTTATTTAACTAATATCTAAGGATTACAATTCTGAAAATAAGATAATAAATAACATAAAAAAAAACGTTCCCAAGAAATGGCTGATGTTGAGAGTGTGACTTTTGGTCTCCCAAGTGCATGAATCACTCCAAGAGTCTCCTTGAGCCATGTGCACATATGAGTCAAATCAGATTCATGCTTGTGGCCTTTGGTTTTCCAATGAACTTTTCAAAATATCACCTCGAAGTCGTAGGCAACTAATGTAGTGTGACCCTTCAGCTTTCTCGTTTCTTAGAATGCTTGCAATGGCTTCTTCCAGCCTCTTGAGTCTTCCTCGAGTCATAGGACCTTCCAGTTTCTTGAATGGAGACTCTCCGTCTTTCGGTGGCTCTTCATCTTCCGGTGACTTTTCGGATTCCCGGGACTCTTGAACTTTCGAAGACTTCTGGACTTCCAATGGACTATTTTGATCTATATCATTTGGTATACTAATATTTTGGTATATCCCAAAATATCGATAGATTAAAATATTTTCGGTACAACGGTAATTCGATATGACATGGTATATCAAAAAATTTGTATAAACGGTATACCAAAATTTTGATATGAAATGATATACCAAAATATCGGTATGAAATGGTATACTGAAATTTTGGTACAGTAGGTTATTAGTAGTGTAGCATACTGAAATTTTGGTGTACCGATATTCAGAGTACTGAAATCTTATATATCTAAATTTTGGTATGGTATACGGTACAACATGAAATTTTTGATATAACGTGTCGTACCACCCCTAGAAACATATTACCACTTAAACTGAGATATATCACTTTCTGCATTGAAATATATTGCCATTTAACCGTAAATATATTACTCTTTATATTGCAAGGTATAACTATTTGATTATAAATAGTACATCAAACACATATGTTTCTAGGCGCAATTATCACTAAAACACGTAAATAAAATCAAGCATGTAAAAGTTATAACATTATAGGATAGACACAACACAAATGAATCATAAAATTTCTTATAACACAAAAATGGTAAATTCATTCTTAGATAAGTATCGGGAAGAACCCAACGATAAAGTTAAAGATGGAAAGAGAGAATAAACGCCAAAAAAAAAAAGAAAAAAAAATTGAAGCATAATTCATCAATCCTAAAACCTGTCTGCCCATTCTTCCTCGACAACTTGTACATTTTTGTTCGCATGGATACCATTAAGGAATTTTCTAATATTCTTGTTCAATTATGAATGTATTGCTCCTTAAACATGAAAGACATTACTTAATTACCTAAAACATAATGATATTACTTATTTATTAAAAAATATGTTTTCATATCGTGTGACATTTTAAATTTTGAGGGGCAAAATTTTATATGAGTGCAAATTTTCTTATATCTATCAAATAAATAAAAACTACAAATTTATAATATGTTCAATTCTTTCAAAGAAAGAAAGAAATAAAATAGTTTGTAAAAAAATTCGTTAGGATTTGATCATAAATTTAAATTAATTTATCTATTAATATAATAAATATGATAAATCAATTTTTTGTATGGAGACATATCAAAATTGATCTAGAAATGAATTCCACAAATTAATCCATTAAGATGTAATAATATTACTTGTTTAATTATATATATATATATATATTATAATGTGTGATGTTTAAAATTTTAAGGGAGAACAAGTTATAGTAATGAACAATTTTCTTTATACCTATCTACAAAATATATAAATAAAACTACTATTTAATAAGTATATCAATTTTTTTATGTAAATAGTGTTTCTTTTGATTATATTAAATTTTAAGAAAAATATAAAATTATATTTTCCAATGGTGATTACAGTTGAATTTGGCCATATTGTAAACTACTAAACTAGTTGTAAATGATTAATAAAATAAAATAGTTTAGTGGCATGTACCATATTTATAGTGTCAGAAAATTGTTGGTGTACAGAAATGATTAACTTTTTATAAATGGTTTATTAGTATAGTGATAAAAGAAGCTTGATTTTTCTTTTTCTTTTTCCATTAATTGATCATATAAAAAGTGTCAAAATATTACAATGTATTGGGGGTGGTCTTGTGGCAAAAGTCCTCTTTCAAGGAGGCCGATGTATGGGTTGGATCAAGGCATGAGTTTTTTTAATAATAATCAAGAATAATTCTTTTGACATGTGTTTTATAATTAATTGGTACATGTTATTCACTTTTTTTTTTCTTTCTTCTATTTTTATTTTTCACTCAAATTTAAAATTTAAATAACTTTTTCATCTTAAATTTGTTTTAACGTGTGATATCAAATTAATATTCTTTTTTGTGATCATTAACTTGATATCAATATTATACATATTGAAATAAATCGTTACATTTAAAGCATGAAATATTATTTTTATGGATGAAATATAATTTTGTGTGAACTGAATTATAATTTTTTTTTTAATTTTGATATATGTGTTGGATTTGAATAAATAATATATTAATTTTTATATAAATTTAATCTACAAAACTGTACTTAAATTTTTTATAAAAATAAAAAATTTATGCTATTAATTTATATAATATTATAATTTTTTGTTTAACCTCAATAGTTTTTAGAAGTTAAAAAATATTTATATTTAGTTCACGGACATTAAAAAATTTATTTCAAAATATCGTACAATTTATTATTTAATAAAGCCAACTTTAGAAAATTCAATTTAATATAAAAAACTATATTTCAAATTTGAAATATGGTTTAGTACATATAATATAATTGATATAATATAATAGATTATACATTTGGTGCATTCGGGTGGACAACTAATAATAATAATAATAATAATAATAAGACTAATAATAATAATAATAATAATAATAATAATAATAATAATAATAAAAAGTAAATTTTAGAATAAATGATTATGAAATGAGTGATAAATCATGTGTAGATCATGCTTAGTGGTGGAGAGCACGAGCGGTTTGAGAGACACGCACTCTCCTCTCTCAATCTCCCAATCCTAACTACCACAACGACCATTTCAATTCTCCAAATAAACTAAACTACTCACCTAAACAATTATTATTTCTCAAAAACATACAATATTCTATGGATAATTCCCCTCACCTTCGGATTTCCATGTTTTCCGCCACTCCCAAACCCTCTTTCTCTCTCTTCTTCCTCTCTCCTTCCAACTTTTGTCTGAAATTTCCAGAAAGCTTTCAGACATATTAGATCCAAACATCCATGGATTCTGACCAGGAGAAACCCGTTTCTGAAAGCAACTCCAACGACATACCCGAGACGAATCAAGATATCCATCATGATCATGGCATTACTACATCTTCTCCAAAATCATCATCAGATTCTCCTCCGATACCTGAGATCAAAGAGGAAGAAGATCCACCTGAAGTAAAGCTCGACCAATCCTCCCCCCTGCCGCCTGATCTCGACAAAATCTCCGGGGAGATCGATCTATTCATTTCCTCATTGATCAACCCACAAGGCAAAGAATCCACCCCGCCCGACGTCCCCATTTCCACCGAGCAATTCCTGGTCCTGGTCGAAGATAAGATCGAAGATTACGATTCCGGCGATTCTCCGGTGAAATGGTGCCGTCTAACCGATGAAGACGCAGCTTCGTTTCTCGAAGCCGTGAATCGCGTTTCTTCCCTGTCGATAGCGCTTTCGAAATTCTCATCCGAGTACAAGTACGCTTATTCCATCAGCCGAACCGGAGGCGTTCTGCAGCGTGCCATGTCGTATTTGGAGGAAGAATACAAGTCCCTCCTCGAAGATTACAAGATCCACGAGCCGGATCCGACGGATGCAAGCAACCTCGGATATTCGGAAGAGATTTTATCGGATTTGATCAGATTAACCAAGGCAATGATCGATGCAGGCTACGAAACTGAGTGTTGCCAGGTGTACTACGTTGTAAGAAGAAACGCATTGGAAGAGGGCCTACAGAAGCTCGGATTCGAGAAACACAGCAATGATGATGTTCATAAAATGTCGTGGGAATCACTCGAGAAGGAGATCGACAATCGCATCAAGAAATTCAAGAAGTTCGCGAATTCGCACTTCCCGATCGAGCGTAAGCTCTCCGATCAAGTCTTTTCCGGCCACCCGTCGATATCCGAGAGCTTATTCATTAGCCTGTCACGCGCCGTAACAATTCAGTTCCTTAATTTCGCCGAGGCTGTCGCCTTAACAAAGCGTTCTGCAGAGAAACTGTTCAAGTTTCTCGACACATACGATGCTGTAAGAGATGTTGTGGGGAAAATTGAAAGTTTGTTAAGTGAAGGGAAATCAATTGAGCTGAAAACCGAGGTCTCGATGATCAGAGGTCATCTCAACGAGGCCATCATTCTGATCTTCAACGAGCTTGAAGCTTCGATCAAGGCTGATTTCGCGAAGAATCCGGTCCCAGGTGGAGCAGTTCATCCACTGACGAAGTACGTCATGAATTACTTGGAATGTGCTTCGCTTTACAAGGAATCGTTGGAGCAGGTTTTCATGGAGAATCCGAAAGTAGAATCAGAAACAAATCAAAGTTCAGAAAACAAGGAATTGAACCCGTCGCCATTCCAGGCTCAAATACTGAAAGTCATGGATTTGTTGGATGCGAATATTGAGGCGAAGTCAAAGCTCTACAAAGACCCCTCATTGAGCTCGATTTTCATGATGAACAATGGAAGATTCACGTTGAAGAAGATCAAGAGATGTAACGAACTCAACAGCCTGTTAGGCGAGAATTGGTACAGAAAAAAGTCGTCGGATCTCAGGCAGTATCACAAGGGGTACCAGCGCGAAACGTGGGGGAAATTGTTGAGCTGTCTGAATCCAGAAGGCTTAACGGTGAACGGGAAAGTTGTTAAGCCGGTGCTGAAGGAGAGATTCAAGAGCTTCAATGCGATGTTCGACGAGATACGCAAGACGCAGAATAATTGGGTTATCGCCGATGAGCAGCTTCAGTCGGAGCTTAGGGTTTCAATATCGAACATGGTTATTCCGGCGTACAGATCATTCCTGGCGAGGTACAGCCAGGTTTTTACTCCGGGGAGGCAAACGGAGAAGTACGTGAAGCATAATCCCGAAGAAATGGAGGCGTCGATCGACGAGCTGTTCAGCGGGACAGCAGCTCCAGTGGGAAAGAAGAAGCAGAAGGAGTAGAAATTCACGGAGGTGATTTCTGTACAGAGAGAGGTGAATATAAGGAAGTTCCAGTGATGAAGAGCTTTGAAGATTTTCATTATCATTGGATATACTGTGAGGCTGAGTACACAGCTATGGAGAATGTATCGAGATCTGATAAGGTGGTGACTGGAGATGATTTCTTTTGAAATTTTTTGTTTATAGTTTCCATTTCATATTTTTTGAACTTATATGTAATAATAGGAGGTTGAAGCTCTTTCTTTAGACACGCAATCCTTTTCATTTTGTAGTTATTTCTTACAATCTATCGTGCTCAAATTCCTCTATGCCACACCATATTTTTCCCACCTTATCAAATTTAATGTATTAAGTCACCTTTATTATTTATTTGGTGGTAAAATAATTCTTTTACTTTTAATGATATTGTTCATAGAACTTAAAGTTACTGTCCGAGTTCTATTTAAATAGAATTTGATGACACTTCATTTGAGTCCTACGCTATATATTATACATAGATTATACTTAAGAATTGTTAGCGGTCGTAGCTAAAGCGATCTACATCTACTCCAACGTGCAGGCAACAGGCAATAGTCACAGCCTATTAGTTTAATAGAGTTTAGATATTTGTATTGAAATTATATTATTTTCTAAGTTTTTTAAATAATTATTAGTTAATAATTTATTTACAATCAAAATCAAATACACAATAAATATTCAAATATAATCTAAGTAATCAATTATTTAATTGTATTCTTTTAATCTAATATTTTATTTCAATAAATACAATGTAGATGTAAAATTAAATGTCGTAAAAATAAAATTATTTAATATATATTTTATATCAAAAATGGATTTAAAAAAAGAAAAAATTATAGAAAATAAAAGAAAATTGAACATTATTTTTAAAACAATTTTTTTATAAAACAGTTACATGATCCTTCATCCGTACAATTGGGTTATGGGTCATATTTTTCATTTTATTTTTTTCTTTTCTTTTCTTTTCTTCTCTTCTTCTCCACCCACCCACCCAAACCCTTCTGAATCCCCGCACCACATTCCTTCCCATCTTTTTTTTTTTTCTTCTTCTTCTTCTTCTTCGCCTGCATGCTTCTCCCCCAACCCCACCGTCCCTCAACCTTTTTTTGTTTTCTTCTTTTCTTCTTCTTTGGCAGGGTTCTTTCCTTTTTTTTCTTCTTCTCTTGTAGTGCAAAAACTTATTTTTGTATGTGTTTATTAATAAAAAAATATATGATTTAATATTAAAATATTAGCAAAAAATAATTATTATGTTTAATTTTTTACTTAATATCATTTTTTTCTTGCTAGTAGATTATAATTTAATTAATTACTTAATGATATGATTTTCACATATCTCATAAGTAAGAGAATTTTCTATTTTCCATATTTTTTTAAAATATTAATCAATTCAATGATATTAATTATTCATACGTTTTTACCAGCTAAATATAATAAAGTAAATAATTACAATATTAAAATCAATCAAAAAATGAACAGTTTTATCCATAAAAAAATATATTTATTCTTTTAGATTTAATAAGATCACTATTTTTATGGATATGATTTAAGGTTTTTAAGCTTTTTTTTTTCCTAATTAATAAGGATTCCTCTTGATTTACAATTTTTTCATCAGTCGTAAAGATATTTCTATCTTAAACTGTAACAAATATGTAATCCGAAAGACAAAAATAAAAAAATTATTTTACTTATATATATATATATATATTGGTAATTTATATTACCTAATTAATTTGATAATTAAGATTTGATTTTCCTATTAAGAAAACAATTTAGGCAAAAAAATTGCATGGCTATTTTACTAATATAAATTATTTGAAAGAGTCATGTCTACAAAGTTAAAGTAATTATTGTTAAAATTTCTATAATATTTTTATGATGAAAGCACTTTATATCAAATATTATGGGATTACAGATAAATAGTAAAATTGCGGGGATGTTTGGACTAGGCTGTGGTCCTCCGTAGCGCAACCGATGAGGGTTGTGAGGCTATGTCACAGTCGAATGCATAGTAAAAATGATGTTTGTTTTGGATTGTGATAAGATACATTGTTATTGATATGTCAAATCAATAGATTTAGTAGAGTTTTGTTTGTATTATTATATTATGAGAGATAAAGATTTGTGAATTTAATAATTGGTGATGGATTATATATATATATATCCTAAATGGATGTCAAAATAAAAATCTTAAGAAGATAATTAATATGATATAATTTTTATAAAAAAATGAATTTGAAATAAAAAAAAATTATATATTGAATAATTTTAGAGAAGAAAGAGAAAAAAAAGGTGTAGAATGGGCAGGATTGTGGATAGAATAATCATAATCTACAATTTTATAAATAAATACGAACTAGGTTGTGGCACAACCTACGATGGATGACGCCCAACCCAACTCCAATTATGTCCAATCGAATCCAAAGATACCGTGTATTAATGACGGCTGATAATTTATACTTCGTAACAAAATTTTCATACATTTGGTCAATAAAAAATAAAGGTCTACTTTATCCACATGAGTGGGCTTCTAATTTCTCGGCCCAATATATGTCCTCGGCTTAATACATCACGTCGGTGCAGAACTATCTGATGCCATACAACTCCGAATAGTTCGAACTTGAATCTTCCGCCTGAACATCGCATTCTACAAAGGGCGCTGCGGCCGGAAAAATGAGCTCGAAGTCGACGCCGCGGCGCCGACGCCGAGTGCCGCTTCCGTTTCTCATAGTCCTAATTGCAATATTCACCATTTTCGGGTTATTAATGGCTGATCTCAGGTCCATTGATCCATCCTCCAAGCTCATGATACATAATAAAACGCTAGAAATTACGGAAAATGAGGTTTTGTCAGCTAATATGACGATGAATAACGATGGAGAAGCTAGTTTCGGAAAAACATGCGCAACGGTTGAAGAAATGGGTGAGATCTTCAACAGAGGTTATGTGGAGGAAAGTTTTAGAGTGAGAAGCATTATCCACAATCACTTTGCCGTTAACGGTACACTATTTCTACTCTTTTATTTCCGTTATAGTTATTATTTTGAGTAATTAATGGCATGTTTAACTGCTTATTGTGCTTTAGACTTTGTTCGAGAACCTATAACTCATA
Organism: Caryopteris x clandonensis; assembly: GCA_028749325.2. Classification (NCBI taxonomy): domain Eukaryota; kingdom Viridiplantae; phylum Streptophyta; class Magnoliopsida; order Lamiales; family Lamiaceae; genus Caryopteris; species Caryopteris x clandonensis. The sequence goes on from JAPYKT020000021.1 coordinate 1,968,319, forward strand.
CAATCTATTTAAGGTGTTAACCGAACTAATATTAATTTCAGGTGCATCAAGAGTACGAGATCTTCATCCAGAACAATTCTGTAATCATGGATTTGTGATTGGAAAAGCATCAGAAGCTGGTTTGGGGAATGAATTGTACAAGATCTTAACTGCAGCTGGACTGAGCGTGATGTTGAATCGATCATTGATAATTGGGCAAACCAGGCATATTGGTTCTCTCTCAAGCCATTCTGTTTGAATTGGATTTTGGATTTGCTTTTATCTACTTCTTCTGTTGATTTAATTGTTTCCTTCTAAATTGTATGTTTCCTTCTTTACCTGTTCTTTAAGTATCGAAGCTGGATATAGTATGTAGAGGTTCTAAGAAGGCAGTAACATGAATTACTGTAGGGATAATTATGGGAAGGAATAAGGATACTTAAATTTCAAATTAGATTCTTGTGAACTGCGGCTAATTGTCGGTGAAATATTTTACTTTCAGGGGTAGGTACCCTTTTGGAGATTACATCTCCTATTCCAACATCACCTTTACCATAAAAGAAGTGAAACATTTGTGGAGACAGAATCGCTGTCTGACAAAATACGGAAGGCATCTGACAATGAGGATTGATGATTTTCAGAAGCCATTAAGAACGGGTGTTCTCTGTAGTAATTGGAGAGAATGGGAGCAACCTATCATATGGTAATATAAAACATCACATATGGCTGAATTTTGTAAAGATTCACCTGACTTATTGAATCTTTCCTTATATCAGGTTCCAGAACACTACTGATGCTGTGGCCGCCCAGTTTTTCTTAAAGAATGTACATCCTGAAATGAGGGAAGCTGCCTCTGTTTTGTTTGGGAGGGCAGAAGATCTTCAGTACAGGGCTAATGTGTTTGGGGAGCTCATGAGGATTCTAATGTTTCCTTCTGGAGATGTTGAACAGGCAGTGGATTGGGCTCTTAGAGGCGGGAGAGATCCTGATATTGCACTGCACATGCGGATGATGATGAATAGGTATCAAAGCTTAATAATTGAGTGAAGACATATAACATTCTTTTAGTTAAAAATCATGGATTAATCCTAGAATTCATGTAGTCATCCCAGACTTCATGTAATCTTACGCTGTGAAGCCTTTTTCTGAGATTGATGAAGTATACCTCCGAATTCTTATTTAATGCACCAAAACTAACTAACTAAGTCCCAGCTTCTTATATTATCTTGTGTAAATTATTCCCTATGCATATAGGTAAACCCTATGATATAAAAATATGGTCAATATGTCCCATTATTTATGAGTTGCATTGATGATAATTTCCAATTTGAGCTTAACCTGAAACTACTCAGTTAGTCAATTCTTGCCAAATTTTGTTTCAAGTAACTTGGTGATGACCAATATCCCAGTGCCATTCAATTATACACAACAGAAACACTAGCATTCTAAGGTTAGAATAAAGCATTTTTTTTATGTTTTTTCCATGTTCTGGAAGGTGAAATGCATCAATGGCTGGAAGTATACATAGTCCTAATTTTGATTTCTGGTTATGAAATTATGTCTACTATTTAGTTTTTAATACATGTTAAGATCATGCCAGCTAACTTTCTAGCATCTTGTGCATAAAAAGTGAAGTTTATCCAAAAAACATAAACAAATGGTTTCCTGTAAGGTTTTAACAGCCGTCAGCAAACACTGGAAATATCTTAGGTGCATAAATGACTTGATTTTTGGCCGACCAGGATCTAATTTGTTTCACTGGATTTTTGCATTGTTTGCAGGTCTGTGAGAGCAAAGCAGGCAGTGGTGAATTGCCTAAGAAATGCTGTCCATAATTTCCCTATGATATTGAAACCTAAAGTTGTTTTGGTTTCAGATACCCCTTCAATGGTCAAAGAGATTGCACTAAGTTTGGAGGAATTTGCAGAGGTAATCATTTGGTATGTGTAACTTTCATTGTGGTCTACTTATCTACTATAATATACTTCTCAATAGCAATCAATATAAGCTCATAGGAATGCTTCAATTCTGCTAGAATTTGAGAAAGTGGAGAAATTTTCTTTGGCGCTCACTGGTTTTGGGCTTTCAGGTTCTACACTTTGATTATGAACACTTTGAAGGAAATATATCTGGCAACACAAACAAATCCAACACCCTAAATTTCAGAGCCAAGGACTGGGGCCCAGCACCGAGATGGGTAGCCTTTGTCGATTTCTTCCTTGCATCACGTGCCAAGCATGCTGTTATTTCCGGAGCTCACCGACGTGTTGGCACAACCTATGTTCAGTTGATCGCTGCACTTGCAGCAGCACACACACTTGGTATTCTACTTAACTTCATCTCACTAATCTTTCTAATGAAAATGCTCCCCTACCCATCACAAGCTTATGTGGCTCTCCAAATCGTGATGATCATGATAAATGCCTCCATTGTGGGCTTGTTTGTCGTATCAGCCGTGGGCACAGTAGGCAGAACCCACAGTGGGGATAGGAGAGCATTCTTGATCTTACGTGAAAGATACTTTTTCTCACAATAATGTCCATCCTTCGTTCACAGACGAGAAAGCTTCTGTAAACTCAAGCATCACATTCCTCAGTAGCTTCCAAAGTAATTTGCTTTTGGAGGGTTTAAGGAATCAGGTCGGATGGGGGCATGTGTGGAACAGATTTGCTGGCCCCCTAAGTTGCCACAGCCAGCCTAATCAGTGTGCTCCAACTCCAATTCTTCCACCAGCTTGGTGGGACGGGCTTTGGCAATCGCCTATTCCACGCGATGCCCAAAGGATGGAGGCATATGGCATCAAACTCTCAGGCTTCGGAACATTTGATGAAAGCCACCTGATTGATTTCTGCCGGTCATGGAAAAATCGGGTGGTGACTCTTCAGCTGATTTAGGTATTGGATTTTTCCGGTGTCAACTGAATGAGGTCATCGTGTTCTGTTTGTGTTGGTGTTTGTTGTACATTCATTATTTCATTCATGTTGTAGCGTGCATGATGATGATGAGAATGCCCCTCTGTGTAGTTGTAACACAGTACTCTTTTTGTAGCATGAGAATGATAGAGCTATTATAATCACGTGATATTCTCTAGAGCACTTCTTCGGAGAAGAAGAGAGAAGAACTTGCTTACCCTTTCCATGATTTTGGGAGGGCAAAGGTGGCTAATGGCTTAATTCAGTGGTTGAATTTCCCAGATCTAAGTTTTTAGAGTTGAATCTACGGATTCAGAAGAACATTCGGGATGGTTCGGTAAGATACTAGGATTCTGATATGAATAATTATGGGCATCCACCAAAGCAGTTTCAAAGAATTTTTTGGTAGCTCTACGTTGGAGTATTTTTCATTTTAGTTTTTGGTATAATTTGATCATTCATTTTTGCTATAGCAATGCTCTAAATTTTGCCTCAAAATAAAAGATTTGTATGATTTTGTGCCACAGGTGGGCTAAGTCATCTCCACCAATCTGCATAACTTAAATGCACATTTTGACATCAAAGTTTGCATTTATTTTTCGGTAATTCTAAAAAAGAATATTTCATAATAATTTTTATAATCTAATTTATTTTTATTACTTCATATTGGTTAGACACATAATATATAATTCTTTTATAGAATATTTTAACTTTTTTTATTTATAGAGTTAACCAAAAGTTTTTAAAAAATGTAGAATTGATTGAAAATAAATTTAAAAGTAAAAGTTGAATTCATAATAATAGTGAAAAGCACACACTACATGATTAAATATTCGAAGTAGAATATTTTGTTCAAAATGTTCGATTAATACATTTTGAATTGTGAATTGAGTATTTGCATCTCTAATTTGTAATTACATATTTTTATTATGATTGAAATTACACATTTTCATTATTTTATTTTTCTTCACATTTAAATGAATTAAATTAATTGTGATAAAAAAATTCAATACAAAAGATATATAAAAATAATTAAAATCACATTTTTGTTGTTGTTTTAATTAAAACAAAAATTAAATGGCGCAACAAGTGGCATATTGTTGGAACCCCATTACAAAGCTCTTTACCCATCTTCAGCACAACTTTAGTACATATTTTGTATTATTTTAATACAAAATCTCCAGCAGTTTACACTACTTTCTATATTAAAAAATATTTTTTAATATTTTTTATATTTAATTTATTTTTAATCTTTAGCTTAATTACTTCATATTAGCTGAAAACATAATATGTAATCTATTAAAAATAAGTTTTATATATGTAACATTTTAACTTTTTATGTAAAATTAATCAAAAGTAAAAAAATACATATAGAATTTATCAATATAATACTAAATTAAAATTTAATGTCATAATAATATTTGTACAATTTATATTTTTATTGTTGTAATTTTATGTTTTGTCCATTTGTAATTTTATTAATTTTATGTTATAATTATAACATTATGTGTAGTATTTTTAATCTTTTTGTACTTTTTTATTAGGATTAAAATTACCCTTTTTCATTCATTTTTTATCATATTTAATTAAAATAATTTAAAAATTAATTAAATTAAATTATTGTGATATATAAAGAATATAATATTTAATACAAAAAATATAAAACAATTAAATAACACATTAAATATAATATAAAAAGAAAAAAAAGGTGGCGCAGACTTGTAGAGCAGCTTCATTATTGTGCAGGAAGAGGCGCATTGTTGGAGGGCTCTCAATCCACTATACGATTTTTACTGCAATGCTGGAGAAGGCATTAGTGCACGGCTGAGAAACTCTAATCATTTACGTTATCTATTATATATATATATATATTGATTATCTTTCGTAATCTGTGTTTTTAGAAAGATGTTGTTCTTTAAGTTTTTATTAGTTTATATTTTTCAGTACAATTTTTAATGCAACCATTTGTAGATTCGGTATTAATGGGGGAGTGTTGGTGGAGGTCTCAATTTTTTTTACTATCCCAATATTAGACCTAAATTGTAAAGATTCTCAATTTGAAGCTCAAATTTTATTATTTTAATTTAATATTTGCAACCATAATTTTTTTTTCTTGTTCTCTTTTTTTCTCAACACGTAAACATGTAAAATAAAAGTAAGAAAATGAGCATAAGAAAATTTCTTTGTTTACTAAAAATATTAATATAAAAATGAAATATTTCTTTTCTTCTCAAACTAGCACTGCAAGCTGCTGTGTTGGAGCTGATTGTAATCATAAAAAAGTTAAATATGTGAACAAAAAAGTTACAAATAAAAAATAAAATAAGATATATATATATATACATAAATTTTACTTGAATCATAAATTGAGAATTAAATTTTCACAGAATATCTAAATTAAGGATAAATTTTAACCGCAAATTAAGAAACTTTAAAATTGTGATAAGAACTTTAGATAAATTAAATCTCCTAATGAAATTCTCCAAAGTTGTGCCAACCGTTTTTCATGCTCATTATAGCTCCATAAAAGAAACAATAGAAAATAAATAAATAAATATTTAAAAATCTAATAATATATATAAAAAAATCATATTTAATAAGACATAAAAAATCACATGCTTCTTTTGGGCACTATACTAGATATGATTTGTTAAAAAAAGAAATGGTTAATATAAAGAATGTGTTTTTTCATTTGGTATTTTTTTATTTGGTAATTGAGGTAAAAAAATGTCTTTCGATTGCAACTTAGTTTATACATTTTTGATCGATTACTATCTATATTTTGTTCAGATCATTTTTTTCGGTGAGAAAGCCAACACGTGAGATGCATATTGTTTTTTAAGAGTATTATCGTCTTTTTAAGATGAGATTGAGAGGCAAACTCATAATTTTCTATTCACCCGTTTATTATTGGCATCCCTTTTTCAATTTGGGGATTAGAGCTTCAGGACCTATGGTGTTTTTTTCATTTGATACTCAAGGTAAACAACGTCTTCAATTACAATCTAGTCTATACGCTTTTGACCAATTACAACATATACTTTATAAAAGTTGTTTTTTTCCAGCGAAAAAACTAACACATGAGATGCATATAATTTTTTAAAAGTATTATAGTGTTTTTAAAATGGGATTGACGGGCAAACTCTTCATTTTCTATTCACGGTTTTATTATTGACATCCCTTCTTCAATTTGAGGATTAGGGCATGAGATTTGAGATTCTTTCTTTAATTCTTCATCCATTTAAGATTCTTGCAGGGAACAATTACCAGTTATGAATCTTCGTTTGGAGAGAATGCCAAACCACGTGAATGTGATGTGATAATAACATCAAATTAATAGTAGCGGGAGTTAGCAAAACGGTTGAGAATTTGTTAGCGGTTGTTATTCAAGTTGTTAGAAGCGGGAGTTAGCAAAACGGTTGAGGATTTGTTAGCGGTTGTTATTCAAGTTGTTAGAAGTTGTTATCTATTGGTTAATAGAGGTTGTTACAATTGGTATGCATCTATAAATACCAATCAATCTCTTCTGGTAGAGGAATTCTTTTTGGAAGAAGAATTCATTCATCTTTCATCTTTGAGTGCAGAAAAGAGAGAGAGTTTGAAACACTTGTATCTTGTGTAGATTAGCAGATTCAAGGTAGAGATTGAGTGGTTGTAAAACATACACTATAATCAATACAAAGAGAGCAACAAAGTGGATGTAGATCGGTTTTGATCGAACCACTATAAAATCTGGTGTTGATTTCTTGTTCACATTATTTTTATTTGAATTTCTTGGATCACGATTGAACTACCTTAGATTCAATCACAACAAATTGGCGCCGTCTGTGGGAATCGTGAAGAAGGTGATTCAAGATGGGTACTATGCGATTTGATGTTGAGAAATTCACTGAGAAAACTGACTTTGGGTTATGGAAAATGAAGATGCGAGCTCTGCTTATACAGCAAGGACTGGGTGATGCATTAAAGAAGTAGAGTGCAAGTTCCGCAGGAAAAGAGAAGGCGGAGAAATCTGAGGAACACACTCAGATGTTGGAGAAAGCCCATAGCATGATAATTCTGTCATTGGAGGATAAAGCTCTTAGGGAAGTGTCGAAGGAAACCACTGCAAGGGGAGTTTGGGATAAACTTGAAAGCTTGTATATGGTAAAATCACTTGCTAATAGGCTCTATATGAAACAGAAGCTATACTCGTTCAAGATGGTGGAGGATAAATCTATTCTTACACAGATGGATGAGTTCAATAAGATTTTGGATGATCTTGAAAACTTGGAGGTAAAGATGACTGAAGAGGACAAAGCCTTGATCCTGTTATCTGCCTTACCAAGGTCGTTTGAAAACTTCAAAGATACTTTGCTCTTTGGGAGCAAAGAATCAATCAATCTTGAAGAAGTGCAAATTGCACTGAAGTCAAAGGAACTGCAGAAATCAACTGAAACTTCAATGGCATCAAAAAGTGGAGAAGGTTTAAACATCAAGAAGCAGTACAACAATGACAAGAAACCTCAGAAGAAGGGGCCATTTCAAAAGAAACAAGAACAAAAGCCAACTGATTTTGTCAATAATCCAGAGATAAGGAAATGCTTTCATTGCCATGATCCTGGGCATTTCAAGAAGAATTGCAAGAAGTGGAAGGCATTGAAGGGAAAAGGAGTTGACACATCAAGTGGGAGCCACAAATATCAGGCAAATCAGAAACACTGAAGAAGCTGGCTATGAATCTTCAGAAGCTCTATGTGTGACAACTGATGAAGTTGAATCAGAGTGGGTGTTGGACTCGGGTTGTAGCTTTCATATGACACCCAACAAGGATTGGTTCTCTACGTTACAGCAAATCAATGGTGGCACAGTGATGCTAGGCAATGATCAAAGCTGTAAAGTGAAAGGCATCGGTGCACTACACATCAAAATGTTTGATGGTGTGGTCAGATTACTGAGGAATGTCAGGTATGTTCCTGATTTGAGAAGAAATCTAATCTCTCTGGGAGTGTTTGATGCAATGGGGTACAGGTTTGAATCTGAAGGGGGAAAGCTAGATGTAATCAAAGAAAATAAGATTGTCATCAAAGGAATGAGGAGAAGTGGGCTGTATTTTCTGGTTGGAAATACTATTACTGGGCAACTAAACTCAGTAAACACACAAGATTTGGTGGCATTTGCTCTATATACTGCACAGGAGATATAATCTTATGAACCTAAAACTTATACTGATGCTATAAGTTGCAAGGAAGCTGATAAATGGCTTGCAGCAATACTGGAGAAGTTTGGTGTAACACAGGAGAAGGTTAACATATTCTGTGATAACCAAAGTGCCATACATTTGTCAAGGCACCAAGGTTATCATGAAAGGACAAAACATATAGATGTAAAACTCTATTTTGTGAGGGACTTAGTGGAGAAGGAGATGGTTTCAATCTCCAAGATTGATACAGCTGAGAATCATGCAGATAGTCTCACAAAGGCTTTACATACTTCAAAGTTGGAGTTGTGTTTAAGCCGCATTGGACTGTGTTAAACTTAACAACAAGGGGAGCTGCTCAAGGTGGAGCAGTGAGGAGTAAGGCAGCTCTAGGTGGAGTTGTGGTTGTGCAGTTTGGTAAAGAACTGTGGTTATAGTTGTTCCAGGTGGAGCAATGGTTGCTATGATCTTTGTGTTGTTGATTCTGCTGCTCGAGGTGGAGCAGTGTTGCAGTTGCAGTTCAAGGTGGAGCTGTGTTGATTATTCTATGTAGAATAATTGTGGGAAGTGCTCTTTTGTTTCTTAGCAGCAATATAATTGTGCTGTTAAGGTGGAGATTTGTGATAATAACAACAAATTAATAGCAGCGGGAGTTAGCAAAACAATTGAGAATTTGTTAGCGGTTGTTATTCAAGTTGTTAGAAGCGGGAGTTAGCAAAACAGTTGAGGATTTGTTAGCGGTTGTTATTCAAGTTGTTAGAAGTTGTTATCTATTGGTTAATAGAGGTTGTTACAATTGGTATGCATCTATAAATACCAATCAATCTCTTTCGGTAGAGGAATTCTTTTTGGAAGAAGAATTCATTCATTTTTCATCTTTGAGTGCAGAAAAGAGAGAGAGTTTGAAACACTTGTATCTTATGTAGATTAGCAGATTCAAGGTAGAGATTGAGTGGTTGTAAAACATACACTATAATCAATACAAAGAGAGCAACAAAGTGGATGTAGATCGGTTTTGATCGAACCACTATAAAATCTGGTGTTGATTTCTTGTTCACATTATTTTTATTTGAATTTCTTGGATCACGATTGAACTACCTTAGATTCAATCACAACATGTGAAGAAAGCAAAATTCATTGAGAAATCCAACCTACATAATTTGGTGTTACATTAGGAAGGTGATATCACATCGGCTGAATTCGTAAAAGATGACAAGGTACTGGAAGCTCTGGAACCTCATCCAAATCTCGAAAGTTTGGAGATAAGTTGGTTCAAAGTACCCAGTTCCCTCCTTGGATGATAAAGATGGAAAATTTGACTTGGATATCCATACAAGATTCCCCAAATTGCGCGCATCTTCCACTGCTGGGAGATCTTCCTTGTCTTAAGTTCCTGGGTCTAAGAAATCTTGGTGCTTTGGAGTATATTATTAATAATGGGCGGACTGATGAAATTGGAGTTCAAAATGAAGAAATATTCCCGTCATTGGAGTGTCTAAAATTGTGTGGTTTATCGTATCTGAAATGATTGTTTAAGGAGGAAGTGGGAGAATTAATGATATTCCCAAAAGCTTGGGAGCTTCAGCATTAAAGATGTGAGTTGTTGATATTGCCATCACCCTCGGTTCTTAAAAATCTTCTGTATCTTGAGCTTAGAATTGATGAGATTCATAACATGATCACTCGAGAAGATGCATTGGAAGGCCTTTGTAATAATAAACCCCAAATTAAAGAAGGGATTGGAATAATAAATAGGTGAGTAGAAAATAACGAGTTTGCCCTTCAGTTTCATTTTAAAACGATAATACCCTTAAAAAATTATGTGCATCTCACGTGTTGGCTTTCTCGCAGGAAAAAAGAACGATTTGAATAAAATATAGGTTGTAATCGGTCAAAAGTGTATAGAACAGATTGCAATCGGAGATATTTTTTTTCTCGGATACCAAATAAAAAAACACTATAAATCAGGTTGATTTTGTATATTAACCCAATATATATATATATATATATTAACTATCTAAAATAGTTATAAATATAAGTAATTAGTTATAAAGTATAGTAGTTATTGACTTTTTATTTACTAAATGAGCCAAAAAATGATTTTTTCAAAGAATATTCTTTGCCTAAAGTATTAATGCAAAAATAATATGGTATCTTTCATATATAACAATATGATCCATGTGCTTATCAATTATTAACTAACAAGTAACAAAACATCTATATTTAACATAAAATAAGAAATGTAAAAATATTGCTCCTCTAGTGACACGTGTTTCTATAAATAATTAACATATATTTTCTATACACTTTTTCTCTCTTTTTCTCTCTCTTTTCTACTTGTAATTTTTAATAAATTAAATATAAAAAATCAAAATATTTTTTTCGTTTTAAACCATTTTAACATATGGTATATCACATTAATTTTCTTGTTATAATATATAATTAGACAACAATATTGTATATCTTGAAATAAATAATTATATTTAAAATATGAAATATAGTTTTTTATGAATGGAATATTATTTCTTAAATGTATATACATATCTAAACTTCATTACTTATTTAGAATAATTATATTATTATTAAATTAAAATTAGACATTTTTATTCTGGAGGTTTTGATTCGATATCAAACTTTAAATTATTCCATAAATTTAGATGTTTCAAAATTAGATGATATCAAGATAAATATACTGCAATATTTGATACATGATTCGAAATCTAAATATTTTTTTGAATATTAATCAAATCACATAAATATGAAATTAAAAAAATATATGAAATCTAACAAATATATGACTCAATTTTCTCGACTCATTTTATCAAACAAAATCTATATATATATATATATATATATTTATAATTAAAATGACTTTTTAAATTTAATTTTTTTCGGCTTAAATTTCAACCATATAAATGTAAATTATATATATTTATGGAACTCTCTTAAGATACATTAGTAAAATTTAAATGAAGAGATTAATATCAATAATATTCGGGATTCGCTTAGTTTATGTTATTCAACATAAATAAATTCAAATTTTAAAATTTTTTTGTTAACTCATAATATATTTAAAATAAGAAATAAATTTGTTAGGGATGTGAAATCATTGTAGTTTCATTATATTATGAAAAATCATTAACAATTTTTCTATAATTAAGCTATCAATTATTTAAAATCACCCAATCACATGGATAAAATCTGATTTTGTCAAAGATGAAATTAAATTTTCAATAATCTTACCATAATTCAAAATCATTTTTCATTTTTGTCTCTCTCTTCTTTCTATATATTTTATCAAGATTATTACTAAATATTTTAAGGTCTCTCTTTTTTGTTATCCCTCCTTTTGAAGCCTTTTGCATTTTCTGTTTTGAGAAAATAAATGGTGAGACACATATGATAATATCTGTCATATTTTAATAGTCACAAAAGCCTACACTCTTCATAATATTATTTTTAGGTTTATTTTATTTTTAGATTTTTTTATTCACCTGTTGCTTTTAATTTATCATAAACATATTTAATTTTCTTAACTATTTTTCTTTCTTATTTTTAAACGAAAAGTTCGTCCATGTCTTTCATGTTTCGTTTGATTATTCTTGTGATTTTTTGTTGAGATCTACTAATTATTTCGATGTATAAGCACCGTGCGATTTTTCATTAGTTTTCAAAGTATTTGTTTCTATCAAATTTCAAATTTTTGTAATATTATTACATTTAATTAGCAATTTGCAAAATATTTTTATCCTTAATTTGACTATGTAATTGACAAATTTTACGAGATCTGTACAAATATTTATTTTCTATAATCTGCTGATATCGCTATTTTTTTAATTTAATTTGATTCAACCTTCTATAAATTGTGGATATCATGCTTATCAATTTGTGAACGAGGCTAATTCTAATAGAAGAAAAGACAAAATATAAAATTACAATAAATTTTTACTCATTATACAAAAAAATAATCACTGAATTACAAATCTACGCGTTCTACAATATACCATATAACTTGAATATATGATTATATTACAAAATATAAGAAAAAATATCTTCTGTGCATCGCACATGTCCCACACTAGTATATATAATAACAGAAGTACCAGCTATTTTTAATAGCCCATTAATTTTCCCTCATTTATTTTCCACTAATAGTTATATATTTATTTATTATTTTAGCATATTTTTAGTTAGATATTTTATGATGGTATAATATCTATAATATATTTGGAATTATATGATATCAAATAAGTTTGAAAATTAAGGAATTTGATATATTGAATCTATAATATTTTTATAATATTATATGTATAGAGAGAGATTTTATAGGGAAAATGGTTAGTTTATCGTCTATTGTTGTAAGATGTGCCAAATAATTAATAATATATTGTTTGATTTTTCTCATATGCAACTTTAAAATATAATAAACTTCATATGATTTTATTTATAATAATAGCTTTATTTTTATCCATGCATTGCTTTAGTTGAACTATAGAGCAAATTGCTTAATTAATCTCATAACTATTGGACATTCATAATTTTAGTCATGTTCAAATATAAATTCGTAATTATGTCTCATAACAAGTTTAATTTTGCGGTTTTAGTCCTAATGGAAATTAGGAATTTTGCCATGAATTTGACATGAGCGTGTCACGTACTTTTTTCATCAAAACTTTTATGATGTGGCTTTTAAATTTCCACTCAACATGCAAATAAATAAATAAATAAATAAAACCACACAATAAAAGAAAATGATACATAAACAAAAATAATTTAAAATAAAATGGTTGTCTTCTTAAATGAACAACCCGTAAATGGTTGTCTTCTTAAATGAACAACCCACCCGTAAATAATTAAATGTCTTCTTAAATTGCTAGGATTTTTTTATTACTTACGGGCCTAAAGAAGACAACAATTTTCTTTTAAATTATTTTAAATTTCTTTTGTTTATTTGGTATTTTCTTTTATTATAAGATATTTTTTTGTAGGTTGTGTGAAAATTTAAAAGTTACGTCAGAAAGTTTCGTCGAAAAAAAGGCATGTGATACCCATATGTCAAATTCCGGCAAAATTTCACTTTCCACCAAAATTATGACTAAATTCACGAAATTAAAATTGTTATGGGATATAATTACGAATTTACATTTGAACGGAACTAAAATTGCAAATATCCTATAATTATGAAACTAATTTTGCAATTTACTTTTGAACTATAAATAATTACTTTTTTCATCCCATAATTGCACATTGAAATAAAATAGAGGGCACCATTCTTATTTTCTTAACATGATAATTTCTGCAACTTGAAAAAAACATACATAAATTTATTCAATTTTACTCATTATATTATCTGTATAATTTTATGTATAATATTTATATATTTATCATATTCATGTTGCTATACAAATTATTGAACATAATTATATATTTTTCAAAAATATATTAGAGATATGTATTTTTTTTTAATATTATACTATAATAATATATCCGTACATTGCACGAGAGAACTTACTAGTGTACCTATAATAGCAATAGAACCATCAAATGTGTTAAATGAATATAAAATTGTAGCTTTCAATTCTATTGTTAATCAAAGATTTTAAAAATTACATGTTACCCTTAATTTTCATGTCATTATTTATATATAATAATTAATTTAATTCTATTATTTATGTGAAAAAAAAAAAACTCCTATAATTTTGGTATATATTCTTTTTTATTTGGCAGAACAGAAACCAATAATTAATATATATTACATGTTAAACTTGTAATATAATTTATTAATGCTTGATTAATAATTAAAATTTATGTGAATAATGAAAAATATTTAATTATTATATATTGTATGAGCTATTTATATCAAAAAATATTTGAAGAAAATTAAAATAAAATACAAATATGTAATCTACCAGTAAGAATATATATTTATTAAATATAATTTCACAGTGGTTGAATTAACACTATATAGAGCTTCAATTATTAGTGAAAGAATTATGCAAATAATTTTTAAAAATAGAAGTTACATTACGATATTATATATATATATTACATGGTAAACTTGTATGTAAGTTATTAATGCTTGATTAATAATTATAATTTATGTGAATAATGAAAAATATTTAATTATCATATATTTTATGAGCTATATATATAAATATTTGAAGAATATTAAAATAAAATACAAATATGTAATCAACCAATGAGAATATATATTTATTAAATATAATTTCACTGTAGTTGAATTAACACTATTTATAGCTAAATTATTAGTGAAAGAATTATGCAAATAATTTTTAAAAATAGTAGTTACATTACGATTTATAAATATATTTTGCAAATAATATTAATAGAGTTTTTACTTAAACGTCTATTTTGCCCGTTATACCCAATTAAATCAATTAATTAATATAAGTTATACAATGTATGTCATGTTATTTATGTATTTAAAAATATGTAATTTAAATTATAGGTATGGAGATATTAACTATCTAATAACAGACCATATATTATATGCAATATATCCATAATTTGCATTAATTTATGATTATATCTGATTTTTCAATGGATCCAATGTAAATGGAGATGTTTAAAAAAATTATTCTTAAGAAATATAATTAAATTAATTATAAGATAAACATATAGAAAGCATATGGTTGTCAAACTAACATTTTCATAAAATAAAACTAAAAAATTCTTTCGGACGTAAATTATGTTTTCATCATATTTCAAAATAATAATATTAATACGTAACCTATAAACGTAGAATAATTATTCATGGAATGTATTAGACCTATTACCAAATTATAACTTGATAATCTAAATATAATAATGAAATAGTTTTCTGTTAATTTTATTCAAAATGAAAATATTTTGTAAAATGATGTGTATTTTTTATGAATTATTATTTTTTGGGAAATATTTTTCTAATTTATTAAATTACAAATAACAATTTTGTTTCTGCTAATTTTTTACATGTAAATTATTAAATTGATTATGTTTTCATGATTATTAATTTTACAAACATGTCGCATTTATTAAAATGGATATTAGATGAGAAAAATAGAATTATTTTTGGTTGATTATTTGAATTAGATTTTAATCAAATTTGCATTGCAAATAAATATTAATCAACATTTTTTCTAAAATTAATTGAATAATCTATTTTTTTTACAATTAACATACTATAGAAACAAGATTCTTATTTTGAGGTGAAGTGAATATATTTAAATTATATTTTTTTAATATATATGTTTATTGGTAAAATAATAAAATATTTTTAATATTAATTAACTTACAATTATATTATAAATTTACTTATTTTATTTTTAAATATATTACAAATTACGCATGAAAGTAATACTAGTATTATAATATTTAAGAAGGTGAAATATATTACTCAATCATATATTTGACCTGTTAACCAATTGAATTATGGCATGTCAATTATATATTTAAAAGTTGTCTAATATATTATAGGGAAGATCTTCCATAACTAATATAAATTTGTGAGTAATTAATGACTCATTTTTATATGAATGTTGAGTATATAAATATGTAACAATTTTATGTAAAAGAATCATGATTCACAAAATCGAACATATGGAAAGCATAATTAACAATCTAGCATATTTCTATTATAACCCAAAAAAATTATATTTTAATATAGAAATAATTTATATTTTCTTTAAATTTCGGAATCATGAATATCAATATAAATGAGAAGTTTTAATAATGATTATTAATTGGAAAAACTAAGCACGTTTGATACTGATTTAGGTGGTCAGTTAATGCTGTTGTGAAACATGCATCAAGCTTTAAGACTTTGCAATGTAACCAGATTTATTATTACCCAACTTAGTGAACGTGTAATCGAAGCTGAAATCCTATCGGAAATCTGTGATTCTTAGCCCTTTTGATGGTCGTCATTCAAATTATAGAGAAGACAGACAATTTTGGCTCATTGTATGGTTGGTCACCACAATTAATAACAAATTCTGTGATATGTCCGGTTATATCTTTTCAAGATTATTAATGTGGTTTATAAGAAAGTATTTGAAGATTTATAGATAGTTAATTGTATTAATTTCAGTTTAACCATAGCGAAATGAATCTTTTAACGTGCCATTTATAGAGTTGCCAAAAAAAATAAAATACCACTGGGTTAAAAAAAAAAAGAAGGTCCTACCGGGAGTCGAACCCAGGTCGCTGGATTCAAAGTCCAGAGTGCTAACCACTACACCATAGAACCGTCTTTGAAAAACTATTCCAAATATCCTTATTTATAACATAGTTTAACCTAACCAACACCTTTCAGCTTCTCATTTGTGCATAAAATGTTGTCAGCTGTGCTAGAATTTTAATAAATTGCTTTCAATTTTATGTTTTTTTAAATTATATTGATTATCAGAATTTAAAATATGGAATGTTAATGGTTTTTGACGGTGACTATAATAATAGCATAATAATATTATATTTATAGCATGTACTCTAAGAATAAAGATAATGTTGTGTGAAACACAATTTGCAAGTATTGTAAATGTATATAACAAGAATATAAAAACTATTTTTTTTATTATAAAAATCATATCAAATTTGAATCATTACTTAATATATGGGACGCAAATAATTTACATAATAATATATTTATATGATTATGAACACAATAAGATACAAATAATTATATATGATTTGCTGCAAAAAATAATAATAGAATTAAAAAAATAAAAAGAACAACTACAACATAACGAATTATAAACTGGTCGATTTATTACCATTATTAAATCTAATCTCAAAATTTATGGGGTTTAAAATATTTTGATTATAAAGCAATAATTAAACTGAATAGCTCTATTCTTTTATATATAGAAAAACTTTTTATTTTTTGGGTCTTTCTATATACACTACAAAAAATTACTTATCATACCATTTTTTAAGCATATTACAAACAATATATTTAAAAAATTAAAATTAGTTAATACACCAAATTAATATTTTATTATACCCTTTAAAAAAAAGATTATTAATTAAATTAAAACAATACCCAACACCTGCAATCCACTCCCTCCCCCTCCCCACATCTGCAGCCCCTTCCATTCCCTTCTTCCTCTCTTCCCACGTACACATTCTCGAGACAACTCTCAATCCCCCTATTACTAGACAAGAAAATGGAATAAATTTTTTTGAATAATTTAATATGAAGAAAATCAATTATCAATATGTCAATATAATTTTAAATTATTTGTACGAAGGAAATGTATTAAAAGAAACGATAACCAGCGTTTAGCCATGGTTGCCCGAACGATGTGTTGAGTATTCAGCCAACATTGGCCGAACATCATATTTTGTGTTCGACCCTGATTGGTTGAATGTATACACAATTATAATTCATCAACAAAAAAAATAGAATTTAAACGTCCAATACTTATAAAATACTTATATTTTTTTGTATTTGTGTCGTCCATTATTGATTTCTTAACTTTTGTTCTAAATGTAGATATAGGGTTAGTGTGTATGTCTTTTATTATTTATAGCCAAAATCGAATAACAATAAAAATATTAAGGTTTGTGTGTGGATGAAATAAATATTTTTTTATTTATTAAAATTAAATTTCTGTATTTTTTAAATATTTTAAATAAGGATATTTATGTCATTTATATTATCTCTACTTTTGTTAATAAAATTAATGTGGTGTGGAAAATAAATTTAGTGGTGTGTTTAGAAACACAATTATTATTTTTTCTAATGATATAATATTTTTAATATTTATAAAAAAAATATATGTTTGATTAAATTATATATTTGTTGCTCGATCCACCACAATGGTTTAATGCACTACAAATATTAAAGCCAAAAAAACTACCAAATACACAAATACTATAACACACCAGTATTAATATACTTATGAAATAGAATGAGCAAAATAATTATAATTTTTGAAAATATGAAATATTTTTTCATGATCAAATATAAAAAATTATATGAATAATTTTTATCTTATAATTCAAACATGTTACAAATTTGTCACAAATAATTTAATTTACAGCAACTACTCAAAGTCAACACAAATAAAAGAAGGATGCTAATTTTTAGGATATGTTACCCTCGTAAATTTTGTTAGATATTTTAATGCCAACAATATATAAAAAAGTTTAAAAAAAAAAAAAAAAAAGTAATTAAGAAAGATACTGACTCACGCACACTTAAGACGCTGCTGCTAAACATTCAACTACTTTGCCGCCATCACGCTTCTCTTTTTTAATTAATTAATTAAATCTTGATCTATGTCATTCTTCTTCTTCTTCTTTTTTTTGTTCTTTTTTTTTCTTTTCTGAAACGAAATTCATTGGTTCTAGTATTCCATCAAATATTGTGTTTTAATTTATAAGCAAATCAAATTACATTAATTTTTAATAAAAGAATATAAATTATCTAATAAATTTGTATTTCACAAAAAATATTTAATTTATATTTGTATGCAACCTAAATCTAATACAAATAATACGATCCAAACTATTTAACCAAAATGGTCAACAAAGAAAATGAATGCATTTTTATAATAAAATGTCTTATATTAAAATATGCATTTTGTGTGAAATTAAGGATCCTACAAAAATAATTAGTTTGATATTACACGGCAAAACTTATAAGAAACAAATTTTTTATTTATGTTTTAAATATTTCTCACACACATTCCTTCATTTTTTCTCACATTTCTTCTTTTTCTTCTTCCTTTTGTTCCTCACGGTTAATGACACCATTCTACGTTTGCATTTCAATGTGTCCCCAAAAGCAAACATCGAGACAAGCGGTAGCTGGAAGATTTATATTGAAGGCATCGTCGGTGGAATCACTAAACACCGCCTTTCGAAGGTGCTGTTCTTCCCCATCTGTGGAAGTTACCTATACAATTTTTGAAATTTTTTAATTTTTGGTTTTTTATTTATTTTGAATTATTTGGGGAAACATACGATATAACTTTTTCTAGTATGTTGTTTTTACATCGTAAGTAGATAAAAGGGGCAACGAGGTTTTCCTGGTCAGTTTTTTCACTTGAAGGTCTAAAGGTTGTTTATTTCAATCTTAGTTTTCCTGTCTTTTGATTCCTAATGATGTTGTTGTGTGCGTTTTAAATGTTGATATTTTATGATATATATGTCGATGTTGGATTACTTGATATAAACAGCCTGTATTGCGGATTCTGTATTCATTGATGCCGGTACTTCATTCATATATTATGCACATGTTCGAGGACGAGTAATGAAATTGTACATCTCTTTCATATAAAACCAAAGCCTGTGATGCATATATGTCCATGAATCCATTGAATCCATGAGTCCATTGAATCCATGAGTCCATTGAATCCATTGAATGATAATGCTTTTATGTTTTTACATGTTATGGTATCTGGTTTTTTTTAGTCCGTAAGATGTTTGGATTAGAATGTATTTTGCTTTATTGGTTCTTGTTTTTTAGATTCTAAAGTTGTATTTGCTTAAGAGTTGGTCCGAAAGATGGCAGCACAATAGAATCCATTCCCTCTGGGAAGTGGTTATTGTTTTTAGCCTTTAATTGTATATTTTTTAATTTGTTCCAAAATAGGGCTGAATTATAATGATTTTATGTGAATTGGTTATTGTTTTAAGATTTTGGGTGGTAACAATTTTTTATTTGACAACTTAGCATTCATTTGTTCATTGTAACATAATTATTATTCGATTAACATGTAAATATCAATATATACCAATTACAATTTCCATGTTTATATGTCATGCAAACTTGAGTGAATGCAATTGCTTTATGTCCCATGGGTTTATCTTCATCTGTGTTGTTTTGAATATTTCTGAGGTTGATATGACAGATAGGATGAAACGTGCTGGTTTATTAAAGTTCTTCAAGTTTTGCCGTAAGAACTTCATTTTCTCCCTCAATGGACTGATAACTACATTATTTTATATGTAATCATAGCCTTTAATTATTATGGACGCTTCATTGCAATTTGAGAACTAATATATGATGTTCATGCAGCGAATTCCACCCAAGTTTTGTAGGAAATGTGGGCATAGTTTACCTTCCACAATGCAACTTCACAATGACTTTAGCATGCATTGGAGTGTAACAACAATTAAACGTGATGATGGCTTCATCTACCTCACGGAAGGGTGGCCTCAGTTCTGGTATGCAAACAACATCAAACATCAGGACATGTGCTTGTTTTATTTTGATGGAGGTTGTATTTTTCATGTGGTTGTGTTCACGAAAAATGCATTCCAGAAACTACCCTCGCCGCAGCAAGGTAAAAATTCCTATTACATCATACCTTTATAACAAATACTTCATTCGAATTTGTTATCTTCTAATCCACGTGGTTATGACATAGGTCACTCTGAGATTGTGCCGATGTTCAACCGATTCTTCAAGGTTTTTTCTCCTCAATTCTAGAATGTCGATGGATGTTTTTTGGGTACGTGATCCATGATAGTTAAAATTAATATCCGGTTTATATTCCCAGGTTTTGTTATGTTATGTGCAGATAGTGTGATATAATTATATGTTGTAGTCTTGGTTGTTATATGTTTAATTGTAAAGTGTGATTTATTACATGTTGATACATTAATGCAAATGTATGTATTATATGTGCGCGTTGTTATGATATCCAGTTTCTAAATAGACCAACCTATCTGTTGTTTCCAATGTTTGTGTTGATTTTTAATTTATGTCTCAGGATCTTCCGCCTAAGTTCACCCTTAACTATATTGAAAATGCACCAAATAGCCTGACTTTGGTCAACAATTACGGTATTCGATGGAATATCAAGTCGAAGCTTCTCTCGACAGGTCAAATTAGACTGACCGATGGGTGGCAAGACTTTGTGCAAGAGAATAACTTAAAAATTGAGGAGTTTACATTTTTCAATCTGCTCGCTGATGGCTGTGTCTGGGCTAAGATATTTGAGGTTAGTTGTTATGAGAATTCTGACATTATGCGGCGGTTTGTACCATGAGAAATAAGTGAGCCAGGTGATGTGGTGGAATGCATTGTGAACCGAGTGAGCATGTTGTGGTTGACATTAATATGACGGAGGTTGAACCAAATGATGTAATACATATTTCTAGTGATATGAGTGATGAAGACGGGGATTTTTATGATGCGTGGTTTCCCCCATGTAAAGACGGAGATGGTTAGCAATTCGGAGGTCAAAGAAGATGAATGCCCCCAATACGAACTTGTATTCGTAAGTTGTATTTTGATACACCTTGATCGGCACGTATCCATTTCTATATCAATGCATTATGTTGTTATGCTATTATTGGCATGCATATTTATTGTATTAACTATCTTCTGTTTGTACATGCAGCCTATTCTAATTGAATTTTGAAATTCATAGATTGTTGGGAAAAATCTTGTAGGCAGGCGGGTGGACCTGACGATGAATGGACGAACTTGGTCTGTTGGGCTAAACAAGCAAGCTTCTCGTATTGCGATGAGGCACAAATTACCTATTTTCTTATATGAAATTGGCATAGTGGTGGGCAACAAATGCGTCATTGAGTTGGCACGGACCTATGAATTGGGATTTAATGTGCGTGTAGTTGAATAAGCTATTCAAACAAAATTCGTTGTATCTAAATTATTAGCTGACATTATGATATTATATTATATTACATATCTTTTGTAATCGTATGCGAATGAGCTCCACAAGATATGGAACACTATATTATTATAGTTGCATTTAACTTACAAACCTATGTTTCCTTATTATTTGGCTTTGGTTTCTTTTGTGTCTTACTCTGTTCCAAGTTTGTCCCATGTACTGATGTTCAATTTATATCTTGATATTCCAGGTTGCGTGATGAGAAATACAATTATTACGCTATACATCAATGTTAAATAGGAAATTCCCATAACATATATCGAGTGTGTACATATGGAACATACAACACAAAATTTAATTGCAATATTAAACCTGCTAACACCAATATTTAGGCTAATTGTACTAATATGAAATAGGTAACATATGGAGTCAATAGCATTAAAAATTGGTAAAAGCACAATTCCAAAACATACCCATCTATATTACATCTTGTTTTGGTATACTCAAAGCGATAAACTAAACATTAACAACAATTCATACTTATTTCCCAAGCCACACAACATTTTATTATAGGATGGAAATCGAGTTTTCCACATCACAACTTTTCCAACGCCTACGTTTACATATTAAATTACTAATTGCCACCTTTTAATGAAAACCATGTAATGGGGCTTGAAGAAGCACACGAGCTTTCACCACTTTAGTTTTTGGAAGAAGTTTCTCTCAAGACAGGCCTCGGCGGATAAAAGTTTCGTAGAGGGGAAACTTCGACTATTGCCACCTTCGTCATTATTTATATCCGCCAAATTATTTGTTGATAAATCCTGGCTATGGTCCTGAGGAGCTTGGACCTCATCAAAAAGCTTCCTTTGAGGAGGTTGTGCACTAGCAACCAATGGAGATATGACCTCATCATCGTCATAGGATACCACAATATCGATACCTGCATGAATATTTGCATTATCAAGAGATCAAGAAGTTTGTTATCCACCTCTTTCGTCCAGGCTGAAGTCGTCAAAGGATGAAGTCGGTTTCTAGAAAATGTTCCATTCATTTTGTAGAAGTGATATATGAAGAGATTTTCTCACGGTTGTAATAAATAAAGGAAGCAGATGTGGGAGGGTTGTATACAAAATTGTAGTCTTGGTCAATGTAATACTTTATTGCTGCCCCACAACCTAATCAACTCATGTGATTTATGTTTGGCAGCATCCATCACGTGAATGAAACTTTTGATGATTGGTTGAATATGAGGTGCAGAATGATATGCAGATGAATGTGATGGGGCAGGAGGTTTGTTTGTACGCTTGATGGGTGGTGGGACAAAGTAGAAAACAGTTAAAAAAAATGACATGTTGTACCCAGGTAATTATCAACCATAAAATATTTCATAATATGTAACATAATTATTTTAAAAGATGCCCAACACAAAAAAAATAGCTTTACAAATTTCATTCACAATATACACGCCAATGGTAGATTGACAATTGCAAATTACATATGAACATGAAGATAACAAATTACAACTCACTAATAACTTGTACTTTTAACCGACTTCCATAGCATAGACAACCTCCCCTAACTCCTACGAAAATGAAAATAATACAAACTAGTAGTCCCACGAATAAGATTCGATGACATTGTCATAAACTACGATCACAATAATTCAAATTTAGTTCGTTAAACTTTAGTTCGTCTATCGTTTCATTTAGAACAATCTCCCGACACTCTAGCACATCTATTACAACCTGCTGTTCTTGTATTTTCTCACACATACCTTTAATTGACCAACCAACATTAGTATTAGGCAGTGAATCAAGTCCCTCCCATCCATCTTAAGGGGCAGGGTAGTACAACTATTGTGACTGCCTATAATATAACATCAAAAGCTTCGTATATGAAATGCAGGTAAAATGTGTTTAAGGAATTACAAAACATTAATTGAAGAAGTGTCTCTCAAGCGAAGAACATGATATACACACTTAAATTAATCACATTGTAAGCAAGAACAATATCATAACATAACACGGTAGTCATATGCACCTTGGACCCAAAGAAACGGTGGACGGAATGAACATTGACAAGGAACAACTAGTAGACAAGTATCTAAACGCCAATGCTAAGGTGCATAAAAAAATCTTCATGATATGGGCATAAAACAATATTCACATAGCGGTGCGGTGAGACCACACAAAACGCATATTCAAACCAGGTAATTTATCATTTCAATAGAATTAGCGCATTTCCATTTTCCAAAATTAATTAAGTTCTCAAGATATGAAAATTCATAAAACTGCGGAACAATGTGTATTAAAATGCGCAGACGATGATACGTATTTTCATGCAAAATACAACTACACATGTTACCCTAAAATTTACAATGCAGTCCAGATATACGGCACATGATAAAAATAATTTACCATTCGAGGTTGAGCCCTTCGAAGAACTTGTCGCCATGTCTTGAAGCAATTGATTTTTTCAATGCAACCTCCCGGAAACATACGCCATCTCACATCAATTAGGATTTCACCATCAACAAAAAATTACAAAAGGGAAAAAAAATACAATCGAACCAGTAGATGAATTAGGCCTAGAAGGCATCAATGTGTTCGGACGGTGGGCACCCTTCTTAAATACCTGTTAGCATAAATCTTGATACGAGGGCCAAATGATCTATTCAACGATGACCAGGCTAAATCTCTTTTTGTGGCTTGCTGGAAATGGCACGAGGAAGAAGAAGAAACCTGCCCTAACTTGAGACCCCGTCGTTTGTCCAAAATGAGAAAAAATAATTTTTTATGTTTCAGGGGCATTTAAGACAATTCATTCCAAATCCTGAATATAATACATCAATGTAAATAACGGATATGATAACAAATCTAAGAAATAAAAAAAATATAAACAAGGGATAGGATTGGAAAAGAAGCACAATTCTGCACCTCAAACACAACCCAATCCTATTTACCCTAATCCCAATCTAACATAATAAACGGACCCTATATATATGCATATATATAATTATATATATTTAATTCTTTTCGATTTTATTCTTCATTCTTTTTCTTTCTTTGCTGGATTATTTTGTTTCCATAACATTGCTACTCATAGTTTTATACTAGAAGACTTGTTGTATCCTGGGGATTACAAAAGTAAATCTTTAAGGACAATGTCTTTGATACGCCTCAAGTAGTTGCTTATATTTTTTCAATAATTACAACATGTTTGGACGAGTATATCAGCGAAAGGGCCCATCTCTTGCAAAGGGGGGCCAGAAACTAGAATGGCGCGCATACTGCTGCATCGCATTTGCAGATATACCTCCCCACCAAATCACCCATTTTCTCATCCTCAAAGGTTGATCATAGAACTGATTTGCTTCTCATTCACGTTCACAAATCCAGGTACATGAAACGACTAAAATAGATAGAGCCCACTCAAGAGCATTTGCATACATACTACAACAAAATAAATTTAAATAACAAAGGGATTATGGAAAATGAAAACTAACATCTCATCATCCTCCCAAATCAAATCATATGGAGACTCCTTTTTGTCACAGGTTTTCTTGAATTGAACTGAAGAGAGATAAATTGTTGCTTTGTGGGGCAAAAGATGTTTCACTTGCTGTCAAAATAGCTTAAGAGAAACAGGAAATTGTCGACGATCTGGTCAACTTCTGTGAATAAAAAAGAGTATTTTGCCAAAGTCAGCATAAAAGGAGTTGACGCCGAGGTAGTTCAATTATAGGAGCGTTTCTTGAATTGGGGAGTTGTCTGAAGTGGCTGCATAAATTTCATTTTCCGATGATTTTGCTTAAAGAAGGTGGACATAATTGTTAGTAAGATAATTTAGTCGTTTAATAATTTTTTTATATTACTTAAATGGGTGGATTGCATTAAGAAAAAAACTAGGCTCCAAATATTCGATATCTTTAATTACTTTATAAAACGAATATATTCAAGTTATTAAAGCCAACCATAAACACTCAAAACCATACATGCAATCACATATTACAAATCATTGCCTAATACGAAACCATGATTAATATTATTAAAAACTAACATTAATACATTTTGATATAATAGATATTGTGTATTGTATTTGAATTGTAAATAAATAATTAATTAGTAAAATTTAAAAAAATTAAATTAATTTATCTTTTAATATAAGTAATTAATTTATTAATAAATATAAGACTTTATTTTATGATAGAGGGAATATATATATATATATTATAAATGTACGACCAATATAGTAAGAGCAGTAATTAACGAAACTAGGGGCTAGAAAAGTGTAATTTAGGCTTTTATAAATTAATATTCCTAAATTACGCAATCAAGTAGCTAATGACATTTCTCTAACCTTTCATATTTACCCATCTCTACAGTAAGTGTAGTAATGAAGTGCCGTAAAAGTGACATTTAGTTTACGCGACTCTAATTTCGACAATTGGAGGCAATGAGCGATTATTCCCTTCCCTGAAAAGGGAAGTGGCAAAACGGTCCACAAACAACTCCTCGTGGGACCCTATCCACTCCATCTACCATTTAGAAACTGCCACGTCACTTTGACCCTTCTGTAAAGCGTGAATCCTCACAGCGAATCTCACTGTCCTCCCACACAGCGAAAAAGCACACAAAGCACACACACACAGAGGAAAAATCCATTCTTCCCCAAACACGCCCCTACCCCGCCTCATGGCTTGTCCGCCGGCGCATTCTGCTCAGTTCATTACATAACTGTTTCTGTGGTCAGTTCAAAAACAGCTAGTAATTGTGGTCTTGTTGTTGTATGTGTAAATTGTAATTATTGTTTCAAGTAGGGTTTTGGTGGTTAAAGATTTCAGCTTGAGTTGGGAAATTTGTGAAAATGTATGTTGTTCCTCCTCCCAATCGGGCGGATCCGTTATCCGGATCCACTAATGGGTCGGATGAGCTCATGGTTTACCAGACTTGGAAAGGCAGCAATGTGAGTTCCGTTCTGCTCTTTGAATTTTTTTAACTTGATTCAAGTCTTTGTAGTTTTGTATCTGTAAGTTCTTGATTTTCTTAAGATTATCGCTTTCCTGTGAGTTATTATTAGATTCTGTACTGGAACATTTGTTAGATTGTATTTTTACTTGCTCGTGTGAGTTTCCTAAAAAAGTTATAAAAAAAATAAAATAATAATAATAATAATAATAATTTATAGGCTGATGTTAGGTGTTTATTCTGTTCTATTTTCACTCTTTTATGGGTAATTTCTCTCATTTTACTTGATTGCAATGAGGTGGGTTGTGCTGGGATAGAGATATTTGAAAAAGTAGTTAGGTGTTGATTCATACAAGTAATTAGAGTGCTGCTTCAATTGGTGAATCCGTGTGCAGCTTTTTAAAACTGTAGGCTGCTTTACGAATCAAAGCTCACAATTTTTTTGGTAGCTTCTAATCTTATGCCAGCTCTACTTTTTGGTTTGAAATAACTTTACATCTTGAACCTGTTTTTTGAATCCTATGAAGCCTTTAATTATTGTATGCTCGAAATGATTAATTTTTAGAGAATTGAGATGATGATACCGATTATTCTTCAGTTCTGGTTTTCACAAAATTCTTTATACTCATTTTTTATTGCGGGCTGCTATGTTCGGCTGGAAGAATGTTGGATGGTTGATTTGGATTTCTAAAAACCAGCGCTCTTTCTGTCATCATATGTTGTATAAATGCTTGTTGCCTGGTTTTATGTAGTGACTGTGAACTTGCTTCTTTTCTCACAGAAATTTTTCCTTCAAGGAAGGTTTATTTTTGGACCAGATGTGAGGTCACTGGCTCTTACTATATTCCTGATTGTGGCTCCCGTCGCTGTCTTCTGTGTCTTTGTTGCTCGAAAGCTGATGGATGATTTTACCGATCACTGGGGAATATCCATTATGGTTATTGCCGTTGTTTTCACAATTTATGTATGGTCTCTCTCAGCCTCTCTCTCTCTCTCTATCTATCTCTCTCCCTCTCCCTCTCCCTCTCCCTCTCCCTCTCCCTCTCCCTCTCTCCCTCCTTTCTCTGCTACACACACACACACACACACACACACACACTCATAGAGAGAATCTTTATGCAGTGAATTACATACTTAAATTTTCAACATTCCTGCTGTGTGGCATAAAAGAACTAGGTGCTTGGAGGCAGGCTCATAAAGTTGATCTATATGATTATCAGGCTGTGTAGCTCTGTGGCTCTAATGAACTTGAGTGATTTGAATAACTGGTTTCATTGTGCTTACGGTGATTTGATACTTCACATTTCTTAGTGTCTCAAAAGTGAGTTTCTGTGTTACAAGTGAAATCTTTGTACAATGCATTTATGGAAGAATGAGTGGCGTAGATTATTTTCTCCCAGCTACTACTGGTGATCCACATACTGAACTCTCGTTCGTGTTGAATGTTCTGTGGTAGTTGGCAATAGTAGTTTGATGGAATAAGTCAGAGTTAGACAAGTTGACCTTTATCTTTGAGGAGTTTAAAAACCAGAAACTCATTGCACTCTCAGTTAGTACCATGCTGTAGTTTGCTCCTTCCTAGACGTTATATCTAGAGATTGTAGATGTAGATAGTGGTATCCAAAAGCATTTCTTCCATTTGCACATGCAAGAGCCTTAAGCCAATGACATTTTTGTAATTTCTCTCCTTTCTTTTTTTTGGTTTAACATGCAGGATTTAATTCTTCTATTGCTAACATCTGGAAGAGATCCCGGTATAATTCCTCGAAATTTACATCCACCAGAACCTGAAGGCTATGATGGGAATACAGAAGGAGCTCAAACACCACAGCTGCGCTTGCCTCGCATCAAGGAAGTTGAGGTTAATGGTACTACAGTGAAGATTAAGTACTGCGACACATGCATGCTTTATCGACCTCCTCGTTGCTCGCACTGTTCCATTTGCAATAACTGTGTAGAACGATTTGACCATCATTGCCCGTGGGTCGGGCAGTGCATAGGACTGGTAAGAAACTTATTTTCTGAATTACTTTTGCACTGCATGTTTCTTAACTCAATGCATGCGATATCAACCTATTTATTAAGATAAAATTACTGCTTACGAGTTGCATCACATACCCATAATTTCTCAATTAATGATCTCCATAAATCAATTCCATGTGTTAAGTGACGCCAAATATAGTTTCAGTATCTGTTATTTGCATAGCAGAAATTACTTGATTATCCTTAATGATTAAAAACTTAACAAGTATTAGAGGTGAAAAAATTATTGGCTGAAACTAACACACTTTTATTATAGAGCTATGTATACAATATGTGTGTATAAAAATATATTATATTTCCCTGTTGTAAATATGGTTTTGCTTGTTCCATGGGTAATTCACTGTGTTTAATGTTTAACTGATTCACTCACACACATTTCCTATCACATTAGTGTTAACTTATCCATCAAGGTTTATCATGAATTGATGACATTGACATATTCTGAATTTTGACTGCTATTTCAGAGAAACTACCGGTTCTTCTTTATGTTTGTCTTCTCAACAACTCTACTTTGTGTATACGTTTTCGGTTTCTGCTGGGTTTACATTAAACGGATTATGGATACTGAGGAGACATCAATATGGAATGCAATGATCAAGACCCCTGCTTCCATTGTTTTAATTATCTACACCTTTATAGCTGTTTGGTTTGTTGGTGGTCTCACAGCGTTTCACTTATATCTTATCAGTACAAATCAGGTAAAGACCTGCATTCCTCGTGACAAAATTGTTATTCTGTTGTGCGATTTACTTTTCAAGTAACTGTTTAGTCATTTTATGTGCTGTTTGCGCAGACTACTTATGAGAACTTTAGATATAGATACGATCGACGTGCCAATCCCTATAACAAGGGAGTTGTGGACAACTTCAAAGAAATATTTTGTGGGCCGACGCCTCCATCAAAGAACAATTTTAGGGCTATGGTACAGAGGGAACCAGCTTTACCAGCTCGATCTGTAGCAGGTGGATTTGTAAGCCCTAATATGGGTAAAGCTGTGGAGGACATCGAGATGGGAAGGAAAGCAGTATGGGGAGATGTCGGTGCTGTGCTGGATCATCCAGAGGGGCAATTGAGTGATAATGATGGTTTAAACACTAAGGATGGTGGATTAGGGGAAGCATCCCCTGAGATACGGACTACAGTGGACGAGAATGATCGAGCTGGAATGCATCCTAGGCGGTCTAGTTGGGGAAGGAAAAGTGGGAGCTGGGAAATGTCGCCAGAAGTGCTTGCTTTGGCTTCTAGAATGGGAGAACCGAACAGGACAGGTGGGAGCAGCAGCACCATGCGATCAACGGAACCCAAGTTATAACAGAAGAGTAGATTCATGGTCCCGTGGGTTGATCTGTGGTATGTTAGTTGTAATTGTGGGGATTAAACCTGGTAAGATATGATGTTGTGCCTTATATTGGACAATGGGTTTGATGGGGTGTGCAGAAGTATTGTTTGGGGTTTTTACTTAGGAATGAGTGTGTGTGATATGTGAGGTTGCTGTATCTGATCCTACATTGTAATTCTTGAATTAGCTATAGTTCATTCTCTCCCTCTCCCTCTCCCTCTCCGGATTTGTGATTCAAGTCCGCTTGCTTTATTTACTTAATATATTTTATAATATATATGTAAAAGTGGTTTTATACATTGAATTGAAAATAATATCGTCTAAGTACTCAATTTTTTATTAATTTTTAGAGTATTATTAAATATATGATATAAAATGTATACATTGTATAACAGTTGTTAACATTACATAAAAATCTAATTTAGGACAACTATTCCACGTATGAAATAATTAATAAAGATACTTGCACCCGCCTATGTGTGTGTATATAATATATGTATATATATATATAATAATAATAATAATAATAATAATAATAATACTCACACAGCATTATGTCACAAAAAATAGAAAAACAAATTGGACGCTAATATAGCATGGCGAATATTTGTTGGAATGATATCAATAAGAGTTATGTTTCAATGTTATTTTGCAATTCAACAAAATGTGTGCTAAAAGTTAAAGTTTCATTTTATTAGCAAAATAATTTTTTTATTAGTTGATGTTAAAAATTAAAACTTTTTATAGAATGAACAAATTGATTATGATTGAATAAGATAAATTAATTATATAATTAGGAGTATATTTGTAAAAAAAATAATGGTTATGACTTTTTTGAGATGAGCAGTGGTTAAGTACATTGATGTGCATATTTAGTTCTGAAACTCCCTTCTTCTTCTTCTGCATCCTTTCCTCTAAAAAGTTAATAAAGGACTTTTACTCCCCCTTCTCAGACTGGAAAAAAATATAAGAAAATTTAGCTGCTTATTTTGGAGAGAGAAACCAATTGAAGTAGGTGTGAGAGAGAGAGAGAGAGAGAGAGAGAGAGAGAGCTCCATTCTTTCCAACTTCTCAATGCTGTTAAAAACGCCTCTTCCTTAATTGCTTTGTTTATTGATTTTTTCCATTCATAGTAGATAACAAAATGTACAAGAATCAGCTGCAGGAGCTTGCTCAAAGAAGCTGTTTCAATCTCCCTTCATACGCCTGCATCCGAGAAGGCCCTGATCATGCCCCTAGATTCAAAGCCTCCGTCAATTTCAACGGCGAAATTTTCGAGAGCCCGGCTTACTCCACCACCCTCAGACAGGCGGAGCACGCCGCGGCCGAGGTGGCGCTCAACTCCCTCTCCGCCCGCGGCCCCTCAAAGTCGTTAACCGCCAGAGTTCTCGTAAGTGTTTCCATACTTTTACAACGCACAATATACCTAGTTTTTTGGGTAAGAATTGTGTTGCTGTATAATACAGGATGAAACTGGAGTGTATAAGAATCTTCTGCAAGAGACTGCTCATAGAGCTGGCTTAAAACTTCCTTCCTACACCACAGTCAGATCAGGTCCAGGACATGTACCCGTTTTCACCAGCACGGTGGAGCTCGCCGGAATGAGCTTCATCGGCGACGCCGCGAAGACGAAAAAGCAGGCCGAGAAGAATGCTGCTATTGCTGCTTGGTCTGCATTGAAAAGAAGTAAATAAAATTTGATCTATCACTTCAAATTTTCACTCTCTTTCTTGAATTTTTTTTGTCAAATTTCAATTTCATTTTTGTGTGTAGTGCCAAACTTAGGTCCGTTGTCTCAAACAAGCAGAGAAATGGAGCAGAAACGGGAAGATCATCATCAACGGAGAGACGAGAACAGAGTGATTAGACGAAGGGATCAGCACCAAGCTAGAGGAAGAATGCAGAGGGTTCAAAGAGACAACAACCTGAACAGTTTTGCCCAAAAACGGCCATGGAAGTTTATGGATTCATTCTCGGATCCTAGTTTAGAAAGCTGTGTTCAAACCCAGAACAATTTTCTTTCACTACTCCCTCCTCCCCCACCTCGAACAATCCCCAAAATCTTACCTCCGAATCTCTACCAGTCAAAAACTAGTGTTTCCACCATGAAAATGATGGGAAGCTGTCAAGTTCAAGAAACCCCACCGATCCAATTGGATGATAACGAATGGATTAACAAGATTTCAGAGGCGATCAAGAAACCTAGCAGTTCGAATCCAGTTTTTTATGGAGGGAAACAAGTTCATTACGACCAAACAGGGATTTTTTCGAGGTCATCCCCGATTGGAATGGCGCCATTTAAGGTTTCATCGAGCTGTTGTAACCAGGTGGGAATGTCCAGGTTTAATGGAGGTCAGAGGATTGCACCAGCAGTTCAAATTAGGTCAGTGATTCCAGTGTGTGCAGCTCCACCAGCTGCTCCTTCAGCCTCAGTTCCGTCGCCGCCGCCGGAAGAGCTAGCGTGTGCTTTGAGCAAGCTGAAGCTATGAGAGAAAGGATATCGATATCATATAATTGAAACATGGTCATCAGTAGCATGTGGTTGTAAGTTCCAAGTGATTAAACCCCTCTTTTTGGTTCGCTAAACCAGTAGTTTTTGGCATCATTTTTGTCATGCATGTGTGTGTGTGGATTAGTTTAGAAAACATAATCCTGAGAAGTTATAATTAGAGATACATTAATGGCAAAACTGAATAGGGAAATGGGGGCAATAAATGAGATCTGGGGGAGTGGGTTGGTTGCAGATGGGGGTAGCAATGAAGGGGGTCTGGAGTAAGCAGAGACAATTGCAGCGATGAACTCAACGCCCCCATTTAATTCCAACGTCAGACGAATTTATGGTTTCTGTCTTCACCAATTAATACTCTCTCTCTCTCTCTCTTCTTTAAATGCTTCTTGACTACTGCAATGGAGTTGGAGAAGGAGGTGTAACTTTTGTCCGTCTTTCACCAATGTACAAACTCAATGACCGTTTACTCCCTGCCTCTCTTTTCAATTTTCTGAATCCAAGAGGGAAGACTAGCCGTTAGGGGATGGGGCAGGATGGGAATTTCAAGGCGACACTCATTTCTATTGGGTTGACCTTCTCCAAATAATGTGTAGGGGGGTTAACAAACGGAAAAAAGGTCTAAACTCTGCCCTTTATATAAACAAGATTTCTATTATATACATATTTTTGAATACGTTATTGAATTTATAAATAAGCAAAATAAATTTAAAATAACAAAACTGGTTGCAACTTGTCCGTTTATTATGTTTTTTTTCATACATTTTATATTTTCGATTCCTTACTCAATTTAAATAATTATTTTGGATCCATTAAATAATTTCTAAATTTTATTTTTTCAATTTTGATTTATTCAATATATTTTAAACTAAGTTTGTAATTTTTGAATTTATCTACTAATTATTTTGATATTTAGAAAGATTGTATTTAATTTAAAATATATTTGGAAGTTGATGACGTAGACTCATAAGATACAAGGGTAGGAAATATTACAATCCATTTAAAAATTATTTATAATATTTGTCTCAAAATGCTACCAATACTATGGATATGTCTCTGACTTTGATGATTAGCATGCAGGTTTTGTTTGCTGTGGATGCACACACCAGAATTTTTTCTTCCTATTTGTTCTTTAATTAACTTCTTTTGATGTCGTGAATATTATTAAATATTTTATTTCCTTCTTTACAAACGCTGAACTTAATTACATAAATGGATGGACAACAATGGCATCAAATAATTAATTAAATGTATATATGTCCATTTTTTGAGATTTTTATTATTTTCTTAAAACTCCAGAATTTTAAATAAAAATAATTACAGAAGCATATATAAAAAAAAAAAAAAGTCAAACTAATAACGTAAAGTATGATCATTGTTTTTACAACACATTTGTGCAAATAAATAACTACTAACAAGTTAATATGCATATATATTATTCACATGCTTGAGTTTTATTTAATATGGCTAATAAGTAAATTATTTACGTGATTAATGAGCTTCTAGTGCATTCTACATTCGATTAATTATATTATTTATTTAATTAAAAAATATTATATATTTATTTAAAAATAATATTATTTTAAAATAAAAATTAATAATAATATTTAAAAAAAAATAAGTAATATTTTTTAATTAAATAAATAATACTAAGAATGAAATGTAAGTTTTTGCATACATAATTAAGTTGTACCATCAAATTGTTGGTTTCTCTTTCTCTCACTCAATTTGAGCAGTTGGAAATTAAAATCTGCCGACCAATTAGAGAAACCAATTCTCCACCCTGATCAGATTTCAATTTTTTTTTTTTTTGAAGGAAATAGATAATACATTAAAGATTTTTTATTGTGCCTCAATAATGGATGGGCGTATTAAAATTAAAACTAAGAATTTGGCCGAAACCAACCACCAATGTAAATTATGTCATATCAGGACTAAATAAATGTCTCTCAATACAAAAGTCCAGCTCTTAAATTCTCAATAAATGGGCTTAAATGGCCCATTAAATTCATGGGCCGACCAAAGTACTACCAATTATATGCATCTCATCAACATAAACAAATTAAATTCACTATTAATGTGATTATTAAGCAAACTTAATTTTTCCAATTTATAATATTTTTAATTAATTAATATGGTAAGTTGAATAATTATATTTTTATAATAAATGAAAGAATTATAAATTATTTAATAAATTTTTGCTTCATAAAAGGATATTTAATTTATTTGTATATGCAACATAAATCCAATAACAACTCAAATCTAAACTCACTAATCAATTAACAAATTGCTTATTTTGAATTTAATATTTTGTTTTCAATTTTCATATCAAATTTAAAATTATAAAAACAGGACTCAAACGTCAACAAAATATTGTGGCTTGTTTTGCTATGATTTCCTCTTCTCTGTTTACAACAATTTTTATATGAGGGGATGATAAAGTGAGTTATGATTAAATTAAATAATATTATGACACAATATTGCATTTTATATTTCTCCTATAATCTTATTATATATTTTTATTACAAAGTTGCATTATCAATATTTGTGTTACAAATAAAAAGAGATATTCTTCTCACTATACTCCCCTCGTGTCAAATTAAAAGTCATATATCACAAGTGTATTTTTTTTTTTTGGTCAATCACATACATGTACAACATTCTACAAAATATAAAACTCTCAGTTTTATAATTTCATGTATTTGTTAATTTGAAATATTCAATAAACACAACTTATTCGTGATATGATAAATTTAATTATTTTTACTTTGATCAATAAAATACAATTCTGACTTCTGAAACAAAATTTTTATTTTAGAACAAAATATATATATATATATATATATATATATGACAAAAAATTTGAAAAAAATATTACACATATATTAAAGATATAATGATAGTAGGGTTTGTAGGTTGGGTAGGGCAATTTGTGGCATTTGCGACTGCAAGACCCGCAGTCCTGCCACGGCCCACAGGTGGCATGGCGACTCAAGCAAGCGAGAGAGAGTCTAATGTGTCTTCACTTGGAAATGGGTCTTCAAGGGGTGATTCTATGCTGATCAAAAGTAATGCAGATGAGACAGTAACCAAGTACAAGACAAGACTTTTGGAAATGGGCTATACACAAATGCTAGGATTGGACTTTATTCAGACATTTTGTCCTGTGATGTTGAACTCTAGAGCAAGGTAATGGTATTGTTTACAAGCAGACAAGCTTCAAGATCTCATTCATTGAAATTTGGTGGAGTGTTGAAGGGTTTTGGTTTCACGGTATTGAAGACATATATGTTGAAAGAAAACTTTTGCTTGTAATCTGTATTCTTATTGATTCAAAATATAATTTATAAGAGATTCTTTTATAATATATGGAATATAGCTTAAATAAAGAAAGAAGAAGAAGATCCGTAATTAGAAGATCTTAACTAATATAGACTACATTAAGAAGGAAAAAATCAATTACAATAATTCTACAATCCCCCTCAAGTTGGTAGGTGAAGGATTTCACATACCCAACTTGCCAAAAACTCTGTGAAAGGCTCTCCCTGAGACAACTTTTGTTAGAATATCTGCTAGCTGGTCTTCTGATATGACAAATGACAGAGTGATATTTTCATTATCTAACTTCTCCTTAATGAAATGTCTGTCTATCTCCACATGCTTGGTTCTATCGTGTTGGACAAGATTATGAGAAATACTCACAGCTGCTTTATTGTCACAGTAGAGTTTGAAAGCTCCCGTTTGTAATAGACCAATCTCAATCATCAATTTCTTTATCCAAAGTAATTATGTTATCCCTTCAAAATTCACCTAAATTCTGCTTCTGCACTCGAGAGTGCTACCACTTTTATTTTTTACTCCTCCAAGCCACAAGATTACCTCCTACAAAGGTGAAGTACCCTGCTATAGATTGTATGTCTGTGATGTTTTCTGCTCAATCAGCATCAGTATACCCGAAGACTTCCAAATGCTTATTTTTTCAAAAGAAGATACCTTTTCCAGGATAGGATTTTAGATATCAAATTACTCTTATGACTGCATCCATGTGTTCCACCAAGGGTTTATGCATAAGCTGACTTATGACCCCAACTGCATAAGCTATATCTGGGCTCGTTTGTGAGAGATAGATTAGCTTACCAACAATCTTTTGGTATTGTTCTTTATCTGTCGGACCATCACTTGAATCTCCCCTTAGTCCATGATTCACAACTATTGATGTTTCTGCTAGTTTACAATCAAGAAGTCCTGTTTCAACAAGGAGATCCAGAACATACTTCTTTTGAGATAAGAATATACCTTCCTTTGACCTCATGACTTCTATCTCTAGAAAATATTTTAAACCACCGAGATCCTTCATTTCGAATTCAGAAAACAAGTTCTTTTGAAGGAGTTTAATCTTTTCACCATCATCTCCTGTAATGATCATATCATCAACATAAATGATCAAACATGTGATTTTAGAGTCCCTTCTCTTCAGAAATAGTGTAAGATCTGAGTTGCTCCGAGTATATCCTTATTTCTTCAAAGCCAATGTAAAACTTCCGAACCATGCCCGAGATGACTGTTTCAGCCCATATAGAGACCATTTTAACTGACATACTTCTCATTTTCCAAACTTTTCTTCAAAACCTTGTGGAATCTCCATATATATTTCATTAGTTAAATCCCCATGAAGAAAAGCATTCTTCACATCAAACTGGTGTAGAGGCCAATCAAAGTTTGCTGCCACTGAAAGCAATACTCTGACAGTATCCAACTTTGCAACGGGATATAAAGTTTTTGCATAATCAATTCCATACACTTGAGTGTATCCTTTAGCCACAAGTTGTCTTTTATACCTCTCTACTTCTCCATTCGGTTTGTACTTAATTGTGAAGACCCATCTGCAACCAACTATTTTTTTCCTCGTAGTAGTCTGCTCTTGTCCCAGTTTTATTTTTACTTAGAGCCGCCATTTATGTACTCATAGCCTCCCTCCATTCTAGATATTTATGTGCCTCCTTTGCATTTCTAGGAATCCATGCAGCGCACAACTTATCTCTGAAACATTGTCTTTTTTTTTTTTTTTTTTTTTTTTGTTTCCACCAGTGATAAAGTTGGC
This sequence comes from Caryopteris x clandonensis, assembly GCA_028749325.2. Lineage (NCBI taxonomy): Eukaryota > Viridiplantae > Streptophyta > Magnoliopsida > Lamiales > Lamiaceae > Caryopteris > Caryopteris x clandonensis. The sequence goes on from JAPYKT020000021.1 coordinate 2,005,940, forward strand.
AATTGGATATCTGGATTTCTTGGGCTTGTATTCAGGGTTGTACCTCTGAGGAGGAATTCCTCTGTTCTGCCTTGGTGGAAGAGAATATGTATTCTCACTTTGACCTGCGGTTTTAGGAAAGTACACTAAGATAGGAAAAGGACTAAGAGTTTCAGTATCATAAATTTGTACCTACGAGATATTCGATGAGGGAGTTAATGGACAGGGATTAGTTGGGATGGACTGTACTTCTTCAGCAGAACTCGGTTCCCAGTTATCTTTTGTAATACTCGATTATTTTCACGCAATATTAAATTTCTTTGATTTATTTTATTTTCCTTTACGTAGGCTTATTATTGTTTCAATTAGGATTATTGGACCTTAAGATATTTTTCTCTAAGCCCAAAATATATATATATATATATATATGATAGAACTTTCAGCTAAGATACTTTTCTTAGAATCTTATGGTTACAGGGGTTAGCATTTTGTTAGTGGAGAAGAGATTTTCTCTCAATTAGTTAGATGATTAGATACAGATGCATATTCTCTCTCACTAAGAAGATACATCTAGATTTAAATCATGCCAAACCTATAAATACAACCCAGTATTCCTTCCACATTCATGATCTGGGTTTTTCAGAATTTCAGGCGAGGAGATAAGGCACGTGGATTAGAAACATATCACTTGCATGAGATTTTCCTTATATTACGAGAAGTCACGTAAGAGGTGGGGTTCTTATACGGTTTGTCAGTTTTAAATATTTTGTTTGTTTAAAGTATGATTTGATGGTTATATGTTTTGATACGTTGCTACGGGATCATTAATTTGATCTACTATTATATGCTGGCCAAGCTTTGATACGAAATGTTACGTTTGGTACTGATGTTATATTATGTTATGCCTGATACGTTCATGTTACTCTCTAATTGTGTGTTTACAACCTTATATTTGACAAGTCTGAAGCTCACGAGCTGGGTGTAGCTCACCCCCTTTGACCTTCCTACTTTTCAGGATAGGGAGTTTGTCAAGGCGACGGAGTAGGCGGATGAAGCATATTTTTATTATTCTTCTTTGAATTATGGGTTACATTTTATTCATAAATGAATTGAAATTTTATTAGGGTTTGTTATTTTTTTCTTCAAACTTATCTTAGGAAATAAATGCTTAAGCCTACTTTCAAGATTATATGAAGTTATGAGTTTCTCGAATTGCAGAATCATTTAATTATGGTAAAATTAATTATATTTTCCGGTGCTATAAATTTTAATATAGCAGGGTTACTTAATCATGTTTTTTTACGATTTACATTGAGGACTTAAATTTTGTTGTAAATCAAGTAGAGTCCTAATTCTTTTTATATGTTCTTTAATGGCCTAGTTATTAGGACATAATTAGTTAATATTTATTTACTTATTTTTTTATTTGGTAACTTATACTTTTTTATTAAAAATATGTAATAAATTAATATATATCTAAATAAATATTTGGGTCGTTACATTGTGGTATCAGAGCAGGTTTACGTTTCATCGTTACATTGTGAATTTATGATAAAATGTTTGGAAAAAAATATGTATATATATATATATCAGTTATATGCTTCATCGTCTTCTTCCGTTCACCACGACAACTCGAAAGGTATGCAATGAGTCATGATTTATGTTACCCATATTAAGCCTGATATGTATATGGTTACACCTGTTTAAGACCTATTATGTATGCATGAGAGATATGACACATAGATTTATGCCTTAGTATTATGTGTTTTGAGTTGTAGTCGCATGAATTAGTAGATAAGATGGGCCTCGCACGTTGAATGCCTAGAAGAAGAACCGATGGAAAAAAGAAATCGCCTATAGTGATTAGTGATGTTGAGTAGAAATAGATTATGAGCATTTTTCTTTATTTATTTATTTCATATAAGTAATTTCTCTTTTCCTTCTTTTAGACATGGAAATATTTTAAATTATTTATTATTTTATGTTTACGATTTAGTCTGTATTGATACTTATGACTCACGAATTAGAATATTCGTGGTAATAGAAATATGGCACCTAGACGCGACAACACTACCGCATCTGCTTCCAGCAATCAAGATCAAGCTGCTCAAAATGAGGTTCCCAACAATCAACAACAGTTGTTGTAGGGCCTAGCTGCACTCCTTCAGGGCGCTACGATCAACTCAACAACTACTCCCGAACAAACACAAGCTTGGGTTATCAGTCAATTCAGTCACTTTCAACGCCCTATGTTCAAGGGTACTGAGGGACCTGCTGCTATGGAGGAATGGTTACTCACGCTACAAAGCATATTTGAGTACATGTCATGCACCGATGCCCAAAAGATTACTTGTGCTGTGTTCCAATTGAAGGGTGACGCTAGGACTTGGTGGAATGACTACTCGAGGTTTAAAACCGAGGAGAAGCGCATTGCTCTTACTTGGAAGGACTTCAAGGATATTGTTAGTGAGAAATACTACCCACGGGTGTATCGAGACAAGATGGAAAGAGAATTTATGGATTTCACCCAAGGCAATTTGACAATCACTGACTATCAACGTATATTCAATCATTTGTGTCGTTTCGCCCCACACCTAGTGGATACTCCACAAAGGAAAGCTCAAAGGTTCCATGATGGGTTATGTGTCGAGATCCTCCACCATCTGGTGAGACTTAGAACGATGGCCTATGCTGAAGCATTAGCAAGAGTGGAAGACATATCTGCCAGCATTGACATGGAAAAGACTAAGCACAGGGTGGTAGATGGTTCCAACAAAAGGAAGTGGCATGAAAGTAACCAAGGGAAATGAGGAAATTAACATAAAAGAGGGGTGAATGATGGGCCATTTGGGCGCACACCACAAGCTGACTTTCCGACATTCCCCACGTGTGGTAAAAAGCACAGAGGTGAGTGTCTACATGGACAAAACAAATGTTTTTGTAGTCGTGAACCAGGACACATCATATCACAATGTCCAATGAATTAAGGTGGATCTAATGGAAAGGCCCGAAACACCGATTTAGGAGGACGAGCTAGAAGTTTTGGTATGAAAAAGAAGGAGGCAAAGCAAGAGCTAGAAACTATGTCAGGTATGTTACCGGTTGCGAAAATACCTGCTTTATTGCTTTTTGGATACAGGTGCTACACATTCCTTTATTTCCAGAAAATTTTGTGCTATGTATGCTATAAAAGTATTAAGCAAGTGGAACCACTCGAAATCAGTATACCTTCGGGTAAATCAATGAGTACTGATTCATTGGTGAGAATAACTGTTTATGTTAATGAACATAATTTGGAGGCTGATTTATATATGCTTGAGATGAACGATTTTGATATTATTTTGGGTATGGACTGGTTGAGTAGATATCAAGCTGATATCCACTATTTAGAGAAAAGGATAATTCTACGATCACTAGATGGTGTAGAAATAATCTTTCATGGGGCAAAATCCAATCCTGTTATACATACTATATCATCAATGAATGCTGTAAAGATACTTAAGAAAGAAGGGTGTGAAGGATTCTTGGTGAATGTGATGAGTGTTTCGTCTCCCGAAACATCATTAACCGATGTACCAATCATAAGGGAGTCTTAGATGTTTTTCCAGTAAGTCTACCGGGAATTCCCCCAGACCGACAAGTGGAGTTCACTATAGATTTGGTACCTGGAGCTGCACCAATTTCCAAAGCCCCTATCGTATGGCCCCAAAGGAGTTACACAAACTTAAGGTTCAAATCCAAGAGCTATTGGATATGGGTTACATTAGACCAAGTGCTTCGCCTTGGGGAGCACCGATTTTGTTCGTAAAGAAAAAGGATGTCTCTATGAAAATGTGCATTGATTACCGTGAGCTAAATCAACTTACGGTAAAGAATAAGTATCCTTTTCCAAGAATCAATGATTTTTTTATCAATTCCGAGGAGTGGGAGTATTTTCCAAGATTGATTTAAGGTCAGACAATCATCAACTGAAGATTAAAGAGGGAGATATTCCTAAAACCACATTCCGAACTTGTTATGGTCATTATGAGTTTGTGGTCATGTCGTTTGGATTAAGTAATGCACAATCAGTCTTCATGGACTTGATGAATCGAGTGTTTCATTCTTTCTTGGATCAATTTGTAGTAGTCTTTATTGATGACATACTCATGTACTCAAAGGACAAGGAAGAACATGAGCAACATCTAAGATGGGTGCTGGAAACGCTGCATAAAGAGAAATTATATGTGAAATTCAGTAAATGTGAATTTTGGCTAGAACGAGTAGTATTTCTTGGGCACGTTGTCACATCTGGAGGAATTGAGGTTGATCCGACCAAAGTGGAGGCAGTGAATAATTGGAATGCACCCACCAATGCGAATGAGGTACGCAGTTTCCTAGGACTTGCTGGTTATTACAGAAGATTTATAGAAGGTTTTTCAAAGATAGCTGTACCTATGACTCCATTGACACGAAAATGAGAAAAGTTTATTTGGAATGAGGGGTGTGAGAATAGTTTTCAAGAGCTTAAATGACACCTTACCACAACATCAATACTTACAATTCCAGACCCAACTGAGGAATTCGTGATCTACAGCAATGCATCCAAACAAGGGTTAGGATGTGTACTTATGCAATGAGGTAAGGTAGTGGCTTATGTGTCAAGACAATTGAAGTCACACGAGTTAAATTATCCCACACATGATCTTGAGTTAGCTGTTGTGATTCATGCTTTAATGATATGGCGTCATTACCTCTATGGGGGTAAGTGTGAAATATACACAGACTATAAAATTCTAAAGTATCTCTTCACACAAAAGGAACTAAACATGAGATAAAGAAGATGGTTAGAGCTCGTGAAGGACTACGATTGTACAATTTACTATCATCCTGGAAAGGCCAATGTAGTGGCTGATGCACTCAGTCGTAAAACTCAAGGGGAGTTGGCGTGTATTTTGACAAAGGAAGAGAAGCTAGCCAATGAGTTTTCGAGATTGAACATTGAAGTGGTAAGACCACCAAAGACTGTAAATTCAATATTGACACCCTTGGTAGTAAAATCAACACTAAAGGAAAGAATCAAGGAAGGTCAGACTCGGATGATTTTCTCCCAAAGATGAAGGAGCGAACACTCACCAGAGAAGATAAAGAATTCACTATCGCTGAGGACGGTACAATGTACTATGAAGGAAGGATATGTGTGCCAAAGGATTTGGAGTTAAGGGAGGTAATCTTAGGAGAAGCTCACAATACGCCTTATACAACACATCCTGGTAGTACAAAGATGTACCAAGATTTGAGAAAAAATCTTTTGGTGGGAAGGATTGAAAAAGGATGTAGCAAAATTCGTCAGCAAATGCATGGTCAGCCAACAAGTGAAAGCAGAGCACCACCGACATTTGGGTTTAATGAAGTTAATCCACATTCCAAAATGGAAGTGGGAACATATTGCAATGGATTTCGTTGTGGGACTTCCACGAACCGAGAAAGGGAATCATGCAGTCTGGGTTATTCTTGATCGTCTCACTAAATCGGTAAATTTTGTTCTGGTAAAGATGAACTATAGAGTGGATCAGGATGCTCGAATTTATGTGCGTGAAATTGTGAGATTACATGGTGTACCGGTATCTATTGTGTCAGACAGTGATAACCGTTTTACGTCAAATATTTGGAAGAAACTACAAGAGGCATTAGGAACTAAATTGAGCTTCAGTACTGCTTATCATCCACAAATGATGGACAGTCCAAGAGAACAATACAAATACTTGAAGATATGTTGAGAGCATGTGTTCTAGACATGGGAAATAAAGTAGCTCAGGACCGACAAAAGTCGTACGCCAACAAACGTGTAATCAGTGAGAAAGTTTTCTTGAAGGTCGCTCCAATCAAGGGAGTGCTTCATTTTCGTAAGAAAGGGAAGTTAAGACCAAGATATGTCGGACCCTTTCAGATACTTGATCGTATTGGAGCTTGGCATACCGTCTAACTTTACCGCCCAAACTTTCCCCCGTACACAACGTAATTTACATTTTCATGTTGAGGAAATATGTCCACGATCCCAATCCTGTCATCAATTATTCTACTTGGAGATGAATAAAGATTTAATGTATGAGGAGGAGCCGAAGCAATGTTGGAGAGGAAGATTCAAAAACTCATAAATATAGAAACAATACTTATTAAAGTACGATGGAGCCAACATAGTGAAAAAGAGGCTACTGGGAAGCGAGAGGATGAGTTGCGAGCTAAATATCCTTATTTCAATACTCATGGTACGTTAAGGAATTTCGATGACGAAATTATTTTCAATGAGGGTAGGATGTAAAACCCGATTATTTTCACGCAATTTTTAATTTCTTTGATTTATTTAATTTAATTTTATTTTACTTTACGTGGGCTTATTATTATTTCAATTAGGATTATTGGACCTTAAGATATTTTTCTCTAAGCCCATATATATATATATATGTGATAGAACTTTCAGCTAAGATACGATATATTTTTCTTAGAATCTTATGGTTACGGAGGTTAACATTTTGTTAGTAAAAAAGAGATTTTCTCTTAATTAGTTAGAGGATTAGATACATATACATATTCTCTCTCATTAAGAAGATACATCTAGATTTAAATCCTACCAAACCTATAAATTCAACCCAGTATTCCTTCAACATTCATGATCCGGGTTTTTCAGAATTTCAGCCGAGGAGATAAGGCACGTGGATTAGAAACATATCACTTGCATGAGATTTTTCTTATATTATGAGAAGTCACGTAAGAGGTGGGATTCTTATACGGTTTGTCAGTTTTAAATATTTTGTTTGTTTAAAGTATGATTTGATGGTTGTGTGTTTTGATACGTTGATACGGGATCATTAATTTGATCCACTATTATATGCTGGCCAAGCTTTGATATGAAATGTTACGTTTGATACGGATGTTATATTATGTTATGCCTGATACATTCATGTTACTCTCTAATTGTGCTTTTACAACCTTATATTTAATTTTGACAAGCCTAAACCTCACGTGCTGGGTGTAGCTCACCCCCTTTTACCTTCATACTTTTCAGGATGGGGAGTTTGTCAAGGCGACAGGAGCAGGTGGATGAAACATATTTTTATTATTCTTCTTTGAATTATGGGTTACATTTTATTCATAAACGAATTAAAATTTTATTAGGGTTTATTATGATTTTCTTCAAACTTATCTTAGGAAATAAATGCTTAAGCCTACTTTCATGATTATATGAAGTTATGAGTTTCCCAAATTGCATAATCATTTAATTATGGTTTAATTAATTATATTTTCCGTTGCTATAAATTTTCATGTAGTAGGGTTACTTAATCACGTTTTTTTACGATTTACATTGAGGACTTTAATTTTGTAGTAAATCAAGTAGAGTCCTAATTCTTTTTATATGCTCTTTAACGACCTAGTTATTAGGAAATAATTACTTAATATATATATATTTTTTTTGGTAACTTATACTTTTTTTATTAAAAATATGTAATAAATTAATGTATATCTAAATAAATATTTGTGTCGTTACATCTTTGAACAACCAATTCGAGTGTTGATTGTTCTTCTCTCCCTCAATATTTGATTGCGGAGAGGCATAATAGTATTCCGTCTCAAGAAAGTCACAATCCATAGTAACATAGAGTTTCTTGGTAATAGGATTGAAGCACCGATAACCTTTCTGATGGATTCCATATAAAAAAAACACACTTCACAGCATAGGGATCAAGTTTGTTCCGATGAAATTTCGGGATGTGAAAAAAGACAGAATGGCCAAATATCCGAGGCTGTAACATGAGAATTGAGGGTAGGGTAAATTTTGAGGAGAGAGCCTGTAAAGGAGTCATGCATTTTAAGGCTCATGTGGGTAATCTGTTAAAAAGATAGATAGCTGACACAACAACTTTAAACCAAAAAACAGATGGTACACATGGTTCAAGCAAGAGAGCACGTGTGGTTTCCAAAATATGACGATTCTTCCATTCATCTACCCCATATTCCCCCCATTATCATATCATAAGATTTGTACAATACTTGGAAATTGATTTTTGACTAGATTGAAAAAATCAACAAACCTACTGCAGACTCAGATTTTTGTTTTAAAATATATACCCAAGTCATACGGGTACAGTCATCAATAAACAACACGAATCATCAAAAATCAGTATCCATCGACTCTGGAGCTCGACCCCAAACATCGGAATGTATAAGAGAAATGTTACATAGTTTTTATTATCAGCAGAAGCAAAAGATGTTCGATGACTCTTAGCAAAATGACAAGTATCACATATAGTACGATAGTCCTTTGAAAACAATGATGGAAATAAAATACTTAAGATAATCATTTGATGGGTGACCTAATTGATGATACCCCAACCAGATCTGTCGGTTTTGAGAACCATGAGCCAAACTAGCAGTTCCTCCTTCAGATAGTTCTTAACATAGTACAGTCCATCCCTTTTAGAACCACACCCAATTATCTCCCTCGAACGAATATCCTACGATAAATAGAAGGTTGGATAGATGAGTGCCACACAGTTAAGTTCCTTTGTCACTTGAGTGATAGATAACAACTTGCAAGATAAGGAGGGAACATAAAGACAATTATACAGTTTAATTGTAGGAGATATTTCAACAGATCCTGCCCCAAGAACTTGAAAAGAACCTCTTTTGGAATTTGAAATGAAAGTCCTATTTGGTTGAGATGGGTGAATAATATCATTTTGGTCAAAGGTAATTGTAGTTCTTAACATAGTACAATCCATCCCTTTTAGTACCACACCCAATTATCTCCCTCGAATGAATATCCTACGATAAACAGAAGGTTGGATAGATGAGTGCCACACAGTTAAGTTCCTTTGTCACTTGACTAATAGATAACAACTTGCAAGATAAGGAGGGAACATAAAGACAATTATACAATTTAATTGTAGGAGATATTTCAACAAATCCTGCCCCAAGAACTGGAAAAGAACCTCTATTGAAATTTTAAATGAAAGTCCTATTTGGTTGAGATGGGTGAATAATATCATTTTGGTCACAGGTAATTGTATTCGTGGCCCCACAGTAAAAAAATCACTACTTATTTTTATCATAGTTCACATTTAAGGCACTTGAATTAATACTTGAGAGAAAGGAAGTAATTTGATGATGGGATGAGGGTAAAATAGGAATTACACTCTTATGAGGTTAACACCCTTCCCCTCACTCTCCATACCTCTCGCCGAATTTACTTATCTCTCCTCTTCTCCCGCTGCCTCACCTGTATTCTTTCCTTCTCCGGGTGTTCTGCCATGAATAAAAGCGGCAACCCCGTTTGTCATGCCTCGATCGATAGACGGCACTTGAGCGCCGCCACTGGTCGTCATCCCATTGTTAAGCGTTGTGTCTCCATTAAGTGAGCCGCCGCCGCCGGTAGCCCTGTCGGTGTTACCACAGGTGGCAGCCACCATTGCCCTTCCTCCACCACATGTATCCTTTGTGTGTTTATTTCCGCCATAGTGAGTGCATCAGAGTTTCTCCTTGTTGGCTTGATGGAATAACGATTTCCCTAAGAAGCTGACCGCCCCCTCCCTCGGAGACCCCTCTTGCCGCGAATACTTCACCGGTGGCGGTTTGTTCATCTGTGGACATCATAACTCCGATTATGAGTGCTTCCCAGTGAGTCGTTGTGTAGGCAGCAACTAGGGAGGGAAGACGATCTCGATTCAAGATGTCCATCTTTACGGGATTGAATCGGTCATTCACCCCAGCTAAGAACTAGTAAAGTCTTCCCTCTTGAGTCAATCTGTTGAACAGTTGGATGTTCTCATCTCCTGTGAATTTGTTCGGTTGCCTCTGATCAATCTCAACCCATATGGCTTGAAGATTGCTATAATATTCTCCAATGTCAGACTCCCTTGCTTGGTTTGACTTGCTCGAGTCATCAACTCGAATATTTATAGGAAATTTGTGCCACTGTTATATGTTGCTTCCAAGCCCTCCAAAAGTGATTAGGTTGTCGGGTATTGCAGAAAATTTGGAACCAAAGTTGGTTTGATCGAATTGATGATCCTTCCTTTTACGGTGTTATTGATGACATCCCACGTTTGGAATTTGGGATCACTGGTGGAGGGTGCTGGAGGTTGGCCTGTGATGTGGTTGCCCCGTCCCCTCCCTTTGATAAACATTCCCATCAATTTGGACCAAATTGGATAGTTTCGGTCATTCAATTTTACGTTCACCATCAATGGTGATGTCTCGATTGCTTGATTATAATTCATTTTACTTCTCTGAAGGTATTGGATTAAGATTGAAAGTTTAGATTCTGAGGTCTGTGAGAGGGTTGCTTCTGTCGGGTCGGCTATGGCACATGAATAAATAAATAAAGAAGAAGATCCGTAATTAGAGGATCCTAACCAATATAGACTATCTTAAGAAAGAAAGAATGAGTTACAATAATTCTACAACATACATCATTCTTATTTGGGCACAAAAATGAATCAATGACCGAGTGATACAAGAGCCTGTGTAGAAGCACTTCTAACAAAAGGGAATCTGAGACATGGAAGTTTGTATGAGGATGTTGTCTGTGGATTATGTTGGGAAGAACCCGAATCGCTTTTACCTTATATACGATGTTGCTAAGTAAAGGAGTTGTAGAATATGTGCTCATTCGGGATAGAACTTCAAAAAGTTTTGTGAATCCAATTTCAAGAATTACTTTTGGTGTCGTATGCATATGCTTAAAGAGGAAGTTGTGAGCTTTGTGAATGAATTGCATGGTAAATATGGGGTGCACGTAATGCTTTCTATTTTAAAGATAAGCCATTTGTTGCCAAGTCAATAACTCAGAAAGCCCAAAAACTGTGTGAAGAAATTAGCTGCTCAAAACAGCATTTAAGATACGATTAAGAATGGTCTTAGAGATCTTTTGACTGAGAGTGACAGTTAATGGATTGAACAGAGGGGACCATACAAATATTGGTGGGGCTATGGTTGCAGATGACATCTGAACCTTGCATAGTTAGGTTAATATAAGAAAATGAAGAAAGAAGAAGCCTAAATATCAATGTTTCTAGAATTTATTTTGCAAACTAGAATTTCACTCGTGCCTCACAGGGTTTGTAATATTTGTGATCATAGAATAATAAATTAATATTAACACTAAACAAATATTTATTTGTAAATGGGGGAAAAAGAAAAGTGGTGCTATTATATTTGCAATTCTCTATTTCATTATAATATAAACATAAAAATCAGAGTAATATTAACGTAATTTAAAATTTGTGTTATCGAATCATATTATTGGATCGTGTTTATCTTTTTATATCTTATCGAATCATTTTATCTTTATATTGGGATGTAAATCATGTGGAGATTATATATTAATCGTGTGGAATTCCACCAAACCAAATTTTAACTGCCAACAATTCCAAGGCAACCACTATGTTCTTATTGATATTTTTAAAATTATAAGTAAATTTTGAATAACAAACATAATTTTCCTATTATGTAATTGTAGATACTTTAATATGTCTATGGTGGTGGAACATATTAGCTCTTCATCTTTTAAAGTTTTATTTTATTTTTCATATTTTGTCAGCTTGTATTGTGATTTTGAACTACTTAACGAATAAGATGGTATGTCAAGTGGGTAACTAGATAATAAAGTCTAGCTGGAGAAGCAAAATCAGCTCTTAATGGAGAGAATTTTAATATATACCCATTATTTTGGCACGTTTTAATATATGATATATAAAAATATGAGTTATTAATATTTATTTTTTATTTTTTATTTTATTAAATTTATATTTGATTTTGTTGTAATTTCACAAAATTCTTTGAAAATTGCTGATATGGTGGTCGACTACCTATGTGACAAATAATTAGGAATGACATTAGTACTTTTGATGAGTGTTTTTTATTCTCGTAAATTAGTTATAAATTGAAAATTAAAAATTAAAAGTTATTATCCTTAATCTGAAAACTTAAAGTCCATATATTAGCAAAAACTAAAAATTACGTGGATAAAATAATTTTATGGGTGCGACTATCGTACTATATATATGCATTGTGTTTTCTTATATCTCATGCATGCATCCATCCATATATATATATATATATACACACATAGTGTACCGCATATATATATATATATTTGCAATTTGTATTATATTTATATATATTATTAGAAATATTTTTTTTGTATATACTGAACATAAATCAAATATAATATTAAATATTTTTTTTTAATTATATAAATATATACTTATTTCAATACTATATAAAATAATAATATATTGGTAAATTAATAAAAATTCTAAAAAAAATTATAATATAAAAAATATTCAAAAATTATGTAATTTAAAAGAATATTTTTTTAATAATTATCATTTATAATTTAAATTTCAGAAGAAAAAAAAATATATATATATATATATATTAATACATAAATATATACATATATACATTTTTTTTTAAAAAGAAAAAAATTAAATATCGTCAAGCCCACAGACGTTATAAAGAAACGTAAGTGTGCCTCACGTTTCTTTTAAATTTTTTTTTTAAAATTTTCTAATATGTATATAATATATATTATAAATGTATATATATATTATTTCTTATATATTCTGAATAAATTAAATATAATAATCATTTATATTTTTTTGTTATATAAATATATATATATAAATTTATGTATATATATTTTATAGAAATATATATTATATTATATAATTTTAAAAAGTAAAATATTATATTATTATTTAAGATAATAAAAAATTATCTAATTTAAAGAATATTTTTTAATAATTATTATTTATAATTTGAATTTCAGAAATATATATATATATATATATATTAATGCATAAATATATACATATATACATTTAAAAAAAATAAAATTAAATATCGTCAGGCCCACTGACGTTTTAAAGAAAAGTCAGTGGGCCTGACGTTTCTTTTAATTTTTTGTATTATTTTATTTTTTAATATGTATATAATATATATTATAAACATATATATTAAATATAATTATCGTTTATTTTTTATATAAATATATAGAAATTTATGTATATATATTTTATAGAACTATATATTATATTATATAATTTAAAAAAGTAAAATTTTATATTATTATTTAAGATAATAAAAAAAATTATGTAATTTAAAGAATAATTTTTAATAATTATTATTTATAATTTGAATTTCAGAAAAAATATAATATATATATATATATATTTATACATAAATATATACATATATACATTTAAAAAAAATAAAAAAAATAAAATATCGTTAGGCCCAGTGACGTTTTAAAGAAATGTCAGTTGGCCTGATGTTTCTTTTAAATTTTTATAATTTCTTATATTTTTTTAATATGTATGTAATATTTATTATAAATATATATTTATATTATTTCTTATATATTCTGAATAAATTAAATATAATTATTGTTTGTTTTTTAATTTTTATTTGTTATATAAATATATATATATATATATATAAATTTATGTATGTATATTTTATAGAAATATATATTATATAATAGAATTGTAAAATGTAAAATTTTATATTATTATTTAAGATAATAAAAAAATTATGTAATTTAAAGAATATTTTTTAATAATTATAATTTATAATTTGAATTTCAAAAAAAATATATAGATATGTATATATTAATACATAAATATATATACATATATACATTTTAAAAAAATAAAAAAAATAATATATCGTCAGACCCACTGACGTTGACGTTTCTTTTAAATATTTTAATTTTTTTAATTTTTTAATATGTATATAATATATATTATAAATATATATATATATATATATTATTTTTTTATATATTTGAATAAATTAAATTTAATTATCGTTTATTTTTTATTTGTTATATAAATATATAAATATAGAAATTTATGTAAATATTTTATAGAAATATATATTATATTAAATAATTGTAAAAAGTAAAATTATATATTATTATTTAAGATAATTAAAAAATAATGTAATTCAAAGAATATTTTTTAATAATAATTATTTATAATTTAAATTTTAGAAAAATAATATATATATATTAATACATAAATATATACATATATACATTTATAAAAAGAAAAAAATTAAATATCGTCAGGCCCACTGACGTTTTAAAGACACGTCAGTGGACCTGACGTTTCTTTTGAATTTTTTTATTTTTTTATTTGTATATATTATATTATTTATTATAATTAACATTTTTTGAATTTTTTTTGTTATATGAATAAATATATATAAAAATTTATGTATAAATATTTTATAGAAATATATTATGTAATTGTAAATAAAAAAAATTGATATTATTATTTAAGATAATTAAAATATATTATAAAAAAATTCTATAATTTAAAGGATATTTTGTATAATTGAATATTTGAAATATATATATATATAAATATATATATATATATATATATATATATATTAATACATAAATATATACATATATTTGTAAATATAAAAAGAGAAAATTAATATATCGGCAGTCCCACTGATGTTTTAAAGAAAAGTGGGCCTGACATTTCTTTTGAAATTTATATTTTTTTATTTTGTTTAATTTGTATATAATATATATTATTATATATACATATATATTATTTCTTATATATTTATTATATTATTTTTTACATATATTAATTTTTTTCTTATATAAATTTTATTTTAGAAAAAATATATATATATATATAATTTTTTTTTACTATATAAATATAAATTATATATTTGCAAATGATTAAAGTTAATAATTTTGTTTAAGATAATTAAATCATAATATATATAATTATTTATAAAATAAAGAATATTTATTAATAATTATAATAAATTTTCAAGTATAATTATAATATTTTATATATTATTATATATAAAAATATATATATTTTATTAAATTAAATGATAATACCTGCTACGAATGAATAAATGAATTGTCTTTTAATGTCTATTCAATGTCTTTTTACTTTTCAGAGAATTGTCAATCACCCTTTACTTTTACAGAGATTTGTATATTTCGTTTACAGAAAGTCTCGTGAGATGAGGTTAGTTTTTATAACGTGTACGTCTTCTCAAATCCCAAGGTTTACCCTATTTTCAAAACACTTATTCAAACTAACCTATTTTACAAAATATTTTTTTCTGCATTATTTAGGTAAAAAACCTGTCTAAATACACCCCATATAAAATTGATATTTCTTTTGTTTTTAATAAATACAAATCATTTATACCAATTATACCCTTTTAATTTAAAAAAATAAAAAACAGAACGTGGAATAATCCTTTTAATCTCATTAACACCATAATCGCCTCCCTTGAAGATATGAATACTTCCTTCGGAGACTGGAGAAGTACGGGAACTCGCCTTCCTTGAAGACATGAACACCTCATTCAGAGACTGGAGATGCACGGAAATTACGAATATCCCTACCACCCTCTGTCCCATTAGGCTTGTTCTTCGCTTCCATGGGTAGTGTAACGAAGAAGCATAAGAAAAATGTCAATATTCATTCCATGTGCAAGGTTATAGATTCTGTAGTGACTTAATTAAATTTGTATGTCTTCATTATCTTATGACATTCTAATGAATGAGCATTTTGTTTATTTGAATAGAGAAAAATATGTATTAAAGGGTGTTTCTTATTAAACATATCCATGACGAAACGTATGTTATAAAGTAAGTTTCATTTAACATTATAAAATGGTAGATCATATCAACCATTATATATTTTTGATTATGTGAGTATTAACATGCTTGAAAATGATTCAAGGTAATGGAGTTGTTATCAATTAAGAAATCCTTACCTATCAAACCTTGTTTATCACTGTCTCTCGTATGAATGCATTTTTTGACGCGTGACTAAGAATGATTAAGATAATGTGGAATGTGAATTATTGAACCTAAATATTATTAAGAAGTTTTAGGGTATTGATATTGTTATTCTTGAGAGTCTGAAAGTAATATTATTAGATGTCTTTTATTGTGTTATATCATTTTTATTTATAATTTGAATTGTATTGCACCTTAAAGGGTTATTCTTCACCAAAGCAAACTTTACGGGTTGCAATGCTGAAGTAATGGTTTGCAGTTACAATCTTTAAGACTACACACCAGATTTTAATCAAATTGGCACAAATTGGGACCATCATTTATTTATTTCTTACTTATATACTAAATTATGTATGTGATTATTCAGTTTGATAAGTCAAAACAATCTTTAAGACCACACATCATGTTTTGATCAAATTGGGGTTCGCTTATATGCTGAATTCTATATGTAATTATTCAGTTTGACAAGTCAAATAAAAGAGAATGGAAAGAGAAGAACGCGATAATAAATATTAAACGAAGAAGAAATAAGAGAGAATGAGAAAAGAATAGAATTAAGATAGTTTTAAATATATATAAGGATATTTTAGTCAATTTAATTATATATAATTTTATCTAAATTATTTTAAAGTATATTTAAAGATTTTAACGGTAAAAATAACAGCACCCTAATTATATTTATTTATGAATATATGATTAAAAATACATAATTCATCATGCACATGATGCAGCAACAAATGACGGAATTTTACTTTGTATTCCGTTCTCGGATTATTTTGTCATGGTGCAAGAGTAGGAAGTAAAAGTGAAGATCCTGACAAAAAAAAAAAAAAAAAAAGAAGTGGTAAAATAAATAAGGAAAATAATTCAATTGGCAAAGTGAGTGGGGGTTAGATAGACTCACTTTATTTATATATTTGTCAGGAAATATATC
Source organism: Caryopteris x clandonensis (assembly GCA_028749325.2). NCBI lineage: Eukaryota > Viridiplantae > Streptophyta > Magnoliopsida > Lamiales > Lamiaceae > Caryopteris > Caryopteris x clandonensis. Next base: position 2,022,685 of record JAPYKT020000021.1, read on the forward strand.
CCACTTATGCTAAAAATTTAATGCATCTATTGTTATTATTTCCCTGAGTTAATTTAATGGAAAGTGATTTTTCATTAATTATAGTACAATTAAGGAGGGAAATTTAGGGATGTTGGGTAAATAATTTAAAATTCAATATTATTACTTTTTTTTTTTATTATCCATGTAGATGTAGAAAAAGCCTGGGACAAAATGAGTTTTTGTGATAAAACTGTAGGGAATATAAAGTTAATATGAGTTGAGGGATCCAAATTGATTGGAAAAATCTGAGTTTCCAAGGGGGACTGAGGAATTAAAACTCGTTTTTTTTTTTTTTTTGGTTCAATTATAACATGTAATTAGATTATTATGGTACATCTTATATTTTATAATGATTGTTGTGTATATATATTATCACTAATTAACATATATTAGGTGTAAAAAGATTATAAAATAGAATATAGAAAAGAGATGATAAACTGAGATGCTGGAGTCTATTTGGGCAAACCATAACAACTTTTGGCTTCAGCCGAACTTTAAGTTATATTTATTAATTATAATTTTTATAAAGACCTTATAACAAAAATTTAAATCAAGTACGTTTGATTGAGTAAGTCGAAAATAAATAAATAAATAAATAAGAAGTATAAATAATAAGGAAGCAGTTATTCATACTTCTGAAACCTCTAAACATATCCTAAAATTTAAATATAACTAAATTAAAATTAATAATTCTCTTCTCTTTATTAAATATACCCATATTATGGTATTTTCATTAAAAATTAAAAGATCAAAAACAAAAAACAAATTAGAAAAGAAAAATAGAAAAGAGAGAGAGAGAGAGAGAGAAGATAATATATTTAATGCCCTTACAGCAACTTTTTGGTTTTATTGCTGCAAAGATGCTGTAAGAATTAGGATGCCACTTGTGAGTTGCATAGTTGAAGCTGGCCATGGCTATGGAGGATATGGCGATTTTGAGCTTTCTGGTGTGATAGTTTCAACCGAAATAGCAGTGGTGTTCTTATTCCTATTTATTCAGGCTTCATTTCTCTACACTTGCATTTTTGTTTTTCTTTTGTTTTTTGTATATTATTTGCATCAATGTTGTTACATAGGTTTATGGACGCTATGATTGTCCTGAAAATCGTCAAACAATACTACCGAAAGACCATTGGTAAATATATCCGCAATTTGATATCGTGATGGCGTATGAAGAACTTGAACCTGTCCACGGGCAACTTTCTCTCTTACAAAATGAATATCCATTTTCATATGTTTGGTACGTTGATGTTGAACTGGATTTTCCGTCAAATAAATAGCACTTACATTGTCACAATAAACAAGAGTAACCTTTTTAATCTGATAATGCAACTCCAAGAGAAGGTTCCGAAGCAAACACGTCTTGGAGACAACATTTACTACCCCATGATAGTTAGCCTCGGCACTAGAACAAGACAAAGTGGGTTGTCGTTTAGATGACCATGAGACCAAGTTGTCTCCCAAAATTACACAATAACCTAATGTAGATCGCGTCGTGTCAAAGCACCCATCCCAATCTGCATCAGTTAAAGAGACAAGAGTAGAAAAAGAAGACGGGTATAGATGAAATCCGTGATCCAAAGTACCCTTAACATACCGAATAACCCGCTTGAGAGAAGACATATGATCAACTCTTGGATCATGCATATGTAGGCAAACTTGTTGGACCGCATAAGATATATCTGGGCAGGTAAGTGAGATATTGTAGAGCTCCTACAAAAATTCGATAAAGAGTGGGATCGTCAAATGTAGAACTAGAAGTAGCACTAATATTTGAGTTGGTGTCAACCGGAGTGGGAGACGGTTTACAAGATGACATTCCGGCACGCTCAACTATTTCTTCCGCAAATTTGCATTGTGAAAGAAACATACCACCTTTGTTTCGAGTCACAGCAATACCAAGAAAATAATTCAAGGGACTAAGATTCTTCATAGAAAATTCAGAACTAAGAAGATCTATAATAAAACATCGGAGAGTATCAGAGGCAGTGAGAATAATACCAGAATTTCCACGATCACAGCCAGACTTATTGCCGCCGCCGCCAATGTTGTTCCGGTTACCACCCCTGATGTTCTTCCAGCCACTGAATTCTCGCGGTGAATTTTACCCCTAGCGTGCCCCAACTAATCATAATGTGGATCAGAGTCATCAAATTCAGCAGAGGAGGCGGCCACCATAGCATATTTTGATCCCATTGCCGCCTCCTTGGATATTCCGGCTTCTTCCAAGGTGAGCATAGAACGAGCTTGGTAGAACGGAGATAGTGGATCACTTTGCTGAACAAGCGTACCCACACCCTTTTAAGAATGGGTGAGACCCGAAACTAATTGGAGAACAAGTCAGCTATCCGACACTGGTGCACCAACATTCTTCAACTGGTCAGCAAGAAAGTTAAGCCTTTGACAATAAGCTGATACGTTTGGAAAACTCTTCATTTTGAGAGTGGAGAAATCATGTTCAAGAGTAACAGCCCGAGAATGTATGTTGTCTTGCAAAAGATCATTAGAAATGGTGGCATAAATCCACGAAAGGACCATTGCATCAAGGGTCGACCATAGTTCATCATCATCCTCGGTTAACGAAGAAACCTTCTCTTTCTCTTTGGTAGAGGGAATAATATGGTGCAGACCATACGAGATCATGCGGTAACCTTGAATCGTTCCGCCCACGTAGAATATTGAACATTTTCCATTTCAAAGGTAATGGAGATATGATTCTTGATGTTAGTTACTGCAAGAGTAGGGTGAAAAGAGTTCTTGGAAGGTGACATGATAGGGCTGTCGGAGTAAGGAAGAATGAAGAATAAAGTAGACGGCCGAGTGGTAGAGTGTAGCGGAAGAAGAAGAACGTGAAACCCTAAACTCGTAATACCATGAAGAATTATGATCCCTTCCTTATTCTGCTTAACACAATGACCATATATACAAGATATGAAGTCAATCTGTAGGTATAAAACTAGGCTAATATTAAATTAGAAAACTAATTTGATAAACATAGAATTTACGTGCAATTCGGGGTTATTATATATAGTTTTTTAGGCAACTTGCATGTACCTAAATGATGAGTTCATCATGATTTTGTTATATTTTGTTGAGTCACGTGTTTGTTGAAGTTTTGATAGAAAAATAGATAATTAAGGATGTATAGACCACATCTCAAGTCATATGGACCGTGTTTATCCTCATGATATGATCTTAATTGTCACTATTTGGTGTGATTCTGGCATATCTTCTTGATTTAGTGTGATTCGGACATATCTCCTCATTTAAATAGAGATACGGTTGCTATCAAAACCCTAGTAATTGTCTATAAAAGGAGGAGCTACATACATCATATTATAGGGACATCATATAACACAATATACAACAGATTTTAGGGTTAGAAGTAAGGATACAATGGAGGATCAACCAACCAAGTTATCAGAGAGAGAGAGAGAAACGAAGATCGTTTAGGTTTCAATAATCTTCTTTTTTTTTTTTTGTTCTTTTTATGTTAAACATGATTATCAATATGTTTCCCATGGATTATATATTGAATATGTGTGGCTAAACATCTAGTGATTCTAAGGAGTGCATAATTATGGATTCGTATGTTTTTCTTTAATGATATTATTTCCCTTCCTATATTTCTTTATGTTTTCTTGATTTGGATATCGTATGAAATTATGTGACGACTAATTGCATATGTATAGTTAATCCATTATTTCTTAAGAGGGAGTAATCAGTTAACGAATTAGGAATGCATAACATAAAACTTGCTAGATCGAGAGATTGGTAAGTATTATGATGAGAATAGATCATCGGCACGATTGGAATTTAGATAACATCTTGAGAATAATCAGTGTTGTATAATCTACTTTTGGATCTAATTGAAGAGAGAGGATCTAAATATCTTAGTGATACAAATATAGGAATTAAATATGGTTTGATACATTAAAAGAAATTTATATAAGCCATATAAATGCATATCCCTGGAATCCATATAATCTCTGAATATATTTAGTTGTTTGACTTACTTTGTTATCTATTTCTTCTCTTTATTTGTTTTAGTTTATTTTATAAAACACATTCCATTAATTGAATTCTTTAGATAAAGGTAAATATCATAAACAAATACTCAGTTGATTTTACACTATACAGTATATGTGGATACGATACTTGTTCTCACCATATTTTACTATAATTATCTCGTGTACTTGCGAGTCGTATTTTAAGTGAAATAAAATAGCGAATATAATTATTTACACTGACCACTAAATATATTGTAGATATTATTTACATTGACCACTAAATATATAAAATATATTTAACAAATGTAACCTAGGCAGATTAAATAATTGTAACTATCATAATTAATCTTGTAGGAAATTATAATTTGAATGCAAAATCGTTTTGCTCCTCTTCCTAGCTAAATTACAAAGCTGATTGCCAGTGCAATGGTCCTGGGTTGTGTTTTTTTGTTATCCACATACTGAGTTCATGCGCGAATCGTGTTGAATACTATCTTTTGAGAGTAATGATAGAAGATCAATTAACTATGAGCAAAAATTGTATGGATATAATATATATGATGTCTTAAAAACGAGCCTTTTTTCTGCAAATTATTTGTAGTTATAAAAAATAAGTCTATTTTTTGTAGTTACAGAGAGAGGGTTTCTTTATAGATCAAAACTTGTTGAGATGGTGAGTGAATGGATGAAATATATATAACATTTGTTTGTTTGTATTTGATATTTGGTTTGTATTTGCTCTCAACTAATTTATTGTAGGTGGTGCTATCAGTCATTTTTTGTTATAATTAGAAGAAAGCAAAACGTGCCTCGTATAGTTATATGAGAAATTGTGACTAAATTCTGAGTGGTTACTGTTTAGTTGGAATTCTCTATCCTTGGGGCAAAAGGCGAAATCCCTCGCCCCCAAGGCCCCCACCCCCTGGTCCGACAGAGATTGGTGGAGGAATTAAATCATGGTAACTCAGCGGCCCATTAGGTGGGAGGAACAGTGCCTGGTGCCCACAAAGAGCTATCCCCCACATTGGAGGGATAAAGCTCCCACACTGGGAATTCTCTATCCTCCATTTATATATTGTGAAACGGAAGGAAACTAATACTTTTGTAATTAGTCCAATTCGAAAAACTTTATAAAGGCTAAATTTTGAAATCATTCCACAGAATCAAAAGCAAAGAATGTACAATTAATTCATCTCACAATGAAGCACAAAACTTTGATTTTGTAGACCAAATTTAGAACTCCATTCAATCGCAGAAATGCACAAACACAAGCACGTTCACACTCAAAGATTATTTTTCGAACTGCAAAGAGCAACATTCAATAAAATACATGATACAAATTCATTAGGAAACAAAAGGAGCATCAACCTTTTGATCACTGCAGTACAACCCCGGGCGCTGAGTAAACCCCTGTTTCTTCAAAATCTCCATCGCCTTACGCATAACTTCTTGATTACTAATTCTCCCATCCGATTCTGCAACGATCGTCTGAATGGCATTACTCAAAGCACCATAAGCCTAGCTTGATCACCCGGTGGGCTAGCATCGGGCAAAATCTGGTCCATCTGGCACCCGCTTATGAGAATACCTATCAGGAATCCCTCGTTTGGTTGCCCTAACATAGGCTTCTTGCTTGCTTCCAACATAAGCTTCCAGTGCAGTTTTGCATAGCTTTCATCATTCTCTTGCAGCTTTGTGGCAGAATATATAAGGGTATTTTTGTCAATATATTTATGTCAAATTTTATCAAAAATATTATGAGGCATGTTTAGAGATTTTGGGGCATGAATATAGGGGTGTCAAACAAGCCGGTTGCAGGTTCATGGGTCGGGTTCGAACATGGTTATTATAAATTTTGCATGAACCCGAATCCGACCTGTTTAGCTAATCGTGTCAAAAATTGTAACCCGAACACGATCCATTTATTTTGCGAGTTAACCCGACCAACCCGATTGACTCAAATAATAAAATATTACTAAAATATCTATGAAAACTTATTAAAAAATGAAATATGATATTTGTCAATGTACAATTCTATAATTGACAAAAAAATAATTGAAATTAACAATATAATAGCACGAAATAAAGCTATTCCTATATATATATGTGATTTTTTATAATATTACCGGTCATTTTATGAAATTATAATAAAAAATATATATTTTCAAAATGTAATAATTATACGGATTAGTAGGTTAACCTGCAGGTTGACCCGACCTGACCCATTTTTTATGCAAGCCATTTAGGTGTGACTCGTTTCTGACCCGAATCAATTAAGGATCAACCATAACCCACTATATTCGTGTTCGATTCATATCGAATTGTTAGATTGGGTCGCAAATTAACACCCCTATATGAATAGCCGCTCCCTTATTAGTTTATTAAATGCGGTGATTTTATTAGTTGCTAAAAGTAAAAAATATAAGTTAAAATTTGAAGAAACTTTATTCTCTTATATGGTGTGGAAAGAGTATTAAAAGTTCACTTTTTAAAAAGTTGTTGTCATTTCTTAGAAACTTTTTTAAACTGTGCATATCCAATCTAAAAATTGTGAATCCGTCGGTCAGAATAATATCACATTCAAACAACACTCTTTTGAATTACATACAACAATAATCACATTGTTAACTCGTAGCTACAATATAAATTAATATAAAAGAAAAACATAAAGAACTCAAATATTTTGGGAGAAAATTTTAACGTAATTTTCCGTATTACAATTTGATGGATCGTTGAGCTATATGTAGATTTTATTATAATTATTTTGAATAGATGCATTTATCAATATAAAAAAGAAAATCTATGGATAAAAATAAGATTAAGATCCCCGCCCCAATTAGTTTCCATATCTCACATTTAATTCTGTAGGTACGCTGCAAATCTACATTTTATTTAGGGTGCTTGTAATGGAGTTTAATGAAACTGGCTAAAAACGTTGATCCAACTCCACCACCACTTGCAATTCATCCAATACATGCCATTTCAACAAACCAACTCTAAAACATTAGAGATGGGTTCAACCTTGAAAGAGGAAAAAAAAAAAAACAAGAGGGCCTACGGCTGGGGTGTGCAGCACGCAGGCCCTCATTGACGCATGCGTCACATGCGCACGTGGTCAATGGAGCCCACGACTACTTGATACAACCATTCCACAACCCCAACCAACATCTAAAGCATCTCCTAGGCCCAATGGAACAGAGGCAGCCCAATAGAATCAAAACTTAGCTTGAATTCGAAAACCATCTATGTAGCTGAAGAATTACGTGACCCAAAAGAGAGCATGAGAGTTTATTATCTGAAGAGTATTTTTTCTACTAATTTTAGTATTAAAATTAGTATCATGCCACAAATTACAAACATGTGTCTCTGTGGTCCTTTTATCTAGAGAGTGAGGTCTTAAATAGAAAATAGGAATGAGAAGAAAGTAAGGTATGTGAACATAAAACTTTCTCCTCTGTATCTTTGTTCTTTCCTTATAAATGAAATAATTCCTCTGTCTTTTTCCTACCTTATTGTCTCTTAGTTCTTCTTCTCAGCATTTGTTAGAGTTTAACCAGCTCGAATTGGTTGTGCTACTCATCAAAGGTGCTTTCATTGTCATTCCTCTCCACCGTTGTTCTACCAAATGGCAGATTCAGATCTCATTGCAGCTCTAAAAGCCCTTGAATAAAAAATTGACACCAAGTTTGATTCTTGATCTATATCCTTCAATCAATCCCTACATACATTCATGACTATAGTTGATCATTGTATCAATGATACAGTTGATCACCGCATCAATGATCTACGCTCATAGATTGACCCACGTACCCGCCATACATCACCTTCCACCACTATACATCCACCTACGTTTCTCCCTTACCCTCCACCATCTGCTTCTTATTTTCCCTCCTCAGATCTTTCACATCTCTCTCGGTCATTGAAAATGGATGTCCCTATTAGGAACCGACCCACAAACGTGGATGTTCAAAAAACAGAGGAACTTTTTTATTTTGACCATATTCCACCAGATTTCCGTCTCCGTATTGTGGCCTTTAATATGGAGGGTCGCGCGGTGAGTTGGTTTCAATGGATGAAAACCAATAACCTCCTCACCAACTGGTTTGATTTTCTTCTAAATCTAGGTCACCGTTTTGGGTCTTCCATATATGAGGATCCACAAATGCAATTATCCAAACTTACCTAGACATCGACGGTGGTTGAACTTCAGTCAACATTTGCAAAACTTATGAACAAGGTGGCTGGAGTATCAGAACTACTCTTCATCTCCTTCTTCGTTTTTTTCCACAAACGGTATATCAGACGAGAATTGATGTTTTCCAAACCTCAATCCTTGATGGAAGCATTTTCTCTTGCCAGAGCTTATGAGGCCCGTTCTGTGATAACCGCTCTCAGTTTCCTCTTTCTAGGCCCAAATATTTGGCTTCTCAAGCCCAAACCATCAATCCACCCACCTTGCCACATCTCAGCCCAATCTCACTAGCCAACAAACACAACCCATCACTTAGATCTGAACATCAATACCCATCTCCCAACTCCAAAAACCCATCGCCACCATCCCTGCTACCCACTCCATCCCTGCCAATACATTGTTGTACACCAGTAGAATTACGAAAAAGTGAGAAAATGGTCTCTACTATAATTACGACAAAAAATAGTAAAAAAGCACAAGCGCCAGAGTCGGTTTTGCTTTTTCTAGGGACCGATGATGACACCAAAGTCGATACCCCGACAATAGATGTGCCTATTGAAACCATTGAAGAATCTGTTGAAGTTCAAGCTTATATTTCATTTTTACATACTCTTGTCGTTCATTCACCTCCTCGAGCCATTCCTCTTTAGGGTACAATCAAACGACACCCTCTTTTCTTTCTCATAGATTCTGGCAACATCCACAACTTTCTCAAACCCTCTCTGATTGAGAAATTCGGCCTCCCCACTACTCCTACAGATGTTTTTCGTGTCTATATTAGCAATAGGGACTACGTGTTTTGCAAATACAAATGCTCTGATGTCCCGTTAGCTCTCACCAAGCATAACTTCAACGTCTACTTGTATGCCCTTCCCATTGAAGGCCCGCACTTAGTTTTAGGGATGCAATGGCTGTTGAAGCTTGGCAAGGTATCTTATGACTATATTGAGATGTATATGGAGTTTATGCATGAAGGCCAACAAATTCGATTGAAAAGTAATGACCCACATACTATCTCTCCAATTCTATTCCATCACTTGTAAGCACTTATTCACTCTGAAGACCTCCATAACTTCTACCTTATCCATTTCATTCCCCATGTAACCGATGCACCTGCTTCCTCTCCTTCTTCTCAATCTTTCCAGTTTCCTACTAATATTTCTCCTGCCATTGTAGATATACCCCTCCAATACAATAACATATTTTCAAAACCAACAGGCTTACCGCCACACCGAAATGTTGACCATTGCATATCTCTCCTTCCCAACACAAAACCAATCACGATTCACTCGTATCGCTACCCTAATTACCAAAAAGTTGAAATCAAAAAAAATTCCGTGTTATGCCAAACCAAAGGCTCATAAGCCCGAGCAAAAGCCATTTTCCTCACATATCCTGTTGGTTCAGAAAAAGAGGGAACATTGCGATTTTGTATGGACTAGCCTACATTGAATGCTGTCACAGTTCATGATAATTATTTATATCCACCATTGATGAACTTCTAGATGAGCTGGGTGGTGCATGTGTCTTTACAAAATTGTACTTACGGTTTGGGTATCATCAAATTCAAATGAACACACGGGATATTGCCAAGATAGCCTTCCAAACAACAGACGGACATTATAAATTCCTTATAATGCCATTCAGATTAAAAAATATGTCATCAATGTTTCAATCTATAATGAACAAAGTTTTCCAGCCCTTGCTACATGACTTTGTGATCGTATTTTTCGATGATATCCTTTTCTATAGCAAAAATGAAACAACTCACATTGATCATCTTAATGTTGTTTTGCATTGTTTGCATGCTCACAAGTTCTTTGTCAAACTCTCAAAGTGTTCTTTTGGTAAAGGCTCTATGGATTATCTTGGCCATATTGTCACTCAGGGAAAGGTCTTTACGAACCCAAAGAAATTGGAGGTCATAACCAATTGGCCAATTACGACATTTGTGAAAGAGCTTTGGGCCTCAGGGGATATTATCTTCACTTTGTCCGTCACTATGCCTCTATCACGACACCATTAATAGATTTACTGCACATCAACTATTTTAGTTGGTCACCTGAGGCAGACACTGCTTTCACAGCACTCAAGAAGGCCATGGTTTTGTTCCCAATACTCGCACTACCCAATTTTGTTCTTCAATTCATAATTGAAACTGACGTTTCTGGCATAAGAATTGGTATTATTCTCTCCCAAGGTGGTCATCTAATATCATACAACAGTAAGAAATTGGGTCCAAACATTCGTGCCTCTTCCACATATTACAAGGACTTATATGCAATTGTTGAGGCCATATATAAATGTCGACATTATCTTCTTGGGCGCCCGTTCATTGTTTGCACCTATCATAAATGTATCAACGAGCTTTTTCAACAAACGATCCATACTTTGGTACAACAATTCTACATCTAATGGGATACTCTTTTCAAATCGAGTACAAGCTAGGTCTCACCAACCAAGCAGCGGATGCATTTCTCGTCTTCTCGGCTCACCACCTTCCTGCTTGACACTAATTTCTTAACCAATGAGTGACTTATTTGATCGTTTGAAGATAGAAAATGAGACAAATCCTGATCTATCGGACCTACATAGTTGACTAAGCACAAACAAAGTACCCTCAAATTACACTTGTTGCAATGGCATCCTTCTGTATAACCACAAGTATATCATTGGATCAGCTAGCCCACTTAAACAACATTTGTTACAAGAATTTCACTATACCCTTATGACGGGTCATATTGGCGTAAAGTGTATGCTGGTACGTTTGGTTTCCTTGTTCTATTGGAAAAATATGCGGTGAGACGTTGAAAAATACATTGCGTCGTGTTTGCTTTGTCAACAAATGAAGATGAGCACACAACCGCCAGTCGATCTGCTCCAACCACTTCCAATCCCCAATATGGTATGGCATGATCTCTTCATGGACTTCATTGTCGCTTTTCTACGATCAAATGGTTTTATAGCTATTATGGTTGTCGTTGACCGCCTTACTAAGGCTGCACATGTTGGAGCATTACCAACCTCTATCACGATGACCATCCTAACATGCAACCACTAGACATCCGTGAGTCTCGACAAATATTACACCAAGGCAAACTCGTTTCTCAAGTACTTGTGTAATGGGAAAACAAAACGCCTAAGAATGATACGTGGAAAGATCTCACATATATATCTTCGGCTTTTCCACACCTTGTGGACAAGGTGTTTTTGGAGAGAGAGGCAATTGATACAACCATACCACAATCCTAACCACCATCTAAAGCATCTCCTAGACCCAATGGAACAAAAGCAGCCAAATAGAATCAAAACCCAACTGGAATTCGAAAACCATCTGTTTCAATGAAGGATTACGAGACCCAAAAGAAAGCCAGAGAGTTTGTTATCAGAAGAGTACTTTTGCTGCTAATTTCAGTATTAAAATTAGTGTCATTCCATATATTACATTCATGTGTTTTTGTGGTCCTTTTGTCTAGAGAGTAAGGTCTTAAATAGAAAATAGGAATGAGAAGAAAGTAGGATATCTAAACTTAAAAATTTCTCCTATGTATCTTTCTTTTTCTTGTTAATGAAATAATTCTCCTCTATTTTTCCTACCTTATTCTTTGTTAGTTCTTCTTCTTTGCATTTTATGGAGTTTAACCAACTCAAATTTGTTGTCCTACTCGTATCACTACTCAACCCTATTGGCCAATACTTCTTTTTTCCTGTGTGTTGAAAGAATGATTTCCAAACCTTTTTTATTTTCATTTTTCTTCTTTGTATTTGTTGTTGCCTTTTTTTTTTTTTTTTTAACATTCTCTTCTATTATATAATATAACCATTGCTTGCAACACTCTTTTTCTTTTTTTTTTTAAATGTACCCCTTAAAATAAAGTAAATGTATTTTCAATAATATTAATAGTATTTTATAATGCATTAAAAATATAGTATATTATATATTAACTAAATTAATATATTTAAATTTATTAAATAAGATGATCGTCATAAATATATATTTATTTCAATATATAAGTGAAAAATATAAATAAAGATAGAGAAAAGTTGATAAAGATAGTGTATTTTTAACTTTTAATATGGTGATGATGTGGAAATGACATAGCGTATAGAAGTTGATTAATGATTGCGGGGACCCTTATATACTATTAAAAACTTAAAAATTGCTACAAGTCAATAAATTATTTGTTGAACACGGTAGTTTATTACATTATTATTCTTTAATAAAATTCTTAATCAAAATAATTAAATAAGAATAAACAACATATAATTACATTTTATAAATGCACATATAGGTGGGAAAACAAAATAAGAGACATGTCTTTAATCTTATATATATATATATATATATATATATATATATATAAGTTACAAATAAGACAATTTAAAATAGAATAATTATTACTTTTATTTTATTTGTTATTCTAAGTCAATCCGTTATTTCGCCTTATACAAGAATCAACCTTGAAATGGTTATATATAATCTAGTATTAGTATGTTCTTCAGTGTGATGTATGAACATATCTATAATTATATAAAAGCAGGATAGTTATACTAATTTACATAAATGTCATTTTCTCCCAAAATCAGTTTTCTATTTTTAGAAATTGTGATTACCAATTAAAATTTTTTTGTTGCTTTTTTACTCTAATTTTTAAAAGCTTATAACTTTTTTATCTTAACTCCGGTTTTTATGAAAAATATATCAAATTAATCATTTTTTCATGATCTATAGTTTGATATCCATATTGCACATATATTATTAAAATAATAATTTTTAAATATAAAATAGTATTTTCATACATTAATTATGGTATATTTTAATATTTAATATATTTTTATAATGCTAGACATTTTTATTTTAAACAATTTTATCACAATATATTTATATAATTATGTGTTTTATTTTAAAATTTATATTACTATTTTTTATAATAATGTATTATTATAATATAAATCGTGCATCGCACAGGAGAAACACTAATTATTATAATATAATATTTATTAAATTTCAAAAAATACATAAAAGTTAATATTTTTAATATATATATATATAATTATGTTCAATAATTTATGTATATAGCATGATTATAATAAGGATGTAAATATTATATATACAATCATATGTGAACATTAATTAATTTTATTTATAAAATACAATCATCAAATTAATGTGAATATTTTTTATTATTATATATAGAATCTGCCACAAATTCACAATTGATTTATTAAAATCAAGTAATTATGAAAATATATGAACTTTTTTTATTAGTTTTGATAAAATTTATAACAATACCAATATTAATAAATAAAAATTTAAAAATTTAAAATAAATATTTTTTTTGTTAGAAATATAACAACATTTCCTAAAAATATATTTTTCCATTTGTGGAAAGAAAAATAGTCGAGAAAAATGATAATAACAAATATAAAAACAATCAGTTTGTTGTTATATATTTGAACTTTTTAAATCTTAATGTAGACACATAAATATGGCTAATCAAATGGTGATATGTGAAAAATATTATATGAAAAATTAAAGTATCTATTTATTTAGCCTATAAAGATAAAAAGATAAATGATTGATATTTTAAATGATTACAACTCAAGTGTATTTCATACAATAAAAAAATCAATTTCAATGATACACAACTCCTCAATTTCATTCAATAAATTGAATCTGTCCATATTTTTTCGTGTTTCATAATTTAATTGACGAAATTTATTTTCTAAAATTAGGATGTGGTTAATTGATTGTGCTAGAGATAAATGATAGAAATTAAATATAAAATACAATTAGAAAAAAAGAAAATGAAAGAAATTTAGTGAATTGGTCATATATATATATATGGCCACGCTAATACAAAAACAAAATAACCAAATTCAAATTACAAATTACAAATTTTAAAATACTTTCTAACACATAACATTAACGATTGTCGGGCTCCCGCATTATTTTTGTTACAAATCAAATCTTCAACTATTTATATCGACAACTTTAGATTAAAAAAAAAAAAAAAAAAAAAACCCTTTTTATTTACATAAACTTTTTTTTTTAATGACATGTAGATTCCTACTTTTTAGTAGATTTTTACTTTTCTTTTTATATTAAATAAGGATAAAGGATGTTAACTAAGAATTTACTTTGTAAATAGGTATTTAGTAACATCAGGTAGTACCAATTAAAAAGAAGAGTTTCTTAACAAATTTATAATTATATACACAAATGTACCTTTTCGTTAAAATTAGCTTTTTATTTTTAAAAATTATTATGTTCAATCATTTTGTTTTATATTTTTTTACTCTAATTTTTAAAGGCTTATAATTTTTTCATCTCAAATTTATTTTTTATGTAAAATATAACAAATTAATTATTTTTTCATGATCTTTAATTTGATATCTATGTTGCATGTATAATAATATATTAATTTTAAAATATAAAATATTTTTTACATATATTAATTGTGGTGTATTTTAATATTTAATATACTTTTATATTGTTAGATATTTTTATTTTAAATATTTTTTATTATATTATATATATTATAAATCGTGATACTAGTATTTACTAGAAAGTTATATTATTACAGTAATGATTAGTAGGTTTGTCCGACCATCAATCCATGTTACACGGACATGGGTGGCCGACAGATAAGTCTTACGTGTAAAGTTCGGAAGATGGCCCACAAATTTTGGCTACCGCGACTTCCAAAGTCCAAGGAGTAATAATTAAAAAGCCCATTTCCACATTTCTTCACTTTGCACTACTCTAACATGTGGTCCACTTATTTTTCTGTGTGCTGCATTCTATTTGTATGCCGTGCATTCTTCCTCCATTCACAATTTTTATAATATAATAAGTTATTATAAAAATAATAATATAATTTTAAAATAAAATATATAATTATCTAAAATTTATTTTAAAAAAATATCTAACAATATAAAATATATTAAATATTATAATATACCATAATTAATGTATAAAAATAATATTTTTATTTAAAAATTAATATTGTATTATTATATGTGCAATATGAATATCAAATTGTAGGTCATAAAAAATTATTACTTTAATATATTTTTCATAAAATATGAAGTTTAGATAATAAAAATTATAAACTTTTAAAAATTAGAGTAATAAAAGCAAATAAAATGAAAAAAATCTAATTGGTTATCACAGCTTCTAAAAATAGAAGGCTGAATTTGGTCGGAAAATAACATTTTTGTAAATTATTCCAATTGTTCTTCTTTTACATAATTATAGAATGGGGAAAAATACTAAAATACTACATGAATATATATATATATATATAATTAAATTATTGTTAGTATAAAATTTAATTTTTTTTAAAAATAATTTTTTCAGAATATCTTTACAAAAATATTAAAGTAATATTGAATATTAAAAAAACTAAAATAAAATATCATATTTTTAGTAATTGATTAGCTTTATCAACAAGTAACACAATTATTGCTACTGGAGTAATTTTATAAGTATGCAATTAGCAATTAATCAATAGGCCTTAACCTTCTGTTGACATATTATAAAAATTATATATATAAAAAATTAGAAGGTTTATTCTTGCATTATAATGAACTCCTTAAAGATAAACAAATACAAGGTTTGGACAAAACTAAAAAAGCTGATAAAATAAAATAAAGATTAAGAAAAATATACAAAAGCCTGAAAAAAAAATCCTGAAAAACAAAAATAGCAAAAATTGATAATCCCCAAGAACCTTAAAAAACCTGAAAAAATAAAAACAATGAACATCTTACAAAATTTTAAAAAATAAGGCACCAAAACAATAAACTAAAAGAATATATTAAAGAAAAATAAATTTGGCTTTCTCTCACACAAAAGTAAATTTCGGAGATAGTCTCCTACTCGTTTGTATTTTTTATTTTACTAAAATTTAAAAACTTAAATTTGAAATTCAATTTTTAACGTATCATATATCAATTTAATATCTTTAATTTGACATCAATATTGTATATTATAAAATATATTATATTTATAATGTGATATAACTTTTTATGGATAGAATATAATTTTTTATAAATTGAATTATTTATTTTTATTTAGATATATGTGTTGAATTTGAATAAAACATATTTGAATTGATTTTAAAATATAAATAGTTTTTGTAAAAAAATTATACTATTAATTTATATAATATTATAATTTATTACTCTACCTTACTAGGTTTTAGTGAGTTGAGAATGATATTCAATTAGAAACACTCTAAAATTGAGTTCGAAAAGTTGTGCAATTTATTATTTAATTAAGATACATTTTAGGAGAATGACAATATAATATGACATAATAAAAATCAAATTGCATAATATTTGTATAAATATAATTAACATAATAGCCGATATGTAAATTTTTATAATAATAATATAATTTTATTATATATCATTAATATAAGCGTGTAAATTAGCAGTGCGGCCATCCATCTAGTTTGTATTAACAAAACAAAACTAGATTAGTGTGATACCCTAGAATAATATCAAAGCATAAATTAAATTTGTGTGTCCTTTTAAGGATTTAAAAACAGAGGTGAGCCTCACAAAAGGTAGAGTTCACCAGAACAACTGGAATTTTAAAGTGAGTGGAAACACCCTTTTCTATTTACTCTTATCATATTCAATAAATATTACTTACTTTTTATCCTTTATCATTTAACTTAGACACGGGCACGGTTCGGCAGTTTAACTTAGACACGGGCATGGTTCGGCAGTTCCGGTTTCGGTTCCGGAACCGCCGGTTCCGGTTCCGGTTCCCGATTCCGCCGGTTCTTTTTTTTTTTTTTTAAGATTTGTTGGGAACCGCCGGTTCCCGGTTCCCAACGGCCACATGATCTGGACCGTTGATCTATATTTTTGAAAGCTCAGAACCGGGAACCGGGAATCGGAACCGCCGGTTCCGAACCGACGGTTCCGGTTCCAAAAAAAGGAGAACCGAAACCGAACCGTATGTAATATGATTTCGGTTCCAAACCGGAACCGGAACCGGTTAACGGTTCGAACCGAACCGTTGACCGCCGGTTCGAACCGGCGGTTCCGGTTTGGAACCGAAACCGTGCCCGCGTCTAATTTAACTTCACCAATTATTGTGAAACTTAGAAATATTAAAATTAATGATAAAATTAGTATATTTTGTTATTATATAAGTATAGAAGTGGAACTAGAAAATAATTATAAAAAATTAAAAACTTGAGACGAGTTAAACAACCTAATTTGATTTATTAATTAATTTTCAACTGTGAATACTAAAATAGAATTATAGGGAGTGAATGGTGGGTGGGTCCGGTGATGGAGCCTAAACATTGCCAGCCAAATCCCACTTATAAAAGTCGTGGATCCACATCACCCCTACCAAGAATCCCGTGATAGCTTCACATACTATCATAAGTCCATAATTTTTTTATTAACAAATAAATATATCATTTCAATAAATTAAAATAATCAAATAAATCCTATTAATATTTAATAAATTAGAAAAATATTTAGATAAATAAAAACTCATTAAAATAAATATCTTAAAATAAAATAACAAAATTTAAGTTATTAATACATAAAAAATGTCAAAAATACCTTAAATAATTTAAATATAATAAAAATGGAATATCTAAGAAACATAACAAATCATCATATCTCAAACCCCTTTTTATATTTAAATTACTAATAATTTTTACTTTATTAATTTATTAATTTATTTAAGTATATTTATGATTTAATTTGTTGATTTTTAGATTTGTGTAATATTTTTAAAACTTGTTTAGTTAACGTAATATTTAGGAGAGTCTTATTTGTCGTATATTTAAAATTTTAGAAGTTTATTTGATCTATTTTAAAAGTTAAAGTTTCATTTGTATCAAAAAAATTATTAGGGACTAATTTGAACTTGGAGTACTAACTCACAACCATAAACCCCAAAAAGCAACTCTTACACACCATATCAGTTCAACATCATCGTCAAATCAAAAGTTAAAAATTCACTACTTTTATAAACTTTTCTCTACAATTATAAATCCAACTTCTAACTTTTTTATAGGTTCCACCCATTTGTACATCATTTTTATATTTTTCATAAATTATCTTTATTTATATTTTTCACTTATATAATAAACTAAATATATATTTATGATGGTCATTTTATTTAATAAATTATTAATATTATATATTAATTTAATTAATAAACAATATAATATTTTGTTAAAATAAAATATGATTATAAAATAATATTAATATTATGAAAATGGTCATTTGATTCGATGAAAAGCATTAATTTTTATATTGAGAAAAAAAAAAGGAAAAAAAATAGAGTATTGAACTCAACTTTGGGATGTGGCAAAACCCAACTTCATCAAAATAGTATTGAACTCAGCTCTAGCTTTTCTAGGGGGTTCCGGAGCTCCCATTGGGGGCACCCTAATTTCAATGGTGTAAAATAAAATATTGGTAGTCGAACGCTAAGTGACCGTCTAATGATAATATGACATAATTTTGCAGAAAGTATTATTTATAAAATAATAATATTTTATTTATATATTGTATAAACAAAATTTTGTTTGTACGAATTTGTTTTTTCAATTTTGTGAAATGACATACTATTTAATAGATTTTGAGAAGAAAACTAATGATGAAACAATATGAAATACTAATAGATCAAAATAGATAATCTTAGCCTGATTTTTGTTTTTGTTTTTTGAGATAGAGAAATATTAAATATAAAAAGAATTATATTCTCAATTAATACATTTCTCTTATAAAATGATATTAACTATTAGTAGATTAAAATAAAATTTGACTAATATAAAGCAACATGAATAGAAATTAGATCTAATATAATTTTTTTTTAAATATAAATAAATATGAAAATCTCGACAAAAAGTAATTAAAAAATGTTTTGCCTACCTAGGCGCCGACTTCTGAAAAAAATATAAATTTACATGAATTAGTTAAAATCGGATTGGAAGGCAGACGTCTAGCGCCTAGCCCCTAGCGCCTAAGTGGTTTAGGCGGGTGCCTAACCCAATTTTTGCGTAAGTGACTAATTTAAGAACTTATTTGTACCTTTTGCTATGATATAAAGAGCAATGAGATTCATCTCCAATTTCTCTCTCTTTTATTTATTATTAAAATCTAAAGATTTAAATAATTTTATATTTTATTCTATTTTTAATGTATAATATATTAAATTAATTTATTTTTATAATCTTTAATTTGACACCAATACTACATATATTAAAATAAATATATTATTTAAGATATATAATATAATTTTATTGGATATAATATAGTTTTGTTATGAAAATACATAGTTTATATATATATATATGTGTGTGTGTGTGTGTGTGTGTAAGTGATGGATTTGAATAATTTTTATAAAATAAAAAGTTTATATAATATTATAATTATTTCATCATAATAGTTTCAGCGATTGGATATATTTGTATTGAATTTGAGAATTTGTAAAAATCACTTGAAATGTTATGTAATTATTATTTAATAATTTTTTTAAACGAATGTCAATGCGATATAGCATTAAAAATTATAGTTCAAATCAAATCATATTAATATAAATATAATTAACATAAATCATAAAATATTGATATTTTAAAATAACAGTAATATAATTTTATTATATATCATTAATAAATTAAAATATGTTATACTTTGTGCATGAACGAGTAGAAATCTTACTATATATTTACTTATATCCTATATACTTTCATCTTTTTAGTTTGGAAACATTTCATAGTTTCACTTGCATTAAAATTGGCCATCTCTCCTTTACAATAAGATTAGGTCCCCATCCTTTATTTAATGTTTAGATAATTGTAATTTTATATGATTAATTTTAAATTAAATAGTTGTAATTTCAGATGTGTTTTGAGATCCAACAATTTATTGAAGGACCAAATTTATGAAAGAATATAATAAAAACTCTATTTTCTAAATTAGAAAAAAAAATAAGAAAAAAAATATAGAGATAATTTTTTAATATAGACACACACTTGATGTTTACACACAAAATTTATAAAATTGAAAATAGTAAGTTTCTTTTGTATTAGTATAAGATGCATCCAATTTACAATATTACTAGTTTAATTAAAATGTATTTAAAAATTCAAAATTATTAGCATAGCAGTTGAGTTCGTACTCAATTGAGAAATGAACATTATAAAGTTTGTAGAACCAAAATAAATAAAAACATGACCGAGATATTTTTCGAGAAAAAACTTCCTTCTTCCTCTCCAGGAGGAGTTTAAAGGATTTATTATAGTACTTATTTCCCAACAAAGTAAAGTATGAATTTAGAATAGTATCTACACTCTCTTCACTAAATATACCTACTTATCTCAAGCATACATTCTCTACTAAATATACTTACTTATGCACACTCTTTCCACTAAATACCTCTAACTGGGTTTAGAACTCACTTGTCCCTGAATAATACCTCTAACTGGGTTTAGAACTCACTTGTCCCTGAATAAAATCCTAAATTGAACTCTCTCTTTGGATATAACAAAGATAAAATAAAGCTCGATGCTTCAACAAACATAAGTTATCCCCTATATATACAGTTTAATGAACAATCTTAAATCTAGATTATATGAGAATATATTTATTGCATTAATTTGGACATATCTTCAAGATATTTTCTTTTTTTGTGAAGGTAGATCTTGATAAAAATACAAATATCCTATCAGATCTTTTTATTCTCCGTAACTAATTTGGTCCTAGTAAATCGTTCCTTAATAGACTTATTCTCCTTGGCTGATTTGTTCTCCTAATAGACATTAGAAGTCTTCCCTCTATAGAATTTGAATTTGCAAAGCAATAGGCATATCAAATTTTGATAGGATCCTTTTTTATTATAAAGATATGAATTTTTGTAAATCTTTCAAATATATTTCTTTGCAAATTTAGTTTATGTCCGGTACATATACACAAGATTTTATCAAATCTAACATCAACTTGGATAATGTTTGTTTTTGTTTAATGTCAATTTTTATAACACAAAAAATATATTTCTTAGAGTATATATATGAAAAATATTACTTTTTTTAAAATAATAGATTGATAGTTATATATATATATATTTAAATAAATAAATAATATTATAAATTAGTTTATACAATACATCTGGACTCAAATTTTAAAAATTGAAAAAGATAGTAAACAAACATACATTTTTGGTGTTCGTTATTGACAGAATATGTACAACACATAATTGAGAATTGAAAGAAGATTGGAAAAATCACCGTGAGAACTGGTGAGGGTATATTCACATATTTATACACGTATGTGTAGTTACAACAATATCCTATAATTAAGGAAAGGATATGGTCAAGGTATACCTAAAATACAGGATATACACAAATCAAATCAAATCAAATCAAATCAATATTTACAACTAATTCAAATAAATTGGTATTATCTCTATTACCCCCCGTCAAGCGCTGCGTGGGGTGAAGACACACGCAAAGCTTGGACCGTAGAAACTCAAAGGCCAGACGAGGAAGACTCTTCGTGAAAATATCCGCAAGCTGAAGATGAGAGGGAACGAACTCAGTAGAAATGCGCCCAGATGAGACCAATTCACGAACAAAGTGATAATCCAAATCAATGTGTTTAGCTCGCTTGTGTGCAACAGGATTCTGACTCAAGAAAATGGCACTCTTGTTATCACACAACAGAACTGGCCGAGTAGGAGGAAGAGCCCGCAATTCCCGAAGAAGATTAATAACCCAAACAAGTTCAGCAGCTGCATTGGCCAGGGCCCGATACTCAGACTCACAGCTGGAACGAGTAATAGTTGGTTGTTTCTTTGCACTCCAAGAAACAAGATTACCCCCAAAGAAATATAGAGTACCCATAAGTTGAGCGACGGGTCTCAACACAACGAGCCCAATCCGCATCAGAGTATCCCAAGATGAAAGAGTCAGGACGCTTAGTGAACGAGAGACCAAAATGGAGAGTACCCTTCACATAGCGAAGGATACGCTTAACAGCCAAAAAATGATCTTCATTAGGCGACTGAAGAAACTGACTAACAAAGCTGACAGCATAGGATAAATCTGGTCTAGTGATGGTCAAGTACTGCAAAGCACCAACCAGAGATCTGTATAATGTGGGGTCCTTGAAAGCAGGACCTGTACTAACAAGAGATTCACCTGTCGCCAATGGGGTGGAAACAGGTTTCGCCTCAACCAAGTCTGCACGCTCAAGAATATCAAGTGCATACTTGGCCTGACCAACAAACAACCCAGTATTGGTGTGAGAGACCTCAAGACCAAGAAAATAGCTCAAGGAGCCCAGATCCTTGATGGAAAACTCATCTCCAGTATCAGCTATGAACTGGCGAAGGGCAGCAAGATCATTGCCTGTGACAATAATATCGTCAACATATAAGAGAAGATATATAATGGTCTTACCCTGATGCAAATGAAATAGAGACGAATCAGAACGACTCTGTGAAAAACCTAGACTGAAGAGAAACGAGCTGAAACGCTGGTACAAGGCAAGGGGAGCCTGGCGAAGACCATAAAGTGCCTTCTTCAGTCGACAGACATGATCAGGGTACCGAGGATCAACAAAGCCAGGGGGCTGGGCCATGAAGACAGGCTTGTTAAAGAACCCCATTCAGGAAGGCATTCTTAACATCAAGCTGGTGAAGAGGCCAACCACGCTGAACAGATAAGGCCAGAACAACCCTAACTGTGGCCGCCTTCACAACAGGGCTGAATGTATGATGGAAATCCAAACCAGGAACCTGAGTAAAACCCTGAGCCACTAAACGAGCTTTGTGACATTTGATTGACCCATCTGCAAGAAACTTTGTACAAAAGACCCACTTGGAGCCAACAATATTAGTGCCAGAAGGTCGAGGCACTAAATCCCAAGTCGAGTTTGAGCGAAGAGCATCAATCTCTTCTTGCATGGCAGCAAGCCACTGAGGAAGCTTAACAGCAGACTTGAAGCCACGGGGCTCAGAGGTGACAACAAGAGCTGAGAGAAGGGCAGAAGATGCTAAATCAACCGGATAGCGCGGCTTGAAAATACCAGCACGAGCTCGAGTGATCATATGATGAGTGGGCTGAGGAGCGTGGGATGGTTTTGGAGCTGGAAACTCAATGTCCTGGGGTGGTTCTGGAGCTGGAGGCTCAATGTCGGGAACAGGAAGCACGACAGGATCAATAGTAGGCGGCTCCAAAGGAGGTTCATCGAGAACCAAGGACGGTGAACAAGCATCGTTATCAACCGAAAAACGATGTGGAGGATGAACAGGAGCCGAGACAGGAGCCAGAGAAGAGTCAGATGAGATATCGAGAAACGTCGAGATATCTAGATCAGTGACTTTCGTAACAGACGGTACCCGTGAGAAAGGAAAGTGGAGCTCATCAAACTGAGCATGGCGAGTGATAAAAACTCGATAAGAGTCTGGATCAAAACAACGAAAACCCTTCTGCGTGCTGCTATAACCTAGAAAGATGTAAGGCCGACTGCGAGGTTCCAATTTATTAGCTGCATAGTCACGAAGATACGGATAGACACGGCAACCAAAGGGCTTAAAAGTATCATAACTAGGCGGATAACCAAATAACACCTGAAAGGGAGAAATGTTATCAAGTATCACAGAGGGTAGCCTATTAATGACATAAACGGCAGTGGCAAAAGCATCAAACCAAAGGGAAGCTGGCGCCTGAGCATGAAATAACATAGATAAACCAGATTCAGAGATATGACGATGTTTACGTTCGGCCCTGCCATTTTGCTGTGGTGTATAAGCACAAGAAATCCGGTGATGTATACCATGCAGATGCATAAAATCACGAACCCTTCCATTTATAAACTCAGTACCCCCATCAGACTGAAATGTTTTAATAGTTCGAGAAAATTGATTGCAGAAGAAAGCATGAAACCTAACAAACACATCATAAAACTCGAACTTAGCACGCAAAGGATATATCCACAAAAATCGAGAAAAATCATCCACAAAAGCCACATAATATTTAAACCCATCAGAAGTGGAAACGGGTGCAGGACCCCACAAATCACAATGAATTAAGTCATGAACAGCAGTAGCACGTTTGTCATTCAATGAAAATGGTAAACGCTTGCTCTTGGCCAACTGGCAAGAAGAGCAGAGGCTAAGGTTTGGTAAAACTGAAGTAACAGATAAACAACCCTGCTTATTTAACAATGAAATAACAGAAGATGGGACATGCCCCAGACGTAAATGCCACAAATCAAAGCTTGCTTTCAACCTCTTGACCCGAATAGTTGCAACCAAAGCTGGAATACCCCGATCAAGTAAATAAAGTCCCTGATTACACCTTCCCTGAGCCAGGATTTTCTTTGTGAGCCGGTTCTGAATGGCGAAGAACTTATCAGAAAAAATAACATCCACAGGATAATCCGCAGTTAATTTACTTATAGACAGAAGGTTCTTTGTGATATGAGGGACGACAAGGACATCTAACAATTTAACATCCTCAGAAATTTTAGTATTGCCAATATGCGAGTTATTTAAAACATTGTCATTACCAACTATAACAGAACCGTTACCAGAATAGGACTCATGAGTGTCAAGAGCTGAAAGTTGGTTCGTCATATGAGCCGAGGCGCCCGAATCAAGATACCAATCAGGAGTTTGATCCGAGACATTGCAAGTGGACGTGAACGCCTGAGCAAGGTGGGCAGCTGAGTTGGAGTTGAGAGCATTCAAGTATTTAGAGCACTTATCAGCGTAGTGCTCCCCACGACCTATTTGGCATCTAGGCGTACGACGAAACCCACCTCCACCAGAATTGTCACGACGACCAGAATTAAATGAAGCACCTGAACCTGAACCATTGTTACCATAATTAAAATTACCTCCTGAGCGAGAAGTGTGCTGCTGCTGAGAGGTACGAGACGATGGTCGAGGCGACGGCTTAGGGGCAGCCGTCTGAAAATTCTGGCGAACGGCGGAGAAGGCAGGAGAGGGAGACGAACCCTCCATGGATTTAAGCATCATATCAAATTGTACAGCCTGGTGGAGGAGATCACGGAGAGGCGGAACTGGAGAGATAGCCATCCTAGTGTCGGCAAAACCTGCAAATTGAACCCCCAACCCGCGGAGGAACCAGTGCCGTTTATCGTCGGCGTCAATGGGACGGCCGATGGCCTGCAGCTGATCACAGAGATGTTTAAACTTCTTGTCATAGTCTTCAACGGACAGATCTCCTCGGCGAAGTGATAACAACTCCTCCCGGAGTTGATGAGAACGGGACGCAGAGGCATAGACACTCTCAAGCGCCTCCCACGCTTGATTGGCGGATGTGCAATCGATGACCTCCGAGGCCGCGTCGGCAGAGAGAGAGGTATATATGACACTGAGAAGGCGTTTATCCTTCAGACGCCACGTCGTGTAATCCGGGTTCGCAGTGGCAGCGCCGCTCTCCGGCGTGATCGTGGAAGACGGCGCTAGAGTCGTACCGTTGAGATGGCCCAAAATATCAAAACACTCAGCCATGTGTATTGTTTGGCGGCGCCACATCAAATATGTGGAGGCTTCAAGTTTAATTTGCATCATATTTATCATTGTGGTAACAGGGAGAGGATCATTAGCAGAGTTCGACATGATGATGACGAAACTGAGATTTGGCGATGGCGGATACCGACCAATATCACCGAAACAAGAGAAGAGGAGAGCCGGATGTAAACACCGGCGAGGTAGAGAAGGAGGAAGGCGGAAGAATTTAGGGTTTAGGAACGAGTTAGGCTGATACCATGACAGAATATGTACAGCACATAATTGAGAATTGAAAGAAGATTGGAAAAATCACCGTGAGAACTGGTGAGGGTATATTCACATAT
Source organism: Caryopteris x clandonensis (assembly GCA_028749325.2). Lineage (NCBI taxonomy): Eukaryota > Viridiplantae > Streptophyta > Magnoliopsida > Lamiales > Lamiaceae > Caryopteris > Caryopteris x clandonensis. Next base: position 2,048,782 of record JAPYKT020000021.1, read on the forward strand.
TTATACACGTATGTGTAGTTACAACAATATCACATAATTAAGGAAAGGATATGGTCAAGGTATACCTAAAATACAGGATAGACACAAATCAAATCAAATCAAATCAAATCAATATTTACAACTAATTCAAATCAATTGGTATTATCTCTATTAGTTATCCATAAGCACATGGACACATACAGCGGTAGATGCGGAAATAAAAAATTCATACGATGTGAAAAGTGCCATTGTCCTAATTAAATTAAAACATGAAAACAGAGAAATATTCTGCAATTTGGATTTCACGAATACAATCGTTAGAGGTAAAAATATAAATTAAAATAAGATGAGTTCGTATTTAAATTGATATCAAACAAAAAAAAAAAATAGTCACCAACTAAAATCAGCTTCTTGTAGTTGTTGTAAGTAACAATATTATGGTTTATCATTATAAAAACTACAAAAAAAATTAAGATTGTGTTACTTGTTGGCTTTATCGAACGTGCAGGCACAGCATTTGTATACCTAGTTTTTTGTTAATTCATTTTCTAATATCTGTATATTTTTAATTTATTATTTTAGAATGAATTAAATAAAAATCTGTCTGTGAATGGAAAAAAGTTACTACCTTGAGACTCTTCTTTCATTAATTAATTTAATACACTTTTCAGTTCTTGATTCTAAGAAGGGTTTTGTTTTTGTAATTTATGTTATTCATTGATTTAACATATTGAATAATATATAATTTATTCGTCAAATAAGAATTTTTTTTATAATTAAAACAAAACAAAGCCACTATGTCATGCACATTGTGGAATCTTTTGAGAAAATATTGAAAACACATTATTCTTTGTTAAAGAAAAAGGTGATATTCTACTACTACTACTAATAATAATAATAATAATAATAATAATAATAATAATAATAAAAAGAAAGAAAGAAAGAGAGGATGATGTATGGTGGAGCGGTGGAAAGCGCCACCGCGGCACCGCGGCGTCAGTTGAGATTTGACTTTATTTAATCAATTGGATGACGATTTGGATTAAAGCAACATGTGTATTAAGTAAAATATTGGGAGCTTACACGATATTTCGTGGCTACACGTCATCTCTTATCCCTGTTCAATTATTCTTCGCCCCATCCCCTTTTGTCTTCTTTTCCGCTGGACAACAAAACAAATAAACTTCACATTTCTCTCCCATCTTACACCTGTTTAATCTTTTAATTTTATAATAATAAATAATTATTATTATTATTATCACTCTCTACTCACAAACATATTATATATATATATATATATTTACAATTTTTTAATTAATTAAATGAAGGTATAATATTTTAAAAACCATAAAATCTCTAATTAAATAATTTTTTTTACTCATTAATTTAACTTGTTCAATCATATATAATTTATTTATGAAATAAAAAATCTCAAATTTTTAATTTAATTAATAAAAGCCTTTGACCTTGAAGCATAATTTGTTTGAGGGACGAGAAATATTCTTAATATAAAACTATAGTTTTAATCCGAAGGAGTATTATTTATTTACTATTTTAGCCTTTTTGTTGAAATACCATTTTCTCACTTCTTCTAAATTTGGTATTTGTGGCTTGGCAATGTTGTTGATCCGGTTCGATATAGTTTGAATTGGAGAATCGAATTAGATATCAATCTCAAAACTCCCGACTTTGATATTTTAAATGCAAAACTAATAAATTAATATGTGCACATAAATATTCTAGTTATATATGTTGGTTGCATTTGAATTGAGAGCTATATTTAGCTATGAATTTAGGAGTGAATTTAAAATTTACAACCTAATTCTCTCAATTTACTTAGCTATAAACTCAAATCATTGATTTAGAAATTTCTTATAAATTTTAGATCATTTCACAACCTAGTTATTCGAAATATATTTTATTCATTAAAATATAACTACCCACACTATACACATATGTACACTCTCGTTATATCATTGTTATTATTATTAGAAAAATAAGATAAACAAATCAAACAATTCAAAAAACTCATTTTAAATTCAAACATCCAAATAAAAAATTTCAAATGAGAAAATTTTCAAACAAAAAGAATTTAGAAGAAATTTATTTTAAATCACCTTGATTCCCAATCTATCCATCTAAATTCACCATAGGAGTTACAAGTGTGCCAAATATGACATGACATGTCTGTTACATTGAAAAATTGAACACTTTTACTTATTTTTGTGGGTGAGTGGATTTAGGGGTTTGTGGTTTAGGATCATGGTCTAGAATTTAAATTTTAGGTAAGGAGTAGTTATACATAGTTTATGTTTCATGGTTCATGATACACAGCTAAGTTATATTTCGATTTAGTTTTCTGGTGGAATTTGTTTGAGCTTTGAACGTGATTGAGATAATAATTAGATGCATTTAGAAGAATATATAGTGGGAATATGATTCAAGTAATATTGGTTATGTTTAATTTACGTGATCAACTTATTTCTTAACAATTTAAAATTAAATGATAATTCTTCATGCACCGCATAATATGCATTTTGATGACTCTCATAATTATTGAGATATCTCCTATACAGATCCTCTTTCGAGGATGAATTGTAACTCACTTGGTGAGGCTCTACCCCAGAATCTCAATATATGCTAGCAAATGATCTACATGAGGTTTTTTTTTTTTGCCGAATTCATTAGCATTTGTATTGTTGGTGCTTTTGTTTTTTAGTTATGAGTTTTTTCATAAATAGATTTTAATGGGACAAAACATATACTTCATTACTTACTGGTTATGGCTTCAATAAAATAAGTTATTGATAGTTATTAAATACAATATTTGTTATCATTATCAACATTACTCATATAATTAAATATTCACTCTAAAGATGATGAAATTTAATCAATTCTAAACGCTCTATTTTCTATTTTCTGATTAATAGAGATAATAATAATAATAGTAACGCTACACACACATTTTTGTTAGTCTAAAGAATAAATAAGTATATAAATACACACACGTTTTTATCAGAAATTAAAGATACATACAGCCCATGATGTTTCTAATAGAAAAAAAAATGAAAAAGAAAAGCAAGTTTTCTTTATGTTTTTATTTATTGAAAAAATAAAAATCAACGGTACTTCATACAAATAAATAAGGGTAATGAGATATCTAAACCAAGAAACGCTAATAATAATATTAAAAAAATCATCAAATAATTGGCCCATTAAATAAAATTAAAAAGAAAAAAAGAGGGAGGAAGAAGAAGTATGTGAAGAGATTCTGCCAATTCGAGTATTTGATGTACAATATCCTAAAATATTTTATCTGAAAAAAGGCCAACATATTGTTTGTTAGGATCCAATCTAAACTGTTTGTGTTCCTCCTAATCAAGAAATTAACAATCTCTTTCAAGGACTGGTACAAATTATAATCTTTCCCAATCTCATCTTCAAGGTGCATAAATAATTACAAATATAATAAGTTATAATACAAAAATCTATACGCAACTTTAAATTGAAGAAAAAAAAAATCATGACCTATAGAAAAAATAAATATTATTACATAAAAAATCTTACAAGACCTTCCCTCCCTTATTGTATCGTAACTAATTAACACATTTCTTCTAAAACACAATATTTAAAAATTTAATACAAAGATTAAGATGATGTATTTAAAATCCACATAATTTCTTAAATAACCACAAAAAAATCTTCAATATTTTATTTACATACTTAAATTTAAATCATATGATATATATAATCGAAAATTTGAATTTGTTCACAGATCGAGAACATCACTATATATATATATATATATATTTGATAAGAAACGCAAAATATTTATTGATGCAAGAATGTAATATTAAGAAATGAATAATTTAATGTCCCTGATTCCGGGTAGTTTTGTGTAGACATGTCTAGACCGGATGCTGATTATATTCCACCGCATATTCTCTAATAATTCTAGAATAATCCTTGTTTAGATTCATGATGCTTTAGCTCACCACATTTGTTTACTTTTTACCCCGGTCAGAATTCGTACACTCACCTCCTTCAAATCCACCAAATAAGAACCGCGTTTCTTCAAATACTTAGGCTTATTTTTCTTTTCTTTTTTCTAAATTAAAAAAACTGTAAAAGCTCCCTTAACTGCAAATCCCATACATGATTGATTTATTTTAAAAACCTTTTATTAATGATTTATATCCAAATAATCCAATAATGTAAACCTTATATTTATCAATCTTAGGATTAAATATTGTCAAATTATGCCGGAAAATGGAGGGAGAAAAAGTTGCGTGTGTGAGCTTTTTCGAGGAAGAAGAGAAAGCACGGTTGAATTTATGAGAGTAAATTATTTGATTAATTAAAATGTGGATACTATTTCATGTATATTATTATATATTTGGTATAATTAAATAATATATAATGAAATTAGTAAAATAAAAAATAAAAACATTTATTTTTCTTCTTTTGTGGATGAATTGAGTATAAAAAGAACAAAGAGAGAATATCCAAACGCATAAAACGGATTTAGGCAACGAATATTCCAGCTCGGCGATCCCAGTCTCAAGGGGTCCTTAAATACCCCTCCTCAACCTCAATTCCCCCAACAAATTCAACAATTCCAATTGTATCCTCTCCTTTCATTCTCCCTCTCTACATTCACAATGGCCCTCAAAGCCGTTCACGTCTCCGACGTACCCAATCTCGATCATGTCCCCGACAATGCCTCTTTCTCTCTCTACTCCACGCGTTTTCCCAAAGGTAAAATACACAGAAAGTACCTTTAATTTCTTTGTTTTTGTTTTTTTTGTGTGTTCAAAATTAGGCGGTTCTGTTGGAGTGCTAATGGTGGTTTTATTGCCTGTATTTGTTAGGTGTGGAGCTTGAGAGGGCGACGTCGTTTAAGGTCCCGAAATTCCTGGTAATCGGACACAGAGGGAATGGGATGAATATGTTGCAGTCATCGGATTTGAGGATGAAGGCAGTTAAAGAAAATACGATCCTTTCTTTTAATACTGCCGGAAAATTCCCCGTCGATTTCATTGAGTTTGACGTTCAGGTATATATATATTGATTTTACCCGCGGCGTTTGTGTTTCTTTCATTCGCTTGCTGCATCGTTTTCCGATGGTGTTTATGTAATTTCCGTTTATAAGTTGGTTTCTTTTTTTCCTACTATTAACGCGGCGGCGTTTCCTCGCCGCGTATGTTGTGTTGTCGTCCCAAGTCCGAACTGGTAGAAACAAGCTAAATTTCCAAGGAAGAATTATATGAATTGCCCTCCCCCCTTTTTCCATAATATTTTTACTGCAAAAACAGAAAATTAAAAGCTGCTTAGTAATTAATATTTGTGCCTTGTAATTACATCTTTTTCCTGATCCGCTGCTGCTTGAATGGCTTTTTCTTACTGTTGTGAAAACGATGTTTCTTCGCCGCGTACCTTACGATGTCGTTTGGTTGAACCGATAAAAACGAGGAAGATTGTCTTTGGAAGGAAACTTATTAATTGTCCCGCAGTGAACTTTTAAAATTGACCCAAAACAGAAATTTGCATGTGCTTCCCCCCTGACCTTCACATTTTTTCGTATGGATTAACTTCTGCTAGATTGGGTAAATTTGAGAGTGCCGATTTGTTCTCTCTTTCTCTCTCTCGTCCTCGTTTCTTTAGCCTAATTGATCAAGATACTGATTAGTTTGTTTTCTGTTTTTTTTTTTTTTTTTTTTCTATCCATGGATGGAATTCTTTGTTTATCGTCTTGCTCTTGAATGTAAAAAAGTACTCTGTACTTTTTAGACAAGAGGGTTAGACAGGGGAGTAAAGAAAACAACTCTGCTTTTTGTAGGTGACAAAGGATGGCTGCCCCATCATTTTTCACGACAACGTCATCTACTCCGAAGTAAACGTAAGTTCTTTGTGTTCTGTTCTTTTCCCCCAAGTTAATCTATTCAATTTTTAGGGAGTGTTTATTCAGATCTGTTCGGTATATATATTGTTCTGAATCTTGATTCAAATCATACTCTGGAAAGAAGTCCACTGAATTTCAATCTTGGATATTTAGAAGTTTTTTAAATAAGTTATTATTAACATGATGAGTGTTTGTAATTGTGAATTGCAGGGGACGATATATGAGAAGAGAGTGACAGAACTGTCTCTGTCAGAGTTTCTTAGCTACGGTCCTCAAAGAGAACCTGGCGTGGAGGGGAAACCTTTGTTAAGAAAAACAAAGGATGGCAAAATCCTAAAATGGAATGTTGAATGTGATGAACCTGCATGCACGCTCCAAGAAGCATTCCAGAAAGTAAACCCATCTCTTGGGTTCAACATCGAATTGAAGTTTGATGATTACGTTGTTTACCAACAAGAACATCTTACTAATATATTGCAAGCCATATTGCAAGTTGTCTTCGACTATGCCCAGGAAAGGCCCGTTATTTTTTCCAGCTTCCAACCGGACGCAGCTCTACTTGTCCGCAAACTTCAGAGCACCTACCCTGTAAGTTTGCTAGACCCAATTCTTGAAATGCGAAGAACTACATGTGGATAGATTTGTTTGTAGTTCTAATGTTGCCAATTCTGCTGCAAACAGGTGTTTTTCCTCACAAATGGAGGGAATGAGATTTATTATGATGCAAGAAGGAATTCTTTAGAGGAAGCCATTCAAGTATGCTTGGATGGCGGTTTGCAAGGGATTGTTTCTGAAGTTAGGGGCATCTTTAGAAATCCAGGGGCAGTGAACAAAATCAAAGAATTGAATCTCTCTCTGCTTACATATGGCAAATTGAAGTGAGTCTCTTTCTCTCGCTCTCGCTCAAAACTTATGAATGCAACCCTCAATCAATATATTATTTGTTTTTGTGCAGTAATGTGGCTGAAGCAGTGTACATGCAACATTTGATGGGGGTGGATGGAGTGATCGTGGATTTGGTTCGGGAAGTGACGGAGGCGGTGTCGAGGATGATGAAGCCAAGTGGAAATGTTGAGGAGGAGGAGGATGTTATGTTGGAAGGAGAGGAACAAATGAAGGTAGAGGGGAGCAGGCCACAATTCTCACAAAGGGAATTGGAATTCTTGTTGAAGCTCATTCCGGAATTGATACAGCAATAATACACACCACAACCCTGTACATTATTAACGCTGTGTGTGATTTGGCCGTCTCTAGCTTCTCCCATTGCTGCACAAATTTATCTTCCCCCACTCTCCTGGGTAGACTCTCTTTTTAACTTAGCAGATTGGCAATCATAGTATCACGTGTGGATCGTAGCTCCAGACTTTGTCTCTCTCTCTTTTTTTTTTTTTTTTTTTTATATACTTGCGGGTTTCTATAAAAACCTTACTAGGTAACGTACTTGTGGGGGAAGTGTTATACCGTTTTGAATCTAACTGTCAATTTAATTTGCTTGTACACTATAGAAATATTTCAATTACTTTTTTTTTTTTGGGCATTTAAAGTTAAAAACACCAAGACCAAAAATGGATTCATGAAACCAAGTTTCAAATTCATTGATCCGATCCAAGATTACTTTAGCCCAAACTCAAATAAAGAAAAATAAGTGTTATATAATAAATAACAAATAGAATAAGCAAAAGTTTAAAAGGAAATCAAATAAATAATAGTACTTATTTTTTTTTCACGTTTTTTTCTATAATTTATTATACTTGAAAAAATATTACTTACTCTTGCATTAAATTTAATGTTCTATAGAATTTTTCTCAAAATGTCACTCTTAATCAATGTAACAATTTTACTTAGAAATATTACTTTCTATTACATTCAAAGTAATTAGGATAACACTTTTGACTGAAAAGTATTACCTACCATTTTCAACATTAATTTAATTATTTTAATTAATGTCATGCATTTGTTCAATCATTTTGTACCTTTTTTCACATAATCAGATTTTTTTTGGGTATTTTGGGAGGTGGTGTAAAAAACTTGTAAGGTAGGAGGAGGGGCATTTTAGTCCAATATGTAAAGTACGTTATAATTTGTGAATTGTGCTAAAAAAAGTAACAAAAATTACAATATATATAGGGATATTTTCACTTATTTAATTAACTTCATTTTTACAACTTTTTGATAGATTTTTGTACCATCCCCAAATTATAACATATTTTAATTTATTCCAATTGAAATGCCCATTCTCTCCACCATACCCTAAAAAAACAAAAAGTGACACAAAAACACAGGATGAACTTATGTTCGAATCTTTAAATTTGAATCAAATTTGTGACACACGGTCTTAGAAATGATTTTCTAATTTATGATATGATTGTGCAAAGTTATCTTATAATTTACACGAAAGTACAATATGAACTTATAAATTTCCATCTATGAATTGAATAATATTTGTCATCTCTCGAGATATGATAATACAATGTGCCCTTATGTTTTAGTTTAATGATACGAAATACAATATGAACTTATATTTTTTTTAATTTTTGAACTTATGCGTTTGAGCTCACAGCTAGCTAGTACATTCACTATGTCTTTTCGATTATTTCAAGTACATTTTATGCATGTGTGATGTCATAGAAGCACCCATGCTCCATCACAACACTATGGATCGTTACTACAATCATAACACAATTCGTCATTCTCATCATTCAGTTGGAGTGTCCTAAATTTTGCACCTTAGATCCGCCATCTATGCTTTGTATGGAAAATGGCATATAAAAACTATTGACTTTCATAGCATGTTATCATCTCATATTTGTCCCATGCAATGCTTAGGATTTTGTGTTGCATGCCGCCACATGCCCATGACTTGCCTGCAATACGATCTTGCCATACAATCGCATGTTTGAAGCCAACAATCCTCGGTGGCATGGCTAGGACTCATAACAAACAACCTTGTTTGACAAGGCTAGAATTTGTAACACATGATTACGAGTCAGTTCACAAATTCTCTAGGTCAAGGTAGAACAAACTTAAGAAAGTTGTTATTCTTGTTGTTGTTATTATTATTTTTTTTTGAAATTTTAAATTTTCATTGTAAATTCTTCATTTGTATTTATTATATTAATTTTTAATAATGTGTTAAATTTATATTATTTTTTGAAATTAATATAGACAAACAAACGAGCAATGTTTTAAATAAATTGGATTCGAGTCAAAATGTCAAAAAACAATGTGTACTATTAAAATATATGTGTGTGTAATGGGTTGTTACTTGATTTCAAAATGTTATTTAAATTTACTCGATTTTCATATTCTAAAAAAGTATACCTATTATATATGTGTGTATATATTAATATATACATACATATTATATGTGTGTGGGGTCAGATCTAAATCATATGGAAAAATGTCCGATGCACACATATTTATGCACTGTACATATAGTTTACACACACAAATATAATATTAGAATTGCATGACAACATGTATGCATAAATTAAGTATAAAATATATAAGTATATTATTTTATTGAAATCAAATATTTGTATCCGACATAGAAAATTTTGTTTGTCATCCATTTTCTTGTGTCTACCCAATTCCTCCACCCGTAACCCATTTTTTGACCCGGAATTACTACCTATATCCGCTCATACCTTATTTCTTATGATCTTTTTACATGTTTGCCCTTATTTTTTTAGGTTAAAGTAAGTCTTTTGTTGTAATTTAATACTCATACATAGTTCCCCCTTTTCCATTTGCAACCCACCCACCTCATCTTTATCAATCATCCTAAATCTATTCTATTCTAATATTATAGCTTAGTTATTAGAATCTGTAATTAGAGGTTAATCTCTCCTCAACAAAAGCCCCAACTTGGAATAACGAAAAGCTTTGTAATTCACTAATACTTCAAAAAATGAAAAGTATGCTCATCCATTTCTATCCTTATTATTATTAATTTATTTTTTATGGTTAGGACGAGGGGTCTTATTTTATCAATAAATTGTGATTAGTTTCTTAATGTTTCGGAGTAAGCTGTTGAATTAATAATGTTTTGATGGCTTAACTCATCGACCATGGTTTGACCAGTGTCCATCAAAAATCCCTTTGCGGACACACTCTTTGACTGTAAATAGCAACCTTCATTGCACATTAAAGAACTTGAATAAACTTAGCTTCTGAGCATTAAATTGTAATCTCAATTTGGCCATAATTACCTAATACAAACAACTTACTTAATCAATTTCAACTGTGATTTACGTTCTTTAATCTTCAATATTATAGCTTGTTAACCCTCAAACCCGTTTATTGGTTGATAATAATTTCATAGCTACAATTTGACACAAACAACTATAAATTTGAAATAAAGTAAAAAAGAATCTAAAATCTTGAATTAATTGGTTTTATAGTTGATTGGCCTTCAAAAAAATGAAGATTTCTTGATTATTGTACTTAGAGAAAAAAAAAGGCCTTAATCTTGAAAAAAAAAAACTCTTAAGCATGAAATACATTATACATTAATGACTCTAATTATTTTCAGAATTAGAAATTTTAAATGTATTTGAACAGACAGGAAACTAGTATTCCTATCGAAAAACTAAATATTTTCAAACAATATTATTGTATATAGAATATTAGCTACAAAACTTGTTCAAGTTTTTCTTCAAAATTTATAACTTTGAAATTAAATTATTAAGGACTAATATGTCTCCGAATTGATTGAATGTTAGATAGCACTTCTACACTGAAAGTGATTTATTAGCAGATCTTGCTTACAAAACTTTGATTCTTAATCTTGCTAACATAAAGTAGTATTTTAATTTTATTTATTTTTAATTAAAAGGCTTTTTTTTTTTTTTTTTTTCTCAAGAGCCCAATATGTTTTTTTTCTTACCTGTACTTTCTATTTATATGGTTTATTTTTAATAAAAATAATAGTCAAACACATATACACCATTTCTTTTAATCCAGTTTAAAAACTCAATAAAAAGGTTTATTTTACCATATCCAGAGAACAGAATTTCGGCATCCATTGAATGGGCTTGGCCCAAATCACATGTTGTGGATCCACCAAGCTTATAATCCTTCTGAAAATATAAGTTGGGCTTCTCTCTGCTAAATCAACGGCAAGCCCAGTTAATAGCACTACTCATCCAGAATGCATTAAGCTCATATTAGAATTGCTACTTATGGTAGATATATCATTTAATAAATTGTTACCTTTTACTGAATTCCATCACACTTAAACACAAAACTATGTTTTCTTTTTTCTATTAATAAAAGAATGGTTGGTTATAATACCAAAGGCTTACCAAATCTAAAAATAAATAAAAATAATTGTTACTTCTTTCTTTTTCAATTTCAAAAGAGATGAGGATCGTTAATGCTTTAGCACAAAATGAAGATTTTTCAACCCCGACGGCCGAAATGAGTTGAGCTCGTGTATGGACCTACTTATCATCTACTGGTGACAAATTTTGAGCATTAATTTATCACTCAGTGAAAATTAGTTTTAAATAATTCGACTCACTATAATTATCTACTCATAACATAAATTAATTATATGCTTTAAAATTAAATACTTAATCAATTAAAAAATTAATCAAAATAAATTTAACATCCACTTAACGAGCAATTTTCGTACCGCAATTGCGTCTACTATTTGTACATCGCGATAGATGTTGTGATAATTTTGGAATCAAATTCAAAAGGGTGCAGAAAAAAGAAGAAGAAAGAGGAAATGAGAGGACAAGTAAGATTAGTTTGTCGAGAAAACAAAATTGGGGAATTGAGGAGACAACACATTGTGTTGTTAGGCATGTTATGTCATTGACTCTTAATTACTAAATAAATAAAATGTGTTCAAAGAAATGCATGCATAACTAGGTATTGTGTTCTCAAATATTCAAAACAAAGCTACACTAATGTTGTGGAAATCGATAATATTTTGGTCTTATTACCTGAAATTTTGATATTTAGATTTAATCAATTTAATGCTCATTAACTAGTCAATTAATCCATACATAATCATAAAAACAAATTAAGAGAGCTATGTGTTACGCAATTGTGTTTTTTGAACCATTTTTATTTAAGTCGGAGAGTTTTACACCTAATCAAGCTCAATTATACATAAAAATTCTAGAGAATGTTCAATAAAATATGAATATTCAGATCACCACCGCCTATTGAGAAAGTAGAGTAGTATAAATAGGGACATTCACTTCATTTAGAGTCTGATGGAGATAAGCTTGCACTGAGTTACTTGGAGAAACGTGGTTATGCTATATCCAATTAGTTGGAGTATATATAGAACTTCTGGATTTGTATTAGTGGAGTTTTGAAGAATTGAGTATTGAATAAGGGTTTTTTCCACTTTTGAGCAACGCCTAATTTACGTAGTATTGTCATGTTGATTATTGTTGTTATATGTTGGTTATTGTTGTTGTGTTGGTTATTGTTGTTATATGTTGGTATGGTTGTTATAACAACCAAGGGCATATTAGTCTATTACATTTAAGTCTGTTAGTTGGTTACGCCTTGGCTGAAGGTGGTTTATGAGTATAAACATTCGTTTGTATTGTTTTTAGGCACTTTTGGTCAGTTTTGTACTCTCTTATTCTTCAATGGGATGTCCATCCTTCTCATTCTCAGATTCCCCTCATTTCTTATCTGAATCCTATCATGTGCTCTCAAACTCCCCTCATTTCATATCTAAATCCTATCATTTGGCCTAAGAGCTAGGTTGTTTCCGCAAAAGCAACTATGATCATCATGGCAGGAAGGAATGACACGTAACGCAACGCATTGAGATTTTGGAGCAGCAAAATGCTAAATCGGTAGCAGAGAAGATAGAATGGATGAATTCGGTAACATCCGAGCAATTGGAGCTTAAACGCTATATGCAAGAGCAAATATCCAAGTTGGAGGCGGTGTTGGCAGCTCAAAGTAGGGACCAAGGTAATCCAAACCTGCATACTCAAAATGTTGCTATCAAAATTAACAAACCGGGTGATGGCATACTAGGATCGGGTCTTAGTCTGAATACGCATGAAATATTACATACAAAAAATTCTGGAGCTAGATATCTACGATACGACTTCCTTAGATTTAATGGAGAGGATCCTAGGTTATGGTTAAGAAGATGTAATCGGTATTTCACTTTCCAAAATATGCATGAACATGAGAAAATTTTGACTGCTGCTATGTTCATGGAAGGTGAGCCTGAATATTGGTATGTTGAATATGTGGAAGGGAGAGAACCGGTTAGTTGGGAGAAATTTTCAAAATTGGTTATGTTGAGATTCTCCAATGTTGAAGGATGGAACTTAGTCAATCAATTTAAAAAATTGGTATATTTCAAAATTTGAAGAACTAAAGGCCTTCATGGTAACTATGAATAGGACACTGAGTGAAGAGTACTTTATTAAAAGTTTCATCAGTGGGTTGAAGGAAGAAATTGGTCAAATACTGGAGTCATTCAATCAAGATTCTTTCACTGTAACAATGCAATTGGCTAGAAAGCAAAAGTTATTGCTTAACTCTTCTAAAAAAATGGAAAGATAGGAATGAGACCTCACAAAAACAGTAATTGGAGAAGTAATTTTCAAGAGATTGAGGTACCAACAAAGAGTAGAACAACACTCGTACCTGCTGTTGGAGAGAAAGTAGTACCTCAGAAAAGGCTAACTCAAGAAGAGATGGAGTTAATGAGGAAGAAGAATTTATGTTACAATTGCAATGAACCTTATGTGCTTGGGCATAAGTGTAAGAAGTTGTTTGCTCTTGTTTTGGAAGATGATGACATAGTTGAAAAAAAAAGTAACCGTAGAAGAAAAGGAAGAGGTCGGGGAAGGATTTTTCATTTCAGTTCATGTTCTAGCGGGACAAGCAGCCCCATAAACCATTAAATAGAGAGCTAAGTCTGGAAAACAAGATATTACAGTTTTGGTTGATATATGTAGCACACACAGCTTCATTGATCCTAGAACAGCCAAAATAATTGGATGTCCAGTGGTGGTGACAGAACCCGTGAAGGTCACGGTTGCAGTTGGAACTAGAATCCCATGCGATTCTAAGTGCCCAAGCTTGGAATGGGAGATGGGGAATTGCAAATTTAAGGCGGTGGTAAGATTGATAACACTTGGTGGTTGTGATATGGTGGTGGGAGTAGACGTATTGCGGCAATTGGGCCCCATATTATTTGATTTTAACTGTAAAAAGTTACAGTTTGAGAAGCAAGGCAAGAAGATTACTTTGCAAGGGGGCAGCACGGAGGTGTCATTGAGTATGATTTCAGCTAAACAACTGAGGAAAACTATTAAAAAAGAAGGAAGCAGTATGTTTGGGTGCTTATGTTTGATTTCTGAAGGGGAAAAGAAAGGACCAATCGCCACGACCCTTGAATTGGAACTATTGAAATATCAGAAAATATTTGCTCCACCTACTGGGTTGCCACCCAAAAGAAGCCATGATCATAATATTAGTTTAAAAGGAGGAGTTGAGCTTTTTAAACAACATTCTTATAGGTATCCTTACCTCCAAAGGATGGAAATAGAGAAGCTGGTGCAAGAGATGCTACAAATTGGTGTGATTCAACCTAGCAAGAGCCCATTCTCTTCCCCAGTTTTATTGGTTAAAAATAAGGATGGTAGTTGGAGATTTTGTGTGGATTATAGAAGGCTTAATTCTCTCACCATTAAAGATAACTTCCCAATTCCCTTGATCGATGATTTGGTGGATGAGTTAGGGGGCTCTAGAATTTTTTCCAAGATGGACTTAAGAGTTGGGTACCATCAAATAAGAGTACATCCCACTGATTTGGAGAAGACAACATTTGTTACAACTTCGGAACTATATGAATTCCTGGTTATGCCTTTTGGTTTAACCAACGCACCAGCCACATTCCAGTCACTAATGAGCCATGTCTTCAAGGCACATTTGAGAGAGTTCATTTTGGTTTTCTTTGATGAAATATTGATCTATAGTAGGAGTATGGAGGAGCATAAGACACACTTGGAGAAAACTTTACAGATCCTACAAGACAATCAGTTGTATGGAAAGGGTTCTAAGTGTGCATTTGGCCAGGGCCAGATGGAGTATCTAGGACACATAATCAGTGGGCAAGGGGTCTCCGCTGATCCTAAAAAGATCGAGGCGATGGGAGAATGGCCAATTCCTCAAACAGTAAAGGCTCTAAGGGGTTTTCTAGGATTGACTGGATATTATAGGAAGTTTGTAAGGAATTATGGTGTCATTACTAAACCACTTACCGACTTGACAAATAAAGGTCAGTTCTGATGGAGTACAAAATCTCAAAGAGGTTTTGAAGATCTCAAAGAAGCTATGATCACCACCCCGGTGCTCAAACTGCCAGGATTCGACAAGGTAGTCATTTTAGAAAATGATGCTTGTTATGGGGGAATTGGAGCTGTTCTGATGCAGGATGGGCATCCATTGGCCTACTTAAGTAAAGCATTAGCACCTAAGAATCTCGGATTGTCAATATATGAAAAGGAATTTTTGGCCATATTGCTAAAATTCATGATGTTTTTCATGTTGCTTTACTTAAAAAGGAAGGTTGGTCGGGCTGCTCATGTTACTTCTACCTTGCCTCTTTTTGATGATACAAATGAAGAAGGGACTTGGGAAAATTATGTCTCGTTTGCTGCCCGTTTTCCACAGTTGCAGTGAAATTGCAAGCTTGGGGACAAGCCTTTTTTAAGAAGGGGGTTTTTGTCATGTCGGTTATTGTTGTTAGGTTGGTTATTGTTGTTAGGTTGGTTATTGTTGTTTATTGTTGTTATATTGGTTATTGTTGTTATATGTTGGTTATGGTTGTTATAACAACCAATGGCATATTAGTCTATTACCTTTAAGTATGTTAGTTGGTTACGCCTTGGCTGAAGGCGGTTTATGAGTATAAACATGCGTTTGTATTGCTTTTCAGGCACTTTAGGTCAGTTTTGTACTCTCTTCTTCTTCAATTAGATATTCATCCTTCTCATTCTCAAATTCCCCTCATTTCTTATCTGAATCTTATCCTTTGCTCTCAAGTTCCCCTTATTTTTTATCTGAATCCTATCATTTGCTCTCAAATTCCCCTCATTTCTTATCTGAATCCTATCATTTGCTCTCAAATTCCCCTCATTTCTTATCTGAATCCTATCAAGTATCAAGGCGATTTGTCTCATCGTTCAATAATCCTTTGTGTTACTATGTTTTCGCAACTAAGATTATAAATATGCAACGTCAGATGAAGGTTCTTGTGCAAGCTATTGATGGGATGTGCCTTCAACAAGCCTATATCCTCGACGCTATTGTCGGTCAGGCGCCGCCTCATCGAGGTCCTATCCCACACATGATCCAGGGTTGCGTCAACCGGCGCCCTGCATCCCACGAGGCCGCGCTCCGATTGACCCGTCTCTATCCATCCACGATTCCATTGATGATGATACCATCTCCATGATCAATTCATTTGCTCGCGACGATACTTTGAATCGCCATCGTCCTCTCACCTTCAAAGTCGGGGATTATGTTTGGGCAGTGCTCACAAAAAACAGGTTCCCTGTACATGCATACAACAAATTATCGGCTCGCAAAATTGGATCGGTGGAGATTGTGGAGCGTATCAATCCCACCGCCTATCGCCTCAAATTACCTTCCCACATTTGCACATCCGACGTTTTTAACGTCAAACACTTGGTGCCGCACATGGGAGATAATTTCTCTGGAGATGTGCTAGAGGCAGATTCGAGGGCGAATCTCGCCTCAAAGGGTGCGAATGATGGAGATGAGGTTGCAATGAATTACTTGGAGAAACGTGATCGTGCATTGAAGAGGCTTGATCTTTGCAATCTTTTCGTGGGTTTGCAGCTACTGGGCTTAGCCCATTTGGAGAAATGTGATCGTGCATTGAAGAGGCTTGATCTTTGCCTTCTTTTTGTGGGTTTGCAGCTATTGGGCTTAGCCCAATTAATTGGAGTTGTTTGGTTTATATTATAAGCGGTTAAGCTATATCCAATTAGTTGGAGTTATTTGGTTGGAGCTGTTTGGTTTCTATTATAAGTGTTATGTTATATCCAATTAGTTGGAGTATAAATAGAACTTTTGGATTTGTATTAGGGGAGTTTTGAAAGTTTGAGTATTGAATACGGGTTTTTTTTCCCTTTTGAGCAACGCCTAGTATACGCAATATCAAGGCGATTTGTCTCATCGTTCGTTAATCCTTTGTGTTATACTACATTTACGCTGCGTCAGAATCATAAAGTTTCATAAGTGATTTTGAATAAAAAAAGATGTATAGCTATTTATTAATATTCATTTATTTGTTAATTTTGACTTATTAAATTGTATGTAACTTATTTATAAAATTAATTTTTTAAATTTAATTTTAACTTATAAAATGAGATATTGATTTTTTTAAACATACGTGATAATAAAAAAAAACACATTTTAAAATATGATTATTATTTTTTAGCAAAAAAGTATAAAATATAACTCTATTATATTATTATCCTACCACGCTACATATTTACTATACTCGTGTATGTTGTGTACACAGATATATATTACTTATTGAGATTGAGATTATTTTTTCAAACATCAAAATATGTTTTAAATTATTAATTCATTACATGAAACTTAAACCAGCTTGGGTGATCAATTCCATATTTAATATCGAATAATTTTGTATAATTTTCTCCCATATCTAATGAAATGTGGAAGTACACTTCAATATCGACATTCCTTCTTTAAGTTATCAAAAAAATGATGGAAAAGAATAAAATTTGCTAACAAATTATACCCTATAAATAAATAATTTACTTGGAAAATATTTGAAAATTTTATAAGAATAATAATTGCTCATTAGCACAAAAATATTAGCTTTATGAAAAAAAAAATTAAAAAATAGTTTTTTTAAAATAAATTTTTTTTAGTTAAACTAATAGTATTGTTATAATTTAGGTAAACAAGTAATATCTTAAACATTACTACTTTTACGATTAATCAGTAAGATCTTTGAACATAAAAATAATATATTTACGATTAAAATAATTAAGTAGTAATTTTATAATTATAGGAAAGATTTTACAAATGTGAGCATGATTAGGTGGATCACTAGATTATTTGCTTATAGGTGGATCACTAGATTATTTGCTTATTTTGCATATATGAATTCATAAAAACAAAATTTCATGAATTTATTTTAGTTTGTTATTTTTTTAATATTTTTTTAAAGATTTGATTAATCCAAAAATATTCATATATATAGATTAAATATTATGAATATTCACTTAATTTATCTTGATATAGTTAATTTTGTATATATAGATACATGCATATGAATTTATTAGTTTTTTTTTTTAAAATTTATAATAACTAGTATGCTTTCATGCATTGCACGATATTCATTTACTCTAGTAGTTGTAATTATGTTATATTTATTTTATTTATGAAGTGATATACTGATAGAAAAATCAATTTATAAAATACTTTATAAAAATATGTGTAAGAATTTTAAGTTTAAAGAAAGATACAACATTAATTAGCATTACAAATAATTTATATAACATTAATAATTAAAAATACTCATCATTTTTAAAATTTAGGAAATACGAGAGTTTACCCTACAATAAACACTGATGCAAAAATCGGGCTGGGAGCTGCCTAGGCGCTAGGTGGTTGCCTCCCGACCCGATTTTGACTAATCGAAGTTAATTTATGTTTTTTTTTCCAGAAGTTGTAACGTAGGCGGCTTCTAGGCAGGCAAAATATTTTTTAAATTTTTTTAGATTTTCATATTTCTTTATATTTTTTTAAATAATTATATTATGTGTAATTTTTATTCATGTTGCTTCATATGACTCAAATTTTATTTTACTATATTAATAGTTAATGTTATTTTATAAGAAAAATATATTAATTGAGAATATAATTCTTTTTATATTTAACATTTTCTTCATCTAAAAAAATAAAAAAATCATGTTGAGATTATTTATTTTGATCTATTAGTATCTTATATTGTTTATTCATATTAATATTCTTCTCAAAATCTATTAATATCATGTCTTTTCACAAAATTGAAAAAATAAAATTCTTACAGACAAAAAAATTGTTTATATAATATATAAAAAAATAATTATTTCAAACATATTTATAATATATGAAATAAGAATCAAGTTCAAAAAATATTTTAATTTTCATGCTAAATAAATTTTAGTAGCTCTCATTTTTCTATTGCAGTATTGCTATGATGTTTTCTAATATCGATAAGACTACTTCCTATTTGTAGATATTATTATGATTATTTTATAAAAATTATCACTTTATTATGTAAATAATAATTCCTACAAAATTATGTTATATTATCAATTTAATACATATTATAGGGTTGATAATATTTATAAAAAAAAAAAAAAAACAGTTCATCTAATCGTCACCTAAACCACCACCTAACGCCCCAGTATCAATTTCTGACTTCTTCACCATTGACAATAAACGGATACAATGCAATTTAACCCACTTTAAAAAAAAAACATATATATATATATAAATAAATATATATATATATTATATAATAAAAAAATGGATAAACAATAAGACAATAGGTAATTGGAGAACATATTACCACTGATGCAGAGTGACCCGGTGAGCACTTAGCTCTGCTATCCATGGCAGCAGCTCTCAAACGGTGCCGTTTCCTCTCTGTCAATGTTTATCCACTAATATTTCATTTTTCGGGCATCAGAATCCCCAATATCTGACGGCATATTCTCCAAATTTAACTGACTTCTACGAACAAAATGTCAGGAATTGATGTTTGGGTCGAAAACTGTCATCGGCCTTCACCCGACAACCAGCACTCAAATTTCTGCTCCGGTGGATTATTCCTGGATACCAGTACAATCCCTTCGTCAATTATCAACAACTTTTCGGGTGAAGTTTGTTCTTACGGTTGCTCCGGGTACACGAGGAGAAAGCGGGGTGAGTTTTTGTGTTTGAGCTTGTCAGTGAAGGGGAAAGGTGATGTGATTAGTAGCAGAGCTGATAAAAGGGTGAAGGTTAGGTTAAGGGGGCAAGGGGCGGTTAACACCACTAAGCATTTATGGGCTGGGGCTGTGGCTGCCATGGTTTCAAGGTCTCTCTCTCTCTCTCTCTCTCTCTCTCTCTCTCTCTCTGTTTCTATGTTGATTATAGTTTCCTAAGAGTTTATAATAACTTTAGCAACATTTTGTATCTAAGATATAGAATAGTGAGTCTGTATAACCATCTTGCTTTATGAAACGGCTGAAAATGAATATAACAAAGGAGAAGCATAAACCTACTATTTCTGTTGGTATGGCAAGTAGAGCATTGTGCAAATGATAGTTGTTCTAACAGAACTTGTGTTGCTCCGCTTGAGAGGCTAAAGTTGGAGTATATAGTACGTGGGGAGAAGAGGAACCTGTACGAGCTCATCACCAAAATAGGGACAACTCAAGGCTTGAGAGGCTTTTGGAAGGGAAATTTTGTTAACATACTTCGAACAGCTCCCTTTAAGGCAATCAATTTCTGTGCTTATGATACATACAGAAAGCAGCTTCTCAAATTGTCTGGAAATGAAGAAACCACAAATTCTGAGAGATTTATTGCTGGTGCTGCTGCTGGTATTACAGCTACTGCCCTCTGCTTGCCACTGGATACTGTGAGTCGCAATTCATAACATAGTATTTTTTTTTTTATTTAATTTTTTTTTTCAGTCATTACTTTGATGAAAAGTTTATATAGACTTTCTCTGTGTGGCTCAATTTTAATTGCAAAACAAAAAAGGAAAAAACTCTGTTTCTAAAGCCAGAGTTCATGAAGCATAGTCATTCGAAAAAAATAGTTCATCTTGCATGCAATAAAGGCATTATGTTGAATCATTTAAGGACTGGTGCTTCAAGCAATCGAGAACTTTATACTGAGGCCTGAAGGTAGTTTGACCTTTGATACTCATGCACATTTGGTGGAAAATGGATGGGAATTTTAGGCAAGGAGAGAATGAGAAAAAATAGTGATGTCTATACTCGCAGAGGGAAAAGAGATGAATCAGGATAATGGAATTTAGGCTGATTTTCCGGTTGCTAATTATGGCACATAGCCTCTTAGTTGCTTAAATGCGGGGAAGGAGATCAGCATTTTTAGCTGATAAAAATACCAAAAATTGGCCTTTACCTGGGTCGTACATACTGTCAGGAATCACCTGGTGTATCCATTCATCATTCAATTAAATATATTATCGTTTATTTTTTCCTCTTTTCAACTACTTTTGCTATCTTAAGAGCAGAGAGTTTAGAGAAGTGAGGTGTAAGTAAATATCACTTTTTTATTGAGAAAACACACACGTACAGAACATGTCAGTCGAACACTCATGCTTAGTCATTTAAAAAGCGAAAGGTGCCCCGACGTGCCAAACTTGTTTTACTGCCTAGGCGCAAGGTGCAAGACAAGGCACATACCACACTTAAAGCAATGTGCCAGGTGAAAGGTGCGAGGCGAGTCACACACCTCACTTAAAGCGAGGCGCCCAAACTAAAAAAGAAACATGTATATACATATAAAAACATTTCACCATAAAAAAACATAATAAATTCACTAAAACATGAACAAATATAGAAGTCCAAAACATAATAGATCTCCGAATTTCATATGTAATAGTTATAACTAAGCATTAGGTATCATCATAATACACTAAGGCACTAATCATCATCATTATAGTTTATGTCAAATTGTGGAGTATCATCGGATTTGTATCCCCACTCGTGGTGGTCGCCGGAGTGGGGGGTGGGGGCAGCAGGTGTGTGGAGACTAGAGAAAGCACTAGGTGTGTGTGGGAGATGAAAAAGGTTTTGAAGTTTGAACTAGGGTTTTAAGTGAAGAAAGGCTGAATGGGTACTAGATATAAAAAATAAAAAAATAAAAAATTGCAGGTAAATATCGGGTTTTTTTTTTTTTTTTTTTGAGAAAATACACACATAGAGAGCATGTCAATCAAACATTCATACTTCAATTCAAAATATGCTTTAAAAGATTTTACTGTAATAATGAGTATTAAGAGGAGGTAAATGGACCATATCCTCACTCCCTTCAAAGGATGAAAGATGGGGTGAAAATCCTTTGTTTTATCATTCGTGTACCTAATTGTTTGTCTGACCAAATTTGTAATTCCATAGATTTTTTATTTTATTTTATTATGAATTGTTATCAAATTTTGCATATTTGATAAGAGATGATGTGATTAAATATACATGTTCCAGATTCGGACGAGGCTGGTGGCACCTGGTGGAGAAGCTTTGGGTGGCGTTATTGGAGCATTTCAACATGTAGTCCAGAATGAAGGAGTCTTTTCTCTTTACAAGGGATTATTGCCTTCCATTTTAAGTATGGCACCCTCAGGTGCTGTTTTTTATGGTGTGTATGACACCATGAAATCAGCTTACTTGCATTCACCTGAAGGAAGAAAAAGAATTCAGAATCTGAAACAACAGGATCAGGAACTGAATGCTTTTGAGCAGCTGGAATTGGGACCAATGCGAACACTATTGCATGGTGCTATTGCAGGGGCTTGTGCTGAAGCTGCTACATACCCATTTGAGGTTGTGCGAAGGCAGCTCCAACTGCAAGGTCGGGCAACTAAGTTGAGCACATTTGCAACTTGTGTCAAGATAGTTGAGCAAGGTGGTGTTCCTGCTCTTTATGCAGGTCTTATCCCCAGCTTATTACAGGTATATGTTACGACATCTGAATCATTTGTCTCCTACTGGAAATGTCAGGAAATGTTTTAAAAAGAGCAACATCTCTATGAAGATGTGCAAATAAAATATTCAGGTTCTCTTCAGTAGGTCTAGAGATTTAAATTATATATAGAATTGATCGATCTATTGATTAAAAATGAAACCTGTGGATAATTATTACCATAGGCTCATTGCTTGCTTTTAATTCTCATTATGGGTCAATTAATTTAGACCTGAATCAAGCATCACAGAACATAAGCATGGATAGACTTTGTTTGTCTGATGTTTTATGAATAGAGAAACCAAGAGAGGATAACAGACGTTGGCAGCACAGCTAAATTTCCATGGTATCACCCAACTTTTGCACTTGCATCATGCAAGGCAATTGAGTCTCCAAACTCAAGTAGCTCACTTATATTCAACTGACTTTGTATGATATTGTTAGTTACTGGTTTAATATGGACACGCTTCATGCAATACGGTCAGCTTTGATCTTTTCCACTAGCCTGTATGGGTTTTGTTTTTGGGCTTTCCAATGGCCTTGTACTAAAAGAAATATTGTCCACACTTGTAAACAAAAGACTATTCCCATATCTAATTGATACTAAGCCTTTGAGCTTGTAAACCTAAGGCAATTTTTGTGTCTAATCCATAAGTCCCACATGTGTCACCCAATTCTTGG
Organism: Caryopteris x clandonensis; assembly: GCA_028749325.2. Taxonomy (NCBI): domain Eukaryota; kingdom Viridiplantae; phylum Streptophyta; class Magnoliopsida; order Lamiales; family Lamiaceae; genus Caryopteris; species Caryopteris x clandonensis. Next base: position 2,072,093 of record JAPYKT020000021.1, read on the forward strand.
GGCTTACCATCTCTGTGTCCGGCCAATGTGGACATTGATTGTATATCATATTTGAAACTTTTATCTTGCAATTTCGTTCTGTGAATAGCAGATATGAACTTTTTCTCCACCTGGTAAGATATAGGAGTTTCATGCTCAACAGTTGCAACCTAATAATTTTCTTTTTCATATCTGAGAATTAGACGTAAGTGTAAAATATTCTTATAGTTAGTTTGTTAATTATATGGATGAGAGTAAACATTTGAGAACTATTATAACTTGTAAAAGATTCTGCATGTGGATTATCTGTTGGTCTCTGTATCTAACCCGGTTTGTTATAATATAGGTATTACCTTCGGCGTCAATAAGCTTCTTTGTTTATGAGTTCATGAAGATCGTTCTGAAGGTGGAATGAATTCAATCGTTAACAAATTAGGCATATTGTGAAGAACAGCAGCAGAGAGGACTTAAATGTCATTCAAAGTACTCAATTTATGTTACAGCAGGATTAAGGAATTATCATTGTTACAATGCTGGTGCTTGTCTTGTTGATTTTATTTGTATCGACATGTATAATGCATTCTTCAATATAGATTCCTCTCTCATCTTACAAGGAAGACCTTATTTTGTTCATGATATTGCTAATTTCAGAGACATTTTCCTTTTGGACTATTTGTACCAAGTTTAAAATATATATATAAATATATATATATAAATTTATTATTTTAAGTATATTTATTTTCTAATGATATCACTGATCACAAAATGGTATTCGAAAATTGGTTTCTTTGTATTTTTATAGTGGTATTTTTTCCAGGGAAGTCATCCTAGACATATATATATATATATAGTAATAATAGAACGCTTTCTATTTCTAAAAATTCCCAATTTTTATGTCTAAAACATCTTACTATATCTGGTATGATATATGGTTAAATCTCACGTTTAATATTTTTTTATATGTATAAACTAAGAAAAAAATCATTGTTTTGATATTTTCTGAATGAAAAATCTCGACATCTTTCAAAATTAAATTAAAAAATCATGATTGATTATATCATACAATTTGCCTTATATATCAATTATTAATTATTTATGATGCATATTATTCAAAATTCTATTAACGTTTCCGTAATTAATGGAAATCACAACTGATAAACTGACTAATCCTAAAGCTTCACGCACTTTCATCTTCACCAAATTTAGGGTGACAGCTTCTCAGAATTCTCCTAAATTGATATCCTCCACTCTCAGTCCAATCTTGAACCCAAGCCCCAAATGGAATCATGTCCAGTCCTGCATGCCGGCCGCTGCTTGATCGACCAATTCGTTGCCACAGACACCGCACGAGACATCATATATTCCTTCAACTTTTCTATGATTGCTCCTGTAATTGCTAAGCTTTCAGTTATAAATTTTGTTTGAAGCAGGATCATTTTTTGTTTTTTGTTGAGTATTGTGGTTGCAACTTAAGTCATAAATTTGAATTTTATGTTTTTTAATTGTAGGTCTATACAGATGGAAGACTAAAGATAAAATCACATGGAAGGATAGTATCTATTGAAGACTTCTATGGTTGGTTGGTTTATCTTTTATCTGGTTTAGAACTAATGAATATATAGGTGCTATGACATACTTATTGTCACTTTTAATAAATAAGTAAGATTTATATATCCAGCACTTCAGCAGCTCCATTATGACTTGGTGAAACTAAATTATGGTAGCAATGAAAATCTTGCTCGAAGAAGCTTTGTCAAGAAAAAAACTAGAAGGAGATATAGTGCATACACCAACTTAGAATTGGATAAAGATGCTGAATGTGGAATATGCTCAGAGCCTTGCACCAAATTCCTAACTGCTGCCATGCAATGTGTAGTAAGACTTTTTTAGAATGGTAGTTAAAGAGATTTGTGGGTTCTAACTGACAATAATGATATATGATTGACCCTGACACAATTTCCACAGAAACTTGCGACGATTCTACCTTAAACTTCCCAAGGATACACCTGACTTTATGTTCTTATTGCATTGTATCTCTTGATATAATAATGTATGAATGAGAGGAATGTGTAGAAGAAGCCGGCCTCAAATGTACATAGTGGTAAGGTAAATTTCTCTACAATATATCATTGTTTTTCCTCTACAGTGTTCTCTGGGAAACTTTTGAATTAATGAAAATCAGGTATTCTCAACTTTCTGCTTTTGCCTGCTTTATCTCTGTACTTTTAGTTATATGTTCATATATATTAGTATTTTTCCCATGTGATGTACATAATATTTTTTTAATTAATTATTTAATAAAATAAAATTCAAATAAAATATATAAAATTTAAACACATCCGTGGTTGTTCCATATCTTTTTTAACTTATGTAAACAACCATAATAGTTCAATAAATTATAAATATTAAAAAATAAATTTCTAAATAACACAAACCTATCGAAAGAAATTAAATAATCTTATTAGAAAAATAATTTTTTCTTATTTAAATTATCTCATATTTTATTGAAAATAATAATTGATTAATTTTATATAATAATCATGTTTCTACTTTGTTAGTATATATATATATGGATTTACTTATTTAATAAAAAAAAACCAAATAAAACTATATTGATTGTCCAACCACACCTAATAATAAAATCTAACCTAAAGAAAGAATTGAAATATTTGAATCTAATTTTTCATTTTAATATATATAATATAAGTGTCAAATTAAAGTTCGTAAAAAAGATAAAAAATTATTAGAATATAGAAAATGAAAAAACTTGTTAAAAGAAACAAAATAAAAAAAAATATTGTAGTCTTAAAATCATAGTTGGATGAGAAAATTAAAAATAATTGTTTACACTCTTAACCACTATTTCGTTTTAGTGTGTGTGTATATATATATATATATAGATATTAGTATTTATGCAATTTATTGTATTTTAAAGTCGATTTAAATCTTAAATATAATGAAACAAAGAGACATATGACCAACAAAAAAAACATAAAATTTATTTTTTAGAAATTAAGAAAAACCTAAATAATTACAATTATTAAAAATATATATATATAGCCAAACAGAGCCTCGTCTATTTTTAGTAATAAGGCTTGGCGGAAAAATGAAAATACCTACTCGTGAAATGCACGAGACATAATTTATTTTATTATATTAATAATATATGCTAAATTATAGTATTATTATTATTATAAAAATTTACATAGAATTATTTATGTCAATGATATTTACATATATTATGTGATTTCATTTTTTTTTATTATGTTATATTGCATTATCATTCTCTTAAAAATTATCTTTATTAAATAATATTGCACGAGTTTTTAAAATCAATTTTAGATCAAATCCATTAAAAAAATTAATATTATTTATTTAAATTTAATATATATATCAAAATAAAAATAAATAATTAAATTCATAAGAAAATTATATTCTATCCATAAAAAATTATATATCATATTTTAAATTTAAGTTTTATTTAAAATATTTAATATTTGCGTCAAATTAAAGATCACAAGAAAATGATTAATTTGATATATCATACGGAAAAAATAGATTTAAAACGAAAAAGTTATTTGAATTTTTAAATTTTAGTAATAAATAAAAGAATAGAAGGGAGAGAAAATAAATGTCAATAAATAATTGGGAAATGTGTCAAGAAAGGAGAAAATAAAAATGGTGGCGACATGTGTCCATAAATTATCCTTATAGAGAATGATTTATATAACATTAATAATTAAAGATACTCCTAATTTATATAAATATGTTATATTTTATATATTATCATGAATTTTTTATGTATCAATTTGGGCATGTATCAAATAATTATTCTATTATATTATGCGAAAACTAATAAGAATAATAAAATTATATTTTAATAATATTCTTACAAAAAAAATGTTTAGAAAAGATATGATATGATAAATGATGAATTAACTGATAAATCTAGTTTCTTTTATAAATATTGTAAGAATTAAGAGAAGATTTCATTCTGCCAAAAAAAAAAAAAATTGATTTAGATTATAAATATAGCTTCTTTGTTAATTATTGTAACAATTAAGAAATATTTCTTTATCCATAAAAACAAAAAGTGTACAATGGACTAATTTCATAACTTGTGTAATTCTATACACAGATAGAGTATGGACGAATTGTCTTTATTTTCATGGATTAATTTTTATAGAGTGATAGATTATTTTAAACTAATTTTATTTTTCCATATTTAAAAATTATTAACTGTATTCAAAGATTTCTTTCTTTCTAAATTCCTGGATTTAAAAAAATAGTTGACTTACATGTATTTATTATTGTATTAATTTGATTGATTAATTGAAATCTGGTATATTTGTTTTTTAACATACTGTATTAATAATCTTTCAATAAGTATAAGAAATTATAAAAGAAATTACATGCTTTGTACAATTATTACTTCTTTGTGTTTGAAAAAAAGTCATTCTGCATAATTAATTATATAAATTTAGTTCTGCCTGAAAAGCGTTAGAGATTTACGCGCTGTTTTGGATATCGGTACACTAAAAGACCAATAACTTATAGATATTTTTTGGGTCAGTGGACTTTTTTTGAGTTGTAGACTTTTAATATTTTAAATTTTTTAATATTTTTTAATTTAAAATATGTTATACTTAAAATGATAATTAAATGTCTTGTATATGTTAGAATAAAATAGTATTATGTAAATAATAATTATTTTGCAAAAAAATAATTATTGGATATAATTTTATATAAAGAAATACATATTTTATTATAAGCAGTATTTTGAACATTGACAATTTTTTATGTCTTTATTTTTATTCGATACAAATTATAAAAATTGTTTGAATATCCCAAAAACTTATTTTATATTAAGTTTTTCTGCCTTAATATATTAATTTTTTTCATGAATCTATTTCATCTTTTCAGTATAAGCATTATTCGTATCTGAATTGATAATATAAGAAATGAATATAAGTCATTGAAATTTTAATATACACATATAAATTATAAGTTATAATTCGATTTTAATACAAGAAAAATATAAATATACTTCAATACATTTGTTCTTGGACTATTGCAGTTGCGATGACCCCAAATTCGAGAAAATAAAATAAATCAAATAAAAGAAAGGGAGTCTGCGGATGAAAATATATTGTTTGTCAGAATTAATTGCTTTGATGAGTAAGACAAAATATATGACCTATACATATCCACCATCTATCACTATTGTAATTTTTGTTTTTTAAAACTTATTTTTGGTACAATAAATGATTATTGAGTTAAAGTTAAGAAGAATTCATATTAATAGGATTCAGAAAATAAAAATAATTTTTTATTGAAATTAAATTAAAATTAACTTGAATAGTAAAAAAATTTGAAATATATACTACTTTATCCTTTATGTTAAGTTACTTTGTTTTCCCTTAAATGTCTTGATATAATGTTATGAGTTTATCACATATTCTATATAATTAATCTCAAAAGAGAAACAGTAATGTTGGAATTTTTTTTAATAATATTCAAAATTATTAATCTTTTTAAAATTACAATTATAGCAGAACTAGATAAAAGAAAAGAGGGCTGAAATAATAATAATATTTTATTTTATTTTACTTTTGTAACATGTAATTCAAGTAACAGGTTGACAAATCTAAGAATTGTGATTAAATATTGAGGGGTTTTTTTTCAAAATAATGCGAAAAAAAAAATTTACGAAACAGGCATGTTTTGGAACACTTTTTAAAAATAGGTAAAACGTCACCGCTGGTGACATTATTTCGAAAAACGTCACCGGAGGTGACAATTCTAAACCTTATATATATATATATATATATATATATATCTTTTAAAAATAGGTAAAACGTCACCGCCGGTAACATATCTTTTTCTTATATGTTATATATATATATATACACACACACACTATATATATAATAGATGCTTACATCCATACACGCATATATATGTAAAACCTGTATGATATATATATATATATATTTTAATATATATTCTTATTAATATATATGTATATATTTATAAAATATATATTTATACTCTAAATTCATATTTTGAATATATATATTTTATTTTTTATTTATTCAGTAAATATATCAAAATAGATATTAAAATATAATTAATAAAATTAAAATATTATAATTTTATTTAAGATAATAAAAAATATTTAAATTTATTTTTATAATATATATATTATATATATATGTATTTATAAAATATATATTTATAAATAATAATATATGTTGAATATATATATATATATTTTTATTTATTAAGTAAATATATAAAATATATATTAAATTATAATTTTAAAAAGTAAAATGTTATAATTTTATTTAAGATAATAAAAAAATTATTAAATTAAAGAATAATTTTTAATTATTAATTCATGTTTTGAAAATAAATAATATATATATAATAATATATAAATATATATATATATACGAGAAAAAAAATGAAGAAACGTCACCTTAAGTGACGTTTTAAAAAACGTCACCTAAGGTGACGTTTTTATATATATATATTTATAATATATATATTATATATAGATATATATATATATATATTTATAAAATATATATTTATAAATAATAATATATATTTTGAATATGTATTTATACATATATATTTATTTATTAAATTAAATATATAAAAATATATATTAAATTATAATTTTAAAAAGTAAAATGTTATAATTATATTTAAGATAATAAAAAATAATTATCTTAAATAATAATTTTTAATTATTAATTTAGATTTTGAAAATAAATAATATATATATAATAATTATATATATTTATATATATATATATATCCAGAAAAAAAAATGAAGAAATGTCACCTCAAGTGACGTTTTAAAAAAACGTCACCTAAGGTAACGTTTTTATATATATATATTTATATATAGATATATATATATATTTATAAAATATATATTCATAAATAATAATATATATTTTGAATATGTATATAGATATATAGATATATATTTATAATATATATATATATATTCTAAATATATTTATTGAATATTTATATATATTTTTTTTATTTATTAAGTAATTATATAAAAATATAAATTAAATTATAATTTTAAAAACTAAAATGTTTTAATTTTATTTAAGATAATAAAAAAAATTATTTAAATTAAAGTATAAATTTTAATTATTAATTCATATTCTAAAAATAAAGTAATATATATATATATTAATAATAATATATAAAAATGTATTTGTAATAAAATAAAACGGATAAAAACTGTACACGTATTTATTATTTATGTACAATCATATCACACTTTAAATTTTTTGTCAAAGTGATAAAATGCGCAGGCATGCATCTTGTTAAATTAATTTTTTTGCAGGCTTTTGTCAAATCAAATTAAATACATGCTTGACTTCCTTGGTCTGAATGCTTATAAATCACTATCTTCTTCTCTCTGCACTCACAATTTTTTTTTTTTATTATATATAGATATATATATATTTTTACGGAGTCTCGTGAATTGAATTCAGTTTTTTAGCGTGCACGTCTTCTCAAATTATATTAAAATATGTACTACATCGTACTGTAATTGTGTCGATGACAAATTTGCAATAAAGATTTATTGTTTTGTTTGTTGTGTTTTTTAGGATATGTTTATTCAGTATAATAGTTTGTTGTTGTGTTATATATATGTTATTGTATAATAATAAACTTTATTTATTAAATTATTTCATAATTTTTACAAACTTACAAATACCTATATATCACTGTATACAATAATTAATACAATAATACCATTACAATACTCATGAAAGTCCAACATTTCAAATAGCAATCATAGCTAAACCAATTCATTTTATTGCCTAGTTGAGGAAGATGGTCCACTGACGACATCATTATCTTCAAAATTGAAAAGCTTCTCTAGTTGGTCGAAGAATGGCTCATCATCAATTCGGTATGCAATTGTATTTGTCATTTTGGGATCACGATCCTATAAATGTAAGAATAAGTAATAGAAGCGTGAAATATATATTTACAATGAAAAAAATAAATGCTTGCTTAAAGTATAGAGAAAATTACCCATAAACGCCAACAATAGTCTTTATGGTTTATATACCGTCGTTCACCAACCATACGAACTCCGGCCGTCATTATCATTTTTTTGAACGTGTAGTGACGCGATTGTAGCAAATCAACCAGCCTTTTCATGTCAGCGTAAGAGAATTTACGCTCCTTGAATTGGTTCTTCAACACATTTCTTACGTTCAACAAGCAGTTGCTATTATGGTTACCGATTTCCCAATACCTGCTTCGACGTCCTTCACTCTTGTATTCACAAGCACGGTCTCCATTTTCTTTGTCCAGTCGGTGTTCGAGTAGAACTGAGCTTCAAACAAGTTATAGCATTTTGATTGTGGAGAAAGAGGAGAGAATTCTAGGGGATGATCCATATTTGTATGTAAGTAAAATCAGTCACCACACACGTATTTATAATGCTTTCTTCCTGGGTCCCTTAAGTTTTTTATTTTTTTTTGCTTTTGGGCATAAAGTTAATAAAATTGTTGATGGGACGTTTGTATTCATTTGATATTAACATATAAAAAAAATGTAGAAAGCATAGGTAAATGAAAGCAGGTAAATGATATTAACATATATATATATATATATTATTGATACTTCAATAATATATATATATATATATATATTGGTTTCTTTTTTAGGTGACTGGAAAAAAAATTTGAAATTAAATTACACATATATCAATATATGAAACTCCACATATAACATGTTTTTTTCCATTTAACATAATCACTTACATTACAGAAATCTTCATAAGGTTTCTAGATGATTTTAGAAATCTTCAGATTGTGAGCTTGCTTGTTCAGTTTCCTGTGTTTGCATTGTTTGAGAATGTCGAAGAGGTTGTTGACTGGTTCCTTCTCCTTGTCAACGAGCATGTCTTCTCCTAGTATGTTGTCTAGCTCGTGCTTGAGGCCAATCCATCTCATTCGGAATTCGTGACCTTCGATTTCTTCCTCGGCGATACATATTTCTTAAAGTGGTGTCATGAAATAACTGAAAATCAGGCTCATCCCAATATTCCTCCCCTAAATAGGGTTGGAATGCAGCAGCATATGTTCGCTTGTAGTATACCAAGCGATAATACGGTTGCACAAATGAAGTAGCATTAATCCGTAAATCAGCGCATACACTCATCACATGCGAACATGGAATACCATATAAGGTCCACTTGCCGCAAAAGCAGTCTCTAGTAGAAAACCTAACAGCATGTATATGGCCCCCTTTGCCTGGTCTTGGTTTCGTGACCACCATTGCAGATTGCTCATGGTAATCGATCTGGGTAACTACATGACCCACAGACATATGCAACCAATATTGATATTTTGAATGAGCGAAATCAGTATATGATTGTGCATTATTCTGCATTCTCCTCACAGCTTTTTTCCGTTCTCTAAAATATGCAACGCATCGCTTGAACGTGATCTCCACTATAGCTGTTAGAGGAAGACATCGAGCACCCTTTAAGACACCGTTAAACGATTCAGACACATTAGTGGTCAAAATACCATGTCGCAAGCCACCATCATGTGCGAAAGCCCATTGTTCCTTATTGATTTCATTGAGATACAAGTACGCAGTCGGATTCAGATTTCTGATTTCATTCATAACACTGTTATGCTTAATGATTTGGTGTTCAGATCCAGCCCGCCAACACAGATCTTTCAATTGCACATCTTTAAAATGCGAATTGAAATTTGAACAAACATGTCTCAAACAGAAACGACTCACTCCATGTGGGGCATTAAATGTTGGTATTGACTCGATTGCACTTAACAGACCTGCATTTCTATCTGAAATAATGCACATCTGAGCCCTCCCAGGTATGACGTACTTGCAAATCAAATCCAAAAATCACTTCCAAGATTCAAAATTCTCCTCGTCTACAATAGCAAATGCTAGGGGAAGTATTTGTTTGTTTCCATTCACTGCAACGGCTATCAGCATTTTATGTTTGTATTTTGTGTATAGATGTGTCCCATCAACACTGATAATCGGTGGACAGTACTTGAACCCAATGTAACAGGGCTCGAACGCCCAAAAAACATATTTGATAATCTTTTATGTGGGACATTGGTGTCATGGTGTTTCCACTCAACAATGGTGCCCGAGTTCCACTTTTGTAATGCACCAAATAACTTAGGCAGCTTTCTTACGGAGCTCTCCCATGTCCCGTAAGTGTTCTCAATCGCCCGTCTAATCCCATGTCATGCCTTCTGATATGAGATCGAGTATCCAGTAGCGTTTTCAACGTCTGCTTGTGCCTCAGAGACGCTGATTGCAGGATTGACACGAACATTTTCCTTAATCAAGAAAGCTACGAAATTTTTGTCCAGATTTCGATGATCGGAAGATATATCATTCATATAACATCTATGATCTCCACCATATTTTTTTATTTTGAACATCCCCAGTTTTGGCTTAAATGCTGCCCTAACATACCAAGGACACTCTTGAGAAGGAGTACTGTGTTGACATTTGATAACTAAAAGGAGTGGTTTACTTTCGACAACTCGAAATTGACGTCTTGCATGTCATATCGAGAAATCCTTAATCGCTGCAACGAAAGCGTTCTTATCCCTGAATAACATGTCCTTCTCAATTATCTCTCGGCTAGGATCGTAAAACTTTCCCCACGAAGATGAAGGATTATGCATCGAGTCAGTAGCAACATCGGGGCCACTCATTGTGTAAAACGGGATGTTAGTGTCCAAGTCGATATTGATTGTTGCTTCGACACCGTTGGAAATTACATTAGCCGTAGTAACATCTTCTTCGTCTACTACTACTTCATTGTCATCAAAATTTTCATCCGAATTTTCAACTTCCGTTTCAGATGAGGAAATTGGACCTAAATAATCCGCACAAGGGTCCGTGTCTTCTGTATTGTCCGTATTACTATGACCAATTATATCTTCAGCTTCATTCCTAGTATTACTGGGACCAATTATATTTTGGACACTACATTCTCCCCTTAATAAAGTGTTTGTGAATGCAAGGTTATCCAATCCCTGAGTGATTTCGGGCACTTAATCACAAGGGTTACTTAAATCTTGGAATGATGTCGTGGGCACATCTTGTTGGGACAACAAGTCCATATAATATCCCCACTCTTGGCTCATAAGATAACCTTCTTGTTCCCTAAGATTTTGGCACGCTTCTTTCTCAACAAAAATGTCCATAGAGTTTAATCAATCATTAGGATTTAGGAAGAACCTAAGATTATCATCAATCTCAATCTGAACTACAGACCCTATAATATTATTCTGACCGTAGACTTCCCCCCATTTAGTGAAAAGTTTCAGATGAAACTGTTCTTTAGCCACACCAAGAATTTGATAAATTAGATCTTTCAATGCAGATAAGTCTGTATTTTGATCAATTCGTGTGTAACCAATGAGCGTAGAACTATACAATACTTTTCCGCTTTTCTGTATAAATTCGCCTCCGCAATAAACTCTAATTGCAACTCTTCGTTGACTCGCCATTTATCGAAAGTGATATATATATATATATAATTTTTCACTTTGAAATATATAAATTCAATACAAATGTCAATTAACAAATAAAATATAATTAGTAAGTGTGGAGCACATTGTACATATGAAAAGCATCATAAATAATGTATTACATTTCACAAACAAACAAGATAGTATGAAATTATTAAATTGAGCACGTAGCTCATTCTTGTTGGATAATATCATTTTGGTGTCTCTCATTATCCAATTGAGCACGTAGCTCATTCACCTCGTTTTGTAGGGCGTTTATATGCCCGTCTCTAGCCCCAAGCTGCTCTATTATATTATTTTTTCCCTTGTCATTGTACTTATAGTACCACGTAGTAAGTTTATTTCATTCCCTAATACTTCTTCTTGTTGCCGAGCACGACCTTCTAAAACAGAAATACGGTTAGATGACCACTCCAATTCAACTCGGCACATCTTTACACGTCACCGTAATTTCTGTATTTCTTGGTCTTGCATGTTGGAAATCACATTTGCAGCAACATCTTTTATCCTCAATTCCTCTATTTCTTCTTTTACTTGTTGATTACATATTCTTAATTGCACCAAACTTGTTGATTTTTTAACGATAGACCTATAAACTTTGTATGTGATTTTCCTATTGGCTCGTGTGGAAGTTGATGGTGATGACCTTGATGTTGAAGCCATACCTATCAAACATAATTTGTAAGGGTTATTATAGTTATTAAATTGAATTTTTTTTAAATATCCTATAATAATATATTAAATATTTTAAAAAGATTTATTTAGTCAACATAACCGTCCGTAAATCATAACAAGTTAAACATACAGTACATGCAACAATAAAAATATATTAATCGTAATAAAACAAAATTAATAAATACAACAAAATAATTAAATGTATGTAAATCAATACACAAATATTATTGAAAATTATGCACATATGAATGTATATAAGAAACCAAATAAACATTCACTTATAGTACTATATTCTGTTAAAAATATAATGTATATGTATACTAACCTTAGTTGAACGAGAAAGTTGAAGGAGGAAAATGCAAGGAGACGTGAAGAGAAGGAAGAGAAAGTTGAGAGTGAAAGAGAACAGAGAGTCTTCAAATATGCACGTGAGTAAAGAGAGGAAATTGAGAGTGAAAGAGAAGAGAGTCTTCATATTGATTCATGAGAGAAAAATTGAGTGTCATTATATAAGTGTAAAGATGTCCTTCCTAGGCTACAAATCAAAAGTTCACTTGATTTGATGCATGCATGCTTGCTTTATTACTTCACGCCAAATCTCTGCAAATTTCTGCAAATGCATGTGAAGGTAGGTTGCGAAGTAAAAATTGAGTTGATGTATTGATGTATGAATGTGTACGTGTAAAATGAGTTGATGCACAAGTGTAGTTGTAAAAATTTATTTAAAGTGTGATATGATATATCAAAATTATATAAAATTGTAGATAAATAATAAATACGAGTACAATTTTTATCCGTTTTATTTTATTGAAAATACAATTTTAATCAGTATATTTATGTATTATTAAATATTTATATATAAATTTGTATATATATATAAATTTATGTATTATCAAATAAAAAATTTTATCATCTTAAATAAAATTATAACATTTTACTTTTTAAAATTATAATTTAATATATATTTTTATATATTTACTTAATAAATAAAAATATATATATACATATTCAAAATATATATTATTATTTATAAATATATATTTTATAAATATATATATATATATAATATATATATTATAAAAAAAATCTAAAAACGTCACCTTAGGTAACGGTTTTTTAAAACATCACCTTAGGTGATGTTTATTTATTTCTTATTTTTTTATTTTCGGATATATATATATATATTATATATATATTATTTATTTTCAAAATATGAATTAATAATTAAAAATTATTATTTAATTTAATAAAAAAAATTATTATCTTAAATAAAATTATAACATTTTACTTTTTAAAATTATAATTTAATATATATTTTTATATATTTACTTAATAAATATATATATATATATTCAAAAATACATACATCTTATCACAATTTAAATAAAAATTACATTTGTTATATCACTTATACATTTTGTCATACATGCATTAAATTTTTGACATCATTATTGCATGCATTATTTTGACAACACAATGTTACATCAACTTTTTTCTACATTTTGTCATCATGCATTAAATTTTTGACATCATTATTGCATGCATTATTTTGACAACACAATGTTACATCAACTTTTTGTTTTGCAGAAATTTGGCGTGACTAGATTAATTTTGCAGACTTTGCAGAGGAGACTTTTTGACTCCATTTTAACATGTCCTTTTGATAGGTTGCAGGAGATGGCGTGAAGAATTGAATGACAGGACATGACCACCCTTACCCTTATCTTTTCCATGACCACACTTACCATTTCAACGTTTATTCATTTTTTTTTTTGGATATATATATATATATTTATATATTATTATTATTATTATAAATATTATTTATTTTCAAAATATGACATTTTTAAAAAAAATTAGAATAAACGTCACCTAAGGTGACGTTTTTAGATTTATATATATAATATATATTATATATAGATATATACATATATTTATAAAATATATATTTATAAATAATAATATATATAATATCCAAAAATATATATATATATATATATATTATTTATTTTCAAAATATGAATTAATAATTAAAAATTATTATTTAATTTAATAATTTTTTTATCTTAAATAAAATTATAATATTTTACTTTTTAAAATTATAACATAATAAATATTTTTATATTCTTACTAAATAAATAAAAAAATATATATATACATATTCAAAATAAATAATATATATATAATAATAATAATATATAAATATATATATATATCCAAAATTTAAAAAAAATTAGAATAAACGTCACCTAACGTGACGTTTTTAGATTTATATATATATAATATATTATATATATATAATATATTTATAAATAATAATATATATAATATCCAAAAAAAAATATATATATATATATTATTTATTTTCAAAATATGAATTAATAATTAAAAATTATTATTTAATTTAATAATTTTTTTATCTTAAATAAAATTATAATATTTTACTTTTTAAAATTATAATTTAATATATATTTTTATATACTTACTTAATAAATAAAAATATATATATACATATCCAAAATAAATAATATATATATATAAATATAATAATATATAAATATATATATATCCAAAATTAAAAAAAAATAGAATAAACGTCACCTAAGGTGACGTTTTTAGATTTATATATATAATATATATTATACATAGATATATACATATATATATATATTTATAAATAACAATATATATTTTGAATATGTATATTTATATTTTTATTTATTAAGTAAATATATAAAAATATATATTAAATTATAATTTTAAAAAGTAAAATGTTATAATTTTATTTAAGATAATAAAAAAACTATTAAATTAAATAATAATTTTTAATTATTAATTCATATTTTGAAAATAAATAATATATATATATAATAATATATAAATATATATATATATCCCAAAATAAAAAAAATTAGAATAAACGTCACCTAAGGTGACGTTTTTAAAAAACGTTACCTAAGGTGACGTTTTTAGATAATTTTTTATAATGTATATTATATATAGATATATATATATATAATATATATTTATAAATAATAATATATATTTTGAATATGTATATATATATTTTTATTTATTAAGTAAATATATAAAAATATAAATTAAATTATTATTTTAAAAAGTAAATGTTATAATTTTATTTAAGATAATAAAAAAATTATTAAATTAAATAATAATTTTTAATTATTAATTCATATTTTGAAAATGAATAATATATATATATAATATCCAAAAATATATATATATATATATATCCGAAAAAATTTGAAATAAATACCTACCTACACATCATATGCATTTGCAGAGATACATCAACTCAAGTTAACTTTTGATTTGCAGAAATTTGCAGAGATTTGGCGTGAAGTAATAAAGCAAGCATGCATACATCAAATCAAGTCTAACATTTTACACTTATATAATGACAACTTTCTCTTCCTTCTCTTCACGTCTCCTTGCATTTTCCTCCTACAACTTTCTCCTTGCATTTTCCTCCTTCAATTTTCTCGTTCAACATTGTTTTTGCTGTTCTTATTTATTTGGAGAATTTATTACTGCTGCTATCCCGTCTTGATTTTCTTTGTATAAAAAGGTATGTTTTCTGGAGCCAAGTATCACATGCTTTAATTTATTTTTGTTCTACTTGTAACTTAATCTTTTTTTATTTATCACCAATAGATATATGTTCATAATTTTTGTAATGTAAGTGATTATGTTAAAGGAAAAAAAAATATGTTATATGTCGAGTTTCATGTATTGATATATGTTATATGTCCAGTCACCTCAAGCATCTTACGATTTAATTATCCTATATTCATTAATGTTGTTTTTTCATTTGCAGTGATAATGGATATCAATTCACACAACCAGTATGGCCTCAAGGAACCGACAGTTCTCACCCTTCAATCTCAGCACATTTTCGAGGGCCTACTCAAGGCCGACGCTGATTTGAACTTTTTCTTTCGCTTTAGGCGGTGCGACAATGATTTTTGGGAATTATTTGAACGAAGGGTCTAAGATCCACACACGCGTACTGTATTTGTTATTTCAATTGGGTTTCTACGGTGTGTATAGGTGCGGGAGGTTTTACCCGAACAACCACTTAATAACCGCTTTAGTGGAGAGGTGGCGGCCAGAAACCAACACATTTCACCTGCCTGTGGGTGAAGCAACCGTGACTTTAATGGATGTCGCCTTAATATGGGATTTGCCGGATGAAGGGGATCTGGTGTGTGGACTTGATCCTACAATGTCTCCCAATGAGTGGGTTAATTACTGTTAGGCAATGTTAGGTTACACGCCAGAACTATCCCACATAAAAAGTGGAAAGATTAGAGTCAGCTCTTTAGCAGCTCATATGCGATCGCATCCGGTGACGGATGATAGCACAATTGAACATGTTGAGCAATAGGCACGGGCATGTGATTTATTCTTGATATGCGGTGTGATGCACCCTGATGCTAGTGGAAATTTGTTACCACTAGTATATGTACAATGTCTGCAAGATATAAAGAAGGTTATTGAATTCAGCTAGGGCAGTGCCGTACTATCTTCCCTATACCATCACTTGTGCGATGGCGCGTTAGAGTATAAAAAAAATCTCGGTGGCCCAGTTCAACTGTTACAGGTACTCTTTTTTTTTATGATATATTAATGAATCTACCATACGTAACCTCATTAATTACTCTTTTTTTACGTGTTCATAATATTTGATAGATTTTGGCATGGTCGCGCATATCGTCCATTGTGCATGTATATAAGGCGAGTAGATTAAATATGCAAGAAATTGAAAGACCTGATCATTTGGGTGGTGGTACACTCCCTGTCCCTTCTTTCGGTGCCCGGTAATATTTACAATGAAAGCCATGTTATTTTTGTTATTTTATCGTTATTGGTAATATTTACATTGCACACCCAAATGTAATGCATCTACTAATTAACTAGTAAAATATATGTAAGAGGTAGAATATTGATAGCAGTTTTGTGCACACTGGTAGGCGCCAGGTGAAAGTTTTCCGAGAAATATTAGATAAATTGACACATGACCAGGTTCGATTTATTACTTCATTTTAACAATTCTTATATGTAATAATTAAAAATACATGTATGTTTTTTGGTTTTTTGTTGTTGTGTGTCATCAGTTTACATGAGATCCATATGATTGGTCGCAACCGGAAGTACTCTATTTACCTTTGCGGTGCTTCTCGGACAATGTGCGAGCTCAATGTCCACTGATTTTCTTCTCATTTGTGGAGTTCCATCATCCAGAAAGAGTCTTACGTCAGTTCCG
Organism: Caryopteris x clandonensis; assembly: GCA_028749325.2. Taxonomy (NCBI): domain Eukaryota; kingdom Viridiplantae; phylum Streptophyta; class Magnoliopsida; order Lamiales; family Lamiaceae; genus Caryopteris; species Caryopteris x clandonensis. The sequence continues at coordinate 2,089,619 of JAPYKT020000021.1, forward strand.
AACGTTGCAAGACCTACCTAATAGGGTCGACCCTCTTGATGACTGGAAGACGAACGTGCATCAGATTGATCGTAAAGGGCGTAAAAATGCCAATTGGATGGACATACACGCGAAGTATGTTCATCAGTGGAATCAAAGACATGAGTATCTCACGGGAACCCAATTTGCAATGAACCCAACGACGACACCCGATTACTATGATTGGTATAACTCGATTACACGTCATTTTATATCCCATGTAGATACGCATGAAATAATGGGAATAAAACTGGAGATGTTTCACTGATGCACTACATGGTACGCAACATATATGTAATTCTACAATTAATTTTATATCTATTCAACATGATTCGTGTTTTAATGTGCATCTGTTAACTTATTTGTATATTGAACAGTTGGAACCCATGAAGAGAAATATAAAGAATAGAAATAGGTTCGACATTGACCAATTTAATACTTTGTTAGATGAACAGCTCTCATTGTATGAAAGTATAGAGCGAACAATTGAGAGACTGTCCCCCGAGCCTCCGTAAATGATGTATACCCAGCCTGTACATCAACAAGAGACGCAAAGTCAATCAGGAAATCAAATGAGAATTAGAAGGCGTCGTACCCCTGAAGATCGGATGCCACCACCTGAGAACTTTGCATCAACATCTTCGCGACCCGAATACCAAACTGAAGGACATATGTCGGATGTATATAGGCCTTCAATGAGTACACCAACGTATACTCCGACACCCTACCATCCATCTATGTCCACTCACTCGCCATTTCCTTATATGAACGTTGACCTCGGAGCAGGAGAAACGAGCAATATGCCAAACTACGACTATGTCCGTCCTACTCCGATTCAATTCCAGTACTCAGATGTGGTTACTTTCAGGGATGTAGCAAACCACTCTACGTCATCCTCCAGCAGAATGACAATTCATTTGACACCAACCTCGGAGGAAGATGAGGTCGAAGAAGACATACAGCCACAACCACCCGTTGTTCACACAAGAGGTAGAAGAGGTGGAACTCGAAGGAGACAACAAGAAACGTCAGAAAATGACGGGCAAGGTGAAGGAAGAGGTCGCCGAACTAGAAGAAATCGAGGTTGTGGTACAGGAGGTCATTTGTAATAGGCGTGAATATAGATTATTTGGATCCAAACAATTTGTGTCTTTGATATTGACCATTGTATACTTCAATTCCGTATTATTTAACATTGGTTACTTAAATTTCAATCATTAATTAATAATTGCAATAAAATACATTTTGATAACACGATATGAAATGCCCAAATAGAAATTCCAAAAAAAAAAAAATATATATATATATATATATATATAAATATAGTATATTGAAGTATCCACTCGGTCAGCCGAGTAGAGTCAATGACCGAGTTAAGGAATGAGGTGATGGTGCAACAAAAAACTCCCCAATTCCATAACCTATTTAACACTCGGTCCACCGACTTGATGCACAAACTGAGTCAAGTCAACTAAACTGATGTTTTTTAATTTAATTCCCTTTATAATATATTATATATAGATATATATATATATATATTTATAAAATATATATTTATATTCTAAATATATATTTTCAATATGTATATATATATATATTTTTTATTTATTAATAAAATATATAAAAATAAATATAAAATTATAATTTTAAAAAATAAAATTTAATAATTTTATTTACGAAAAAATTATATTTAAATTAAAAATAATTTTTCAATTATTAATTCATGAAAATAAATAATATATATTAATAATATATAAATTTATATATAATATATTTTTGAAAAAAACGTCACCTTAGGTGACGTTTTTTAATTTATTTTCTTTTATCTTTTATTATATATAGATATATATATATATATTTATGAAATATATATTTATATTCTAAATATATATTTTCAATAAGTATATATGTTTTATTTATTAAGTAAATATATAAAAATATATATAAAATTATAATTTCATAAAATGAAAGGTTATAATTTTATTTAAGAAAAAAAATTATATTTAAATTAAAAAATAATTTTTAATTATTAATTCATGAATAATATATATATATATATTAATAATATATAAAAAGAACATATATATATATATTAATAATATATAAAAATAACATATATATATACTTTTTTATATATTATTATTATATATATATTATTTATTTTCAAAATATGAATTAATAATTAAAAATTATTCTTTAATTTAAATAATTTTTTTTATTATCTTAAATAAAATTATAACATTTTACTTTTTAAAATTATAATTTAATATATATTTTTATATATTTACTTAATAAATAAAAATATATATATATATACATATTCAAAATATATATTATTATTTATAAATATATATTTTATAAATATATATATAATATATATTATAAAAATAAATATAAAAACGTCACCTTAGGTGACGTTTATTACATTTTTTTTCGATATATATATATATTTATATATTATTATTATATATATATATTATTTATTTTCAAAATATGAATTAATAATTAAAAATTATTATTTAATTTAATAATTTTTTTATTATCATAAATAAAATTATAACATTTTGCTTTTTAAAATTATAATTTAATATATATTTTTATATATTTACTTAATAAATAAATAAAAAAAATATATATATATACATATTCAAAATATATATTATTATTTATAAATATATATTTTATAAATACATATATATAATATATATATATATTATAAAAATAAATTTAAATATTTTTTTATTATCTTAAATAAAATTATAATATTTTAATTTTATTAATTATATTTTAATATTTAATTTGATATATTTACTGAATAAATAAAAAATAAAATATATATATTCAAAATGTGAATTTAGAGTATAAATATATATTTTATAAATATATACATATATATATATATTAAAAAGAATATATATTTAAAATATATATATATCATACAGGTTATATATATATATATGTGTGTGTGTGTATATATAATATATATATATATATGCATGTATGGATGTATGCATCTATTATATATAGTGTATATATATATATAACATATAAGAAAAAGAACGTCACCTTAGGTGACGTTCTTTGGTTAAGGTTTAGAATTGTTACCTTCGGTGACGTTTTACCTATTTTTAAAAAATATTTCAAAACATGCCTATTTCGTAATTTTTTTGCATTATTTTGAAAAAAAACCCAAATATTGAGAGCCTAATGACAATTTTATTAAGGTACTAGTACCTCTGGAGCTCTACAAAATTTCGCTAAATATTAATGATTAATGAAAGTTTATGTTCGTTGTGAGTATCGTAAGATTTTAATGTTAGAAATATGTATTTTATAATATTATATTTTGAAGATATTTGTTGGGATATTAAAAAAAAAAAAAAAAAAGGTGGTTATCTGAAAATAAATAATGGATAATAGATTATGGATATATAATAATAGACAGGATTTTAGTGTATTCGAAATTTAAAATAAAGTCTGAAAATATTGGAGACAAACACGTCCTTGGCAGTTTGGTCAATGAAAGAGTTCGAGTCCGAGCAGGAATAGGAGTAGAACGTGGAGTTTCATTTCCAATTTGTTTATTCTTTCTCCTCCTTCCCTTTCTATTATAAAAACAACGGTATAATTTCTTTCAAGATAGCCCACAAATACAACAACAGAACACTCCAAACCTTCCCAGTCTCTTAAGCCTGTCATAAATTTCTGCACTCAAGAATCTTCTTGAGTTGCAGGCTTTTTTAGAGAGAGAAAGGAGAATTAGTTAATTCTCTTTCTTCGGTTTTTAAAGATGGAGAGGGCTAAATCTGAGGATGGAAATGGAAGCGTTAATAGGCTTCCCATTGGGTTCAGATTTCACCCCACTGATGAAGAATTGATGATTCACTACTTGAAGAGGAAGGTCTTCTCTCTGCCATTGCCCACCACTGTTATTCCCGAGCTGGAGATTTTTCACTCAAATCCTTGGGATCTACCTGGTTAGTTCTACACAACCACATGTGTGTGTCTGTATTTTTTTTTTTTTTTGTATGGACAGTAGATATTAGTTGTGTGTAGATCACTCTGCAAAGGTTGTTTTTATTTGCTGGTTTTGAGCTTTATGAGCTATATATGAAGAACCCTGTTAAGAATCTTGAAAATTAGTGATCTTTTTCGGCCGGTGATTGAAAATAGAAGTGAGTGAACTTTCTGAGAAAGAAGAACAGAATTCGGGCTCTTTTTTATTGTCTAATTTTTGTAGTATTTTATTTACGCAAGGTGAGTTGAAGGAGAAGCGATACTTCTTCTGCAAAAGGAGGTGGAATTTCATGAAAGATTGCAGCAGGTTCAGCACTGATTGTGGGTACTGGAAATGCACTGGGAAAGAGAAGCAAATAATGGCTCCAGGGAGTAATTTTGTCATTGGTATCAAGAAATCATTTGTTTTCTATCAAGGGACAAAACTAAAAACTCAGTGGGTTGTGCATGAATTTTCCCTTGTCGGCTCTATCAACACACCCTACTCAACACAGGTCTGGATTCATTCAACATATGAACATCATGTTTACATGACTGAAACTATGTCCTAATTAATCTTAATGATGCCTGTTCTGCAGAAATTAATGATGCAAGTGGGAGATTGGGTTGTTTGCCGCCTGTACCAGAGGAAAAGGAGAACAAGAAATCAGTTAGGAAACAGCAAGAAACCTAGGAATTTGACGGCCCCTGACTGGCCTGGAACTTCATTTGCTGATCAAGCCTCAGCATCATCGTGTTCCAGTGGGATAACTGAGGTTTCTTGTAATGACTTAGACCAGGAAGCAAGTAGTCACAGTATTAGAGAAGATTAGAATTAAATTTTCTTGTAATGCATCGATTTAGTTGTCATCCCATAAAATTGGAAGGATACAGAGACGATTAGAATGGCCCAAAGGAAAAAGGGAGTGTGGCCTTTGATCATTGATTTGGAATGCAGATGTTATGAAATGAGATGATGAAATGGGTGTGCAGCAAATGGAAGTAGAATAATGTCTATTCTTGTGTTGTGTTTTTCTATTGAGAAAGGAAGCAAAAGCTTTGATTAAAACAATCATTCAACACAAAAAGCAGCAGAAGCGTTTATCATTGCAAGAATCTGACACTTATCTTATTTGAAAAGGCGATTGAATTTCAGAATGTAAAAAGGGGAGAGAGAGAGAGAGAGAGAGAGCATCCGACGAAAGGAGAGTGCATGAAAATGAAATTAAATGTAAATATTCGATCGTTGTGTTGGTGATGTAGGGTTGTAGATCTGTTTGAAAATGAAGTATCCTAAACGAAGTACTTAACTTGTTTGATTTAATACTGCCTTCCTTCGTGTGTTGGTTTTAGATTTGTAAATATAATAAATAATTAAATAAGATATAAATCCTCATCCAGAAGAATAGCATTTTTGGTGTATGTGGACATGATGTTGGGTTTGGCATCTGAAGCAGGCCAAGGAAAGAACTTAATCCCCACCTAATATACTATGCTACACCGAATCACCCACCTTTTTAGCAACCTTCCATTTCTATATTTCCTTTAATTCATTACCCATCCTTTTCTTTTTTTAAATAAATAATATAATATAAAGTTGCTACCACTCCTTTTTTTAATATAATATATTTCCCCTTTATTAATACTATATGCGTCTTTTAGCTTAATTCATATACAATATTCACCTTTTCAGGAGTGTTTTCCAAAAATTCAGAATCTCTATCAATTTTAATTTAGTTTATACTTTATCTCCTAGAATCTAAAATTTAAAATAAGATGAAAAGTTGCTTTTAACTAATTCCTAAATATTTTTTAATGAAAAAAACAACATAAAAATGTAAACGTAACTCTACCGCTAAATTTTATAAAAGTTCACCCAAAAAAATTGTGGATGATCCATTTTCGAATCTATTATTCATGTAATTTATTATATTTAATGATACATTTAAAAAAAAAAACTGAGGAGCTGCATTGTGTCTTGAAACAATAAATAAAAAGTATTGTTGGAAATGGGTTAGAAGAAGACAGGTTGTCTGAAGAAATTTGAAGAGTTTAGATAATGTTAAAACATGTCAAAAAGATTCTTTTTGTCAGGCAATTGAGCCACGCGACCAGACATCCCCCATTAACTCTGTTCTCACCTCCCGTATAAACAACTGCTCTCACTCCCTTCCAAATTAAACGTTCTTCTTTCTTTTTTTTGGTATATATTAAAATGTTTTATTAACATTATCAATTTTAATTTAAATATTTGAAATTTATATATTTTCTATTTTTTTAATACTTTTTAAATGACACTTATTTCAAATAAATTATTTATATTTATGTGGTAATTATTTTAAGATAATGCATGTACCAACAAATTTTCAAGAATAAATAGTTAAACACACAAAAGATGTACCAAGAATATTTTATTGAATCAAATATGAATATATCTGATTACTATCTCTATTTTTGTTATCCTTCTCTTCACTCTTTGGATTGGATTGGATTGGATTGTGGGGTTGATAAATTGATATTCTTTACTTGAATTTGACTTTTTAACATTAATTTGAAAGCGTGATAATTTAATTTCAAATTAAATGGTATTCATCTTTTGAGTGCTCGAAGGAACGCAAACAACATTTGACTTAGACAACACCAATATAAGCGGCTTAGCACCTGACCTTAGATTGAATGTCATTTTTCTGGTATAAAAGAACACCAACAATATTTGACTTTGACAACACCAATATAAGGGACTCAACACATTAATCTTAGTATTGAATGTCGTTTCTGGTAGACTTCTATGAAGAGCTCTTTGAATTTTGGTGAGATTTCCACCATTTAAAGTTCTTGAGCTTCTGTGAATTATGTTGGAAAATTGACCTTCATTTATAGTTATTGGATGAAGTCCTTATATATGTAGAAGTAGGATAGAACAATTTGATTGGTTCACCATAATTCCGACATCTTTGCCATAATTATCAAATTAGTTATATTTCACTTGATAATATTTGCAATCTTGACACATGAAACCTTCTGATTGGCCAAAAATATATAATAAGATATCAATTAAATCGACTATTTAATTTAAGAATAATATGCAATTAATTTCTAATTTTAAGATAGTAAATATAAAATCAATAGTCAATATATAATTTATATGCAAGACAAATTAATTGAGCATAAAAAATTGTCTATCTGCAAATGCACCCTCAAGACTTGTCCAAAGACAAAGTGTTTTGAAATCAAAACTTTTGGGCACGCTTTGGAGGATTATATCGACCTAGGTTCCCACCAATCTCAGCTCCAAGGAGCTCCAGCTCATCGAGACGACCTATTACCTTCGGAATGTTATCCTATAAGTGAAGAGGAGGAAGAAAAAAAAGTTGTTCAAAGTTCAAACTAGCCTCACTGAGACTCGGCAAAATTACTTGCAGATCAGATGAAAAAAATAGTGAACGTTAAAAAAAAAAAATTCTTTTGTTTATAATGTTGGTACCTATTAATTTTCCTTTAACGATTTTAAATTTGAATTTTTTTTTTTCAAATGAGATATTAGATAGCTTCAAATAAAGAAATTATCTTTTGGTTGATTATTTATGTAAACCATATTGAGAAGTCAAATTTGAGATACAAATTTCATGTTGTTGTACAATTTCATAATATTATACTTTATATAGATATTTGTTCTACTTAGTATTTGCTTTCCTAGTCTTACTGCTATTTTCTAGCAAATACTTTACGAGAGTTTCTTCTCCAAAACCTATTATAAACATTCTTGTATTTATTTATGTTAAGATAATTATGTATATAATTATCTTAGTCAAGTGTGTATATCGTTTCCTAGTTTGTAGGATATGTTTATTGTTTCCTAGTCTATTGTGTTAAGATAATTATGTATATAATTATCTTAGTCAAGTGTATATATCGTTTCCTAGTTTGTAGGATATGTTTATGTTAAGATAATTATGTATATAATTATCTTAGTCAAGTGTATATATCGTTTCCTAGTTTGTAGGATATGTTGATTGTTTCCTAGTTTATTGCCTAGTTTGTAGCCTAGAATTATGGCTAAATTACTCCATGTAAATTGTATAAATATTGATGAGGAATGAAGGAAACGGACACGGAAAATATTCTTTTATGGTATCAGAGCACTAGGGCGACTTTCTTCCGCTGCACCCTAGCTCTCGTTTCCGCCCATCTTTCTCTTTCTCTACCTCTTCTCTTCTTCTTTCAATGGGGGAATCAAAGTCCTCGTTTCACCTCGCACTCACTGTGACGAATATCAAGAACACCATCCCCATTGTTCTTGAATTCGAAAACTCACAATATTCTACTTGGGCGGAACTCTTCAAACTTCACGCTCGTTCTAAGGGGGTTCTGGATCATATTATTCCTCCTAAGTCTAAGGATAAGGGGAAGGAAAAGGCTCCTCTCACTGATGAGGAGAAGGAGTTATGGTCTACTTTGGATGCAGCCGTGATCTCTTGGATTTATTCCACAATTTCCAACGATCTTTTGCAGACCATTATCGAACCCGACGCTACGGCCATGGAGGTTTGGGATAGGTTGCGTGACATCTTCCAAGACAACCAAAACTCTCGTGCCGTAACTCTAGAACAAGAATTCTCCACTACAAAAATGGAGGATTTTCCCAATGCATCGGCTTACTGTCAAAGGCTCAAGGGTCTTTCCGATCAATTGCGAAATGTTGGAGCATCGGTCGATAATAATCGATTGGTCCTTCAGTTGGTTTCGGGTCTCACCGAACCTTATAAGGGTGTTGGTACCCTTATCCGACAAAGTTCACAACTCCCTCTGTTTTACGAGGCTCGATCAATGCTCACGCTTGAGGAGGCGGGGCTCGCTAAACAAGCAGCAACCAGTTCGGCGTCGGCAATGGTGGTGACTTCTTGGGATTCTGATGATGGGTATGACACGTCTGGTGGTTCTCGTGGCCGAAAAAACCCACAAAAGAATTCTAGTAGCCGAAAACAGGGCGGTGGTAAGGGAGGAAAATCCGGTGGCAAAGGTGGAAAATTCGGGGGCAGTAGTGGTGGCCGGGGTGGCTCTACCCAGCAGCAGCAGCCGCAGTGGCAGTCCCCGCCACCCAAATGGCAGCAACAGCCACAGTGGCCGCAGTTCCCTGGTTGGGGGTGGGGTCCTCAGTGGGCTGCTCCTCCATGCCCGTACCCCAACCAAGGGTGGGCTCGTCCTCAAGGCCCAGCAAGGCAGTCCGGTATTTTGGGTCCGCGTCCTCAACAAGCCTATGCCGCATCCAATCAGTCTGTACAGTACACTCCCACGGATATCGAGTCGGCAATGCATACTATGACTTTGACCAAACCCGATCCTTCGTGGTACATGGACACCGGAGCCACTTCTCACATGACATCCTCCAAGGGTAATCTCTCGTCTTATTTTAATTTGAGCAATCATCCTAATAATATTGTTGTTGGAAGTGGTCATACTATTCCTATTCTTGGTTGTGGTCGTACTACACTCTCATCCCCACATCCTCCTTTATCTCTCAATAATGTCCTTCATGCTCCCAAACTCATAAAAAATCTTATTTCAGTTCGCAAATTTACCTTAGATAATAGTATGACTGTTGAGTTTGACCCCTATGGTTTCTTTGTGAAGGATTATCGGACGGGGATGCCAATAATGAGATGTAATAGCACGGGTGATCTCTATCATCTCACCAACACCACTTCCACCAATCTTTCTACTCCTTCGAGTTTTGCAGCTTTAGCTCCCTCTCTTTGGCATGATCGTTTAGGTCATCCCGGGTCATCTATTTTAGCTACTCTTCGTAGTAATAAAAGTATTGAATGTACTCGTATTTCAAGTTCTAGTATTTGTCGTTCTTGTGTATTTGGGAAACACATTAAGTTGCCATTTTATTCTTCTATGTCATCTACTTCTTTACCTTTTGATATAGTGCATAGTGATCTTTGGACTTCTCCCGTTTTAAGTTCTTCGGGACATCGTTATTATATGCTCATTTTGGATGATTTCTCGAAATTTGTGTGGACTTTTTCTTTAGCTAAAAAATCTGATGTCTTTGATACATTTTTAGCTTTTCAATCTCATATTCGAACACAATTTCAGCGACCAATTAAGAATGTCCAATGTGACAATGGGAGGGAATATGATAATAGTTCTTTTTGGGCATTTTGTGAGTCTAATGGGTTGTCTTTCCGTCTCTCTTGTCCCAATACTTCATCACAAAATGGAAAAGCCGAGAGAAAACTACGATCTCTAAATAATATCACTCGCACTCTTCTTGCTCATGCATCTCTACCAGGTTCCTTTTGGCATCATGCCTTACAAATGGCCACTTATTTGCATAACATTATTCTTAGCAAGCTGTTAGGGAACAAGTCTCCTGTTCATGTCCTCTATCGTCGGGAATCGTCATATTCTCACTTACGGGTTTTTGGGTGTCTTTGCTATCCTCTTATTCCTTCCACCACGATACATAAGCTCCAACCACGTTCCACCCCTTGTGTGTTTTTGGGATTCCCTCCTAATCATAGAGGATATAAGTGTTATAACTTGTCATCAAATAAAATAATCATATGCCGACATGTGCTTTTTGATGAAACCGTGTTTCCCTTTGCCAAGCTACATTCTCCTTCTTCTACTGCCTATGATTTTTTGGATGAAGGTCTCTCTCCTTCTCTCATTCATCATGTGCAGACTTCCACTCCATCTAGGCCCATTCCCACGGCCCAACCTCACATGGGTGAGGATGTTTCTTCCCCTCAACATCACTCTCCCTCTCCTGCTACTCCAACCCAGCTCAAGGATCCAACACTTGAGCATGGGCCGCCATCACCATCTCATCCATCACCCAGTTCGGTGACATCCACGGCCCAACAACCTCCCCAGCCCACTATCTCACATCCTTCCCAGCCCACTCCTATTCCAAAAATGGTCACACGAAGCCAACATGGCATTTTTAAGCCAAATAAAAAATATTGCAATGTTGCTACAATTTCTAAAGTTACGAAATCTCCTATTCCTCGTAATCCAATTGATGCTCTTCGTGATCCAAATTGGAAAATGGCTATGGATGATGAATATAATGCTCTTATTAAAAATAAGACGTGGGAGTTGGTGCCCCGTCCACCTGATGTTAATGTCATTCGTTCTATGTGGATTTTTACTCATAAAGTGAAGTCTAACGGTGATTTTGAGAAGCATAAAGCCCGTCTTGTAGGTGATGGCAAAACTCAGCAGGTTGGCATAGATTGTGGAGAAACTTTTAGTCCGATGGTCAAGCCAGCGACCATTCGAACTGTTCTTAGCCTTGCTTTATCTAAGGCTTGGCCGATTCATCAACTTGATGTCAAGAATGCATTCTTACATGGTGAGCTTAATGAGATAGTGTATATGCATCAACCTCTCGGTTTTCGTGATCACACTAAACCAGATTATGTGTGTTTGTTGCGTAAGTCATTATATGGTCTTAAGCAAGCACCCCGGGCATGGTACAACAGGTTTGCTGATTATGTGTTATCCATTGGTTTTACTAACAGCAAGTCTGATAATTCTTTATTCATCTATCATTCGGGGTCACAAATGGTATATCTTTTATTGTATGTGGATGATATAATTTTGACAGCTTCGTCTCATGCTCTCCGGTGTTCTATTATGTCTCTTCTTGGCTCCGAATTTGCAATGAAGGATTTAGGTCCTTTAAATTATTTCCTTGGCATCGCTGTGACTCGACACAAAGGGGGTCTCTTTCTTTCACAACGCAAGCATGATGAGGACATAATTGAGAGAGCAGGTATGTCGGCTTGTAAACCATCAGCCACACCGGTTGATACCAAGCCGAAAGTAGGTGCGTCGGGCACTCCATATGCTAACCCGACTCACTACCGCAGCCTGGCAGGGGCATTGCAATATCTTACGTTCACAAGGCCCGACATATCATACGCAGTCCAGCAGATATGTTTACATATGCACGACCCAAAGGACTGTCATATGGCTGCTCTTAAGCGAATAATTCGCTATGTTCAAGGTACTAAGGATCATGGGTTGCATTTATATCCATCATCTACCTTGTCTCTTATCTCCTACACCGATGCGGACTGGGGAGGGTGCCCCGATACACGGCGTTCTACATCGGGATATTGTGTTTATTTAGGGGATAATTTGGTATCTTGGTCTTCAAAACGCCAAGCTACACTCTCCAAGTCAAGTGCCGAAGCTGAATATAGGGGAGTAGCAAATGTGGTGTCCGAATCTTGCTGGCTTGGAAACTTGCTACTCGAGTTGCATTGTCCACTAAAGAAGGCGACTTTAGTGTACTGTGACAATGTAAGCGCCATCTATCTCTCGGGTAATCCAGTGCATCATCAACGAACCAAACACATCGAGATGGATATACTCTTTGTTAGGGAGAAGGTTGCGCGTGGTGATGTCCGAGTGCTTCATGTTCCATCTCGGCATCAAATAGCGGACATTTTTACTAAGGGACTTCCACGTATATTGTTTGAAGATTTTCGGGATAGTCTCAGCGTCCGTGGCCCTCCCGCTTTGACTACGGGGGTGTGTTAAGATAATTATGTATATAATTATCTTAGTCAAGTGTATTTATCGTTTCCTAGTTTGTAGGATATGTTTATTGTTTCCTAGTCTATTGTGTTAAGATAATTATGTATATAATTATCTTAGTCAAGTGTATATATCGTTTCCTAGTTTGTAGGATATGTTTATGTTAAGATAATTATGTATATAATTATCTTAGTCAAGTGTATATATCGTTTCCTAGTTTGTAAGATATGTTGATTGTTTCCTAGTTTGTAGCCTAGAATTATGGCTAAATTACTCCATGTAAATTGTATAAATATTGATAAGGAATGAAGGAAACGGACACGAAAAATATTCTTTTAATTTATTTAAAGACTGAACATATTAATGAAGAAAATCATCTCTTCTCCAAACCTCTATAATTTGAATATTTATTGTATATTAGATTATTTGTATTTGATTTAAGTATTAAATAAATATTAAAGTTTTTTTTGTTAAAAACAAATTGAATAATTTAGTTTTAAATACAATTAATCAATTTGTTATAGAAACAATAGGGCTGGAGTATATTGTTTTTGTACAAAATCAAATGGAGACTGTAAAACTGCACACACAGAAGGCTGCTTTTATTAGAATCAATCAAATCATGCGTTTAGCTGTAACTCTACAGTGGGATTAATTTCTGCCGTAAATTGCTGCCTTTTATTATGGTCAAAAAAGAGTTGGTCCAGTTATTATTATCACTTCTCTCACTACAATCAATTTCCCTCAAGTTTTCTACTTTTAATCGCCTCTGTTATCATAACAAACACGATTTTTTTGTTGCAAAAACAGCAATCAGAAGCAACCCTCTTTTTTTTTCTTTTTTTTTTCTTTTTTTTTTTTTTACACTTTGTTGGGAGATGAATTTTTGATCTTGTTGGATGATTATGTCTGGATTGAGTTCCCTAAAATCCAGGATGTTCCTTACTTAGTTCCTACGCCCCCAATTACTTCGCTTTCAATGATTTAACGGTTTTTTTTTCCTTTTAACTGTTTAAAACAATGAATTATTGTTCATCTTCATTTTTTCTGTACAATTTTGATGTATAAAATATGTGCATTCTTATGAAGTAATAAAACAAACTCCAAAAATTTTTGTACCTCGTACAACTTAATTTACAATATTATTTATTTAGAACAATCTACGTTGTCACTTTCAAATTATCTTAGTTATAATTATTAAATATGCATAAAGCATGCATAGATTTTAATTTTAGATTGTAGCACAAATTTAGCATACTTGTGGCGTAATGCACTATTAAAATGAAGTAGATCAGGAGTCGAACGTAATTCTCCACTAACAAAACAATCAAGATCGTAATAAAATGGAGAATTTTGAAAATGAGGAAGCCATTGGGAGATATGGATGGTGCATTCATTAGTGTAGGAAACATTGGGTTGGACATAACAATGTTTTGAATTATGGTTTAAGGATGTTTTTGATTTCGTTCTCCAATCATCACTTCTCCATGTAAGGTTTTCCTTGTACAATGAAATCATGGGTTTTAAGGTGATTGTCTAGAGAAAAAGAGGGGTTGCTTAGTGAGAGTGCAATCCAGGAACAATTTTCAGTTGGGAAGAAGCATAATTAATGGTGTTTAGTGGGCATGTGAATTAACATGGTGTGGGGACGAAGTTGTTTTACTCCTACATTTTTGGGCTTAAGGTCTGCCTCCTTCTCCCCCCCCCCCCCCCCCCTCGTGGATGGATTCCTTAGCACCATAGTTGTGTTTTATGCAGGCACAACTCCTTTTTCGCAAATATTTGGGGCGCTTTTGGATTGAATCCGTCATACTAAAGTTGTTGTATTTACTCACATCATCTGGTTTGAGTAAATGTTGATTTGATTAGTCGGTTATTATATTTATATGCTTATAAATAAATAAATATATATATATATATATCGTGTGTGTTGAATCGAACAACTGAAGAATGTATTTGTTGATATATTAATTTTATTATTTAGTATTATTTATAATCACCTTAATAGAGTTTAGTTTGTTGGATCCCATCAATACTCTGGTGACTCCATAATAGACTTGAATAACTTATATGAGGTTTAATTTATCCCCTCATTGGTGAAATTCATTAAATTATTTTTTATCTAGATTCTGAATAACTTATAAATGATTTAACTAATTGAGTTTCACTCGATTTTTGCACGACGTACGATTTTATACGGCATCTTATTGTGTGTTTGAAAGAGAATGAAAATTAAATGAAAATTGGTGTTTAATGATTTAGCATGAATTTGATATTCGAAATGTTTGAACGATTTGTAATATTGCTTTTTGGTGTAAACTCCATTGTAACTATTTTTTTTTTTTTTTTTTTGTCACGGCAAATATGGCTTCTCCCATGGACTAGGATTATTTCAATTTTCAGAATGGAATATCGTTCTAAGAAATATATACATTATTAAAAGATAATATATATATATATTTTTTTTTTTTTTTTGCTCGGACTCATTCCTAATGTTTATAGTATTTTCTAATTTTCACTTACAATAAAATAAAATGTTAAAATAAAATATTCGATGGAGTATTAATTACGTTATTAAGCCTTTATTTCTTTTTAATAATTAGCGAAATAAACTCACTGATTTTAGTTTTAAATTTTGAATAATCTAAGTCGATCATTTTGCGCAAATAAATAGGTGTTAATTTTGTTAGTGTGTAATCCAATAGGGGGGATCTTTCACTCAAGCCCAAGAGAAAACAAATGAAATTTTAAACTGGGCCGATAATTTCTTCATTGGGCCTGTGACAGCTACAAATATTATCGGCCCGAATCACAGCACAACATTAGGCCCAAACCGAAATTAGAACAGGAATAGATTGATTCATTCTCTTACAAAAATAAGATCATATAAAAATTTAGTTACAATTTGGAGGAGGATTTAATCAATTTATTATAAGCAGATAATATGTCTGTAAATTATTTATACATTTTTATTTTGTTGAGGAGGATTTAATAAACGCATATGTTCAAAATCTGGAAATAACAATTTCCATATTTCCAAAATTTTCTTATAATCTTATCATTTTTAGGAATATTGTTTTGTATTTTTTAAATAAATTTCTCTTTTATTTTCAAATTTCCAGTTTTTTGGATAATTATTTATAATTTTAGATTTCAATTTCCTAATCTCAATTTCATTTTTCATAACTTTTTGTTTTCATTTTTTAATATCATTTTCAGATTTTATATTAATAATATTTCCTATATTTAGATATATTTTTTAAAGTTTCATGTTTGTATAGTTTCTAAATTTTTAATTACTAAAATATTATTTAAATTTTTAATTAATTTCAAGATTTTCAATTTTTCTAAAATAATATAATTTTTTTTGTTTCAAGTTTCTAGATTTTGTTATTTCATTATACCAATTTTTTTGTAAGTTTTTAAATTTTTTAGACTTTCTAGAATTATTATGTGTAATTTAAAAATATATAATAGTAATAAGAAATATTTTAAAGATATTTATAAATTTGAACATGTCTTGCATACAAATTAATTTAATGTAATTATTTTATTACTATAATATATAATTGTTCCATAATTTTTTATTTCATAATTTAAAATACTTGAGAGCAGATATTTTTTTTTTTTAGCTATAACCTATATTGTGTTAAGAATAATAATTATGTGTAAGAAGAATAACCAATATCGGGCCAATTTTTTAATATAATTTTAATGATTATTAATATTACAAAACAAACATAAAATAAAGAAAAATAATAAACTTTTATCCCAGGAAATAAACAAGCACCAAGTTATTAAGGTTACTTTACATCTACATTTTTGTTCAACAGAATGCCCTTAATTATTATTGTTACCACTAGAGACATTGACGGAATTACACCATTTGCCCCCCCCCCCCCCCCCCCCCTCAAATTTAAATATATATATATATATATATATATATATATATATTAGTAATTTTCAAATATATATAAACAAATTAAATTATATTTTGATAAATTATGTTATTAATTAATTGATTATTATTATATAATTTTTTTGAATTTAAGTTATAATTTTTCATTGTAGATTTATTATAATAATTGGAGTGACATAATTTAATTTAAATAAGAAGACTTAAGAATTTAGGAACGGCTCACATATGTTGAGTTTGCGTATTTGATACGTGAATAGCAAATATATATTATACGAAGCATTTGCGTGATTGGATTGTGTTGGGAAGCCATGCACCCATACCCATACCCATACCCATACCCATACCCATGCATCATCAAACTCGGGCTAATTTCAGTCAAACCCTTTAATAAGACATCCCATGAAAAATTAAAATAATTCTACATAATTAATTACCATAATTGCTTTCAACTCAGCTGCCTTTGTAGAATTCAAATGTAGGGACATTTAACCAATACTTAACTACGCCTTTACTCATTAGACATTATATTAATGATCCTAAATATTCATTATTTCTTTCTGCTCTTTGACACACAAATATTTGGAAGACTTGGTGGATTTTGATCAAGTTGTATTTACGACCTTCACGTCACTTTTTTTTTTTGCTGTTGTTGTTAATACACATCTGCACCTGACAATAACAATAGTGACAACCTTACTTACGTTAACATTAATTGATTGTTGATTTGGCCAAATTCTTTCCTCAAAAGTGGTCGGCTGTACATTAACGAAGCTAGCTTAGGTCTCAACTGAATTGCAAGAATGGACACAAACTAAACTTGTTGGGTATGCATCCACTAAATTTGCATGCTTTTAGAGCTAAAAACTAAATTAATTTTTATCGTTTGGAGATTTAATGAACAGTGTAGAAGAATAATCATTACTCAAATAAAGTGATTTTTTTTTTCGAGTAGAGGCATTCCTTCCGCAGCTATGTTGTGCACGATCATCTGGAACTTTCAACTTGTTCCATTAGCTTTTTGAAATCTACAATGTGGAACTCAAAAAACTTGCCAACATCATATTTTCTTGTACCGACATTTTCAGCTTTGTATTTCTTCTCAAAAGATTCTCACAACTCCTTCGAGAAAAGCACCGCACTATACACATTGTATTGCAATCACCAAGTCCGTCTAGGACATAGCTACATCAAAATAAAATTTTCTTGGTGCCATGTATCAAACGCAATGCATTTTTCATTATTGGTTCCAGTTTTAGCCGCCACAGGCGGGTCCTCTTTGAGAAAATTTGCTAGATTGAGAGTAGTGAGGTAAAACAACATCTTTTGTTGCCATCTCTTGAAATCAATGGCGATGAACTTAGATTTTTCATTTTGGCAGGTGCAACAATTCTTGATGAACTCGTCTTTTTGGATATGACTGAAAAAGAAGTTAATGGAAGAATCTTCGTTTTATGATTGTTGGTTATAACACCTAACAATGACTTACAAGAATAAAAGAAAAAGAAGAAATTGAAATAAGAATAATGGAAAATTTCTCTCTGCAAAACAAATATGTCACGGCGAGTGCTCACGATTTTGACGTTTCGATAAATTAGAATTGTGTGAGAAATTGGGCGCTCACTAAAATGTTAAAAAAATATGCTTTTATTTTTGAAATATGTAAATGCAATTTTTTCTATTCAAATAAGATAGGTCCTGAGTGGCAAAACTTGACTTCACTGAACCGAGTTAAAGTCGACTAAGCCTGAGGCCCGCAGTCCACGACCAAGGTTGAGTTCAAATCCGAGCCCAAAACATGCGCACGTGTGTGGCCTCACTTGGTCACTCGTTGGTGGAAGTTATTTAATTATATCATAAATGTTTTAGTATTTATTCTCAAAGTAATGACAACATTAATTCTATATAGAAGGAACTATTAAAAGTCTCTTTACATCCCACATCACATAACACTGCCTTGTAAGCCTTGTAAGTGACAAATTTTGAGCATTAATTTCTCACTCATTGAAAATCGATTATTAAAAAAATTCAACTCATTACAATTTTCTACTTCGAACATAAAATAATATATGTTATTTAATTACTCCAAAATTAAATATTCAGCAATTAAAAAGTTGATCAAAATAGATTTCACACCCACTTAATAAACTAATTTTTGAACAAAATTCCAATGGGAAGACGTTGCGACATATCTCATGATTTCAGACATAGCTGTGAATACAGAATTTGAACACATCTTGCTCGCCGGGACCCTTTTTTGCATCCTAGCCCCAACACCTATAAAAGAAGGACTCCCCAGGGCTAAAAACAAACGATTTTACATCTTATAAGCATCAAGAAAGAGCCCGAAACAAGGAAGAGAAGATAATGAAGCAAGATTAAAACTAAGAATCGAGTTTTTCCTTCTTAATTTTATTTAGTTAAATATGATGAGGTGGTGTTTTTCTTATGATTCAAACTTAATTGTGTTTAGATTCGAGGGCTAGAGGGTAAATTGTTATATATTGTATGATGATTTTATATTTTATGTTGATGTTCTTTTTTTTATTTATGTGTTTGTATTCGGATGGATGTTTAATTTGTTTGGCCAACTTTTTTAGCATTTGCTGGATATAAATAAAGAGACGAGATTTGCTATTAAATTTTAAATACTTGACAATAAAATTGAGAGATTTGAGAATTCTTGAGAAAATAATGAAGTTTTGATAATTCTAAGAGTTGTTTGTTTAGAGTTGAATACAAACAAATATTAAGTTTATGTCTATAAGAGATTAAATAACTGAATTGAAATTATAAGCGAAGTGCAATGAAAAACGAACTCATAGAAACGCCTTTTCTTGTTACTTTTTTATTCTTATTTCTTCTCAACTTGTTTGTGATGTCTCGGATTTGTTTTTGTATTGTAAAAGCCTCGTTAATACACAACTTCTTGTTTTTTTTATTGCTTTGACCAAGTTAAGCTATTATAAAAACTTTTGAATTTTGGTAAAAAAACACATTCGTATTCTTAAACACTATCCATTTTCTATTATAACTAATTATATTATGTTATAATCCCTAATGTAATTACTTTTTTTTTAAAGATTTGAAGTGATCCTACTGTTGGACACGTTAAAATTAATTATATTATTTTACCTTGCTTTTCTCTACTATTTTGTAGTAGTGGAAAGTAAGGGTTGATCTCACATAAAATTGTTGAATTCTTTGTATAACTTTTTTGTTAATTTAAGCATGCAAATAAGATGGGTTGTTGATGGATTTTGTCTATTAAACTAATAAATCATATATACTCTAATAAATAAAAATCAAGCTATAGTAAATAATAATAAGAAGCAATTTCGGTTCACAGTTCAATTTTCCTTATTCCAAATTATATAATTTATGTGACACTTTATCAATTTAATTGTGGAATTCTTTCCCTTAAACCAATAACAAGCTTTGTTGATTCACTTTATCCTTTAAGTGTAATTAATTAGAATAAGCTCTATAATTAACCTATTTAATCGAACTGTTCAAAATACGCTCTTTAGATTTAATTCGTTAAACGCATTATCAATTAGGATAATAGGGTAGGCAGGTTATCGAATTCACACGCTCTATTCAATTAATCCTGAGTTATTTTATTTTAATAATAAATATTATTAGTCGCTACAAACGGGTTCAACATCACAACAATTATGAATTGCAATTTAAACCCTAACCCTAAATATATATGTAAACTATCAATTCAGTTGATCAATCACCATTAACAATATATATATATATATTATAAATCAATTCAAATAATCAACATAATAAATTCGCATATATTAAATCAATACGGTGTCACGAAAATATAAATCACATAATATTGAAATAGGGTTCAAACATTCCCTAAACCGAAATATAAAATTTAGTTACACGTGTTGTGTTTAATAGTTAAAATCATCAAAACAAAAGACATCAAAATTAAAGTACGAAGAAGAGAAAAAACAAAAGGTATTTCTCTTCTTCTGGCTGCCTGTTCTCTTCTCTCCTCTCTCAAGATGAATAAAAGTGTCTTCCTTTTCAATTGATGCAGTGATGCTACTGCCCCTGCGTGAATGAGTGATGCGTAAATATGCTTTGTGATTGAAAGAATGATGGCTCTCCCTGCGCCGTGAGTCTTCCTTTTATCATTGCCGTTTTACCTAGTTTAATTTGTGGGCTTAACTAATTAATTAATTAATTAAGTTCTTAATTTTTTTTAATTCAAATTTCTCTGTAATCTTTCTTTTTGGGATTCGGATAGGCTAAGAATGGTAACTGCTTATGTAGATTATTGTATGAAATTGTTCAAACAAGAACACCAAATGACCACAAAACAAACAAAAAAAAGTAGTTCTCGTTGAATCATTAAATAAATAAAAAATAAAAAGTGCACAAAAATTAATTATATTAAAAATACAATTTTACCAATTACAAATATGTACAATTTCCTACTTGCGATGAAGCATGGGAAACAACCTTACACAACAAACTTACGGCTATAAGTAATAAATAAAATATTGAACAAGGTGCATACATATCATCCGGCCACACATTTTACTTTGAAACATCTTATTGAAATCTTAAAATACTTGATAATGACTTTTGTTTGGTTGAGTTTGATCCAAATATAAATTTCGTTCAGAATGTGTAAAGGATAGAATTCAAATTGTTTTTTTTTTTTTGAGAACTAATTAATAATTAGTAGATAAGATCGTCATAGAAAATGTCTTGAAAACTTTGACCATGACATTACTAACATGGTTTATTTTTTTAATAATAAAGTGGGAAGGTGTTTCAAAATACTGCAATCCTTTTCGTCAAGGTTTTTTTGTTCCTCAATTGTAATGTAAGATGCTAACAAATTTTATTTAAATAGTCAGAAAATAAACTTTATTATTATTATTATTATTATTTTGGTTGAGAGGAAAAGATTGAAAGGTTTCAGTTAATCAATAAAGGAAAAAGAAAAAGAAAAGAAAAGAAAATAATGTTTAGATATTAATGTAAAAAGAAATATAAAATAATAAATGTAAAATATGAAAGGGAAAGTGAGGCAGCGTGTCTTGGTCAAATTTGAAACCATTCCCGCTATTATCTTCTCTCAACGATGTTTGACTTCTGACTATTACATTTTCCCTTTTAATTTAGCTGCCCCTACTCCTCTTTTCTTTACCTCTAATTTTCCCATTTTTTAGACTACTTTAAATCTAATTATTTTAATTATTAATCAGGAGTCCTTTACTTTGATTCATAATAATTTTTTTGTAGAATATGAGTAAAAATTGTCACTTACACCTAGATATTGGCACGATTCCGTTGGTTTTAGTTTTGGTTTCAAAACTGTTGGTTTCTGGAATTAAAAGGGTGGAACCAAAAGCGAACCGACATATAGCCGGTTGCACTGCTCCAGTCCCGATTCCTTTTTTTTTTTTTTACAAATTTACACTAGGAACTGTCAGTTTGAAACTGAAACCGTCGGTTTTTAACCAAAATCGGTGATTTTGAAATCGAAATCGAACGACTAGGTTCCGATTCCAAACCTAAACCGGATCAATGGCTAAACCGAACCATTGATCGCCGTTAGAACCACCGGTTCCGAACCATGCTGATGTCTACTCACACCTAGACTTAATTTAATCATATTATATTAAATTAATAAACAACAAGTCGTTTTATAAAAATCATAAATAGTTTATGTAACACTCTAAAGTTCATTTAATACATAACTCAAGCTTAAGAAGTTTTTTTTTCTTTAAATTGCAACTGAATAATATAATTAAATTAGGAAAATTAGCATAAAATTAATCAAATTACCTCTCGTTCATTTAAATAAATAAAAAATTCAATTAACTATAAGGTTAAGAGTAAGTTTTTTGTACATTAGGTGCATGTACAACATGATATAAAGTATTATTTGTCCAACTATAAAGTATTACTTGTTTAACTATAAAGTATCACTATTTTTTAAGGTAGCTAATCAGAAGTAATATATTTTAAGTAACAAGTAATCTATATATATATAATAGCAGATGATGTACATTTTTAGAAACTATACAATTTTCCCGTCTAAAATAATTGTTAATTCTGTAAGTACACATGGGAACATCTAATTGGTCATTATAATTAAATGGATGATTTTAATGACACATATTTTATGGAAATTTTGTTTTATATCCATTGATTTTTTCAGCATAATTTTTTATTTTTGAAAAATAAGTCAAACTTGCAACTATTTTTACTTAATTGCTAATCTTCACTTAATTACAATTTCTTTCTTTAATTTTCGGAATTATGGGTAAGATTTTGGTAACATAATCAAGGAATCAAATTTTAAAACAATGATTATAGATCTAAAATAAATTGTTATACATATATAATCTAATTTTAAAATAAATTATTTTAATCATTACATTTTATTGATTTAATTAATATCATTTTATTGATTTAATTAATCTATATTAAGTCACTATCTTAATATTGTGATTATTATATTATTATTTTTTCTCCACTTTTAAGTTAATTAAACTGCAATAATTAAATCATTATATTTAACATTACATAATATAATATGTTAATTTAAAATTACATCATCTAATTGATTACTTTGTAACCGTATTTAGGTAATTAATAGTATTAACTTAAGTATGGTGAAATTAATGCTGTATGGTATACATTATTTGCCAAAAACTTTGACCGTCTATACATTAATTGCTAATGTATTTTAATAGTTGTTATACTTCCATATGCAGAAGATATCAATTTCAAAATATAGTAAATCTTTTAAAATATATTCTCAATTTTATGGAAATTTTGTTTTATATCCATTGATTTTTTCAGCATAATTTTTTATTTTTTAAAAATAAGTCAAACTTGCAACTATTTTTACTTAATTGCTAATCTTCACTTAATTACAATTTCTTTCTTTAATTTTTGGAATTATGGGTAAGATTTTGGTAGCCAAACTTAATTTACATTGATAGTGCTAATAGACGGTTATGTTCAAGATAACCAAGCTTTAAGGTAGTAACAGTTTCAATGTAAATAAGATTTTGGTAACATAATCAAGGAATAAATCAATCACTTAGATTATGGGTAATTTTTTTATTGATAATTATATCATTATCATTATTAATTTAAATATGGTCAATAACTTACTTAATTAAGTGTTGATTCTGCATGCAAGTCAGATTCTAATGTAGATATTTTGGCTGATGTACATACACCAGAGTTTTTGAATTCTTTGAAATGTTCTGGTGTCCCTAATCATGAACTCATTCTGAAAGTTGGTACACCAGTTATGTTGTTGAGGAATATTGATCATTCAAAGGGTCTATGTAACTGTACGAGACTGTTGATAACTAGACTTGGAGATCATGTTCTTGAAGGTAAGGTTCTAACAGGAAATAATATTGGTCAACTGGTCTTAATTCCAAGACTATCTCTTACTCCATCAGATCCAAGACTGTCTTTTAAGTTTCAAAGAAGACAATATCCGATAATTGTATCATATGCAATGTCGATCAACAAGAGTCAAGGTCAATCTTTATCTCACGTTGGATTATTACTTAAAAAATCAGTATTTAGTCATGGACAGTTGTACGTGGCCGTATCCAGAGTTACAAGTAGAAGTGGTTTGAAGATTCTAGTTTCTTCTGAGGATAATATTGAAAAAAGTTCAACAAAAAATGTAGTATTTCATGAAGTTTTCCGAAATGTATAATCACTTTATTGTTTCAATAAATTGGTTATTTAATTTTATGGTATATATTATAATTTACGCAAATTATGCATATTAAATTGTTATATTTAATAAATAATTTACTTATTTATATTATATTATAGGGTGTATTTAAAAGAAAATATATCTCAATTGCAGATGTTATAAATGATATATATTATTCAATTCATTTTTATTATAATATATTATATTAAAATAATATAATTATTAAACTTAACTAATAATAATATTTTTAATATAAATATGTTGTTTATATTTAAAATGTAATAAAAAATTTATTTAAAACTATTAATAAATTATATATAATTTTTATTAATATACCGTGCAACGCACGGGTGCATTACTAGTACTTTATAACTAAACAAGTAATATTTTATAGTTAAACAAGTAATACATTAAATCGTGTTGCACGTGCACCCGATGCACATATTGTTCTGTGTAAGGTTAAACAATTTTAATTTCAAGTAACAAAGGGCATATAATATAACTAAATAAAATCTTATAAGTTCATAGAAATTCTAAAAATTAATTTATTAAGATTTGATGTATATCTATAAATTGATTTTAATTTATTATTATTATTTGATATATTTTATAAAAGTTTATAAAAGTTCACAAATATTATCATGGCCAAGTGGTAAGCACCACATTAATTATTTCCACGAGTTCATGTCTTTTATTTTATTTTATTTGAAGCATGCTGAGTTTGTTTCTTACAATATAATATAATTTAAAATTTTAAGCCTCAAGAACTGAGCCCAAATTAGCTTGAGAAACTTGCTTAAATCAATTTTAAAAAGTAAATAAATGTAAATTTGGAATAAAAAATGGATAAATCTCTTTGTATAACCATTGAGAGAGAGAGAGAGAGAGAATTCTCGAGAATGAGGGGTTCAATTTTATTTTATTTTAATTAAAAGTGAATTTGATATTTTTTCTGTACAGATTAGTTTAATTTTTTGTTTTTCTGCAAAAACAAGGTAATAATATTCCTTATTTTTTGCTGACGGCCGTTTTTATTAGTTCAATTTTGGGACTACTTTTGCAAATGAGTGGAAGCGTAGTTACAAACCATTTTTGCATTTTCCCCCAGCCTTTACACACTAATCTTATCCTCCTAAACTAATCCTTAACTTGGATAAGTCTTGTAATTATATTTTGTAAAAAAGCTACACATTAAATTAATACCCTAAATTCAAATTAAACTCTAAATTATCTTTTTGTCTAATTACATCTTCAACTTTTCAAATACACCAAATAAGACCCTTCTAAATATTAAATTAACTAAATAAATTTTAAAATATTCAATAAATCTAAAATCAACAAAATAAAAAACTAATATTTAAAAATTATTCAATAATTCAATATTAAAAAGTGGTTGAAATTTAGTGATTTATTATGATTTTTAGATATTCTAATTTTTATTATATTTATCTATTAAATAATTTTTAAATCTTAGATTTTTTACATTTTGAAATTTATATTTTATTTTATTTGATTTATATTAATATTTTTTAGATTTATTTTGTTATTTTAACTGTTCAAATGACCTATTTATTTGGTAATATGAAATTTAGGGATTTATTTGATTCATTTTAAAAGTTAAAAGTTATATTTGTACAACAAATAAATTCAGGATCCATGAGGTATTAATTTATTGTGATAAATTATACTATTTTCAATATATTTTTATCGCTCACATTGATGTATTTTAAAAGTTATTTTTCAAAGATAGAAAAAATAAAAAATGAGAGAGAAAATATAAACCTAAATTGTAGTGGAACGTGGAATGAAGATGAGAGAGAAAATGAGTACAAATAAAAATTGATCATTATAATGGACCGATGGCCCGTTTCGTCGCATCAAGTTCATAAACAAAGTCGGGCATGGCTAATGGATTTTGTGCACCCATTGATCCCAACCAATATCTCGAGTTAACATACAGACGCATGAATACACAATCATCTAATTATAAGTTGATTCCATGTAAACTAAAAGGTTTTTGAACTGTTTTGAAGGTTATCATAAAGTGGTGGTGTGGAAAATATTATCTCGCTAAAAGAATATTGAATGGTGGTGTGAAATCAAAATATGTGTTTTCCGGTGTTCGTCAACTTATGCCAAAATGTGTCAACACAGTAAGTGTTTTGGAATTTGAAATTAATGTGACACCTACTACCACACTTATTTATATTTGTGTAATATTGAACAATGTGTGATTTCGCCAAAATTTTAAATATGTGTGAGTACATATAAAATCAAGTTGGTCAAATGGTATAAATATAATTTTATTTTAATAGGTAATTAGTGTGAGACCTCGTGCAATGCATGAAAGTTATTTTTGTATGTTTTACTTTTCAAAAATATATTATTTAGTACTAATAATATTAGCAATAAAATAATAATTATACTTAATATATTTTTTCATATTATTTTTTCCTGCTATTAGATTAAAACTTAATTAATTACTTAATGATATGATTTTTGTTATTTTAGAAAATATTAATCAAGTCAATTGTATTAATTATTCATAAACTTTTACCAATTAAATATAGTAAAGTAAATTATAATTACCATATTAAAGGCCATCATAAAAAGGAACAATTTAATCAATAAATATATCTAATTCTTTTGAATTTAATAAAATTTAAAACGTTTTTTGTTTCCTAATTACTAGGAATTCTTTTGATTTGCAATATTTGTACTAGTAACATTTAAAATAAAAAATACTTAAAATGATCCCCCTCTATAAATTCATAAATATACTACAGTAAAGTTTAAACATGGAATGAGAGCTATCACATAACATATTATTTTAATAAAATATTATATTCAATGTAAGGGTTACATCACTATCAATTGATCTTATATACTATAATAAAATTCACTTAATAGGACCCGCTATTTCTATAAAATTTCACTTTCTAATCTTTACACTTTATGCATTCTTGTACCTGAGGATCTATCTATGGTGGATAACATATTTGGCTTTAGACTTGCTCAAATTATGTAGGAGGAGCAGCTGCACCTACGATCTTCACGCTACTCTTTCCCAACACTTGAAATTGAAACAAAAAAAGAAACAATATTTCCGCTCAAAATAAACAGACCGACGAAAAGCATTCGATCATTTTCTTTTTATTACCCGACCCACAACAGAAGTTTCATCGTACACACCGTAACGCCTCTCGCACACGTTGAAACTTGAAAACAAAGTCCCTAAAAATAATACGCCACTTCCTCTATATGAACACACGACTTTAGTTCTCACTGGACGGGATTGGAGAAAAGGGCACAGGAGAGGAGACCTCAGTCTGACTGAAGCAAAATTACCTCACAGTACATTTGAACGTAAGAGGGTCGCTTTAACAGCAGAGTTGCCTTTCCAATTTCGGCGCACAACGTTAGAATTTTCTCTTCTGCTGCTTCTTTCTCTCTCTAATTTTTTGTTTTTCTTTTTTTCCTCAACTGCTCTTTGATCCTTTTGTCAAATTCGGAAATTTAATAGACTTTGCCTGCTAATTCTCGAGTCAATTTATTCTCAATTTTCCCCTAAAATCTGGGAGGACAGGAATTTGGGAGTTGAGTTGATAGTTCAAGATGAAATCGCCGTTGGCAAAACTGAGGAGTATCGGGCTGAATAAGGGCCAACCAAAGGCAAAATGGGATCATAAATTTTCGCTGCCTGTTGATGGATTAAATCAAGCTGCAAAGGTGGATCTTATTTAGTAAATACCTTTATTTTCTTTTAATGACGTTTTTTGACTTTTCGTTTTAGTGTTTCTGCATCTCACTTAAATTTGTAAATATGATGGAATTAGGTTCAAGAAGGAATTCTGCAAACATATGGTGCATTAGTTTTGATGCCAATGCTGAATGCTCATTTCACTAAGTAGGATAGTTTCATGTGAATTGTATGCAAGTAGTAAATTAATTGATGGTGAAATTTCACATCTATTTGAGAAATTGTGAAGTTAAAGAACACGACTTCCAGCTAAATTGGTTCTTCCCAGGTCCAAAATTTGGCACTGGATTTTAGATACAGTTGAGGTAATTGAGTTGAGTTTTTGTGAGTTTGAAATTACTGATTAGTAGTTATACGTGAACTAGCAATCACCTGGAGAAGTTTTTGTTGTTTTGTGTTTTTCATTATTCTTTTTTGATTCCATATCCATGTCGAGATTGTGAGCCTTACGTTAGCTGTTCTTGTTGAAACTGCCTTTTATGGTCAAGCATAATTCTTATAGTTGCCCAACATTCTTTGGATTTCTTGGTTCATGCAAAATGACCGTGTCTTTGTTTGTTGCATTCTGTTTGCAGGATATGAAAGACATGAGAACTTGCTATGATAGCTTACTTTCAGCTGCTGCTGCGACTGCAAATAGTGCTTATGGTACTAATTTTATTTGATATAATGCTGAAGTTAAAAGTTTTAAAACGGACATCTTGTTTGGAGGTTTAAATTGTTGACATTGGCTTGCCGTTGTTTGTTCATGAAGGAGCTGTCAATGACCCAGAATATGTGTATTGTATCACTTAAAATTTTCCAACAAATTGATTTATGATTCTAAGAACCCAACTGCATCTTCTGAAAGTTTTAAACATCTTCAGAACACCAATTATGATAGAGTTTGGTCTTTTAGTTTCTTATGCTAACAATAATCACTTCACAGAAGAGGGCACTGTAGATGAGCAATGAAATCTGAGATCATTCATGAAGATTATAGCTTGATTGTACCCTAAATTCAGAATTGATAATGAACCTCAAAGATATTGACTGTATGATCCTTGCTTTACTTTTTATGTGGCACAATGTAATGATGGACTGTATGCCGATTGCTGTACTTGTCACAGAATACTATGATTCCATCATCAACTTGATGTTTCTTCTTTCAGAGTTTTCAGAGTCACTGCTAGAGATGGGGAACTGTCTACTGGAGAAAACTGCCATGCATGACAATGGAGAAAGTAGTAAGTGGCCAACTTATTCTGCTTTCGGCAGAAATTCTTTGGCAGCAATGTTATTGCTGCTGAAAGAATTCTCAGAACACATTTCATGAATGCAGCATGTAGACTTGGTTTGCATGTAACTGGATTTGGTTTCTATATGCTAAATTATTTAAAGAAATGTTAACCTCGTACATTATCCTTGGCTGTGCAGGAGGAGCGTTATCCATGCTGGGAAAAGTGCAGCTTGAACTTCAGAAACTAGTCGATACCTACGTGAGTATTTATGTTTCTTCCAAAGTTCAGAATTTAACAATATTAGAAAAATTTACCATAACACGCCATTCTTTGCTTTCAGCGCACCCATATTATCATGACAATCACAAACCCTTCAGAGTGTCTTCTTAGTGAGCTGCGGAAAGTGGAGGTTTGTACATCAATTATTAGTTAGTGTATTGGTTATTTTGAATATTCTGAACCTCAAGTTTTTTATTTGTAGTTCTTAGATATTTTTGTGATAGCAGATGAATTGTTTCTATTTTTGGGTTACGAATGACTCTTGTACTCGACAAACTTGATGGTATGAGGAATAACATTTCTCATAGTTTATAAGCAGTATGGTCATGTTGTCAGTAACCTTTCAATAGTCTAAATGATTAGATCTTTTGTCTTTTAGATGTATATGTGTTAGTGATGTTACAAACTCTTAAGAGTGAAACTTTTGCAGAGATTATTTTTGCTGTCTCAATATAACAGGGTGAGGGTGTGACTGATGTATTCTATTAAGCTTTTGATGAAAGATGCAATATTGAACTTTGAGGGATGAATTACAAATTCTGTGATTTAATTAATATACACACTATCATATTTCTTCCTTTCCTATTTGGAGTGGAAAACCTTGTCGGGGCCCTTGGGGCATGGGGATGGAATAAGTTTGCTGGAAATCTTACTTTACCATTTCCTTTAATGCGGCACTAATTCTTTTGCTTAATCATATGAGTTTGGGATATGCAATTGATGCTTTGACATGGTTTTGATAATTTATCTCCATCATGTGGTTGATTTTGCATTTTCCATTCTTTCATGCCGATAAATAATGTTGGTGTATTGTTACTCGAATGTGGTAGTATAATTATTGGATTCTCTCTCTCTTTTCCTTTGCATTAATTTACTTCCGCTCTTGTGATGATTTACTTTTTTGCTGGTGCAGGAGATGAAATTGCAATGCGATGAGAAAAGGTATGCGGTCTGTCACATTTTAAAACTGAATGTTCTTTCTTGGGTTCCCTTTTATTGACTGCATGCTTGATTTGCAGAGAGATGTTTGAATACATGTTTGGACAATTTCGAGAAAAGGGAAAGTCTAGACATGGAAAAGGGGAGACATTTAGCTCAGAACAGTTGCAAGTTGTTTGTGAAGAATATGATGATGCTGCAAGGCTCTGCATTTTTCGTGTAGAATCACTGAAGCAAGGACAAAGCCGGAGCCTATTAACACAGGCAGCACGTCACCACGCAGCACAGGTCTTCTTATATTTCCATGATTCAAGTTTAATACCTTCTTAATTATAATCTATTTCCTATTTTCATGATTTCGCACTTATTCTCTGCAAGCAGCTGAACTTTTTCCGGAAAGGACTTCAATCTCTTGAAGCAGTTGAATCCCATGTTAAAAGTGTTGCAGAAAAGCAACACATTGATTATGAGCTATCTGAATTGAATGAAGTGGAAAAAGATGATGATGAAGGGAACAATTTTGAGAGTAATGATTATGGAGAAATAAGTTTTGACTATAGACACAACGAACTAGAACCAGACAATGCTTGCACATCGGGGAACTCAATGGAGGTATGTCTGCCAAGGTTTTGGCCTTTGGTTGCTAACATAGTCTTTTCATATTACATGTTTGATATGAATAATTGTACTTGGATTAGAAATTTTAGTAGCTTGATTTATCTTTTGGAAACCTTTTCTCTTCTATTTCTGTCCTTAATTGTCAGACAAATGCATTTTTGCTGCTGTGTTTTGTACCAACTACTAAAGTATTTGGTACTTCGAATTGGAACAACAAAGAAGTGTATTTATGATAACTCAAGTTAACACTAAGGAACACTTGGAAAGGAATGAAAAGTGGTGCTTGGTGTAGAGGAATACAGTAACTTTGATTGCCCACTTTTGAGGGTCGAGCCGCACCCATCCTAAATGAGAGGAGTGAGACCAGTCCCTCACTAAAATATTCCCATTTCCTCTGATTTGGACTCTTGTTCCTCCGAGTGAACTTTAATGTCCCACTTTCGGGGAGTAAGCCATACCCTCCTAAACAAGAGGAATGAAACCTATTTTGATTGCCATGCCCTGCTACCATCATTCACATTTCCATTTCTCTTCCCTTTGAATTACCAAGCACCCCCTGAATTTTATATCTCAGAGTTAATACATATTTCTGAATGTGAACCTTATTTCACTCACTTCATTTTGTTTCTTGCAGTTGGGGCAATATATCTAGCTTAGTTGTCCCACAGTTTATTGTTTACATGCACAAATAGATAGCTTAAATTCTGAAATCATGTATTTATCTGTCTATGACCACCTGTATTTGTAGAAAATGCATCTTCCTCTTTCTTAAATCCTCTGAGCATGACAAGCTACTTCCATGTATGCATTTAAATCCTCCCATTGGACTCTTGTTCTTTCAAGTGAAGTTTAATTGTGGTTTGTTGGTTTCTTTCATTCACTACATTTTGATTCTTTTAGCTGGGCAATTTTTTGAAGGGCAGCATCTTAAGCTTAGTGGTCTCACAGTTTATTACTTACATGCACAAACAGATACCTTGATTCTGATTTGATGTTGCCAATGCGTGTTTATAAGCAAACTTGCATCTGTAGAAAATGGCATCTTTCTCTTTTTTCGTCAGAGTTGCAGCATTTTTGTTCATAGTAGTATTGGTTGTAGTTGTACCAGATTGTTTTAGTGCGAGTGGTTTCCATGAAAAGATTTGTAATTCTCAATGTGGTCATTTTGATTATTTGCTCTTTGTATGAGCTAGCATCAGTATCTTTCGTTTTGTTCCCCCCCGCCTTCTCTCTCTCTCTCTCTCTCTCTCTCTCTCACTCTCTCTCACTCTCACTCTCATGTCATATTCTGTGGAATATGCAGCTGGATCAGGTGGGTGCTCAAAGTGTACAAACATCGAAGGTAAAAGATGTTGAGGTGCAGATAAGCAGTAGCAAAGACCAAGGGGATCAAACACTTAACCAACAACGTCGTGCAGGCAGTCACTCTGCTCCAATCTATGCTGAGAAGTTCGATGTGGCTGACAAAATTAGAGAAATGAGGACTGCCGTCCCAAAACTTAATACTCATGTGCTGCCCACTCCAGCTGATGCAAAGGGTTCAATTGCAAGTAGCTCTACTTCTACACCCTCCTCAAGTACTTTACTACCTTTAGGGAGCTCCAAAAATCTGTGGCACTCTTCGCCTCTGGACATTGAGAAGCCAAAAAAGTTCATGGATGAGCAACTATCTACTCGTGGTTTTTCAAAGTCTCAAATATCCGTTGAAGAGAACACTAACAACAAGCACTCTCTTCCTCTACCCCCTCCTTTGACGGAGGGCACTGGTATTCCCCAAGTTGATACTCAGAGTGGAATTGATGCCACTCAGAAAATTAAAAGGCAAGCTTTCTCTGGCCCTATAGCAAGCAAGCCATCTGTAAACAAGCCCATGTTACCCACCAGTGGACCCATTGATCTACCTCAATCGATTTCTGGATTGCTTTCTCGCATATCTGGTCCTCAGCCTCCCTCACTTGTAAATGTGTCTCATAATGTGTCAGCTGGCCTTGCAACTTCACCCAGAATCAGTGAGCTTCATGAACTCCCAAGACCCCCTGATTCTTTCAGTTCCAAACCCATGCGATCATCAACAGCAACCCTTGGGCACTCTGCTCCCCTAGGTAACAGAAATCGAGAGGTGTCTCCAACAAATAGGAATCCTTTAAGGCAATCAAAAGAAGGGTCTCTACTTCCGCTTCCGCAACTAACTGTTTCTCGAAGTTTCTCCATACCCTCGAGTAGTCGGAGAGCTGCAGCTTTGCACTCTGGCAAGCTCTTGGAATCTTCTCAAGTTCTGGAGAGCATGGAAGAAGTTGTTTCTCCTCCATTAACACCTATATCCCTATTAACTATGAAATCACCGAATTCTGGACAGATACGAGGTAACTGAAAATCGTTATCACCATATTTATCTTGTCTCCATACATATTATATTCATTTGGTCAATTCTCATATGGAAGTGATGATTCAGGACAACATGAACTCATGCATCTCACTTCACCACCCCACCTCTCCCTTGACTAAGACAAATATATATCCTCATGAAGTTCTTTTTAAATATTATTCGGACTTGGGGTAACCCTTGGTGTTTGTCCTTTCATTTTAGGTCTATATTTATCTCTCCCTGCCATAACATATAAAATGTCTTATGGATCAGAGTGTTGGGTAACAAAATTGGAACATGAACAAAATATGAGGGTAGCAGAATCAGAATGTCG
This sequence comes from Caryopteris x clandonensis, assembly GCA_028749325.2. Taxonomy (NCBI): domain Eukaryota; kingdom Viridiplantae; phylum Streptophyta; class Magnoliopsida; order Lamiales; family Lamiaceae; genus Caryopteris; species Caryopteris x clandonensis. Next base: position 2,123,355 of record JAPYKT020000021.1, read on the forward strand.
AGATGGATGTGCACACACATTAGATAAGACAGATAAGTAATGAATGCATTAGAAGCCCTAATGGATGAGAATATAGAGTTTGGACATGTAGAAGAAAATCAGATGCTCCAATACTTTCATTAATTCAAATTAGAAGAGCAAGAGGCAGACCTAAAAAGACTAGGAAAGAAACTATTAAAAAAAGGTATGTTAAATATGAATGAGAACATATATCTTGAACTTAACAAGGGCGAGATATGACCCTACATGGTAGGATTACAGGCTTAGTTTGTGGTAGTTGTATTTATCGTTTCCTCGTTAAGAAGAAAAGGAGGGTGTGGCAAGCTATGATGTATGCATTTTAGCAGTCTACATCCTTTTGTAATTTATGTATTAGAGTTCGCTTCAGTAGAATTATTACATGCTAATTCCACTTGCATTTATGAACTAAACTCTTACTGTTAAGTAAGCTTAACAATAGAACAAATTGGAATAAGATAGTTTTGAGACGAATTCTCCTTGTTTCATCTTCTGAATTCAGATCTCAACTCCAGTGAATGCAGGTGGCAGCTGAATGCTCTCGCTATGCGTGGAATGTTTACGTTTTTTCAGTTTGGGGATGAGTATAATTCTGCTAGTATCTTGTTGGTAAATGTGTGTAAATATATTAGTCATCATTTTTGTCCCTCTTTATTTACTGCAATTAATTAATCCTTCCTCTAATCACTTCATCTGGGAGCTACATCTATCACAATTTTGTCGTTATTAATGCTTTGATTAGTCGTGGGCTGGCCCCTTTGTTTTCTTGTGTATATGTTCTTAGAGATTGAATCTTGAAGTCTGCTAACTTGTACTTCTTGTTCAAGTTTGATGGTTGATTGCATTTCTGTATCTCTGACGTCACCTTGCCATTACCTGGTTGGATTTGTGGATTCGATTGGATGTAGCCGTTGCTGTTTTATTTATACCTAATAAAATAAGTGATTTTATATTATATTTGGCGTGGTGTTAGAATATGGTATAGATCAAATCTACATTGGGGGGGTGCTATTACAAGCCATTTTATATCGAAAGTTGTGTGCTATTGCTGCTATATTTATTTCTCTTGAATCTTTTATCCTTTTTACGGAACTCGATTGAGGCTGAGTTCAATTCAAGAGGCTTGAAAATAACATTGTTGCGATGTAGTGGAATTGATTCGAGCCGTAGAGCTTGGCTAAGTGTTTTTTTATAGGTTCAAGTTTGGCTTGACCTCGATTCAAGTTACTAAGCTTGAGCTCCACCTATTTTAAAATTATTAATTTTGGTTGGTAATTTGAGCTTGATTTGTAAAATAGTTCATTAACCGTGTTAAATAAGCTGAATTTGAGCTAGAGGAGAGTACAACAACATAAAATATTATAGGTTTAACTTTTAAGCCCAAAATCAAATAATCAATAATACTGCACTTGTACTTATAAATGTAGCTTTATTAGTTATGTTGAAGTGAAAACAAAGAAATAAAAAGTCACCTAATCTCAGAATCTATAACTATGTTTAATTAGAATTTTTGTTGTCATTTCACTTCAATGTTTTTTTAAAAATATATCAAAATAATTATTTTTTACGATCTTCAACTTAACATTCATATTGTATAAATAAAAATCAATATTAACTTTTAAATATAAAATATATTTTTATAAATTAAATGTGATATAACATGAAAACCTTAAAATCTAAAAAAAAAAAAAAAAAAACAAATTGCAAAAAAATTGGACCACGTATATATATCGTATTTTCTTTGCGGGTATGTTCCGAAGTCGTGGATATGGAGATAATCCAAGCGAGTAGCGGCTGCACCTCCCGAACCTTGATTCATTCGTCCCTCCATCGTCAGTTTTCTTCTATACCCGCCTCAATTCTTGATTACTCTGAGGTTTCCTCGCACTCAATTATTTCTGTAAAACCTAAAGTTCCATGGGACAATAAGCTTATTTCGTCTACTGCTACTACTCGCGCTATCATTGAGAACAGAACTTCAGGTAAAGATCAATGCGAATCTTTTCCAGTTTTTACTCGACGTGTCATGCTGGTTTCCGTTTTGAAGTGATTTTTTGTTTTGTTTGGTGGAAATTGAGCAACTGGATGGATGAGTTGGTAATGAGGATGGAGATTTGTTGATATGGTGGAATTAATGCCGTTATTGTGTTATCTGAATCATTGGTTCGCAATGTGTCATGAATGATCATTAGGGCGCATGCGGCGAATTTAGGTATAATTTGAATTTTTCCGAGTTTGAAATTATATTGTTTCTCATGGAATTTGAAGTAATTTCAAAATTAATCTGGAATCCATTGAACTTGAATAACATCTGCATTTCCCTTTTTTTAAGCGACCACTATTCACAGTTCAATCTTTGTCTCTAATGCATTTTGTAGCCACCCATTTGTACCCCTTCACAACTGGTTTGCTTCCATGATGAGAGGTCTGCAATTTTAAACCAGAAAATATGATTATATATAATATATACATGCAAACATTAGATACTTTCATGAATGTTTTTACTACAATCAAACACTATGTGAGTGTATATTTATAGCATTTTCATACAGTAGTGTCTTTGGTCTATCCTCGTGTTATCAAATCTCAGTCATACGAGCGTGGAAAAAGCCAAGGACCTGGGAGAAAACATATGTGAATGCATGCAATTTACCTTATCAGTGGTACTGTTTGGAAATAACGATTAGATGAGAAGATCGTCTCCTCGCCCTGGCCTCACCTTCAAACATATGCACCTTTCATAATCATACCTTGTATTCAAAGAATATTCTGCGTGTTAGATTGCGGTCACCACTGTGCCGGAGGTGCACTGCTTGCCGCCGCCGCCTACTTGCTCCATTGCCATCTCCAGCGGCAGTGTGTGTGACTGAACAGGGAATGATAGAAGAAATTAGGGCCGTGGGAAGAAGTGGATTTTATTTTATTTTTATTATTATACAATCAAAATGGTATAATTGGAATTAGTGGGGTGAATTAAGAAATTTGAGGTTTCTCTTTTTTTTTTTTTTTTTTTTTTTTTTTTTTGGTGGACTGCATTTAGAAATGGGTTGCGTTAATAATAAAATTGGGCTTCGAATAGTCACCACCTTCGTTTTATATGGACTGTAAGCCAGTCCTCTTGAGCTGGCAAATGGAATGGAGCTCAAGTTTCAGTGACAAGTTAATTATCGAATCTATGAGATATATTTGCGTATCTTAATTTGAATTTTGAGTAATTTGTTCCTTTTTTTTCAGCAACAAGATTTTTTATTTTTTTTTTGCTGGGAATATTCAATTTGATTTTAGCTTATTGTAGCTTGGAAATCCATTGTATTGTGGTTACGTGGAGATTAAAGTTCACCTTGAACTTGGTTCTTTTAAATTAGAATTGAGTTTTATGTGCATTTGCTAGTTTCTCTTGCTCTCATCTATGGTGGTTCTAAACAATGATTATTCTAATTTATTCTTTTGCGTTCCTTTCTTGTTAGACTCAGTGGGAACAAAGGCTGTTGACTGTGACCAGTCTTTATCAATCAAAGTGAGTGCTAGATTTCTTGCGTTTTGAGCGCTTGGAAGTCCTCCATCTGTTTTCTGATTTGAAGAACTAAATTTAACTGTTCAGTTTATTACAGAAGAGGGCATCGGAGATAACCCCTGATTTGAAAGGAACTTCCATATATCTAGTTGGTGAGGATATTCACTATAATACTTGGTACCTATCTTTTTGTTTTAGACATATTGGAAGCTTCATTTATCTGTATATAAGTTCGTAATGTCTGTGAATTCAGGTGTGAACAGTTCCTATAAATTAAGTTTGGGGAGAACTCTTGCTGATGCATTGCGATACTATTATTTTGATAGGTAAATATATAAGCATCTCCTTTTGAATTGGTTATTATTGTACATGCTAAGATGGTTAGCTTCAAATGGTTCCATTTTTCAGTGATAGTCTGGTGGAGGAAGCTGTTGGCGGAAAATCTGCTGCCATATCATACATAGAGAGAGATGAAGAGGGATATCTTGCATCAGAGGTGACCTTGAATTGCCTTTCTGATTACAGATTATTACAAAAAGGACCATTGAGGCTTACCTGATTTCTAGCGAAAAAGAACAACAAAAAGAACAATAAAGTTTGTTTATTACAAATAATTCCCTTCAGAGTGCTACAAACAACTCCTTGAGAACTGTATTTTTCTTACACACACCACCTCAACTGTTGCAATCTGTTTGGAAACAATATTTTGTAGCCTTGGTTTCTCTCTCTCTCTCTCTCTCTCTCTCTCTCTCTCGAATCATTGTGTTGTTGTAGGATTAGCTGTAGCCCACAGGTGGTTTTGTTAATATCCCTTCAAATTATGATAGAACATATTGTGCTGATATGCACCATAAGATATGGTTGATGGAGGCTGCGTTGAAATTAATTGCAGACAGAAGTATTGAAACAGTTGTCCTCTATGGGTCGGCTGGTTGTTTCTGCTGGGAATGGTGCTGTTAAAAGCTCAACAAATTTGTACGTGTATAATTTGAGAATGTTATTTTTTGCTTAACTATGCATTATATGCTGGATAACCAATTGAGCACTGTCATTTAGGGCATTACTGAGGCACGGAGTTTCAATTTGGATTGATGTGCCGTTAGACTTGGTAGCCAGAGAGTTGATGGAAGATCAGATCCAACTTTCTGCTTCTGACATGTCTATATGCAAATCTTCTTCAGAGGTCCATAAGATTATGTCTCGAGTTTATGTCTATTATGTAGATATCTCGTGGAATTGTTTATATCATCATGTGTGTATCCCCTTTCTTGATTTCTTGTAAATTATGACTATTTTCCATAGGTTCTGGATCAACTGACTCTGTTGTATAATAGTGGGCGTAGTGGATATTCTACAGCTGATGCAACCATTTCACTCCAGAGTGAGTCTTGTTATGGTTTCTCTTCTTTCTTCGTGTATTCTCTGTGTTTGTTGTGATGTAATCTCTCTCTCTCTCTCTTGTGGAGGCAGAAGTAGCTTCTGAATTGGGTTATGATGAATTGGATGCTGTGACTGCGGAGGATATGTGTATGGAGGTAAATACGTGTTGAAAAAGAAAGCTCATTTGAAACTTTGTACGGGCCACCAAAATTTTTATTGTTGCCTTTTTCTTGTACAGGTTCTCAAGGAAATAGAAAAACTGATGAGAGTGAAGAAGATGATGGAAGAAGCTGCCAGGCCATTTTAGACGACAATTGCAATGTCTTGCATCGAGCAACAAGCTATTCAAAAAATTCTGGCTGCCGAAGTAATTACTCAATTTACATTAGCTAATCATTGGAATTAAATTGAGGCTATAGACATTCATGCTCCAAGCGGGTCACACCTCTTTCTATAAATCACATAACACTTCGATAACCAGAAAGAAGATGAGCAACAGAGATCCAAGCTGCCGTAGGAGCCATGTAACTGCATGTCTGTGAGGTAATGCTTCTTTTTTAGTGTCGAATATTATATTTACTGTTCATTTGCACATAAAGTGTATGCATGTTGGCTTGTATATGTATGCAAGGTGTGGTATCTACTTTGGGCCTCATTTATATGTCCTACACACTCTACTAAAATAAGGGTAAAATACAATTTGCAACTTATACTAAAAATATTTAGATAACAACTTGTAAAAACGTATACAGTACAGGTTGCAGATTGCAATCAGACCCTATAAACAATGACCATATTTCTAGCTCTCGACAGTATCAAATAGCAAATGAAATGCGGTTTAATACAGAGGGGAATGTTCTGTTTTCCCACTCTCAGGCTCAGCAAGTAGGTTGTGTGCATTTTTTAACAGACTAGTTCTTAGAGACACCCAGTCAGAGCGCGCCTTGTCCCTACCCCCTCGCGATCCCCATCCCAAATGTTTTCTTTGATAAAAAGACAAGTAGTCATATTTGTACGAAATTATCTCATGGAATATATATATATATATATATTTGTAAGAGTGAGTCTTTTGTATATCAGATCAGCGAGTAATATTTTGAGATAAATTAGTGATATATTATAGCTAATCAAGTGATATGGTTACACATTTAACAATGATACTTTTTAGAGTAACAAATAATATCTTTTAAAAACAACAAATAATGCATTTTAGTAGTATTTATAAGTTAAACAAGTAATATTATAAGATTGGATTTGACGGTGTTAGGTACCACAAAATGTTTTTCTTTATTGTAAAACAAATTTTTATTCCTTTTCAATTTGCTTTCAGTTTTTAAGGCCACTAATTATTATTATTATTTTGGAAGAGTGCCTGATTTTCTGTAAGGCCTTCAAAAAAATAAAAAAACACTATATTTTTGAGTCAATCGGTTCGGGGTTATAAAAATTGGTAGATTAGATGAATGAAAAAAAAATCAAAAGTCGAAGAAACAAAAGTAAAATATGTCCAAACTAAAAAAGAAACACAAACATTCCTCAGCCCATAGCTAATTTGAGAAACAAGGAAAATCATAACTTTCCACCAATTTTTTTAATGAAAAGAAAAAATGATACATTTTTAGACTTCTATATAATATAAGCATGAGTTGTTACGATAAAATAAGATTTTATTTAAAAAGTTTAGGTCTATGTTAATTATTTGAAGAGAAAGCATGTGATAGTGATAAATACGAGTTGTAATATATTTAAATGGAGAAGCAGAGGAGAGGAGATAATGTAATGTGTAGATATGGAGAAGAGAGTTTAATTAGTGAACGCCACGTCGCTACATGAACGTGTCGGAATCATCATTACCCTGCCGCCCTGCCTCCTTCTTTCCAAGGGATTCTCTTATATACGATATATTGGAGTGTTCCACTACTCTCTTCTTACCATTTTATGGTACCAATAATAACAATAAGGCTGCCCCAAATCATTAACCTCAAAATCCATTTTGTATATCCTACTGTCACTTCCACACTTTCGTAATATTACAAGTTACAAACATTTATTATTTTTATAATTTTTTTCCAACATTTATTAATTAAACTCCTGATCAACCTATTTATACATTATTTATATATATTATTTATATATTGAATCAAATATATATTTATGATGATCATCTTATTTAATAATTTAAAATATTAATGGTAACATATTAATTTAATTAACAAATAATATAATATATTTTTTTAAATAAAACTTGATTATAAAATACTATTAAAATTTTGAAAATATTATTGAAAATGCATTAACTTAATTTTAAGGGGTACATTAAACAATACAACAACCAAACCACAATATAAAATACTATAAATTTAAAATTCTCACAATTAATAATGATCATTTATTCTTCTATAATCGCTGTAACGTGCCCAAATATGTTCAACTAGGTCGGCTTGAAGTTGGTGATGTGTTTCTCCATCACGTAGTGCATTGAAGTTCTGGAGGTAGGCTTGAAATTCTTGTGTAGAGCCCATCACTATTGTAACTAGAGGAGGTGAGTCTTCATTCGACCAAATGACTGTTTCATCCCCTTCGTCCTCAATATAATCATGTTGTGTGAAATAATGCACGTATACATGAAATCCCTTAAGTCAGTCTTGTAATAAGATCGCTCGGGGGCTCTAATTACTGCCCAACGAGCTTGGAGTACTCTAAATGTCCGTTTGACATCTTTTCTTGCAGCTTTGTCTCTCTTTGAATTTCTTCTGCTTTGGATCCATAGGGCATGGAAAACGAAGCCCACTCTAGGTAGATTTCATTGATAAAATAATATCCTTTTGTGTAGACGTGCCATTTATCCTGAAAGTGACTTCCGGAGCTTTTCCTTGTAGGACGGCGTTGAATAACGGTGATTCGTTAAGAACATTTATGTCATTACATGATCCTATGACGCTAAAAAAAATGCCATATCCGTAAGTTCGCTACCACTTCAAGAATTATTGTTGGGACGCCATAATCACCCCGAGTATACTGCCCTTTCCAAACAACGGGACAATTCTTCCACTCCCAATGCATGAAATCGAGGCTACCCAACATTCTAGGAAATCCATATCTTTGCTCATGCATTTGAATCAAGCGCTGAGTGTTAACAACATTTGGTCTCCTCAAGTATCGAGCACCAAAAACATCAATTACACATCGACATAAATTGAGAGGCAATTTAGTGCAGTTCTCTCACCCATCCATATACACTCATCTAATGAGTCCGCAAGGGAATCATATGCCAATTGACGGATAGCCACCATGCACTTCTAAAGGGGTGATAATCCTTTTCTTCCAGTTGCATCTTGCCTCCACTTAAAATAATCAGAGTGATTCTCCAGAGCATCGACTATGTGAAGAAATAACTCTATATGCATTTGAAATTGATGATGAAATGCATCCGATTTAAATGTTGGATTGTCAGAGAGGTAATCACGGACAAGACGATCATCTCCGTCTTTACGATTTCGCTCACATTACCTTCTTCGATTTGTTCTTCTTGAAGAACTTTGAGTTGCTTGAAGCCTGCTCTTCTTTCTCGAGCAGTAAAATCTTCTCTCATTTGGTATCATCTTGTGCAATCTCACGTAATTTGTTTCTCCAGAATTCACAATTAATCTCTCCCTCGGATCCTCATACATTTTAACGTGAAAGGAGAAATTGACTAGAATGTGAATGCAATGGAGAATCGTAAATGCAACCTTTTTATTTATAGATAAACTTATAATGGCTAGTATTTAACTGATATATTTGAACGAATAATTTTCGACGGCTAGTTTTTTTAATCGAATTTCGAACAACATAATTAATATTATTAATTAAGAATTGAATTACAAATTTCAGACATCCACTACGCCCTAAAAAAACATAAAATAGAAAATACATAATTACAAAATACATAAGGATCAATGGGAACAGTACATCTACTTTAGGCCATGCCTCTCTACAATTTCATCAACTATTTTCAAATGATAATGCAGTTGTGTCTCCATCATTCCACCCGTATCCTTCATAATTATGTCATAATTCTTTTGTGAAAGCTCAATTTTCTTTTTGCTTTATCTCAACATTTTTCAAGGCTTTTTTTTTTCTTTTGATATTGTTGCATTTGTTTCCATTTTTCTTCGACATCTTCAACATCCATAGTGTAGCGTTCCTTTGATATTGTTGCATTTGTTTTCATTTTTCTTTGACAATTCAGTATCCATAGCTTTCCCTTTACCTTGCCTTTTTGCCCTCTGTTGTCCAATTGGACGAGATTGGATTCACTATCGACATCTATATCTAGATTTGTTGAAGAGGTACGCCCTAATGATTTAGATGTCCTAGCCTTCTTGTTAGCAATATGACCCATTGGTTGGGGGCCCATTTTTCAAACTCTTTCACTATCCTCCATATGTGCAAGTAGTTGAACTTATTCTTCTGCACAAAGTTCCACTAATCTAATATAGGATCTAGAAAGTCATCATTACTTTGGCCACTAGCCCGATTGTTATACAACTTGTTGTACCATCTTGAAAACAAGTTAACATCAAAATTTACATGATAGTAGTGTAATTTTACCATACTCTTTCTTGGAGGTGTTCCTGCAGGTCGATTTTCATTATAATATTCATATGTTCTTTCTTTTTTTTTTTTAAACTCCTTAGTCTTTGTGCATTGCCAACCTTAGAGCAATTGCTAATGGTCATCCAAGCTTTTGCAAGACACTTCTCTTCCTCGGCAGACCATGTCGCCCTAAACTTGTTAGCATACTGATCATCCTCATTAAGGTTAATATTTTGTATCCCGATTTGCGTAGAGTGTGGTGGAAATTGAGAGCAATCCAATGAAAATGGTGGTATTGTCTCCTTATCGGATCCAGACCCTTCCACCTCGTTCGCCTTGATGAATTTGATGACACTTTTTGTGGTGGTGGAGGAGAAACCACTTGAGAAGGTGGTAACATCATGAGCTGGGTACCCATTGCAACATAATAATCGACCGGAGAGATAAAATATTGAGGGTTATGAATAACATTCGAACTAGTGGGAAAATGTTGTGGAAATGGTGGCACATGAGAAATCTTGCACTTGCATATTTGAAGAACAAAAGAAATTTGAAAATGAACCATCATAATTTTCTGGCATTTGGTTATTAACCGTGATGATGTTGGAAATTTACTACAACAAGAAGAGAGTTTTTGTTAGGATGAGATAATATGTAATAATGAATGAAGTAGAACACATATTTACAGACAAAGTTATGCTATAATATATATATAAAGAAGACCATTGCAAGACAACGGTAATTCAATTCAAATGAAATGCATAATATATATATATATATATAATACAATTCTGGAAAAAAAAGAATCAACTGTCATATTATATAATAATAATAATAATAATAATAACAACAACAACAACAACACCAACAATAATAATAATAATATACATTCAAAAGAAAAAGAACAAAATCAAACCAAATTTGTAACATTAAAATTGAATGAAAAAAATACAAAGATTTACAAATAGAAGCAGAAAGAAAATAGAAAAGAGATAAAAAAAAAAAAAAGTAATGACACATGGGCATCTAACCATTGAAATAGGCGTGGGCTGTATCCCACACACCAATTGGCAAGCCTTCGTTTTCCTCACTCTTCCAGCTATGAACCCTCATTTTTCTCTTAAGCCCAACTCCCAATTTCTAAAGCTAGGATGTTGAGGTGAATTAACCTGGGGAGCTTCATAATGGTTTAAATTTATTAAATTGAGCATTACAACTTCACAGAACCTCCCATTGTAGGCACCTTAATCATAACCTATATTTATAAATAAAAAAGAGAAGCAATACTTTCCCCCAAATGTTCTTACTACGTTTGGAAATAATCACATAATAATTGTTTTGTAGAAAACCACATAATAGTTATTGGAATTGCACAATCTATTTAGTGCTAAATAAATAATTTTGTACGCTTTGTGTGCACAACTTCAAATGGAATTTGTGTGCTCAAGAAGGTGATCATCACCTTTGACCGACATCAACTTCAGTCGGAGGAGAAAATTGCTAATTTGAATAAGGCTAGTTGAACAAATTCTTGGTTCTGGAACAGAAAATTGTTGTAGCCCAGGATCATCTGGAGATTATGAGACATGGCTGGGAAGAGTTCGTCAAGAAACCAAGACTAGCAGTTATCCATGTGGTGAAAGAGTTTTATGCAAATGTTGTGAGTGTTGATATGGTTAAAATCGCATACATGGGAGGAGGTGGGTAGACTTTGATGATGAAATAATCAGCAAGTACTTTGGTGTAGAACTACCAGATTATGAGGATCCAAATTTGGACTTGTTGGAGGATTCAAATCTCATGGTTCTTACTCAAAAGATTGCTATTGATGGGGCAGAGTGGGACATGTAGGATGGAGATCCCGTTAACTTGAAGCCTTCACTGGTACGCATCTACTACTGAGATTGGTACAACTTTATATGAAGTTATTGCCAACAAGTCAATTCTCAACATGCAACAAAGATAGAGTACTGACCATCTGTGACATTGTTGCAGGTAGGTAACCTGCTCTCCACAGGTGAACTTGGGCACCTACATCCCATTACTGAGTTATGCCGTGAATTAGTAGTGAAGTGAAAATCTAGCGAAGAAATCATACATCCGATGAAGGCCATATATGAGTCTGTTGTCTCTATATAAGTCCCGGAGTGAGCCAGAAAGTTTACGAGGTGTGAAATTGCCAATTGGTGAGGTTGGATGAACTAATGTTGTTGACCTCAAAACAAGTCATAAACCTTGAAAAAGAAGTTCAGGGATTATGTGCAGATGTGATATTAATAAAGGGTGGCTTGTCGCATTTCCTTACTTACAACATCCAATTTAATACTACACTCGCTATGTCAATTCGAAAGATGGCACTTGATTGTGGACATGACAACATTGTATTGCTATTGTTCACCTAAATCTATACATTGTCCTGCAAGTTTTGGGTAGTGATGAGGAATGGCGTATCCCACAAGGATTAGTATGGATTACTGAGTATTATAAATTTTATTTTGACTTTATCTATTGAAAAAGAGGATCAATTAATTAACTAATGTCTAACTAAAAGAAATACAGATGAAAAACAAATAACAACTAATGTCTAAGAACGTAGAAATATGGGTGAATAATATTAGAGAAAGGATGTTCATGCTTTCAACTATCAACCATTGTGATCAAATTAATCTAATTCACTATCAACCATTGTGATCAAATTAATCTAATTCAAGTTTATTGTTCTTCATTTTTATTGGACAATCATGTATTTAAATTATCACTCTTCCTGAAGTTCATGTACTTCGTAGATTAATTACTCATGTTAATATTTTTAGTTCACACGAGCAATTAACTCCTAAAGGTACAAAAGACAGATATTTCATCTTAAATATTACAGATCAACCATCATTAACTATTTATGTCATTTATACAAGATCTATATGGAATCTCATCTCTTGAATATGACTGGATAACTATCATCATACAAACCTCATTATTAAACAAAGACCATAAAACAAATGCATATGAATAAAAAAATTGAAGAAGAACTTGAATATAACTTATTTATCCCAACATAATCATTAAACTCAAACATACCCTAAGATTCTAAGAAGGTTTAGGCATACCTAATTGAATCAAATATCATAAGAAATATAAATCCAACTATTTTTTGTAGGAATATATACCCTGACAACCAACTATTAGGCTGATCTGAAAGACATATTTCAAGTACAATCTTTATAAATATAAATAAAGAGTTTAATGCATTTCTTCTTTTTCATATTTATTTATGTTTACACGTTATATGATATTGAAATCCTATGATCTCGATAACTAGGAGATTTGGTCATGCATGGGTCGCTGGTCCTGGAATAAGTCTCAGTGATTGAGATTATAAATATTCCAAGTTATAAAATCTACGAGAAGGCGTATCACAGGATTCAGATAGACTTGCACTGAGCAGTACGTCACTTGGGGAGTGGATATCATGTTTCATGGATATCGATATTGAGACACCGCATAGGCTAGTAGATGTGATGTTCATCCCAAACGTTCACATTGAAATGATCCACCGTCAGAATTCAAACCATTTGGTAGTCGTAGTGACAAAAAAAAAAGTTTTGATTTATGTAGATGTCTTAATTGCCCTTAGACTGCATGTATGCATATGGTCCTGCATGAGAGAAACTGTATATTTGATTGGTTACTTAAACCTCTCTTGAGAGGCCAAACAAAGGCTCCTTGGTTACAATATAACTATGTTTAAAATCAATGTCTTAGAAGATAGAATCCTCTAGCCTGCAGAGTAATCTGTTGAGTTTATTTCTTTATATTTTCTATATTCATCGTATTCCATAAAGATCTTGCGCAAGGCACCCGGTTGGAATATAAGAGATGAGATCTCATTATAGGCCAACAAATCGATAGAGTTTGTGAGGATAATTATAATTAGTAATGTCGATTATGGGTCTGTATTAAATAACCAAGCCCTATACATTAATCAAAGAATCGAGCAAAGGGACCGCATCTACATGTTACTACAAATGAAAGTTTCGCATGTCGAATTTATCTTTTGCCTATGAGTCCTTCAAGTAGTGTTTGTTGGACATGAACAAAATGATGTCTTGAGTACCTATGGATTGAGAAATCTAAAGGCGATTAATTAATTGGATTGATTAATCTTGCAATTGAATTATTTGCTCTTGGACCAGGAGAAGTGATGAACCTTAGAGGTCGCATGCATAACTAGATTCTGGTGCGTTGGAACGGATAAAAATAAGTAATTAATCATGGATGAATTAATTATTAGGCTAAATAATATTTGTTAGACATATTAATTATTTGAGCCTAAGTAATTCAATGATCATAGAGAGAATTAATTATTGGACTAATTTTATTTATTGGACAAATAATTAAATTAGTTTTTAATAATGCTGGATAATTAAATAATTAATTGGGAATTGTCTTTTAGACCTATGACTTAATTCTATAGTTTAATTAGAGCTCAACAAGACAACTTAAAGGTCTAGTCTTGAAGATAGGTCCAACACATTGAGAATATTATTCCTAAGCCCATGAGAAGACCTTAAGGGCCCGTTTACTTGGCCGGATAAAGCTGGATTACTGGAATTAGTCCTGCTTTATCCGGCGTTTACTTCGTAGGTTTATATCCCAGGTCAATCCAGTCGACCTGGGATAAATGACTAATCTCGGGATAAAATGGCGGATTGTAATCCGTCCAGTTACCCAGGGATAAAAACTATCCCATGGGATTGGAATAAGAAATGACTATTTTACCCATGTGAACATTCGATATTACAAAAGTGTCCTCATATATATATATATCATATTTTTCCTGAGCAAACGCTTCCCCAACCTCGAATTTTTCCGTCGTTGAATTCGAGAGCCACCACTGCTGACGAGAGGACCGTCACCACCGCATGCTCGGGACGTCGTTTTGTTCGATCGCGTCTGCCTCCTCCCCTGAACGGTCGGAAGTCCCTTTCCTTTGAGGAGGACGATGAAGACGGGGGCAGAAGTTGTACAATGGCGTGGAGGGGACAGCTATCTCGGAATCTGAAGGAGCTTCGCATCCTATTCTCTCCTTCTTCACCTTCAAGCGCTTGTACTAGGTTACCCATAATTTGTCTCAATTTCTGAATCAATTTTGTAATTGTGTTCTTAATTTTTTGTTATTTGTTTTTGAACAGAGCTTTCGTTGAGAGCAATTACAACGCTGTAATCTGGGTCATGATGTAATGATTTCTTTGCACATTTCTTCTTCATTATTGTGTAGCCATTTCACGGTATCCAACCTAATTTTCTATGGCGATTACATTACATCCTGATATTTTCGGTGAACGGCAATCTGGCCAGGATAGTGATTCATACATAAATAGAGATGTTTGTTCATTGGTTCATTTTCTTTTGTACCAAATTTTCCAGTTTTAAGAAGTTATTTCTGTTTTGACCTCAAAATGGCTATGGAATAAGCTTAGTAGTTGTCAGAATGCTATTTCCATTGAGAGAATCAACTACTCTCTAAATTATTTTCTTCTTGCTTGTTAATTTCCTTATTCTGGTTCTGCACACTTTATGGTGGGTCTGCCGAAATAATAACTGCTAATTGATGCTTCTAAGTAACCATCTTCTAGACATCTGCCATAATTTTGCTTTCTTTATTAGTGGAAGCTGTTGATGTTATTTTTGTTTCTAGCTTCTTAGACTTGATTCATTGAGTTATTGGTGAGCATTCTAGTTGAGTTGGATTTCAAATTTTGTGAGAACTTTTCCCCGCTAATTTCTGGTTGGCACTTGCTTGATGCTTGTTGACGATATTGGTGATGTCACAATCACTAATGATGGTGCCACAATCCTGAAGATGCTTAAAGTTGAGCATCCTGCTGCCAAGGTGAACATATTTTTTATTTTATTTTAAACTAAGCATTAAAACAGCAAGAACTTATATAACTTGCCTACATTATTGTAGGTGCTTGTTGAGTTAGCAGAGCTACAAGACCGAGAAGTTGGGGATGGGACAACTTCTGTGGTCATCATTGCTGCAGAATTGCTCAAGGTATTCTTGAAGTTAATGTGGCATTGAAGGAAAAGCTTGTGTTGCCTAAATTTAGTAATCTTGAGTTTTGTTCTTTGTAAAAAATATCATACTAATCTTTCATTTCTTTCTACAGAGAGCCAATGATTTAGTGAGAAATAAGATCCATCCAACTTCAATCATTAGTGGTTACAGTGTGTGCTTCTAACTTTTTTTTTTTTCTTTGTTTCCTTATTTTCTTGAGCACCCAGTTAATTTATTGTCACGATGCTGAGGATTTGATTGCATAATTTTGTTGTCAGCTTGCTATGAGGGAAGCATGCAAATATGTTGATGAAAAGTTGGCTGAGAAGGTAGCGCTCTTGTGTCATTTGATTTCTCCAGAAATGATTATTTCCTATGCTTGTCATATATTTTGAAACCACCAAAAGCTATAATGTTGAAGCGTAAACTTTTAAAGTTACTTGTGGCGTGCGTGGATAACTTGAGTTTATCCCACGTGATGTTTGTTATTGTTTTCTCGCTGTATGGACTGAAGCTCCCCTCCCGTAGGCTTGGGGAAAAGTTTTGTTGCTTATAGAACTTGTGCTCGTATCACTCTACCGGTGGGAAAATTGCTATTTATTTTTCAATTTCCTGAAGTAGAAAGTCTGTTTATTTTTTTGTTTTTTCTTCTAATCATTTTAGTTGTGTGATCAACGCATCTTGAGTTCGAGGTTGAAGTCTGGTTAAGGTCATGGTTTCTGTAGGATCTTTTAATTGGTGAATAATAGTTTTCTTTGAACATTGTTCTATTTGACGATTGGAATTAATATGAATTTCATCATTTAAAGAAGATTTACTGGATGGAAGGACCATCCGTTACCCTGACCCTCTGGTCAAGGCAAATGACACAATCAAACTTGACCTGGACAGCAACAAAATTGTTGATTTCATCAAATTTGATGTTGGAAATGTTGTTATGGTTACTGGTGGTAGGAATAGGGGGAGTGTTGGAGTCCTCAAGAACAGAGAAAAGCATAAGGGAAGTTTTGAGACTGTCCACATCCAGGATGCTACTGGTCATGAGTTTGCTACAAATTTATGATTTTGTTAGTCCAAATTTGTTAAATTCTACTAGCTACATAATTTAATCTTATTCAATTACTTCACCAGTTTATATTGTTTTCTTTTTACTTTATGTAAGATCTCATGAGAATTTAAAATAAGCGTAGCCAAACACAACATATTCCAATTTTATATGTTGTTAGTTGTGCTTCCGGCTCCGTTCATCCCAAAACTTGCTCATGTAGGTTTTTTTACAAAATAAATTAAAAAAATGAAGGGAGTTGCGTATAATGTAATATGCCTAATTAATCAATAAAACATGTAAGTCACCAAGTTCTCTGTAATTAACAAATTTGTAGGGGAGAGTAGGGTTTATAAGGCTGAAAATGTATTAAGGGCAATCCAGTAATTTCAGTCTTATCCACCATTATCCTACAATGTAAACGGGTGATAGGATATAATTATCCTTCAAAATCCTACAGTTATCCTACGAAGTAAATACAGGATAAAAAATAAGAAATTATCCCTATCCCACGTTTAATCCCAATTCCTATCCTATCCCATCTAATCCTAACAAAGAAAGTAAACGGGCCCTAAGGGGATCATTTTAAAGTGAGAATTGGCATCATAGAGATGCACACAAGAACGATTTCTCCCTGGTTCTTATGTTGTCTCTTCTTTCTCCTCTAATGTGTAGAAAATTCCAATTTATAATTTACTTCTAGATTATTCATCTCATTCTAAATAGGTTATACATGAATCAAGTAACACTGTGTGTTTACGCATCAAGGTTGGGCGTGGATAAACTTGAAAATGAGGTTTCAAACATTCTTGATCAATGTACGATCCGATAATCAAAGATTCTTGCTAAGAATGTCAAATCTCTTGGTATATTGCTAAACCTTTAATTAGAATTACGTATATGAGGCTGTGCAAGTTTAGACATAGATCGTATAAATAATTTTAATTATTTACTTCCGTTGTGTATTTCGTATGATCCATGTCCTAGATATTCCAACAATTCTAGCATAAAACAATTAAAAGGAAAAAAAGAAAACATTGAATCTTCATAGGAGCATCTGACGATGCGTCACTTGAACCACATTGAGTGGATGGTGGATCGCCTCTTTGTTGCTAGCCCTAAATATTTTTCGTGCTTCAATGTGTCTCGGTATATCTTTTGTAGGTTTAAAGGCCGAATATATATAGGAAAATGGCCTAGTATTGTCCCAATCTCCATACTCATTGGAAATCAAAAGATATCTTCCAAATCTCGTTCCTAGGGTGGGATCCAAGAAAGCCCACTTTTTTGACAATTCATTGAGACGACTAAAGGATCTGGAGGCAAAAGTGAATTGGATAATAAATGGACATAAGAAAATTCTGAAAAGCTTTCAATTGATTATTGAACTGCCAAAAAGGATAATGTTGGTGGTGAAGATAGAGGGGTAAATTACGGAATGACTTCAGTAAGCATGGTGGGGAGGAACAAAATAATTTGGGCTCTAAGGACATTTCTAACTATTATAAGGGTGATGATAGTAATTATCCATCTGACTCCATCAGAGCCTCAAGTGCCAACATCTGATCATGATCCCACAAAAAAACCAACCCCTCATCTTGAGAACATATTTGAGTGAGAAGTGGGTGTATGCAAGGTCCTTGAATGATTAACTGTTGATATTCTTCAGCTTAAGCAGTCTATTGGGGATTATCTAAAGAGATTTCATGATGAAACTTAAGAGTACACTAGTCATTTTCCTATATTATTTACTAAATTGTATCATCATATTTCTCAGCTCCTCATAGTTTTAGTGATGCAAATTTAGGAAAATAGGCATAGTGGCAAGCAAATCACACTAATAAGTAGTAAATATGCTATAATCCTCCCTATGATGTACTCTTTTAAATTACAAAATAAGTATAAGTCAACATCTTTTTCATGGAGGGTAAGAATTTATATTCATATGATGCCCAACAATGAGGTGGACATGGGCTGATTTGATGTAATTGTAAATCCCATGGGATGTTTTACTGATATGGTAATATTAGCAAAAACTTGAACCTTTTTCTCTCAATCAAAGTGATGTATATATATGATTTCCTCAATGAAAAATAAAGATCATTTCAAAATATTTCAATTCCAGCACCATGATGCACTCCTGCACCTCTTGCTTCCGAAAAGGTATTATTTGTTCTTGCCTTCTATATGCTCATCAGTGTGTACTTTTCAGTTGTTCGCATCTTGGTGAGATGCCTAGTCTTTACACATGATGTTGCCCATTATAACATCTTTCCCATCGTTAGAAAGATACTCATACCATTGTCACTTTTTGTGATGCAAAATTTGTTGGGACAAATGGTCCAATGTCCACAATATTGAACTCATAATCCTTTTCAAAATTAAAATCAAAATGTTCATTGCCTCTTAGGTTGCTGGAACAATGGTACATGAAGTATAAGATCAATGAGAGGTTCTTAGCTTGCTAGAACAATATTTCCTGAAGTATTAACATGGATATCATCAAATAGAGGATCTTGGTTTGATCGAGTAGAGTTCACTGACGTACAAATGTGGTTGTTGCCATTAGATATTTTTTGCATTGTGCATCCACAGTGGTACTCCTCCTCATAGCCAAAAAGGTGGATCTAACATTTTTTTTTCTTTTCGATTTACTTGAATTAAGATATGATCATCATCATCATTTACAAGTGGAGATAGTGGCAACGAATCTTGACCTTGTTATGAAAACCAACTGCTCATCACAATCATGTATGTTTTACTCAATAGTTGCACTGGAACACATCGTATGCTTTACTCAATAGTTAATCAAATGTAGTATTATCATGTGATATAAAAATAGTATTTGATCTGGTCCTAGCAAGCTTCCAATGACGGCTATTCGAATCACACACCCATTCATGACCCTCAACAAACAAAATTAAACATTTATCACCACATTTTGCAAGCAATAAAATTATTCAAAAGAGCTAAATATTTGAGGAAAAACAATATAAAGATCTTAATGAAGATAATTTATACGACCTCATAGGCGATTTCTAAGACTACTTATAAAGTGGCTTTATAGGCAATTTATAAGACGACTTCATAGGCCATTTATAGGACAACTATATCATTATTAGAATAAAATCTATAGACGACGTGGCCTTACAAAAATTTTCTGCCTAAGCTTTGAGGCTATACTAAGTATTCTGTATTATTCAAATTTTCTGCTATGTTTTTTGTGCACGAGCTCAAAGATTCATGCTATATTTTTTTTAAGTAAACGATGTTTTCAAATAGAATGTGTGTATCTATTTTAAAAGACTACATATATCATTTAACTAGAGATATTAAAAATGACTTAATCTAAAAGAAAAAAGCTAATTACCTTTTAGATCATTAAGGATGTTCAAGTCATTTTTAGGTGAAATAAATTATAAGAAATGATCAAAGTGTTTATTTTTCATTAGGGACTGTACGGACAGGCATTTGGTCAAATTTCCCATTTGCATAGCTTTTGGTCAAATTTCCCATTTCTTACCCATTTTAAAATTTAAATTGAAAAAGAAAAGAGAAAATGTATGTATAAAACAAACGTTGGTGTAAGGGAACAGCAGCAAGGTGCGTGAAAATAAAGATTCTTGGTTTTGGATAAAAACCAAAACTGCCGTGTGAGCCATTCGGTGGACGGCCATTAGCGAGAGGAACAGAGCATAGCAATAATTGGGAATTATATATGGTGTATTCGGTGATAACAGTATTTCAGGTGATTGATTTTGCTAGTGGTTTGGTATTTTTCTCAATTGATATTTATTAGATTAGGAAAAAACTTCATAAATTTTGTAATTACCATTTGTTCCAGTGGATTTAACCTGTGATTTGTTTCATTTTTTTCCGCCTATGAGTATTTTTCGTTTGTTTGGTTGGTTTGATATATTAATTCACAATAGATTGTTTGCCTGCAAGTTTGATTTGGATGCTCAACGATCAGAAGCTCGATCGGTGGCTGAACTTCTCCTTTTCGGTGAGTCGCTCATTCCGTTTATGATTTAACTGATTATGCGTTGAATCTCAGTGTGATTTTCGGAATGGTGTGGATTGAAAAATGTTCTCAATGCTGCCCTTTTTTTGTTTTTAATTTTTTCTTTCTGTATCTTTATGCAAGCTGAATGTGTGCAGTAGAAGATAGCTGTTTTGGTGTTCGGTGAGTTGGCTTCGTTGCTTGCTGGTGCGGATGTAGAGAACACAATTACACTGAATGTTTTTTTCGACTATCAAACATATATTGTGATATGGTCAGCTAAATTTGTTCTTAAGATTGTTCTTTTTTATTTTTTTATTTTTTTGCATTTAAAAGTTTTGGATGATAGAGAGGCGTGCATGACATTTCTGTTAATTGCTTCATTTCTCTGTTGGAGTGATCATCTGATTATTGTTGATTTTAGATGAATTTATTTATTTATTTATTATTATTTTTTTCTTCTGTTGTCTTTATTTCACTTTTTTGTCTGAATACTGGTGTAAGATTAGAGTAATGTGTTTGCCTTGCTGCAGTTTTTGCAAATATTCAATCCTTTTGTTGGAAGAGTTTTCTGTCACTGCAAATGATCAACGTGTTTGTTCTGGTAATCCTCAGATCAGCTGTTTGCTTTTTTCAGGTGCTTGGTATGGATTTCTTGGAAGCTACTAGTTGTGTTTTCAACCTCTCCCTTGTGCTTCAGCGTTGCTGTTTTCAGGCCCGGCTGCTACTTGAGACTGGGATTGAACCTAGATTAGAAGTTTGACATTTTACTTAAATTGCTATTATATTTCTTGTGGGGGAATATTTTAGTTCTGTCATTGTTGGAACAATCACATTTACTTATATTTGTAGTCAAGCAATAGAAGTTACTCAAGTGTTCAGGACAGGTTATTACTTTGTTGGTGAGAGATGGGATTGCCTCAAGTTTCACCTAGTGAAACATCTGAAGGAGAACCGGGACCGTTAAGCACATTTGTTTATCATGTGCCACAAATTGGTGGTGTTGGCACATGCTGTATGGATGGGATGCGTGCAGGGGCTGCAGACCAACCATGTGGAGACTCAAGATATTATTCTGGACGAGAATTTCAGTGCATAACCTCCACAGGGTTCTCGAAGTCTCCTAATGGATTTGAGGAAAGGTTTTTGGATGCAGCACCTAATATTGTTGTTGCAAAGGCACCTTTTGAGGAAAGGGGTCACCCATCAACTCCTGAAATCAGGAGCAATGTCCAACCTCCTATTCCTAGGATTGTTGGTTTCAATTGTGCTGAGAAAGATGTGGTATTTGGTGCATTAGATGGTACACCAAATTATTGTCACTCTTCTTCAGCCAAGAGCACCTCGGAAGAAATTGAGTTGAGTGGATCACATGTCAGGAAGCGAATGTTGTCTCCATTGACTAAATTGCTTTTACCTGAGCAACTAATTGGTGTTTCTTTGGATATCGAAAGCAGGAATTTCCCAAATAGCTGTCATTCCAGTAGAGATATGTGTGGTATTTCTTCAGCGCAAGACAATAAAAAGGCGAACATCGGCGAGAAGAATCATTCAAGTACACCAATCTGCTCTGTGACTAGTTGCTCAGAACTAAACGACAAGCTGTATAATTATGAAGAAACTGCTTCATTTTATATCACAGATGGTCCCGTACTGAAGGACAGGGAACTAATCCCATTTTCGTATCTACCTTCACCTGGAACTAGTCAATTTCGTGAACCAGGCAATGTAGGATTTCATTCAGGGCCAAATCCAATACCTACTAAACCAGGTTCATACCCCCTCTGTGTCTCTCCGCTTGGGCCAAAATTTGGACACGTAGATCCTTTAGTCAGGGTAAGGAATGGAAAGAAAGAGGAGACATTGAAAAAGGCTGCACATTCTCTTGATGAGGGCATGTCAGGAGTATTCTTCTCCTCTAAAGAGGAGGAATTCAGGTTCTCTAGAATATCATGTGATGATTCTGATAGTCTTCAAACAGAAGCCCAATGTTCATTCTCAGAACCTAGAACTAGAAAAAAATGGCCTTTTTGCCAGAACTCCAGAAGTAAAAATTATAATGAATTTGGGAAAAGCTTGAGGGGATTTCATGTCAGGAGGTCGTTGGTTGGATCATTTGAGGAGTCTCTTCTATCTGGTCGACTTTCACTTGGAAAATGTAGTCAGGTTATTTCTTTTGAAACTTCATCTAGGTTGGTTTCTTTTATAATTGTTTCATTTCTCAATGGTAGTATTCTAGGTAGGCAGACACTAGGTTGCATAAAGTCATATGGGTCGTCTGGTTAGTTTTTTGCTCTACAGTAATATCAGTTGGTTTCTTTCTATTTTACAGAAAATAGATGGTTTTCTTGCCGTTCTCAGCATTACAGGGGGGAATTTCTCTCCAACATCAAGGAAACTTCCATTTGCAGTGACCAGTGTTGATGGAGACAGCTATTTGTTATACTATGCATCTATAGATCTTGCAGGTAATTCACGCTCAAACAAGTGCAAGGGTGGAAATCTCAAAAACATTCTTGGCAACAGTGATGCACAAAGTGGCAAGAACCGTGTGCGTATTCCTATGAAAGGGCGCATCCAATTGGTATCTTTTATTTCTCATCATCTTGCTGATATAAGGCCCAGGCTTCATACTATTAATGATGTGTGTTCTTCCCTGTGTCTATTTGTTGAAAGTGACAGTATACTATCTGTCTTTTGCCTCATATGAGTGTAGTCTAGTTTAGTTGAGGACTTCAGCTGGTCAATCAATACTTGGATCTAGATTCTCGTGATTTGTTGATATCTGAGTTTCTTGCTGAACCTTAGCTGTCAAAACACTCTTTTCTCTAGATGTCTGTACAGGCATACCTTCCTTCTGTCTTCTGTGCAGTGAGATGATTATCGCTCGTATTGGATCACAATGCCTGAGTGCACTTTGCAAGTCATAGTATCTTCCTTTGGAAATAAAGAGTGCAGTACTGAATATGCTAAGACTAGTAGTTCTAGTGAGCTATCACTATGATACATTCATATTATACTGTTGAATTTCTTTCATCAGCCCGTTTCGCTATTTTTTGTACTTTTTTCAAGGACTTATGTGTTTGTTATCTGCATGCTCGAATCCAAGTATATGTACCGATGTATGTCTGTTAAAGTATCTACAAATATGTATTAGTATGTCATGTTGGATGTTTTACTCTACATAAGCTTATCAGTGAAGTGGTGGGTTTAGACATATAAGCTAGTTTTCTCTTTTCTGCATAATGCCATATGCGGGTCTGCTATATGCATTTGTCGGATTTCATATCTGCATTTCTCACCTGATATTATTACTATCTTATCTTGTGCATCCGTAGAACAATTGTTCTATTCCATAGTCTACATTAATTTCATGTTATGCACATTGTATTCTCATACTGAGTTCTCTCAGGCGCCTTATCTTTTTCTCAGTTATAAGCGGATGAGTAGTGTGCCAATTTTTCATTATGGTTGCAGAAATATCAATAATAAACGAAAAGAATGATCACAGGTCCTGAGCAATCCAGAGAAGACGCCAATACACACCTACTTCTGTAGCTATGACTTAAGTGACATGCCAGCCGGCACCAAGGTGAGTACTTTGAAATTAACTTCTGTTTGAACCACAGGGGGAAGTGCAATTTTTTTAATCGCATGGGTAATTCTGAGCTCTATTATCTAGTCTGAATGAAGTTTGGTAGTAGATTCAATTTGCTAGAGAGTAAACGATTCATCTGTTAATAAATATGGCTGGTTATTCTGATACATTATGAAGAAGCAACAGTTTACTGCTCTGTGAAGAATTGTCTTTTTTTTTTTTTTTGGTTCCAAGCTAGTCTCTTGTGCTCTAACACTGTTACTAGAGCCTTCTGCCCTAAAAGTACATTTTTTTTTTAATTGCGGGACATGCTATCACTTTCACGACCTTTTAATTTCCTCATCAGTGTCCTCTTTTAAAGTTTACCTGAAAA
This sequence comes from Caryopteris x clandonensis, assembly GCA_028749325.2. Taxonomy (NCBI): domain Eukaryota; kingdom Viridiplantae; phylum Streptophyta; class Magnoliopsida; order Lamiales; family Lamiaceae; genus Caryopteris; species Caryopteris x clandonensis. The sequence goes on from JAPYKT020000021.1 coordinate 2,147,922, forward strand.
AGCTTTGTGTTTTTTAGTTTTTAAACGTTTCTACTTCACCTTAGGAAACATCTACTGTAATGTATACCTTCATGTTCCAAATGTGGTAGCTAGCTTGTTTGAATTTAAAACACTACATTTTGTCGTAAGGGTAATTAACTAAAAGAGACTTGGAACATAGATATTTTATGAATTCACCTATTTGTACATCTGTTTATTTTTTGTATACGACTTGATTAGACCTGTTTGTGATCTCTAGTTAAAGCATCATGACATTTGACCAAATGAAATAATATAGAGGGATAAAGTCTTGTTGCCTCGCTGTATTTGTCATAAAGTTGAAGAATTTTGTGTTTATCTAATTTAATTTCTGCAGCTGAGTTCAGTGACTAAAAGCAGGGTTAATCGTGCTTGAGCTTAATTCAACAAAAATAACTCGAGGCTTGAGCTTCGCTTGAACTCGATCGAGCTTAATTTTTTTGAGCTCGACAGTGTCTTGATTAATTATATAAGTAGCCTTAGACAATTTCTAATTCACTAAAAAGGTTAGAAAAGCTTGTCCCGATTATTTATTTATATAGATGATAATTAAATATGTTAAGAATAGATAGTAAAATGCCCTATCCTGAATTAAGGCTCGATGCAGCTCGATAAGGCTAGGTCCGCTAGGAAGCCTATCGATTCGGGTAGTGCTGAGCTCGAACTGACTCAATTGACTTTGAGATTTCAATGGGTGATCTGGAGTAGTTTGTGAGCCAGCTGGACTCAATTCTATTACACCCTTGACTGAAACTATATTGTGTTATTTAAACAGACATTCTTGCGTCAGAAGGTCTTTCTTGCATCGTCGAACTCAGATCCTATTCATGAAAGTGAAGAGCATAAAATATCAAAGATGAAAGGGGAGGGCAAGCTTTTTTCATTATCAGATGACACTCACAGTGGCGCAGGCAATAGAAGGAAAGACTCTTGGTGTAATTCTTACCAGAAAGATGAAGTAGATGCTTCTCACAAAACTGAGGTGAAGTCGGGACATTCTTGTTCAAGGGTAAATGCGAATGCAACCGGTGTTGGTGCTCTTCGATATGCTCTTCACCTACGATTTACTTGTCCTTTCTCCAAGAAAAGTTCGAGATCAGTTAGCAGATCAGATCATTCATTCGATTTGGAAAGGAATGAAATAGATACAGAAGGGCACCGCAAATTTTATCTGTACGATGATTTGAAGGTCGTGTTCCCTCAACGTCACTCTGATTCTGATGAGGGAAAGGTACGTAATTTTACATCTCACAAGCTTTTGATACTCATAAGAAATGTGGCTTGAATGCTCGACTACTATGCATCCGTTACTTTTGCTAATCTCTCCATCTCTCTCTCTCTCTAAGTGACTTCAGTCTTAATGACTTGGGTGTGGTTGACAAGAGGTTTCTTCTTATTGCAGTTGCATGTTGAATATCACTTCCCTGAAGATCCCAAGTACTTTGATATCAGCAGCTAAAATCTATTCTCGCCTCAAGAATATGATGGATCTGTTTGTATGTATTTGCAACCTTTACCTACTTGCTCTCTGCGCTGCTGATTACAACTTGTAAATAATCAAGGGGAAAATAAAGCAGAAACTACATTTTAACAATTTATTAGTCTTGAATTATATAGCCTGATAAATTGTGAGTTATGTGGGTTTTACGATGTTGCTTTCTACTTAATCGGGTTCTTTTTCTTTTTTTTTTTTTGTTTATTGCAATTTCTTAAATAAAAGTAATATTTTTGTGGGAAAAAGTAATATTTTTATAGTTAAAAATTAATTTTTTTTTGAACAATTTGAAAATGTTATCCATAACTATATAAAAGTTGGATAATTGAACTAATTAATTTACACATTAGCTCAAAATCAGCTTTCTAAAAATTTGACAACCAATCAGATTTTTTTTTTAATTTTCTTTTTTACTCTAATTTTTTAAAATATATAATTTCTTCATCATAACTCTGTGAAAAATATTTTAAATTAATCTTTCCTCATGATCTATAATTTGATATTTATATTACATATATAATAATAAAATATTAATTTTTAAATATAAAATATTTTTTCATACATTAATTATATTATATTTTAATATTTAATATATTTTTATATTGTTGGATTTTTTATTTTAAACAATTTTTATCAAATATATTTTATATACTTATGTATTTTATTTTAAAAATTATATTATTATTTTTATAATAATTTATTATATTATTATATAATAATCATGACTCGTACGAAAAAAATACTAAATTTTATTAATAAGATTCTTTTGAAAAAAATTATTATGTTTTGTGCCTGGTGTAACTTAGATTAAAGTTCAGCCTAGCGGTTAGGAGGGTGGCTATAAAGAATTATAATTCGCTGGTGCGAGATCAAATCCTGCTGCAGTTTATGAACGCATTTGAGGGTCACGGGTAGGGTTTTGTGTCTAGTTTGGTCCAAATATGTTGAACCCGACATGTTATGCATAATAGTGATATGAACGTGTATTTGGTGCGCCAAATCATATCTATTTTTTAACTTTTTCACCTAAATTTTAAAAGTAATTATTTTCATCCAAATTTATTTTTTTATAAAAATATATCAAATTATCTTTTACGAAATTTTGATTTGATATTCATTGTACTATATAAAAAATATTAATTATAATAAGATTAACTGTAATATATTTTAATATTTAAAATATTTATTTGTACAGGAAAGAAAATATTTTTTCAAAAATAATTAAATTTATTTAGTTTAAATTTACTTTTTAGTATCTTAATAAATTTGTAGATTCTTAAATAATTTTGTTGTAAAGAGAAATGGATATTAATAACGCAGATTTGTTGAGCTTATATTAATATTCAATTGAAAAAGTATATATTTTCGTCAAAATAATTTGTTAATAACAAATGCATGTATTAATTAAAATATATATGGTTATATATAATAAATTTAATGCGCGATATCAATGTTTATTTGTGTGAGTTGAAAATAATTTATGAAAAAAATTAGAATAAGTTGGGAAAAAATAATTAGAGTTGACCACAAAAGAGGAAAGGCCGAAGATAATATTGTGAATGGACAAACAAGTTACTTCATATCTTCATTTAATAATAATAATCCATTTTTTATATGTTATTTAATTTGGAGTTTTTAGTATTGGTTTTCAAACATTGTAATGTTGTGGAAATATTTTGTTCTTTTTACCTATTATACTATTTATATTGACTATTTTATTTATAATTTATAAGTTTGGCCCAAATAAAATTAGTGAATTTGTTTAATTTTTGCTATTTAAGTTAAAAATATATATTGTATATAATTATGTAAAAAATTTATATTACTATTTTATAAGCTATTAACCTTTTAGGTATGGATGGCATTTGTTAACCATTTATAGATGTGATTTACATCATGATATAGAAAAATGACACGATAAGACACAAAACGATAAGCATTATCCAATAATAATAATAATAATAATAATAATAATAATTTTATTATTATTATTATTATTATTATTATTATTATTATTATTATTATTGTGTTTATACTAATAGAATGGATAATTGAAAATTATGACAAAATACTTTGGATACAATGCAATAGCATGATTTACCATCGTTAGTTCGAAGGGACTAAATATGATTATGAGTGTCTTATGCCAATATTATTTATTTTAATATATATGATTTAATAAATGATAATCATAAACATCAACATTCTTTCATACGCACATGAATATATAATTGTATTATTATTAATATTTTTTACTATTATATTATTAAAAGTATTACAAATTGTCTACCGTATATGAAAATTATTAATTTTTTAAATTTTTTAAAAAAGATTTGAGAAATATAAACATAATTCTATTTTGCTGACACTACAAAAAAAAAAAAAAACTCATCTAAATTGTACACCCCATATACATAGATGCACCAAAAATTGGAAGAGGGAGTCCTGGTAGCAATGAATAGGATTGACATTTCTGGTCGACTAGTCTGGCCCAACAACCCCTTTCCAAGCTCGGGTTTAGGCCAGCCAATCAGAAGTCTCATCGGACCTCAAATTGATTTGTCAAATGCACCCATTCGTCATTCATGCCTACAATCTAAAATATTATATTAGACCTATTTTTGTGGGGAGGCTGGTGCTCACACAATTATAGATTTTTAAATTCTTTCAATTTAAAAATAAATTCCAGATTTAAAAAATAATTGAATATTTTCAAAAGTAATTTTCTGTTCCGTAAATTAATTTATAGATTTTAATAAATTCAGTTTTTCTATAATATTTTCAGATTCTTAAAATGAGTTTTGAGGTATTTAATGGCTGAAATACTTTTAAAAATTTGCATTTGGGCGGAAAAAAGGGATGGAGGGCTATAATTGCAATTGGGAAAAAACAAGATTACCAAAAATATATTAACTCCTCTTAGTTTTTGGGTCCCATATGCCCGCTTTTCTAATCCAATCTACTCTTATTTCTATCAACTTGGCTCCTTTGTTAACCAAATAAAGGGCACATTACGCCGTATCCCTTCAAACTATATATATACATATATATATATATATATATATATATTTAAGTATAAACCTGCCAAGAAAAAAAGCGCCGCACCAATAAATCTAATTTTAAAATATTTTTATTAAATTTATATGATCAATTTTATAATTTAATCATATAAGCTTATATAATCAATTGATCAATTGTATATGTAAGTTCAATAAGAGGATAAAATAAATTTGGAGAATGAAAATAAAAAAAAAAAAAACAAAGGAGAAGGAGGAACATGGGCGGCGAGGGGGAGGGGCTTGAATGAGAAAGGGGAGAGAGAGGGTAAAGGGGGACTTTTACGAGAGGCATGAGCACCGTTTTATCGATTTTGGAATCGTGAGGGGTAAAATTAAAAGTGAACCAACCAGCTATATGTCGATTTTGGTTCTGGTTTTGGAATCTTTGTTCCATGATTTTAATTTTTCTGGTTCCTTTCATTCTATCTTTTTTTACAAATTTACACTTGGAACCGTTGGTTTTAGAACGAAAACTACCGATTAAGTATCAGTTCCAAACCAAAATCGGGTCAATGATTAAACCAAATCGTTGACCACCGATTTCGATACAATTCAAAATTGAAACCGTGGTATGAAGGGTGGAGAGAGTTGTAAGATTGAATTTATAAGAGAAAGAAAAAGTTAGGAAAAATGAAATGTATTTTTGTTCTTTCAACCTAAAAAAGGATAGAAATGAAAAATAATAAAAATGAATACCTACAAATATCGATTAAAATTATTTCTTAATACATTCCATTGAAGACAGGATTTTAATTTTATTTTTTAAATTAATGTTAATTGGGTGAGTGGATGTCATAGGTAAGTCACATGCTCTCTTTTTATAAATTTTGCCATTTTAGTGATCTAATAATTGCCTTTCAATCTTTGACAGCTCTGTTGGATTATATAGCACTTTTAGTAACTCCTTTCATCCCTCATTTTATGCTTCCACTTCCCCCCTCCATCACCACATATTTACACACACTTTATATGCTATCTTCTGTTTATTATAGATTTGTAAATTATCATTTTTTATTAAATAATCAACTGTATATTTATAAATATAAATGTAAATTATAATCCTTACACGTCAATTGTAAAAAAATATTAAAAAGAAAGAGAGATAAGGGTACTTTGGCACGGGCTAATACAACAGCTATTGCACCCGCGTGAACAAGGAGCCAATGTTACCGTCTGCTGTCATATATGTATTCACCGCACCTCACTGAGTACGTCCCAAGATCTGATTTTATATTCGGTCCCCTTTCCCTCCCAACTATTTAATTTCTTTTATGAACACTGATTTGCTTCACATTTTCACTTGAATGTCTCTACAATTTGAGGAAAACTAATTGATTGTTTATCCATTATTAAATTACCAACTTAGGGTTTACTTTGTTGGCATGAAGTTACAACAATAGTACCATGTGACCTTATCTCCAAACCAACTCCACAAATTAGGTTGTAAGGTTAGTTTTAGTTGAAACAAAATCAAATTATTGTTATTTCCTCCAATTGATTGGACAATGAGGCCTTTCCTTTGTGTATCAAAATTCTCATCGTACACGTCTCCTCACACCAAAACACACACACACACACACACACATATATATTGGATGTGAAGCCCATACTTTCAATGTCTTGTCAGTTTCAGTAAATTAGTGTGTATTCACTACATATAGGCCCCCTTTATTTCGGTAAAAAGTTGCAAAAATGTACGACCCCATGTACGTTTATAAGATATTGTTTAGTAGATAGGCTTGGTTTACCTATTTCTATGCTATAACCTTCAATTATGTGAGGATTGAAATTAATACCATCATCTTCATGTCTTCCCCTCCAAATACTTGTTTTCGACTTGAGTCAACGCATTAAGCTGTTGGATCGTTCATGCAAGCGAACCCTACAATTGGTATCAGAACATCAATAATAACTATCAAAACATAACTTCACTGATACCATACGACTTGTTCGATCAACCAAGAAATCAAGCTCTTGGATTGTGAATTACTTTCTTGGGTCGTTAACAACATAAGTTTAGGTTTGTGATTCAATGTTTTGAAAAAAGTAAAGAGTTGATTGGGTTGTGTAGGTTCCTAGTATGTGTCCTAAAACTAAATGAATAATGAAGGTAGCAGGGGGTTTGATATTGAAGAGTTGTTATATATGAATGTGAAAGTGAAAGAATCACAAAAAGTACAACATATCCCTATTACTAGTTTTAGAGAAACAATAATCTGCAAGGCATGTAATGGAATTATAAGGCACAAGTGACATCTTTTTAGGACAATTTCTTGTTTAACTTGTTCTATACCCTCCCCTCCCCCCCAATTGCTTCTTCTTCCTTCAGGATTTCCCTGTTTCTTGTCTTTATCTTTCCCTTTCTAATCAAACTCAATTATAATTTGATCCTTTTCTACTTACTTTTACCAAAATTATTCATTTCCATACCCCTATATCTGATCTGCATCTACTCCACCTCCTTCGATACAGTCGGAAATTTCTTTCTTCGCTCTGTAATCTTTTATTACCAATAGAAAGTATAAAAGGATGCCATCTATATGCGGCCTCATATGATAATCTTGGAATAAAAGATGAAATAATAATAATAATAATAAATATTTTATTTTTAGTTTTGAACTCAATTAGTGGATGGGTTTCACCCGAAATAGTTAATATTAATCAATAATTTGGCTTCTCAAAGTTCGCAACCAAACATGAATTTACTAATTTCTAGAGAAATTATGAATAATTCTTTAATTAGAAGGTAAAACTAAGTTTATTACATTTTTACAGTAGATTCTTTATTTTCTTCAAATATATCCAAAGTCGACCATTTATTACTCAATTCAAAGGAGAAAATAATCAAATGTCTGAAGAGTTGAAAAAAATATATTATTATTATTGCAAATTTTCCATTTAGAAAGAAAAAATCAGTCGAATTTCTAAAAATAAAATAAATAAATAAGAAATAGAGTATCTCAAAAAAAAAAAAGGCGTGGAAAGAGACAAAAGAGAGTAACAAACTAAAACTCGAATACATATAACCCCTCCCTCCTGCAGCTTCAGTTGCACTCCCACTGCCCCTCTACACTAAACTCTGCGCACTGCTCTCAACACTACTATATAAAACGCAAACTGTACTCCATCTCTCTCTCTCTCTCTCTCTTCTCCGGAGCTCCAAAATACAAAAAATGGCGGATTCGAGCACATACGATTTCTTCAAGCTAAACGCTCAGCCACCAAACAAACTAAATCCTCCTTCAAATACACCCTCCAATTCCCGATTGTTCGCCTGCCTCTACTGCAACCGCAAATTCTGCACTTCTCAAGCTTTAGGCGGTCATCAGAACGCTCACAAGCGCGAGAGAGCCGCCACTCGCATAAGCCTAACCACCGGTGACGCTATCTCCCGCCTCCATAACTATCCACCCACCGCCGCCGCCGATTTCGAACTCAACTCGCCTCCACCTTACGGTTACTGGATCCAGCCGTCCTTGGCGGACGACCGCGGCTCTGCGCCGGCTCCTTTTCCAGTTTTTGGCGGTGATCGATCGGTTTCTCAGCCGTTTTTGAGAGATGACTCCGGTGATAACGTAAACCTCGATCTCACGCTCCGTTTGTGATGATTTTAACTGGATCTGTTTGATGCTGAACATTGATTAGGGTTTTAATCTGATGGTTATGAGAGAAAGCTGAAAATTGAAGTTTAGGGATGATCAGATGCGTAATAGGACTTAATATTCTGATGAATTTAGTTTGTATGACTTCAACTGGAGATTGATATATATGCATGGTGCTAACACAGTTCATGTCAGGTACTGTTTGAAGAACATTCAATATTCTAATAATTTTTTTAACAGCTGTTTGAATCATTGTTTCATTTACATATCTTTCTCATTTTATACGACAGTTGTTAATCTAATATAATGGAACAATTATACTGGGTTTGTAAAGTTTTTTTACTTGCAAGAGATGAAGTGTTGATGGAGGTGGTGGGCGTGTACCGCCGTAGCATATAGGCGGCGGCCGGAGGTCTTAATGAAAGGTGATATGATCACTAGTGAGAAATATGAGGTCATTGCCTTTGCATGCACAGCAGCTAAGATGATATTTATCTATAAAATAAGTATAAGTATATACTATACTTCTTAAAAACTTTCATAGCGCTGTTGGGTTATTTTATATATTCAGATAAGTTATGGAAATTTAAATGTTTCTCAAAATACTAAATTGAAAATATAATTTAATTTAATTTTTTAGTTAAAGAGGATAAATTATTTTCATAGTTGGAGAGGGGCAAAGTGAGACGAAGCATAAATAAAGCTGGTCCTTGAGGTGGCTGGCACAGTAAAATTTATTTACGCCTTACTATTCTGATTTATATTCACCGGCTTAAAATAAACTAAAATGTATGTGTGAATATACATATATATATATATATAATCAATTTATATTCATTTAATTTTAGCTTTTCCGTATTCGTTTGCTCAACAAGTCTGAAAGACTGAAACCATATTATATATATATATTAATATACGGACTCGTTCATTTCTGCCAAACTCCTTTTTTGTAAACTTGATTTGTACTGTTATACAATTTGGTACTTTTATTGAAATATAAAAGTGAAATTTCTAATGTACAAGTAATTTGTACGTGAAATATTCAGTCTTTTTCTTTAGAAAAATGTTTAAAAAAATGACTCCTCATATTAAGCAAAAATTTAATATACTTGCTCTAAAATTTATAAAAAAATAAAATTAAAAAAAAAAAAAAAAGTACAATAGTGGGTGAAGGGAAAATTTGTTGAGGTGATTACTTGATTAGGTTGGGAAGTGAAAAATTGTAAGAAGATGTACTAACTCTTTAGAGAGGCAGCCCAGAAACGAAAGGCCTTAATTCCAAAGCCCTATTTGAATATACTGTATTCTTAGAGTTTGTTTGTTTATTTGGTGAGCTTAAATTGAATTTATTAATTTTTTTAGCTTACTCGTAATTTCTGTTTTCCTTAAAAAAATTGTGTGAGACCATCATAAAATAAGACGGAGAAAAAAAAGTAATATTTAAACGCAGCGATGGACCTACATGGGTCAACCTGTCTTGGGTTCTCCACACATTTATGAAAAAATAAAATAATAATTAAGGACATTTTATATTTTAAGTTATATAAAGAATTTTAAATCATATATTAGGAAAAAAAAATTGTATAGATACACTATCAACATGCATAAATATACCACTATTATTTAAATTTTGAAATACCTTTTATTCGTCTCCGTCAAATTTTAACTAAAGTATTGAAAAGTCGAAGTTTAAATTTTCTTTAATCTTTGCAATTTTTTTGTTTTTTCATCTATAGTAGACTTGTGCTGTGTAGTTTTCTTTATATATTTTTATAGTTCGTGTTCATCTTTTCATTATACGTATCAATCTTTTAATTTTTAGAATAAATTCTTCATATCAAAAGTTTATAATTTATTTTCCGCTACAACTACCAAATGTAAATATTATTTATGATTTTTTGTTATACTATAATTGCTTGATTATTATTATTTGAATAGTTTGAATTTAAGTTGTACTTTTTATTGTAGATATTATAGTAACTATACGATATTATTCAATTTGGATATTGACATGTAATTAACGTAGTATATTGATTTTATTAGAATTAATTCTTACATGTAATTATATTTGCTGCAAATTGTATAAACATTATATTTACTATTGTCTCTTCAAAAAATATTACATCAACTATTATTAATTAGACCTCGAAAGTTCAATTTATAAGTCTGTCACATTTTTATCGTAAAAAATGATAAATTCCAAAACTACTACTTTCAATTATTTTGAAAAAAAAAAAAGTATTATTTTTTGTCTGTAAATTATCACACATTAGCTAAAAAGGAATATTTTTCCTATGTTGAGGACCTGACGGTCTCATAGGAGATTTACTTCATTTGCTTAGTGGCCATGTTTACTTTGGATTATTAACTTGAATTTAATAAAAAATGATCCTATTTGGTTAATCTTCGGAAGATGACTAAATATCGGGGTACGTACACAAATTTTGCTTCCCAATTGAACTATGTCATCTATAAAATATATATTACATATTAATTATACATTTACTATTTTGATTTTAGGAATAAATTAATATGATCCATAAGTAAATTGTCAATTTAATCAGTATCTCATTTTATATTATTGGGCAATTAGAAGACTCCGTGTATCCAGATCTTACACATATTATCATAATTAATATATATATATATATATAATTAATTTGATAATTATCACAATGAATTTGCTCCATTCTTCTCCTACATCTATCAGAATTCCTCATCCCAAAACTATAAACAGTAGCATATGTTTCACCATAATTAACACCACAATTTAACAAATCAAGAAGTTGAGAATAATTCAATTGAAAGTTGGTGTCATGGTGGATGCAACAACGTCCTTCCATTCTTCGCTGAGTTGATCAGATTATTGTTTAATTTGAAAATAAGACACAATGCCCCTCGAATTAACCATTCATTCAAAGCAGTTCAAGAAAGATCAAAGAGACAAATCAACCAAGAAGTCGTCAAATCCTTGACATGAGTTAAAAAAGTGTACAAATTTAAATTCACGAACCTCTTCATACGAGTAAAAATTGTCAACAAATTTAAATTCACGAACTCCTTGATACGAGTATATAAATTGTCTGCGAACATAAATTGAAGAACTCCTTAAGAAAAGTACAACTATCTATAAATTCAAACTAAAATGAAGAACTCCTTACTACAAGTATAAATTATTTATAAAATTCAAATTCAAACGAAGGGTCGTTAATATAAGCATAAACTATCTTGGTGCTTCAAATAAATTTCAAAGATTATTTCAAGACTGATTCACTCCAAGGCGCATCATCTATGAACAAGTTTTGAGAGGACATTTGTAGATACACAAATTTTGCAGCCCAATTAAAATATTCATGAATAAAATATATATTAAATATCAATTTTATATTTACTATTTTATTTTTAGAAATGAATTAAATATAAGTCATAAATTAAATAGTCAATTTAATTTGTAACTTAGCATATATTACTCGTGAATCAAAAAAACCCCATGCATCAAGATCATGATGATATTATCAAAATTAATATAATTAATTTAATAATTATCACAAAAATTTTGGATAGATATCAAACCATGGAGGACCAAAATTACTCCATTCTTCTCCTACATCTATCACGATTTATTATCTATCCCACAATTATAAGTAGTGATTTATTCTTCAAAATAATTTAGACCATAAGTTAACAAGAAGTTCTTCAAGATGTGACTCGCTTACACATTTATTTTATTTAATGTGACATTCTACATATTCATATATATATATATATATAATTTCATGATTTTATAAAAAAAATTAGTTACTTTTGGATATGATAGCGTGAAAATTGACAATAATTAAAAGTTGGTAATAATAATAATAATTTCAAGAGTATTATATAATAATTATTGATAATATTAGTGGTAACACATCAAATTAAATAATATAGTAGCACGTAATATTAGTATATATAAATAATATTTATAAAATACTAGAAGTTTCTTGAAATAAATTTAAATAATTTATTATGCATGTTTTTCAATTTGGTGTCACAGTTCTCCCATTATTTAAAAAAAAAAAAAAATGGGTCTCCAAAATTGTACTTAAGCACCTAAAACACTTAGCAAGGATTCCCAACTCTCGTTATCAAGTGGTTTCTTAAAATGGTCTTAAACTCTAACTTAACCCAATGGTAAGCACAAACACATTTAAAATCAACATCATTAAAAAATAAATTATATATATATATATATATATTTATAAAATGCTAGAAATTTATTGAAATAAAATTTAAATAATTAATTATACATGTCTTTGAAATTGGGGTGTCACAATCGACACCGAATGTATATATATACACTTAATCTGAAGATATAAATAAATTGGTAGAGTTAGAATGGATGCTTGGTGGTGAAGTCGAATGTGGGTGCCTCAGAATCAAATCCATGAGTTGCCTGATATGTTAAGCGAGCAAATATATTCCTGTATGGGTCTTTCTCTCTCCTCTCCTTTAAATAAGCTAGACATTTCTCAACCTCACTTTTCACTTCCAAGTACAATTCATGAGCTTTTTCTCTGCTCTTCAATTCCTGCTTCCTCCCTGATCAAACATACCACCAAATCATACAACGAAACTTACAACGTATGGATTTCATCATGCAACAAAGCGTAACATACCTTCTGTTTCTATTGGCTTCCCAAATAAGTAGTAAAAACGGCCTGGAACCTTGGGTGCTACGATAGGGAGGTGAACATCTTGGTTTCCCACCTCTCCCATTGCGTCGCTCCTGTAACCAGATACACACATATTGTTTACATAACAAGGAAACAGAGTTGTTGAAATGTGCTCATATGTGTGATGTTATCACGTAGAGCTGGAAATTCGGGCTGGCCCAAAGACTAATAATACTATCGACCAAAGATTTTGAAGGATTAAGTATTTTATACCTTAACTTGACTGCCTCTTCTGTTAGCTCTTCTATGGCATTCTTGAAATATGGAATGCTCCTTAAATCATTGTAATCCAAGAGTAACTGATAAAGGGATGAATGAAATTTTCACTTCCATGTTTGAATATCAACCTCCAATTTGAAGAACAGGAAATTTAAAAGGGCTTAGCTCTAAAGCTACAATATTCATGCTTACCTGACCAATATCATCTTCTCCAACAGTACCAAAAGGTACAATTTTTGCTCCAAATTTAGCAGCCATTCGAACAAACTCGGATTGCTCTGGCCAAAATAATTTGTACTCCTCACCCTGACATCCATTCATGAAACCAATATTGAGAAATACGTTGGTAATTTGATTGGACAATGTTAGTCTATATCACCTTTCGATGAAGAGCCTCTCGCATTCCTCCAGGATAGAGTAGAACATGGGATTTTGAAGCAAAAAGTCTATAGAAATTAGGTGCTGATACTGGAACTGCTCCCATGATTCTGAATGTATCAAAAGATGATAAATCCGGTAAACTTCCTTCTCTCAACTTTCTAAACATCATTGGATGTGCCATTCCTCGTAAAAGAATTTTTCTTTCGATCCAAAAACGGCAAACGAGAGGGACCAGTTCAAGGCCAAGCATCATATGGTATCCAACATACAAAACTGGTCCTTCAGAAGGAATCCCAGCAAGACCTCTAACAATGTTTCCATTTTCTAGAGTCGATAGCAGCACAGGGTTAGTCGCATCCTCAATCCATCTATTCAAAAGTATAACGATGAATGCAACAGAAACTTTGGTAAATCGAATTGAAAATAAAGAAAAAGTAATACATGAACCAAATGACTTAAATTGAGGTGGTTCTATATCAAAAGGTTTCAGAAGTAGTAAATTCCTGAGAAATTTCAACTCACTTTTGTGGTTCATAGACTCTTCGAAATTCCGAAGGGGTTGGAGGGAAATAATCTGAGACATAATCATGGCGTCCTCCACGCCTGTAAAAACTTGTACCAGTTAAGATCGAGACGAAGCTGATGCCATCTTCCTGCATGAAATAGAAAACTCATGTAATGTTACGAATCATATTATGTTTTTTAAAAGCTCGCAAGGAAATATATGCATGGTGTGTGGTGATTACTTTAAAAAACAGCAGAATAATTGAAAATGAGGAGAAGCAAGAAACTTAACGAGTCACCAAATAATCATATGTGTAATGGTCTTGGATAACGTTATTTCTATAGCATGTAAATGAAAATATTATTTCTATTACTCAAAGTACTATAGTGGCTGCATAAATCTCATAGGAGAAGCTCTTGGTGATTCCTTTCCTATGAGATCAATTCTAGCAGAGCTCACTTGGTTAAAGGAAAGCCCTACACCCTATGCCCATGGATTACACCGGCTGTAATATCCACCAATAATTATACAGACACACACAAATGCAAATTGATGGTACACCTAGTTTGGGGAGGGGGGGAGGCTTAACCTACCAAGAAGAGGGCATGACCGCTGTCTTCAAATACACGAATTTGACATTTTGGCAGCACATTACGAAGTCTTTCAGCTTCCTCTCTACTTGGAAGTAACTGATCTTGTCCACTGCAAAGTAAAAATCAGATAACTCTATTGTAATATAATGCACAATATGATAAAGTAAAATGTAAGAAACAGGAAACTCTAGCTCATATATGATACTATCAGATCTAGAGAGATGGGGGTAGGTTGACTACCTAGCAAGTATCAAAGTTTGAGCTTTTACAGCATGAAGTCGTGAATTGGCATACGCTGCAGCTGATTTGAGCATATCAAGCTTCCAGTGAAGCGTTTCCCCAGTGAACAACTTAGAGAGGACCTGTTATCTAAAATATCTTAATCATCATTTTTTTTACTATATTTATATGGAAATTTACTGCTCAATCACTTAAAGGTAAGTTGATCCAATTACAGTTCTAAAGAAAAAATCTTTGCAAGTCCAGCAATGACTTCAATTGACAGATTCGAAACAGCGAATCAATAATTTTATGAGGATATTCAGCATATAATATGGCCAGAAAGGAAGAAACAAAATATATGACTAAATAGAGGAGCTTAAGATGACAATTTCTTTATGCATTCATGTGACAAGTTTGAATTCATACAGAAAGGTAGGATGACATTGCTGTAGTCTCCTGAGATAGCTCCTTAATCACTTCGTCTGTAGGAAGATGTTTCCCAATAGCTGATGTCAACATCTTCACAGGAGTACCTAATTAGCAAACAAAGTTCTTATGACTTCTTGTACTATATGAACAAAAGGCAGGCAAGAAAAAAACAGATATCAAAAGGAAAATGACCTAAGAGTAAAGTTAGCAAGTAAGGCAAGCTGGAACTAAGCTGCTCGGGTATCATTGCTGACAACGGCAACAGAGTTTGAGTTTGCAGCAGAGATTTGCTGAAAGAAGTAGCTGTGATCAATTAAAACAGAAAAAGATTTAGTTCCTAGTTTCTCATCCACATGATAGTGAGTGGTAAATGTAAGACTTACCAGGATTAGACAAGATTAGCATCAGATCGATATCTAGATTACGAGCAGCAACAGCCAGGGCGAGGCATGCCCCAAAAGATTCACCAACAAGATATATCGGTCTATTTGGGGCGCGAGAATACTCTATCTTAACAGTACTTTCGACAAATTTCACCAAGTCTGAGAGATGAAAAGTATCAGTAAATCTTTCTATTATTAAAGAAGGATTATCATAAGCCTAAAAAGCATATTAATTATATGATCACAAGTCTTATGTTATCATTAGTCATATTAAGACAGAACCACATCTTTACTAAAGAAGGAAGGAAAGAGATAGAACATAAAACCTGTAAATGATGTTCTGTCTGTGAGGGGAATGTGCATGCACCATATATCAAAAATCCTTGTGCAAGACAAAAAAGAAGAGTGAATAATCATACTAGAGCAAGAAAAATATATCCCTCTAAAGTTTTATTGATTTGTGATGCTATAAAATTTCACACCGTTGACAACTTACTTGCCAATTCTTTCTTGATGCAATGTAAGTCCCAGTCCTACTCCATCAACTCCTACAACATTGAATTAAATGTTTAGTGAGCTAAATGGCAATCAATACACTATTTTTGCAGCCAAATAATTCTCCAATCATATATACAGTAGTAACATCAACTAAGCCTTCATCCGACTATATGGGGTCCTCCACAAGAATTACTATTCCCCATCATATTCGGTCGAAACACAAATAAATGAACATTCAATTAAAGACATGTATTCATGCATTTCCAAATGTACTGGTACGTCTTCCTACTTCAAAAGAAATCATTGATGAATCTTTTATCATAGGACAATCAGTGCTTAATTCCCACATAAACTCATAATCACGTTATATCTTCCAAAGGTTGAAGCCATAATTTTTATTGTCTTTGTATAAATAAATAAATAAATAAATAAAAGAAGTAACACGACAATAGACAGTACAATATAGTTTCACTGTCCGACAACAGCTTTACAGATAAATAAACTGAATAAAAAAATATACTTATATACCAGGTAAATAGAGCAGTAGAGGAGAATCTTTCAACCGCGATGCGCAGTCCAAAGGCGAAAACCACCGCGGCGGTCCACCGTCCGATCTACTAATCAACTCCCGGCTCTGGTCAAAGTAATCCTTCAAAGACATTCGTCCATCCTCCGGCTGCGCCTCCCGTTCGCCACCTCCGCTAGTGCTTGACGGCGTTTCCGCCACCGGCTTCTTTCCCACGACCCCGTTTTCGGAGACAGCCGGAGCTCTTGGTCGTGGCTGTTTTTCTGTCGGAACGGCTGATGCAAGAACCGAGAGCTTTGACTTTGAGATTGGTCTAAGATTTTCGGGTGCTACAGATGTCTCGCGGTGGCGGATTGAGGGCCAGACACCGGAGGCGAAGATTCCAGTTCCGATGGTGGCCATGGATTATTTAATCTATGTTGTAGTAGTAATTTTTTTGTGCGTGATTTGGTTAAGACATAGTGTGGGAGTGGCTGGCGAATTTGAACATAAATCAGATATTATAGTGTTGTTTCTAGAGTGGGTTATAATTGTCTACTTTTTGCAAAGATTAAAATGGACTTCTCAATTTATATTTGTATCTCATCGTGTGTGTGTGTGTGTGTAATAACGACATGAACACATATAATTTATCAATATATAATATAGTGATAAATATTATAAGTGCAATTTATAATAAATTATTATAATAATAATAGTAATATAATTTTTAAAATAAAATATATAATTATATAAAATATCCTTTGCTAGAAGACATGAGTGATAAATGACAATGATTCATAAGTTTTGACTTGCATAATCGTGCAATTACTACCACCACAGATACATGAGTGGGGAAGCACATAATGTCTTTCATTAATTACTTTACTTTATTTATTTTAAAATAGAAATATCATATTTATATAACTATTTGGATATATTCTTCTAAAATAAAAATAAAAACTTTTATTTTGACATTATGAAAGTATTTATTATATATTAGTGATAGATAAATTGATAGGAATTAATAGAGAATTCATACTTTGTTTTGTTAATTCAGAATCTGAATGGAATGTTGTAAATTATAAGTCCCATACTTACTACTACATTCATTATATATTTACTTGATATTAAACCTCGTTTCTTTTTTGTCTGGGTGGGACTTCACAATCTCTTCCCCACAACTATATACACAAAATATTTATATACATTATTTTTATTTTTATTTTTTAAAAAAGGTTTGATTTTCAGTAATTAAAAGCTTGCCCCTTGGAAACCCTTCTTTCAGACCTAATTTTGTAATTAAAATAGAAGAGCTAATAATAATAATAATAATAATCTGAGTTAGTGTTGGCTGTCGAGACCAACAAATAATAAAACACTTGTTCTTAAAGATTTGTGATAGTGATGAACAAGGATCGTATCCACAGAGATTGGTAGTTTTTTATTCTTTTGTTGTAAATAAAATCAGGGGGGGTTTGAGGTTTGGTGAATAGCAATATTCAATTGAGTAAGAACAATATGTAATGTGAGTAAAATTCAGTTTAAACAAATTCAACCAAGGGTTAACTTCAGAATATGTTCGTAGAATCGATCATGGATGCAAATATGGTTCTTTCATTCAATCATTAAATTGGTTATAGTTGCTGGTACGACCAAAACAACCTATCTCTCCTTAGTTGTTCGATAATCAGGGTACGACCTCTAATTATTTCCCTTATCAATAAACAATTCTAGATACGATCATAGAATTTAATTTACCAATAGCATTAGGTAGAGAGAGACCACCAATTCTAGCCAACAAACACACATGTAGGTTTATTTAAGCTAGATCATATATCTCCATAACAGATTGGTTCAAATAATCATGTTATTGTACCACTTATATTAGAATGGTTAAACAATTACGGGTTTAACAATCTAATTGGCACCATATTGTTTCAACAATCAAAAGATTGGCCACTCATTCAATCATCAAAACAATAAGATTTATCGCACACGGAAGATATATGAATAACGAAAATGAAAGAACAAATAAAAACTAATTAGATCTCACAATTCGGATGAACATAGTCTTCTGTAATTCCCTTGGATGAAAAGATGAAGCTTAGCCTTCGATGGAGAATTGCAGCCAAAATAAAAGTTAAAAGAGTGTATCAAATTCTAGCTCCCCCCTTTTCTCCATAACTCCCCTATATATATAACCTCTCCTACCACCCACTAATTCTAATAATAATTATCATCATAAATCAGGCGTAACTGCCATCACTTAGTGGGGAATTAAGAGTGGGCAGTTATGTTCATTTCCGTTAGTGGGCGTTTCGAGCTAAGGCGTGCCCACGCCTTATGCAAAAACTTTGACTGGCACCAGCACATCTTCAAATCCGACGGTAAGGCGTGCCCACGCCTTACGGAAAAACTTTGGCTGGTCCTTTGACATCTTCAAATCCACCATTTTATATCCAAAATGCATCAATCCATCCAATTGCCCTACAAAACACAATCTTTAATCAAAACTCAAGAACTAAGCATGATTATAAACCAAAACCAAGGGAAATAAGATAAAGAAATATAGATAAAATATATCCTATCAGTTAGTCACCCTACCCTGCCTGTGCCTGGGTCAATTAATCTGTATATCCAAACCCAACTTCCAAAAACTTGCCTATCTGCCAAAAACACATATGAAATATAAACCAAAGAATTAAACAAATACATATTAAAAAAAACCCTGTACTCTAATTTAATGTTAAAACAACAAAATATAAATAGTAATCAACATCTAGACTTCGACTTATATTAACAAAATTGAGTATGAATTAGATTCCAAAAAATATTATCTTTTTTTATCAATTTCCTCATAGGTGTTTGTGTCTTTGTATAGATCAATGGTGGATAATGAAAGAATTAGAGAAAATTTTGTAAATAAGAGAGAACTGAGAGGATAAATTCAAATGACTTCATATACTATAAACTTTATATTCTTTAAAATGATCAAATGCAAATGTGTCCCATATGTTTAACAAGTACAACCTTTTTTTTTATTTTATCAAACCTCATAAAAATAATGATTTCGTACTTATATAATTTTATTTCATTTTCATTAATTTTGAATTATTAATCATAAATAACTTATTTATGAAATAAAATATTTTAGTTTCGTAAAAGTTGTCCTTTATTTATTTTGACTAGACCAATCGGTTAACAACTGACTGTTCTACCACTGAGCTATTGAGGGTAGTCGATGGACAACAAGTGAATATTCCTATTTTTCATTAGAATCAAACAAGAAATGCCTAAATCAAATGAGATTCAACGAAAAATTCTATCAATTGTGATTGGTGCATATTTCTTATATATTTTGGGAGATATTTTGTGTATTTTTTATGATCAATATCCCCTTGAAGTATATATTATTGAGTTAATTATGTAAATAATTGTTAGTGAATGTTACAATTGCAAAGAAAACACAGAGTTTTGGAAGAGTTGAAGTAGAGAAAATACCTAATGGATGGTAGTATGCCCTTACCAACCAAGCTGACGAGAAGAAACTTTTGACGGCCCATAAATCAAGTTACAATTGGGCTGACCCATGAGATTTAATAGTATCATATGGGCTTAGACTTTTAATTATAGGTTGGATTAGCCTTAAATAAGACCCTTTTGCTTTTCAAAAAAAAAAAAAAAAAAATATATATATATATATATATATATGGTTTTATTACCCAATCACTCTCTCTAGCCCCTTCTCCAAGAAAACAAGAGGAAGCAGTCGTTCTCTTCTCCAACAGACAGTTGATCGGCTTTTTATTTCTTCATTTTTATTTTCTTGCTTAATTACAGTGTGAATTCTAGCTAAACTCTTTTATTTCGATGAATATTGATGAAGCACTAGCTAATCTATTTTTATGATATCGAATTTATTCGTATACTTTATCTTATGCAAGCATCTATGATTCTCTTTATCTTAGTGTTAATTATTTCGGTTCTACAGGGTAGTTCAAAATATTTAGTAGTTCGAAATTAATTAGTAGCCAATTAAATTGGTCATTCATAATTGTGGTTTAAATTTAATTAGTGGTAAATTGATTCTTCATAATCAAGGAAAGATCAGTCTTAATTCGGTAATCATGCGTAAGAGTTTGCTGGTTTTGAATCGAGTCTCTCTAATTATTAATGTTGTCGGCTTGGTAAATCTGTAGAGCGTCTCTCGAGTTGTTAGTCGATTAGAGAAATAATTGGTTAAACATCTTCTTGATTATTGAGAAATTAAGAAGAGTTAAGACTGCGTCAGAATCATCTTCGGTGGTTATAACTGATTTGCTTGTATGAATTAGGGTCATTTATGCATCGATGATTGAAATAGTTAGCTAGGGTGAAATAATTGAAAACCAAATTTTTTTACCTCTTTGATACAAAATCCCTTCTCTCGATTATAGCTATTCAAGTTCACTTTTCGAATTATAAATATTTATTACTGATCTTGGAATTAATTGACAAACCGAAATATTAAAACAATTCTCGTCGTTCCTTTAAGAAACGATCTTGCTTACCACTATTATGTTCTAGTGTGGCATATCGACTAGGTGTCGATAATTTTTTGTGGAAAAACATATCATATTGGAAACCATTCTTTGTAAAAATATAGCCAAAAATGTTCTCATGGATAAAATACATTCTAAAAAAAACAAAAACAAAAATATTTCAAACATATATTTCACAAGTACAACATTTTTATTTTCTCGATCAATTTAATGAATATAATAACTTTGTAATTATATAATTATATTATTTTATCGATTTATTTTCTCGATCAATTTAATGAATATTATTTGTAAAATAAAATATTTCTGTTTACACTTTGATTAATAAAACTGAAATTGTTTTAGGATAAAAAAATATTTTTGAAAATATAACAATTTTTTCATAAGAGAGAAAATACAAGCTTTATTTTCCTAATATAGTTAGTATTTTATTTTATACATTGATATATTTATATATTTATTAAAATTGTTACTTAATATACATTTGTTTGTATTTTATTTGTACGGGAAGTTGTTATCCAAAATCAAAATGGAAGAAAAGCACCCAACTATTATGTGCTTTTGGAGTGGGCTGCTCGATAAAAATTTCCTATATGCACTTTCAACTAACCCCGCCTAGCTATTTTTACACACCCTATACCCAATATGGTTATTTTTATTACTTAAGCCCAAGTAATAAGATATATAACGAGAAAGATAAATATATATACATATATATGTATATATATATATATATATTCCAATATCATCAAAATAAAATTAAATATAAAGTCATTCAATATTATTGATCACGTCATTGATAAAAAGTAATTATTATATAATTTGATTATTAGGTTTAAATAATGAAAAGATAATGAACTCCTAAATACAAAATACAAGTATATAATATATATATAGTAATACAAAAAATGAAACTATTAAAATTGGACTAATTTTAATACAAATAAACATGTTACCTAGTTTTTGGGGGGTTAAAAAGTGTTTTTAGTGAGTCTCTTGTGTCTTGGATGTATCATGCATTCAGTTCAAAATATTACTTATTTACTGAAAATGTATTACTACTATTTTCAAAATAATAAATTAGTAGTAATATTTTTTAAAGAAATAAATAATATTTTTAATTAAAAAAATAATACTCGGCACACCCCATGCATATAATTTTTTTTACGTAGTTTTATAATTTTGGTTTCAGATAATGCTGATATGGCACACTTAACATACTGACATAGCATCCTCCACCTGCTTTTTTTTTTTTAATCCACGTCAGATATAGAAAATAAATTAATTTGTGGACCCCTTAATAACATAGTTGAGATTACACGTAGAAGCATGTTTTTAGTATACTAATGAAAATAGTTATCAAGTGATTAAGAGGCAGACTTTCTTGTGAGACACTTATTTCTAGATGTTACCAGTTTGAGTGCAACTTATTAATGTAATAGAATATTTTTTATTTTGTATTGTCATGCATCGCGCGAGTAGGTATCTAGTTAACATACAGTGTTATAATGAAATCGCAAAAAAAATTAAATATATGACAAAATGCATTTTGAACCCTCGTCATTCAACTTTTATATTTTCTTACGTTTATCCCATAAAAGTCATTAATATAAACAAACATATTAGTTTAGAAACTCTTGTTCGCCTGAATCTATATGATATTTTGTAAATATATGATGAGGTAGTTATAGATAGAACTAGCAAGGTTGTACCCCACAAATATCAATATATGTTACTGAGTATTACAAAGTTTATTTAATATTGTATCTAAATGGTTGAAAAATAAAGAGATTTGTTATATACTTAAAATAAATCTAAAAAAGATAAATAAAAGAGCAATTAGTGAACTAAAGGCTAGCAAAGAGAGACGTGGGTAAAAACTATAAGAGAAATAAATCGTAGGTCATGCTTTCAACTATCATCAATTATGCTATTAAATTAATTCAATGCAAGATTCATTCTTCTTATGCATAGGACATTCATAATATTAAATTACCTCTCCTTTTGAAATGCATGTAATTCGTAGATTAATTACTCATGTCAATATCCTCTTCCACACGAGCAATTAACTCCCAAAAGAACAACAAACTAATATTTTCTCATAAATATTAGATAAATCATCATTAAATAGTCATGTCATAATATATACCAAATTTATATGGAATTTTAATAGAGATTAGTTGTAAATATTGATTTGATTTGATTTGTGTCTATCCTGTATTTTAGGTATACCTTGACCATATCATTTCCTTAATTATAGGATATTGTTGTAACTACACATACGTGTATATATATGTGAATATACTCTCACCAGTTCTCACGGTGATTTTTTCAATCTTCTCTCAATTCTCAATTATGTGCTGTACATATTCTGTCATGGTATCAGCCTAACTCGTTCCTAAACCCTAAATTCTTCCGCCGTCCTCCTTCTCTACCTCGCCGGTGTTTACATCCGGCTCTCCTCTTCTCTTGTTTCGGTGATATTGGTCGGTATCCGCCATCGCCAAATCTCAGTTTCGTCATCATCATGTCGAACTCTGCTAATGATCCTCTCCCTGTTACCACAATGATAAATATGATGCAAATTAAACTTGAAGCCTCCACATATTTGATGTGGCGCCGCCAAACAATACACATGGCTGAGTGTTTTGATATTTTGGGCCATCTCGACGGTACGACTCCAGCGCCGTCTTCCACGATCACGCCGGAGAGCGGCGCTGCCACTGCAAACCCGGCTTACACGACGTGGCGTCTGAAGGATAAACGCCTTCTCAGTGTCATATATACCTCTCTCTCTGCCGACGCGGCCTCGGAGGTCATCGATTGCACATCCGCCAATCAAGCGTGGGAGGCGCTTGAGAGTGTCTATGCCTCTGCGTCCCGTTCTCATCAACTCCGGGAGGAGTTGTTATCACTTCGCCGAGGAGATCTGTCCGTTGAAGACTATGGCAAGAAGTTTAAACATCTCTGTGATCAGCTGCAGGCCATCGGCCGTCCCATTGACGCCGACGATAAACGGCACTGGTTCCTCCGCGGGTTGGGGGTTCAATTTGCAGGTTTTGCCGACACTAGGATGGCTATCTCTCCAGTTCCGCCTCTCCGTGATCTCCTCCACCAGGCTGTACAATTTGATATGATGCTTAAATCCATGGAGGGTTCGTCTCCCTCTCCTGCCTTCTCCGCCGTTCGCCAGAATTTTCAGACGGCTGCCCCTAAGCCGTCGCCTCGACCATCGTCTCGTACCTCTCAGCAGCAGCACTCTTCTCGCTCAGGAGGTAATTTTAATTATGGTAACAATGGTTCAGGTTCAGGTGCTTCATTTAATTCTGGTCGTCGTGACAATTCTGGTGGAGGTGGGTTTCGTCGTACGCCTAGATGCCAAATATGCCGTGGGGAGCACTACGCTGATAAGTGCTCTAAATACTTGAATGCTCTCAACTCCAACTCAGCTGCCCACCTTGCTCAGGCGTTCACGTCCACTTGCAATGTCTCGGATCAAACTCCTGATTGGTATCTTGATTCGGGCGCCTCGGCTCATATGACGAACCAACTTTCAGCTCTTGACACTCATGAGTCCTATTCTGGTAACGGTTCTGTTATAGTTGGTAATGGCAATGTTTTAAATATCTCGCATATTGGCAATACTAAAATTTCTGAGGATGTTAAATTGTTAGATGTACTTGTCGTCCCTCATATCACAAAGAACCTTCTGTCTATAAGTAAATTAACTGCGGATTATCCTGTGGATGTTATTTTTTCTGATAAGTTCTTCGCCATTCAGAACCGGTGGATGATTTTTCTCGATTTTCGTGGATATATCCTTTGCGTGCTAAGTCCGAGTTTTATGATGTGTTTGTTCGGTTTCATGCTTTCGTCTGCAATCAATTTTCTCGAACTATTAAAACATTTCAGTCTGATGGGGGTACTGAGTTTATAAATGGAAGGGTTCGTGATTTTATGCATCTGCATGGTATTTATCACCGGATTTCTTATGCTTATACACTACAGCAAAATGGCAGGGCCGAACGTAAACATCGTCATATCTCTGAATCTGGTTTATCTATGTTATTTCATGCTCAGGCGCCAGCTTCCCTTTGGTTTGATGCTTTTGCCACTGCCGTTTATGTCATTAATAGGCTACCCTCAGTGATACTTGATAACATTTCTCCCTTTTAGGTGTTATTTGGTTATCCGCCTAGTTATGATACTTTTAAGCCCTTTGGTTGCCGTGTCTATCCGTATCTTCGTGACTATACAGCTAATAAATTGGAACCTCGCAGTCGGCCTTGCATCTTTCTGGGTTATAGCAGCACGCAGAAGGGTTTTCTTTGTTTTGATCCAGACTCTTCTCGAGTTTTTATCACTCGCCATGCTCAGTTTGATGAGCTCCACTTTCCTTTCTCACGGGTATCGTCTGTTACGAAAGTCACTGATCTAGATATCTCGACGTTTCTCGATATCTCATCTGACTCTTCTCTGGCTCCTGTCTCGGCTCCTGTTCGTCCTCCACATCGTTTTTCGGTTGATAACGATGCTCGTTCACCATCCTTGGTTCTCAATGAACCTCCTTTGGAGCCGCCTACTATTGATCATGTCGTGCTTCCAGTTCCCGACATTGAGCCTCCAGCTCCAGAACCACCCCAGGACATTGAGCCTCCAGCTCCAGAACCACCCCAGGCTCCTCAGCCCACTCATCATATGATCACTCGAGCTCGTGCTGGTATTTTCAAGCCGCGCTATCCGGTTGATTTAGCATCTTCTGCCCTTCTCTCAGCTCTTGTTGTCACCTCTGAGCCCCGTGGCTTCAAGTCTGCTGTTAAGCTTCCTCAGTGGCTTGCTGCCATGCAAGAAGAGATTGATGCTCTTTGCTCAAACTCGACTTGGGATTTAGTGCCTCGACCTTCTGGCACTAATATTGTTGGCTCCAAGTGGGTCTTTTGTACAAAGTTTCTTGCAGATGGGTCAATCGAACGTCACAAAGCTCGTTTAGTGGCTCAGGGTTTTACTCAGGTTCCTGGTTTGGATTTCCATCATACATTCAGCCCTGTTGTGAAGGCGGCCACAGTTAGGGTTGTTCTGGCCTTATCTGTTCAACGTGGCTGGCCTCTTCACCAGCTTGATGTTAAGAATGCCTTCCTGAATGGGGTTCTTCACAAGCCTGTCTTCATGGCCCAGCCCCCTGGCTTTGTTGATCCTCGGTACCCTGATCATGTCTGTCGACTGAAGAAGACACTTTATGGTCTTCGCCAGGCTCCCCTTGCTTGGTAACAGCGTTTCAGCTCGTTTCTCTTCAGTCTAGGTTTTTCACAGAGTCGTTCTGATTCGTCTCTATTTCATCTGCATCAGGGTAAGACCATTATATATCTTCTCTTGTATGTTGATGATATTATTGTCACAGGCAATGATCTTGTTGCCCTTCGCCAGTTCATAGCTGATACTGGAGATGAGTTTGCCATCAAGGATCTGGGCTCCTTGAGTTATTTTCTTGGTCTTGAGGTCTCTCACACCGATACTGGGTTGTTTGTTGGTCAGGCCAAGTATGCACTTGATATTCTTGAGCGTGCAGACTTGGTTGAGGCGAAACCTATTTCCACCCCATTGGCGACAGGTGAATCTCTTGTCAGTATAGGTCCTGCTTTCAAGGACCCCACATTATACAGATCTCTGGTTGGTGCTTTGCAGTACTTGACCATCACTAGACCAGATTTATCCTATGCTGTCAGCTCTGTTAGTCAGTTTCTTCAGTCGCCTACTGAAGATCATTTTTTGGCTGTTAAGCGTATCCTTCGCTATGTGAAGGGTACTCTCCATTTTGGTCTCTCGTTCACTAAGCGTCCTGACTCTTCCATCTTGGGATACTCTGATGCGGATTGGGCTCGTTGTGTTGAGACCCGTCGCTCAACTTATGGGTACTCTATATTTCTTGGGGGTAATCTTGTTTCTTGGAGTGCAAAGAAACAACCAACTGTTGCTCGTTCCAGCTGTGAGTCTGAGTATCGGGCCCTGGCCAATGCAGCTGCTGAACTTATTTGGGTTATTAATCTTCTTCGGCAATTGCGGGCTCTTCCTCCTACTCGGCCAGTTCTGTTGTGTGATAACAAGAGTGCCATTTTCTTGAGTCAGAATCCTGTTGCACACAAGCGAGCTAAACACATTGATTTGGATTATCACTTTGTTCGTGAATTGGTCTCATCTGGGCGCATTTCCACTGAGTTCGTTCCCTCTCGTCTTCAGCTTGCGGATATTTTCACGAAGAGTCTTCCTCGTCCGGCATTTGAGTTTCTACGGTCCAAGCTTTGCGTGTGTCTTCACCCCACGTAGCGCTTGACGGGGGGTAATAGAGATAATATCAATTGATTTGAATTAGTTGTAAATATTGATTTGATTTGATTTGATTTGATTTGTGTCTATCCTGTATTTTAGGTATACCTTGACCATATCCTTTCCTTAATTATAGGATATTGTTGTAACTACACATACGTGTATATATATGTGAATATACTCTCACCAGTTCTCACGGTGATTTTTTCAATCTTCTCTCAATTCTCAATTATGTGTTGTATATATTCTGTCAAATTTCATCTCAACTCAATACATATCATCATACTTGATTACATATCTCATAATTAAATAAGAAACATAAGACAATATATATATATATATGAATAATAAATTCGAAGAACTTGAATATCAACTAATTTATTCAAACATAATCATTGAATAGTCTCAACCACACCCTAAAATTACGCGAATGGTTTAACTAGACATACTTAAATTTAATATTATAAGAAATATAAATCCAACTGTTTCTAGTATAATACAAATAAAAAGAAAAAAGAGAGAACACTAAATTTCCATAGGAGGATTCGATGATGGGTCCCTTGAAACACTTGGAGTGGATCACCTATTTGTTTGATAGCCCGAGGTAATTCTTGTGTTTCAATGCGTATCCCCTTTCTAAGTTTAAAGCTGGATATATATAGGAAATGGCCTAAAGTTCGTCCTTATCTTCAAACTCATCAAAAATCAAAAGATATCTCCAAAATTTCAATTTTGGTGCTTGGTCGAGCACCGAAGCACTCAATTGAGAAGATTCGTTCAACCCTATCCAAAATGTCATCTTCTAGGACTGTTTCTCTCTTTTAGTCCACTGAAATGCAGTCTCTGCAACAGTGCCAACTTCAAAGTAGTTTTATAAGGCTTTGCAGGTCGAATTTGACTTTGTTTATTTCACATAAAATTGTAAGCAAATGTGTTGGCTTCTGAATTCCATTAATTTCAACTTAATTGGATATGTTGTATCTTATTTTATGACCAAAATACCAAAGGTAAATCAAGATAAATCAATGTATAATTTACTCTTTGGTTGAATTTTGGACTATAATAGAGTCACCATTTGTAGACACGATCTTCATGAAGTTTTAGATCATTACCTTATCTATTCAAAATAATTAAAATTCAATAGGTTTGAGTGCTTATATTGAAAGTTATACTTATTATATCGTAACTTTGCGCTAAGATTCCATGACTATGAGTGTTGATTTAGTTTTTACTTCAAATCGTGAAAATCGCTACAAAATGAGCAAACATATAACATACACTTGATATAACAATTATTGACTAAACGAGATGATTATATATGATTTTGCACATCAAATAAATCTTAAATTTATCGAAAAATAAATGTATAAACCCCATTTATGAGTTTTTTTGTTGTTGTTGTTGTTGTTGTTAGTGGTGTAAAAGAGTGCAATAAATTAAAACCTAAAAAAAATTAGGGTTGGTATTAAAAATAAAATTTGAACACAAATTTTGAACAATAAGCGTGCTGCAAATATAAGGCTACGTGATATTATTAAATACCAGATTAGGAAGTGCAACATTCATGTTTAAACTAGTACGCACATTCATAACATTATATATTCGTCCATTACATAATGCATGGTATGCCATAAAGTTTAGCAAAAGTATATTAATTACAATAAAATCAATGGATTCCATCATCATGATGTCATATCTATAACGATTGACCTTACAACAATAAATATATATTTTCTCATAGTAACTCGATTTCATATTATGCAGGGATTTACCTAAAATAATGATGTAGTGCATATAATTAATACCTAATGTTTGACAAACTTGTATGAGAAACCCTATTTTTTTTTTAGTTTTTATTTTTTATTAGTTTTATTTTGCAGTCTCCTATTTTTCTCTAGTTTTTTTTTAGGATTTTTAGTTTTATTTTTTCTTTTTCAGGTTTTAGGACTTTTATATTTTCTTATTTATTATTTTATGTTTATTGTTTTCCAAATATTTTTTTTTTTTAAGATTAGGTCTCATTTTGTGAGATAATTTTAGAAGGGGCCTACTCTCTCTTATTTGGTAGATGTTTGTATAATTGTGCAAGAAATAAGTAGTTCAAGTTAATGATTTAAATTATATATGATAGGGATTTATAACCTTTCTACCAATAAAACTTTATTTTTTAGGGAAACTACCAATTAGAGTTGGCAACCTGTTGGAATTAAATGGTAAGTATACAATCTTATATTACATTTCACCTTCTCCTATATATTATTAATATACTATGTTGAATGTACTCAAGTTTAAAAGATGAATTGCAGTTGAAGCTTTGTTGGTGACACCTATAGTGATATTGAAGAAGGACCCTTTTTTTTTTTCTTTTTTTTTGTCTTGATGAAAAATGAGAAAAAGCAAATGAATGTCAAAATGTTTTAATTAAATATATATATATATATATATATATATTGTGTGAAAAAAATTATTAAGATACTAAGACTTGAAGTGGTTTTAATTTGATATTATCATCTACAATAATAAATATAGTTTTTTCGCTTATTCTCAGTTTATAAAAAAAAAACACTTTTGAAAGATGATGAGTTAGATTTTGATTAATTTTATCTGTCTTCTTTATTTGGGAATCATTTTAGAAATTTGTTAAAATATAAATAGTTTTTTCATTTCTGCTCAACTTTTCAAGCATAATAAATTAAATTAATCATCTTTCTACAATTTTTAATTTTACATTTATATCACATATAAAATGAATATTACATACAAAAATAATTATTTTTAGTTGATTATTTGAGATTCAATTTTAATATTAATGTGATTATGTGTATTTGATCTAGCTTGTAAATAAATATTAAATAATATTTTTGTATAAAAATATTAAATAATTTTATTTTATAACATCAATCAATTTGTTATAACAATAAGACTTTTAACTTGGTAAGGAGAGAAGATACATATTTAAACAAAATTATAATTTTCACTTATCTTTTTTTACAAAAGCATAAAACATTTTAAATATTGTCGATATTTATTCTTAAATATTGATTATCTTAAAATTATATTATAAATATATTATATTTAATATTTTTAATACTATGTATGTATTAAGAGTAGGTTGCGGCTATTCATACCCCCGGAATATCTAAACATACGCCAAAGTCTAAATATACCCCATCAATAATTAATAATTCTCTTTTTTACTAAATATATCCCATTTTTATCCCTTATACACTTATCACTAAAAAATAAAAAAATAAATCAGCATCCTAATCTGAGTCTAAACTCCATAATTTCCAACACAAATTAACAAATTAAAGTTAAAAAAGCATTCTGCTTTCCCATAAAAAAATTCCAAAAAACTTCTTTGTTTCTCATATCAGTAACAACAATAAAGGAGGAAAAAAATTTGCTTGAAAAATGACACAAAGTTTATAAACAACTTCGGTGTATGTGGGTGACTTAGATTTCAATGTGATGGACTCAATTGAGTTGCTGATTAAGACTATGAGGCGTGTCCATATACAATGAGCATATATATATATATATGAAATCTTGTATATAAATTTTTTAACAAAATCAAGTTTGGAAAAAAATTATTTAAAAAATAATGTTAAGTGTGTGTTGCTTATCAAGTTTGCCATTCGCTGGGAAAAGTTTCAGATTTGAAGACGAATCTCAAGAAAACATGCAATTCCAACTTCTATGTATTGAAGAAACACGGAGAAGAAGAAGAAGAAGATAAAGTTGGAATTTCTGCAGTTGAGAATAGGAACAAAATAAAAAAAATATAAGAATATTTTAGTTAATTTATTTATGTTTAATTTTATCATAATTATTATAAAATATATTTAGAGGTTTTGGGGTATGAATAGTTGCACACTTAAGAGAATGACGTAGTCTGAAATTACAGCCTCAGGTCTACTGCTATTCAGCTTCAACCAAAAAACACTTACCCATTTTTCTCCATAAGCTTTCCACTCTTCAAAACATTGTTCCATATTGTACGGACATTGATGACGCTATGTATTCCTTATGTTTTAAATAAAAATATTTGTATAAATATTTTAATTATATAATTATATGCTAAATATTGATGTCGAGACTTTTGTCCGACTCAGATTTTTATTGATCAGTGATACAATGTGATCTAATTCTAACTACACTTAAAATCTGTTAACTCACTATCAGTCTCTTACACACCTAAATATATCTCAATCGGTCAAACACAACGTAAGAAAAGAAAAAATAAAGAAGACAATAAAATATGGTTCTAATTTTTTATATATAATAATTTCTGATGAAATAGAAAAATATATTATTAGACCACACCAAGTATACCATCATAATAACATTGTACAAATAGTAAATTGTGTTAGATGCCATGTAAATTTTATTTATAATTATATTAAATTATTAATTTTTAGTATCATTGAGGTTAGTAGTTATACAATAATTTTCTTAAAAAGTATTATCATATTATTTTATTAAAAATATTAATTTACTATATAATATATATATTAATAATCCAAAAACAGATTCGTGTACATCTTTGACTTGTGTAGATGCCCGATTCATTAAATGAGATGAAAATCGGTTTGATAGTGTATGCTATACGAGTTAGAGTATACTCTCTATCTCCCATAAATACTTTATGTTATAAAGAATCAAGGAATATGATATTATTGTACCGTAAAACTTTTCTAAATTAATAATTTGGAGATTACCATACATCACTGTCTATTAAATGAAACAACCCTTTTTGGTGCATTTAATATTATTATTAATGTGCGTGGACTGCATGACTTCAGACCATTGTTCCAATATCTCATATTTCTTCCATTCAAAATTAATAATTATTTTCTTCCCAAAAAAAAAAAAAAGAGTAATTTCTTTTTTGGGTTAGTTTGAATATAATTCTAACTTTTGAATTTTAACTCTTTTTCTGAAATGGATAAAATATTATTCTAAAAATTTTAGGAATATTAGGAAATTCTATAAAATGACTTTTATGCTCTTAATTTAAATTATTAAGTTGGTTTTAAGGGTGACGGCCATTTGCACCCTCAAATTCTTTAAATACATAATATTTAAAAATAATTTTTATTTTTTCTTACTAAATATCTCCAATTATATCATTTAATTAAAAATAAATAAATAAACAAGTGTTGTCCAAATCAATCTTGTAGCATACTTGAATTCTTGAATTTTTATGTGTTTAATATATATTAAGGAATTATTTGGTTTCGAACATTTATATTTTTTGTTAGTTTTTCCAGCGTTTTGTTTTGAACCTATTGCACGCCTCTCGTATGTGTTTGAATATGACCTATCAAATACATTTGTTCGTGTTCATGGGATTGGTCACACACATATACTCGTGTTCGAAATTTGTTTGTAGAATAAAAACAAATATGTTGGTCTCAAATTCATTCGAAACATCATGTCGAACAACTGAAGTAGTATTGGGCAATATCTGTTGAATGCTACTTTACTTATTGGGCTGAATATTCTAAATAAATCTTGGGCAAATGAATATATGGATATTTTAGTCAATTTAATCGGGTACGATTTTTTTTTTTTTTTTTTGGGTTATATTTCTCCTGTCATTTATATATGAACGATTGTTCAAGATTAGGTGCAGTTTGTCTTTTGAAAGCTATTTGGAGATAGAGGAGAATGGTTGTGAATGTAAATGGAAGAATAATTATTATGATTGTTGAATAAACATAGGAGTAGGAGTCTGTTTGTCATCATCTACCAATAAAAGCATCCACAGTCAACCCTCTTTACTCCAGATTTCCCCTCATTAAGCCCTCCCTCATCTCTTCCATTGCACCCTATACATACCAACTCCAACTCCAACACTCCATTCTCTGCTTCATTTCTACAGATATCAGAAAAATGGACCCTGAATTCCCCCAACACAAAACAGCTTCTTTCTCTGCATCTTCTCCAATTAGCAGCCTCCAGAAATCCAGAAAGTTTTTCTATGTTGCACAACTCACCCTCAGAATTCTCGTCATTGCGCTTATACTGGCCGGGGTAATCACCATGGTCACCAGTGACCAGTCTGTAACTTTTTTTGGTATTGTTATGGACGCCCGTTACAGCTATTCCTCAGCCTTCAGGTACAATCATCCTTAGTTTAACATGCATGCACTTCACTGAACGCCTCTTTTGATTCCCCCCCCCCCCCCCCCCGCTCTCTCTCTCTCTCTCTCTTGGCTTTGCAGGTTCAAGCTCGTTGCAGATTCTGTAGTCTGCGGCCTCTCGCTGTTGTCAGTGATTCATGTCATTTCACTCAACAGTCCTAAATCTAATTCGAAGAATTACTTTTGTTTGCTGTTGCATGATTTGGTAATAAATTAATGCTTTCTTATTCCTTATTTTTTTTTTTTTTTTTTGGGAATTCGATTTTAATGTTGTGTTGATTTTTATCCTTTTTGCAGGTGAGTGTGCTTCTGTTGCTGTCAGGATGCTCAGCAGCAATGGCTATCGGGTATGTGGGTCGATTCGGACAGGCTCAAACGGGTTGGATTGCAATTTGTGACCGGGTGCAGAAATTCTGCGACAAGATTATGGTTTCAGTTGTGTCGTCTTTCTTGGCTCTCATCTTCTTGCTTGTTCTTACAGTCATGTCTGCCCACAAGCTCAAGCTGAGCCATATTTGGAGGGTATTTGAATTTAATTGTGATGCTTCCCAAAAAACCGAAAAAAAGAACTCCACCTAATGTAATAAATTACTGGTAGATGTGATGTCCTTTTTTCTTTTCCCTTTCTTTTTCGGAGTTATCTATGTACTGGTCTTTAATAGATGCTACGCCACCCGGTGCAGCATCCACAGTCCGTCTGCACATATACGTGTGTGTTTGTGTAGTCATGGATGGTAGATGCTACACCCACTGTATTTCATCTAATGTAGCATCAATAGAACTCGTTTCCGGGCTCTTGTTTTTCTGTGGACCTTAATTGTAATGTTGGCAGATGCATTTATGTCTGTAATTAGGTGCAAGGTGGTTTTTCTGGTTTGGCATAGTAATGGATGATTTGGATTTTTCTCGGACTTCTTACCTAATTGAGTTAATGAATTTGTCCTCAACTTTCAAAACATCCCAGTTTTTCTGGTCACACAATTCTAACATTTTACTGTCACTACAAAAGATTTAGTTACAACTGCAAGAAATAGGAGGATATGAATGGGTGAGTTTTCCTGCAAAACGTTTTACATAATCCGCAATTGAACACGATGCAGAATCAAGAATTACATTGCTTCTGAGGAAGCATGAAATACGAAAATATGGAAACATGCCACGATTTATGACACTTGGATTTCTGCTGTGCCTGTCTAAACATCAAATTTCAATCACCATATACCAATACAAATATTTAGATACAATTTCAAGTTTCGGATTCATCTTTGAGGCGTTCTTTGAGAGATTGTCCAGGCATTTCCCACTTTCCGCAATCCCATGCAGGATCAACTTGTGGTAATTCATAGTCATCAGGTTTCAATG
Source organism: Caryopteris x clandonensis (assembly GCA_028749325.2). Taxonomy (NCBI): domain Eukaryota; kingdom Viridiplantae; phylum Streptophyta; class Magnoliopsida; order Lamiales; family Lamiaceae; genus Caryopteris; species Caryopteris x clandonensis. Next base: position 2,182,919 of record JAPYKT020000021.1, read on the forward strand.
ACAACTGAAATTCTGGAAGATCTGGTAATATTTGTAGACCTCTGCACATCATCAATTATACACAATAATCACTGGTTTTTCCACCCGAAAAAAACAAAAAAAAAAAGAAACACCACCGAGGATATGAAAGACTTACTTCTCTTGATCTAAGAGGTAACCGTACATCTGAGACTTCTTGGACGCAGTTTCTGGAATCTTCTTGTTTAAATGCTTCATAGCTCCCCATGGTGGAGGAGACCTCGTGATTGGATCAGCTAGGCAAAAAGTTAGGCAGGCCTTCTTGCTCTCAGCTAGCAGCTCCTCTGCAGCGAGGAAACAACACACAGCGCTGACGTGGGAGGATGGCTCGGTGCCCTTATCAACAATTATGCCGTGGTAGTAGTATGCTGCAGCCTATAAAAGTCCCGAACATGTTAATTCAACAACAGCAACAACAACGACAACAAAAAATAAGAAGAGGGCTTGTGTGAATTAAGATTACCTTTGCTTCTAAGTGCTTCCACTTGAGGAACAACAATTGCTTCCTTAGAACAGGGTTACTCTCATTAGCTTCGGATAAACAGCAATAGGCCTGGCTAGAGGAAAACATTGAGTGGGTAATCTATATGATACAGCGCAATCTGTGTTATGAAGATCGGTTATGTTGCACACTTTTTCCGATTTCACTTAATAAAGTAAAAGTTTTTAGGCATGTCAAAGCCTGCAAGAGTTCTTAGGCTTGTATAGCTTGAGATAGTGGATTTGTCAAGCATATGATGCTCAACAAAAGTTTGAAGGTCTCATCACACATGGACATGATATAGAAAGGAGAAAAGGGATTAAAGTGAAATGGAATTATTTGCAGCAATTATAATGTATGTAAAATGTGACAGTCATCTTTACCTGAGCAAAGAAACTCAGTTGTTCACATGCCAGTCTCCTTTTCACTGATAATGTTGCATTTTGGCTTTGGACCGCTAGTCCAAGCTGAACTTCAGTTCCCTGAGATATCCATTCATAATATGTATAAGTATTTTCCAATTATTCGTATGTAACAGCCACTATACGAGCATAATACACATTTTAAGTAACAGAGACACGTGGATACCTGCGCAAGCGCTTGATGTGAAATCGCCTCAAGAACGCTCGCCTGCATGTCTGAAGGCAACTTGTTCCTATCCGCACACAATTAATTAACATCACCATAATGTGACTGATGAAAATCATTTACATTATTGGAACATAATTTTACATACTTTACATCAGGTGGCACATGAAGAAGAACATCACGAACACAGAAACTCAAGTATCCTGCTGCTTTCAGCAACAGATCAACAGCATCTCTCATGCAATCTGAGATCACAAATTCATGATTATAATCATCAAACTTATGATCATAGCCTGAATTTTCGTTCTGTGTAAATACAAACCTGCAGAGACGAGCCTTTCAGACAGGCTACTTTCTTTCGGAATTAGCTTTTCGTTCGCCTCCATCAACGTTAGCATTGCCATCAGGTGCATTACAGATAGTAGTTCAAACCAGGAGTTTGCTACAGAGATTTCCTGATTATGACAGTTTCATCAATCTCAAATTACATCAAAATTGAACTGAAACTCGCATTTCATTGTCGGATTCTCACCTGTTTTCCACCTGATAATTCTTTCCATCTGAATTCCAACAAGTCTTGTAGCCCATATTCTACATTGTCAACAACAAAATCAATCATCAAAATTTGAATTATTAGCCGTTATCCGTCTTTAAATGCTGCTTAGCCTCCTCTAAGATGGGGTTCGAATCATTTCCCACCCTACTTCCCATCTATAAAGGGATCCAACGTTCTTTTTCTTCTTCATATTTTTTGAAGGGGGAGGAAATGAAAAAACAAGAAACCTTTCTTGGTCAGGCCAAGCAGAAGGGATAAGTATTCTCCTAAAGCTTTTATCAGCTCACTGACTGCAGACCCACCTGAAAAACCATTCAAAATTTCACAAGAAAATCAGAAAATCTACTGGTCAAACAAGAACTGGGAAAAAAAGGTGGGGTAAAAAGCAGACCAGTATCTTCAGCAACTAAAACAATCTGATTTCTGAGGGAACAAATTCTATCAGCAAGATCTTTGGGGATTAATCCCCGGAGTGTTCTTTGCAAATCCGATTGCGCAGGGACTCGTAAAACCGGAACAAAAATGGAGATTTCTGGGATATTTTTCTTCTTCCTTTTACCAATTGCATACACAGAAGTTGTGCACCCCATTGTTATTCAATATATAGCATCCTACACAGTCATCGCCCACAAGAAAATTCCTACGTTAATTTTGTCAAAAGCAAGAGCAGAACTAGAAAACACAGCAATATCTTCGGATACAAGTGAAAAATGCTACAATCTTGTATGTATGCAGCCATGTGATCATTATTAAAAGAACATGTTTTAAGAATACATACTGTTTTCTGACAGGAGCAAAATGGAAGATGGCACTGAAGTTTCTTCGATGGACAAGGTTTCAGATGACAGAAGCGCATTATATACATAAGATTAAACTAATAAAAAATTGATACTCAGCCTCATCCATGAGAGAGAAGGTTAAGTTGTAATTATCTGAGCTTTAAAATTTTGATTTAATTTAAAATAGAATATATGAAACAGGAATCTGTGGGATGGGGAGCTCAGAGATCGAGAAATCTGTCACATGGCGAGTGCGAAGGAAGAGAGCTAGTTGCATTTCTTTGGTTACAATATCAAAGAGAGACTAATAATTTTTCAAATGTGAGTGTGTGTGTGAGAGAGAGAAAGAGAGAGAAACTGTGACATTGGAAGGAAACCATGCAGGGCGTGATTTGACTTTTCGTAAGAAAAGAGATGATGATTGAGTTCGTTAAACTCAAAGACATTTAGTTATTTATTTCACACACTATGTGTACACAGTACTTCCTACTCACTTGGTAGTTTGTATAAGTTCACACTTTCCCAGACAAGTTTTATTTTTTCTCCCCGTTCCTATGAAAGATTGAGTTTTTCATTTTTTCTAGGACAGCAAACCTTAATCGTGGAGTCTAATGGCAGATATCATCCCTCGATGTGAGGTTGCAATTGGCTTTCAAGAATTGTTAAACATTTTTTTTTAAAGTGGTTATTTGTATTAAATAAATTTACTGATAAAAAAATTTGGCTACCTGCCTATCCCTCTACCCAGTTTTAACTAAATTGTAGTGAATTTATGTTTTTTTTCAAAAGTCGATGTCCAGATACTTAGGCGTTGTCTAGAAAGATTAAGCGGTCCCTAAGCGGCAAAACATTTATAATTTGTTTTGTTGAAATTTTTATATTTATTTATGTTATTTTAAATAATTATAGTAAGTCTAATTTGTATTCATGTTATTTCATATGACTCAAATTTTATTTTAATCCACTAATAGTTAATATTATTTTATAAAAAAAATATATTAATTGATTATATAATTTTTTTTATATTTAATATTATCTTCATCTCAAAAAAAAAAAAGTTATGTTCAGATTATCTAATTTAGAGTATCTTGTAATGTTTAATTCCATTAGTCTTTCTTCTTAAAATATATATATAAAATGTTTTTTCACAAACCTTAAAAAAAAAAAATCTTACACCCACAAATTTTGTTTATACAATCCTTCAAGGATGCTGAAAAGTTGATTTTTGCCACGTGTCACTTCAGTAATAATTCTCAATATTTTTCTTTGACGTGCATTGAAAATTTTTTGTGTTAATTTTTTTTAACATTATTATTCTTTTTATTTTCACACCCTGGACATTTTCTTAATTGACATGTGTCGGTCTCTCTTTTTTTTTTTTCTCTCTCTCTCTCTCTCTCATTTTAATTTTTTATTAAAATTTAAAAATTCAAATAATTTTTTCATTGTAAGTGTATGTTTTTAATATATGATAGATCAAATTAATTTTCTTTGATCTTTAATTTGACACCAATATTGTATACATTGAAATAATTATATTTAGAAATTTTGGAATATATTTTTTATGGATAAAATATAAAATTTTATACATTGAATTATTAATTTTAAAATCTATAGTTAATATAAAAGAGAGACTTTTTCTCTTCATTACAATTGAATAATATTTATATAAATATAATTTCTTATGTACATTTTTATTAATTATAACATTTTTTATTATAAATTATTAATATTATAAATATAATTAATAATAAATATATTATATCATGTGGACATCTAGCTTAATATAAAAGGAGGAATGTATCTCTTCTCTTGACACGTGTCTGTATAAATAATTGACATATATCTTTTATATACTTTTTCTCTCTCTTTTTTATTTGTATTTTTTTAACTAAAGTTGAAAAATTAAAATATCTTTTTCATTTTAAATTCATTTTTAACATATGATATATCAAATTAATCTTCGTTTTGTGATCTTTAATTTAACATCAATGTTGTATATATTGAAATAAATAAATATGTTTGAAGTATGAAATATTTTATTATGAATTGAATATTATGTCTTAAATTTTAATATATATATATATATGATGAATTTGAATAAATAGTATATCAAATTTTGAAATGGATTTAAGCTAAAAATATTTTTTTTAATAAAAATAATAAATATAATAACATTAATTTATATAATATTATAATTTATTGTTTAACCTCATTAGTTTCTAGTAAATTAAAATATTTATTTTCATTTTAGGGACAATTCAAAATTCACTTTAAAATATCGTACAAATTATTATTTAATAAATTTAATTTTAAAAAAATAAAATACAATGTAATATGACAAACTATATTCTAAATTGAATAATATTTATATAATTGATATAAATAGTAAGTTATGTACATTTTTATTATAATAATAATAATAATAAATATAATTTTACTATAAATTATTAATATAATAAAATATATTATATCCCGTTTATTGTACGAACGGACATTTAGTATATAATAAAATAACTAATACAAACATATTTATTATATATGAAATAAAAAGCAAGTTAGAAAGTTTTTATTTTTCATAAAAAAACACCGCCAAATAAACTTTAGTAGTTTCAAATTTTCTATTGCAACATTGTTACGATGATTCCTACTCCAAGAACTACCTATTTGTAGATATTACTATCACTATTTAATGAAAATTAACACTTTGTTTTGTAAATAATATTTCAAAATTATGTCATATTATCAATTTATCACATATTATAGGGTTGAGAATATTAAAAAAAATATATGTCTAGTCGGCGCCTAAGCCGCCTAGACGCTAGGCGGTCAGCTAGCCCTCGACTACTAATTTCCGACTTCTGAACCACTGAAAAAATTACTAATTTAAGCAAATTTTCAATTTTCAACTAGCTCTCAGAATTTATAAGTCATCACTATGTGTGCTGCCGATTCTGATTTTGAATTCCTTTCAAAATCGTGAGGAGTGCAACCAAAATCGAATCAGCATATATATAATTTTTTTTTTTGATTTTGAATCTAAAATTGTGGGTTCCTCGTTCCAGCTCTGGGTTCCCAATATTTTTTTCGATTATGACTCTTCTTTTTTTAATCTTTATTATTATTAAATTCTTTCGTTATTTAAAACTAAGAGAAATATTTTATATTTATTTGAAGAGATGTCAAGTGGTTAAATTCGAATGTAACTAAAAAAATTACAGCTTAAGAAATTAGAACTATCAAAACTGTACACACATACAAAAATTAAAGTTACATGAACATGACAAAATTACAACAAAAATCAACTTACATACAAATATTACAATTTACAATAAAAGATTACAACTTTTAAAAAATGAATTAAAAGAGAAAAAAGTGTTTAAACTTAACTTAAAATTAGAAACTTAATGTTATAATTTCTAATTTAGAATACGTTAACTATATCCTCATAGTTGAGGGATCAAAATTCATGTTATTCTCTTACCTTCTAACATACCTAGAGTAGTGATGTCATTGAATCACTCTTTATGGTAGAAAACTCCATCCTTTTCATCTTCATTAAAATTTACTTCTTATTTTCTTACCTCGACATTTGATTAATCATGAAGTAATGCTTGATTTTCTAGATTTTCAATATTTAATGAATTTTTTAGCATCGAAAATGTAACCCCCTCGCTACATGCTTGTTCAACCGAGATGATGGATCTAAACACAAAAATATGTCATTTGCAATTATAGCTAAGATAGGGAAAATTGTTGCTCTACGAGATCATCATCTCAAAAGCTCATTAGATGTGTTAAATCCGAGTTTCTCAAAAGTAGTAGATATAAATTTCTACTTCTTAATAAGACTATTTCTCCTAGGTTTTTTTTCTTTAATTTTTTAATATCATAAAACATATAATATTGGGCAATGTGTTGAAAGTTTGGATGTTAAAGTAATTCGGGTTAAGCCAAACTACCTCAAATATCTTGATTTCAATCACCACTATCTAAAATACCATTACAATAAATCTTATATTCCTTAAAAAATTATATATATATATATATAATAAATATTTTTAGCTACAATTACATGCAAAAGTGGAGTGTAATAATCCTCAATTGAAACAATGGATCATAATACATTATTAGGAATTCTTTTGAACCGATCTTTTTTAATTTTACGATCTAATAATTTTGCAATTAAAAATATCTTTGAAATATTTTAACCATTTACTTCCCATACCTACAGTGCAATCTTGTAAATATTCATTTGAATAATATGATTGTAAATTAAGTATAATTTTAACACAATAATCTATAACTAAAGGAGAAGTAGGATAATCACAACCGGATAATTCTTCAATTGAATATTTAAAAAGTTTCAAATGAGGAAATAATTCTACACATGGATCCCATAAATTTGAAAATAAAGCAATACTGATTGTTCTTGTGAACAAAAAAATACATAATATATTTCTAATCTCGTACGAGTTATTTAACATTTTATATCTTGAATTCCAACGGTTTTGCACATCTTTAAAGGACTTTATAGGGACACTCATATCAAATGTCTTACAAAATCTTCATATTTTTGCATAGACTTGGATGCCTAACTAAATATCCAACTATTTCTCTAATATGGCCTACATGATTTTTTAAATGTTATTTATCTTGAACACACAAATTCAGATACTGACACATGCATCTAATATGAAAAAATCTTGTCTTAAATGATACTTGACAAATTTTAATGAGTTATGGAAAACTAAATTTATTAGCACTAGCATTGTCAAATGAAATTGATTTTTTTAAACTAAATTTTATTCTTGTAAAATAACATGGATTTTATGAGAATTATTTTTGGCCTTGTGTTCCTGATCAAAATCTCTATATGCAAGTAATATTTTTTGTATTGTTCATAAATCATCTATCCATGGCAAGTAAGTCATAAATAATGATGTTGTTGTCAATGATCTCTCCATATATTCGAAACATTTTGTTAGAAAGAATTAAATATTTCAATAAAAACTAATTTACATTCACAATTCAACTACAATTTTTCAATATCACGAATTAATATTCTATGTGAAGCACCAATTGCTTCAGGGCTTAGCCCTAGTTAAAATAATTATATATAGAAACCATTTTCAACAAAAGTAAAAGGAAGAGACATACCACTCAATCGAATTTCAATATTTTCATCGTCAAGATGTAAGTACCTTGAAGCTGGAGGTGGGGTAGCTCGATGCTCATATTCATTTGCATATGTGATTTTTCTTTTCGGATACGAGATGAAGAAAAGATGATCATTTACCTCATTATCCTCCACTTTGGCTCGACTCAACATTTTGAAAGAGATATCAAAATAAAAATAAAAATTGATAGATAATTAAATTGAAAGATAATAATGATAATTGAAATTGAAAGAGAATTGAGAGAGATCATGAAAAATTGAGAGAAAAATTAAAGCTTGTTAAAAAAATAGGGGTGGGGGAAGACGTAGTTACAGGCAACAAATAAGTTAATAGAACTAGCTTTTAGTATTCTTGATTTTCAGGTTTGGTTCCAGTTCAAACTGACTATTGCCGGCGTGTGGTTGATCTCCAACGATTAATTGATCTTAGTCATTAGAAGAAAAAAAAAAAAGAAGAAACAAACTGTTGACCATCGATTTAAAATCGAAATTGTTCCCATGTCTCATCATCACAAAGTTAATTAATTTTATCAATAATTTTTCAGTAGAAAATATAGTGATGGAAGAGTTTCACTCTCTAAAAGAACAAGGATTCGAGGTAGAGGAGATGGTCCCTCAAATTAATGTAGTAGTGGGGTGGGTTTATATTATTTTATTATGAGAATTGATACTAAATCATTAGGATTTTGGACGGGACAAATGGGTTAACCCCACCTACATCTAGGATTGTAAATGATCTAAGCTGAATTGAGCTTGTCGTTGTTCGTGTTTTGTTTGTTTATTGTTATTCAATCTATTTGAGATTTTTGTGAACATATGTGCTCATGAACAATAAATTAACATTATTCTCGAATATCAAATAAATAATTTTTTCTGAAATTTCATACAAACCAATAAAGTTAACCAAATGTCAACTAGTATAATATATAATATAATAACAGAACCAATCAATGGTCAAACTTTGTTCGTTTATCAAACAAGCTTAAATATTTGTTTGTTTATCTAAATAAATGAGCTTGTTCACAATCTATTCACCGAAATCTCTTTTCATTTATAGTCCTATGTTCGTCATATGATCAAACATTGAGAGGATTAGGATCATTCCCATCCAAATGTGGCCAAACCCAAAACATCACCATACAATTTATGTAAAACTTATACAACGACTCAAAATTTCATGAATTTTACGCATTAATCTTTCCTTTTATCCAACTAAGCCCCTTATTGTATGTTTTTAACTGAAACGAACAAGTTCTTCCATCTGAATCAAATGAGCTATAGTCCATCTATTGATATCTAGAGATAGCATACCTTATTTTTGTTACATGTGTACAAAGAAAAATAATTACCAGTTCATAATTTTTTTTATTAATTTGCATTCATATTTAATACTATAAACATATATAATGATTTTTATGTAATATAAAAAAATATTTATTTTTATACAATACTATTTAACATTATATAAATAAATACAAAAATAAAATAAATATTATGCTTCTTGTAAACATTATTGCGTATGTTCACAATATTATGTTTTAATTAAAAAAATACTAACTTAAAATTTTTAAAAGAGAATAAACAAGAATTGTATGATCGTTAATCGTCCACGTCGAATAAAAATAACTTCCGTTAAATTATATATAGTCTCGATCGAAGAATTAACTTTTGTAAAGAAGAAGTTTCTTTGTTCCATTTAGAAAAATAAAGGATTTAATTGGGGAAAAACAAAAACCTGTAAGTGCCTATGAGTTTGGATGCACAAGTTTCTTATTTATATATACGATTATAATATGTAATTATATAATTCCAAAAAATTATATTTAAATTACATTTTTAAAGTTCTAATCTCGTTTTATTAGTTAATGGAAAGCTGAAATATTTTATTTGACAAATAAGTGATGTATAATTGAAAAAATTAATTCAATGAATAAAAAATTTCGTGTAAGTGCGAATTTAATAATATTTTCTCTATCTCAAAAAAAGAATAATATTTCACAAGAGTACATCTTTTTATGTCTGATTAATTTGATAAAGATACAACTCCTTAAAAATCATAAATTTGCACTTATACAATCTTTTTTTATTTATTGATTTGATTTATTTAATTTTATATAACTTATTTGTAAAACAAAAAAAAATTATTTTAATTTTGAATAACAAAATAAAACATTAAAATTTGAAATACAACTTTTTTAGGACACAAATTATTTTTAATATATAATATATTAATTTTTTTGGACGGTGGGAACATTTTTTGTAGATAGAGTTAAAAAACATTGTATTTGGTTGGCCTCGGTAATTTGTTGGGAGCAACTATGAGTAGTTAAATCCATCAACTTTTTAAGCTACACTCCTAAGATTGTAATATTTTAGGCTTTGCTCATTTTGCACTCTCAAAATTCCTTCAATATTTTATATTATCATTGTGTTCAAGATCCATTTACATGGGATCGGGTTGAAAAAGGAGGCCATGCTGCAACTTGTCACAACCCAATTCAATTTCTATTTGCTACTTAACTTTAGCTATGCATATTAGTTATATCATTTTGTTTTGGTTCGTACGCAAAAATTTACGTGCATCGAGTGCACTGTGCAACCTTATTTAAATTATTATTTATTTAACTAAAAAGTATTACTGCTAATTTATTGTCTTAAAAATATAGTAATACTTTTTAAGTAAATAACCAAAACTTTTTAGTTAAATTAGTAATATTGTAGATGAAGTGCACGATGCACCCAATGCACAGGAAACTCACTCTTGTGTATGTACATATTTGGCACAAACACTTCTATGCAACCTCGATAACCGTGCCACTCAATTGATGGTCTCGTATGATATTACTTGTTAAACTAAAAATATTGTTTAAAAAGAATTAGTTGTTACCTTAAGAAGTAATCACTGAAAACGATTATATGTTACCTTAACATGTATTCATATTATTTTTAAAATTGTTTGTTAGCTTTTTAATAGTATTAATTGCTTGTGTGAAAAATTATCATTGATTTACTTACAAAATATTACTCACTGGATTACATATTGTGTATTAAGTGATCAATGTTTTATGGTCTTCAAATCTATTTACTACAAACGATCACATATATAGTTGATTTTGAACACGAGATCCAAAAAATCATATCAAAATAACGGGCAACCCCAAAATAAAATGTCATAAAATTATTCTACTTTTTCTAATATACTGTTTTAACGTGCTTAGTAGAATACTAATGACTTAAAATAGATGAATTATATATCACGTCGTAACACATAAACAAGTCATTGATTTATTAACCTCGCACTAATAATATAGAGTAAGTTTAATTCAGATTAGACATATTTTGGGCGATTAACATTCTTAAAATAAATTGCATTTAGCGCTATTGGTATTTATGTACAGATATGAAAAATGTTTTGAAGATAATATTTGAAAAAAGTAGAAAACTTTGGCCAATTTAGGGAACAAAAGAATCAATAAAAATACTTCATCACTCACTTATATTTATTATTGAATTAGATATATGTATATTTTATGTTCAATTTTCTTTGTTTTAATAATGATACGTAGTTTGTCATCTTTTGTTATAGAAAAAAAAAAAAAAAAGACAATAGAAAAAAATAAGAGATCTCTAAAGCTAAAGAAAATTAAAATTAGTAAGTAAAACAATAAAAATAGACCCCATCTTATAAAATTACATTCTGTTAAGTCATACAATTTTTTTTTCTTTTAACCTATTAAAGTATTAACTATTTTCCATATATATATATATATATATGCATGTTTCAGCACTTAAAAAAAAAAGCGCACACACAAACTTTTTTTATTTATATTTTACATACCAACACTTTCTTTTCTATTTATATTTTGAGTGAGTTTCTTGTGCATCAGTTGCACCGTACACCTAATTTACTGTATGACTTGTTTAATTAAAAAGTGTTACATATTTATTTGAAAAATATTATTAATTATTTTAATATAATAATCAATAATAATATTTTTTAAATAAATAAATAATATTATAGATGGAGTTACACGATGGACCGAATAAATAGAAATTTTTGCTTTATTGCACAAAACACCTATTAAGAGGGAAATTTTTTTAGACGAGTCCAAATAAAATATCAATAATTGTTTATGCAATATATCCTAAATTTTAATTTAGCAGACGATGCAATGAAAATTTTCGTTCTTTAATTACATTTCTAATACTATAATAAAGTATGAAATATACATATATATATATATTTATATATTATATGTATTGTGTCCACTATTTGGATCTGGGTCCTTTTCCCCGTATAAAAATAGTAACACTGACAATTGGATTCGGATCCGAAATAGTGGATCAGGGTCATAACAAGAATTTTCTAGAGGCACCTTAATTGTATGTTGGCCCACTTCTGAGGGCATGTTGGCCCATCACAAATCAACAGCTAATTCTAAAGCTGACCATAAATATTCCATAAAATCTTTCCAAGTTTTTAATATGGATTTAGTGTTTTATGGATAATATATACCAATATAATAATAAACTATTCTAAATATAATTTTTTCATTCATTTTTTTTTCAAAAATATTTTTAAAAAATGATGTCCTAGCTTTTTGATTAGTTAAATTTCAATCTTTTTTGAGAATATTTTTTCAATTTTGTTTTTTATTTTACTCCACCTTTTTACGTGTAACTAACCACATTTTAACATTTTTAACTTTACATTCATATTGCATATATTAAAATAAATTATTAGATGTGAAATATACAATGATTTTCTATTGATTATTTGAGGTTATATTTTAATATTTAAAGAGTATCGGATATAAACTGCAAATAAATATTGTTAAATAATTTATTTTTATACAATTAATAAATTTATTATAAAACACAACTTTTATTTTGGGATTGAGGAAATATATATTTTATAAAAAAATATATATTTTTTACATTTTCTTACAAATAAAATAATAAAATATTTTATATATTTTAAATATATATTCATAAATATTGATTAACTTAAAACTTATATTATTATATATTTTATTTTTTATAGTATTTACAAATTAAGCATCATACGAGAACACTAGTAAAAAATAATAATCTAAAAGCTATTTAAAAATATACATATATTTGATTATAATACGGGCTTCACTATATGAATGTGGAATGTGGGTTATCAAAATTTTACAAGAAAACTCCTTAATTTTATATATATTTTTTCGAAGGATATAATTTGGCCATCAAACAACCACTTGAAATTAACAAAGTGTTCATCTACAAACACTAATCCACGAGCATCATCCTATCATTAACACAAGGGATAGGGATGGAGCTATGTATGATATACGAGTTTTGGTATGTAATTTTTCTAATAAAAATGTAACATTTGGTTTTTAAAAGATTTTAAAATTATGACATATACTCTTTTTTAACCAAAAAAAAAAAATAATTCATCCAATTTTATATTTTTAGAATGTGTCTATATAAGTCTTACTGGCTCAAAAAATTTCCTCCTCGATTGAATTTACGTATATGTGTACATGTATGAGTGTATGTATAGAGATGCTACTTATATATTTTTTTTCTTCGTATTTTTTAATGTGACATTGAAATACAAACAATCATTAAAATATGTAGAGTAATGCCTCCTTATATAAAGTTTTTTTTTTCTTTTCAATTTTGAAAAAGTGAAAAAAGTAAAGAACATTGAAAGGAACATTACGAAAAGAGGAATATATGAATAGAGCGTCTGAAAATCACATTATATTAAAAGAAACTTTCTGCCCCAAGGGAGGGTCTTTATGACAAAGGATCTTATGTTCATTATTACATTTAAATCTTGTATATTTAATTTGTTACTGCATATCATATGTAACAACAACAACAACAACAATTAATTATAATAATAAAAATAATAGTAGTAGTAATAATAATAATAATAATAATAATAATTATTATTATTATTATTATTATTATTATTATTATTATTAGTGCAAACGAAAAATCATACATGATTAGGAAAGTAAAAACAAACAATATTGTACTAATAGATTGAATTGTCCACATGAGCTTGAGGAGTTCAATAGTGTTATTCGAAACAAGTTCCAAATTAATAGTATGGTGGGAATTTGTATCTAAATAAAGATAAGAAAGCCAGAAAAGTTGGGACCACGGTGATACTTTATTATAAGAGAAAATGTTGGTTGGGATGGATAATCATAGTTCCACATCAATTAGACATAAGAATGATTGTGAATTTTATAAATGTAATGTATCCATATCAATATGAGCTCTTTTGAAATGAGATTAAGCAAAAATATATAGACCACGAAAGTTCAAACAGACAAATATTATTTTGAGAACCTCAGTTGACTATATAAAGTTAATAAATCCATAATAACCTTTATTGTGTCCCATGACATGATATTACTAACCAAATCCAATAAAATTTCACCTCTTATTATATATATATATATATATAGAGAGAGAGAGAGAAAAATATAGAAAAAAGAGATGGGGGAATGAGAGGAAAAAGAAAAGCACTAGAAAGAGCAAGAATTAATGCCATGACCCTGGGATAAGGCACGAGTCATGACTTTTGCTATATGGGATCAATTTTGGTCAATTTTCAAATGCTCCTTTCTAAGAGATGCTATTCTTCCATATGTTATATTCGGAGAAATTTGTCAACCCCTCCACGTGTCCACTTTACAACACAGATTGAATTAACTCAGTGGTCAATGAAATGACTTTTTGACCTCACCCCACTCAACAAATTATCATCAAATTTTTATTAATGCTAATTACACTGATACATATATGCTCCACCCTGCAGAATGCATATTTACGTTAGTTAATGTCTATTTATCATATTTTACAAACTGCGAATATCTTCTTTTGAAAACTTATATTATAATGATACGACCAATATTTTAGTGTAGGTAATACAAATAAATATTATAAATATTAAAATTTGCAATTTTTATATTTAAGTTATAGTTAATTTTTTCTATCACAACAGGGTCCGTCCTTACTTTTTGGAGATCCATTGCAAAAAGAAAAACGATAGAAAAAGTATAATATAAAAGTTATATTATTTAATAAACTTTTTGTTAGAGGCTTACTTAATAAATTTTATAAATTTGAGTCTCCTTAAAATCAGGGTACTAGGCGAGCCGGCCCTTATCATAAAACAGGCTGAAAAGTGTATATATCCTTTGAAAGATGCAAGGGTCAAGCAATTGAAAAGGGCACAAGTTGGATGCATGGTCTGGCAAATGCAGCAGTTGATGCTGCAGTGTGGTAGCTGAGATTTATTATCATTATGCAATGGACACCATTTAATCTGATACACCAGCAGCCTTGGAATTCGAAGTATGATCAATCGCAAGGTCCATATTTTGCGTTGCCTTGATGGCCTCTCCAAGTGGTCTCGAGCTGGTCCTCATTTGATATTATTAATTGATTTTATGCGAGGTATAATTATTACGTTTGCCTACATGTATCATCAAACCAGCATCCAATTTGAACATGCAATCAGTTGTATTCATCACATGAGCCTTTAATTAGCTAGCGAATATTTTTCACATTTTCTAAATATTTCCAACTTTTAGGCACATTTTTTTGTTGTTAAAATGCAATTTAAACCACCTAACTAGTTTCTTAATCCTATTAAATTTTGAATATAAAGGTGTAATATTGTAATATGCAGTTCTTTATCTATCATTTTCTTTTCTGGGTGATTTTGTGAGCCTCCTTGGCTCTAAAATGAGCAATGGTGTTGGTTCATGCATACACACATCGGTTGTGATTATCTGTATGTTCTAATTTTATCATTAATATACCACATATATTCATTGATGATATTATTCTATACACATGACGTGCATTTTGTAAAATTGAAATAAGAGATCAAACAAAAAATAAAATAGACGATTAATACATGTATAGAGGTAAATGCATTGGGTCCATGCAAATCTAGAGAATATATTCCATTGATGGGGCGAAGGATAACGCAGCAGAGAGGTGGGGATCCATATGGAATGGGAGGATAAACCAATAATTTTTAGAGCTATAAATAGATTGCTCCAGCTATGAAATGAATGAAGAAGGCATTAGAGTGAAAAGGGGTTCTTGCATGAAGACAAGAGTTCCGAGTTTGATAGCCAAGGATGACTTGCCTGTATGTGTACCAATCCCAAAAACAATTCTTACATTGTTTGAAGATGGATTCAGGCAGTCTCCTTGGCTAATCTGACTTGCTCTTCTCGTTCATGCTGGGCCTCCTTTTCGACCGACGAACACGGGGGAGAAGAAGTGCGGCCTTACATGGTGGTGAGAGTCTTTTTTGGTAGCCAAGGATGACTTGCCTGCTCCATTAATTCCCATAAATTTTGGAAGATTTGTGTGTGCATGTGTGTGTGTATATATGGGATTTGGTTTCAGGCAGTCTCCTTGGCTAACTTGACAGTCTCTTCTCCTTCATGTCAGGCTTTCTCTTCTTCGTTGATTCTTGTCTGATTGCATCAATCATTAGCTATAATGTCACCTCTCATCATCCAAATTACCTCTCTTCTTCTTCTTCTTGTCCAATTCTCTATCAAACCTGATCCCTATGACAAGATATGTCCACCTATTAATTTATTTCTAAGTTGCAGTATTCTAACCCTTGCTTGATTTTAGACCCTCTCTCTCTCTCCCCTTAACAATATATCTCTTGCATTCATTTACCTAAACTAAGTGACGAGAATGGCTTCGAATTTTTCAAGCGTCGCGCTAATGAGTGTTAAGAGGTGAGTTGGTAAAGCAAATAATTATTTCGAATCTTGTGAATGAAATGAATAGTATTTATAGTATCACGCTTAACTTAGTCTAGAGAATAATTTACTACATGTTTTAAGATTATGTACTTCAATTTAAAATAAAATAACAACTTTTATAAATTTAATTTGTCAAATGCGTGTTTTAGGGAGGATCCTACATTTCTACACAAATCTAAGTTTTTAAGTCATCTCGTAAAAAATTATTTATATCTATTTATAATTTCACAAGATTATAAAGTTAAAGTGATATAAATTATAAAAGTTATTATTTATTTGTCAAATTGCTTTTAGCCACAATTTTATATTTTCTTAAAATTCAATATTAATTTAAAGTAATATATTTTAAATTCACAACTAATATTATTTAAAGCAAAAAATATTAATACATTTTAAGTAAATAAGTATTATTATTATAAGTTTAGTTTAATATTATTTAATGTAACATTAATCGCTACTTAATACAATATAATATTTTTGCAATGAATAGTAAGTGTATTACTGCTTAACCATAAAGGTTTTCAAAGGTATTATTACTTAACCGTAAATATATTACTTTATAATTATAGGTCTTTTTTGTGTTGAAAGATATTCATACGTAATTGTAAATGTATTACTCTTTATGTTGAAAGATCTATAATCGTGTTGTCGAGACACACAAAATTAATTAATGACCCTATCCTCCTCAACTAATTAACTAGTACTATTTGCGAGTAAGGGTCAATCTCATGAGAAATAGATGAATTATTCTGGTCGCATATTATTAATTCAAAAAATTATTATTCTAAAAATGGAGATTAATAAAGTAAAACAAAACAAATTGATATTTTGAATAATAAACAAAATTCAGTTCTCAAGTTATAGTGTAATATGTTTGGTTGATTGGTTGGATATATTGTGGAGTTTAGACGTAAATTTATAAAAATGTCCCCATTAATTTTTAACAATTTTCATTCTCTTTACTGTGAGGCATATATAAACATTATTTACAAGAGGTAAAATAGTTACTTCAAAAATTAATATAAAATAATTGTGACATTCTCTCTAATTAAATCATAAAATCCCCGCCCCTCAATTAACAATAAACTTTGTTGATCCAATTGTCTCTTAAGTGTAGTTAATTTGAACAAAGTCTTAGATTAATCTATTTAATCGAATAACTCAAAATTGGCTCTTTGGACTTAATTCATTAAATACATCAAAATTAAGATGAAAGGGTAGACAAATTATTGAATATATAAATTAATCTCGAATTATAATATATCTAATTAATCCTAACATAAGTGAAAACATCACGAGAATAATTATATGATAATCAGGGTATCAGGGCTCAACCATTCCTTTAAACTGGAATTTAAAAACCTAGTCATAAGTAACTATTCCAATACGTTCATAAATCATAAAAAAAAAAGATAAAAGTAAATTAAAGAAGATAAAAGTGAAAAAGCCAAAAGAGAAGTAGAAAACTTCTGTCTACAATCCTTCCTCCTACCTGTCTCCCCAAAACCAAGAATATTAATTTCCAAGTTCAGATTCTCCTCTTGTACCAAGTCAAAAAATTCAAGAAATCAAGAGTTATAATGTCCATGTCAAAGTCTTCCTTTATTTCCTCAAGCCTCTCACATTATTTATGCTCACATTCTTGTTCATGAATAATGCCTCCTATTTAGCATTTGCTTAATGTGTTTGATATTTATGAAAGTGAATTCAATACTGGGTAACTTAGTGTCAGCTTGTCCTTATGCAATTTTACACTGGTCGGTCAATTTTCATTTTTTTCACCTGTCAGCCCGTGCTCGTCACTCCCAGTCAAAAAATAATTTAAAAGATAATATTTTATACAAAAAGACAAAGATTAGAATATTTATAAATGAAAAGAGGATAAATAGAAAAATATATATTGCGAACAATTAAAATGAATTTTAATATTTTTTTGTAAATTAAATTCACGCACATTCTTCTACTTAGCATATTGTTACTTAATCGTAAAAGTATTATTTCTTGTACTGAAATATATTACTTTTTAACCATTAAGATATTACTCTTTGCGTGTAAGATATTATTATTTCACTATAAAATGTATTACTTTTTGTGACGATCATATATAAAAAAAACACAGTATACTACAACTTTAATTATTTAAGTAGGCTATTATACAGAATTTTAAACTTTTATTGATTTTCACATCTTATGCAGCGGCCTAGAATTATTAGCTATAGTTTATTGTGTAGGAAATAGATTTATTTCTTTAAAAATAATTAAAAATGTTTAAAAAAATTGAGTTGTTACATAAATTGTTTGATAGGTCTTATCAACTATGCAAGTATAAAAAAATAAAATTTATACTCATATAATCAAAGTCATCAATTTAAATGATGGAATGCTCCAAGAGTCACAATCTATCTTCGCTCGCATGCAATAATATTATGTGCATTAAACAATTAAATATGCATGACGGGTTAATGATCTCCAATCTATTTATGATTCCTTATATCCTCTAACATTTATCTTAACATAGAATCACAATTCACATATAGCATAATCACGTTCAGCAAGAACAATATGAAAATAATTAAAAATCTTACTTCATACTTCACAATGCTTGCAGTTTCACGATGATTGAAGTTGACATTGCTATGCTCTATGTTCTAGTATGCACTCACCTAGCAAAAAACCTTTTAGGTTTGATTTGAGTGCGTGTCTACACACACACATACATGTAAATGCATTAAAATATTAATACTTAGTAATCTCTAAAATTGAAATTCAAACTTAACAACAGTTTATGGTTTAAAAATGAAAATTTCTGGGAATACTTGGATTTTTCTAATTAAAAGAATGATATATTAACTGTTTTCAAGAAGTTAGGTAATCTGAAAACTGCAGTGGAAAATTCAGATTATTGGAGGAAAATAATTGATAGGTCAAAAGAATTTAGAACCAATAAAAATTGAAGGAAAGTTTGAGATTAAAATAACAAGAACCTGACATGTAGCACATATTATTTCTTCTTTTACATATAAGTGGATTTTTAAGGCTATACTTATAAATAATTACAACGGAGTTGGGTAAGGTGGTCTAATTTTTTTCCCATTTTGCATTTCTAAACTATTCTTTGTTTTTTGGGTTAATTACTTAAATAATACAAAAAAAATATTATAAAATGGTGTAATTTATAACAGTGTTCCCAAAATAAGGTAAAACGTTATCGGCCTGACGTTGTTTGGAAAAAACATCACCGGGTGTGATGTTTTAATCTGAAAATAAAAAACATCAGACACACTGACATTTTTATTTTCAGATTATATATATATATATATATATATATATATATATATGTTACATGTAATGTTTACTGCTGATGGATGATTGATGGTATGCATGTTATATATATATATATACATATACATGTATATATATATATAATTTAAGATTATATATTTATGTATATATAAAAGATATACAATTATTTATATAATATGTAGTTACTTTCATAATATATATATATATATATAGTTATATTTTTTTACTTATTATTTATTTTTATTATTAAATAAATTTTATTTATATTAATAAAAGTCAATAAAAATATTTGTTTTATTTAAATTAATTACAATATAATATAAAATATATTTTTATATTTTTTCTTACATAAATGTATATTTATTTCTATTATATATATATATTCAATCTAATTAAATTATATTATAAATAAATCTAAAAAACGTAATATTTATTAATAGTTATAAATTTTATATTACGTATTATTTGAATAATTTATATATATATATATATATATAAATATATAAATTATATATTAAAAAAGCAAAATAGAAATAACTTCACACCCGCTGACGCTTTAAAGAATCGTCAGTGGGCCTGACGTTTCTTTATTATTTATATATATTTTATATTTGTATTTTTTCATATATACATATATTAAAATATATGTAATATTTTAATTTGAAGATGCATTTATCTTTTTATTTATTTTATCTCTTTAAAAAATATATATTTACGCATATATTTTTATTATTTCTTATAAAAATATATAATTAGAAATATATATATTTTTCTTATATAAATTTATGTTATAAACCATTTAAAATTATATAATTTTGATTAAATTAATTAAATAATATTATAAATAAATTTCCAAAAATTAATGAATATTTATTAATAATAATATATTTTATTATACTTATTATTTTAAATAAATATATATGTATACATACATAAATTATATTAAAATAAAAAGGAAAAAATAAAATAATGTCAAGCCCACTGGCGTTTTATAGAAAAACGTCAGTGGGCCTAATGTTTCTTCATATATTTTGTTTTATTTTATATTTATTCTTTATATTTATATATATTAAAATAAATGTAATATTTTAATTTGAAGATGCATTCATTTTTTTATTTTTTCTTTTAAAAAAAATATATATATATATACGTATATATTTATATTATTTCTTATACCATTGAAAATTATATAATTTTGTTTAAATTATTTAAATCATATTATAAATAAAATTACAAAAAATAATGAATATTTATTAGTAATTATATATTTTATTATACGTATTATTATAATATTTTAAATAAATATATATGTGTGTGTGTGTGTGTATATATATACATAAATTAGATTTAAAAAAAAAGAAAAAAAAATAACGTCAGGCCCACTGACGTTTTAAAATAAACATCAGTGGCCTGACATTACTTTATTGTGTCTTTTACTTTATGTATGTATGTATATATATATATGTGTGTGTGTGTCTGTTAATATGTATATCATATATAATTTTATGTATAAATAATAACATATATAACTAATTTAAATATATATCATAAATATTACATAAATAAAAAAACAACAAAGAATTTTTTTTACAAAATAAAAAAATAATCAATATATCTTAATTTTAAACTCTCTAAATATCTATATATATTATACATTTTTATAAATAATTAAAATTTATATATATGAATAATTTTATTTTTTAAAATTTTAAATAAGTAAAAATAATAAAAAAATACAACAAGAATTTTTTTGGATATATATAACTAATTTAGTTATCTGTTCTATCTTTGATCACCATCACTTTCATTCTTCCACTTTTGTTTTTTTTTTTTTTTTTTTGTTGGGTTGATCTCTGCTTTAATTATTAAATAGTGTTTCTTATCATTCTCAGATCATACTCTTGATATTTGCTCAGCTAATGATTCTTAATCGACTTTTTTTTTTCTTTTTCTAACTAGATAAGAGATGGTTAGGTTGACCAACCTAATATAGCTTCAATTAAAATTTTGTACTCTAGCTTCAATCCATAAATGATTATCTTTTTAGTTCTAATCTCACATACCAACAAAAGAATCTAATGCAGAGATCATGAAAGAGAGACTTCACATAGAAAAATCACCTCTTCAATGAAAAAGAAAAGAAATATAACCAACAAATGTATATACTTGATTGGAGTTGGAAAAGTAATTCAAAACTAAATTCATTACAAGTTTTATCAAAATAATATATTAATAGACATGTAATCGACATGTATAATTATATGAAAAATCAATATTATTGGTGTAATATATGCTACACTCATTCATTAGCTCTTACATATTGTAGTATTTATGTTTCCACAATATAAAAATTCCTCCCAAATATGGTAGTTGATAGTTTGGAATAACCATCATATCCAATAAAGTATATCAAATAATTTATTAATAAAGTTGATACGATAAATTAGGTTTTTTTTTTAAATAATGCAAAAAAAAATTTACAAAACGGGTATAATTTAAAACAAATTTTAAAAATAGGTAAAACGTCACCTCGGGAGACATTTTTTTGGATAAAACGTCAGCTTGGGAGACTGACGTTCTTCATTTCCAACATATATATATATATATATATATATATATATATATATATATATATATACATCTTCAATGTTCTTACATGCATGCATACACACACATACACCACATGCATTCATATATATATATATATACACAAACACACACAACACAATCACAATATATATATATATAATCGCACACATATATAGATATATGTAAACATTTATATATATAATATATATGTATATATATATTTTTATTAGTTAAGTAAATATATAAAAATATAAATTAAATTATAATTTTAGAAAGTAAAATATTATAATTTTATTTAAGATAATAAAAAAATTATTTCAATTAAAGAATAATTTTTAATTATTAATATGTATAATTTCATATTCTAAAAAAAAAATATATATATATATATATATTTTTTAATAATACATAAATATACATATATACAAATAATTAAAAGAAGAAAAAAAATTAATAAATGTCAGCCTTTTAAAAAAACGTCAGTTGAGGTGACGTTTTTAATTTTTTTAAATTTAAATAATATATATATTATAAATATATATATATTTATAATATATATATATATATATATTCTAAATATATGTTCTGAATACGAATATATATATATATATTTTTTTATTAGTTAAGTAAATATATAAAAATATATATTAAATTATAATTTAAAAAAGCAAAATATTATATTTTTATTTAAGATAATAAAAAAATTATTTATATATGTTTAATAATTTTTAATTATTATTATGTATAATTTCATATTCTGAAAAAAAAATAATATATATATATATATATTTTAATATTTATTTTTTAATAATATATAAATATATATATACAAATAATTTAAAAAAAAAAGAAAAAAAATAATAAACGTCAGCCGCTCTGATGTTTTAAAAAAAACATCAGTTGCAGTGTCGTTTTTTAATTTTTTTAAATTTATACAATATATATTATAAATATATATATATATTTATCAAATATATATATATATATTTATAAAATATATATATATATATATATATATTCTAAATATATATTCTGAATATGTATATATATATTTATTAGTTAAGTAAATATATAAAAATACATATTAAATTATAATTTTAAAAAGTAAAATATTATAATTTTAGTTAAGATAATCATAAAATTATTTAAATTAAAGAATAATTTTTAATTATTAATATGTATAATTTCATATTCTGAAAATATATATATATATATTTAAATAATACATTAATATACATATATATAAATAATTAAAAAAAGAAAAAAATAATAAACGTCAGCCTTTTGAAAAAACGTCAGTTGCGGTGACGTTTTTTAATTTTTTAAATTTATATAATATGTATTATAAATATTTATATATATTTATAAAATATATATATTCTCAATATATGTTCTGAATATGTGTATATATATATTTTTTTATTAGTTAAGTAAATATATAAAAATATATATTAGATTATAATTTTAAAAAGTAAAATATTATAATTTTATTTAAGATAATAAAAAAATTATTTAAAATAAAGAATAATCTTTAATTATTAATATGTATAATTTCATATTCTGAAAAAAAATAATATATATATATATATTTTAATAGTACATAAATATATATATATACACAAATAATTAAAAAAAAGAAAAAAAATTAATAAACATGAGCCCCACTGATGTTTTAAAAAAAAATTAGTTGCAGTGACGTTTTTTAATTTTTTTAAATTTATATAATATATATTATAAATATATATATATATATATATTTATAAAAAATATATACATATTCTAAATATATATTCTAAATATGTATATATATATTTTTATTAGTTAAGTAAATATATAAAAATATATATTAAATTATAATTTTAAAAAGTAAAATATAATAATTTTAGTTAAGATAATAAAAAAATTATTTAAATTAAAGAATAATTTTTAATTATTAATATGTATAATTTCATATTCTGAAAATAAAAAATATATATATATTTTAATAATACATAAATATATATATATATATATACAAATAATTAAAAAAAAGAAAAAAATTAATAAACGTCAATCTTTTAAAAAAACATCAGTTGCGGTGATGTTTTTTAATTCTATTAAATTTATATAAAATATATATATTTATAAAAATATATATTATAAATATATATATTTATAAAAATATATATTCTAAATATATATTCTGAATATGTATATATATATTTTTATTAGTTAAGTAAATATATAAAAATATATATTAAATTATACTTTCAAAAAGTAAAATATTATAATTTTATTAAGATAATAAAAAAATTATTTAAATTAAAGAATAATTTTTAATTATTAATACATATAATTTCATTTTCTGAAAATATAATAATATATATATATTTTTAATAATACATAAATATATATATATACAAATAACTAAAAAAAGAAAAAAAACTAATAAACGTCAGTTGCGGTGAAATTTTTCAATTTTTTGAAATTTATATAATATATATTATAAATATATATATATATTTATAAAATATATATATATATATTCTAAATATATATTCTGAATATGTATATATATATTTTTATTAGTTAAGTAAAGATATAAAAATATATATTAAATTATAATTTTAAAAAGTAAAATATTATAATTTTATTTAAGATAATAAAAAAATTATTTAAATTTAAGAATAATTTTTAATTATTAATATGTATAATTTCATTTTCTGATAAAAAAATAATATATATATATATATATACACACAAAAAAGAGAAAAAAAGATTAATAAACGTCAGCCGCACTGACGTTTTTAAAAAACGTTAGTTGCGGTGACGATTTTTAGTTTTTTTAAATTTATGTTATTTACATAATATATATTATAAATATATATATATATATAATATATTATAAATATATATATAATATATATATTCTAAATATATATTTTGAACTAAGTAAATATATAAAAATATATATTAAATTACAATTTAAAAAGTAAAATATTATAATTTTATTTAAGATAATAAAAAAATTTATTTAAATTAAAGAATAATTTTTAATTATTAATATGTATAATTTTATTTTCTGAAACTAATAATATATATATATATTTTTTTTTTAATAATACATAAATATATATATATATACAAATAATAAAAAAAATTAAAAATCGTTTAGATATTATTTTGAAATTTAATTTTAATTATCATTTTAATAAACTTTTACAAATATATACGTTTATGTGTAATAATCGAACCGAGCTTCAAACAAGTTATATCATTTTGATTGTGGATCAAGAGGTGAGAATTTGAGTAGTTGATCCATATTTGTATGCAAGTAAAATGAGAGTTGTTGGGACGTTTCAATTCATATCATATTAACATATTAAAAAAGGATATTTGTATAGCATGACTAAATATAAGTTGATAGTTATTAAAACTAAATAAACATAGTCAAGCACATTTATCCATATTTTAACAAGAATAATGAATATGACTTTATAAACAAAACAAGACGAACAGTTTGACCACCTACTTTTAGATAGAATAAATTCATGGTCGATACGGAGTGTTTGATGGGTTGAAAGGATGGTAGGCAGGATATTCACGCTCTTCAAAATGTTCTTGCTGCACATGCCATTCGTACT
This sequence comes from Caryopteris x clandonensis, assembly GCA_028749325.2. NCBI lineage: Eukaryota > Viridiplantae > Streptophyta > Magnoliopsida > Lamiales > Lamiaceae > Caryopteris > Caryopteris x clandonensis. The sequence continues at coordinate 2,208,845 of JAPYKT020000021.1, forward strand.
GTTGTCTTTGCATATCAAGTGCAACTTGAGATTTATATGCCTGACAATGCATATATTCTTCAATGTTGGCAACCCATGTGTCTAAGACATTTCTCCATTCTGAACAATCGTTCAAACCTGTATAATGTGTATGTGGAGGGTGGGGCTGCTGCGAAGTTCCGACCTCTCCCATCATGTCATCTTCATTTTGTTCTTCGTTATCGACCTCCATAGGTTCTGTTCTTGTATCTGCACTTCTTCTCGTCCTCTTCCTTCTAGTCTCTTCATTACTCAGTTCTCTCTCGCTCTCCTCGATGGCTTCAGTGTGGATTGAGCCATTAAGCAGAATATTTGGCACTTTTCCACTGGAGACATTTGTCAGACGAGAGTTGGGCAGAGCAAGTCTTTTCTTATCAGATAAAATGAGATACAATTTTCTCGTGCCAGGGTGCAACATACACATCTTCATGTTGATTAGAAGTTCGAGGTTGATGGTTGTTTTGCCTGGAGTTTCTTCCAACCCTTCCAAATTAATCCCGAGATAACGAGCAATTGGAGTAATCAACCCTCCAATATGGTTGGCTACTTGCTGTTTCGTTCGAACGAACTGTTGTATAACCATCGGTGCTACATTGAATTTTTTCCCATTCAACAAACACCATAAAATGAACAATTCATCCAATGTAACAACCCCCGGTTTAGGTTTTGCCAAAATTGCACTTGAGAGAAAGTGTTGGAAATATCGAATCATCGGGCTTCTTATACTTGATGCTTTTGATCGGCTTGGGTTGTAAACAGATACTTTGTTTAGGGAAGCCTCCGTTATTTTCTTCCAAAACTGGATTGGATTGAATTCAGGGAAATGGATTTTCGTATTCGGTAGATTGGATAATTTGTTTCTCAGAAATCCATAAATTTCATTCAAAGTTTCCAGCTCAAGCATATGAAACTCATTACACAAATGGAAGTTTAAGGCTCCCGGCACGGTATCAGCGTATCCCACATGCACTGTCGAAAATAATTCAAGGACCAACTGCTCATATGTCTTCTCCCGTAAGGCGAAGAACTTAGACCATCCCATATTTTTGCACATTTTTTTAAATCATCGTAAATTCCCAGCTCTTTCATGCATTCTACATCTGCAAAATGGGTGGCCCGTCTTTTCTTATTGTACCCCTCGAACCATCGGTCACTCATTATATCCCAACCGGAAAATTCTATGCCGTATGCATCTGGCATAGTTGCTAGAATTCTTTCATACTCTTGTTGTTGTTTTTCCACAGAGTGTTGATTCCAATCGAAATCAGTACCAACAACTTCCATATAATGAATTTGAGTTCTACGTCTTTCTTCCTCTTCAAATCGTCGTCTATCTTCGATTTGTCGACCCATATCATCAGCGGTCCAACCATGAGCACCGAACGGATAAGGATACATTTTCTCAAGGGTTCCTACAAGAACATCAATGTATATATGCACGATTGTATTATTCACATTACTTCAAGCTTGCACATCTATAATATTATTGTAACAAATTCATTTGTTTGATGGTAAACATTATATTCATATGCAACTACACCCTTATGAATACTAGTGTGTTTCAATTCATTGTCTAATACATGTATTTCATTCATAAAAAATATGAAATAATAGTAACAATATGCTAATTTATGGGAAAAAACAACACATTATCAACATTCATCAAAGATATATAATTTTCAACACAATTACTATGATGCACACCAAGTGTTCGATGAAATACGCAAAGAATGTAAACATATTTTCATAAACCGATTGATGCCACAATACTCCAAACATTTTCCTTAATCAAGAAAGCTATGAAATTTTTGTCCAGATTTCGATGATTGGAAGATATATCATTCATATAACATCTATGATCTCCACCATATTTTGTTATTTTGAACATCCCCAATTTTTGCTTAAATGCTGCCCTAACATACCAAGGACACTCTTGAGAATGAGTATTGTGTTCACATTTGAGAACCAAAATGAGGGGTTTACTTTCGACAACTCGAAACTGACGTCTTGCATATCGTATCGAGAAATCCTTAATCGCTGCAACGAAAGCGTTCTTATTCTTGAATAACATGTCCTTCTCAATTATCCCTCGGTTAGGATCGTAAAACTTTCCCCACGAAGACGAAGGATTATGCATCGAGTCAGCAACAACTTTGGGGCCACTCATTGTGTAAAACAGGATGTTTATGTTCGAGTCAATACTGATTGTTGCTTCGACACCGTCAAAATTTACATTAGCCGCATCAATATCTTCTTCGTCTACTATTGCTTCATTGTCATCCAAATTTTCAATTTCTGTTTCAGATGAGGAAATTGGACCTAAAGAATCTGCACAAGGGTCCGTGTCCTCTGTATTGTCTGTATTACTAGGACCAATTATATCTTCAGGTTCATTCCTAGTATTAGTGGGACCAATTATATTTTGGACACTACATTCACCACTTAATAAAGTGTTTGTGAAAGCAAGGTTCTCTAATCCCTAAGTGATTTCGGGCACATAATCACAAGGGTTACTTAAATCTTGGAATGATGTCGTGGGCACATCTTGTTGGGACAGCAACGACATATAATATCCCCACTTTTGGCTCATAAGCATACCTTCTTGTTCGCTAAAATTTTGGCATGGTTCTTTCTCAACAAAAATGTTCATAGAGTTTAATCCATCATTAGGATCTAGGAAGAACCTAAGATTATCGTCAGTCTCAATCTGAACTACAAACTCTGTAATATTATTCTGACCGTAAACTTCCCCCCATTTTGTGAAAAGTTTCTGATGAAATTGGTCTTTAGCCACACCAAGAAATTGATACACTAGATCTTTCAATGCAGATAAGTCTGTATTTCGATCAATTCGTGTGTAACCATTGGGCGCAGAACTATAAAATACTTTTTCGTTTCCTGTATAATTTCGCATTAGATATAAACTCTAATTGCAACTCATTGGTGACTCGCCATTGATTGAATGTGATATATATATATATATATATATATATATATTTTCACTGTGAAATATATAAATTCAATACAAACATAAAGAATAAATAAATTATAATTAGAAAGTGTGGACCACATTGTACGTATGAAAAGCATCATTATGAAATAATGCATTATATTTCACAAACAAGATACGTATGAAAAGCATGATAAATAATGCATTACATTTCACAACCAAGATACATTTACAAGGTATATACATCACTCTGTGAATGATCATTATCGGGTAAATTTTCTACAACATTATTATCATCCACGACTTCTATATCAATATTTTCATTATCTACTGGATCCTGCCACATATTTAAGCTAGGGGTGACATCTATAAGATCTAGTATGCGTGATCGCATCATATTCACGTGATGAAAGTTAGTCTTACTCTCTTGTTGGATAATTTCATTTTGGTTTCTCTCGTTATCCAATTGAGTACGTAACTCATTCACCTCATTTTCTAGAGCGTTTATATGCTTGTCTCTAGCCCCAAGCTGCTCTTTTATATTATTATTTTTCGTTGTCATGGTACTTAGTACCACGTAGGAAGTTTATTTCATTCCCTAAGACGTCTTCTTGTTGCCGAACGCAACCTTCTAAAATAGAGACACAATTAGATGACCACTCCAATTCAACTTGGCACATCTTTACACGCAGCCGTAATTTTCGTATTTCTTGGTCTTGCATGTTGGAAATCACATTTGCAGCAACATCTTTTCTTCTCAATCCCTCTATTTCTTCTTTTAGTTGTTGATTACGTATTGTTAATTGCACTAAACTTGTTGACTTTTTTATGATAGACCGATAAACTTTGTATGTGTTATATTTATTGGCTCGTGTGGAAATTGATGCTGATGACTTTGATGTTGAAGCCATACCTATCAAATATAATTTATAAGGGTTATTATAGTTAATAAATTTAATTTTTTTAAATATCTTATACTAATATATTAATTATAATAAAAAAGATTTATTTAGTTAACATAACATTACGTAAATCAAAACAAGTTAAACATACAATACATGCAACAATAAAAATATATTCATCATAATAAACAAATAAAATTTGAATAACATCACATTAATAAATACAACAAAATAATTAAATGACACATAAAACAATACACACATATTATTAAAAATTAGAAATCTTATCATATGAATGTATATACGAAACCAAATAAACATTCACGTACAACAATATATTATGTTAAAAATAAATGATGTATATGTATACTAACCTTAGTTTAGTTTACGAAAATGTTTGTGGAAGTTGAAGTTTATCTTCTTCAACACAATCTACACAATATAGCATAAAAAATAAAAAAATTGACGATTAGTGTTTAAGAAAAAAATCATCTCATATCATGCCAAAAATTAAGAAGATATAAGGTTAATTGGTGATAAATAAAAAAAGATTAGGTCACAAGTAAAACAAAAATAAATTAAAGCATGTGAAAGGAAATATAAAGGAACTAGCAACAATATTTGGCTCCAAACTACGTACTTTTTCATACAAAGAAAATCGAGTCGGGATAGCAGCAGTAACAAATTCTCCAAATAAAGAAGAACAACAAGAAGAAGGTTGAAGGAGAAAATTGAAGGAGAAATCTAGAAAATATGAAGGATGAAGGAGACGAGAGGGAGTTGAGTGAAAATAAGAAAGATGAAGTGAGGAGAATTGAGAGTATGTTAGTCAAGAAAGAAGTGAGTGATTCATTTAATTTATAATGAATTCACTCACTCTCCAACTCATGAATTCATTGACTCTGCAACCCATGCCAAACTCTCTCCTGCAAAAGCCTGAAAAGTTGATGCAAAAATCTGTTAAAATAATGCATACCAAAAATTTAATGCATGCATGACAAAGTGTGTAAGTGATATGACAAGTGTAAATGATAAAATTATTTAAATTGTGATAGGACGTATCAAATGGTATATAAATAATAAATACGAGTACAATTTTTTATCAGTTTTATTTTATAATAATATAAATAATTATATTTTAAAAATAAATATATATATATACATAAATATTATATATATAAATGCTTACATATATCTATATATGTGTGCGATTATATATATATATATGAATGCATGTGGTGTATGCGTGTGTATGCATGCATGTAAGAACATGGAAGATGCATATATATATATATATACACACACATGTTGGAAATTAAGAACGTCAGCTGTGCTGACGTTCTTTATTTCAAACTTAAATCGTCACCCAAGCTGACGTTTTATTCAAAAAACGTCACTCGGGGTGACATTTTACCTATTTTTAAAAACTGTTTTAAATTATAGCCGTTTTGTAATTTTTTTTTTTGCATTATTTTGAAAAAAAACCCCAATAACTTATATGTCTAAATTATTTTTAAATTATTAAAAGTATTTCATCAAAAAAGCATTATATTTTATCTAAATCTTTTAATGTGAATATTTTGATTAATTTTTTTTGTAATTAGTCAAATAAAAATAAGATTATCTTAATATAACATAATATTTCATCATGAAAAAATATTTCTAAATTAGTACAATAATATTAATTTTACAAAAAATATTACTTTTTACTAAAAAAAATTATATTCTTGACGTGCATATAAAATTTGTCAAACACATGATTTAGGAAGGATCGTCACATTTCTACACAAATCAATTTAAATTGATCCAATTATACAAATATAATTTATACAATTATGGCATAAAAAATTCATTTTATACACCAAATGATAAACCTTTTGCAACAAGTTAGTCTGATCTAAGGATCTTCTTTCAGTAGGGAAAAAGAAAATAATAATAATAATGATAAAAAGTATAATAAATAATAAAATTCCAATATAAGAATATGGTGGCCATTTGTTACTAGGACTAGAGATCTTAAACATGCTAGTCTATTGGTTGTGGGTTAATTTTAATGGGTTTTGGGCTAATCAGACTTTGGGTTAATCGAGTTATTTTAAATGAACTCGTAATATGGTGAATCTAACCTTAATCCTATCGATTTTTGGGCTAATCGGATCATTATGAGTTGAAATAGTCAAATTACATATTTAAATAAAAAAATTAATTAAATCCATATAATTTTCTATTTAAAATATAATTTTATATAACATTAAAAAATTATATATTTTATAAACTTCATATTACTATACAAAATTTAAAGATTCAAACATTAAATCGATATATACTATTTGATGCTCTCAATTTTAGCTTTAAGTGCATTCACGTTATAATATTTACAGTTATGCTTTATTTAAGTTCTAAATTTGAATAGTATATTTAGAATTTTCAGTAATTAAATATAAATTTTAATATATTCTACCAAAAAATAATTAAGATATATAAAATTAATTTAAAATAGTATATATTATTATTTTGATATTATGAAAAAAACAAATAAAAAAATGAGCTAGAACTAAATCGACTAATAAAAATAAGTTATAATTTTATAATGTTTTGGGTTAGACGGGCGGGTCGGCGACCCTTTTAACATCCCTTGAGAACACACGTCGGTATGACACATGACACTGTATGCTGGTCGGAAATTACGATAAAAGTAACCCTATTCTCATCAACTCCTTCTCAACGCTCGGAATCCCAATTTAGCATTTCCAAACCCCGCTGCCTCCTTAAGACTTGCCATCGATTTATTCAGAAATGGCAAATTGGAAATTCGGGCCCCCGATCTTCATTCTGGCAGCTCTGTTGTTGGCTGTATCTACAATCGCCAGCTCCGAGGGCCCATTTATCGTGGCCCATAAGAAGGCCTCGCTCACCAGGCTCAAGTCTGGCTCTGAACGTGTTTCCGTCTCGATAGATGTTTACAATCAAGGATCCGCGTAAGCTATTTGTTCTTTGTCTTTCCTTTTTTTTTGTCAGATCTGTATTTCCTGCGTTTTTATAGATAGTAAATTTGCTTGATATCTTGGATTCAGCTAACTAGTGGACTGTTTGCCGTTGCTTAATTATAAACTTTCCCTTTTTTGCTGATTTGCGGTTGTGTTATTTATGGTTCTTTAATTGGTGCATTAGTGAATGGATTTTGAGATATCCGTGAATTGGAGTCATGAAACTTAGATTGGATTTGGGTGATAACGAGTTCTGTAACGTCTGCCAGATTTAATTTTTCGTCCTGATTTTAGTTTAATTCTTAGATGGCCAATAGACAGAAAATTTTGGCGTTGACTTTTGCCTAATAATAATTACTTGAGGAACCTATCCAAGAATCTGTGCTTCCTTCATGAGACATAATCTAGTGTTGCATATCCCTAATTCTTACACTAATCAATTTCCCTGTTAGTTGCCGAGTTCAAGTGGCCATTGGAGAGTAGTTTCTGACAAATGGGACAATTGTGAAACTGCAATATGTATGCGCTCTTAAACCAGAACACAGAGACTTGGCCTAGAGTCAGTAATTTACTTCTGATTATAACTCAAGTGCTTTATCCTGCTGAAGTTCTTCAGTTCATTGGACATTGAAAGATGGTGAATCCACTAATTATAATTTCTTTTGTCATTATAATGAAGTAGTGCCACTTCTAAGCATTTTGTTTTAGCACTGCTATTTCAGTTTACCTATGTAATGGATTGTTACTATATTCTAGTATGGTCTATATTGGATTTTGCTTGTTGCATTTGATTCTTTAAATGAACCATTAAATCTTCTTTCATGTTGTGCTTTGTTGAATATACTTATATTTTAATTCTACAATGGTTTTCTAATTCAATATTCTTCTACATTTTTAGGACTGCGTATGATGTAACACTTAATGATGATAGCTGGTCTCAACACTTGTTTGATATTGTGGCTGGCAACACTTCGATTTCGTGGGAAAGGCTTGATGCGTATGTCATTATTCGATAAACTTTTAGCTTTTCAAATACATGTCTCTGATTTTTCCCTGGACGTCTTAAATAATATCTTCACACTGCTAATATAAATATTTCAGTGGGGTTGTTCTCTCACATTCCTTCGAGTTGGAGGCAAAAACAAAAACAGTTTTTTACAGTGCACCAGCAGTCATTACATTCCGTATTCCTACAAAATCCACCTTGCAGGTTTGGCATTTGTCTCAAATTGTATATGTGGCGGCCTGCATATTGTAATTCTAATGTTGTGCTATACCTATAATGATGATTTTTCAGGAGGCATACTCAACTCCAATCCTGCCTCTCGAAATTCTAGCAGATAGGCCACCGGAGAAAAAGTTTGATTGGGTAAGCTTTTAAGTAAATTATCACATTGTTCTGCTTCAACCTCATATGTCTTGTATAACATGTTTACTTTATTCGATTTTCTTTTTTTTTTTTCCGGCATGGATTGTTGTGGTGGAACCTGAAATTATCTAGGCAAAGGTATGGCTCACTTTAACTACTCATCTTTTGACTACGATTCTCTGCTATACAATTTTATCTATGTGCATTTTTTTTTTTTTAACATAAAAGAAAATCAAGTAATCCACTAAGGGAAATATAATTGTTGCAGTGCTTAAAAAGTGGGGAACTGGTTCTGTAAGGTAGGTATATATTACCTGTGTTAGGTGGTGGGATGAAAATTACTATATGACCGATAATTTTTTCTGTTCAGCACAATACTTGCCCATGTCCTCAGGGAAGAAATTATCTTCCCTAATGTAGTTTAAAGTATTTTGAAGGGGAAAAAAAGAGCATATTTGTGTTGCTGTATTTTCTTTAAAAAAAAAAAAAAGATCCTTTTACTAGGTCCTGGCACTGGTCCATACTATAGCACAAATGACATTACATACACTCAGTTTTTACAAATGAAAGTACATAGGTCCTATCCAGAAAAGAATGAAAGTACAATGACAGTGTTTTACAAATGAGCGTATAGGGACTTGGTGTAAAAGGTCGTGAAGTTTATGACTCCAATATACATTCTTCGTACTTTTAATACCTTTCATTTTTCCTTTTTTGGGCTCACTTGCAATTAAATACCCTTGTGCAGAAACTCTTGGCGAAATACGGATCTCTTGTTTCTGTCGTAACTCTCGTGGTTTTGTTTGTTTACCTGGTTGCAACTCCATCAAAATCCAGTGCTGCTGGAAAGGCAAGCAAGAAGAAGCGCTAATCAGCACACTCAATCGACCAGTCCAAACTTTTTTGTGTTTTGCAAGCTCATCCTGTGTGTGACCCTCTACCTTGAAAGCCCATTTGGTTGTCTCCAGCCATCTGGGTTCTGTTTTTGTCAGTTCAATTTCACACTTTGTAGAGCTTTAAACAGTAGTCGTTAGACCTGAGTTAGCTTGGTAGACCACCGGCCTCTTTTGATTATAATTTATCTTCTGTTTTATTTTGAAGTTTATCTATTTGATCTTAATTCAGTGAAAATGGCATGCATATCTTTTATGTGTTTTCAACCATATGATATGGTTCCTAACTAACCAACTTTTGTTGTTGAATATCATGGTACAAGCTAATCACGACATATAGGCATCACCTTCTGATAAGAGGGGTGAAATTGGGTGGAGTCAACTTGTAATTTATTTGAATTTTGAATTGTGGGAAGCTCGATTTTGGTTCGAAGTTGAACCTAGTTTGTGCTCATCAATACCAGACAGACTCAATAGGTTCTCTGCGTTGGTATTTTATTATTTTATACTTAATGAGCTCCATTAATTTGCATATATCTAGTCTATTCAAGTTTTATCCAGTCTTTTCAAGTGAATCGTAATATGCATTGGATGGTATATGCAAGTAATTGTTTTGTTGATTTGAGCTTGAGCTGTATATGCAAGTAATTGTTTAGTTGATTTGAGCTTGAGCGTCTCTAGTTACTCGAGCTGGAACTAAAAAAGATTGATCTCGATCAAGTCAGAGTCGAGTCAAGTTCAAGCCCTGGCTTTTGTCGCTGAGCTCAAGTAAGATCTCTACTTGCTTTGGTTTATCCGCGCAAACTAGCATGACCTAGCTGAGGTACTTTATTTTCTGGTGTTTCTTGTTTATGTCAAATGTCGCTGGCTAAGGAAAAACAAGCTCAATCATACTATAATTGTTATAATTTATTGGTGAGGGAGAATCACAAACTCAACAAACAATATAAAAAATGAAAAGAAAAAAGAAATCTGAAGAAAGTGAATGAAGCAAGAATGTTATCAAGCTGGATGTTGGACCGCTGGACTGGGTTGGGCCAAAGGAGTCCCAGCCGCCGCAAAACCCGAAATGCTTTCCAAGAGATGATTCTTTGCTTTCTCGTAATTAACAAAGCCCATGAACCAGAAATCATGGCCGTCCGTCGAGACCAACTGTATGTATCTTTCTGTTGGATTGTCCCTCATGACCACTGGGTTGATGCTCCCAATCTTGGCCAAAGGTATCAAAATCTGCAACATTTGAAGAAGACCAACAAAATAGCGTATTATCAGACACTGCACATTGTAGTAATATTTACTAATTGATATTGATATTGATCATACTTTGTAATAGCTCCAGGTTTCTTGGCCGGACGGTGCCGTGAAGGATAACGGCCGATCACTGCAGAAAGCCACGTGGACGTTCGACAGGTAGATGGTGCCGGCAACTGGACCAGTTGAAGTGGACAAGTAACAGGCAAATGTTCTCTTGAGCATCTCATTTGGATATGTTGAGAAGCTCTGCTTGTAAAGAGCCTCAAATCCACCCCCCGCTATTGTTTTCGCTCTCAGATTCATCTTCCCCCATGCAGCGTCAGTTACAGACGATCCTGTTTTAACTGCAATGTTCCAAGAATAAAGAATCCATAAATTTACACGGCCAACATAAACTACAGTTTGCAATAGAGGAATAGGGATACGTACGGTTGTGCCAAATGTTGTTGGCGGTGGACTCGGCCTTGGCGCTCCAAGAATTGAATTTGTGGAGAACGGAGTGGAAGGGGTTGGCCTTGGGCCTGTCTACGGGGGTGTGTTGGACGTAAGGTTGGTGGTGGCTTTGCTCCCATACGGCGGCTTTTTGGTTGTTTGGGTGGAAGGAGGGCACCGCCGGTGTGCCCATCACGTGGGTCCCCCATTTCTCATCGTAGGCAGGAGAAGGGGTGGTGGAGGGGCCGGGTCGGGTATTCGGGTTTGTATCTTGGCCGTGGGGTGGCGGTGGGTGGGCGGAGGATGATGGTTGTTGTGGAGGAGGGAAAGTGGTGTGTACGTCGGGGTATAGGCTGCTGCTCATTGTAGAAACTGGGTATTGGAATGGAAATTGTGGGAAAGTGTTTATAAAGGAAAGATGGTGAGATTGCTTAACCGTGTGATTTTAGGGAAACTCACCTTTTTCTTGATTCTGTCAAATGGAGGTTGTTTATTATTCTAGATTCTAGATGTGCTGCTCAGCGTCAGCGGTCAACACGTCCTTATTTGATTCCCAACTCCCCTTACCCGAAAATCCATAACTTGATTTCTAATTAAAAGGCATTTTTATTTATAAATAAATATGTCTAAATATGCATCCAAACAATATATTAAACATTCAAAATTGGAATATTTAAAATTACTTTTTTGAATTGGAACTTTTGAAAAACAATTAAAACAATCACTTAGGAGTTTTACGTAATTAATTGAATATTTTAAAATATGATTTTTGTAATAATTATTTATAACAAAATAAAAATGTAGTATTTGAGAATAAAAATAATATGGCCAAAATATGAAATTTAGAGTGTTTATCAATAATTTTTTCAAAAATTAGAAATTCTTTTGAATGTAGAAATTCTGCATTTTATATGTTATTTATTTATATTAGAATGAAATTCTTTTTTTCCCAAAGTGAGTCTCTTGCGCATTAAATTGGGTGCACTATGCATCTGATGTCAGATGTATAGTAGTATTTATTTAATTAAAAAATATTATTTATTTATTTTAAAGGTATGGCGTACAAAAAGTTGAGAAAAAATTATGAATTTTGAGGTTTAGCTCCCAGAAACTCATTAGCTCCGATTGGGCCTCCGTTTAGTGGCGGCCCATATATCTGCTGGGCTATTATTTTAATCAGGTTATTTAAATCATTTTTTCGTCAACATTCTTATTCTTATTCTTCTTCTTCAACAAATTTTGATCGCAAATCCAATTGCTGGGAGAAGTGGAAGAAGAATCTAAATGAGTTATCAAAAGGTGCCCCAAGAATACTACCCTCCTCCAGGTCCGCTTACTTGTTCCCGATCAAGTTTGATCTTTGAAATTGGTTTTACCTTTTGTTAATTTCATTTCTGTATATATTGTTAAATATTTGTATAGAATTTTGCACCCTCCAAATTTCCTGTCCCCCATCATATATTTGATTGAACACTTGAATTTTGTCCTCAATTCTTTACTGAGCTGTGTTGCTCGAATTTGTAGGGTACGGGTCGGTGTACCCTCCACCAGCAGGGTACCCGTCTGCGCCACCACAACCACCGCAAGAGGGCTATCCATATCCGCCTCCTCAGCCGTCTGGGTATCCATACCCACCGCCTTCACAAGCTGGTGGCTATCAAGGATATTTCAATCCGGGTTATCCTCCACCGCCGCCTCCAGCACAGGTTTACCATTGCGATCATCATCATCATGACGATGATGGCCCCGATTGCACCTCCTTTTTACGAGGCTGGTATGCTATTTTTCTTGCTTCCGTTTCGTTTGCCGAATTTGTATGCTTTGTTTGCTTTTATGTCCTGTGATTGTGTATAAATCGAGCCATTCCATTACAAATTTATTGGATTTATGATTGGCTTGGAATCATGGGATTTGTGAATGTTTATTAATCTGATGTGCGAAAAGATCAAAGACAATGGCGAAAAATACGAACAGGGTTTCCAGTTCAAGTTTCAGCACCAATGGGTTGGGGGCTTAATGGGTATTTAGCTGAGTAAAGAAAATAAATAGTTTAACCTTGGCCTCATTGTTTAATGAGCTTCTGAAATTGACTTCTAGATATGATTCATCCTAGAGTTTGGTCCGAGAAAATATTGGGCCTTTTCCTCGTTGTTTTCTTATTATAAATTATTATTACTTTTTTTTTTGTAGCCAGTCTTAGTCTTAATAGACAAAAACTGAATTGAGATTGGTTGGATATTTTTCACTAGTACCAACATAGTTTGTGTTTTTCAGTATTGGTGGAACAATGAGTAGTGTGAGATGTTTAAACTTATGGCCTGTGGCATGCTGTAGAATTTTGTTACCCTAAACCTGGAACTATAAGTTCTGATAATATTCCAAGTGGTTGGTGATTTTCTTGAAAGATAAAGTGTAATTGTTAGTCTCTTGGCTATACTTTGTTGAGGTAGATGCTGTGTTGTCTCATATACCTATTGCTTATATGATTTCAATAATATCAATTTATTCCATATTGCTATTCTTTGATAATATCCAAGCAATGGGAAAAATAGAAAACAATAAAAATAATAACAACAAAAAAGAGAACTCTTTTGAGTGTTAGCCGAGTCTTCGACTATTTGTTAATTGGTGTTAATACTTCCAATATGCCACCAATGCTTCAATGATTTGATTCAAAACTTCTGTTAATTTTTTAGTTTATCCTGTTTAAGTGGTTGTTCAAGGGTGCAGATGGCGTAGCTTTTTCCTTTTAAGGAATCATAACTGTGAAGGTGGTTGTTTCTCATCTACAGTTTAGCTGCACTTTGTTGCTGCTGTGTGTTGGAAGAATGCTGCTTCTGAGTGTTCAAGTGTGCCAGATGACTCGCTCTGATTCTCTGTCAATTTCATGGATGTACTCTCCTTTGTTTTTTGTGAGAATGTCTACTGGTATTGTTCTTGTCTGTGTCAAGACCTAGTTGAACGTGTAATCTTACTAGCAAAATGTTTTTTATGCCTGCCAAATTGGGATCTAGGTGTATCTATGATTGTATAGAACTCTTAATTGATCAAGAGTATTGTTTTCTGTAATCTTGTACAAACCTATCTGTTTATGCGGTCTCAGTTGCACCAGGTATGTGCTTTTGTCCTTGTTTAGGTTGAATTGGTTGGTTCTTTAGTTTGTTTATCAATTTGTTGATTTTGGATTTGTAGCGATTATAATTGTGGTTTGTAATATACTTAATAATTTCATATGTATTATCATTTATTTTGATTGTGCCTCTAGAATTCAGTCCTTTTGCAGCTTCTGTTCTTCACAAAATTAAAGGAAAATCTCATTTTGCACTGAACGTACGAGTTTTTCTGTGTTTCTCAGCAAAGGATGTCTCTGTTGGCACTGTGGAGTAATGAAATGGGATAATGAGGGATGTGATTAAAAGACTATTAGTTTCTTCAGCGCCATACCTTATCTCGTGCCTTATTTATTTCCTTTTCACTTGCAACATTGCACTGCCAGTGTGGCTTAGAAGTCTTATCTTTATCTTCATCTAATGTATTGCTCTAATCAAGCCTCATGGTGACCCGTCACCTGATTTGTATGACAAAATCTTGTGTGTGCCAACAGCTCTAGGTAGCTAGCTTGTCCATTTTGTCTAGTCAGCTATCTAAAGTTGTTTCGGTGCATCTGGCAATTGTCCCTCGCAGCACTGTAGTGGTTGATTACAAGTCAGTTTATGATCTTTGGATCATGGCCAGGCGTATTTTCTGGCATGCACAGCCTTATGATCAAGGCTGAAAATGTTGCAACTCTCAAACCCGACGAATTGTTACCTATGACGGTCCTCCTACCCTATTTCAGCTTAACTATTTCACTTTTAAGATACTCTTAGACAACGCTGCTCCTAGGAGCCATAGTGTTTTAAAGATTGTGTCTGTTCATGGTTCTTGAATGGTCAATTTGTTGTCCCTTCGTCCCACCCCGCCAATGCCACCCAAACATCCCATAGGTATTTTGTTGGTTTATTAAAGTAAGCACTAAACAAATTCGAAATGCCAAGAGCGAGAAATGTATAATGTTTTGATATAGCAGACAATGGTCAATTATAAAACTCAGAAATAACAATGCCCATTTCATCAGGTGTAAGATACGTTACATAATCACTCGTCAAAACAGGCTTTCATCATGTGTGCGTAGAAATGCACTGAATTCCGCATTCAAGACCACTCGTCAAAACAGGCTTTCATAATGAATATCAGGCCCCAAAATCAACGAACATAAATGCAATATTTCTGACCAACAAACCCACAGAGCAGAGAACGTGACGTTCTGTATTAACAAAAGCATTATACAAATTCAGAAAGTTCCAACCAATAAACCACCTCCATATTTAACAATCACCATCATAAACTAGAAATGCATAAATACCCGGACCGTCTAAAACAACCTACAGCTACTTATTACAAAGAAAAATAGGCAGGAGTGCTATAGATGCAAGAACAGAATCCATATCTATAAAGTCCAAACAAAATCGGGTGCATCCTTCCGAGGCCCAACAAGCGTCCTATACAAGTACATCTTCTCAACTCGGTGCCTATCGTCAGGGCTCCTCTCAATCTGCTCACCTTCATTAATGATCTCTACATTCAGCCTCGGCATCTTCTCTGCCAGCGTCTTGCATGCTCCCAAGGTCACCTCACAGGACGACATCCAAAGGGATCGCATTGTTTCATACTTCCCCACGTCCGTAAGAAGCGCTGCATTACCAAACGGGCTATCTCTGATCTCAAGCTTCTTTAATCTCTTGCACCCGTTCAACACATAGAGCATTCCTTTGTCACTATCCCCAGCAAAGGCAATTGAAAGCATTTCAAGCTGCTCCGCATACATACCAATATAAAGAAAAACCTGATCGGTGAGAAGACCTGAGACCGATAGCCGTTTCAGCCCCTTGCATGATTGGACAATCGCCCCAAAACCTTCATCAAGGGGTAGATTGGTCACTGCATCTGGTACAGTTGGGTTGAGAGTACACAACCGAAAACGAATGAAGTTTGGGCAGTTCCTAGCAACGGTTATGAGGGCAGCGTTGGTCATCTGCTGACAAAAATATAGCAGTGAATTCAGCTTGGGGCATCCAGCTGAGATGGCAACAAGCCCTTCTTCAGTTACAGCTGCATTACCCACACCATACAGATCAGATGGGAAGACTCTCAACTCTTGTAGCTCTTTGCATGTAGACGCCACAACAACGAGTCCTTTATCTCCAATTGTATCTAAAATCTACGAAATTCCAATTCCAATCTCAGTAACTAATGAAACAAGTAAAATATACAGAATCAAGATTGATTAAGAAAACAAACCCATAGTTTCTCCAGTTTCTTGCAGTGACAGATTAGCTTTATCAGCTCGTTGCTGTAGATTCCTGGAGCGTAACTCAAGTTCAAAGTTGTCAAATTTGTGCAAATCGGGTAGACAGAAGGCAAACAGCGCCCATTAACATCAAGAAATCCTGACAAGCTTCTGATTGATTTACACTTCCTCATAACATTTTTCAGTTTGTTGTAAGTCTCTGAATCTGGATCATTGACAAAAGACCCAGTACCCAGGTCGTTCAAGTCAGGGGCTTGCACCAGAATCTTCTGAAGAACATCCATGGGCACCGTGTGATTCAGTCTCAGGCTCCTAAGGTTACGGCATCTTGCAGCCAGTCTCTCAAGAGCTGCCACATTGACCTCTCCTTTGAGGCATGCGAAATTCAAAGAGACAAGGGAGGTGCAGCTCTCCGGAAAACAGCTAAGCCACTGGCCCTTGCGATCATCAACTTCATTTTCCTGCAAGTCGAGTTCTCTAAGAAACCTGATGCAGAAAAGTCAACCATCAAAAAAAAGATAACAATTCCAAGGAAATATTATAGCATCCTGCATAAGGCAACAATCTTACTCCATCCATCTAATATCCCTCGTATAGAGATGAGAGAACCAGCATATATCTTTCTCCATTGACCTTAAACTACCCACAAGTAATAATCAAATGCAATTACTAGAATACACCGAAATGTGTTCGACTTGGCAATTCAGTGAGATTAGTTAAATAATTTGTATGCAAAATATGAGCTACCATAAAATAACCAAAATCAACTAAATTATTTCCACCAAAATCAGCAATACAGGAGTTAAGAATACATATTTAAATCATCAAGATCCAAGCCCACATCACACAAGAGCTCAAACTAACAACATAGCTATTTCACAACGAAGCAATCATCAAGAGGGAAAAAATATTGTAGAAGAACAGATAACAAGCTAAATCGATTTCACTGAAAATAAAGGAAATAGCTAATACCTGCAATTAGATGCAATGGCAGCAAGGCCATCGGTCGTGAACCCTTCACAACTAACCAAAACCAGAGACTTAAAATTCGTAAATGACTTCGCCAGCAACTCGAGGCTCTCATCGGAGACCACCATCCTTTTCAACCTCAGCTCCTCCAGATTGATTCCGTTCTTAGCCATTGCCTCGATCCATGGATATACATACCCACCCCAATCGGGAGGCACCAGATTGAAATCAGCGAAATGTGGTTTTCCTTTCAAAGTCAACGACCTAACCCTAGGGAATCTGGCAATCAAACGCTCCGGATTCACGGCATAGCAGTTGCCAATGAACACCTTTTCACGGCTGAAACGTTCGACGCCGTACCACGATTTGCAGACTAGCGACACCGCATTCCGGTCGCGGTGCGACGTCAGGAAATCGAAAACGTGCTCTAGAACTTCCTCCGGGAAGTAATTCATCATACACTGAAACAAACACATCTGATCTAGTTCAAAATAACCTGTTTTTTCACTTTATTATTTATAAAAATCAGAACTTTCTCGTAGATGACACCTCAATCAAGAAGAAGAAATAGAAATTACTTCGTATTTTGTAGGGAAACACACAAAAAAAGAGGGGAAAGGAATATATTTTGCTCTTTTTTTTTTTTTTCCTTCGCAGGATCTAAGATAAAACGGATCTGAAAATTTTGACGTTTTCTCGAATATGAAGCTGAAAGCTCGGAGTTACAACTGCTCTTTGACTTTCAGAACAGATCTGAGAGAAATAGAGGGAAAATGGAAACTAGAGAGCTGAAAACTGTTTCTAGAGCCAAAAAAGAGGAGCGTTGAAACATTATGAGATAAGAGAAAGAAAGATTACTCTGAGCTCAGTTATCACCATCATCATCCAAAATCAAAAGGTGATGATTACTAAGTTGAACAGAAAAAAGAAAAATCAATTGTAATATAGAAAACTCTCTAGATTAAGATCTTCAACACCAAATCGAACCGAAATTAACAGATCCGATAAAAAAGAATCGATAACCTTCCAGTTTCAATACAAAGAACCAATTTTAACTGGAACCCAAAAATCGAGGATAAGATACGAGAAATCCAGCCAGAAATGGGCATTCCCCATCAGAAAAGGAGAGAAAAATAGAGAGTTGTAAGGCCAAAAAATCTTTGCGCATCTTTCTCACAGTTCCCTCTCTCTCTCTATATCTATAGGTGTGTACGTACTCTTTCTCTATCTCTCTCACCCCATTCAGTCATGTTAAAGGTAAAGCTGAAACACACTCATCATCAGAGAAAAGACAGAGAGAGAGAGGGGGAAATGGACTCTACAGTAACCAAGCATAGTTGAAGTTTGACTAGGGTTAAGTGATCAACGGTAGGTATCGATTGAAGAAGGAATCTTGACCGTCGAAGGGCATGTGTCTCTTTTTCTCATTTCGATGTGCAATCAGGTCTGCCAAAACGTCTTCATGGAATTGGGACACATAGTTGTGAATTTACAAAAGTGCCACTTTGTTGATAAGGTTGTTGGTTCCCCACGCGCTGCCCGTTGCGCATACACGCCCATGTGGGGGCATCTTCGCAACAATGATGCCTCATTTAGGGCGAGTACACGGTTTTTTTACTCTCGAGAGTGTGAGAAATTTATTGCTTTTTCTTCTGATTTCCAAGATAATTGTTTTGTGTCTGTTATATTTTTCGGGTTTCTAGGAAAATTGGTGATCACTGCTTTTCTGTTCCAATTTTTCTTTTTTATTTAAGAAAATTATTGGGATGTTTGGATTAGATTGGAGGTTTATATAGCACAATTGATTGTGGGTTGTGAAGTTGTGTCACAATTAAATGTAAAATAAAAGGTGGTGTTTATTTTGGGTTGTAAGGTTATGTCACAATCAAATGCATAATAAAAGGTGGTGTTTGTTATAGGTTGCGATAAGGTAGATTTTTATTGATATGTCAAATCAAGAAGTTTAATAGAGTTTTGTTTGTATTATTATATTATCAGAGATAAAAGATTGTGGATTTAATAATTGGTGATGGATTATTATATATATATGCTAAATGGATGTCAAAATAAAGATCTTAAGAAGAGAATTAATATGATATAATTTTTATAAAAAATAAATTTAAAATAAAAAAATTATAAGTATTTAAAAATTTTGGGTGAAAAAATATATATTGAATAGTTTTCTTGGAAATGATAAAAAAAGAGGGAGGAAAAAGAGGTGTAGAGTGGGTAGGGTGTTGGATGAAATAGTCACAACTAGGGGCGGCAATTCGGGTCGAGTTCGGGTTCGGGTTCGCGGGTTCGGGTTAGCGGGTTCGCGGGTCAAAAACCTTCAACCCAAACCCGACCTGTTTATATAAACGGGTCACTAACCTCAACCCTAACCTGATGACTTATAACCTTAACCGACCCATATAACCCGTTTAATTAAACGGGTCAAACAAGTTAACGGGTTAGTCAGGTCAAACGGGTTAATCAGGTCAACCTTTTTAAATATATATGCAAAAGTGCAGGATATCAAAAGTTCAAAACATGCTGCAAATATTATCATGTTACATCAACCAATGAAACTTAGGTTCAAAACGGGTTGTCGGGTCGTCCTGTTTAAATTATCCTCAACCCGAACCTGACCCGTTTAATAAACGGGTCAATCAGGTCGACCCAAAAACGACCTGAAACCTATTTAGTCTCAACCCTAACATGCTAATTTTCGTGTCGGTCTCAGGTCGGGTTTCGGGTTGTGTCGGAAATTGCCACCCCTAGTCACAACCCACAACCTCATAAACAAACACGGCTGGATTGTGGTAGAACCACAATAAATTGTGCCCAACCCAATCCAAACATAACCATATTGTTGACAGTTTATTTTTTCCATTTTATCGCAGTCTTAATTTTTTCAAAAGTAAGTTAATCTCCAGTTTTCCACAAGTCTCATGCATATTTTATTGTACTTAAATGTAGTATCTTTTAAAATATATAGACAAAATAATTCATATCAAATAAACAGCAAAAATATTAATAATAAATTATTTATACTATACATATTTATAATTTTGCAATCTTGTATACATGGTGTAGCTTAATTTTTGTATATATATATATATACAACAAAATAAATAATTTAAAATTAAAATATATAACTGGAAAACTCAACATATGAGAGAAGAAAAAAAAAAAAGAGAACACCACGAGAAGATGTCGACTTCTCGTTGTTCTCTTGTTGTCCTCAATTCATACTTAAGAATCAATTTATATTTGATCCCTTAAGTTTTGTCATTGGCTTAGGATTTCCAGTTCTCATGGGCTTAGATCCCTATTATTTATGGTCTTAGAATTCCTATTCTTATGGGTTATGTATGTGTCAATGACTATAACTAAATGGTCTTTGTAGATATAATTAATTTTTTAGAATTCCTACTCTTTAGAGATATTTGTATTGGACTTCTTCTATTTAGATAGGGATGAACCCATCTACCATGATATTTAACCATAAATTGTAGGATGAGGATGAGCCCATCCTCCCATCCAAAACCCTAGCACACTACCTCTCCCTCCCTCCACTCACCCTGACACACACGCACATTACTCTTTGTACTCTTTGGAGATATTTGTATTGGACTTCTTCTATTCAGATGGGGATGAACCCATCTACCATGATATTTGGCCATAAAATGTAGGATGAGGATGAGCCCATCCTCCTATCCAAAACCCTAGCACACTACCTCTCCCTCCCTCCACTCACCCTGACACACACGCACATTACTCTTTGTACTTTCTTTTCAATCTCGTTTTTCTCTCTCTTTCACTCTTTCATCTGTGCTTCACTCCATAAATGTTGATTTTTCTTCTCTGTTGTACTCCATAAATGCCAAACGACCAGTTTCTTCTCCAAATCAACACCACCGCCATTCTAATCGTCCAAAAGTCCTCCCCCTTTTTTCCTTTAAAAACAACACCTAAATTCAATACATTCAAAATTTATATCGAAACCCACAAAATTTAACTCCTACATCATCATTTGTCTTCTCTATTTACTGAACTAGAAGCCACCGTCACATTATGTCAAATTTAGAGAACCACCACTCCCCGCCACCATCACATTATGTCAAATTTAGAGAACCACCACTCCTCGCCACTCTCTCTTGACATCGATAAGAAGTAGTCTAGAAAAAAAATAGGGCGAAAGGAAGTGCAGCATGTGTATGTGTGTGGATCCTTACGGTGGGGTGTGTGAATGAATCTAGTGGATGTTGTAGCGGGAGAAATGAGGGGAGAAAAAGGAATACAAAAAAAAATATTTCCATGAGAAAAGAAAGAAGGAATAGGAAAAGGAAAAGGAAAAAGAAATTTTGGGGATAAAAATGAAAATTAAAAAATAAAATTGTTTCAGAATGAATGTGAAGAAAGAAAGAATAGGAAAAGAAAAGGAGTGCGGAAAATTAATAACCTAAAAGAATTAATATAAATTAAAATAATTAATAAAATTTATCACATAACAATTATTTAATTATTAACTTCACAATACCAATATTATTTTTAATAATTACTCAATCAACCAATTATTACATATTTCACTATTTACAATAAAATAATATTAAAATATTCCACAAAAACTACTGATTTGACATCTACAGTACACATGCTACCCTACTACATCTCAATACAAACATAACTTTTTACTATTCAAACTCATTTTCAAATTTTGGATGTGCACAACCAAATGGGCTATGGACACATACATCCTAGCATAAACATCCGCTTTATGGAATAGGTACATCTCCAAAACTATGCCGGTTTTTTGGGCTCAATTAATTCCTAAAATTAATTCATAGTACTTCCAAGTAATTATTTAATTGTAGCATTATTTGAGTGTAATTAATTATTTGTCCAACAAATAAAATTAGTTCAATAATTAATTCTCCACATTATCATTTAATTATTTGGGCTCAAATAATTAATTTGTTCAACAAATATTATCTAGCCCAATAACCCAGGAAAATAAATTTTTTGTAATGAAATGTGGCCCATGGATCGGCCCATCCTATTCCTAATGAAACCCTAACACTACAAGAAAAATGCTAATAGACAACGTGATGGTGGTTATTTGATACATCTTTTTAGAGAGTTTCTGGTGTAATTTTAATTATCATTATCCCTTCAACACCTGTATTTTCGAGCTAATTCAGGTTGTTGCATGATTGTAGGAGAATATTCAACTTTGGAGAAAAAATGGGCAAAATATTCGGAAAAATCAAGCAGGGATTTACTGGAGGACGGTCGGTATGGGCATACCGACCAGTTGGGCCTGAACAAAATATTTTTTAGCAGCCCATGATCGATTTAAAGTCCCAATTCCACCACACATATGGGTTCCTACGGGATTTGACAGTAAGATATCAGTTAAACTTGTAACCATGAGCTTCATTACCATTGGATTTGTATATATAGTTGAACTAGGGTTCCATTAGGATATACTTTACATTATCATTCAATCTACTTCAAGAAACCAAGAAAGCATCCGTTCTTCTCTCCAAGAAGCAACCCGATTTTATCTTTCTATCTTTTATTTGGTTTCTTGATTCTATTATGGGTTGTAGCTAAACTCTTTTATTCCGGTAACAATTAAGGAAACTTTAGCTATTATATTTTATGAGATCAAATCTGTTCGTATACTTTATTTTATGCAAGTATTTGTATTTCTCTGTGTTTATTATGGTTAATTGTTTCGGATCTATTGGGTAGTTCAAAATATTCATTAGACCAGAATTAATTAGTAGCCAATTAAATCGACCATCCATAATTGTGGTTTAGATTTAATTAGTGGTACATTGATTCTTCAGAATTAAGGGAAGATCAGTCTTAATTCGGTAATCCTGCATCAGAGTTTATCAGTTTTGAAATGGGTCTCTCTAATTATTAATGTTGTCGGCTCATTAAATCCATAGAGCGTCTCTAGGATTGTCAGTCGATTAAGGAAATAATTGGTGAAGCGTCTTTCTGATTATCAATAAATTAAGAAGAGATAAGACCGCGTCAGAAGCGTCTTCGGTGGTTATAACTAATTTATTTGCATGAATTAAAGTCAATTTTGCATCGATGATTGAAATAGTTAGCTAGAGTGGAATTAATTGGAACCGGAATATTTTGCATATCTGATACAAATCCTTTTCTTAACTTTAACTATTCAATTTCCTTCTCAAAATACAAATCTTTGCTACTGATTTTCGTGATTATTGGCAGATCAAAAGATTAGAAAAATCCTCGCCAGTCCTTTGGGAGATGATCTTGCTTGCTGCTGTTCTGGTCAGTGTGGCCATACCGACCACTGGTCGGATTATTTTTGGTGGAGAAACGACGCTACCAAAATTTAGCGATGTTGCCGTGGACTAGTTTTAAGTAGTGATATTTCTAATCTACTGATTTGACAATTTTTTTATTTTATTTTTTTCAATTTTATGCCCCGTTCTTCACATACAGAAAAATTGATTTTTGATCCGGAAGTGGAGAAAACTGCCAAGAACTTGAGGAAAAAAGCCAAGGAAGCTGTTATTTCAGAAAATATGGCTGATAATGAAGAACGTGGACTCTTACCAAGAGAAGAAGTTGAACCTCTTATAAAGGAATTGGGTCGTCACCGCAATAATCGACCGATTTACATTATGCTACCACATATTGCACAAAATGTTGAAATTAGGCCTGGATTTATCCACGTGCTGCCCAAGTTCGGTGATCTACCCAGAGAGAGTGCACACAAACATCTCGCTGAATTTGACTTAGTTTACTCCACTCTACGTCCACAAGGTTTTTCTGAAAATAATTTGAGATTACTAACTTTTTCTCATACATTGCAAGGAAAGGCTAGAGACTGGCTGTTTGACCTTCCATCGGGCTCCATTCGGACCTGGAATGATTTGGAGGAGCAGTTCTTACGAAAATTCTTTCCAGAATCGAGGGCTGCTAATTTAAGAATGGCTATCAGCAGCATAAAGCAAAAATCAAGAGAGAGCCTGGCTGATTATTGGGAGAGATTTCAGCAGCTGTGTCGAAAATGTCTCGACCACGGATTTTCTGAATATCAATTGCTAACTACTTATTTTTATCGTGGTATGTGTTCATTTGACAGGAAAATAATTGATGCTGCTTGTGGAGGATCATTAACCAACAAGACATTGGCCGAAGCAAAACAACTCATTGTGGATATGGTTTCTAATGGCCAACAATAAGAAGATGAGGATGATGATAGATACCGGCCTATAAGAGGAGCCGAAGGAATAAAGAGTTCAAGTGTCAATGATAGGATTGATGCTCTCACCTCTTTAGTTAGAGGACTTGCTGTTGCTCAAACTTAAAAAATTATATGTGAAGTTTGTTCGAAAAATAATCATACTGGTGATTTTTGTCCTATTTTGCAGAATTCTCAACCCGAACATGTATGCTATGGATCGGGGGATGCCAATACGATGCACAAAGGAATAAGAGGAATGATCCATTCTCAAATACATATAACCCAGGCCGGAGAAATCACCCAAATTTCAGTTGGAAACAACAAAATCTGAAGGTACCTGGGAATCTGCCGTTCAGACAGCCGCAGGACGGGCAGTATGGGCATACTGACCGATCAGAACCTAGCATGAATGATATTTTGAAAACTCTTGCACACAGCAGCGAAATTGTTAAAAATATGGTGCAAAGTCAGCAAGCTTTCCAGCAGGAGACACAAGCTGCCTTGGGCAGTGCCTGGAGTTTAAATGACACGGAAATTAAAGGCGGCTGAGTGTTTGAAGACCGAGGTTACCCATCGTATGTTGTTATTCTTCACTCCCGAGGAGTAGTGTAAGGGTTGACTCCCTTATCTGAATCTGTTTGGATGTTGACCTCCTGTTTACGTTAACAATCTACTATATTATTATATTATGCATGTACTAATTGTGACAATCTATTGTTTGCATTACTTTATTTTTTATTTTTCAAACAATGTGACTTCGTGGCTTAATGCCATTTTATTATACCTATTATTAGTATAAATCTAAAAGGGGTAAGTGCCCCGTTTTTCCCTATATTTCTTGCATTCATCAATGTGATATTTTCCTATATTTTTCATATATTGGACTTATGATATTTTGTGATATTTAAGGACAATGACCGACAATGGGGATGATCACATGTCAGATGTTGAGGAATATATTGAAGATCATGAAGAAAATACATCATCTAAGAAGAAGACTATTTTTCGTTTCATAAGCTAAGTGGTGTTACCTCACTTATGTTGGAAAGAAAGGATCCCCCACCATACATCCATTTTAACATAAAATGATTGGGTTGGAGAGATTCTTATGGGTAATGACGAATGAGTTTTTTATAATATGAGGTTAACAAGGTCGCATTTCTACACCCTTATAAGATTATTGGAATCCAGAGGCCTGATTCCGATTGCCAACCAACACAAGTGTCTTGTATTGAGTAAGTGGCAATTTTCTTGAGGGCGGTCTTTATGCATCTTAGACATCGGGACAATATGGAGCACTTCCAACATTCATTAGAGAGAATTAATCATCATGTATGTTGTATTATGAATGCTCTCATCAATATTGCACCGAGTTTATAACTCCTCCAAATTTCAACTTTATCCACCCATCAGTGTGTAACAATCTAAGTTTCTTCCCCTATTTGAGGTATACAAAAAATTCACATAATTTCACCTTTATTTTAGTGAAACACTAATCTATTTATGCTAATTATAATTAGGGTGTGGTTGGAGCCATGGATGGTACGCTAATTCCTGCTTGGGCTCCAATTAGTTGACAAAATGTGTATCGATCCTGCAAGCACACCATGTCTCAAAATGTGCTTGCCATTTTTGATTTCGATTTGGAGTTAAAGTTTGTGTTAGCTGGATGGGAGGGGAGTATTATGCATCGAATCAGTGGCGTATTATGAATGCACTCATCAGTATTGCACCCGAGTTTATAACTCCTCCAAATTTTAACTTTATCCTCCCATCGGTGCTTCACAATCCAAGTTCCTTCCCCTACTTTGAGGTATACATCAACTTCATGTAATTTCACCTTTATTTTAATGAAACACTAATTTATTTATGTTAATTATAATTAAGGTGTGGTTGGAGCCATGGATGGTACACTGATTCCCGCTTGGGCACCAATTAGTCGACAAAATGTGTATTGATCCTGCAAGCACACCATGTCTCAAAATGTTCTTGCCATTAATGATTTTAATTTGGAGTTCACGTATATATTAGCTGGATAGGAGGGGAGTGCAAGTGATACTCATGTGTTAAAAAATAAAGTGAGAATTGATATGTCATTTCCGTAGCCATATTATCTTGTTGATGCTGGCTACACCAACTATGGACCTCTTCTAGCCCCATATAGAAATGTACGATATCACTTGCCTGAGTGGAATAGTATCGGTGTCTAGGCTTAGACACCCTAGGAGTTGGTCAACCACCGCCATGCCCATTTGAGGAACTACATTGAGTGTGTGTTTGGAGTGCTTAAGAGTCGATTTCCAATCCTGCAATGCGAGATGCAAAGTTATATGATCCAACACTAGGTGTCGCTTGTTCTGGCTTGTTGTGTTTACATAATTTTGTGTGCATACAAGGTTGAGATGACCCATTGATTGACGACATGCATTGTGAGAAAAGAATTGTATCACCAATGATATTGGTGATCTTGGTATTCACTATATATAATGAAGTTTACACTTGGTGTACAAGGAAATTGAATAACTGAAAAGATATACAAGAGATAGAAATTGATATAGAATCAAGCCTAGTCAATACTATACTTAATACCCCCCTCAAGTTGTGCAAGGGATGATAACCAACGCAAAGCTTGGACCCAATAAACTCGAAAGATGGACTAGGGAGACTTTTCGAGAAAATATCCGCGAGTTGAAGATGGGATGAGACAAACTGGGTAGAGAGCTTCCTAACAGAGATGACTTCACAGACGAAGTGACAATTAATGTTAATGTGCTTTGCCCATTTGTGCCACATGATTTTGACTTAAAAATATTACACTTTTGTTGTCGCATAGAAAGATAGGACGTGAATGAGGTAATGCTCGTTGCTCACCCAAGAGGTGCATGAGCTAGACAATCTCTGAAGTTGCATTAGCAAATGCCCTGTATATTGATTCACAACTTGAATGGGCCACAGTGGGCTGCTCCTTTGCACTCCAAGAAATAAGATTACCTCCCAAGAAGATAGAACAACCGTAAGTGGAACGCTGCATCTCCACACAACGAGCCCAATCAGCATTAGAGTACCCAATAGTGGCAGAGTTAGGATGAAAAGAAAAAGTCAAACCAAAGTGGATAGTACCCTTTAAATAACGAAGAATGCGTTTAACAGCCAGAAAATGATACTCTCTTGGGGATTGAAGAAACTTGCTAACCATATTTACAGCATACGATAAGTCCGGATGAGTAATGGTGAGATACTGGAGAACGCTCATAAGAGATCGGTAGAGAGTTGGATTATAAAACTAGGGACTCGAACTGACAAAGGATTCCCTAGCAACTAAGGGAGTAGCAACCAGCTTGGAGTCCAAGAGCTGAGCACACTCCAAAATATCACAGGCATACTTGTCTTGACCAACAAAAAGACTTGTGGAAGTATATGAAACATCGAGCCCAAGAAAGTAGTTAAGTTTTCCAAGGTCCCTGATAGCAAATTCAGAGTGGGTGTGATCAATAAACTGACGGAGCAAAGTAGGGTCATTGCTAGTAGCAATAATATCATCTATATAAAGTAGTAAATAAATAATAGAGGTACCTTGATGAAAATAAAATAACGACGAGTCAGACAGACTGCAAGAAAACCAAGACTTAATAGGTACGAACTAAAGTGTTAGACCCAGGCCAAAGGGGCTTGACAAAGATCATACAGTGCCTTCATCAAACAACATACATGATGAGAAAATTGAGGATCTACAAAACTAGGAGGCTAAGACATGAAAATTGGTTTCTTCATAATTCCATTCAGGAAAGCATTTTTGGCGTCCAAGTGATGAACAAATTAGGCCTGGTGGATAGAGAGAGCCAAAATAACCCAAACAGTAGTAGCCTTAACAACATGATTGAAGCTATGATCAAAATCCAAGCCAGAAACCTGAGTGAATCCCTGAGTGACCAACTGAGTTTTATGATGCTTGATAGAACCATCCGAGCAAAATGTCATTTGAAAAATCCACTTTGAACCAATAATATTTGTTAGAGAGACGCAAGACCAAATCCCATGTAGAATTTGACTGTAGTGCATCAATTTCGAGTTACATGGTGGAGAGCCAATGAGGAGACTTCATGGCAGTCCGAAATCCTCGCAGCTCAGAGGCAACAGTTAGAGCAGACAATAAGGTTGTATTTTTAATATTAACTGGGTATTTAGTTTTAAAGATCCCTTAATTGCCCACATCTGCATGGGATGAGAGGGACCTGGTGGCAAGGGGGCCGGTGGAGGAGAGGAAGTTGAAGGGTCTGTAGCAAGCGGTGGAGCAAGTGGAGGGAGAGGCTCTGGAGGGTACTAAACTGGATCCAAACAAATATGACAAGGGCCACATATGGTACAGATGAATGAGACACATGTAGCAGTACCTATGGCAAAATAGGCAGCTAGGACCATTCTCCAGAAAACAAGAAACATCTAACAAGGATGACGACTATAATGGAGACGAACTGGAGAACGAAAAGCACAACTCATCAAATCAAACATGGAGAGTGATGAAGACATACTTAGAATCAAGATCAAGACACCAAAAACCCTTGTAAGAACTGATGTACCCCATAAATACACAAAGCAACTGCGAGGCAGAAGCTTATTAGCAACATAATCACAGAGATAAGAAAACACACGATAACTAAATGGATTAAAGTTAACATAATTCAGCACAACATCAAACAAAATCTGAAATGGTGATTTGTTCGACAAGACATGGTGGGAATCCGATTAATAATGAAAATAGTAGTGGTAAATGCATCAAACTAATAGCAAGCCGATACATAAGTATGAAACATCATATGTAAACCAGATTCAGAAATGTGACGATGCTTGCACTCAGCAAGACCATTTTACTAAGCTATATATGGACAAGAAATCTGATGTTGAATGCTATGCAAATTAAAATAGGAACGCATGCGAGAGTTAACAAATTCTATTCCCCCATCACTCAAGGAAACCTTGAGAGAACTAGAAAACTAGTTGCGGACAAACTTATGAAATCGAACAAAAACATCAAACACTTCAGATTTTGCATGTAATGGATAAATCCACGAAAATCATGAAAAACCATCAATAAATAGCACATAATAGCGATAACCCTCAATTGAGGTAACATGTGACAGACCCCACAAATCATAATGAACCAAATAAAACATTTTATTATCACGTTTTTCATTTAGATTAAAAGGCCAACGTTTACTTTTAGCCAATTGACAGGAAGACAGGAAGTGAAAAGACTAGGTGTCAGTAAAATAGAAGTAATCGACAAATGTCCTATGTGATTTAGAGTATAAATAGTGGAGAAACGGACATGCCCCAATCTCTAGTGCCATAAATAAAAAAAAGCCTTCAAACCAACACTATGAAGAGCAGTAACTAGTGTGGGATGCCCCCGTTCCAATACATACAACGCCTTATCACATCACCCTCAAGCCAGAATATGCTTGGTCACTCGATTCAGAATTTCGAAGCTCTTATCTAAAAAATCAACATTTATAGGATAATCCGCCGTGAATTTGGTTATAGATAATAAATTCTTAGATGAATTAGGTACCACCAACATATTAAGTAAGCTGACATTAAAAATTGAAGTATGATTGCCAACATGAGAAATTGACAAAGATTGACCATTACCAACAACTACACGACTCTTACTAGAATAGGATGAAATAGAATCCAAAGAGGAAGCCTAAGGTGTCATATGAGCAGAAGCACCTGAATCAACGTACCAATCTGATGTATGAGCAAAAATGTTGCATGAAACATTAAAGGCTTGAGCAAGTTGCGCTGTAGAAGGAGCAGAAGCTTAACTGCAAATATTGGAGACATTTATTGGCATAATGATCCTCACAACCAATCTCACAACACGGTACATAGGGTCTATGACCTCCACTACCACTCGAAGATCCAGTAGCATGGCCAGCGGAGGAATGTCTAGATCTGCTACCTCGATCAGTACCATTATTTCCATGGTTACCACAGTGCTGAGAATAATTACCATGACCACCTCGAGGCTGACCTCCAGTGTCATGCTGTTGTGGGTCAGTAATAAGAAAAATGGCAGGCGGTGCTGGAGCATTCTCAACTTCCCTAGTGAAGATGTCAAATTGTTGCACTTGATGTAGCAGATCACGAAAACACGGCGTAGGAGAGATGGCCATTCGCACATCTGCGAAGCTGGAGAATTGAGGGCCTAACCCTCTTAAAGACAAATGAGACTTGTCGTGATCTTCCATCGAGAGACTGATGGCACACAAATGATCACACAAGGCTTTGAACTTCCGTCCAAATTTAGCAACAAATAGATTCCCATGGTGTAAGAACAACAACTCCTCATGTAGTTTATTGGCGCGAGAGGTGGACGAATGGGAAAATGCCGATTCAAGAGCAATCCACACTGCATGGGACATTGTACAGTGCACAACCTCTGCTATGGATTCCTCAGTTAACATGGAGAAGATGACACCGAGGATTCTGGTATCCTTCCAATGCCACAATGCGTAGGTAGGATTGGGAATGTCGACACCGGCCGCGGAGAGAGTATGCGGCGGCGCATCCGAAAAGCCATAAAAAACATAACAAATCGAAACTTGAGAGGGCTATATACATCTGTTGACGCCATATCAAGTAGTTAGATGAAGATAACATTGTGAAATTAGATGATAGAGGGAGGTGACATGATCAGGTTCAGGGCTAGGTAGTAGAGTAGCAATGACAGAGACTGAAGAGAGAAGAATCGGAGGGGACGAGTTCGATCAGCTGATATGGAGCCGTGAGGGCGGTTAGAATTTAGGCGTGAAGAAAAATGAGGGTTTAATGGTGAGCAACTGATACATGTGTTATAATGAAGTTTATACTTTGTGTATAAGAAAATAGAATAACTGAAAAGATATGCAAGAGATACATAATAATATAAATTAATACATAATCAAGCCCAGTCAATACTATCCTTAATATGCATCTACACTTTGTAGACGATGAGCTGATATTTTCCTAGTGGACTTTCGCAAACGTAATTGATTTTAATGCCAAGGGCTAGATGCATGAAGAAATCGCCCAAGCTATATGCGTGTAGGAATATTTAGACTGCTGTTGAGAGATTTTGCAAATAAGTTGAACAACTATTGTTGACTTCTATGTAATATTTATGTACAATTGTTTCTACGTATTATCCATCCATAATAACTTGGCATGTTTTGCTTTGTATGCATTATGTGAATGTATAAATAAGTTTGTTTTTGTTTTGTAAAATTATCTTTATTTTTTAATCAGAGAACACTATGGAAATTGTACCAAAGCATCCTATATGTAGATGTGGGGCCGGCCAAATTTCTAGTGGCTAACACGAGCAGGAACAAGGGCTGATATTTTTACTGTTGTTTGACTGGTGGAGACCACGCATGTGATTTTATTTGTGTCGATGCTTGGATAAGATATAAACATTGATGATTAAGTGTTCAAGCTTACCACCTAGATGGGGACACGGTTCTGGTTCAGAACCGGAACCGCCAGTCAACAGTTCAGTATGGTTCGGTTCAACCGTTGACACCCAGTTTCAATTCTTAACCAAAACTAAAACCAAAATATACACGATTTGATTCTGGTTTCTGCCCTGCCGGTTCTGAACAACCAGTTCGAACCGCCGGTTCTAACTGTTTGGAACTGCCGATTTTACCCGTTATTTTAAAAACTATAGCCGTTGAAGATCAATGGCTGAGATTAACTAGCCGTTGATCTTTGATGGCTAAGATATCGTGGCCGTTGGGAACCGGCGGTTTGAATTGGAATCGGGAATTATCGGTTCCAATGGATCCTTTTTTCCCTTATAAATACCACTCTCCCTACCCATTTTCTTTTACAAATCTGATTTCTCTCAATTATCTTGTGATCTCGCTCAATCTCCCTTAATCTCTCTCAATTATCTTGTTATCTCTCTCAATCTCTATCAATTATCTTTTCATCTCTCTCAATCTCTCTCAATTATCTTGCCATCTCTCTCAATTAATCACTCTCAAACTCTCTCAAAATATTGAGCTCGAGCCAAAGAAGAGGACGAGGAGATAGAAGATCATCTTTTTCATCTTGAAAAGCAAAAGAAAAATCATGCATGCCGACGAGTACAAGTGTCGGAGCCGGATAACCAGCACCATTACCTTTATACATTTAGCTAGGCATGCAACTTTATGCAAAAAAATGGAGAAGATTTTGTAAAGCATTTGTTATTAGTGCACCTAAAAAAATCACTAAAGATGTGTCTAATCGTTGGAATTCAACATATAAAATGTTGAATAATTCTTATGAGGTTAGAAATGAATTATGTACATTTTTTTTACAAGAACAATTAGGAATTCCTTTATTTTCAAGTTCATAAGATACATGTGTTGAATTAATTTCTCTTTTGAAAGTTTTTAAAGATACAATCGAAGAATGATCCGATTGTTACTATCGCACTTCTCCTTTAGTTATAGATCACTGTGTTAAAATTTTCACTTATTTCACAATCATATTATTCGCATGATACTTTATAAAATTGCATTGCAATCATGAGAAGTAAATGGTTAAAGTATTATCAAGAAACTCTTGATTTATTTTTAATTGCAAAACTTTGAGATCCTAGAATTAGAGAAGATGGTTTAGAAGAATTACTAAGAATGTATTATGATGCATTATTTCCGGTTAAGGATGATGACACTCCTAATCCACATATAATTGTAGGTAAAACAAAACAATTACTTTATAATTTTTTTAAAGAATATAAAATTTATTATGGTGATAATTTAAATAGTGAAAGCGGTCATGGAAATGAAGATATTGGTGGAGGTAGTTCGGTTTCGGGTCAACCCAAACATTATCAAGATCCAAAATTTCAACAACTTAATCAATATTATAACTTTTATAATATTAGAAAATTAAAAAAGTCTAGGAGCAATAGTCTTTATCAAGAATTAGATAATTATCTATCTACTACTTTTGAGAAACTTGGGTTTGACACATCCAATGAGCTTTTGAAATGATGGTCCCGAAGAGCAAAAAACTTTCCTATTTTATCAATAATTCCAAAGGAACTATTTTCATGCCCGGCTTCCACCGTCTCGTTGAACAAACATTTAGCACTGGTGGTTACACTTTAGATCTTCGAAGATCCAATTTAAAGGTGGAAAATCTAAAAAATCTAGAAAATCAAACATTACTTAATGATTGGTCAAACGCTGAAGTAAGAAAACAAGAAGTAAATTTTGATGAAGAGGATGATGATGAAGATGGAAACGAGTATTCGACCACGTCTGGGAGTGATTGAATCACGCCACTTCTCAAGGATCAAGGTACGTTATAAGGTAAGAGAACTACGTTGACTTTGATTCATCAACTATGAGGATACGTAGGCAACTTAATTCTAAATTAAAAATTAAATTTTAATTTCTAATTTATAATTAAGCTCAAGTCTTTTTTTTTTCTCTTCTATTTATGTTTTTAATAAATTGTAATTGAAAATTTGTAAAGTTGTAATCTCTTGTTAAAAGTAGTAAATGCTTTTAGGTAAGTTAATTTTTTGTTGTAACTTTTTATTTTTTTTGTAATTCTTTTATAAGTTGTAAAGTTAAGTTTTGATTGTTGTAAATTTTTTCTTCTTGTAAAATGTAATTGTTTTAGTTAAGTTAACTATATTCAATTCAATCTCTTGTGATAATCAAATTCAAAAGACCAAGAATTAATTTTGAAAGTTGTTATTATAAAAAAAAAAAAAAAAAGAAAATCGGGGACCGATACTGGAACCGAGGAACCGCTGGTTCTGGAACTAGAACTGAAACCATATATATGGCGGTTCGGTTTTGGTTCCCCCTCTGCGGTTCGAAGAACCACCGGTTCCGAAACTGAAATTGGAATCGGGGAACCATGCTCGTGTTTACTCCCCACCTACTCAACATGCAAGGACACATCATGAGGGTACTATACGTACCCCTAATCATGACTACCGCGACATAGGTAGCTTAGATGTCACCGAGCTCGAGCCACTATACAATGCAGTTCAAATATCCAATCGGTAATTATTCTTGTTTGTATTGCCTATGTATGTGCTCATTTTAGTGGTCTTGATTAAATGGTTCTTTGCATAGGCATTTGAGTACCCATAAATTATTTGTTTTCATATATTAATCAAAACATGTGTATGACAATATTTAATTATGTGCTATATGGTTCGTAGTGTTTAATTAATATTCTAAAATATTTTTCTCACATTTCTATAAAGAAATATATCTATTTATTGTGTTCTCCAAATTAGATAAATGTTTTTTAAAGGAATAATTATAAGTTGTTAAAAATAATATTTACCGATAAATTTTATGTCAACTCATATAATAAAATAATATATTGTTTAAAAATATTAATAAATTTCGTGATTATTAAAAAAACTGGGCTGAAAATTCAATTACATATTTTGTCATAAATAATACAGAAAAATTAATATATTTTAAGAAGTAAAAAAAAAAAGAAAAAATAGGAATATGCTAACAAATATATAAAATAAACAAATTTTTTTGTAAATACAATTAATTATTTAATATCAACAAAAATAAATAATAAAAATAAAACAATTCAAATTCAACAACATAAAAATCATCACATATCTATTATCTAATCATTAACTCCACATATTCCAACAACATCTTTAATAATTACCCAATCAACCAATCATTACATATATTACTTTTTATAATATAATCATATTAAACATCCCACTAAACCTACTTATTTGATATCTACACTACACATCATTCTCTATTACATCTGAATATAAATATCACTTTGTACCATTCAAACTTATTTTCACATCTTGGATGTCCACAGCCGAATGGGCTACGGACACCAACATCCCAGCATAAAACCTCTTATTTTTATTCGTTCCAACATACCAGAATCTCGTTATGCGTGTGGCCTATTAGGTTCATCACTTTACCTAGTCCAAGAGAAAGCAACCCAATTGCAAGATTAATTAATCCAATTAATCAATCACCTTTCAATTTCCCAATCCTTATGTACTCAAGACATCCATTAGTTTATGTCCAACCTACACTATTAGAGGAACTCAAAGGTAATTGATGAATTTGACATGCGAACCTTTCATTCGTAGTTACCGTGCAGGTACATTCTCTTCGTTCGGTTCTCCGATTAAGGTCTAGGGCTTGGTCATTTAATACAAACCAATTATTGACATTAATAACTATAAGAAATCTAACATACTGTGTTGATATGCTAGCCCACAACAAGATCCCATCTCTTATGTTTTGGCCAGGTGCTTTGCGCAACATCTTTATTAGATACGAGGAGTGTAGGAAAATATAGAGAAACAATCCCAACAAATTACTGTGCCGACTATCAAATTCTTTCTTGCCATTATACATATCTTAAACATAGTTCCAACATAACCAATGAGTCCCCATTTGGCTTCTCAAGAGAGGTTTAAGGAACTTGTCAAATTTACGACTTTCCTCATGAACGATCACATGCATGCATACAGTCCAAAGACTAATTAAAGTGCCTATGGAAATTAGAACATCGATTCTTTTGTTGCCAATACAACTACTACATGGTTCGAGTTTTGATATATGATCAGTTTAATATGATTGTTTGAGATGAACATCACATCCACTAGCCTATGTGGTATCTCAGCATGAATATCCATGGAATGAGACATCCATCGCTGAGTGACGTACCGCTCAGTGCAAATCTATCTGAATCCTACGATATCCCATCTTGTAGATTCTATAACTTGGAACATTTAATATGTCAATCACCGAGGTTTATTCCATGATTACCAGCCCGTGCACGACCTAGTGTCCTAGTTACCGAGATCATGAGATTTCAAAATCATATAACAAATAAACATAAATGAATACGACAAAGAAGATATTACTTAAACTTCTCTTATATTCATAAACAATGTACTTGAAATATGTATTTTAGGCCAGCCTAAAAGTTGGCTGATAGGGCATATAATCCTACATCTCCCTTTTGTCCTAAAACCAACTATCCATATGTTTATGATCCATCCTGAGGTGATCCTTGACAAAAACACTCTATTAATGATTTACGAACCAAGAGATAGTGTCTAAGTATGTATTTGGATCGTTGAAGAGATCTCAACTCATTGGCCTGTGCTATCGCACCATTGTTGTCACAGTAGACCACAACTAGTTGACCACTGATAGGCACCACACTCAATTCTTGGACGAAGTTCTTTATCCAAACACCTTCCTTGGTTGCATCCAATGTAATTATATATTTTGCAATGGTAGAGTCCGCTAGGTGGCCTTCTTGGCTGATTGCCAACTGAAGACCCACCATCAATATACCCGACCACTGTCACAAGACCGTTGACTACAGCAATGTGTACTTGTGTACGTGTATATAAGGTATTCTTGTCTTTGAGAGTGGTGCTCACGTCACAAATTAAAATTTATAGTCATTCATGCATATGTTTTAAAGATCATTGTAGAATTCTTTATAAAAGGACATCTCTTGCACTTGGAAGCATAAATGTTATAAATGCTTTATTTAATATAATTTTTAAATTAAACAAAGTAACCCTGCAAAGAATTTTCGTCCTCCTTATACACAATTATGTTTGCGGTCACTAATTTTGTACCTATATAATTTCTAATATGTGATTTTGTGTTAATTACTATCGCAATCCCACCCAATTATTTTTCAAAGACATTCCACTTTCATGAAATTCAATCTTTCACTTATATAATCTAAGTTCATTTCAAAATTATCTATACCATAGATTTTCATCTAAAAAAATATAATCTTCGAACCTCAAGGTTTTGAAAAGGAAAAAAAATGTTCTTTAGAATTTGTTAAAAAAAAAAAAAAACAAACACAATCTTTACTAACCAAAATTCCCACTAAGTTTACAAAAAATTAATTCAATTGTATTCAATGAAGTGCGAAAGATTCATGTTGAAAAAAAAAATTATTCTCAAAATTTTATCAAACTATGGTTGTGGTTTTATTCAAAGTCTAGTTAAGTCAAAATTTCATACTCCTCCTAACAAAACTCATAATTTCCAAATGTGTTGAGAGAAAAAAAATTATTAAATTTCATTTGTATCAAATTAAATAAAATGTTTTGATATAAGATCCACTTTTAAAATCTTTGCCACTTTCAAAATCTATCCTCAAAACTTTTCATCTTTCCAGAACCTTATTTAATTTCAAGTTTCCTCTATATTTTATAAAATCACAAAAAAGTTCTTGAGTATATTCAATGTATTCCAATAAGGTATTTATTGATGATATTGTTTCTTAAAGTCCTTATTTACTTTCAAAGTAGCTCAAAAATCACATATTTATGCTTCACTTTTTGGTGTAAGGACAACTCAAAATCTAGTCAATAACAAGACTCACTTTCATTGAGTAATATATGCAATTCTGAAGATGGATTTTTTCATAGTGGGGAGGGTGTGATAACCCAAATTTTTATTGCATTAATTTCTACGAAAGTACTAATGATCATGATTTTATGATTCATAATATGAAAGTTTTTCTAAGATTTAATGTGAGAATTATATGGCTTTAGTTGTTATTATTTATGAGATGACATAATTTAATTATGACAATTATATATTAAAATACCAATGATTTTATATATAAATTCATGATTTGAGTTACTAAAAGATTAATTTATGATTATAAAATTTTATGAGAATTTTTATGGCTTCATAATGAAATATTTAATTGAAATTATGATTTTAGGTGTGGAATTGAAATTAGAGCATGATTAAGTGATTCAATAGAAATTTTCATGATTTTATGTGCAATATAAGATTTTGATTTTCTTGGTTTATATATAATTAATTGAATTAAATTAATAGAATAATAATTGAGATTAGGAAATATCATTATTTGTTAAGTTTTATGATTTCATGATTTTATAAGATCATTTCATAATTTAATTTGAAATTTATGAAATTATTCCAATTAGACTATTTTCATGATTTTATAATTTTCATGTGGACAAAAATTGAGCAAAAGCATGATTAAGTTAATTAATTAATATTAGATCATGTTTTACTTTTATTAAACTATAATTGGGTTATAAAATTAGATTTAATATGTCCAAGTTCCATGGCGCAGAGCCCAATATGATACTAAGACTGGATATATATACCGAATAGGAGGGCTAATTAAGGGTTAATATTCATTTACTTACATCTCAAAGGAATGAAAATTAGGGTTGGTTAGTCTAGGGTTTGTCAGTTGAGCCGTCATCGTTATCTCAATCTCTTTTCTCATTCTTTTCAATCTTCGGTATTCTTATTTTAAAAAAATTGGAAAGTTATATTTCTACATCTTCGAATTTTATGAAATTTTAGTATATCGTTAGTTCTTGTGATTTCATGCCGTGGATAAAACTAAAATAAAATAAAAACATCCATCTAGATGTATATGAATAAATAAACAAATAATTAACCCATATACGGCGTGTAAGCAGGCTATGATACCATTGTTGAAATATCTGGGCCATAGATCATACATAATAGGCATTGGAATTAATATTTAAAAATTATTTTTACGATCAAGATCTATACTTGCACAGTCTCGTATATGTAACTAAAAATAAGTTTATTAATTGTACAAAGTGATTCTATGTTCTTAGTGAGAACAATTCGGATGACCAGATTGTATGTTGACCAATGACGTTTGAAACCTCTTCTCTAAGTTTATCCACACCCAACCTTGATGAATGATAAACATAGGATTTACATGGAATTCGGGGTTATTATGTATAGTTTTTTAGGCATTCGCATGTAACTAAGTGACGATTTCATCATGATTTTGTTATATTTTGTTACGTCACGTGTTTGTTATAGTTTTAACAAAAAACAAATAATTAAGGATGTATAGACCACGTCTTAAGTCACAGAACGTGCCTATCCTCATGATATGATCTTAACCATTGCAATTTGGTGTGATTCGAGCATATCTTCTTGATTTGATGTGTTTTGGGCATATCTTCTTGATTTGATGTAATTTGGGCATATCTTCTCATTCCAAACAGAGATACGACGACTATCAAAACCCTAGTAATTGTCTATAAAAGGAGGAGCTACATCAGATAATAGAGACATTATGTAACACAATATACAACATATTTTAGGGTTAGAAACAAGGATACAAAAGAGGATCATCAACCAACCAAATCATCAAAGAGAGAGAGAGAAACAAAGATTGTTTGGGCTTCAATAGTCTTCTTTTTTTTTTTATCTTTTTATGTTAGCCATGATTATCAATATGTTTTGCATGGATTATGTACTGAATATGTGTGGCTAAACATCTAGTCATTCTAGGGAGTGCATAATTATGGATTCATATGTTTTTCTTTAATGATATTATTTTCCTTCCTATATTTGTTTACGCTTTCTTGATTTGAATGTCATATGGAATTTGATAAACATAAGATTTACGTGCAATTTGGGGTTATTATGTATAGTTTCTTAGGCAATTGCATGTATCTAAGTGACGAGTTCATCATGATTTTGTTATATTTTGTTACGTCACGTATTTGTTGAAGTTTTGACAGAAAAATATATAATTAAGGATGTATAGATCACGCCTCAAGTCACATGGACCGTGCTTATCCTCGTAATATGATCTTAATCCTCGCAATTTGGTGTGATTTGAGTTTATTTTCTTCATTTGGTATGATTCGGGCATATCTTCTCGATTTGGTGTGATTTGGCCATATCTTCTCATTTCAAACAGAGATACAACGACTATCAAAATCCTAGTAATTGTCTATAAAAGGGAGGAGTTACACCATATTATAGGGAGATCATACAACAAATCTTAGGGTTAGAAACAACTATACAAAGGAGGATCAACCAACCAAGTCATCAGAGAGAGAGAGAGAGAAACGAATATCGTTTGGCTTTAATAATCTGATTTTCTTTTGTTCTTTTTATGTTAGCCATGATTATCAATATGTTTTCCATTGATTATGTATTGAATATGTGTGGCTAAACATCTAGTGATTCTAGGAAATGCATAATAATGGATTCATATGTTTTTCTTTAATGATATTATTTTCCTTCCTATATTTTTTATGGTTCCTTTATTTGAATGTCGTATGGAATTATGTGACGACTAATTGCATATGTGTAGTTAATCCATTATTATCTGAGAAGGAATAACTGGTTAACGAATTAGGAAC
Source organism: Caryopteris x clandonensis (assembly GCA_028749325.2). NCBI lineage: Eukaryota > Viridiplantae > Streptophyta > Magnoliopsida > Lamiales > Lamiaceae > Caryopteris > Caryopteris x clandonensis. The sequence continues at coordinate 2,249,425 of JAPYKT020000021.1, forward strand.
GAATAACATAAAACTTGCTACATCGAGAGATTGGTAAGTATTATGATGAGAATAGATCCTAGGCACGATTGGGAGTTAGATAATATCTTGAGAATGATCAGTATTGTCTAATCTACTTTTGGATCTAACTCGAGAGAGGGGATCCAAATATCTTAGTGATCCTCATACAAATATATGAATTATATATGGTTTGATACATTAAAATGAATTCATATGAGCCATATGAATGCATGTCCCTGGAATCCATATAATCTCTGAATACCTTTAGTTGTTTGACTTGCTTTGTTATCTATTTCTTCTCTTTATTTGTTTTAGTTTATTTTATAAAACTCATTCCATTAATTTAATTCTTTAGATAAAAACAAATAATCAGTTGATTTTACAATATACAGTCCCTGTGGATATGATACCTATTCTCACCATATTTTAATATAATTTACCTCCTGCACTTGCGAGTCGTATTTTAAGTGAAATAAAATAGCGAACAAGTTTATGGCACCGTCGCTGGGACTGACGTAATTTACAATTGATATTCGTTTTGGATATTAGACTTTAATTGAAAATGTATATTATAGCTTAATATATAGTTTTTATTTCTTTATTTGATTCATTTTGTGTTTGCAGGTAGTTTATGAACATTCGATCCAAAGGTTCAAGACATTTGATACCAATTGATCTAGAGATCGAAGCAACTGCCCGACACAGAAACACTTCAAGAAAGCAAGTAAACAGGATGGATGAACTAGAAGCAATGCGTAGAGAGATGGAGGAGTAGCGGGCATTTATGAGACAACAACAACAACAACAACAGTAACCTCCAGCCCACCAATTCGAGTGTCCTTAGAACCTCTAATTACTGCAAATTATGGAGGAGAACGACTGCATACCATAGGTGCAAATAATTTTGGGCTTAAACCTGCCTTAACTATGGTACAACATAATCAATTTGATGGTGGAGCATTAGAAGATCCCAATGCACATCTGACACAATTTTTTGAGATTAGTGACACCATCAAGATGAACAGTGTGGGAACTAATGTGATAAGACTTCGATTGTTCTCGTTCTCTTTGAGGGATGAAGCAAAGTAGTGATACCAATCACTAAATGAGGAATCAATCCAAACATAGTTAGACTTAAGCAGGAAATTCCTCAACAAATATTATCCACCTGGGATGAAATTGAGATTAATGAACGAGATCACTGCGTTTAAATAATTCAATCAAGTGCCTTTATATGAAGCATGGGAGCAGTACATAGATCTTTTAATAAAGTGCCCCCAACATGGTTTTGCAACCGATCAACAGATATGTGATTTATATAATGGTTTATTAGAGCTAACTCAAAATCAAATTGATGCATCCGCAGGAGGAGCTCTATTATCATTAACTGCCGATAAGGCTATAGACTTGCTAGAAAAAATGGCCTCAAGCAGTGCACAATGGCCATTGTAAAGGAATTCAGTAAGAAAGGTAGCTGAAATTTCTAACACTACGGATGGAATGAAAGAGTTGTCTGCACAAATGGCGACCATGGCCCAAACCATTAAATTGTTAACTAAGAATGCCATGTCACCATCTGAAAATACTAAAAAACAAGCAATTGTAGCCCATGACACACTGGAGAATGTGAATTATATGCAAGGATGAGGCTATAATGACAATTATAGACAAAATTAGTTTGGACAAAGAGATAGACTCAATTATTCTAATCTAAATATTTTTTTGTAGCCACCACCCGGTTTCTCTATTACGAACTGAGTTATAAATAATGGAAAGAAACCGGATTTGGGAGAATATACTTGCATCCTTTATGCAAACCACAAAGCAAATGATGGATACACAGGTAGAAAAAGTTGACAATTTAGCCATCACAGTGAAGAAATTGACGATCGAATTTGGACTTCAAATAAAATCTTTGAAGATGCAAGTTGATCAAATGACTAAAATACTAGGAAGCATACAACAAAAAGGATAATTTTCAAGTACCACTGAAATCAACCCAAAGGAGCAATGGCATGCCGTACATGTGAAGGACAAGCTGTCTAACAAAGAAGAAAATAGAAGTGAGAGAGTGGATCGGGGGGAAGAAGCAAAGAAAGTCAAATATGTACCACCATCTGCATACGTTCCACCATTGCCATTTCCACAAAGGCTAAGGAAACAAGCGAAGGAGATACAATTTACTAATTTTATATAAAAGTTTAAGAAATTATCAATTAATATTCCTTTTGTTGAAGCTATTGAACAAATGCCTAACTACACTAATTTTTTGAAGGAAATTCTGGTGAAGAAAACGAGAATTGAAGATCATGAGACAGTCAATCTAACAGAGGAATGTAGTTCAATTCTCCAAAGGAAGCTTCCACAAAAGTTGAAGGATCCGGAAAGCTATACAATACCATATAAAAATTGGCAGCACTCACTTCAATAAACTGTTGTGTGATTTGGGGGCAAGCATAAATTTAATACCATTATCCATATTCAAGAAGTTGGGCTTAGGAATGATAAATTCATCCTCCATCACATTACAACTTGCTGATAGGTCTATAAAGTACCCAAAAAGAATTTATAGAAAATATGCTCGTGAAAGTAGATAAGTTTATATTTCCCGTGGACTTTGTTGTGTTGGATATGGAAGAAAACCACGAGATGCCATTAATTTTGTGTAGACCATTCTTAGCCACCGTGGGGGCCTTCATTGACATGAGAAAAGAAAATTTGACTCTAAGAGTAAATAATAAGAAAGTTGTGTATTCCTTGTATGAAGCAAAGAAGTTTCAAAGGGATGTTGAAGATTGCAAGGCAGCAAAAATAGTCCAAACACCATTGATCAAAAGAAGTCCAAAAGTTTGCCGACAAAGTCTCTTAAATCTTTCATAAGCCACACTATCCTTCCTTGCAAGTCTATTAATTTTGATAGTGTGAATTTAATTGATAATTTTAAAGTTATGCAGGATTCTGTAGCATCAAAGACGCATACGTCTCATAAGGGAAACATCAAAGAGGAACTAAAGTGAGATCACCTTGGTGCAAGTTTAGAAGTCGACTATGCCAAGGAGGCTGAAACTGAAGGATGGCACCCTTATGCAAAAGAGAAGGACTTAAAGAGTCTCCTTGGGCATGCCGAGCATCACAAGAATTTCATAGCTATTTTTTTTAGAATTACACAACTTATGTGTCAATTGTTTAAAAAGGAAGCCCCTTTTAATATTAACGAGTTGTGTTTGCAGAAATTGAGGAACGAGTTCATCCACATAAACTCAACTGTCGAGAGAATTGATGCCAACATAGCAATCATGCTGAACACGATGGACTCCCACCGGACCCACCTTCTTAATAATATAATGAAGGTTAGTGGTTCATAGTTTTCCCATATATCTTTTCAAACTTATTCTTTATTCTTTCCAAAGAATAAGTTTTGGGGGAGAGGGGTGGATGGACGTTGACCATGAATCCCTGTTCTTACTTGAAATTTTCAATACATGTTTTCTTTCTAATTTAGTAGTGTAAATTATGTAATATAAAGCCTAAACATCGATTCATTTCTCTATTTTATGTTGATTGTGTTATTGATTTATGCTAATGATGATAATGCTTTATTTGATAATCATTATTGATGAATTGAACATATTGTGAAAAAAATGATATTTGTGCATGCAATGAAGGACTTGAATATCTTGAATCGTGATTAGTATGTGAGATTTTGAGCCTATTGATTATTTCTAGTATGTTTAGTTGGATAAATGTTAGAATGTCTAGAACTTTCTTATGATTTGCTCAAGTTTAACAGAATAATGTGGATTTTGGAAGTGATTTTAGGCCATCTTTGGTAGCCCTATTATCCTTTCAATTTTGACCATTCACACAAAATTATCCTAGTAAGCCCCTTTGAGCCTTGAGTCGTTCTTTGATAGCCAAGTTACACTATTTGTACATAAAAGTAATATAAATAGAGTGGTCTTGTCGAATAGAAAAGAATATTGCATGTAGAAGGCTTTGGTAAATGTGGAGGAATGAATCGAAAGATTGTGAAAAATGGTTATGAATTGGAAGACGAGTCACTTCCTTCAAAAAAATTGTTATGAATTGGGAGATGGGTTAGTTCCTCAAAAAAAGAAAAAAAAAAAAAAAGCAAACAACAAAAGTTGTTGAAAATATGAGTAGTTGACTTTAAAGCAAATAATACCGGACCCACTAACTAAAGCATTTCCTCGAAGTATTTTTGACAAGCATCGCGTTAATCATATGAGTAGTTGATTTTAAGGCAAGTAGGAGATATATGAATATATGCCTTGGCAGCCAACTATTATGCTGGCCTAAAAGGCATATTCTAAGTACATTTTTTATGAATATAAATAAAAGTTTAAGGTACATTTTTCTTTATCATATTCATTTATTTTTAATTTGTTATATGATATTAAAATATCATGATCTCAGTAACTATGAGACTTGATCACGCACTGGTTGGTGGTCATGGAATACGTCTCGGTGATTGAGATCATATATGTTCCAAGTTGTACAATTTACGAGAAGAGATATTGTAGGATTCATATAGTCTCACACTAAGTGGTACGTCACTCTGAGAGTGGATATCGGTGCTGAGACACCATATATATAAGATCTAATATCGAATATCATCTCCCAATTCTCAACTCGATATGTCAAACATGTTAAATCAATGACCATATAATTTAAAAAGGAACACAAACTAATATATATATATATGTATATATATATATATATTGGAAGAATAACTTGAATATAAATTAATTATCCATTAAAATAATTAAATAGTCTAACATATGCCCTACTGTTACCATGGTGTTTAGTTAGACATAATTGAAATAGATATCATAAGAACTATATATTCAATAATCTATTTCATAATACAATAAAGAGGAAAGGAAAAAATGTTGAATATTCCTACGATGATATAACAATTCATCCTTTAAAGCGCGTGGTTTGGATGGTAGACTGTCTCTTCTGTGTTAGACCTATATATTTTCTTATAGTTATGTGTGTCTCGGTATGTCTTGGTTTGTCTTGTCTATGTCTAGAAGCTAGATATATATAGGAAAGGGGCGCAGGATCCCTCACACTCTTCAAACTTGCTAAATATCAGAGGAAATCTTTAAAAACATGTGTTACATGCGCTCATCAAGTGTCGAGCACTGTGTCAAGCACCAGAGTGCTTGATTGAGTGGATTTGCTCGACCTTGTCCGAAATGTCATCTCCCAAGGTTGTTACTCTCTCTCGGTCGAGCGAAATCCAAACCTCTGCATCAACACCAACTTCAAAGTAGTTTTTGAAGGTCTTCTAGTCCAAATTTGTCTTTATCTACTTCGTACGATGTTATATTCCTTTGTGTTGGTTCTGAATGCCACATTGAGTTTAACTAATTAGATATCTATAGCTTAAATTATGATCAAAATACCAAAGATATGTCAAGATGAATCAATGTATACTTTGCTATTGAATTGTATTTTGTACTATGATAAAGCTACCATTGATAGATGTATCTTCATGAAATTGTAGATCATCACCATATGCTTCCGACATGACAAAAACTAATAGATTTGAGTGCTTAGATTGAATGTCATTCTTATTATTGTGTAAATGTGCTCTAAGGCTTCATACTATAAGTGTCATTTAGTTTTTAGCTTCAAATCGCTACAAAACAGGTAAACATGCAATATCCATTTGATATAAGAAAGTTGGACTAAATGAGATTAATATATATATGTTTACAATAAATTATATCTAAAATCAACCAAAGAATGCATGTATAAACCCCATTTATCAAACCCCCAAACTTAAAGTATTGTTCTCCCCGAAGAATGAAAACGAAGAAATCATATGTATGGGATGATTTGATGATGACTTTGAGTTTAGATACAATCACTCATTTCTCAAACATAAGCACAATATGTGAAAAATCAGGGAGTTTTTATTTTTTAATCACATGATTAGATTACTTTTTAAATGTATGCATTGAATATTGAAATCTTACATGATAGGAGTTTCTCTCTTTCTCTCAAGTGTTTATATCTAGCGGTGGGTTTTCTTAAAACTTGTTAATACATGTACTCTACCATATGCTTGGAGATCTTGTTATCTCTATATTACTCATGTGCGTGATCAATATACAAATAAAAAATGTCTTTCTTTTGGTTGTAATGTAAGCTCTTTCGTTGACATGGAAAATGTTTGGGTTAACTGACTCCATTTTGGACTAATTCAAGGATTTTTATTTTCTAATCTAGTGACTATGGTCGTCAACCACAAATTTACTTGTAAGCAAGTTATCATCTACCATCTTCACCATTTTTTGGGACTCATCACTAACTCCAATGTTCAACCTAAGCACATAACCAATCACGAGGTTTTATAATACTAAAAGCCCTAGAGATTTTCTCTCTTTAGAGAGAAGCTCTCGCTGTTCTCTAGAATCCGCCTATCACATTGGCTCCTTTATCGGCTTCATCCTTTTGATCTACTCTTCAAATCAATGAAGATTTTTGGAAGAATAGCATATTGATTCAATCGATACTGCTGGGATTATCACTTTTATCCTGAGATTCATCTCTCAAAAAAAAAAAAAAAAAAAAAAAAGAAGAAGAAAAAAAAAACGTGGATGCAACAGCTCGCGCTCCTGGGTGGCTGGATGGCGCTGTTGTTCTTTATGGTTATTACAATTTTTGTATGCGCTGCTTGGCTTCTGGTTTCTGGATTATGTATTGGTTGGTCAAGGCAGTCCCTTGATTTATTTGAAATACATCACGGTTCTTAATTTTCGGTGGATATTTTCAGCGATTTTGAAGAACAGCGTGTGAATAGTTTCATACGATTGTTTTACGAGTCAAGGCAATCCCTTGGTGTTTACGCTGGCTGTTTTGTCATACTTGCGGCCTGCTGCTGTGTTTCGGTGGAATAATCAAGGCAATCCCTTGATAACTGGAGTTTTGTTGTTACATCCTTGAGTCTGGCGTATAATTTGCAAGGAGTACTATACTCGATTTGCTTGATAAAGTGGAAGGGGTTGAAGGCTGTGCCAGACAGTTTGCGGTGATAGAATTTCAGAATTCCGTCAAGCGAGGAATCGCGGGTCAGTCTCTTCTCACGATCGACAAAGTCTGGTGGACGGAATCACGTCTAGTTTCATGGCTGTGAATGTTTGAGCACCCACGGGTTTATTAAAGGAAAGTAAAGACTTTCCTTATTTACAGCTTTTTTCCTTTTCTGGAGGGGACGGCGCTGAATGCCAATTAGGGTTCGTGTTCTTATTTTACTCCGGAGGGGTTATAATCTGGCAGTCCCAGATTGTGGCAACCGGGGGATGTTTACACATTGGAGTTCGCAGTGTTGGCGTGATTTCATTTCACGTCGGTACTAGTCCATTGGATTTGGCTATTGTAAGTGGACGATACTTGTGTTACAGTTGAGAATCGAAGGATTCGTTACTTGATGAGTGCTGGTGTCTGCGAAGGAATGTTGCTGCTCTGTGATCGTGAGCGAGTCAACTCGTGCGGCCCCCAGTTCTATCTAGGATTCCACCGAGTCACGACTGAGTCACAATCTGACTCAGTAATAACTTAGTCCCCATGAACAGCGAAGGCCGTCCTTGCTCTTCCCGCAGGGGTTACAACCTTTTTAAGGGATTAGTGCCATTTGGGAAAACAAACAACAGGACATGTGGTAATAACATATCATGTTACTGGGGACAGATAGGCGCTGCTTTATTGTTCAGATTTGGATATGATACTAGCGGTGACAATGCATCTCCATCAGTTCGCTTTTGGATTTGCTTCATTCGGTGCAGCCTGGCAATCCCAGAAGAGTGTGACCTGATCCTCATCTTGCCTATTTGGGGTGGGTGTTCGAGGGGATCTTACGATGAGAAACGGGTGATTATATATGGATGCGAGTGACAACCCTGGCAGTCCCAGGGGCGCCGAATCTTTCTTCCTCTCATGGTTGTGGTAGTTGCTATTACTATGTGGGATATATTCGTGACTGCGATTACAGATGCAATCTGTGTATTGCGTGGACTAGGATACCATCTGGCAGTCCCAGATGAGTGAAAAATGAGGTGTGGAGCCTTTTTATTTTTTTGGTCGAAAACGCGAAATTAAATAAATAAAAAAGAAAATGTCATACAAAATACTCAGGCATACCTGAGGGTGTACAAACTAAGGCAATCAAGCCCGGCTGGGGTGGGAATCAACATAACTCTCTAGAACTATGTGCAACCAGAATGTGTCTCATAATACAAAGGCCAACAAAAAACCTAAACAGTAACAAAAATCCGCGGAAAAAAACCCCAATTGGAAACGGGGTGGGCCTCATTAAAACCTCGCGACCATACAAGGAAAAGAGTACCCTAGTACAATGACAATTGATAAGGACAAAATAAGACAACGCACACACGAAAACACGGGTGCACTCCTCGGTGGACCCGAGTAGTCCCCACGCACGCACCCATCTCATTTTATTCCATAACCCAAAAAACAAGACCACATGACGTGATCGCAAGTTTACAAAATACATATGCCCCAAACAATCAGGGGACCACTCACTATCAAAAACTCTATCAATCATGGCCTTTGTTGCTCCTTGCTGTGATTGATTGTCTGAGGTTATACGCGTTATTTACCCAAATAATGCAGTAAAAGAAAAGATGTTATAAAATATGATAGATTTATGAGTTCCCAAAATAAGGTAAAACATCACGCTCGGCGATTTTTTTTGGTAAAAACATCACTGGACCTTACATTTTAATTTTGAAAATAAAAATGTCAGGCCCGCTAACGTTTTTATTTTCAAAATTTCTATATATGCAGTATGCATCCGAGCCTTCATCCAATTGCCCTTATCCCCATCCATATATGCATATATACGTATATGTCTGCCCTGCCGCATATATATATATATATAATTATATATATATTTGTAATTTGTTATATATATTTTTTTTATTTATTGATTGATATTTATATTATTAGGAATTATTTTTTTTATATTTATTGAAACTAAATCAAGAATATAATATTAAATATATCTTTATATTTTTCATTATATAAATATATATTTATTTCAATATTATATAAAACAATAATATATTTGTAAATTAATAAAAATTCTAAATTTAAAAAACTTATATTATAAAAAAACATATTCAGAAATATATATTATAAATTTTGATATTTATATTAATAATTTAAATATATATATATGTAATAATAATTAAAAAAATAAATACAATAAACGTCAAGCCCGCTGGTGTTCACGTTTCTTTTAAAGTTTTTATTTATTTAATTTGCATATAATATATATATATATATATATTATTTCTTATATATTCTGATTAAAGTAAATATAATTATCATTTATTTAATTATTTTTGTTATATAAATATATATACACAAATTTATGTATAAATATTTTATATAATATATATTATATAATTGTAAATAATTAAATTTTATATTATTATTTAAGATAATTAAATCATATTATAAAAAAATTATATAATTTAAAGGATATTTTTAATAATTATTATACATTTATTTTAAGTATAATTTGAATATTTGAAAAAAAAATATATATATATATATTAATACATAAATATATTATAAAATATGTATCTATATATATATTAAAACAAAATGACATTTTCCAATTTCGTTTTTCTGCCTAAACTTCATTACTTATTTAGAATAATTATATTATTATTAAATTAAAAATAGATGATTTTATTCTAGAAATTTTGATTCAATGTCAAAATCTAAATTATTCCACAAATTTAGGTATTTCAAAATTAGATGATATCAAAATGAATATACTGCAATATTTAATACATGATTCGAAATCTATATATTTTATCGAATATTAATCAAATCACTGAATTATGAAATTAAAAAAATATATGAAATCTAACGAATATATGACTCAATTTTCTCGATTTATTTTGTAAAATATATATATATATAAGTAAAATTACTTTTTTAAATTTTGTTTTTTTGGCCTAAATTTCAACCATATAAATGTAAAACTATATATATATATATATATTAATACAACTCTTTTAAGATACATTATTACAATTTAATTGAAGAGCTTAATATCAACAATAAATAAATTCGAATTTAAAAAAAAATTGTTTACTCATAATATATTCAAAATAAGAAATAAATTTGTTAGGAACGTGAAATCATTGTAGTTTCATTATATTATGGAAAATCATTAACAATTTTTTTATAATTAAACTATCAATTATTTAAAATCACCCAATCACGTGGATAAAATCTGATTTTGTCAAATATGAAATTAAATTTTCAACAATCTTACCATAATTCAAAATCATTTCTCATTTTTGTCTATCTCTTCTTTCTATATATTTTATCAAGATTATTACTAAATATTTTAAAGTCTCTCTTTTTTGTTCTCCCTCCTCTTGAAGTGTATTGAATTTTCTATTTTGAGAAAATAAATGGTAAGACATGTACGATAATATGTGTCATATTTCAATTGTCACAAAAGTCTAAACTCTTCAAAATTTAATTTTTAGGTTTATTTTATTTTAAATTTTTTTTATTCACATGTTGCTTTCAATTTATCATAAACATATTTAATTTTCTTAACTATCTTTCTTTCTTATTTTTAAACAAAAAGTTCGTCAATCTCTTTCATGTTTCGTTTGATTATTCTTGTGATTTTCTGTTGACATCTACTAATTATTTCGATGATAAGCACCGTGCGATTTTTCATTAGCTTTCAAAGTATTTGTTTCTATGAAACTTCAATTTTTTCAATATTATTACATTTAATTAGCAATTTGCAAAATATTTTTGTCATTAATTTGACTATGTAATTGGCAAATTTTACGAGATCTGTACAAATCTTTATTTTCTTTAATCTGCTGATATGGCTATTTTTTTAATTTAATTTGATTTAACCTTCTATAAATCGTGAATATCATGCTTATCAATTTGTGAACGAGGCTAATTCTAATAGAATAAAAGACGAAACATAAAATTACAACAAATCTCTACTCATTATACAAAAAAATAATCATTGAATTACAAATCTACACCTTCTATAATATATTATATAATTTGAATATATAATTATATTACAAAATATAAGAAAAAAATATCTTATGTGCATCGCAGAGGTCTCACTCTAGTATATATTAATACATAAATATATACATATATTCATAAATATATAAAAAAAGAAAAAATAATATATCAACAGGCCCACTAACGTTTTAAAGAAACATAAGTGGGCCTCACGTTTCTTTTTATATTGTTTATTTCTTTAGTTTTTATATAATATATATTATAAATATATATATATATACATTATTTCTTATATATTAATATATATATACATTATTTCTTATATATTCTGATTGAAGTAAATATAATTATCGTTTTTTTAATTTTTTGTTATATAAATATATATATATGTAACGACCCGAATTTCATAACATATAATTAAATAGTAAATTACAGTTATAAACAAGTAGACACATAAAATATGTTTTGGTAAAATTAATATTTCTAAAATCAGGCCGTTAAAAGAGAACCATATGGCAAAAATTTTATCCAAGTACTAAAATGAATTACTAGATTTCATAACACTAAATTTTTGTATGCCGTAACCTCAAATAATTATAACCAATAATATATTTTCGAAAACAAAATCAAATAACAAGTAGTTGCATGAAGACCTAAACAACAAGAAATTAATTTCTCATGCCCATAAACCCAACACACAATTTAACCCATACGAATAATAAATAAAATAGTATTCATTCTAAAATGAGTTCGTAATTAAAATCAATCTAGTCATGCCACTAATTAAATAATTTTCTGTACAATTAAAAATCTACTAAGCAGCGGAATAAATAAGCATAATTTCAAAATTAATTCATATATAATTAAATCAAATGACGTAAATGGTCCAAGAGGCAATAATGAGTTACGAGCACTTATTAATTCCTTACTGGACTACTAATCCTTATCACAAAATAAATAAATAAAAATAATAATTCAACTAGTGCGTTATTAGAAAATAACTTAACGAAAATCATATTTATCATATGCTCGTCGGTTTGCCTCTACTCCACCGCTAGCCCCATCCTGTCCTGAAAGGTTCAAAAGGTTGGGGTGAGCTTCCTTTAGCTCGTGGGAGTCAAGTTGTCAAAATCAATTATACAATTGACAGTAAAACATGTAGTACAGTTATACGTATGTCATAATATAATAAGTAAGCATCAAATACTTACATAACTTAGAACTTAAGGGCATATAGCTATGTAGCTTGCATAGCTTAGGGGATTGATCAATCAACTTAGGGGTGCAACTTAATTCTTGCACAATTCATAAATCATAACATATAATAACAGTAAACATGTAAACGAATCAAATAATATAATTAATAATGACAAACCGTAAAAACTCCCACCTCAACTTTGAAATATGAATAAACTTCGAAAATTTCATGCAATGAGCCTAAACACCGTGTTCTTGATCCAAACCACCTATAATAAATATAAGTATATTAATTAGTAATTGAAACTTAGAAGAAATTAAATGAATTGTAATTAGTAAGGCGTAATTTAATAGGTAGATAATAGATTAGAAGGAATCTGGGAGAAAAAGGTTAACAGCACTATTTGAATTCCTAAAAAAATTTAAGGACTATTTTGTAAATCAAGAAATGGCTTAGGGAATGGGAATTTGTGCCCCCCTTTTTCTGCCGTCACCACCAACCAAAATGCATCCAATATACATATAAAATATATGTATATATGTGTCCCTTTCCCCCCCTCGCCCCCCCCCTTTTTGTCTCTCTCTCTAAACCTGCACAGCACACTTGCACTTCCTTCCCTTTCCTTCATCCTTTTCTCTCTCTAAAACCTGCACGACACACTTGCACTCCCTTCCCTTTTCCTTCATTTCCCTTTTCTTACATCTCACTGTGTACGCACCCAATTTCACCCCATGTCCTAAATATATAATTTCGAAAGTTACGGACGGAAGACCCACACCGACGTCAAAGGACGACGAGAAGAAATTTAGAGAGGAGTGCTGACTTTGGGATGAAGATGGAAGATTTCTAGTCTTTTGGCAGTCTTCTCTTCTCTTTTTCTTTTTTTTTTTTTTTTTTTTTTTTTTGATTTGTGGTAGAATCATGGAAGGGTGGTGATTGTATGGTGGAAATAAATGTCCGGCAACCATTACTAGATGGGATTGAAGAGGGTGATCGATTGACCATTACCAGGTGTAGAAAATTCGAACAGTAATAGAAGAGATTAGGGTTATACCTTGCTTAATGCAGTAATTAGTGTAGAACACATGTATTTTTTTTTCTTGTATATATATATATATATATATAGTAGAGATGGTTTGGCTGAAATACCTACGGATTAGGGTGGAAGTTATCAAATGAGCTTATCAATAGAAATCTTCACTTATTATGCGTATAATGTTTATTTTGTGGAGTTAGATCAGGAACACACTTATACGGCTAATGCAGTTCACATTCCAAAGGTTCTAGCATGGGCTTAAGCTTTTTGGGCCAATAGCTAGATTCACAAAATTTTGAACCCAAGTTGATTTGGACTCAAAAAGAAAGATTAAAAATAAAATTGCATTGGGCCATTAACCCAAGACTTTAAGAAAATAAATAAAAATTATGCGTATTAATTGACTTATTTAAGCCAATAATAATTAAAATATATATATTTAATGTAATAATATAAGGGTGAAAAAAAAATACCGGGCGTTACATCTTACCCCGGTTGCAAAAATTTTCGTCCTCGAAAATTCATAACGTATCGTAAAAAAAATCGGGATAACGAGTTTTCATCTCCTCTTCACCTTCCCACGTAGCTTCCTATTTGCTATGATTAGGCCATTGTACTTTGATCAATACTTTCTTCTTATTTCTTAGCCTTTGGATCTTCTTATCAAATATCTCTTCGGGTTGCTCTTCATAGGTAAGATCTTGGTTCATTTCCACCGTAGAGTAGTTGATGATGTGACTTGGGTCATATACATACTTTCTCAACATAGATACATGGAAGACGTCATGAACGTATGCAAACTTAGGTGGTAAGGCCAATCTATATGCCAAGTCACCAATACGATCGATGATTTCGAATGGCCCTACGTATCTTGGCCTCAAATTACCTCTTCTTCCAAAACGATTGCTCCCTTCATTGGAGCTACTTTCAAAAACACTTCCTTGCCCACATTAAACTCAAGATCTTTTCTACGCTTGTCCACATAAGACTTTTGACGGTCTTGTGTTATCCTAATATTTTTTCGTATCTTCTCCACAACCCCAACCATTTTCTCAATCATTTCAGGCCTCAAAATCTTTCTTTCGCCAACTTCGTCCCAATACACCGGTGATCTACACTTCCTTCCATATAATGCTTCATAAGGAGCCATTCCAATGGTTGACTGAAAAATGTTATTATACGCAAACTCCACCAACGACAAAAGTTGTTCCCAATTTACATCCATGTCTAGAACGTAAGCTCTCAACATATCTTCAAGTATCTGAATCGTTCTCTCGGACTGACCATCGGTTTGTAGGTGGTAAGCGGTACTAAAATTTAACTTAGTACCCATAGCCTCTTGCAAACTCTTCCAAAAACGTGATGTAAAGCGTGTATCTCGGTCAGAGACAATGAAACAGGCACTCCATGCAACTTCACGATCTCACAAATATAAATTTGGGCATATTGATCCACCCGGTACGTCATCTTCACCAGTATGAAATGTGCTGATTTTGTAAGACGATCAACTATGACCCACACTGCTTTATTTCCTTTCTCGGATCGTGGTAAGCCCACCACGAAGTCCATCGTAATATGCTCCCATTTCCACTCTGGTATATGGAGTGGTTTCAACATTCCAAAAGGTCTCTGATGTTCGGCCTTCACTTGCTGACAAGTAATGCATTTTTTTACAATATCAGCGATGTCCCTCTTCAATCCTTCCCACCAAAAGGTCTTTCTCAAATCTTGATACATTTTTGTACTACCGGGATGAGCGGTATAAGGAGTTTTGTGTGCTTCCTCCAAAATCATCTTCTTCAACTCTATAAGATTTGGCACGCAAATTCTTCCTTCATAATACATTATACCATCTTCGGATATCTGAAATCATTTATCTTCACCTGTAAGGGTACGCTCCTTCATTTTACGCAGAAAATCATCTTGAAGTTGACCCTCCTTGATTCTATCCTTCAAGGTTGGTTGTACCACTAAGGTTGCTAAAACTGATTTCACCGTCTTAGGTGGTGTAACCACTTCCAGATTCATTCTTGCAAATTCTTTTACTAACTCTTCCTCCTTAGTCAAAAGACAAGTTAGTTCTCCTCGTGTTTTTCGGCTTAGAGCATCGGCCACTACATTAGCTTTTCCTGGGTGGTAATGAATTGTACAATCATAATCCTTCACAAGTTCGAGCCATCTTCTTTGCCTCATATTCAACTCCTTTTGTGTAAACAAATACTTTAGACTTTTGTGGTCCGTATAAATTTCACACTTACCTCCGTAAAGGTAGTGTTGCCATATCTTCAAGGCATGAACCACAGCAACGAATTCCAAATCATGCGTAGGGTAGTTCAACTCGTGTGTCTTTAGTTGCCTTGATGCATAGGCCACTACCTTACCATGTTGCATCAGCACACATCCTAATCCTTGCTTGGATGCATCGCTATAAATCACAAATTCCTTGGTAGGGTCAGGGATAGTCAGCACAGGAGCTGTAGTAAGTCTTTACTTCAATTCTTGGAAACTATTCTCACACTTCTCATCCCACATGAACTTATCACCCTTCTTCGTCAAACGAGTCATTGGAGCGGATATTTTTGAAAATCCCTCAATGAATCTTCGATAGTAACCAGCAAGACCCAAAAAGCTTCGAACTTCATTCGCATTCGTTGGTGCCTTCCAATCATTAACCGCTTCCACTTTGGCCGGATCAACTTCTATTCCATGGGTGGTGACAACGTGCCCGAGAAATGCAACCCGATCAAGCCAAAACTCACTTTTACTAAATTTTGCGTAGAACTTCTCCTTGCGAAGTGTCTCCAAAACTACACTCAGATGTTGTTCGTGTTCATCCTTATTCTTGGAATACACTAGAATATCGTCGATGAAAATAATGACAAATCGATCCAAGTAAGGATGAAATACCCGATTCATTAAGTCCATAAAAACAGTTGGTGCATTACTCAAACCAAATGGCATCACCACAAACTCATAATGGTCATATCTCGTACGAAATGCCGTCTTTGGGATATCTCTATCCTTAATCTTCAATTGGTGATATCCAGACCTTAAATCAAATTTAGCGAACACTCCTGAGCCCCTGAGCTGATAAAACAAGTCTTCTATTCTTGGGAGAGGGTATTTATTCTTTATAGTGAGTCGATTAAGTTCACGATAATCAATGCACATCCTCATTGTTCCGTCCTTTTTTTTCACAAACAAAATCGGTGCACCCCATGGTGAAACACTTGGACGAATAAATCCCATCTCAAGCAACTCTTGAATTTGCACTTTCAACTCTTGTAACTCTTTCGGTGCCATTCTATAAAGGGCCTTCGAAATCGGGCTTGATCCAGGTACCAAATCAATTGTGAATTCCACTTGTCTGTCTGGTGGAAATCCTGGCAAGTTTTCAGGAAAGACATCCAAAAACTCCTTAACAATTGGAACATCGTCCGCAGTCACTTCTTGGTTAACCACTCCCATCAGACTTACCAAATATCCCTGACATCCTTTCTTTTTCAACATTTTCATTCCTTTTATTGCTGTTATAACACGTGGGACCTTGTTGTATCTTGTTCCTTGGAAGACGACCTCCCTGTCCTTCGGTGAATTTAGAGTAATCTTTCTCTCCTTGCATCGGACCTCAGCGTGGTGCTTGCTCAGCCAATCCATACCCAAAATAACATCAAAATCGTTCATTTCAAGCACATATAGGTTGGCTAAAAGATTATGCTCATTTATCTCCACTATAACCTCATTAATTATCGAGTCAGCAGTCATTGTTCTACCCGAAGGTATACTGATCTCAAGAGGTTTTGAAGCTTTAACACTACTATAGTCAATCATAGAGTAAAACTTTATAGAGATAAATGAATGTGAAGCACTCATGTCAAACAATACAAAAACAGGAATTCCAGCAATAGATAACATACCCGTCATAGTGCCAACTCCTTGATCTGCCTCAGTTTCGGCCATTCCAAACATGCGAGCTCTCCCACCAGAACTTTGATTTTGACTTCGACGATCTACCCAACCATCCCTCCTTGGACATTGAGAGATCATGTGTCCTTCTTCATGGCAATGGTAACATCGATTTTGACCACGCATACACTCACCTCGGTGCTTCTTTCCACACTTGGGGCAGTTAGGAAAATCAACAGGTGCTCTAGCCCCAGACGGCCCATCATTTCTTCCTTTCTTGTTGTTCTTATTCCCACATTTCTCATCACGCCACTTTCTCTTATTTGAGGTTTCAACGGTTGGATCCTTAGCCCTCTCCAAATCTATACTTGCCGAAATATCTCTTGCAACAACATCAGCATAGGTCATTGGTCCATGACTCGCCAGATGATGACGAATCTGTGGCCGTAATCCATCTCGAAATCTTTGTGCCTTCTTCTCTTCGGTATCAACCATGTGAGGTGCAAAACGACACATACGATTGAATTTTCGTTCATACTCAGTCACTGTCATACTCCCTTGAGTGAGATCCATGAATTCTCTCTCCATCTTACCCTTGTAGACACGAGGATAATACTTCTCCATTACTATCACTTTAAATTCATTCCATGTGAGTGCAGTACGTTCGGTTTCTTCTCTAAGTCTCCAGTATCCATTCCACCAAGTACGAGCATCCTCCTTGAGTTGAAAAACAGCACATGACACCTTCACTGCATCAGTACATGCCATATTTTTTTGTTTTTTAATTTCTATATAATATATATATTATATATATATTATTTCTTATATATTCTGATTAAAGTAAATATAATTATCGTTTATTTAATTTTTTTGTTATATAAATATATATATATAAATTTATGTATATATATATTTTATAGAAATATATTATATAATTGTAAATAATAAAATATTTAAGATAATTAAATCGTATTATAAAAAAATTATATAATGAAAAATATAAAAATATATTTAATATTATATTTGATTTAGTTTCAGTAAAGATAAAAAAAATTAATTTCTAATAATATAAAAATCACTTAATAAATAATATAAAAAAATATAAAACAAATTACAAATATTTATATATATATAATTATATATCTTTATATGTAGATATATATATATACATACTTACATATATATATACTTGATATATATATATGTATATCTATATATATGTGGGTGACATATATGTGTGTGTATATATATATGGATGTGAATCATCATTTGCATACTGCATATATATATATATATATATATATTTTGAAAATAAAAACGTCAGCAGGCCTGATGTTTTTATTTTCAAAATTAAAACGTTAGGCCCAGTGATGTTTTTATCATAAAACGTCACCGACCGTGATGTTTTACCTTATTTTGGGAACATTTTTTCAAACTATCCTATTTTATGCTGTTGTGTATCGCCGGCACCGGTATTGGGCTCAGGGGTGCCTAGGCTCGCCCCGATTCGGACACACAAGTCAATCGGAGGACTCGAACTAGTCACAAAAGACCATTCACCGTCTAAGAGCTCACACCTAACCCGGTAGCACTTCACACCCGAATATCCTCTCCCACTCGTAACCCAATCGAATCTACACACTAGATATCTCAACCACCGGAAGTATCGGACAATATAGTCAAGGGAATGGGGAATAGAATGCAGCGTAAAGAATGCTCTTGGAATCGCCTCCTAGAAATGACGACAGAACGTCAATAAATAGGAGAGACGAGAACCAACCGGAGAACCCCGAAGGGCCACACGGAATCAAGCACGGCATTCAATTTCGGGAGTAAAGACTGCCTGGGGAAGGCATAAACTCGACACAGGGAACGGGGCAGACGGGGAAGACGAGGGAAGGGTTTGACAGGAGCGGCGCATAACACAGGAAGAAATGAGCCCTAATTCAGCAAAGGGGGAGAGTGAAGGGGAAAGGGAAGTGGGCTGCGGGCCTGGGCAAAATAAAGTCTGGGCCCAGACTTAATATAAAATAAAGACAGGCCCACTACCATAAAACGTTGGGCCAATACCCAACAACATTCTCCACCTTATTGGACCAACCCTCGTCCAACGGATTGACAAGTACTACCCGGGGCGAAAGGCAAATCATCATTGCCCATAACAGTCACACATACCTGCACAAGCCAAAGAAAGAAAGTGAGAGGAATAAACAAAAAACAAAGCAGAATACAAGATGTTCGAGAATTTAATCCAACGAATCAAAATTCAGTGTATTGATGCAGTCTTTTGTTTTCTCAGCAGAAAGGCTTTTAGTTCCCATATCAGCAGGGTTAAATTGAGAAGGAATTTTCTCAAGCTTGACTGTTCCTTTTTCAACAAACATACATGGTCAGGTTTTTGGGGATCAATAAAACCATCAGGTTGATGCATGTAGATTTGTTTATCAAGTTCACCATGCAAAAAAGCAGTTTTTACATCTAGTTGTTTTAATTCCCAGTTAAAGTGAGCAACTAATGCCAACATAATGCGCACAGTAACAAACTTAACAACAGGAGCAAAGATTTCTGTATAATCAATCCCCTCCTTTTGAGTAAAACCTTTAGCTACAAGTCTAGCTTTAAATCTAATGCTGTCAGACTCTTCTTTTACCTTATACAGCCATTTACATGCAACCACAGAGCAATCAGCAGGTTTAGGTACAAGAGTCCAGGTTTGGTTAACATGCAGTGAGTTCATTTCATCATTCATAGCATTTAACCAGTCAACAGAATTCCTAGAATTCACAGCTTCTTTAAAGGACTTAGGTTCTAGGTCAGTAGGAGATTCAAATACATTCAAAGCATGCATATCCATATGATAATCATTAAGTCTAGATGGTTGCCTAATGTTTCTTCTAGATCTGTCCTTAGCAAGTTGATAATCATCATTTTCAACATTTTCACCATCACTTACATTATCATGCTCAATATTTTCAGAATTTGAATCAGCTAAGACAGGTAAATTAGGTGTTTGCTCCACCTCACTCGGAGTCACATCAGAAGCAACAATAGGTACAGATATTGGCAGGCAAGGGAATTCAGATTCATTGAAAATGACATCTCTACTAATAGTAACCTTAAAACCAGGTTCATTTTTTAGCCAAAGTCTGTAACCTTTTACACCTTCAGGATAACCAAGGAAAACATATTTTTTAGACCTCGGTTCCAACTTATCCAGTTTTTGATGCACAAAAGCAGCACAGCCAAAAATTTTCAGATTTGAAAAATCAACAGCTTTTCCTGACCAAACAAGTTCAGGGTATTTCCCATTTAAAGGCACAGAAGGAGACCTATTAATCAAATAGGCAGTAGTAACAACTGCTTCACCCCAGAACTTCTTAGAAAGTCCAGAAGCAGCAAGCATGCTTCTTACTTTCTCAAGGAGGGTTCGGTTCATACGTTCTGCCACACCATTTTGTTGTGGAGTGTATGGAACCGTTCTGTGTCTTTGAATACCAGAAACAGCACACAGATCATCGAGTAGATGGTTACAAAATTCAAGTCCATTATCAGTTCTAAGTTTCTTGATTTTCTTACCAGTTTGATTCTCAATTAAAGATTTCCAGTTTTTGAACACATCAAAGACATCAGATTTGTCCTTTAAAAGCAGAACCCAAACTTTTCTAGAAAAATCATCAATAATGGACAGAAACCATCTTTTATTTCCATATGTGGGGGTGGTGGCAGGACCCCACACATCAGCATGCAAATATTCAAGTATACTAGTGCATTTAGACACGTTGGGAGCAGGGGAGATGGGAAAACTGACCCTATGTTGTTTACCCTTCACACATGGTTCACAAAAAGGCATGCAAGAAAGCTTATCATTGCCAAATGATCCTACTTTTTGCAACAGTTCATGCCCTTTATTACTCATGTGTCCTAGTCTACAATGCCAAAGTGTAGTTTTATCATCTTTAACTACATTTGCATGCAAGACAGGTTTGGTAAAGCTTATATACAGGTTATTATGTTTTCAGCTTTAAGGATCACATAAGACCCTTTCATGATAGACATAACACCCTTACCCCATTTTCCCTCATAGCCCTCATCTTCTAATGCAGCACAAGATATAAGATTGCTATTCAAAGCAGGCACATATCTCACATTTTTCAGATTAAGAGCATGTCCAGATTCACACATAAGTGAAATATTTCCTACACCTAGGATAGGACATTTTTTTATCATTTGCCATGGACACAAATCCATCTTTTGTTTCTTTAAATGAGCAAAATAGATTTCTAAAAGGAGTCAAGTGAAATGTGCAGCCAGAGTCAATTAACCATTCATTTTCACACAAGAAAGATGAATTTACAGAATTAGCCACAGAGGTTTCACAAAAATCTGTTACCATGAAAACATCTTCATGCAATTCCTTTTCAAAAACATTATTGGCCTTAGGCCTTTTTGGTTGAGGACAAACATTTGCAAAATGACCCGGTTCACCACAATTGAAACACTTCTTGTTTTTATTTGTGGAATTATTAGATTTTGCAGGTTTATCCTTAGACCTATCTTGACCATTTTTATTTTCTGAAAACTTTTTCTTTTTCTTAAAGTTCTTTCCTTTAACAAACATAGCATCAGCATTGTTTTGATGTTTAATACCCAAATTGGCTTTTAAATCTATCTCTTTACTTTTTAGTCCATTAATGACAGTATCCAAAGTAACCTGATCCCTACCATATTTTATAGCAGATTTTACATCACCAAAAGAATCAGGAATAACATTTAAAAGCACAATAGCAGTATACTCATCAATAGATTTATCACCGGTTTTCTTTATGTCTTGAATAAGTTTTTGAAAAATATCCATATTTTCATCAATATCTTTAGACATATCTAGTTTAAACCGAAAAAATCTTTCAAGTAAGAACATTTTACATGGAAGTGAAGTTTCAACGAACAGTTCTTCTAATTTTTTCCATAAATCTTTGGCACATTTCTGATCTCCGACTTTTCGGATAATCGAATCTGAGAGGTGAAGGATGATGGATGAGAATGCAATCTCATCCATCTCTTCCTTCTTCTCATTAGTTGTGGCTTCAGAAAATGCAAGGGAGATACTTTTAAATACACGTTGCTGTATTAGTATCCCCTTCATTTTCTGCTGCCATATCCCAAAATCTGAGCGACCATCAAATGGTGCCAGATTGTAGGATCCAACAGAAGACATGATGCACACAGCACAATGATCACAAAATTCACACAAAACGGAAGACTGAGGATTTCCAAGTTCACAAGCCGATTGATCGGTTGCGCAGGGGGTCACTCAGTTCCGATTTCAGTTTCTAACACGGTGAAGCAGAATCAGAAAAAAAAAAAAGCACACAGCAATTTCAGATTCAGCAGATCACAGTATTACATGGTAAGATACACAGTAAGCAGGCAGGCAATAGAACAGTATCAGCAATACACACAGTATAGCAGAATCAACAAAACCTGCTCGGTTCGATCGGTATCTACCAGCAGTCACGCCCAAGTCCTATCCGGTTCAACCGGTATCTACAGGAGTAGGGTTAAAGTCGCTTTACCAGAGCGAGGTTCAGGGGAACCTCGTAAGGGAGAGACGGCCCACCAGCCTCGGTACAATACCGAGGGGCAGATCCACCGTCGGCACAGAGTCGCGGGAAGCGATGGCAGGGTCGTACAGGGAGCGACGGCGGCAGAGTCGCCCGACGGCGACAACAGCGGTCGCGCGGGGGGGTCGCGCGAGGCGCGGGCAGCGGAAGGCAGCGGCAGGTCGCCTGTCAGCGACTTCAGCTCGCGGCGGTGCACGGCGGTGGGCTCTGATACCACTGTTGTGTATCGCCGGCACCGGTATTGGGCTCAGGGGTGCCTGGGCTCGCCCCGATTCGGACACACAAGTCAATCGGAGGACTCGAACTAGTCACAAAAGACCATTCACCGTCTAAGAGCTCACACCTAACCCGGTAGCACTTCACACCTGAATATCCTCTCCCACTCGTAACCCAATCGAATCTACACACTAGATACCTCAACCACCGGAAGTATCGGACAGTATAGTCAAGGGAATGGGGAATAGAATGCAGCGTGAAGAATGCTCTTGGAATCGCCTCCTAGAAATGACGACGGAACGTCAATAAATAGGAGAGACGAGAACCAACCGGAGAACCCCGAAGGGCCACACGGAATCAAGCACGGCATTCAATTTCGGGAGTAAAGACTGCCTGGGGAAGGCATAAACTCGACACAGGGAACGGGGCAGACGGGGAAGACGAGGGAAGGGTTTGACAGGAGCGGCGCATAACACAGGAAGAAATGAGCCCTAATTCAGCAAAGGGGGAGAGTGAAGGGGAAAGGGAAGTGGGCAATCTTTTTTTTTACTGCATTATTTGGGTAAATAACCCGAGGTTTTATCTTGCTTAAGATGCTGATATTCTATGAATTTTTGTGGGATATTTTCTTGCTGCAACTTTTTGCTGAATGCTCTTGACTAATGCTGTTGTAAAAATTTGAATGCGGTCTGCTGCTGTGATTCGCTGCTGTTAGTGCTGTTTGCAGGGCCTGCTGCGACTGTTTCTGCTCACCGGCTAAATTTGCCAAACTGGTAGTTTTATTATTGTGCCGTCCCTGTTGCGTACTCGATGGTGTTGACCTGCTGGAATTATTGCTGCAAACCTGTTATGTTTTCCTGCTGAGTTGGCTGCTGTGATTATTAAGTTGAGTAATGCCCTGCTGATTTTCATGGAAATTAGCTGCTGGTCTAGTTTGCGCGGAGCGTTGCTGCTCCTTGCGTATAATTTCCGAGTATAATTGGCCCGAGGTTTTTGGTGGGATATTGTCCTACTGAAAATTTTTGCTGTATGCGCTGCTTGATTGCTGTGATTGCTGTTGGAAAAAAAAAAAAAAAAAACAAGGAAAATTTTGGAATGCGGTTTGGATGTTCGCTGCTGTTAGTCCTGTTAATTGCAGGGCCTGCTGAGACTGTTCCTGCGCAGTTGCCTCGGTGGTGTGCTGATATCGGCACATTTGAGTCCATGGTTTGCTGATTTACTGTTGGGCTCCCTTGCCCTGCTGCTTCTTGACTGCAACTGCAGGGCTGTTATTCTGCTGTTCATATTGCTGCAACAGTTCTGTCTGACTTAAAATAAAAAAAAATAAAAAAAGAGTCTATGTGCCTTGTTATTTCTTGACTGAAATTGGCTGATTTGGGCCTTGTGGAATGGGAGCTGCAAACCCTATTGTGGGGACGTGATGATATTGGGTCTATTCACTGTTTCTGCAATTCTATGTTCGTTGTTGCCTTTGTGCTGCAGCTGCAGGGTATTGTTGATTCGTTGGTGTTTGCTGCTGCTTTGGTGTGCTGCCACCGTAACTCTTGAAGTCGAGACTGCTGCAGGGTGTCTTCTCTGGTACTTGCCAATTTGGGGCCGCTGCTTTTGGAGGGTTTCACCATGCTGGGCTGACTACCACATTACGGAGTTATTGGAGCGCTGATATGACACATTTTGAGACCTGCTGCGATTATTGTGGCATAGCTGTTGCGTTGGAGTCCTGCTGCGATTATTGTGGCACAGCTGCAAATTGCTGATACTTCTTCTGTTCACTGCTGTCGTTGGCCTTTGGCCTTGATGTTGCATCCCTGCTGGGCGGACATGCTGTTGGGCTGTTCGCTGCTGTGTTGGAGTGCTAATTCCATAACATTTGAAGACCCGATTGGAGTTTGGTGCTACTACTTGTTTGCTGATTTTGCTGTTGCATTTTAGCAAATTAGAATATCCTACCAAAGCTGCATTTTTGCTGCTAACAATTGAGTCAAATTGCTGATACAAATTCTGTTCACTGCTGTCGTTGCCTTTGGCATTCATGCTTCATACCTGCTGGGCGGACGTGCTGTTGGGTTGTTTGCTGCTGCGTTGGAGTGCTAATTTCATAACATTTGAAGACCCGTTTGGAGTTTGGTGTTACTACTTGTTTGCTGATTTTGCTGCTGCATATTAGCAAATTAGAATATTCTAACGAAGCTGCATTTTTGCTCCTACATTTTATGCCTTTGTATTGTGATGCATGTTAAGGAAGTTTGGACCCTCCCCACGTTAGGCTTTGCGCCTAGTGTTTATTTTTCTTCGGGTATGTCCGAATACTTGCGTAATATCAACTTTTTTCTACTTTATTTAATTTCTACGGTTTCGACAAAAGAAAAAAAGGTTTCATAATACTATACATTATTATTATTATTATTATTATTATTATTATTATTATTATTATTATTATTATTGTCGTTGTTGTTGTTGTTGTTGTTGTTGTTGTTATAATGCTAGGAGATGTTTCTTTTTTTTTTTTTCACAAGAATTTTTTTCTTGTTCTTTGCTATGGATGTTGTTCTTTTTTTGTTTTTGTTTTAAGAGATATAATTTGAATCTCATTCACTCCAGTTGCAATAGTTTCTAACTCATTTCTCCTCAAATTGTTCTCCATCTTCTGGTAACAAAATTCTGAAAAATATCAATGGGTTATATCAAGCTTATCAAGGAATATATAAATCTCGAAATTTGCTAACCAGGAATAATTAAACATTTTCGTTTAAGTGGCTAACAAAAGATGACCTTAAATTATCTTTATAATTATTGCATAAATGAACAGTTGTGAGAAAGAAACCAAGGCAAGTTCGAGAGGTATACATGTATAACCGTTACTCACAAAAAATTAACAATTCCATGGTTAGGTTCAATTCTCATGGGTAGATATTATAATTCAAATGCATACTTTTAATTTCATCTACACATGCAAATAAAATCATCTATCATGATCAATTGTACTCTTTGGCATTTTAAATCAAATAATTCATCATTAATCCATACTATTCACTTTTTTTCAAGGTTCATTGTACTCATCATTCCAAAAGTTTAGATTTTCCCATTATTCAAGATTTTTCTACTTCTAGAAATCAAATAAATTCTAAACTATATATAAACAAAAACCAATAAAAAGATAAATTAAAAATCCCAAGATAAACTTCACTTCCCCTCCTCCAAACTTGTTCAAAGAAATTTATTATAAGAACAAGTATAAAAAGAAAAATTGGTATATCTTGGATTACCTTGATTTTCTTCATAGAGGACTGTTGGGTTGCCTCCCAACTAGCGCTGAGTTTTTACGTCATTAGCTAGACGCTTGTTTTCTAGTTCACGTTATGCCTCCAATAGACATTTAATATACATCCTCCATTGAACCTTTCCATTCATCGTCATCATAAGGGTGCAATTAAATTGTTCCTTCGTGTCTCGTTTGGTGTCTCTTATTCATCTTCATTTACTCCTACCAACTTCACTCTTTCTTGTGGGAGTTCCTCTGTAGAATTACGACCAAACAAAAAGTTTATTGAATCTTCACTTTCAACATCAAAAGAATTCGAGTATAAATATTTAGTGAAGTACAATTCTAAAGGACCCTTTGATGAATAAGCCAAATTAACCATGTTACATGTCTCAATGTTCTCCATAATTCGACATTCATCTAACTCATCATTATGGATACTTATCATCTTATATATAGAACACAATATGTTCATCATTAATTCATATAGTTAGCTCTCCCTTTTGAACGTCGATGAATGCCCTTCCTGTTGCTAAGAATGGTCAACCAAGTATGAGTGGAACATCTTGATCTTCCTCCATGTCGAGAACTATAAAATCTATGGACAATTTGAACTTATCGTCTTTTATGAGCACATCTTCTACAATTTCATATAGATATGTGAGAATCGATCGACTAATTATAGCCTCATAGAAGTCGGTTTAGTTTTTCCATTTTAAACTTCTTGAATATTTATAGTGGCATTAAGTTCATGTTAGTACCAAGATCGCATAATGTCTTGAATCACTCTCCTCCAATTTCACAAGAGATAGCAAGACTCCTTGGATCTTTGTGCTTTTAAGCATCTTCATTTTAATTAATGCACAACTTTCTTCAATAAAATTTACAGTCTCAATTTTACATAATTTGGCATTTGCTCGAATGGTTCGGCAAAGTGTTAATTTTTTAAAGATTTTCAAATTTTTTTTAAATTGAGAATGTAACATTCACTTGATATAACAAAGTTGGACTAACCGTGACGATTATACATGATTTTGCACATAAGATGTATCTCAAAGCAACCAAAAAATGCATGTATAAACTCTGTTTAATAGTTCCACACCCTTTTTTCATGCAAGCATGTTATCGACGTTGAACTTTTTTCGGCCAAAAAAATACTTTTTAGGTAAAATATAATAGTGTTTAGACTCTTCAAAAAGTATTACATTTTATAAAAAATTGTTACATTTTGCTGAAAAAAAATAAAAAATTGTAGTTAGTTAAATAAAAGTAAAAATTTAATGGTGAAATTTCATTTTTTTTTTTTGTGAAAAAGTAACTTTTTTTAACAATCTAAAAATGTATTACTTTTATTACATTCTATCCAAAGAGTATTGCTTTTTATATAAAAAAAAAAATATATCATGTTCTGCATGCACGAAGCAAAGCTTCCGGAGGCGCATCTAACATCCTAGGCCAGATTCACACAATTTTAAGATATTTATTAGTCTGGTGGGCCTAATTACACATATTTAGATCCATGTGACTGCTGACGCAGAAACTCACTCTAAAGATATTTTTCTATAAAAAAGTATAGTGATATAATTAAAAGAAAATTAAAAGAATATAAATCCAAGTGAAAATATATCTAAATAACATTTTTGTAATTTATAATTTTTTTAATATTTTTTAAATCCAAGTGAAAATGTATATAAATAACATTTTTGTAATTTATAACTTTTTTTAACATTTTTTAAATCCAAGTAAAAATGTATCTAAATAACATTTTTGTAACTTTTATAAATTTTTTATACACATAATACTAAATTAATAACCTAATTTCTTAGAATAAAAAAGACCACCTCCAGATCCTCCATTGTCTGGAATTTTTTTTACATTAAATGTATTCGGAAGTGGATTTGCTGGGTCGGCTTGTGTCCTCCTTAGTAGAATTTTTTGTTACTCAGACCTCAAGTATTCACGTAGTGCAGGATCAACAACAGTGTCTAAATTCATCCTTAAAGTTGCGTTCTCCTCTTTGATCCTTTCCCATTCATTTCTTTCATTGTGCATCACTATTTCACGAGCTTTTAACTCATTCTCACGATCTTTTCTTGAGGTTGCGCTTGCTAATACTTCTCTGAGTGAGGCATTATCTTGTTTTATCATTTGTACAAAATCATCATTATCTTCTTTTTGTTTTTTTTAAGTTTTGACTTTTTTACCCCCTCGGATCTTTCTGATGAAGAACCACCAGCACTGCTAATATTTTCGTCATTTAAATCAATAAGAAAAATGAAGACAAAGAAGGATTAGGGGTAAGAAGGGACTCTGAAAAATTTTCTGCAGTGATCTCTTCAGCTTGAACAAACGGTTTTAAAATCGGCCACACATGCTCGAATTTGAACACAGTCTCATATCCTTTCACTGACCTCATAGTCTCATTTGCACGCTCCACCTACGTAATTTAGAAACAATATTGAAATTAAAATATTCTATTTGACAAATGAAAAAATAAAGTATAAATAACAACTTACAATTGTTTGTTCGCTTGCACCACTAGGATTCAGCAGCTCAATTTGTTGCAGATATCCATTGAATTTTCTCACATGTTTGAGAATGGTTTACATGCAACATTGCAATGATCGTTTGTTACGATCTTGCATCCTGGTACTTGATTCATCGGAGTTGTATTTTTATGTAACACGACTCCAAAATAGATCTTTTGACTGGTTTATTCCCACAATTGGATCTTGTGAGATTTCGAGATAGACACCAACAAGGTGTCGATCTTCGGCTGAAGTGTAGTTAGTGGTGCGTGGCTTAGACATTTGAGAGAAGAAAACAAAATATGCTGTAGATAAAAAGGAGTTGGAGAAGTTTGTGAGAAATGTTATGTGGTATGACACCTATTCATAGAAATTCGTAGAAAAGCATATAATAATCCAACGGTTGTCGTTGAAAAAGCACACAGATTGTGCTTTCTGCAACTCTCTTTCCAATTCAAAAAATTGGTATAGGGTTAAGATTTAGAGATCAAAATAATCTAACGGTCGGAGTTGAATACACATGGATCGTGCTTATTGCAACTTTCTATGTTTTAAGACTTTGAATGAACGGCTAGATTAAAAGTTGTTGTAGGTTATCAATGACTAATATTGAAAGCACAAAGATTGTGCTTTCTGCAAGTATGATTTGAATTCAGACAAGTAGTGAATGGTTGAGATTTAAAGATGACAAGAATCTAACAGTCGTAGTTGAAAACACGAGGATTGTGCTTTTTGTGGCTTTTAAGACGTAAGTGGAGGGTTGAGATTAAAAGTTATAGTAGGATATCAATGGTTATTGTTCTGAACACAAAGATTGTGTTTTTTGGAATAACATACAGATCATTATATAATGAGCACATACTCCACCTGTTTTCTTCACATCAGTCTTTCTTATCCTCAATTCGTTTAGTCATTTTCTCTGTTAATAATATTTTTTTATGTTTTGCTCTACTTTTCTCTAGAAAAAATAAATTTTCACTCTACTGGTCCTTCTGCTATATCTTCTATTCCTTCAAGTTCATATGATGATGAACATCAACAATTGATTGATAGTGATTGTTCTGATGTGGAGCAACAGGCAATTGTTCAACATATAATAATAATCGTATGTTAGCTGCATATTGTCGTCGAAGGGTTGAACCCATTCATGGAGACTCAATTTCGGGTCGCAAGACAACATATCATGATTGTGAAGCAGTAACTCAAAACCTTTTTAGAGACTACTTTTCTGAAACTCCAAGGTTTAATGAAGATCAGTTTCGTGGATGTTATCGAATGTCACGAAATCTATTTTTCTGTATTGTTCATGTAGTAAAGAATCATGATGGATACTTTGTGCAGCGAAGAAATGCAGTTGGGCAGCTTGGTTTGTCTACACTCCAAAAGGTACCTGCAACATTTCTAATGCTAGTGTATGCAATTCCAGTGGATGCAACTGACGAGTATACCAAAATTGGAGAGTCTACTGCAATTGAATGTGTAAAAAAAAATTGTAGTGCTATTGTGGAGATATTTGGGGGAGAATATCTAAGATCTCCTACCGCTAATGATGTTGTAAGGTTACTTCATATTGGTCAGGAACGTGGCTTTCTAGGAATGATGGGAAGTTTGGATTGTATGCATTGGAAGTCGAAAAATTGTTCAACGGCATGGGCAGGACGATAAGCTGGTCGAACTGGATCTCCAACAATTATTCTTGAAGCTGTGGCTGATTATGATTTGTGGCTTCGGCATGCTTATTTTGGGATCCAACAATGATATTAATGTGTTGGAGACGTCCCACCTTTTCTCTAACCTTGCTAAAGGTATTGCTCCTCTTGCACGTTATGTTATTCAAGGAAAGGAGTACGACATGGGGTATTATTTGGCTGATAGTGTATATCCCAAATTGGCAACTCTTGTGCAAACGATTCATGCACCAAATAGTCCAAAAAAGAAATATTTTGCAAAGAAACAAGAAGCGTGTAGAAAGGATATGGAACGTGCATTTGGAGTCCTCCATAGTCGATTTGCAATAGTGGCAAATCCAGCACGTTTTTGGAGTAAAATTGATTTGAAAGATATTAAGAATGCGTGCATAATATGGTAATTTAGGATGAACGAGAACTTGATGCTCCAATCAAAGAAGCAAGAGAAGTACCCGCTCCGAAAGTCGAACTTGTTGAAAATGAAAACACACATTTTCAAAATTTTCTAATTTGATTTAGACAAGTTAGAGATGCGGAAGCTCATTTAGCACTTCGAAATGCATTAATTGAGCATATGTGGACAAAATATTCTAATTCGGAAATTTAATCTTGTAAAAATGTATTTTTATTGTACTATTATTATGAAGTTCAATTTTTAATTTTGCATTATTATTGCTTGATATTATATGTATTTTTTATATATAATTAATTTTATAAATAAAAAAATAAAATGTTATTTATAAAAAAATTATTTTTAATATATTACGTATTATTTATTTAACAAATATGAAGTTTTTAAAATATAGATTAAAAATAAATAAATTATAGAAATATTCTTTTTAAATGCAGACTGATGGAAATGGAATACAAATTTTACACTAAAATAGTATAATATCTGCAATAGAGTTGTGCTAACTCTAGCACTGCAGCATTTTTTTGTTGCTAATATTTTTTTATCTTCTTAATTAAAAAAATCTAGTCATTGAATTTATTACTTTTCTTATGAAAATGTATCTAAATAACACTTTTTTTTTTAATCTTTTCTGACTTTCTGACTTTAATCTTTCTTTCTGTCTCATCTATAACCCTTTAACAAATATCATTTCTTGAATTGCAAAAAATTTAAAATTTTATCACTTTAAATGACTAGAATTTTAATTTTAAGAACTTTAATTTGAATAGAATTAGATGAGATGATTTTAAAATTAAAATATGGAGCACTTGAATTCGAGTCATTCAAGGTTATACAAAAATTTGTGTCACTCAATCTAAGGTAACACAAAAATTTTAATTTCATCTCACTTTCAACGTGATATGCAAATAAATAAATAAAATCAGAAAAGTAAAAAAATCATAAAATTAGAAAAGTCAATAAAATATAAAAATATCAAAAAAGATAGAAAACTAGTAAAATTTGTGACTTTATTTTACAAAAAACTTGATTTTTGTCTCTTGTAAAAAGGTTAGAAAACTAGTAAAAAAAGCAACTTGTAATTTAGCTAAAAAGTTTGTATCTAAAAAACACTTTCTGTAGTTTTTATATTTTTGACTTTTTTGACTTTCTCTTTCTTTCTTATGGTCACATCTATGACTTTTTACCAAATCATATGAAGAATTACACAAAATTCAAAATTTCATGTCATTTGGATGACTTAAAATTTAATTTAAGATAAAATTAGATGAGTCGATCTTAAAATTAAAATTTGAACCACTTGAAATTTAAGCTATACAAAGTAGTAACAGGAAATATTGTGTCACTCCATAGAGGTCACACAAAAATCTTAATTTTGTGTCACTTCTGACGTGATCCACAAAAAAACCAAAAAAAAAAAAAAATATTCACATAAGTAAAATAATCATAAAAATAGAAAGGGTCAATAAAGTTTAAAAATGCCAAAAAAAGATTAAAAGATTAGTAAAATTTGTGCCTTTATTTTACAAAAACCTTGTAATTTATCCCTTTTAAAGTTGTTAGAAAACTAGTTAAAGAAAATATTGCTTGTAATTTTGCTAGTAAAAGTTACAAAAAAAATGCTTTTTTTAATATTTATCCCTTTATTTTTTTACTCACTTTTCATATGCATATAGTTTCATTTTACAATTTCATACTTCCTTTATATTACATTAAAATAAACAAAAACATAATTTGCTACCCTAAATGCAAACTATAATGATAATTACAATAAGATCACGACATAAATCACTTCTTTTAAATTACAAAATACAACTATAAAAAATCATAACATGCTATATTAAAATACGAATAATAAACTAACATTAATATTGTATTTAAAGTAAATATCATATGTAAATACATAAATATAAGTTTTGGAATTGTATTAATTTCAAAATATTGTATTTAATTACGTGTAAGTATTTGACAAAACAAAAATTATAAAATAAATTAATATGATAATTCTAAGAATATTTTCTTGTCCACCAATTTAGTGTTGAATGATTGAAGATGACTATATCTGTATCAAATATATTTATTTTTTATTAATATAATTTTATATCTCCATGGTTGGAGTCGAGATGACGGTAAAAATATTATATGACTCCTATCAAAACCAGTACCAACTCGCATTTAGAGCTAATTAATAATAATTAAAAGTAATTATTTTGGAGTAAATATTGACACCTAAACAAGCCTTCTTTAATATATAAAAAATTTTAATTTTTTTTCTGAATTAGATAAATTATTGGAATAGGAGAATTTAAATTGGAAGAATATCATAATATTATTTGGAAGATTATTATTTGTTTGCAAAATTATCATGATTATACCATGTGAATCCACAAACTGCAATATCAATTTGAGTAATATTATACTTTAATTCAAGGTTACATGAATTATTTTCAATTTGAGTAATATTATACTTTAATTTAAGGTTACATGAATTATTTTTGTGATCCTTTAGAAGCCAACATAAAATGTTTTAGAGCTGAGTAACACCCCCTATAGAGCTTTTTGGGGGTCAGATAACATCTCATACGTTATATTTTTGCTTTTCTTTTATTAAAAGTTGAATATTATTGAAATGGAATAATTTAATTTGGACGATTGTCATAATTTTATTATATAATTGTCAAGTTGATGAGCATAAAATCTGTAATATAATCATTTAATTCAAGATTACATAAATTATTCTTACATCTATTGAGACCAGTAACCAGCATTCAATTACCAAATTCAAATGAAACTATCAACGTCAATTCAAATAAATAAATAAATAAAAATAAAAATAAAAAATCAAATGGAATTTGCTTAAAATTGTCTTTTTCAAATTTGAGAAGTTGGCCATTGTTATCATATTTACAAATTCTTAATCTAAACTCAAGATTCATATCCATTTGAAGCTAATAAATAACATCTAAACAAGCTATTTCACAACCAACTAACATCATCCAAATATTACAAAAAATAAAATAATAAAACATTCCAAACATAACATTGCTTTTTGTTATGCTTGGATGTTTATCTTTCTTTTTTTCAACTACCTTATTGGTTTATTGGTACCAATAGAATGGTACGATCCATATATATGACAATTATATATAGGTGGTATGAGTAAAAGGACGTAAATTTCTAAATTAATTAGAAAATAATTGGTTTTATGTTGCAGCTAAAAAACATCTTTATTTTTATGACATATGACTAAACATAACTGATCAAAACGTAGATGTCACAGTTACATTGATCAAATCTATGTAAGGAGTCAGATTCGTCGTATATTTTGTCAAATCATATTTTTTCTGCAAACATATTTGAATAAAATATTTTTAGATGATAAATAATATATATTTTTGAAATTATTTAGAAGTATTAGTTTTCACAAAAATATATCTATTTTCACTAAAAAAAAGTATTATATTTTAACGACACTTATTTGGAAGTGAAATGTTTTAACTACACTCTTTTTTTGGTTATTAATACAATAAAAAGTAATACTTCTTCTAATAAAACATAATATTTTTATCACGTAAAAATAATAGTTATTGTTCATAAAAATATTAATTTTTATAAGGAAGTATTAATTTTCACTGAAAAAAACTATGTCTTACATGCAGAGTAAAATCAAAGATGCGCTCTTAGAAAAGATCCTTGTGTATGTTCATGGCACACCAGAGTCGTTGAAAATGAAAAATGCTCCTTTATTGTAAATGTTATATACGACCAATTAGTAATTAGTAAATTTAAACAGAACTCTCTATACCAAAAAAAGGAGCATTCTTTCTTAAAAAACACATTTGTCCAAAAAAAAAAAGGCTTATGTTTAAATATTAAAGTGAGTTATTCGTTCAAATTTCAACAATACCAATAGAACAAAAATAATTTAAAGTCAATTATTAAAGATAATAAAAGAAATTTACATAAAAAATGATAGGAAAATATTAAAACAAGAATAATAGAATACAAACAAAACATTGAAAACTCGAAAGTTGAATAAGGACATGAATAGATTTCCCAAACCCGCGTATTCATCATATACATTGGTATTTTTGGTGCAATAAGTTGAATCTTAACTTAGTTAACCCAATCAACATCCGTGAAAAATGTGTGCATCACACACACTTGTTGTATTCACTCTTTTTTTTTTTTTTTTTTGTGAGGAAATTTTTTGAACGTGCGAATATTTACATATAATATTTCACGAAAAATAATAATACATTTTTTGTAAAGGATAATACCTTTTAAAATTGATAAAAAAATATTAATTTTGTATGATAAAACATCATGTCCAAATAATTAAGTAGTAATATATTTTAGAGAATAAGTAATACATTTTGAATCTACATACTTTTTGAGGTTGAATATAAATATTTGTTTTCTTTCTTTGTAAATCTAAAAGGAATATCTTTATTTTTTGGACAATGATCTTCAAGTAACTGGATTTGAAATTAATGGAGTCAATTTTTCACGTTCTAATTATGTTGATTCTTTCTATTTTTATTTAATTTTTGTTTCCATAAAAATATATTTTATAAAAAATTAGGATTGCGTCGGAGATGGAGCTAGGGGTTTGAGCCGTTAGAATTGGAGGTGGGGTGAGAATTGGACCGCTCTGCCAAGAAAATAAGTGTTAGGTTCAAATATCTTAATAAAATAATATTTATTTAATCTATTTTACAGAAATAATTCATATATAATTGGGGGGGGGGGGGGGAACATAGTCAAGAAACAAATAACACATATTTGTGACATATAAAGGCAACATGCAAATTTGCTACAAACAAAGGGGACTGCTACTGTCTCCTTTTAGTTGAAATACGATGAGAGATTGTATGTGTCTGCGCGGTCCCCAGTTTTTTTGTCAACTCATTTGCAACTTTGGTGGTAATTATGTGGGATTTGGTGCTATAATTATACACGTGCGAACAGTAGATAAGAGTTCAAAGTCTACACGTATAATTCTTGGACCATTATTCCAAATAGTAAAATAAAATAATATTGGTATTAATTAAAAGGAAGGAAAAAATGAGTGGGGGTATTGTGGGGTGGCAAAACTTGTCTGGCATCAAACAGAAGAGAGTCTAATTTAATTGGAGGGGGGTGGTTAGGTAGACATGGGCATGGTTCGGCGGTTTCGGTTTCGGTTCCGGAACCGCCGGTTTTCGGAACCGGGGAGGGTGGAACCGGAACCGAACCGCCATATACACGGTTCCGGTTCCGGTTTCGGAACCGCCGGTTCCACCGGTTCCGGTTCCCGGTTCCGCCGGTTCTTTTTTTTTTTTTTAAGATTTGTTGGGAACCGCCGGTTCCCAACGGCCACATGATCTGGGCCGTTGATCTATACTTTTGAAAGCTCAGAACCGGGAACCGGAACCGGGAACCGAAACCGGGAACCGGGAACTAGAACCGGCGGTTCCGAACCGCCGGTTCCGGTTCCAAAAAAAGGAGAACCGGAACCGGAACCGGTCAACGGTTCGAACCGAACCGTTGACCGCCGGTTCGAACCGGCGGTTCCGGTTTGGAACCGGAACCGTGCCCATGTCTATGGTTAGGCCAAAACAAGTACTAAATTAATAATTAAAAAGGGCCTACTACCATATCATTACAACAACATCATTGAGCATCCCAAAAAAGTAATGTTTTAATCAATAATAATAATAATTCATAGACCATCATTTGCAAGAATTGCACCCCCATGTGATTTTTTTTTTAATTATTATTATTATTATTATTTTTAACTCGGCCTTGATTTGGGATAATAGGGGTGGTTTTAGGTTCGGGTATATCATTTTTACACTCTCTAATTTTTCATTTGCTCGTCAAAAAATCAAATAATTTCGGTTAAAATATAAGAAAAAAATGGAAAATTTAAAATAAATTTGAAAAATAGTTGAAAAATTACATATATTTCGAATAATTTTGTAAAATTACGATTGTTTTTCTTTTTTTTTGAAAATTACTCATAAATTCAATAAATTATAAAATAAATTATGAAAATTATATATAAATTCATTTTTCATTGTTTTCTATGGATTAATTTTTCAATTTTTATTTTTTGTAATTTTACTATAATTTTAATATTAAATTTCTTTTTGTTCATTTTTTATTAAAAAATTTGTTAAATTTTATATCGTATTTTATATTTTTATTTTCCAAATTTTTTTCGTCTATTCTGAATTTTTGTAAATTTTAAATTTATTTAAATTTTCAGAATTTATTTTTTATAATCTATTTGTTATTTTCATGTTCATTTTTTGTTTTCATAATTTATTATTATTTTGGTAAATAATTGTAATTTTGAAAATTCAATATTCTGTTTTAAAATTATTTGTAATTTTAAAAAAGATTAATGAACTTTTCAAATTTGTTTTAATTTTCAGAATTTATTAGAATTTTCCAAAATAAGTTTTGGTTTTTTATTTTTTAGAATTTGTATAATTATTTTGAGAGTTTTAGATAAATTTTAATTTTCTCACGGAGAAAGTAGCTGGAAAAATACTTTAGCCTGCAATTGGCCGATCTCGTATATAACAAAAAGAATCTCACAAAAATTTTCTTTTCTTTGAGTACCAACCTATTAAAAATGTATAGTACATGTGAAATGTAATTAATCCTTAGTTAATTTTATAAACTATGGTACCTAAAATTTGGCAGTTCTTGTGTTCGTATAGTAACCTGGATCTTTTATGTGGATACTTATGATTTTTGAATGATTTACTTGATGAATTACATGCTTAGGTGATATAATTTAATTTTGGATTAATTATTTTTCTTACGATTTAATGTGAATTATATGAAATAAATTGAATTATTGTGGGATTAATGCATTTAAATTTGAATTTGCTATGTTTAATTGATATGAAATTTAATTGAGCTTTATAAAATTATTCATGAATTATGAAGTTCATAAATTGAATTATTATGGGATTAATGCATTTAAATTTTAATTCGTCATGGGCTTAATAAAATTATGCATGAATCATGAAGTTCATAAATTGAGACCTAGAGCCCAATATTAATTAAACTCTTATATAAATACTGATAAAGAACAACAATTCTAGTTTACTACACAGTCCACATTCACCAAAGTATGCTTATTTGCCGCATCGCCACCGTCAGTATGGGATTTTGTTAAAGCCAAAAACTCTAGTTTTCGAAGGAATAAGTAGGGTATTGGGCCAAAGGGGGTTTTGTTCTTCTTCTTTCCCCATAGTCACCAATAAATTCAAAACTCACTTGTGTTGAACGAAAAATAATGTCGGTTGTAAGAGTCGCAAAAAGAAAAAAATATTTGGTCAATCAATGCCTGAAAGGGAAGGAGGCTGACATGCCGCAATATCAATTGTTGGACGCAGAGCCCCGATCAACGGTCGCGTCGGGCCTCTGGCCAATGTGGCAGAAAAGGGAGAAGATGGGAGGTGATGGATTAAGGAGGGTTGAGGTGACTGTTTTATGTTTTGATTTTATTTTTTCTTTATGTCAATTTTTAAGATATATGTGATGACCACATGTTATACATACTTATTGTGATTATTTATTCTATGGAGCTTAAGTGCTTAAAGTGGATTAGATGGTGTGTGCACTTGGTTTATTACATTTGATTATTATGTTATGTTCATTGCATATTGATATTGTGAAATTTGATACATGATATTGATGAATTGTTGTGTTTTGATAACAGGATTTGTGAAGAATAAGATTGTTGTATTCATGATTTCTTATGTACATAATTCGTGGTAAGCCACACAATGTGTAAAGTATAGGAGTAATATTGTACGTATATATAGCTTAGATTGGGGTATAACTCATACAAGATTCTAACTGAACGATCACTTTGGGTAGTTCCTGAATTCATGATGCTTGAGTGGGACGTTATGTGTCTTATGCTAGTATGTTGTGCTCTTATGTGTACTATAATAAGTACATAGTATACATATTTATAAGATTTTAATGATTTATCACTACTTGGGAATTATTTAATTGCATGTAATGATTAACTATTACAATTATTATGTATGCATATGTATGTGCTTTAGTGGATAAAAAAAGTTAGCTGACGGAGTGTTTTTCCAACATTCACCCCTCACATTTTTAGGTGAGTCAATCAAAGAGGAGTGAGTTATGTTGCGGAGTTGGCCGACTAACTATGTTATGGAGTTGATGTGCTGACTATGCTATGCGCCACATTTAAATTTTGTGTTCCTTATTCCATTTAAATATTTGGCATTCAAATTGTTTGTTTGTTATTGATTTCTCAGTGAATTGCTTGACTAATGCAAAGTATTTATGCTTTAAGTTTCAATGTTGAATTGAAACTATTCTTGTGCTGGTTTAGTAATGTTACAATGTGGTTTTAGAAGGTGAAAGTGGTCGTAATGTTTTGAAAGTGATTTTGGGATGTCACAGCTCGAGTCCTAATTACATTGAAAACAAGAAATGACAAAATATGCACAGACTAACCATGAACATGAACCACTAAGAACAAAAATGATGAACTAATCTTAATGCCAACACTTAAGGTACAAACACAAACCTATTAAGACTAGTGACATGCTTTATCTTGAAGACAATCTTGGTATGAAACTATAATCATGGAAAAATATCAATAGAAGCCATGAGAAAATATGTCAAAATAAATTGGGTTTAAATATACATTATGGCAAATTGTGCATATGGAGCAGGATGTAGATGTTATGCATTATCATCCCTAGTGGTAATACATAGATCAAATACACTACACATGGTATAAATAGAACCAACTATTTAAGAACACAAATTGATACATTTGTATGTATGTATATATATTAATTAAATAAAAAAATTGAAAAAAACCAATGATCACTATGTATTTGATTTGGAGAACAAATCACTCCTAAAAATTCCAAAATAAGATGGCGAACAAACAATTTTTAATTAGTTGCTTATCCAAACATTAACAATGAAGGATAAATGAGTTGAAATATATCTTCTTAAAGTATGTACATCTAATACCATAAGATAGTTAATTTTATACATGGACTATGAGTGTTGTAAATGGTCTTAGACTTTACAGTCCTATTAAGTGGGCCTTACAATCATCACAAGTTTCTAGGTTATTGTTCACATAAGCTCCTCTGTTGTAAAATATGTTACTGTTACATCTCTTATTTATATATTACCACATAAATACATGCATTAACTAACATCATCAGTAAAAGATTCATACAAATTGAGAGAGTAATGAACAAAAGATGAGTCACCATCTACAATAGAGGATTCCAATTTTCTCGAGCAGGCTCAACCTATATTAGCAACAATACAAATTCAAACAAGATGTGTAGATATCTATATTTACATTTTAAAAGTGTCATGGTAGGATTTTCTGTTGAGCTCCTTAAATTGTCCACACCATCTAGCATAGTATAAAGGAGACAAGATTAAATCTTCAGTGGAGAAAAGGCAAAACACTGTAAAGAGGATTCAACAAACTACAATTGCAAAAAAAAAAAAAAAAAATGCT
Organism: Caryopteris x clandonensis; assembly: GCA_028749325.2. Lineage (NCBI taxonomy): Eukaryota > Viridiplantae > Streptophyta > Magnoliopsida > Lamiales > Lamiaceae > Caryopteris > Caryopteris x clandonensis. The sequence continues at coordinate 2,289,915 of JAPYKT020000021.1, forward strand.
TTGACATGAAGGAGAGAGGTGATGAATAATGGAAATAGCCAACCCCAACAAATTTAAAAAGACCAAATCTAATAATTCATTATAATCATGATGACAACACACTCAATAGATGTACCATGCACATGAAAATATTCAATCTGATAAGAGTGATGTGTTAAATAAATTATCAAAAATCAAATCAAATGACATTCCATTCGACATGCCAAAATGCAACATCAACCTCACAAATATAGATTGCATAGAAAATAGTAAAAACCAATATGAGTTTTAAAAGAAGCAAAATATATTAATTAGGTTCAAGAACTTGTAGATGAGAAATCAAGTACTAACATGCTTATAAAAAAATAGTCTTCCATAGTCTCACATACCTCTCAACTAAGGGAATTCATCAAAGTCTCCAATAAATTTATTTTCATTTAGTAAAAAATTATTTTGATGCACAAGAAAGTAGCATAAACAATTTTAATCATGATTTACCTAGCATTAATGAAGAAGACAAGATGTTTGTGTTCCATCTATGTAAACAATCACTATCAATTTAAGTCCAAGAAATGGAACAAAGATCTCTCCAACTAACATTTGCATTCATGAATACAAAATATTCATTTGTTTAGAAAAATATATCACTTCAACATAGTCAAATCTATGTGTACAGTCTTCATACATATTAATTATAAAAGTACATGTTCCCATATGTAAGATATATAGTTTACATACTTACATATAGTGTTCTAACACTATACATTGTAACTATATATATCACACTCGTATTGGATGATCATTCATTAATGCATTGGTATAAACGTCATGATGGCAACCTATAGATATGAATCAAAATGTCAACCTACTACATATATGGATTTTGGGGTATGACATCAAGGCTACAAACCCCCCTGAAAGTAAGGAAAACCTTTAAACACATGTATAAGAGACAAGCTAAAACCCCAAGAAAAATGACAAAAACTCTATTAAAAAAGTCAATATGCTTAATATAAGTTGCAAGTAGACAACCATATAGACAAAGTATAATGAACAAGCAAACAAGATAATGTTGGACACAACATGCTGACCCTGACAATATGAAGGCGATTCATTTAAGGAACTCTTACCCATCACATTTAAATTACAATTTAATTATTTATTAAAATTTGGAGGGGCAAAGAGCAAAAACATTTAGTAATTAACAACAGATGAAATAGTTTGGGCAAGTCTCATACACTTAATTAGAATAGATCCATATAGAATACAGAAAATATTTAGAGCCTAAATTTTGTTTCATAAAACAAACAAGTACTAAAAAAAATATAAAATTCCAAATCACATCATAATCTAAAAATTAAACAAACAAGACATAACGGTTTATCAAACTTCTCCTATTTTCTCACAAGACAACACAAGGCTTCCTAAAATTTCACCAATGTTATTAGAGTAACAATAATAAAAAAATTAATCGTTAAATCTTTCAAGATTCAAAGATAGAAATTAAGTCTCAATTGGAAAAACATGAATCACTCAAATAAAAAACATCACCTAATAAATTTGAACCAACACATAAAGGCAACATGAAAGTCTGCCACAATCTTAAAACATAATTTTAATTTGTTCATATCATTTTTATTCCTAAGGAAAAGTACTTTCAGAGATAGGATCATAGTTAACCTATTAAAAGGAATATCCTCTGACTTGCCATTCTTTGACTCGCTATCAAGGCCATCAGAGAATATCATCAGGCTCGCTATCAAGGCCATCAGAGAAATCACTGTCAGAGTCATCACTGGAGGAGTTGTCGACATAGTAATCATCCTCCTCCTCGTCAGACTCCTCAATCATTATCGCCTTTCCTTTTTCCTCAGCTGTATACCTTCGTCTCATTTCAACAACTTCAGTTTCAACATTTAAGTGTTCGTCTTCAACACCCTCTTTAGAACCCTCTTCAGTAACCTCTTCAACACCCTCTTCAACACCCTCTTCAACACCCTCTTTAGCACCCTCTTCGGCAGTTTTAGCATGATTCATTCGATCAATAGTCTCCACTACATCTTTGTCGATGAGAAAAGAATTGGCAGCCTCCGTCTCATTCTCTGGAGAGGTTTCAATTTTTTGCCGCTTGTTGGGTTCAGATTCAACGTCTTTGACTTCTGTGTTTTGTTCAAAAGTTTCATCAACGGAATTCGGCTGCTCAAGTTTTCGTTTATCACCAACAACATTACCCTCGAATTTTCCTACATTGGCCATGGATGAAGATTTGCTGCACTTTGGGGGCTAGGGTTTCAAAAACGCTCTTTGATGATAGAGGTATAAATTGGGTCGTGTTCTCTTTTATTAAGAGGGTTGTTGCATTTATAGAGTCCCTTTTCTGCCTTTTAAGGAAAACAGCGAGGAAATTGTCATTTCCAACTGGATGGTCACGCCAGAAATGGCTATGCAATAAAGTTAAGCGAATCCAATAGTGTGCATAGTTCATCCAGTCAAGATTTTCAATATCTTCTCCTAAGATTTTTATATATATAAAAAGTAAAGATAATCTAAAGGTGAGATGAATAAATTTATATATTTCCAATAAAGAACAATAATTTTCACATTATGTTGACAATTCATTCAACCAAAATCATATAAAATAGCCAAAATAACAACTATTATTACCTTTATAAATATAGGATTTACTTGCAATTTGAGATTATTATGTATAGTTTTTTTGGCAATTGCATGTACCTAAGTGACGAGTTAATCATGATTTTATTATATTTTGTTACGTCACATGTTTGTTGAAGTTTAGACAGAAAAACAGATAATTAGGGTGTATAGACCACATCTTAAGTCACACAGACCATGTTTATCCTCATAAGATCTTAACCATCGTGATTTGGTGTGATTCGGGCATATCTTCTCATTCCAAAGTAGAGATATGGCGGCTATCAAAACCCTAGTAATTGTCTATAAAAGGAGGAGCTACATCAAATTATTGGGGAGCAAACATCATACAATATACATCAGATTATAGGGGAGCAAACATCATACAATATACAATGGAGGATCAACCAACCAAATCATGAGAGAGGAGAGAAACGAAGATCGTTTAGGCTTCAATAGTCTTCTTTTCTTTTGTTCTTTTTATGTTAGCAATGATTTTCAATATGTTTTCTATGAATTATGTATTGAATATGAGTGGCTAAACATCTAGTAATTCTGGGGCTTGCACTCGTATGGATTCATTTCTTTTTCTTTAATAATATTATTTCCCTTCCTATATTTCTTTATACTTCCTTGATTTGAATGTCGTATGGAATTATGGCATGACTAATTGTATATGTGTAGTTAATCTATTATTGCTCGAGCGGGAGTAATTGGTTAACATATCAGGAATGCATAAAATTGCTAGATTGAGATATTGGTAAGTATTATGATGAGAAAAGATCATAGGTACAATTGAGAGTTAGATAATATCTTGAAAATGATTAGTGTTATCTAATCTACATTTAGATCTAACTCGAGAGAATAGATCCAAATATCGTAGTGATTCTTATACAAATATAGGAATTAAATATCATTTGATACATTAAAAGGAACTCATATGAGCCATATGAATGCATAACCCTGGAATCCATATAATCTTTGAAGACCCTTAGTTGCGTGAATTTGCTTTGTTATCTATTTCAACTCTTTATTTGTTTTAGTTTATTCTACAAAACCCATTCCATCAATTGAATTCTTTAGATAAAGCAAAATATCATAAACTAGTACTTAGTTGATTTTAACATATAAACTTCTTGTGGATATCATACCTGTTCTCACCATATTTTATTATAATTTACCTCGTGCACTTGCGGGTCGTATTTTAAATAAAATAAAATAGCGAACAACCTTGATATTGATGGTAATTTTTCGGTCTATTACTTGGTTCAAGTAGCAATTGTAAATCCAGATTAACATTTAGATAAAAAAAATTAATACTCTTTACTTAGTAATGCATCATAAAAATAGACAGAGGCTCCAAAAGATCCTTTTCAAATCTCGATTGTGATCTATTTATACTTAAGATTTAAATTTTATATGTTGGAGGGAAGAAAAAAATTCAACTCATACTTCATAACTCATCGTATGTAATGTTCTCTCTTTTTTGCTTCTGACATTCTGAAAACTTGACAACTTCAATAATAACTTTGTCAGATACAGTTCTTATGCATTGGCTCCTCACTAGACTTGGCATGTACGCAATGGTTACTTGTGAGCAACTAGGACTTTGCTCTTAATTCCTCATTGATTTCATATGAATTAGACTCCAAGTCAAATGTCAAGTCTATGCTTCTTCTTAACATTTCTTTTGTCAAGTAAGTGAATCTTTAAGACCAAATTACTCCACTATATAGTGCTTAATTATGCTTGTTTGAACTCTGCTTGCTTTTTCTCGAAGACTCTCCTTAAGTGAGCTTCCCCCTAAAGTTAACCTAGCTATCTTATGAGTTATTATATTATTTTTTTGGTCGAAAATGAGGAATTAGATAAATAAAAAAGAATATGATATACAAAGTATTCAGGCATACCTGAGGGTGTACAAACCAAGACAATCTTGCCCGGCCGGGGTGGGAATCAACATAGTTCTCTAGAACTATGTGAAAACAGAATGTGCCTCATAATACAAATGCCAACACAAAAATATATACAGTGAAAAATCCACAGAAAAACCTCAATTGGAAATGGGACGGGCCTCATTAAAAACCTCGCGACCATACGAGGAAAAGAGTACCCTGATACAATGGAAACAACAATGAAAAAACAAGACAACCCACACACGCTACACGGGTGCACTCCTCGGTTGAACCGAGTAGTCCCCACGCACGCACCCATCTCATTTTATTCCATAATCCAAAAAACAAGATCACATGGCGTGATCGCAAGTTCACAAAATACATACAGCCCAAAACATCAAGAGGCCCCTCTCTATCAAGGAATCTATAAATCATGCATATGGTCCTCTAAATGCCCTATAACCCGATCAACCGGATACAAATTAAACAAGCAAGTATATACCTCTCGTTGAATAGTCCAGATAATCTTATCAACATCAAAAGGTATGTCTTCAAACACAAGTTGATTTTGAGCATACTATATATGGTTCACCGTCGCTGCCAAAGAGAGGCATCTTGTCTTGTGGCGTACCGCCGACCCCCGTTTGCTCCGGCCAATGTATCTCAGGGCACTCCTTATAGAAGCCAGCACCCTATCAATGTTAAGTCATCCATTTACTTTGCTCCAAACAGCCCGTGATGCACCACACCTAAAAAACAAATGGCTGTTAGATTCATCCATCATATTATATAACGGACAAATCTGAGAAATATTCAAGAATTACAGTCTGTCTGAAGTCTTCAATCTGCCCTTCATTGCCAACCAAACCGTCATAGTGAACTTCAGTGGAATGAATGGCTTCCAAATGGCCCGGTGCCAAAATAGTGTGTTGCCCGTCTCTCGAAAAAAGTCATATGCAGCAGCCACTCCTTTTTGCTCAAACCACTGTGTCATAGTGGTGATATTAGATGTGGCTTGTTATAATAGATTGAATGGGGGGTCTATCTAGACTAATATTACAACGGATTTTAAATCAAAATCTATACAATTTTCCTAACATCACATAAATAATTTTTTTTTTCTTCTCAAGTTATAACTCTTGCCGTCTAACTTAAATGAAAATGGTAATTACAACAGTCATTCAATCTCAAGTCACCATCATTAATATGACATACACACAACCACAACACCTGCAAATTGAAACTTTAGGAAAACAGCATTGGATTAAGAATGTAGTGGTTGAACTTTTATTTTCTTTTTATTTGTTTCGAGATTGAACTTTGAGATGAACTAGACGGAGGTGGATGGAGCTTGTTCAACTGTAAGTAACTAAAGATAGGCAACATTGTTTGACCAATGTATGAAACCTCATTTCATCATTAACGGTCTAACATTCTTAGGCTAGTTCGATGAACCAATTCAAAACAGGATCAATTTTATTCATGCACGCAAGGTAATTTTTTGTTGCTTGGTGATGCTGGATTTAGGATTTTACATCGAGTGTTGGTAGAGATAGGGGAGAGAAGATGTTCTTATTGCTAATTTACATTGCCTCTATTCCTTCTGTAATTTATCTTGAAAGTTGTAGTTCACACCGTCTGGTTGGACGTTTTTAAAGAACATAACCAAGAGATTGGGGGAGGGGGGTTTGTGGATTAAAAATATAATAAGATTTTTTAGTTTTTATTTTTAAGTGGACGATAGTATTAATATATTTTGATGGTGTATGTAGTAATTTGATGATTAAAAAAGGATGACCGGCATATAAAGAAATGATGATGTATAATAAGGAATTTATGGTGCAAATAGAAACACCTTTAGCCTTTATAAATTATATTGTTAAAATATAATCTAATATATTATATTAAAGAAAAGGTGTTCTAACAGTCTAAATATTTCAATAAAAATCTATTATCTTTTTCTAAGATTTTATAGATAATTTATAAACTTTTTAATAAATAAAATCTTAAGAAAACATAGTAAAAATATCTTCTTCTTTTTTTTTTAAGAGATGTTACTTTTTTTTGTTGCTAAATAACTTTAAGGGTTTAACTTTTTTGGACAATAAATTTTGGACTGGCGATTTAGTAAACAAATATTTTTAATGTCATCAATTAACGACAAATATGGCTCAAACATCTAAATTGGGCTGAAAACTCACGTTAATTGCACGTGTAGGGTAGAATTTGTGTTTATTTGGCTAACATTGCTAACATGAACTAGTTGTAAATATATGTGCAATTATTTCCAAAAAATGTTTAATATATATAAAATAATCCAAAAAAAACATCAAACTGAAAAATTAATAAACTTAATAACTTTGAAATAATCTATTAAATCTATGATTATTTTCTTTAGAAAAATTGTATCAAAGAATGGTAATAAAAAATTATTTAAATTAATTTAAAATGATAGTTAAATTTATTTTCTTTTTTGAATTTAAAATATTCAAAGAGTATTTAATAGTTATTGCTAAATTCTTGATATTAACATATGGAATTAAATATATAATTTTATAAATTTAAAATTATAAAAATTTGAAATATAATTATATATAATTTTATAGAATAAAAAATAAATTCAAAAAATATTTTAACAATTAATTGTGAAATTACATTAATATTTTTATTATTTATTTTTTTCTTCATTTTTTTTCCAATAAAACACCACCACCTTAAACTATTCTTGCCAACCAATCATCTCCACCACCTGAAAACTATTTTTGCGAGCCAATCATCTCCACCACCTCTAGCAAACCGCACAATCACCACAACCATAATCATTGATATTCTACAATCTAAAACGCCAACAAGTTCTGATCCCCAACTTCACTCAAAAATGGGAAAATGCAGATCTTGGTTCAAAGATTAAGGAACAATGTGCGGGGTGTTTTTTGGCATCAAAGATCTACATATTCTAGTTTTGAAGATCTATTATGGCTTTTAAGATTTGTCAATTTGTCCTCAATTGATGAATATTTTTTAAAAAAAAAATTATTTTGCTAAATCACTACCTCGACAATTCATGTTTGTAAAAAGTCGAACCTATAAAGTTATTCTATAATAGAAGTATTATCCCATTTTTAATTATACCTATTTATAAAAATAAATACGATATAACATTTCAATGTACAGTAAATTTGAAAAACTTTAAATCGTAAAGCTTTATTTGAATCGATTTGAAGAAGAGTTTCATTTTTTTTATCTTGCATCATCTTGTCTACAAAAAGTATTTCAAGTGAATGTTGGAGTCCATACCCCTACACAAATGGTCAAACTCATTAAAAATACTAAAATTCAACAAAAATATCCGAACCTATCAAATCCTTTTTTAGAAGGAAGCTGAAATAATAATTGTTATATATTGATATTCTAATATTTTAATTTTACTGAAAAACCTTTATTTAAATTTTCTTATGTTTATAACCCGATCCTTCACAAATAATTTGTGCACAACTTATTCAAATACAATACATATATTTAAATAAAAATAAATGAATCAACTTATAATATATAGACGCGCACACACATCATATTTTTGAACTAATAGTTCATTTAAATATATGTAATATGGGTATTTACTTAAAGATCATGAAAATGTGATAAAATTGTAATATCATACATGAGAAAAACAAATTAGGAACAAAAACATGTTTGTATTTTCAATTTTATTAAAAAATATGCCGTATAAAATAGCAACTATTGTAACCACTCGCACATGCACAATATATGCCCACATAGGGCACTATACTATTTGCACATTATTTTTAGATAAATTTGAGATTTTAAAAAATTTTCGAACAAGACATGTGGTGTATTCTACATAGCGTATCTACTTTTATATTAACTATGATATGTTTTTGTATTCACCGTCCCTATCTCCATTTATTATATCTATACATACCCCTACATATCTCCATTATATCTTTTTTCTCTTTCCCTTCCCTTTTTCCCATCCAAATATCATTAGAGGATCATGTGTTCATACCCTACGCAATCCTCATTTACAAACTACAAAATTGCTTCCAATTAAACTTGGTTCTCTCGATGAAGCTACCAAGACTTATCAATTTCTTAATAAATAAAATAATTGAAGATGTAACGAGAAGAGGCGGCATGGATTTTGTTGTGGGAAAGAAAGACATGATTTGGTTTGGAAAAGAAAGATTCAATGCAACATTTATTTTAGGATTTGTTGCTATAAACGAAACATACAAACACACACACATTATAGTTTATTGGATATATGGGTAGGGTATGAATAGGATACTCCACAATCTATTCTCATCTCCATTTATAAATCCTTCTACTAGTTTACCCATTTACTTAATTATGTCCAAACATATCGTCTGTGCCTTTCTCCATTGGAGTAGAGTCAGATTTACTATTGAATGCCCATCCTGTATTATAATTGATTTACTTCATAAAGTTAAATAATTTAAAATGATAATAAAATAACATTTTATTATAGCCAAATGCATTAGCACAAAAAATAGAAAAAGGCCAATGACACCTATTCCCTGGAAAGAAAAAAGAAAAATAAAAGATGGAAAAGGACCAGCAGGATGAACATGGTATAGGAAATTCGAAATCAGGAAGTTTTAAAATTTAGAATCTTTAAAACTGAACTAAAATATATGGATAATTGAAATTGTTTGTAATATATATTTAGTGTCATGCAATAGCTCACGATTTTGGCGGCTCAACTTAAAAAGAGTTGGCAGAAGAATTAAGAAACTTGCAAACTTCGATTTTCAATCTGGTCTGCTTCACCAACTACACTATCCTCTGAAAGACAAAGATATATTACATTTCAGTTAAATAGGAAGGAGCATCACTGTGCTGTGATAACGAAAACGTTTGCTTCATTGCCATTTCCACTGATCGGTAATTGCTCTCAAGTTGTTTTATTTACATGGCAATATAAATCTAGATGAATACAATTCTTGAAATATCATCAGCATAGATCATACAAAATACTCAACAGAAGTAATAAATAAAAAATTATTCTACAAGCTATGACAAATCATGCACGTCCCTGTATATGTAATTCAAATCTTAATAAACCAATATACCTAAATTTGATTCCTCATTCTCAGCAAGGATCTACAGATTGCACATGTCAAGGATGTTTGAAACTTTCTTCCAAGTTTATCCACGTCCAACCTTGATGCGTTGATAGGTAGTATAGTTTGAGTCTCGTATGCCCTTTTAGAACAAGATTAATAATCAAGATCTAAAAATATAAGTGGAAATCTCAATACATGAGAGTTGAGGGAGAGAGATCGAGTAGGAGAGGAAGAGATCGAAAAATCTCTCTTGTCTCTCAATAGTAGCGCCAATCATGTGGTTTGGGAGAGGAAAACGTTATGAGGATTATTAGTCTTAGTTATTGATCCCCTTAATTTTCATATGGCCCTCTTCTCATATCTCCATGCATTGGGTATATCTTCAAGACTACGCTTTAAGTGTCTTCTTAGACTTAATTCATTTTTAGAATAAATTGGTGAGCTCAAAAGACTACTCTCAGTTAATTATTTATATCTAGTATTATATGGGTATAATTAATTATTTGTCTAACAAATAAAATTAGTCCAATAAATAATAATATCCATGATCATTTAAATATTCAAGCTTAATATTAACTTGTTCAACAAATATTATTAGCCTAATAATTAATCCATCAATGATTAATTAATTATTTAACTTCATTCCAATGCACCATAATTTGGTTACGTGTGGAACTCCTTAGGTTCAACACTTCACCGAGTCCAAGAGCATGCAATTAAATTTAAAGATTAATTAATCCAATTAATTAATTACATTTGGATTTCACAATCCTTAGGTACTAAAGACATCTATTCATTCATGCCTAAAAAACACTATTAGAGGAACTCACAGGAAAAAGATGAATTTGGTGTGCAAACATTTCATTTGTAGTTACCGTGCACATATGGTTTCTTCTCTCGGTTCTTCAATTAATGTCTAGGGCTTGGTCATTTCATACGGACCCATCCTTAACATTAATAACTATAATGATTCTCACATACTCTTTCGATTTGTTTGCCCATAATAAGATCCCATCTCTTATGTTATGGTCAATGTCATGTGCAAAGTCTTCTTAAATACTATGAGTGTAAGAAATATAGAGAATCAATTCAAACAGATCACTCTTCAGGATAGCAAACTTTGTCTTGCGTTTATCTTAAACATAGTTCCACCATAACCAATGGACCCCTGTTTGGCCTCTCAAAAGAAGTTTAAGGAACCAGTCAAATACACAACTTCCCTTATATTATACCACATACATGCGTACAGTCAAAGGAATAATTAAAACACTTGTAGATATTATAATATCAATTTAACCATTGCCACTACAATTACCAAATAATTCGAGTTCGAATTAGTTCAATGTGATTATTTGGAACCAACATCACATCCACTAGCTACATGGTGTTTATGTCCGTATATATACACCTATTAGAGTATTGTGCAAACATCAATGTATCACATATTTTCATTGACCTATTAAATCAGCAAATTATATTCACAACATCAATTCAATGAGTCAATAATTTCCAACAATAATTTATAGAATGATAAATTAAATACATGCATTCATATATAAAATATAAACATATAATTAACACATATGGAGTGTAAGTGGACTCTGATACAACGGTTGAAATATTGTGGTCATAGATCATACAAAATATACAGCAAAAGTAATATTCAAAAAATTGTTTCTATGTTTTATGCCAAATCATGTACATCCCCATATATGTAATTTGAATAATAGTTTAACATTATACATATATGTGATTCCTCATTCTTAGCGAAAATTGATGGATCACACATGTCAAGAATGTTTAAAAGCTCCTCTCTAAGTTTATCCACACCTAATCTTAATGTGTAAAGACACGATGTAGATTGATTCTTATATACGTTGTTAGAACAAGATTAATTATCTAGATATAATAATATACGTGAGAATATCAACACATCAAAGGATGAGAGATCGTATAGGAGAGGAAAAGATAAAAAAATATTTATTCTCTCTTAATAGTAGTGATGGTCTTGTCCTTGGGGAGGAAACCCTTATAGGGATCAATTTATTGATTCCCTTAATTTTCTTCTTTACCTCTTCTCATATATGTCATGTATTGGGCCTATGTTCAAGATTAGGCCAACTCCAGCAGTGCGCTGGAGTGGCAGTTGGTGTTGGATTGCAGGCTCCAGCAATGCGTTGGAGCCTGCGTTATTGTAAAGTTAATATTTTTTTTTTTATTTTGCTGTAATAGTGGCGCAGACCAAGTTTGCGCCAATAGTGTCTTTCTTTTTTTTAATGTTATATATATATATATTCTTACTATTCATTTTTTTAATATTTTATTTATATATTTGTTAATATTCATGTTTAATAATAATTTGTTTGTTTTTTTATAATTAATTTAGTTTAATTAATTTTATAATTATTTTAATTAATATGATAAAAAATAATAAAAAGGTGTAATTTTAATTATAAATATAAATAATTGAATAAATTTTAAATACTACACATAAAAATAAAAAATAGATAAAAATACAAATACACAAAACATACAATTACAACTAAAAATCATAAAGTTACAAACAAAATATAAAATTACACAACAAAATAAAAAACACAATTACTAAATAGAAAATGCACATGATACTAAATTAATAAACTAATTTCTAATAATCAGAAAGACCACCTCCTGACCCTCCAATGTCTGGAAAGAAATTTTCAAATACATTAAATGTATTCGGAAGTAGATTTGCTGGCTCGGCTTGTGTCCTCCTCTGCAGAATTTTTTGTTGCTCCAACCTCAAGTATTCACGTAGTGCAGGATCATCAACAATGTCTAAATTCATCATTAAAGTTGCGTTCTCCTCTTTGATCCTTTCCCATTCATTGTTCATCGTTATCTCACGATCTTTCAACTCAAGTTCACGAGCTTTTAGCTCATTCTCACGATCTTTTCTTGAGGCTGTGCTTGCTAATAATTCTCCGAGTGAAATATTTTCTTGTTTTATCATTTGTACAAAATCATCATCATCTTCTTTTTTGTTTCTTTTTAAGTTTTGATTTTTTCACACCCTCGGGTCTTTTTGATGAAGAACTGCTAGTGTTTTCATCATTTAAATTAATAGAAAACGAAGACAAAGAAGGATTAGGGGAAAGAGGGGACTCTTAAAAATTTTTAGCAGTTAGCTCTTCAACTTGCACAAACGGTTTTAGAATCGACCACACATGGTCGAATTTGAGCCCAGCCTCATATCCTTTCACCAACCTCATAGTCTCATTTGCACGCTCCAACTACATAATTTAGAAACAATATTGAAATCAAAATATTCTATTTGACAAATGAAAACATAGAGTATAAATAACAACTTACAATTGTTTTTTCACTTGCACCACTAGAATTCAGCAGCTCGATTTGTTGCAGAAACCGTTGAATTTGCTCACATGTTTGAGAATGGTCTGCATGCGACATTGCAATGATCGTTTGTTACGATCTTGCATTCCGGTGCTTGGTTTATCGGAGTAGTATTTTTCTGTAACACGACTCCAGAATATATCTTTTGATTGATTTATTCCCACAATTGGATCTTGTGAGATTTCAAGATGGACACCAGCAAGGTGTTGATCTTCAGCTGAAGTGTAGTTGGTGGTGCGTGGCTTAGACATTTGAGAGAAGAAAACAAAAGATGTTGTATATAAAAAGGAGTTGGAGAAGTTTGTGAGAAAAAGTGTTGGTGCAATAACTTTTTTGTTTCTTGTCCGATTTTATTCAAACAAATGGCAAAATGACCCTTATTCTTAACCTTGTATCTTTGTGTCGACAACACGCTAGTTCAAATTGTGTATTACAAATTTACCCTTGAGTTCTTAATACAAACCATTTTACTTAAATTTTTAATTTTCATGATTTCCTTTACAAATTTCTTTTAAGGAAAAAAACTAATCTTAATATTCATGATAAGTCCAAACTTTATAACTTAAGTAATCAAACTCTATTAGGTCATGTAGGATAAGAGGAAAATCCACGAGCATAATACACGCATTAATAATCAATCAAACTCAAGGTAAGGGTAAATTCCGCTCTTCTTGAGTGATGATATTCCATAGTAAGTGATTGCTCTCATTAAATGAGTTTTATGTGATTATTATATGCTATGAATGTGCTACATCTCTACATTTCTATATTTCAATTTGGTTTTGCTAGCAATTACATTTCTACAACATACTCTTAATACTACATTGTCATGTTAATTGCGTATTTACGATTCCTTTACATCTCATGCTATTTTAATTACATAACTATTCTTTAATCTACACAATTTTGTGAAGTTTTCACCATGGAGTGTATATTGTAAACACTCACCCTATTTTTCAAATATTTCAGATATGGATGTTGACATGGATTTGTGAATATGGATGTAAGGCTCGTCTTCAATTAATATTAGTATTTTATTACCAATTTTTGAGTTGTTCAATTGCAGAATAATTTTATATTTAAATTAATTCCTTGCATGTAAGAATAAGGTTATGTTCCACTATAAAATTTACTTTCAATATCCTTATTGATAAGTGAAGTAAATACTTTCCACATAACTTGAAATATTATTAAAGTGATGTTTCTTCTATTTTATAAAATATTTTGAGTTAAATTCGAAAATCAATGGCTACTATATTAATATTCAGTCTTAGATTTTTATTCTATTTTAGCTGAGGCGTTGCATAACTAGTAAATAAGTGGACTGTGGGTCATGAGTCATGATATTTAGAAATACGAAAAAAATCATGATAGGCGACAAATTTATAATGTGACAACCGGCATTTCTCAAATTTTTAATCGATAATGTCATAAGACATTCTTCAGGTTAAGATATATGATGACAAGTGACAACTACAAACGTTCAAGATATAATCATTGATGACCATAAACATTAATTTTTTTGGATAAAATAGTTTGGCGGCGATAAATGGCAACTTTTAGGATATGACGACTAACAATGATTGACATTGAATTTGGAATATGGAGGTTGATGATGATGTATGATTAGTTTTAGGATACGTCAATTAACAACTTTTAGGATATGACGGCTAACAATGATTGACACTAAATACGTACGATTTATTTTAGAACACGACAGTTAACAACTTTTAGGATATGTTGGCTAACAATGATTGACGGTGAGTTTGAAACGGAGGTTGATGATGACATACGATTAGTTTTAGAATACGACAGTTGGCAACTTTTAGGATATAGCAGCTAACAATGATTGATGATGAATATAAATATGGAGGTTGATGATGACGTACGACTAGTTTTAGAATACGACAATTAACAGTTGATAATATAATAATTTATATGATAACATATAGATTTTAAAATAGAATGATTGATGATAATAAACAATCACAAAATATAATCAAGACATAATAACACAATCCAAAAATAATTATATTTATACAAAAAAGTGTGATAAAAGAAACTTGGATGAAAAACAAAAGTTGATTCAATTTACTATAACAACTTAGATTGGTACATTATTCTTCAATCACCAAATTAAGACTATGCCACATGTAATGTACTATGTGAAAAGAAATTACAAAATACATCTGATATTGCAACGTGTAAAAGAATACTCAAAATATATCACACAAGAAGGAAGTGGTAATAAATTATCATATTTTTACTCGAGTAACGATGAAGGATACACATGAAAAGAAACATAGTTTGCCTCTCCCATGGCATGGCATCACTAGTTTTGACACACACACACACATAAATATATTATATAATATATATATATATAAGTGTGTGAATTTATTTATTGAAAGTAAATGTATGTAGGAGAGATTTAGAAATGTGATAAAAGCTACAATTTTTGGTCGTCATCGCTCAAGTAAGAATCCTCCTCGTCTACTTCGTCATTCCACTCTACAAAAACAATTATGCTGATGTGTAATTGAACTGGATGGCCCCACCGCCGTGTCGAGGTGGCCAGCACCCAGCTGACGGTGCTGCATGCCGGGACAGCGGTTTCTTGTTTCCTCTACCTCCCCTCATAAAACCGCTCTTCTCTTCTTCCTCTCCCTCTCTCTATCTCTCTCTCTGCGTTAGAAAGAGAAGTGAGAGACAATGCAGTGATGAAATCACACTTAAGTTTTCATTTTTTTCAACAAAGGAAATCCGTAGAGTGGGAGGAGAGAGAGAGAGAGAGAGGAAGAAAAGAAAGTAACGCACCCTTAGTTAGAGGGGAAACAAACGCCATTGATTTCAGCTGCCGAAAAACCCTCAGAGCTTTTTCAACACCTGGACCTCCTCCTCTTCCACCACCTCATTCTTTCCTCCAATTCCATTCGTCACTCTCCTTCACGTTTCAAATCCACAATGCCACTCTCTCTCTTAACATTTTCTTTTTCTTTTCTTTTTCAAAACTCTCGCTCCCTTCAATGCATGTGGATTCTTGTAGGTTGTAGCTAAAACACAAACAAACACACACACTCACCCATTTAATTTCCCTGTCTTAACCTTAACTCTGGTTAATCTTCTTTATCCATCTTCACACGCGCGCACACCCCCCCCCCCCCCCCCCCCCCCCCCCCCTCTCTCTCCATCTTTACTTTTTACTCTCACTCCCACAAACTTACAACAGGTTTTAGGGCCTAAAAACAAAAGACTGAAACCACCACCATGAATGAAGATTGCACAAGTGTCATCCCTGCTCACATTTTTCTTGCTAAATTTAGAACGATTAAACTCACTAACCATAAACAGCCCATCACTCCTCCTCATTATAAGAGCCCACCTCCCTCACTTGCCTATAGCATTCCTCCCCTCTCTCTCTCTCTCTAAACACTCTTCACACCACCCCACTTTTTCCGAAATTCTCCCGTTCTAGCCATCTAGCTTTAAGAACAAAAAAAAAAAAAAAAAGAAATGGAGAGAAACGAGGCAACTTACAGTGGGAATGGAAAAGGGCTAATGGGCAGCGGCGGCAGCAGCAGCAACAGCAACAGCAACGACAGCATTGCGGCAACGAGAGGGAACAGAAGGAGGAGAAGCACTCGTCGCCAGCAGCGGCAGTCCTCTCGGCCCGACCTGTTCTCGGGCCCGGACTTCCATGTTCAGAGAGGGCCGAGAATGGCCAGGACCAGGCGCGCTAGCGTCGAGTCCCTCGCTTTTCCAGCCTTGCACGTGCCACCTCCTCCTCCCCCACGTGTAAACTCCTCTCTTTTTCCTCGTCACTTTTCTCCTTAATTTTCAGTTTTAAGTATGATTATCCGTTCCTCCACAACGGGAAGTGAAAAGGATAAACAAACCCATTTTCTTTTCCACATTTGTCTACATGGAAAATTATATTTCTGCATCAACATACGGTTTTTCTTTTCATTTTTTTATTATTTCTTTATTCAAATTTCAAATCAAACATAGTTTCTTTATTATTTTTTTATAAAAAAAAAAAACCAAAAAAAGAACAGGTCTGATCCTTTGATTGTGGTGGATGCCTCGATGGTGCATTATAATTTTCCTACACAAACATAAACATTTTAATAAATTTCTAAATTAAAATTCGAGAAATTCAATTTCCATCTTTTCTTGAAAGAATAATTTATTGATTTACAGGTCATATATGCATTCGAAAAAATTTGGAATTTAGCCAACCACTTTTATAACATTGTCTCTATAGCAGGCGGTGGACGCTGGAGTTTTCCTCCTTCCTGGCTCCTTTCGTAACTGCTAACATCAAAAATCAACCCTTTTTCGGGCTTTCTCTTTATGAATATATTAATTAATAAATGTGTTCCCAAAGATATAGTAGCACTCTTGTAGGGCCAATGGGTCCGGCAGCTCATGAGCTACTCGAAATTAACTTAAGGAAAATTTAAACTCTACTCATAAACAATCACTTTTACTTAGTTTACTAATTTATCTTTAATAATCTTTTTCTATATATATATATATATATATTAAAAGACACCTATAACACCTTTGTACTTTGCACTTATTCTATTCATGTAAATATTATAGAGGTATCAAGTCGAGCTCAAGCTTGTTGTTTATGCTTAGAAAAACAATTCAGATCGGTTGAGTTCGAGCTCAAGTCTCTAATTTGGTTGTATTTGGTTCGATTACATCCCCAATTTAGTAGTTAAATGTGTATATGTGAGAAATTCCTATTTTCTCTATTTTTTGTTGAAATTTAATTCTATCTATATATGAAATACAAGAAGCATAATTAGTAACATGTGGTTTATGTGATAAAAATACAATGTGATACATTGTTTGTGTGTTTATTAACGAACCGATAAATGCGAACAAAAATAAACAAGAAAATATGGAAGTTTCGATCGTTAACTAGGCGAAGAAAATTAATCATTATCTGTCAAAAGCATGTTAGGAGTGTGAAGATGTTGGTTCAACCTTGATCCTGCTTCTTTTCAGTTGTGGATGTGTGTGGTGTGTGTGCGCGCAAGCGCATTTCTGATCGAGCACTGCTCGACGATATGATTTTCCTTAAGATCATCTGACAGACTAGCTCATTGATGTTTGCAGGAAATTGATATCTCCAAACTTGCATATCTTTTCAAGAAGCAGCTCAAGAACAGTGATGTTGGTGTCCTTAGAAGGATGATCCTTCCCAAGGTATGCAGCTAAAAGATCTGCCTATAATGTTTTGATCCGTGGCATGTTCTCGTGGATGTGGTAATCAATAGCATCATAATATCTAGTTGCTCGGAAAGACCAATCATATAGGAGGATCCAACTTGCATTGATCTTAATTTACGAGTATCTTTTTGTTTTTTCTTCGACGTTTTAAATATTTCAGAAAGAGGCTGAGATGCATCTTCCAATGCTCGAAGCCAAGGAAGGAATTCCGATTAGCATGCTCGATATGGATGGCTCTAAGGAGTGGTGGTTCAAGTACAGGTTAGAATTGAAATTGTATTTAATTGTTCTCATGTACCGTTTTTATTATGTTAATCCTACTGCACATTAAGCACGTTCTTTAAATTACTTTCATTGTGTTAACTGTGCACTTAGATCCTCAATTGGTTTTTATAGTCTAATTTGCTGTTTTTCTGAGGTGTATTTTCACTCGCGATAATAATTCAAGTAACTTACTCTTAAAACAATCTATCGAGAAAGAAATTTAATATGTGATCGTTGAAGTTTCCCTCAAACTAGGACCTTTGCGAAAAATCCACTTCTAGCAATGACAAATGGCCGCCAAAAAAAGTAATATCTTCTCTATATGTCGTCGCAAATAAATTTATTGCCACGTTGAAAACAACACTTAGAAGCTCAAACTTCACTCTTTGCTGTCAATCTCATTTAGTTAATCATAAGTAGAACGATTAGATGGTATGATACTAAGTATCAACATAAATATGTCTTTGTGATAACAATTTATTCATGTCATATGAGTTGGCTTCTTTTTACTTCCCGTATACAGATTCTGGCCGAATAACAGCAGCAGGATGTATGTACTCGAGTATACTGGTAAGTTCTCGGAAAACATTCCCCCTTTACTTATTTTTGTATATTGCTACTAAATTCAGATTCATTCACACAATATGTTTCTTCATATCAGGGGATTTTGTGTATGCCCATGGCCTGGTCCCGGACGATTTCATTCTTGTGTACCAGAATGTTGAAGATGGAAGATATGTAAGCAAATACAGCTTTAAATTAACACAGTCTATGATTACCAATAGGTTGTGTTCGGATTGAGGAATTTGAAGTACAAGGATTTGAAATGGATTGATTCCAAACCTCCAAATCACTCAAAAGTTAAATTAGTTTAAAATGAGAGTGATTGATTTCAAATCTGCATCAATCCAAAGAACCATCATTTAATTTGCTAATGTGGATTTAAATACATCCTTGAATCTTTCAATCCAAGCACAAATTTATTAGTTATGAGAGCAACAGCTCATACTGTTCTTGCTAGCATAAACAGATCATTGAAGCAAGGAAGAAAGGACAAGACGATGCACCTAGGATATGCAGCAACATTGTGATAAATGAGCCCTCAACTGAACTGGCAGTACCCGAACTCCCTGTGATTGACAACACAGAAATGGTGTATGAATATGACAGTACCTTCATGGATGATTTGCCCCTTGACTACATGGGAGAAACGATCAACTTTCCAAGCCTCGGGTCGGACTCATCTTTTGATGGGATTGAGGACTACAATCCTGAAGACTTCGAGTTCCAATGAACTGTGTATGTGGGGGGAGGAGGTAATATGTATTCCTTTTGTGTTCTGAGTTTATGGGTTAAGAAGTTTCTGAGATGGGTAAGTAAACTGCTGCACATATATATAGCTGCAATAAAGGGGACCAGGAACAAACTTGGTCATAGTATTGCCCTTCATGTAGTGTACTTTTGCCAGAGGCCTGAAAGAGAGGTCTGTTATTTTGTGGGACGTTGCGACTTAAGAGGGCTATTGTGTATGTATGTTCTGTTTTTTCAAGTTAAATGGACTAAATTACCTTATACTGCCGAATCTGTGTCGTAATTTGATCTGTAGACATTCTTATGCAAGGCGATGCTGCACTCTTTTCCAAGGAAAGTATGTTGGAATTACTTTAGGATTCTGGTATAATCTTTACCCTTCCAAAACAATCTTAAATAGAAAGTACAATTGGATAATGGAAATTAATTAATTGATAATATTATTATTTATAAAAAAAAATTAAAAAACAACTAAATTGGTCCAATTACTATTCTAGACAGAATGGAAGTGAGGAGACAAATTAGTCCTAGCTGCTCTTCAAGACAGTGGAAGAAATGAGGGGATTCTTGAGCACCGAAAAGGGTCAGGTGAAACGAATGGATCCTGGCAGACTGAAAAAGTTCTCGAGAATATCGAGTGGATCATCAAGCACAAGGATCCAATTGAGTTCAAAGGAAAGACATTAAAAGGAATAAAAAAAAGCAGAAGGCAGGGGAGTTTATATGTATTCAAAAGAACTTCTAGAGGAATAGTATAAGAGGATGATGGGAGTGGATTCTCAAATGCGGAACAGGGCAACACACGAGATGATCATGTCATGTACGGTTCTCAACAGCTAAAAACCAGCTTTTCCCGGGAGGGGACATGATAATGAAGCAAAAGGATATAGGCAGTGGATTCTCAAGTGCATAACAGGGAAACACATGAGGTGAACATGTCATGCAAGGTTCTCAACAGCTAAAAACGGGCTTGTCTGGGGAGGGGGCATGATAGTGAAGCAAAAGTTAAAGACAAAACTCACTCGGATTAAAGCAAAAGTTAAAGACAAAACTCACTCGTAATCCTCAACATTGGGGAAACAATCAATCTTCATACAGCAACTAAATATCTCAATAAAAAAGTAGGGAAGTGCCAAGTTCGATCCTCCAAATATTTGCACCTTATTTTGATTGCATGGAGGCATTTCGCACCTATTGCAGTGTCTATTCTATATCGCAATTAAAAGAGTATCGGAGTATCCAAACCTCCAAATTAAATCGGTCTGAGCATAAAAATTGTCAACAGTTTTAAAACCGGAAAGAATACTCTCCATCTGCTAACTTCCGGCCGGAGACAGTGCTGCTTCAAAGTCTGATTTTAACAAAATTTGTGCAATCTACACTACGCTTTTGCAGGTTCAATAGCAGCCGGTGCAGGAGCGACACCACCAGTTGTTGGCCTGAAATTAAAAATTGAGGTTAACAAAAGATAACATACTTCACAACCCC
This sequence comes from Caryopteris x clandonensis, assembly GCA_028749325.2. Lineage (NCBI taxonomy): Eukaryota > Viridiplantae > Streptophyta > Magnoliopsida > Lamiales > Lamiaceae > Caryopteris > Caryopteris x clandonensis. Next base: position 2,311,249 of record JAPYKT020000021.1, read on the forward strand.
ACACACACACACCCAAAACAATCTTTCTCATTTTTTGTCAATTTGATGAAGGTACAAATTTTTTAAAAATTAAAATTTCGCATTTATATTTGTTTTATTTGTTGATTTGACTTATTCAATCGTTTATATTACTTGTCTGTGAAATTAAAAAAAAAAATTTGAATTTGACTTAGACTAATAAAACGAGATCTTGACATTTGAAAAGGACTTTTTTTTCTTTTCTTTTCTTTTTTTTCTTTTGTGAGAAAGTGTGAGTATAAAGTAATTCAGGAACAGTATAAAGTAATTCAGGAACAGTACTAAGATAGAATTCAAGTAAATTTTAGAACATTTTTTCCCCTAAAAAACATGGATCATAAATGGCTACACAAACTTGAATGTGAATACTATTAAAAAATGTGAACTAGATAATTTACTTCAACACAAATAATTTAATTATTGAAATTATACTTGAAACTTAATTAAGATATTAAAATGAAACTATTAAAATTTGAGAGGGGATTAAGTCAAATATGAGAAGATATTACTTCAAATGGGGTAAATTTATAAATACAAGGACGGCTCCCTTTATTACTCCAGAGGGACAATCATTGAATGCACAATTGTATTTACAAAAAGAAAGCAGCAAGGCGAAAACTTACAGGCCAACGAAGACTTTGAAAGCATCATAAATGCCCCACTGGGCTCCAGTGAGAGTTCCTATCATGACAATACGAAGAGGAAGTCCACGAGTAAATAGCCCCAACAGCCCGATCTTCTTTACGGCCTGTGGCAATGAAACAGGAAGCAACATAATAAGAAAAAGATAAACCTAAAAGAGGTCATCACAAAATTTGAGACAATTTAAAACAACATTCAGAAAACATTTAGACTAAAGTAGACTAAAGGCCTAAAACTTACATCACCAACAGTAGCACCCTTGGCGTTGTTGAGGAAAGAGACCAGGTTGTCAGCCGGATGCGATACAATAGCGCAGAAAACACCAGCTACATATCCACCAGCAAAACTCACACCAAGCTGGAGATTCTTGCTGCACTCGTTCTTAGGTGTGGGGATAGCATGCTTGTAAATGAGCTCCACAATAGTCTCAAAGGATGCAAACTTCATCATTGTATCTGAAAGTAGAACAACAAATACCTAAGATGCTGAAGGGGATAAAATTATAGAGTACATCTGCAGACATTATTCTTAAACATGGACAAGGTACAAAAGCTACAGCATAGCGATCAACAATCTTTATCCATCTGAAAAGAAAAGCAGACAGCACAAACAACTAGTTCTGAAAGATTAAATTAGAAAACACAAATACCAAACAGGTAGGCGCAAAGACCAAATCAGCTTCCCATTACATAGATTAACAATGAAACTATTCACATCACAATTCAGTTCAACATAAGTCGGTGAAAGACATGTTATGCTTGAATCACATGGTATTATCCATCAAATTTCAATTATAACTTTCACAAAGCACTGACAATTTCCATAATAACATTTTCAAGAAAGCAGGTGATCATTATGCTATAAAGCTTATTCTGGATGGAAAACCACAGCAAAGAAGTCCTCATTCGTGTAGTACACTCCTTAATCAAACGATGTTTACTATGATGGCGCATGTTATTAGGGTGTGTCCGTTATGAAGAAAACAATGAGAAGCAGAAATAGAAGAGCATCATTTAAAGCCAGAACTCACATGGAATTTGACGACCCCAGAGAGGAACCAAGCCCTTGTACAGCCTGAAAATAAATAGAAACTATGATTCCCAGAGAACATTATATCCAAGCAATAGTAGGGTTTAACCAAAATATAACTCATCTAACATACCCAAGAGCTCCTTCAGATCTCACAAACTTGGGAAATCCATCGGACAAACCTCTGGCAAAACCAGGCTGAGTCTGAACACGAACCTTCACAGCTTCAAAGGGGCAAAGAGCAATATCAGCAATTACCTCAGCAGATGCAGAACCAGCAAGATAGATGACAGTCTTGTATTTAGATGCATTTTCTGGTCCAGCAAGGTCAGTGTAGTACTTCTTGAAGAACTCATAGAAGCCAAACTTGCAGGCACCCTGAGCACTGTAACCAAGCAAAGTTGGTACCCAACCTCTGAAGAAACCTTTGACTCCCTGCTCCTTAAGTAACACTCCAAAACCTGACGAGATGCTCTTGTACTTTGCAGGATCGATCTGACAAAGTAGACAAGACAGAATTAGTTCACTCAGATTCATACACACGAGGACATTTTTTGCAGCTATTTCTTGGTGAGATCCACCCCCCAACCCCCACCAACACAAAATTTGTATGTTACTCAAATCTTCAGAAAATTTCATGGAGGCATAAGATAATAACTATTGCATCTGTACTATTTGCATAGGAAAAAACAAAATTAAGTTTTACATTTCTGATTCCAAACTCAATACTAGATGAAAAAAATAAGATGGTAGCTAGTGAAAGATCACAGAATTCATTCACCACCAAGGACCGGACTCACAAAAACGTCTTATTTATTTACAACCCACAAACTTAGAAACATACCATCATGCTGAAATACAGAGTGCTGCTTGTACCTTTTTATTTCAATAAGAAAAAAATCAAAATCGGTTGTTACATTTCTCATTACAAACTCAATAACAGAAGAAACACATATGATCGAACATAGTACCAGCAATCAGCACAAATCAAATTTCAACTCGTGATCGGTTACAGATTTCATTCACCACCGACGAATGCACAGAATAAACCTCTACTTTATGTAAAATCAGCAAATAATCATCAACAATAAGAGCACGAGGAAAGGAATCACAGATCGGATCCAGAGACGATCAATCAGAGCACGAATAAAGTCTTAACAATTAGAAAACAAACAAGTAATGCAAACAGATCTATCAACCACCGAAAAAACATTTACAACAAAGTCAAATATACATCTTCATGACTGATAAAAAATAATAAAGAATAAAGACTAAAATGAAACAGAAGTGAATAGATCTAGACCTGCATATTACATTTGACGAGATCAAGAGGCGTAACGGCCATGTGAGTAAGACCGCAGCTGAGAATTCCACCAAACGTACAGGCGGCGTAGAACTGAGGAGAGAACATCTCGATCTTTCCAGGCTCGCTCGGCGACGGAATCATGAAACTGCTCTTTGGAGCGGGACTCGATGGTGGTGGACTTGGGATGGTGGTGGATTGCCCAGCCATTTTTTGGAGATTTAGGGGTTTAGACGTGAAAGAGGCCGTGTAAAGGTAGGAAGGGATGAGAGATTGGCGTTCAGAGGAGAAAGCCATTATAAGTTATACGGCGGAGAGGCGGCGGCGCCTCCCGAAATGTTCGAAATGGTAGTGGTCTCTTTCAAACGGAGGCAGCGAAAAGCGATGTTATTGGGGAATGGAATTTATGCGTTATTTATACAGAGAGCTCAATGTAAGATTTAACGAACGTCGAACCCCTCCGACCCTATTTACCGTCTGCGAATTTACCATAATGCACATGGCTTCTTGCCCAATGTCACATGCTTTTTTTCCTTTTTCTCTTTTCTTTTTTTTTTTCTTCAAGTAAAAGTTGAACATTTACTAATTTCTATTTTTACTAACGTAAAAATATTTGTATATTGGGTGTACCGTATATTTTAATCTATAATATTACTTATACGAAAGTAGTAATATTTTTTTAAGTGAACAAATAATATTTTTTAGTTATACAAGTAATATTGTAAATCGGGTGCACGTTACATCTGATACCCAAAAAACTCATTCTCATAATAAGTAAATAATAATGTAAATAAAAATTCTTAGAAAAAATTGCAAAATTAGGACAACAAGTTTAGGTGATGGTATTATGTTTTCGGGTTTGTCTATTAGGACAATAAGTCTTCAATTTTGATAATTTTAAGACAAAATAGCCAAATATATCAAATTAGGACAATAAATCTTTAAATCGAAATAAATGCAATATTAGTGCATTAATTTTAAGAGTAGCAAAAATAGGACATTATGTTGTCAAACTTGCGAAATAGTATTATAAGTATTTAATATTTGCAATTTTAGAACGAAATAGTCCTAATTCGGGCTTTTTGCTAATTTTGTAAAATTTCTTTTGTCTACCGTCACTGCAGCCATGAAAAAAATTCCAACGAATAAAAGGACAGTTGTGATATAACTTGTGTCAAGACATTCCTTAGCTTTGTTATGAAATGCATCATCAAAAGTTATCTTCAATTCAAAAAGTAAAATAACATATTTATTCCAAATATGTACATTTATTTTAAATCGATATATAATCTTGCATATTGATGTTATTACTTGTAAGCATTCAAGATTGAATTTGGTTACTACAAATTTTGCATGATTCTATTACTAGCTCATATTGGAAAATTAGATAGAGTTTATTTGCTACATAATTCAAATTAAATTTATTATGAACTAGCATTACTTGATATTGATTAATATAAAATTAGTTTTTTTAAACTAATTGTATCTTTGAAGTAAATTATTTTTGTAGTGCATAACAAAAATAATTTCTTTCAAAGATTTTAAATAAAATTTATTTTGACCTAAAAAATATTAGTAGAACATATTATAAATTGATAACTAGTTGAGAGGTGTTTAAAGAAAATGATGTGTGTTTTTTTTCTCAAAATTATCAATTATGTTTAAAAATGATTGGGCTATTTTGCCCTAAAATCATAGTCATGTTGAATGAAATCATCATGTCGGACGCAAAAATGGAAAAAATTATCACCTCGCAATCAAAATCAACAAAAAATCCGGTAGGTTTGGTCTATTTTCTCCTAAATTTGCGAAAATTAAATATTTATTATCCTAATTGACAAGCCCAAAAACATAGTGTCCTATTTTTACGAGGCCACTAAAGATGTTGTCCTAATTTTGTAATTTTCCTATAAAAAAGCCCAAATATGATAGATTTGGGCTATTTTGTCCTAAAATCGCAAAAATTAAAGACTTATTGTCTTAATTCGCAAGCCTGAAAATATAGTGTCCGATTTTTACCGGACCTTTAAAGTTATTGTCCAAATTTCACAATTTTTCCAATTTCTTGTGTTTTTTTACCATTGCATATGGCTAAAGTGAATCATGTATTTTGATATATTAATTAAATGGAATCCAAATATGTGTTTGATACTAACTAATACACAATTAAGAAAAACCAAATTCTTTGATATAACAACTTCTAAACTTATGATACTGGAATCGTGCACGTGTATTGTTGATCTATAATTTTTAATATGATAAGATACAAATAGACCCATCAAGTATACCTTTAGGAGGGGCTTGGGCCTTCGAGACTTTTGTTCGTGGAACAAAGCATTAATGGCTAAGAGTCTATGGAATATCCATATCAAGCAAGACTCTCTTTGGATCAAATGGGTACATGGAGAATACCTCAGAGGAAGAAATATTTGGGAGGTTACCCACAACATGCGAGACTCCACTCTAATCAAGAATATCTAAAAAATAAGGGACCGACTGATCGAGGATTGTGAAGGGGAGGTAGACAAGCCATCCACGTGATTGGGAAGTCACGGTTTAGTAGAAGTGGAGTCTCGAAAGCATATGAACATTTAAGGGAGAAGGCAAAAAAAAGTTACTGAGACAAAGCTATTTGCGAGCTGTATATCCCTCCAAAGTTTTATATCACATTATGGCTAGCCTTTAGAGAGAGACTCAAGATGTTGGATTGGCTACAATACATGAATATATTTTAGGTATGCTCGCTCTTTAATATATTACCTAAATCTCACGATCACTTATTTTTCAAGTGCGGTGCTACGAAAGCTATGTGGATCGAAATAATAAATTGGCTCAAAATCAAGCGAGTGATGTCATCTATCTCGAGTGCAATTAGACATTTTGGAAGAGAGAAAAAAGGCTCGACAATCATCTAGAAAGCTAAAGTGTTAGCTCTCATGGCGACATTTAACCACTTTTGGTACTCTAGAAACCAACTTGTATTCGAGGACGTATCGTTCATGGTAAAAAAATCGTCAACAACATCAAAAGGGAGCTATACACTTATATATACTTAATATATCTCGTTGATCATGTGGTGGGACACCTTTAGTCTGCATTATATAAGTCTGGAGCTTCACCGGCCAGAATCAAGCTCTCATCGCAACCCATGTATTGGGTGGTTAGAATTTAGTACGTGGACATGGGCAAATATTGCGAAATGGTGTAAAATTTTCATCCCCCAACCCAACTTGGTTTGGTGTCCCCCTGTTGTAATGACCTTTTAGTGCATTGCGTGTCAGCGTATGAGGACTACTTGGCCCAACCAATGTAGTGCACCTGGAGAGGCACGTGTGAGTGGATTATTTGTTGATCACAAATAAAAATGTATACATTTTACTACTGAGGAAATACTTAGGGCACTCTTTTCCTTGAATGGTTTCGATGGCCCACCCCCGATCCAATCGGGGGTAATAGAATATGGCTTGGGTAAGTGCCCTGAACTTACCACCATGATTTCATGTTGCCTTTGTATTCTGAGGCTTTTGGACACAAGTAGAAAGTATAGAACAAATTGAGGCTTCCATTCCCATGTCCAACATATGTGCCTTGTGTTGTATTCCCCTCGGGTGTGCCCGAGTATTATTTAATCACTTTTGATTTTTCTTTATCTAATTTTCAGGTTTTTGACAAAAATAAAATGTATACCTTTAGGTTCAAATAAGCTCCTCAATTATTTTTTGGTCCTACCAAACATTTACACTTTCAAAATCAAACAAATATACACTCGAACTTTACAAGCCAGTGTAAATAAATATTTCCATCAAATTACTCACTTACATCATTAATATTTTAGTTGATATGGACGATAGGCCCCACATGTATAATCTCCCAATGGTAATAAAAAGAACAATTCTATTGCTGCTCGAATAAAAACAAAATCTACACACAACCTATTTGATCTCCCAAATTTTGAACATAAAACCTAATTTCTATAAAAGTAAGACTTCAGTCAATTCAACCTGCGAAATCACACTCCATGAAGATGGCTACGTCTTTATCAAATTCCATCCCACATTATGGACAACATTGTGTAAAACTTCCATAAGGTAAGAGGAAGTGTCTATGTGGTGACCTAGATGTGTTATAGACTGACAAAAATCCACGTAGAAGATTCCATGGTTGTCGTAATTACAGCGTATGTATAAGTGTGTATATATTATACTAATATCATGATTGTGTATATATGTTTAATATGAGTTACAATGAAATATTGGTTTGTTTTTTGTTTTTATTTTTTTCAACATCATCCAAAGAAGAATTAAAGAAGAAATGTTGTAACCGCTATTTTTGGTATTATCCAAAGATATGTCAAAAGGCAAATGATGTGATAATTGAGTTGAAGAACGAGAAAGATAGATTAAGGAAGAAAGCCAAGAAGTTAATGGAAACAAAAAAATGAATGTTCACACTATGATATGACAGAGGTTTTAGACTCTCTCCCTCATGTTATAAGACAACAAAAAATGTTGCAGTTGGAATATGAAAAAAATGAGTAGTCAAGTGAATATATCAAAATGTATGTTGTAATGAGTTGGATCATAATTGTATGCTTGTTTGTGGATAAAATATATTAGGAGTAGTTTTAAGGAAGTAGATTTGTATTAGATGGAAGTATGAATTGCAATAGTCATGCTATATTTTATTGGAGTCTCCACTGTAATATATGTATAGACACTTGTGCTAAATATAGTATTAGCCAATATATTGTATCATGGTTAATTGGTAATCATTTTTTTTATATAGCTTATAAATAATTTGAAGTGTTTGATGGGACATTGGGTTTGGTTTGAGGTGTAAGTTTAGGCAACATATGGGTTTAAAAATTGAAGACTTCTAGCATGTAGAAAGACATTACATTCATACCATAATAAGTATATACATATCCATATTTCTACATGATATGATGTACTTTATCTAACATATTATGTCCATGTTTCATATCATCTTCGTGGATGAAAAATTCATTGCATCTTTTTAATTACTAATTCTTATCTAAAATACTCATTCTTTAATGAAACTAAACTAATTTGAGAAAAGCAACATCAAGTAGTTCTTATTTCATAGATCTACACTGCATTTGAATCAACACAAATGTGCCCCAATCCACAAATCATATTTGAATCAACACAATAACAAAAGCCCTAATACACAAATTATACTTGAATCAACACATTCAACACAAATTCATAAATAGATCAAAAAAAAGTAGCACAACTTTAAGAGATTGCACAAAAGTTAATCTCCTACAACAGTGACACAAAAAGAAATATATCAAAATAAAGTAGCATAACTACTATAGATTGCACAAAAGCTAATTTCCGAAAAGAGTTACACAAAAAAGAAATAGATCAAAACAAAGTAGCACAACAACTATAGATTGCACAAAAGTTAATCTCCTACAAGAGTTATACAAAAGAAATAGATAAAAACAAAGTAGCACAACTACTATACATTCCACAAAAGCTATAGATGCAACTCTCTAGTCACTAATTTGGAATATTCTTGGACTTTGTTTCCTTGTTCATCATTTGTTGCTTCTTCTCTTGAAGTTGTTTTGATGATGTAACATATGGTTGGCGATGTCATTGTAAACCTGGTGCTTTAAAAGTGACTTGTGTAGGAAAAAGGTCTACAAGCCATCACCAACAAACTCTATTTTCCTTGATCTACTTATAGATGTCTTTGAATTCGTTTTCGATTGCCTAAGTTCTCTTTCACTGGTATATAAGTATATAAAAAATTTAGAGTTCAAATGATTACATAGAAGTTTATAAAAATATAATACTTACTATTTCGGTAGAGAAGTTAAACGGGCTAGTACTATCGATTTTGGAATAGCCTTAATGGGTTTCGATTAATTGGGCCTCGGTTTAGTCGGGTCATTTTAAACGGGTTTGTATTATGGTGAACCTAACCCTAAACCTACCGGTTTTCGGGCTATGAGTCGAAATAGTTAAATTATTTATTTAAATTTAAAATTTTAATTAAATGCATATAATACTCTATTCAAAATACAATTTTAGATGACATTAAAAAATTATATATTTTATAACATTTATATCACTATACAAAATTTAAAGATTCAAAAATTTAAGTGATATACAATATTTCATACTCTCAATTCTAGCTTTAAGAGCATTTAAGTCATAAAATTTAAGATCATGTTACATTTAAGTTCTAAATTTAAATGACAGTATTTAGAATCTTCTAGTAATTAAACATAAATTTTAATGTTTTCTACTAAAAAATCAAATATAGTATATTAAAAAGAATTCAAAATGGTGTATATTATTAGTTCGATATTAAAAAATAGACAAATAAGAAGAAAAGTTCGGGCTATCGGGCTAGCCCTAACCCTAAGCAGGCTAGCCCTATAATACTTCAGGCTAATCGAGCTCGGGCTAAACGAGCTGATTTTAAACAGGCTAATAAAATCAAGCCCTAACCCTATAATTTTTCGGGCTAAACGGGCCGGCCCATCGGGCCATGACTCTTTTAACATCCCTACATTTCGATGACACTACTACTTTGTTCATCAATATATATTCCAACTCTAGTTGGTTTTTTCCTTTATTGTGATATATGAAAATAACCAAAAACATATATAAATATATATATACATATATATTACATATTTATAAAAATAGTTAAAGATCTATCACTCTATGTCAAAAGAATGAGTTTTTATTTGCCTAAATTTGATTAATTTCAACAAAGTATATAAACATTATTAGCTGTGAAATTTTATGAAAAAATAAAATATTAATAGTACTTTACGTTAATGTTGATTTGGACGTAAAATACCATTACTTCTTATAAGAACTCAGCACCAATAGGAGATTCTTGTGAGATTGCACATCAAAGAAGACAACCAAAAGCCAATCTCTAAGTATAATAAAGTCTCTTCGGAGGCTATGGCCAACATGATTGAATAGACTCTTCCAAAAAGAAGATAATACAACACTAAGAGAACAAAGCGAAACAACCTGCAAAGGCTAGAAAGTTCAGTAGTAGTTGCTTCAACTATGACAAGCCCAATTGACATTAATAATTATAAAAATCCTCACAAACTCTTTATGATCATTTAATTTTTAATGGACACGTAATTAATTAGGCTTTAATAATGCTAGAAATTAAATAATTAGTTGAGAGTAGTCTTTTGGACCTAAAAATTAATTGTACAAATTAATTAGAGCCCAAGAAGACACTTAAAATGTCTAATCTTGTAGATAAATCCAACACATGGAGATTAGGACTCTTAAACCCATGAGGAGATCTAAAGAAGATCAATATATTGATCCCTATATGAGGATGGACATCCAACTTGAAGAACACGACATAAGAGAAATCTCATTTTTGTGGTCTCCGTTCTTTCTTCCGCTGCATATTTTGTATGATCTATGGCCTAAATATTCCAATAGAGTAGAAAAACCTACTTTCATGTCGTATACAAGTTGATTATCTGTTTAGCTTTGTGATAACTCTATGTAATAGAGTTATTTTTGTACCTTTGAACTTAAAATCGTATAGAAAATAGTGTTGAATTTAACGAATTTTAGTATAATATAGTAGAATTAGATTGTTCTTTTGTTTTGTAGTTTGTACAAATTAAATGTTTAATTTTTCCTTTAATTTTATGTGACAAAATAGAGCTGGAGCTGAACCTGAAGAATCGAAGCTAAAGTGTGCAAACTGGTTGCGGAAGTCCCCAGTTGCTGGCAGCAATGCAGCAGCAACACTGGTAGACAATTTTTGACCCAGGAAATTCGAACAAAAACTGCTGACTATGTAATTTAATCACTGCCTAGCTGGCGTGGGCCAACTTTTAAATTTAAATGAATGACTGAATCAGCAGGAGAATAGTTTTGGGCCAGAGTTACATCATATGGGCTGCCTAATGTGGAAAGGAAATTGTGGGCCTTCATCATCAGCAGCCAAGGAAATTAGGTAGGGCATCACAATTAGGAAAGGAAGCAACAGCAGCAGCGCAAGAAAATGGGGGAGAGACAGCTACTGGAATTGGAGCAAAAAGACCATCATCCTCAACAAATTTTCAGCGTGAAATCAAGGGTGAGAAGAAGAAAATGACATCAAGAAGAAAGATTCACAAAAAACAGCATAACTATGAGCTTATTCCTCTCTTCCTTATTCTTTTTATTCCTCTGTTTTTGGAATTTCATTTCAATCACTATGGATGATGAATTAAACTTTTTGATTGTATTTTCTAAGTTGGTCATGAGCTAAACATATTGAAGACTTGTATTGCTAATGAACTTTAAATCGTTTTATTGAGACTTTTATGCATTGTTGAGTGATTTGTGTCATTATTCATTCAAGTGTGCCTATTGTTAATATTTGTTGTTGTTTGGCCAGTAATGATGAATTGATGAGTTAGGTTTAATACTTGGAAGATTAGGTCTAGTGGAAATTGCTTGACTGATGCATGTTTATAAACGATTCTAGGTTGTAGTAGCGGATGGTATAGGAATATATTGTTTGCCTTGCATAACTATAAGAATTGAAACTTATATCGATGTTCCAATTTCTATTAGGCTTAGGAATATGTTTAATTAGAAAAAGGGATATGTAACATAGCATTTGGAAAAATTATATGTGTCGAGAGGGAATTCTTGTTAACTTTGGAGCATTCCACTCAAAACAATGCCAATGAACATCGATTAATAAAAATCGATTCAAGAGAAATTAGTAATTCAAGTCTACATCTCCATTTTTTGTGAACTTTCTTGTTGTTGTTGGCTTGTGAATTGAATGATTAATTGCTGAAAATATTTTCTTTACTTCTTTGTTTGAATTGTAGTAATAGAATCGGACATCCACCCAATTTATTACTTTTTTCTTGGTTAAAATTGTTTAGTGATTGGTGTTTGCAAACTATTTTGAATTCAATCCATGTGAAGACGATCAACTTATCATTATATTACTTGTGTGACTACATGCACTTGCGTATCAAAATTGAAGCATAAAATTATCACAACACTTTGATATCTCTGGATGCATGTTTTAATGTATTGTTGAATAAATTAAAATATTATAAATTATTAAATAATTGAATTGATGTTGTAGGTATAATTTGCTGATTGAAATGCTGACAAGGATGCATTCTCAACCTACAGCCTTGCCAATGGAAAACAAAAAAATTATTGCAAGTATTGAGAATGTTGTGTTGAAGTTGACTTCTGGAAATGAGTTGTTGTTAAAAGAAGTGTTGCATGTCCAAGACATATGGAAAAACACTGGTTTTAGACACTTTACAATTCTCTCATGAATTTAGGCTAGTTTTTAGGCTGGAAAATTTACTTTGAGAAAGTATACATAATTCCTCAATAGAGGTTATATAGATAAATGATTATTCGAAAATGAATGTTGTGTATGTACACTATAATGGCAAAGTTTGCAATATGAATAAGAATGGTGAATCTTCTCCTGCGTATATGCTTGAGTGTTCTGATTTATGGCATATTATATTAGAACATGTTAATTAAATTGCAATAAAAAGATTGGTTAACCTTGAACTGTTATCAATAACTCATGTTCAAATACAAAAGATATGAAAAATATATGTAGGAACCAAAATAGACAAGTTACATTTTCATTTGGTGGAAAGAAAACATTGCCTCTCTGGAATTGATACTATAACGTCCCAATTTTCTTGACTATTTAAGATATTATTTTTTAAAATATAAACATGCTATTAATGGAATTTTTTTTAAAAATCATCATGAGTGAAAAATAAAATAAAATGAGTCATTACTTATATCTAGTCTTATCTTACTCACATTAAACTAAATTAATAATTAATAAGCCACTTTATAAAATCAAAAAAATAAACCATACAACACTTTAAATTTCTTTAAATGTAATTTTCATGCTTGAGAAAACATTTCATAAATTGCAATGGAATAATATAATAAAATTTGGAAATATTGCACATGATCAATAAAATTTCATTAACATATCATGCTCCAAGTATGTAGAGTACAATTAAGCATAAGGGGGTGTTTGTTTTGGAATGTAGGTGTCCGTAGCCCATCCAACTTTGGACATCCAAGATGTAGATATCAATTTAAATAGTAAAAAGTGTTGTTTGTATTAAGATGTAGTAAGATAGGATGTGTACTATAGAAGTCAAATCAGTAGGTTTAGAGAGTTTTTTTAATATTATTTTATTATGAAAATTGATGTGTGTAATGATTGATTGATTGGGTAATTATTAAAATTGTTTTTGAAATTTGTGGAGTTAATGATTAGATGATTGATATATGATGATTTTTATGTTGTTGATGGTGAATTGTTTTATTATTATTATTATTATTATTATCATCGCAGTTTTTGTATTATTTTTGTTTTCATTTTTTTCTTCTTTAAAAAATTATTTTCCCGTATTTTATATGCAAAAAAATAAATTTAATTAATTCATTTTTTTTCAATTTTTTTCATTAGATTGATATAACTATTTATTTTAACAATTTTAAAATTTTTATTATATGGGTTGACATAAATTTGATTCATAAATATTATTTATGATAACAAATATCAAAATTAAAAAATCATTTATCTAAATTAAACCACAACAAGTAGATTTATCATAAACATTGCGAACCATCTATCTAACACAATAAAATATTGTCATACACAAGCTTTATTTGTAATACATGAAAACAAATATTTTATGGCAAGTTAATGAAATTCCTACGCAAATAACCATTTAATTAAAACTGCTAAAATGAGCACATATATGGGCGATACTAATAAGAGCAATGATTGATTGGATATTTGATAAGCGTGACATGGTGGTGCGGGCCCGGTGACATTTGAGCTACCTATGTCACTGTAGTCATAATTAGGGGTACGTGTTGTACACTCGTGATATGTCCTCGTATGTTGAGTAGGTGGTGAGGTGGGATGCTCAATCAACATCTGTCTGTATCTCATCCAAGCATCTGCCCAAATAAAGCCACATGCATGATCTACACCAGTCAGACAACGGTAGAAATATCGGCCTTTGTTTCTGCTCGTGTTGGCCACCAGAAATAGCATCTGGCCAGCCCCACATCTACATATAAGATACTTGGGGAAACTTTTCATATTGTGCTCTGATAAACAAAATAAAGACAAAAGTACGAACAAACATATTTATACATGCACATTACGCATACAAAGCATTACATAGTTAAGTTATCATATATGTATAATACGTAGAACCAATCCTACATAAATATTACATAGAAGTCAACAATAGTTGTTTAACATAATCACACAATCTCTGATAAGTAGTTAAATATTCCTATTCGCCTACATAGCTTGGGCAATATCTTCTCGCATATGACGTTTTGCATAATATCAACCGTGCTTGGAAATGTCCTTCGGGAAAAGATTAGTTCATCGTCAGTATAGTGTGGATGCATGCCATCAAATAATGGGTCATCTCGAACTTGTCTGCGCACAAAATTGTGTATAACACAACAAGCTAGGACGAATGACACTTGGTGTCAGATCATATAACTAGGCATCCCCCACCACGAGATTGGAAATCGACTTTTAAGCACTCCAAAGGCACGTTCGATGCAGTTTCTCAAACGGGCATGGCAGTGGTTGAACAACTCTTGTGGAGTTTGAGCTTGGACACGCTGCTATTCCACTCAGGCAATTGATATCGTATATTCCTATAAGGTGCTAGAAAAAGTCCATAATTGGTGTAGCCAACATTCCTATAAGTTCCATGCACGCTTCAAGTTTTTGGACTTTACTTTACAGTGGTGAATTGTGTAAACTAATCGATCATTGGACAGAGCATTCAGTTTTAGACAAATGAAATTAATTTCCAGATTAAAAAGGTCATGGTGAGCAAATGGCCATTTAGATATTCTTGGTGATACAAGAAAATGAAGTTAGCTTCATTTTCACAAGATCATGTTACTTTGTCGTTCACATTCCCCCTAGACATCTAAAAAGAATGTTGATCTATTTGAATTAAACGGTGAGTACGATTGCATTTATGTAAAAAAAAGATAATGTAGATATATGATTGTCATGGGTCTTACTAATAGACGAAAAAAAATTAAACTTTCTTGAACTCATAATTTATAAAAAATAATTATAACTAATTGCCATAAGCATACTTTCATATGTGTTTGTTGTTCTGTTATATGTATTTGTACTCATTTTGCTTTGTTTCTTGGTGTTCTCATTTTTTATTTTATTTTTTGTATTGTTACTCACTTGCTTTGTTTATAGTTTTGACCTTTGCCTATAGAATTGTTCATCATGTTTGGGGTTCCCGCCTCTTGAGCGGGGGAGTAAGTCATTCCCCCTTGATGGATTTAGGTTGTCTTTCATTTTTAATTGTGTATGTATGTCATATTTTATTTATATATATTTATTTTATACTTTTGTTTTGACGTAGAGGTGAGCTTTCAAGGTGATCACATCCAAATGTTTCCCCAATTTTTTCTTTTTTTTTGGTAATTGATGATTTGTGTATTTGTTGGTCATATATATTTCTTATGTTTTGGTATTTGGGGATGCTTCATGTGATCACCTATAATAAAATGAAATTTTTCGCATTTATTACGTAGCATTCTTTGTTGCTCTGTAATTGTGAACATTCCAACTTTTTTTAATAAAGTTTGGTGTTTATTGTTTCAAACTGATGTACGCTGTTCAATAATGAAAAACTTGTCATGATTCTTTATTTGTAGTGTAATAAAATAGGTTATTATATTTTATTGGAATTTATATTTGTCATTTGAAGTTTATTGAATTTTTTTATGGTGCTGTGAAGTTTAATATAAAAAACATGATATTCATGTAAAACGAATACGACATGCAACATTTTCGTAATTAGTTATGATTATTTTTTATAAATTATAAGTTCAAGAAAAACTTTAAACTGAATATCTATTTGCATAATAATTCATGCTAGAAAAAGAAAAACAAGAAAACAAGTTTGTTTAAAATCAATTTTTTCCTTCCTTTTTCTCCCCCTTCATTAATCACCAGTCGAGTATACCAAGTAAAAAAAAATTGTGCATTTGACAATATTAAAAAAAATAATCAAACAAACAAATACAGATAACAGTAATATCATGAATATTAGATGAAACACAAGGGAACGCACAACATATTCCTAAAACAGAACAAAAAATATCAGACAACCAAGAACATCAGATCAAGAACACGATTTCAGACAACAAAAAATGTCAGAATATCTTAACATTTACTAAAACAGAACAAGAACACAAATAAACAAATATATCCAATAAAATGATACATGAACAAGAATGCAATGAAACAACAAATTTCATAACAAGAATATGAAAAGACCCAAAGAAAATATCAAAAGACCCAAAGAAATACCTTTCTCGCTCTAGTTAGAGGTCGGAACGAACTACCAATGGATTCAACTTAACTAGCAGCTTCTCCCTCTTCCTTACCCAAATCTGGCCGAAATTTCAAAGGATGATGCTTGTCTGCACAATGTGTGAATGGTGTGTGGTTCATCTACCATCTTAGACATCCATATATAGACAAACTGAAACATACAATATATTTACAAATCCAAATAGTAAAAGGGAAAAAGATACAAATCTACCCAAAAAAAAAAAGTATAGAAACTTTTCAGATATCCAGATAAGAGAGACGATAGACAACTCAAAAAGTAGAGGGAGCCTTTAATCATGGGCGTGATTCTCACTCAGACGAAAATATATTATCTGTAGAAAAAGTAAACATAGCTTGAATGAGAACAACAATCATAAATGGGAAGACAGTTGGTCGCTGGTGTAATTAAGCCTTTCAAAAAGCAACGACCTATGAGATAATGGAGGAGAGAAAGGGACTGATAATGGAGGAAAGAGAGGGGCAAGAGTTTGATGAAGAAGATGAAGTGAAGAGAGAGAAAGATAAACTCTTGAAAATTAGAAATGAAAGTGATGTGTGTGCATGTGTCATTCTGGGGGAAGGGAAAAGAGGGTGGGAAAGGGAAAATAGGGATGGGTGTTGGGCTAGGGTTTGGATGTGTAGATATGTCCATCCCTATCTCACATGCCCTAAACAAAAATTCGGAGGGATAGGCCCATCTCCCATCCGGATGGACAAAGCCCAGCCAAAACACCTCCTAAGATTTTGCAATTCCCATTTTATATATGAAGAACATCATATAAGTACTAAGAGTCTGTAAAAATATCCTAGAGGTTTAATATTTCAAAGAACAAATAAACTAAAATATATAGAGCATATCAAATCTTAAACTAACTACTAGTATCCAATACCATCAGTTAATAATAAAAAACCTTAGTGATTCTCTAATAACATGAAGATCAACCTAAAATAATATTCATATGCTTCATGGCTCCGCCTCGGGTCCATCCACATATCCAGATCAACTTGAAGATTTTGCAATTCCCATTTTATATATGCTTCATATGCTTCTTTTATGATGATTTTTGGGTATCAAGTAGGAAGAGGGGGAGATATTTCTGGTGATTTTTTGGTTCTAGAGCCGGATGAAGAAGATGAGGATATAATTTTTCTTCCTTTACCTTCTGAAATCTGATTTATGCGTGTATTTAAAATGATTTTGGATCTATCCTAATATAATGGGTTGTTGTAGTTTAAAATTCCAAGATATTTAGTGGGAAGTTAATCCCATCTTTCTATGATTTGTTGTAAACACCAGCCATTTAGTGGGAAGTTAATCCCATCTTCCTAGGTTTGATGTAACCACCAGCCATTTAGTGTGAAGTTAATCCCATCTTCCTAGGGTTTGTTGTAACCAATCATTTAATCTCATCTTCATAGGGTTCTGTTATAACCACCAGTCATAATTCTCCCTCAATAAACACGTTCATGAAAAGCAGTTCTTTCTCGATATGGTTCAAGGTTTGGGCCTAGCTATCACTAGTAAGATCGGGCTTAATTTAGGGAATTGATAAGTATTTTGGCTTTAATAATTTGGTCTCTAGTAATTGGGCATGATTCATTTATGATGCATGATGGACTCATATTAAAATAACTTGAACTAGAAATTAATAATAATTAATATAACTTGACAAATAAATTTGAGACTTGAGTTCACGATTTATTCTTGACTTGACATAAGAGCCAACTCAATAATATAATTGGGTTTTAAGGCCCAAACTTTAAAGAGATGATGCATCCATAGATTCGATTCAAAATTTCAATATACACATACTGACACGCAAGTAAAAATAATCGCTCAAAATACCAGGTATTACAGATACACGCTTATGTGTGCGCTATCAAGTTTGTGCAAACTATAGGTGATAAGAAATAGTTTATAACATCCATTAATGATTGCATAAGATTTTGATATGTGTATCTTTACAAAGCAAAGATAAAGCTATTGAAGCTTTCAAAATATATTAAAAGCTGAAGTTGAAACTCACTTTAGCCATCAAATTAAACTTATTTATAGTGATAGGGGTGATGAGTGTTGCACTATTTGAGAACCTATATTCCAAATTGAGCAAAATCATCAAACTACGACACCTCCCCACTCTAATGGTGTTGTTGAATGCAAGAATTGAACTTTGAAATAAATAATGGACACTATGTCGATCACTTCCAAGTTACCCCATAATATGAGAGAGGGAGTTATCTTGACAGTAACCCACAATTTGCATAAAGAGATAATAAAATTTAAATGACAACATCTATCTAAATAAACATGCTTGGAAACCATGTTTTGAAAGCAAAAATACTAAGTGGAAGCAATATAGGCCAAAAAGTTTTATTTCACAAAATATTTAATTTTGTATAATACAATATTGTCTTTTAAATTTTAAAAAAGATAGTTTTTTGTTATCGTTTCATATGTCATGACAATAAACAAAATTAAGCAAGGGCTAGTCGCTCTCTCAATAAACCTTTTGTTGAAAAATTCAATCTTTAGTTATGGATAATTATATGTTGTAGTTTTACGTGTTGCCAATCATATTGGGCAGAGCAGTTCAACTAGAAATGTTGTATATAAAAACATTTTCCAAATTATGTAACTAATAGTTTTAATTAGTAGTATGTAACTTTGTCCTGTTTTAATAATAAACTTTACAATTACTATCGTACTGCATGTGTTTATTTAGTTTAGTAGTTTATTTTTCTAATTCCTAATAAAATCAAATATTCTTATTCAATAATCATATCTTTATAGTTCGAGTATGTAATTTTTTTGGAACAGTATTAACTATGCAATAAACTAATAAACTATTACATTTATTATATAGAAAATGTGTAAAATTAATAAAGAAAGTATTACAAATCGTGTAATAATATATTGCAATAATTCTATTAATTATTTTGCTGTCGATATATTTTTGTTTCTATGTTGTAGTTTATCCTTATCTTTAGTTGTGCTTAAAATATTTCATAATATCTCGTGAATGTCTTTTAGTTAGAATATTATGAGATTATTTTCCTATTTTAAATTTTAGAAATTAAAAGTTTATCTTATACTTGACAATAGTTTTTTTTGCATGAATACTTTATGCTTTAATTTATTACGTAAATAAGTGATTTAATAGCTTAAACTTTATGTATGTGGTTATTTTTGTTGATTGCCAAAAACTTCTGCAAATATTTGTGGGTGAAAATGTATTAATTTGCCAAAATTACAGAAATATTATACGTGCGAAATCTACATCAACTGATCATTATGTATATACAAAACCTTTGCTTTACAAATACATCAAAATTATTTTTGAAATTACATTTACGAATTATTTACAATCATTTATTGTTTTTGAAATTGTAAATAATTTTATTTAAAAAAATGAACATTTTGTAAATTTCACTAGTTTGCTCTTAAATTCAAAACTCAAGTCTCGAGGAACGTGGGCTAATCTTATTTGAAAATAAAAAGTTTACTTTAGAAAAACAACCGGTAAGGTCTCAGAACTTATAAATTGTTATCGTATTCTAAAACTAAGTTTAAGTGTTTGAATAAATAAGATTATGAAAATGTCAGCAATAACAATTTTGTAAAGACAATAATAATTTTTAAAAAAAGGTTTTACTTTACAAAAAAAACTCACTCCAGGCAATTTTGCAGCAGCAATCTTTCCAAGCTTTTACGTATTCTGCGTGAAGCGAGAAGAGAGCAACATGTCTCATCCTCACTGAAAACACAGTTCTTTGTGAATTTCATCGAATACTCAACACCTCAGTATGAGCAGGTAATACATAAAGGCCAGGCAACCATCAAGACGAACAGTTGTTTGTGGGCTAGCCTGCCTGAGTTGAGATCGCAAGGCAAAACAGAATCACCAAAAAAAAAAGAAGGCAAAACTGGATTTCATAACTTAATATCCTCCTAAAAAGAGAAACATGTTTCCATCTATGACAAAAGAAACAGGAAATTCAATGCTACAAACACAAAGAATCACTCATGACCGTTGTCCCAACTCCAGTATCAACTTACCTCGACTGGACTTGAAACCATCAACCATGGGAAAATCAATATACTGAGGATACAGTAAGCAACAACATAGCCTCAATGTGTAACTGTAAATCGTAGATATAGAGACAACTGAATAATATTGTGGTCTCCAGGATGCTCTTTCTCGATATTCTTTTTATTACCTTCAAAGAAGCCTAAGATGTGAAGTATCGTTCAATCTCTTTATTTGCCAACCAACTTTCCATGAATGCTGTAGCACGGTGATCGAAGAATCGTCGACGCAAATCTTGTGCGCCATTACTGGGCTGCACCCGAGGAGGCCCGTAAGAAGACATTTGATTGGCGTAGAATGACTGAAAACCCCAACACAAGAAGATAGGAGGGAAGGGGTAGTTCGGACATTTATGTCTCGGATTAATCCTTGGTTATGTGGTTCTCGGGGAGACATCTCATCGTCAGCCTCTTGATCTCCTGTTGTGGTCACAATTTGAAGCCTGCTCTTACCTGATTTTCTCCTCGGAAGGCCTTGCCGGTGCCTGTGGAGCGAATCCCAGTGGGCAGGGGTGAGAGAAGGCCCATCTCGATCGTGAATTGAGTTTGGGAGGGTGTGAGAGCTTCGCCCTGGGAAGCCTGGGTTGTCACTCGGATCTGGTGGGGAGAAATCGGATCTAAATTTATCAGGAAAGGCCATGACCGTACTGTTTAGGAACTGAACCATCCGGAATTCTACCTGCCTGAGTGATTCTCCAGATGGTGCAGAAAAATCAGGCTGGAATTTCTCCATTAAACTCAGTATTTCTGGGGTGAAAACTTCGGACCGATGGCATCCTTCCCAGTGTCCTTGGCTCATCTCAAGAAGGGCATCGGATGATTGTATATGTTCCTCGGAGAAATTCAACTCCTGCAAAGTTCAATTTGAGCACCGTTAGAGATTGAACATGACATTGTTTAATTATGAGAGACTGAACATGATATTGTTAATTGACCTAAAACCAATCTTTGCAATTCTATAGGAAGGTTGTTTTTAGCAGTGTTAAGTTGTAATCATACATAGAACAAGATGCACATGATTATGACTATACCCTTAATCACATCGAGAAATTTTACCTCCTGCACAGTTCAATTTAATGATAATCTCAATGCATTTTAACCACAATTATATGACTAAACACAACATTGTTCCATTACATTCTTCATCCACCATGATTTTTAAACAAATTTATCAAACAATCATTGTGAAATTTCATGTACTGGTTTTAACTAAAGTTAAAATCAATCTTTTCATCTCTAGGGCCACAGTTTATGTATTTTCAAGGTTTCGTCATATTTAGAACAAGGAATGCATGATTATGATTTTATCATGATTCCATATAGAGAAGCCCTGAAGATAAGAAAGTTGTTTCAAACTTTTATCCGATAAAAAATTAATAAATGAACATCATAAGAAAGCAACCGACAATGACTAGTACTTTCATACATTTAATGAAGATTGCAAAATTAGACTAATGAAGAACATTCAATTGTCACTGAGTTGCTTTGATGTACTGAAACTCTGAAAGGACATAATATACTTGATTATGATGAAGCAAATTCCGGAAGCACCATATGTCATAAGCTAGATGATTTTGACTAGATGGAAATATGCAACAGAATATTGCTGCCTCTCATTTGCATGGAGTTAGCAAGGTTCAATGCGTTGGTTAGTAATCAGTCTTCAAAATGATAATTTGTAGGTAGAGTGTGAAACTTCACCTTTAAATCCATAAAATCTAGCTGAAACTCTAATAAATTGATAAGTAAATGAAATAAACAGACAAAAACAAGAAACAAAATGTTAATCCAACCGATCCTTGTAACGGTGCATGATGCATCTTGGTGAAAACCATAAGGCAGGTGAAGAATTATTCGCTACTGGGTAACAAGAAGGATGTGACTAAGGGCAACTGAAAAAAAAGCAACACTATTATTCAGGGAGCTCCACTTTAGAGCTAAAACTTCTCCAAAGAAAAACAAAAAAAAAAACACATACACACACACAAGGCTACGCCCTTCAGCCTATTTAACAGGACGCCCTAGAGTAAGAGGAGAAACCGATTATTCAGGGATAATGTACAAAGCTCAAATAAATTACTAAAATGATCTTCAATATGGAATGCCCTGAAAGGACTGGTATGAGTTTTGAAAATAGGTGGAGTGGATTAATTAGAAATCAAATAGAAGCTCGAATATCTTAAAAAGCGTAGATTTTCAAAGTACTTCAAGCTTTAGCAGTGTTCATCATTAAGGGACAAGCAATAAAACTCCCTGTACTTTATCTAGGAAGAAATAAGTCTCAATTTAAGCAATTAAGCATATTTTGTTACACTACCAGAAATATTCCACATTAGGGAATTGCATCATAGAACTTCAGCTTCTTAAATTTCAGTTGATGATAATAATTTAGGTAAAACTATATTATATAAAGTATCACCTTCACTAGGCAATCCATTTTTACCACATACTCCAGATAATAAAGCTAAAGAAATTACCCTGCATCTCTTACCCGTTTTGGGATTCTCCCACTAATAAAATGAAATCCTCCTATATTGATTTATCTATTCCACGTGGCATGTTAATTCGTTATTTGTCGAACACTAAGAAATCAAATTATGCACAAAAGAACGACACATTTTGCCAATGAACAGCGGCAATGTATCACATTTACAGATATCACTCAATAATTAGACTTCTTAGATGCTCAACAGGACCAATTATAGGTTCTTGGTCATTGAGATTCGCATCAGATCAGATTGATAGTTTTTATAAATATATGCACGGAATCAAAGTTCACAATGCAGAGTTCGTCCGATCAATCATCTTAACAATTCAGCTCACAAGAAGTCTCTTCTGAATGAAATAATAAATACCAATTTATAAGGGATTTAAGCTTGAAAAGAAAATCAAGAACTTGACAGAATTTTATCAAAAGCAAGCAAGAAGAGCAGCACACCTGACAAACCGATTGCGCAGTAGTGCGGACCCGATCCAACGGCGATGTATAAACGACATTGAACCTCACCCCTTGAGACTTCAAAAACACCGCCAACGCTCGAGCCTGGCGTTTCCCATTGGGGGTGAGCGCCGCATCGGGGCAGCGGCCGGCGATCAAATCAGGTCTCAAATTCATGTGGCATTCGCCGTGGCTGATGAAGTAAATCTCGGTGACCGCCCGATCGTCGTCCACGGGGTTCACGGAGAAGCTGCGGAGGAAGTGCGACGGCAGCGGCGGGAGAGAGGGAGGCGGGGCGAGGACATTGTAAGGGTCCCACACCTTGATGGAAGGCCCCGTGCGTGGGGTCCCGTACGTGGAGAGCTGCGGCGACAGCGGCGACGCGGAGGCGTGGCACGGCAGCATTTCAGGCTCTTGTTCAAGAATTTTCTTGACATGATCTCTCCTAACGTGCGTAAGGCTCTGCCGAACGTCGTCGTCTTCGTCTTCGTCTTCGACATCGTCTTCTTCTTCTTCTTCTTCAGCTTCGTCTTCAGAGGGAACTTGAGCTGATTGAGAAGAGCCCATGTGGGCTGCTTATCCAACTTCAATCAAGATTCGCTGCCACAATGGAATGGAAGAATGAATGAGGATAGATTAGTTGCCTGGAAAAGAAGATCTATGGGGAAATTATAGATCTCATCTGAGAAATTCGTGTCGATGTTTTTTGTTTTTCTGCTTTTCTTGGTTATGGAATCTAATGTCTTGGGAGTGTGTAGACCCAAACGAGGAGAAGGCCCACGAGGAGATTCACATTGAGCCTGTTTGCCCCGACTTAGATTTCTTCTCTTCGGTCACATCTCATCCAATTCCCTCCGCTTTCAACTAAAATCGTACATTGCATTAAACTCTTCGCTTTTTATTTATTTAATTTTTTAGGTATCATTTGTGGTTTGCTCCATCTTTAGTTTAGCAATTAACCAACCAACACTTCTTAAAGTAGCCACATTTTATATTTATTTTTTACCAATTCGAATAATCAGCGTATTGAATCCTCTAATTGGGAGATCATGTCCCAACTCTCCAATTGAGTGTTACGGGTTACACTTGACTAAACTATATTTATGAGTTAGAATTTTATATAATTATAAACTAGACCTCTCCAAGAAAGTTATTTTATATTTTTTTATTATTAAAAAATTAGCAAAAAATAATAATTATACATAATATCTAAAATGAAATTTTCAAATACGTATGAAATTATTTAGAAAATTCAAATTAAAGATTATCAAAAAAATTCATGATTTTAGATATACTAAATCTACAAAGAATTTGGATAGCCATTGCAAATATACCAAATCTGCTAGTAAATTCAATATTAATAGATAAAATCACGGAGTCAATCTTAATTATCTAATTAATTTATTTTTTAATCATAATAAAATGAATGCTTTTTGCATTAATGGTTAATGTGAAATATATTTTTGTCTTATTAACAAAATTAAATTCATATTTTTATTCATAACTATCCTTAAATCAAATACTGCACAACAATATTGTTCACCATAATTAAGCATTTGGCTTGTGCATAGAGGTAGATTTTTGCTTGTAATTTCCACCGAACAAATGAGCAATGGAAACATCAAAGAATAGATTCCAACACTTCATAACTTGCATTATATCCTTCAAAAATCAATTTATCCGTCAGACTCACTTATTTCAACATTTACATTCTTTTTCCTCTATTATTTCAACGATCATTGTATCCAAAATTCCCCTCTTGAAGTGGCTTACAGAAGATGATTTTGTCTAATCTGTTGAGTAATTTCGACTTCAAGAACTCTTTCAGCTTGGCATTATGATTATTGTGTTCTTGAATCAATGGTCCTCCTTTTGCCGTCTATCAATCTTCCCATTGTTGAAATAAAAATAGTCGAGAATTGGCAGAAGGAGAGTGAGGAGAGGTGCAAGAGAGAGGCGTGAATGCAAGAACAAAGACAAAACAACGTAAGATGCGGTGAGATACAAAGAAAGAAACAAAGTAATCAATAAGGAATGTATCTCCGTTGTATTCAAGTGTTGTGGTAATAACAATATATTGATGACTAGTTATCTTTCTAGAGGGTTTGGTGTTTCTTCCCATTGATATTTATAAGGTTGGGGTATAACTTGATAAACTTTGTAATTTCTATTTGATATAGTGAATTTGCTTTGTAATTGCCCCGTATTTTTCTCCTCTCTACTTTACAAGATTTTTCACATAAATTTTGTGTCTCTTATGTATTTAGTTGTTTTTCATGTGATTATCATTAGTGTATGTTTGGTATATTAAATTAATTGACACAAGATTATTTATCTGCATTCCCAAGTATCAAAATTTTGTTGATTTGGTTGACTAGGTTGTGTGAACTGTTGTGGAGGATTCAATGACAAGCGGATTATTGATGTTATCTAATTATTTAGTCTTGAAATATAATATGGATGATGTTCTTTATTGTAAGAATTTATATGATATTGTTGAGTTAGATAGTAGTACTAAGAGAATTGAAAAAATTGACGATGCTTAGAAAAAGATACACAGAAAATTGGTAGGATTAAGTAGACAATTCGTGGATATTAGTATGTTTCATTATTTGTCACAAATCTCTTGCAAAAAATCTTTGGAAAAAATAGCAAATTTTGTACGAGAGGAAGACTGCCTAGAGCAAAGCTTTTATGACTAGAAAGCTTGTGATTTCAAATATAAACATGGAATATCTGCTGCAGAGCACTTAGTGAGTTCGAGGACTTCATCAATCAATTGGCAACCATAAAAGTATATTTCAATGATGAGGTCCGTGGATTGATGCTTTTGAGTTCCTTGCAAGAAAGCTAGGAAACTTTGATTTTGGTGATTGCACTTAGCAATTATGCTCCGAACGGTGTTGTGTCTCTTTTCATGGTAAAAAGATTGTTTGTTCAACAAAAAAAAAAAAAAAAAACAAGAAGAAAGAGTAGAGGAACATATATTACACAAACTCTTATCACAGAGAATAAATGTAGAAGTAAAAGCAGAGGACATAATAGACGTGGTAAATTCAAAGGGAGATATCAATCTAAAGAAAGATCATTTTTATGATGACACCGTGGCAGCGGAAACCATACTAAACAAAATTGTAGAGTTTGAAAAAGAAACATGAGGAGAAAAATTTTGAGAATTAGAAAAAAAAAAAAAAAAAAAAAAACAAAGAACTATTAAGCTCAACCACGTACTACTTTACTCGTTTAAAATCAATTTGATTGATAACAAAAAATATTTTTATTTTTTATTAAATAAATGCTGGAAATTGGTTTTAATAATAAATTTGGTGACAGTGTGGCTTAGAATCATTTCTTTTTGTGCCTAAATTATTTTATTATGGAGGAATTAAATGATATTATATTAATTTATGTTTTGAGTAGATAAATGTAATGTATTTAACTTGTCAAAATTGAATTATAATAGAACAAAGCTGCTCACTATCTTGCGAGTGGCTCTTGTTTTTCTCTAGGTCGTATTTTTCAGGAGGGTAATATGTCTTCAAAATTACTTTTTTTATGATGCAAAACTTTTTATTTTAACAAAAATTGATTTTTATTAAAAATATATATATATATATATATATATATATATATTAGGAGTTGGTTACTTGAAAGGACATTATGTATTAATTGTGGGGAATGTCAAAAACCACGTACTACAGTCAGAAGCTGAGCTCCACAAAAGTATAGAAAAACTCTTTATTCCCTCCATAAAATAAAATAAAAAAACACACACACACACACACACAAATCATTTTTGTTTAACTAAAATAAAAATCAATATACAATAAGAGATATAAGTTATTTACATAAAATTTTGTTTATAAGATTATAAACTTAAAAATACGGAAACTATATATGATTTTTGCAAACCAATAATAAAACTTTAAAAGTATTTAAACAATTATTTAAAAAAAAAACTGAAATAGCTTATATTTATAGCCATTATCAAACATAATCTCAAAACTCGATGAAATTAAAAATATTAAGATGATAAAATAATTAAAATAATTTGAATAATCCTATTTGATTAGAAAAGCACATAAAATTTTCAAATATTTTAATTTATTTTTATAAAAAACATTTATTATCATATTTATAAAAATATTAAATCTATATTTAAACAATCTAATACTATTATTTTTATTAAAAATTGTGTAAAAATGATTAATTTGAAATTTATTCATCAAATAGATTGAATGCATTTCTTCATGTATGCTCGCTTTACATGCTCTTCTTTAATTTTCTTTCCAAATTTTTTTTTTTTGTATGAATAATAATTTCATCTCAATATTTGGGGAAAATTCAAACATTTCATCAATTATTTTATGAATAATTTAGTGGAAGATTTTATGTATATAATATTTTAGAAAAGTTTGATAACTACTATTATAATGATGGTATGTACCATAATTGACACTTATATTTAATTTTAATTTTCATTACATCAATTATGTTTTGAATAATTTAGTGGAAAATTTATGTAAATTATTTATTTTATTTAATTATTAAAAAAAGGAAAGTATATAAAAAAATATCAATCAAGTTAATTGTTTCCATACAATTTGATATTAAATATACGAATTGAGTATGTAATAATGTTTAATATAATTAAATCATGTGTTCTATTCATATAAGCTAATTATTCTTATAAATAACAAAGTTATTCAATAATATTTTTTTATATAATTATTCTGTTGTATGGTCGAAGTTTCCATAATAAATACAATTAGTACCAAATCCCTACCCTTTTTATAATACTTAAATTCAATAATTCCGATAATTATACAACTGTAATTATTTTTAGTTGTTTGTATAGATTATAAGATTGTCAAATTATTGATAAGAATGTAAATTATATTTTTATACATATATAACGTGAATTCTTTTAAGTATATATATATATATGTGACATATTTTGAATTTGATATTTCCAATTAGTTAAATCTCTATTAAAAAAATTAAAAAATTAAAAATAGTTAAATCACTATAATTACTTATGACATTCATTACACATTTTAGAAAGCAAACATTTGTTACAATACTTCAGTGAGTAGTTTGAAGTCTATTTTGCTTTTTAGTTTATAGTTAAATAATTAATCATATTTGTTCTATTTTTAATTATATATTACAGTTCACGTATAAACATTTTAAAAAATATGTTCGAATTCATTACTATTTTTTAACATGCAGGCCTATTGGATCTTTGCCAATTTCAGAATATTATTTTATTTAAATTTATTTTATAATAATCCATGTATTATTGATCGTACTCATTTAAAATCAATTGTATTGATAATAAAAACTTATTTTTAATTGTTTTCATAAATGTTGGAAATTGATTTTAATACACTGGATAACAACTCTAGATTTTTTTATATTAAATATTACCTAGATATCAACCCGTACAATGTATAAGATAGAATATATTTTATTATAATATTAATATGCTAATTTTCTTTACCATATTGAAAATTTTCAAACCATGTTAATTGATAAGTTTCAAGAAAATAACATATAATTGTATAATTTATTAAATAATTCAAAAGTAATAAAGAAATTAGGCACTAAAATCTATAAAAAGTTAAGAAGCCCAAGATTTAATGTGTAATATAACACGTTTGTCATTTATCACCCAAATGACTAATGGTAAAATAGGTGAAGATCCACATAATTAAAAGTCCACCTACTATGCATCTGCACTTTTTAATCGCATTAAAAATATAACTATATGTATCTACAAAAAAGAACAAATATTTATTTAATAATGAATAATTTACATACTTCCAACAAATCTAACTAATAAAAATCCTTTTTACATGATTCATATGAAATTGATCAACTATTGAAGGGGCAGTGCTCTCAAATTCTATAAATATATCTTATAGGTTAAATATATTTTATCTAAAATTGATTTTTTTTCTTTTTAAATAAATACATCTCATTTATAACAATTATACCCTTTTAATTAACTTAAAAAACAAAAAACATACATAAAAAGGAGAAGAAGAAGAAAACATACTTATTGTCCAAATCAATCAAACATCTATGAAAGTTCGTATTTTTCAATCAAACATTATATTTTATAAGTGTTTTAGATAAAAAATATACATTGGAAAAAAATTTGGTTTAGAATGTTCGTGCTTTTTTGGACGTTTAGTTTTGAATTTGTTGCATGCCTGCTCCTATGTGTTCGAACCTGATCTGTCGAACACACCTGTTCATATTCGACATGATTGATTGAAATATATGTTCGTGTTCAAACGAACAAGAATGAACGTGTTACTTCACCTTTTGATTAGATGTTCCGAACGAGCCTTAGACAGATTGAACAATTATTTTCCATTCAAAACATAAATTAAAAAAATAATTAAGATGTTCGAACTATATTGTCGAACTATATATAAGGATATTTTAGTTATTTTAATTGTATTTAATTTTATGTAAATTATTTTAAAATATATTTAAAGAATTTGAGGTGTGCATTGATGCACAAATGAAATAATTTGAAACCTTAAATGTTTGGCCCAGAACATCATATTAATAAGTAACACTCGAAAAGCCCAATCCACAAATTTCATGATCCAACCATACAAAGGTGAAGCCCTACATATTTCATTTTGTCTGTACCACACTAAAGAATGGCAGAGTGAGAAATTGGTTCCACCTTTTTCTTTACTTATGAAATAATTAGAAGGCTTATTTAAGGCGTACTTGAACAATATACCATTAATCAGTATTTGTTCCCGTAATTTTAACTAGGGGTGCAAATTTCGGTCGAAACCGAATTAATCGACTGAAATCGATCAATTTTTAAAATTTGGTTTGGTTTTCGTAAGGTAAATTTTGGTTTCTGGTTTCCGTTTTCATAAGGTAAATTTTGGTTTCAATTTTTAATTTTTAGAAATTTGGTTATTTCAATCGGTTTCAATTTTGCATTCAAAATAATTGAACCGACCGAATTATTGTATATTCTACATGAAAACTCATAATTTCTTTGATATTATTTGTAAAATTTGACTCAATTTATTAAAATAATTAGGCTTTGGTTAAACTTAGGATATTTCAATGAACTGAAAAACCGACCTAATATATTGATTCGGTTAAGATTCGGTTTTAAGAGAAATTTCGATCATTTTGATTTTTATTTTCTAAGAAATCGCTTATTTCGGTTTGGATAATTCGGTCGGTTCGATGACCGATGCACACCTAATTTTAACACATATTATTTTATTAGATTTTGTTATGAATAAGAATATAGTAGTAATGTGTGATGATATATGATTAGTGGTTGAGAAATTAGTATAAGAAGTTGATCAGTTGGATAAAGAAATATTTGTTAATTGTAGAAAATATAAGCATAGAAAACCATAAAAAAGCCCATTTTGTTTAACTAAAATGAAAATCAATACATAAAAAGATATATAAAAGTTTTCTTTTATGATTATAAACTAAATTAAAAAAAGGCAAACTGTATATGATTTTTGCAAAAAATGATAATTACATAAAGTAATAAAATAATTTGAACAATCTTATTCGCTTATAAAACTGCACAAGGCGCCACCAGAGGTACCATACATAAGAAAAGAATTGGGGGCTAATCTTATTTGTTTAGAAAAACAAATTAATATTTTTAGATCATACAACGACAATAGTTTTGTTTTCCAATTTAGTAAATGGAAATTCTGAAATATTTGTATAATTGCTTTTATATTTGTGTGTCCATAGATTTGAGAAAAGTTAATCCTCAGAAATTACATTGAATTATTGTTTTGAATGAGAGTGTAATGCTGCTCCTCAAATAATTCAAGTTTAAGTAAATATTAAAGTTACTGATTCAAATGTATATGCGGTACTATTCTTTAACTTAATTAGACCATATAAAATTATTATGTAATTTGTTTTTATATCATTTGGTTTCTAATTATCACAAATTGCAATGATCACAGTAACTCATATTTATGTTAATTCTTGTGACTATATATAAATACATTTAGTAATTAATTTTAAATGAAACATACAGCTGATTTATTAGTTTTAGAATGTACGTAACATAAAATAGGTTGCACTAAGTATTTGTATATTACATTTGCTTTTATGCACTGAATCATCCTTCATACAAATACAAATTAGATCAAAAAATTCAGCCAAATAATAATAATAATAATAATAATAGTAGTAATAAGAAATAAATAAATAAATAAAATCATGACCTCACCCTTAATTTAAAGAGGAAAAGGATGACATCATGTTTAAACAAAACTTTGTGGACCCCATCCCATAATTTCAGGTAAGAGCAAACCCAACTCAAAACGGTCCCCAACAATTACAAGTTTGGTTGTGTCATCCTGCTTTTCCCACCAGGCTTTTCGATTAATGAAATTATACGGACACACAAACACACACACACACACACACACACACACATATATATATATATATATATTGATTTGAAGGCCCAAACAAATTATGCAACTAAATATAATAATATGTTTGATTTTGAGTATAATGAGGACTTTTCACTCCAAAGCAAACCAAAACATATTCACAATTTATAATACAAATGTATCAACAACTATAATAAAAAGTTTCATAATTGTGACCCATGAAATATGGGTTAGGCATCATCCAATCAAACCCCGTTTAGCATACCTTCATCTTTCATTTCACAAGACTCTGATATGAAATATTTAAAGGAAAAATAAATAAAAATAAAATTTAAAAACCTATGTAAATAGCGTGAGACCTATGCAATGCGCGGGAGTTATTTCTTTATATTTTTAATATTAAAAAAATATGTTATTTAGTACTAAAAATATTAACAAAATAATAATAATAATTATACTTAATATCATTTTTTCTTGCTATTAAATTAAAACTTAATCATAAATAATCACCTAATGATACAATTTTTTGGATATTTTGCTTGTGATATTCTAGAAAACATTAATCAAATCACTGTATTAATTATTCACACATATTTACCAGTAAAATATAATAAAATAAATTATAATTATAATATTAAAGTTAATAATACAAATGAAAAATCAATGAGTAAATTTTTTTTATTTAATTTGGATTTAATAAAATCACTATTTATATGGATATGATTTACAGTTTTTAAGTTTGCATATCTAAAAAGTTTCTTGTTTCCTAATAATAAGAATTCTTTTTGATTTGCAATTTTTTCACTAGTCATAAATATACTATTATACAATAGAATTTTAATAATAATATTTCTATATAAACTGTAAGTAACATTTAGGCGAGAAATTAAAAAGTAAAAGAATTTTTTTTACTTTAATATATATATATATATATATATATATATATATATATATATATAGATTGCCTTCCTCAAATTAGCTGAAAGATTCATTAATTGGGACACCAATAATCAAGATAGGATCATCGACGAATCACCGAGGGCAATTTATCAACAAAAATCTCTACTTGATCAAGAGAAATCTCTTATTTTATTATAGAATTGTTATGAAATCTGCATATGTTTGACAAAAAGAACAATCTAACTTTTACTAGTTGTGTAGAACCAAAAAATGAGCAACATTCATTTTGGATTTGGGTTAATATCTATATAATTCTAGTTGCGGTGAAATGTGAATATGGGTACTAACAAATTAAATGGAACCAAATTTTGATAGTTTGAGGTAGACTAGTTTATTAACGAGTTGACAATGAGCTTAATGTGTACGAATTATACATCTCGAAATAATATGTTTATAGATCAAATAATTTAAATAATTAAATTAAATAAACATGTTTCATCAATAATCATAGAAATATCTTCTACGATGATAATTTGAGATGGGAAAACTAAGAATCTTGAAAGTGTAAGCATACTAGAATCCATAATTGACTTGTACATGCCTTTATCCATAATTAATTTTTATGAAGACGTGCCTGGATTTATAATTAATTTATGCATGTCTGTATTCATAATTGATTTGTACATGCCTAAATTCATAATTGACTTGTATGAAGGCGTGTCTCAATCCAGTATTGATTTGTGTGTGTTTGAATTTTAAATTAACTTGTATGAAGGTGTTCTTGAATCTATAATTGACTTATATGAAACTATGGTCTTCCAAATGATCAATTTCACCCTTGTTCACCAATCTACAGAGAGAATAGAACATGAGATTGAATTGCTGACGTTTAGGACCAAAACCCGAACTTGTAATAATAAATTTTCTTTATTTTCAATTTGTTCTCTCAATAAATTGAAAATTTCTTAAGGTATATTTTCAATTTGATCTCTAGGAACCTCAAGAAGGATGGAGAAAGCCTTCTTCGCCGAAGCCTCTAAGAGAGAACCAGGATGTTTGAACGGACTAGAGAAGAGATTCACTCTACTGAAGAGACGAAGAAAGGCATAGTCTTGAAACCCTCTGTACTTGCTGTTTCACCTTGGAATCGCCCTTTTCCCTCCATGAGATGAGCCCACTGCATTGGACCAATGGATAAGAGAACTACATGCTTATTTAATACTTAATAACATTCATTTAATTAAACCTTAGAAAGACCACTTTAATTGGGTCACCTTA
Source organism: Caryopteris x clandonensis (assembly GCA_028749325.2). Lineage (NCBI taxonomy): Eukaryota > Viridiplantae > Streptophyta > Magnoliopsida > Lamiales > Lamiaceae > Caryopteris > Caryopteris x clandonensis. The sequence continues at coordinate 2,345,313 of JAPYKT020000021.1, forward strand.
AGATAAATGTACACATTTAATTTGACATGGGCCGATCCATTACATTTTCAACATTCTCCATTTAGACTACACATGTCACTAGACAAATGTGTTTTCTTTGAATGAGTTCAAATCTTGTTGTCACCTTTTGGATTTTACTTAAACAATGCTATCATTGATTATATTGATACAAAACTAAAGAGACTTTCATCATTTTAAAATGATTAAATTCAACAATAATCACATATATCAATACATCCAATACATATCCATCATGGTGTGTAGCATGAAAATTACATGCAATATGATCTAACATACTTATTTCCAATTGGTCAAATCTTATTCCTTGTTTAGATCAACCAAAACCAAACATAATAGAATGGAAATAAAACAAAGAATATATTTCTATACAAAATCATCAAAATTAACCAAATTATCCATAAAATAATGTATAGAGCAATCAACTATATACACACTCAACTACGACAAAGTATTTACCAAAAATGTTACATCTATATGAACAATGTTTTCATGAAAGACCCCCGGTGGTAGAGTCTTAGTTAATCAATCCGCAATCATTAAGTATGTCCGTATATGCTCTATAACTCTATGCACATTATGTACTTTTTCCTTCACAATCACAAACTTTATGTAACTATGTTTTGACATAGTAGAGCTCTTGGTGATATTGGAATGTTACATTGTTGAGTTTTTGTCACACAAAAATGTTAGTGGTCTTTCAATACTTCCAAAAATTCGCAACCTAGTGGTAACATTTTGCAGCCATATCCATGACTGAATGCCTCATAACATGATACGAATTATGCTGCCATGGTCAAATGTACTCCTAATGTCTCCTTAGCACTTTCATGTAAAATTCCTCCCCAAGCTAACAGAAAATGTAGCCATAAGTGGATCTTCTACCAACATGACATCCAACAAAATTAAAATAATAAGTCCCGATGATCTTCAACTAATCTAATCTCTTATATGTAAGCATATAATCCTTAGTTCTATCTAGGTACCTCATAGCCCATTTGCTATTTTCCTAGTGATCTATACTAGGGTTACTTGAATATCTGCATAACTTACCAAGAACAAAAGATATGCAAGGCCTTGCACAGACCTCAGTACACATCAAACTTCCAACAAACAAAGTATAAAAAATCTTATTCATCTCGTGAACCTCAAAATCAATTTTAGGACATTGACTGAGATTGAATTTGTCTTATTTAGCCATAACTATATTTATTACAGGGGTGGTTTGGTACGGTATACCAAAAATTTCATGTCAAATCTTGGTATATCAAAATATTGGTATACCATTTCAGACCAAACATTTCATATTGAAACCTCGATATACAGTTTCATACATAAATATATGTATACAAAAATTATAAAAAAATTTGTTCGGTATCGATAAATATTATTTCATATTTTTGGTATAGTGAAATTATCATTATACCAAAAATTAAAAAGAAATTTGTTTGTTACATGATGAAAGCATTTAGTATGTATACCAAATTACCAGTATATCGAAAGTGTTTGAATTTTCAATACAGCGATATACCTAACAATTTATTTTTCCATATCATTACCGAAATTTTTTCGTATGGTACAAAATCATACCATATTTTTTTGTCTTTTTTGGTAAGTGTACTATAACAATATTTTTGCTATTTTCCCACCCCTAATATATTAGCTTGCAACTATGTATGTCATATCTTTACAATATATTATATATATATATATATCCCTTTGGTCACAATCCGAGAATACTCTGAGAAGGGTTCTGGTGTATCTGGTTTTCCAAATCAAAAGAGGTCTACACAAGATCTTTCATCTCACATTGATTTGATAGAAAATTATTGGTGTCGTGCAACAAACCAAAATCATTGGTGGCAAGTAGTATGCCGTCTACATACAACACCAAGAAAATAACCTTACTCCCATAACATAATCATTGAAAATATTTGTCTCAAAACCAAACAAAACAACTACTTGGTAAAACTATGGTTCCACTAAAAAAATGATTGCTTGAGACCTTAGATGAATTTATTTAATTTACAAACCATAGTTTTTAAGTCTCTGGGCCCATTTTTTTTGGGTTGCACCATATAAATTATCTCAATAATGTCACCATTGAGAAACTATGTCTTTACATGCTTCTAATGTAATTAAAGATTAAAATATGCAACTTAGGTCATTATTATTCTGGAAGAATCCTTTGTGGAAGTCGGAAAAAATGTATCTTTAAAATCAGCGCCTTCCCTTTGAAAGGCTTTTAGCTACAAAACATTCCTTATATCTTTGCACATTATTCTTTGAATCCTTCTTAATTTTAAATATCCATTTACAACCAATGAGTTTCAAACCTTATGGTAATGTGATAAGATCCTGAACATAATTGTCTTGCATTAACTTATACTCACATTTATGGCTTCAATTCATGTTTTAGCATTTGGACTCTACGTGGATTGATGAATGGTGACAACATCATCTTTCATCAATCCAATATTATGCTCATTCTCTTATCATATACTACATATCTGGTTATCAATTCTTTCGTTCTTTAACGGATCTCCTTAGTGGTGCTAATTCTTGAGGTTGTTGAGTTAGTTCTTCCTAACTGAAAAAATATTCAATATTATCCTATTGAGGTTCTGGGCAATAATAGGGATGAGTACCTCATATCACTATCCAAAGTTTTAAATGTCAAAATTGACTACTCCTCAAAGGTAATATCTTTAACCTTCTTTCCCCAAACTCAACATCCTTAAAGAATATTGCATTCTCCATCTAAAAAATAAAACTGCTAATGGGATCATAAAACTTGAAACCTTTGGAGTTTGCAAAATAGACAATAAAGTAGTTGATCACTGTTTTTGAGTCCAAGTTCTTTTCATATGGCCTATAAGGCCTAGCCTCAACTGGATTTCCCCAAATGTGAAAGTGATTATACTAGGCGTTCGCCCAATCCAAATCTCAATAGGTGTTTACTTTAGTTGGTAAACTATTGAGAATATAATTTGCAATCTTTATGACTCTTGATAAATGTAGTTTATATATGCATTTTGAGTTTATTTGAACACATATTATGTAACAAAATGAGTATAATTGTTTTATTTTAACTCAATTTTATTATATTGAATGGATATCATGTGTTTGTTCATTTTGAAGTCAGTTTGCTTTAATTTTAAAATCAAGAACTTGAAATGCAAGATATGAAAAGAAGAATGAAGAAAGATGGGAAATTTGGAAGAAATGGACCAAAAATACTGAAGAAGGAATACAATTTTCTCCAACCTTGGGCGTTCGAAGTTGAAGAATACTGAATACAACAAATAGAGGTTGGTGCTCGACCCAGCGAGACTAGCAATCAATGAGGTACATTCTAGATAGGGTCGAGCAACAGGGTGCTCGATCGAGCCAATCCACTCAACCAAGTGCTCTCTCACTCAACCGAGAGCTGGTAACACAATTTTGAAGATCTCTTTCGATATTCGATAAGTTTGCAGATTTGAAAAACTCTAGATCCCTTTCTTATATATATGTAACTACTCAATCTAGATATGACATCGAGACACACTAAAATTTAAGAAGAAAAAACATCTAGGGCTAGCAAAAAAAGGGAATCCACCATTCACTCTATGTGCTTCAATGGAGGCATTGACATATCATCCTATGAAGATTTAACAATTTTCACTCTCCTCTTTTTTGTTTTATGCTTGCAATAGCTGAATATATATTTCTTATGATATTATTTCAATTATGTCTAGCTAAACATTATTGTATCTTAGAACCCATGTTAGGTTATTTAATGATTTTGTTGGATATTTATATTCAAGTTTTTCTTCCAATTTCTTATCCATATATATCGATTTTTGTTCCAAGTTTAATTATATGGTCATTGATGAAGCATGTTTGATATAATGAGTCGAGATTTTGGTGATCAAATTCAATATTAGATCTTATATATATGACATAAATATTTCAATGGTTGGTTGATCTGTAATATTTATATGAATTATCAATCTTTGGTGCATTTGGAAGTTAATTGCTCGTGTAAAATATAGATATTGGCATGAATAATTAATCTACAAATTAGGTGCACTTCGGAATGAGGGATAATTTACTATTGCGATTATCCTATAAGGAAGAAGAACAATGAACTTGGATTACATTAATTTAATAACATAATTATTGATAGTTGAAAACATGAACTTAAAATTCGTCTTTCTCATAGTATTCATTTAATTTCTTATTTGTTTGGTCATTAGTGGTTACTTTTTCTTCTTTATTTTCTTTAGTTCAATTATTAATTAATTAATCACCCATTTGCTTTTTCATCATCTATATATAGTATCAATAAAATCGTAGTACTTAATAATCTTCATCGGCATTTTTGGGATATGACCTTACTCACTTATATCTATTATTATTATTATGTACACTTGCGAGATAACTTATAGATTTAGGCAAATAAGTTTTTGGCACCATTGGCAGGGATTGGTTGCGAAATTATTGATATTGTGAATTTTATCTAGTTTTGATCTAAATACTAGGTTTAGATATAATGTGCAAAACTCTTTCAATTATTTTGACTAGCTGGATATTTTATTATTTCTTGGTCTCAAACTTGGACTCGACCTCATTCCTGCTATGTGAATCATGTGTTGTGTGACGTGGGCCTTCCTTGGACCTTGGACATTGGGCTTTGAATTTTGTTGGCTTTACTTCTGCTCGGTTTAGTGAAGTCGAGTTTGTCACTTGGATCGGGTCTAACCTATTGCAACCTTTGAATACCCACACACACACAAAAGTGGACGTTTATCTTTATTATAACTGTCAAAAGTTAATCTCTTGGAGTTGTGAATACCATAGTGGAGAGGGGAGAGTAACTCCTGAAGGTTACTCCCAAGGACTTGAATGCCCACTAACACCTTTAAGTTCGGATAATTAATTACAGAGTCGAACATGAAGCTAATAAAGAGAACATTTCAATGCATGGAAAACCACGTAATATTTTGCAAGCATTTTTGAAAACCAAGTATAAATTTTGTGAGCATTTTAGTGAGTATCCAATTCTCAAATTTCCCTAATTTGTTGGAGCTTCTTGTCTAGTAGTGCAATTACCCAAAAGATAGAAATAATTTCATCTTGAGAACTATACATCTAACCATGAACACTATTTAGAATAAATTCATTTCATCAATTTTTTTAATTTATAATACACTTTATAAATTATTATTAGATGTTTATAACCAACATAGGGTACCCCCTGAATTTATGTACACATTAAATAATTCGATTACTTTTTCAACATCAGAAAAAGAACACAATAGCAATTTTGTGTCAAACAAGAAATACATAATTATGTGGATTCTAAATCGTATGAAATGCAGATGATTCATAAATTTGGTATATTCCATTGAATAAACATTATATTTATACACACACACACACACAGACATTAATTAAATGGGGTGGGACAGCCCCTCATGCCACACCAAATGTGTAGGACTCGCAATTAAATGTGGCGTAAAACATGGCGCCCTGTCTCTAATTTCATGGAGATGCGCGTCATCACCACCCTCATCTTTATTTAATATTTTGTTTTTTTCTTTCTTAAAACTGATAATAATATTAATTATTAACAAATAAAAATATTAGGGGGCTATTTTCATATTTACCCAATTTGTAATCGGTTTAATGTTCTTCTTAACCAATTTTGATTAAAAAAATAAATATCTCCACTAAGGAATAAAAATAAAGGTTTGTACATAAAGTGTCAAAAAGGCCAAATACCATCTTATCTATCAGCACTGATCCAAATCCCTCGTTACATAGCCAGACTTTCTCCAAAACTTTTCCCTCAAAAGAATAATATTCTCCCAACCTCCCACGTCAATATTGTTATACATCTTCACTATATACATATATATATATATATATAAATATATATGTGTGTGTAGAGAGAGAGAGAGAGAGAGATCCCATCAGTTGATCGAGGTGTGATAGTAGAAAGAGTTGAGTTTTCTTTGGGACAAACAAGTTCCTTTCCGCAGCTGCTGATTATATATCGAAATGCTTAGATTAGTGAGCAGGTACGTCTATAACTGTAATTCCTTTTTCCCATTGCTTTTTTATTTTTTGTAATAAAAAAGGCATTGTTGGGTGTACTTGTGCAGAAAGGCGATCCCTAATCATGTTGTGTTGCCATTTATTACAACAAGGTTTTCTTCAACACACACTGCACCTGCTGCTGCACCTTCACAGAAACGGTAATTAGCATTTCATCTTCTTCTTTTTTCTCTCCCTTTCATTAATTCAATGTTTTGCTTTTCCTCCACACATCTACTCCTTTTGCTTAAACTTATTTTGTCTTCTTAGGAAAAACAAATCTCGTTTAAAAATTAAAAAATTAAAAATAAAGAAAGAAAACAAGAACATCGATTCGATCCCTTGTTTTCAGCCGTCTTGTGAGGCTCTGCATGCCGGCGGCCGCCCCTCTCTCTCTCTCTCCCCGTTCAAAAGAAAAAAAAAGTGTTTGGTCAAGGGTGGGCATGTAATTAGCATTTGCAAGATTAATTAGCTGTAAACAGGAAATTAAAAGAAGAGGAAGTCGAAAAGCATGATCGGCTCGAGTGTCGAGATTATGCAGTCACACAGTGCGTAAACAAAAAGCTGTCTGCCATAAAATTCCATGATAGATAGGAGGAATAGGAGAAACCCGAAATAATAAAAAGTGTAGTTTGTGGGCAACACAGGGATCATCGCCTACCAGGATAACCAATATTTATAAAGTCAACGAATATTACTCCTGAAACAACACTACCCATGTCATACTACATTAATTCAATTAATCTGGTTGGGATGTTTTGTGCTAGCATGTACATTAATAAAGTTATATTTAAATTAGTAGTAAAATATTATGTTTATATTGGGATACAGTAGGATGAAAATTATAAATGTATATTTAAAAAATAGATACGTAGAGTAATGAGACGCCAATAAAATTTAGATGGAAAAGGATAATGAATTCCATCTTAAACATATAATTGAGTTGGACTCATTTTCTATCCGAATGAGCCAAACACAAAATAAACATTACTGTAATGTACCAAACAAGAATTCGAAGTTTAAGTAACATGTTTTTTTAGTTTTGAAAACATATATGCTTTTAGTGTATAACAAGTGTAGAATACTTAAAATAACATATAACATTCTATTTTATATAGAACTTCATTTGTTCAAAGAACTACTCATGCTTATGAAAAAAAATCCAAAAAATAGTTATTTTAGACAAAATTTAAAATTAATTTATAGTTGAAAGTTGCATACATACTTAAAAGTCTTATGAAATCATTATATCGCCTTATTTAAGTTCAATTATTATGTTATATATTTAAAAATCTTTTTCTATCTTCTGGGCTTTTTTTTTTTCATTTCCGTTGCTCATTTTAAATCCGGGCAATTTTCGAAGATAAATGGCAATTGTCTCTTTCATGTTTTATAAAAACATGATATTTATTTTAGGATGAAGGCCCTTATGGCATTAATGTTTTTGGTCAAATATAATAAAAAAAAGTCAAATTAATAAATTAATGAAGGGGTATAAGTAAAATGTAATGCCTTATAAAATGTTATATTTTTATTTAATTGCTCAAGAATACAAAATTTGTATACTGCCGAAATATAAACATTTTTTGGGACTGAAATTTTTTTTTTTCTAATTCTTATTATATCATAAATGTCATAGATATAAAATAAACATCAATATAGCGACTAGGTCTATCATAATAGACCTAGTTACTATGTATATAAACACTAGTGCAAATCGTATGTATTGCATCGGTTGCCCTGATTTTTTTGTTTAGGGACATTAAGACGCGAGATTTCATTAAGAAATCAAATCGTAATCCTAATATATCTATCTATCTCATATGATTTGTGCTAAGTTCACGTCGTTTTTTAATTATAATAACCATTTTTCATTAATTGTCATTAATATTTCTAGTAAACACTTGGATTTTGTAAAATAATTTATTAATAGATAAAATCTAGAAATTAGTTTTTTTCCTATCTGATACGTGTCATACATGGCTGGTGCTTTGACATATTAGAAGACATCTACTGCTACACATTATTTTTTTATACTCACTCTTGCTTCTATGTTTAGTTTATTACATGTTGCTGTCCGATCTGGGTTCGTGTATTATTAACTTTAAAACTTCGTACGGTCCAACAGTCTTGACGGCAAGGTAGCCCTCATAACCGGTGGTGCAAGTGGGTTAGGGAAGGCTACGGCCCATCTATTCATCCAGCATGGGGCTCGCGTTGTCATTGCTGATATCAATTCCCAATTAGGCCCACTAGTCTCCCATGAATTGGGTCCTCAGGCCCGATTCGTGCCGTGTGATGTTTCCAGTGAGCCGCAAATAGCAGACGCCGTGAACTACACCCTGGCCCACTACGGCAAGCTCGACATCATGTGCAACAATGCTGGTATTGCGGGCTCTCCCTTCCCGCCCAGCATTGTTGATCTCGACCTTAATGAATTCGACCGGGTCATGACAATTAATGTTCGGGGCACCATTGCTAGCATTAAGCATGCGGCCCGGGTTATGGTACCTGCGGGCTCGGGCTCCATTCTTTGTACCGCAAGTATTAGTGGGCTTTTGGGCGGGCTCGGGCCACATGCTTATACGGTCTCCAAGTTTGCAATACCAGGGGTGGTCAAGTCCCTTGCTAGTGAGTTGTGCAGGCATGGTGTGCGCATAAACTGTATCTCTCCATCTCCTATTCCAACTCCATTAGTTGTCGAACAGTTTTCAAATATTCTTCCAAACCTGACGATAGATGAGATTGTTGGGATGATTAACGGGTTGGGGGAGCTAAAGGGCGCAATTTGTGAAGAAGTGGATGTGGCTCGGGCCGCCTTGTTTTTGGCTTCGGACGAAGCGAAATTTGTCACGGGCCATAACCTAGTTGTGGATGGAGGATTGACTAGCTTCAAGAGCCTTCAATTTCCAAAAATAAGTTAGATCAAAATAAGTGTTGGGTCACTTTTTATTTTCAGTTTGAAACATGAGAGCATTATTCTTTTATAACTAATATTGTTAAATTATGATGATAGACAAGTATGGATAATTGTTTGGATTGTATTTTCACAGAATTATATTTACTGATTTGGTAGATTTATAGTGTATATATATTGGTCTGCCGCCCAATTTGAAGAAAATTTGAGGTTCGTAAATATATTTGGGGCTCGTTTGTTTAAGATTATAGATTATACTTTATGCTATATTCTAGGAATGTGTAGGATTGCAAATAAACAAGACCTCGTGAACAAACTTGTTTATTTTATTAAATGAACTAATTTTTTATACTAAAATCGTAAAGTACTCCTCTTTTTTTTTTTTTTTTTTTTTTGGCACATTCAATTGTGAAACTGAATGTTTTACTAGCTTCTATTAATGTAATTGGTGTGCAAGTGAGCTCTTATGTTATCATAGTTCTATTGGTTTTTTTTCTATTTATTAACATTTTTTTAAATACTAATGACTTTTTGTTTCTAACCCGTCTTTCTACTTATAATATCAAATTAATCATTTAATTATTATTTTTAATTTGATACCTATATTATATATATTAAAATGAGATATTATATTCGATATATGTAGTTGTTTAATTATTTATTATTTGGGTCATGTTTGATCATTTATTGTGTATTGGACTATTTATGTTGGGTTTGAGTTTTACATAAAAAATAGTGCAATAATTTTCTTATATAAAATTATTGAGTTATTTTATTTTTTAAAATACTATTAATCAATGTTGTATTTGATTTTTTAATATTAATTGTATTACATAAATAAATATCTACATGCACTAATATAAGTTAAAATATCAATTAATTATTTTAACAAAATTTATGGGATGATTCTAAATAGTAAAAAACTAATTTTTCAATAGTATTATTCAATTTATTTTTAAAAAAATTAAGTAATCATAATATGTATGGTTGTTCACATATATAAAGGGAAAAAAAAGTACATACCACATGTGTGTTGAGCTTCGATCAAGAACTAATCAAGTTCAAAAAATGAATATCTTTTATTTGTTTTGTTTAATAAATTTTTAATTTGATTATATAAAAAAATATTTTAAAAAATAAGTAGATATTGATTTGGAAGAAATGGCAGTAGAATTATATATTTTTGTGTTTTGAAGTGATAAAACATGAACTATTAATGAGGTAAGTTTTGTGGAAAAGAAAAGGAGAGGTGAAGAAGGTTTGTATGAAGTGTGAAAGAGACCTATCATCTCTCACAAAAATCGTTTATGCTTCTACTATGCTAACTCTTGGACTATAGGAAGTAATCGAATTGCATTTTTAAATAAGTTATAGCTCCCATGTTTTAATTTTCTGATTTGTAAATGCAAAATCATACATGATGTCAGATTTTTGTCCTACAGCCAACATATGTAATTTGATTTCATTAAATTTCCTCACTCCTCACACATAAATTTGACACTCAATATGCCCCATGAATGTGATGGAATATTTTTTTTTGTTATTATTAAGTATTTATTCATTACCTCTTATGTATCAAATTGAAGTGTAATTTGGTCCAAACAAGAAAGTCACTCACGTCCAATCACTTTGTCAGAGTGCCATATTAAATTAGAGATTAGATTTAGTGGTAGAGGTTCTTCAACACTTGTTTATCGAGATGTATTGATCTTGGGGCAAAAGGCGAAATCCCTCGCCCCCAGGGTCCCCACCCCCGGTCCGACAGAGATTGGTGGAGGAATTAAATCATGATAACTCAGCGGCCCATTAGGTGGGAGTTGAGATCACGTATCTCAAGATATATTCAATTTAGTTTCTTCCATAACTAAATTGAGATGAGTGGAGAATTAATGTTACACTTTACCGAGATCAGTGGAGAACTAATCTGACATCAATTAGGGTACACAACTTTACCAAGACCAACGGAGAACCGATCTTCACATCATTTTGAGAGCAACCCTTGTTATCGAGATCAATGAAAGAAGTGATCTTACATCATTTCAAGAACAAGCCCATTACCAAAATTAATGGATAACTGTCATTTTGGGCGCAAGTCCTCTTACCAAGATCATTGGACAACTTATCTTCACATCATTTCAGGCGCAAGCCCTTTTCATCGAGATCAGTACATAATTGATCTCACATCATTCCTGGTGCAATGCAAGCCTTATGATTGAGATCAGTGTAGAACTAATATCACTTCATCCGAGGCACAAACCCATTATCAAGATCAGTGGAGAACGTATCTCACATCATTTAGGCACAAACCTAGTACCAAAATATGTGGAGAACTGATCTCACATCATTTGGCCGCAAGCCATATTATCGAGATCTATTGAGAATTGATCTTCACAACATTTAAGGCACAAACAAGTCTTGTTATCGAAATCAAAGGAGAACTGATTTTCACGTCATTCCATGTGCAAGTACATTACTGAGATCAGCAGAGAACTAATCTCTGATATATATTAGGCACAAATCTTTACTGATCTTAAAATCGGTAAAATTGGAAACCATGGGTTCAAATCCCCATTATGTGAGTTCCAATTACTAAAGTCAACAAACCTCAAGATTTTAGAATCAAATCCTCACCTCAGTCTAGTTGAACTGAATACCTTTTGACAGTCAAATTTCGAACTCAGGTCAATCGAACTAAATATATTTGACGGGCAAATTTTGACTTTATACCAGTCGAACTAAATACCTTTGATGGTCTAATCTTGATGTCAATACATCCAGTTGAGTTCTTTCCAAAACTAAACTAGTGTGATCTCTTGTGTTGATAATCCGGGTTTACACATCCATTTTAGGTTGATTTGAGATACATTTTATGTGTAAGATTATGTTAATTAACTAGTTTAGTCCAAATTTGTTATATCGGGTGGATATTACACGTTTGTTCATTTTATAATGATTTTCACAAATTTGAAGCAATGTTAGTAAATTGCTTAACTCTGTCCATGTAATCTTACATAACTTCAATATTTCTCCCATATTTTGCATTCTGCATATTCAATTGAGTTGAATTTTATGGTGTTAGAAAGCTAAGAAAAAGGGATACAACATTATAATTACAAAAATCTCAATTCAAACGAGAAGACATCCGAAAATCACCATAAAATTGATGCACATTGTTTGCTATTTAATTTCACTTAAAATACGACTCCCAAGGCACGAGGTAAATTATAGTAAAATATAGTAAGAACATATAGTGTATCCACAGAGACTGTATGTAGTAAAATCAATTAATTATTTGTTTATGATATTTTCATTTATCTAAAGAATTCAATCAATGGAATGAGTTTTATAAAATAAACTAAAACAAATGAAGAATATAAATAGATAACAAAGCAAATTCACGCAAGTAAGGATATTTAGAGATATATGGTTCTAGGGACATGCATTTGTATGGCTCATATGGGTTCCTTTTAATGTATCAAACCATATTTAATTCTTATATTTGTATGAGGATCGCTAATAGAGTTAGATCCAAAAGTAGATTAGACTACACTGATCATCTATCAATCTCACATTGTCATCTAACTCTCAATCGTGCCTAGGATCTATTCTCATCATAATACTTACCAATCTCTCGATCTAGCTAGTTTTATGTTATACATTCCTAATTCGTTAACCAATTACTCCATATCGGGCAATAATGGATTAACTACACATATGCAATTAGTTATCACATAATTACATATGATATTCAAATCAAGGAAGCATAACCAAACATAGGAACGAAAATAATATCATTAAAGAAAAACATATGAATCCATAATCATGCACTCCCTAGAATCACAAGATGTTTAGCCACACATATTCAATATATAATCCATGGAAAACATATTGACAATCATAGATAACATAAAAAGAACAAAAGAAAAGAAAATTATTTGAAGCCAAACAATCTTCGTTTCTTTCTTTCTCTGATGACTTGGTTATTGATCCTCCTTATCCTTGTTTTTAACCCTAAAATCTAATGTCCATTGTGTTGTATGATATCCTCTTTTTATAGACAATTACTAGAATTTTGATAGTCATCATATCTCTGATTTGGAATGGAAAGATATCCCCGAATCACACCAAATCGCAACAGAGATATCATATCTCGGGATGTAACACGGCCCGTGCAAGGCAAGCACAGTCCGTGTTTGGGACCACGCATGGTCCGTGCAAGAGCAAGCACGGGTCTGCCTCACGAGGCTCAAATATGGGTCGTTCTAATCTATAGCACGGGTCATCCAAGGGCTTGTATGGACTGTGCTCTTTGTCATGCCTCCGGGGTCCATCCTCGATGTGCATGCACAGTTCGTGTGACTTGAGACATAGTCTATATACTCTTAATTGCCTGTTTTTCATAAAAAGTTCAACAAAAACGTAACGTAACAAAATATAACAAAATCATAATAAACCCGTCACTTATGTACCTACAATTGCCTAAAATCTATACATAATAACCTTGAATTGCACATAAATCATATGTTTATCACACATGAGGAATCATATTCTGTATAGGATAGGATTTGACCTTTTTGACAAGCTATCAATCTCTTACCTATAAATATTTGATCTCATGACTATAAAACATGGAATTTGAACTTTCTCATCAGTTACACACCGAGATACAAAAAAAATCTAACAGTAGCAAAGAAGAAACGATCCACTATCGACTCCACGTGATTCAAATGACACATCGATAGATCATCCCACGACGACTCGGTGTTTTTCCCTTTTTTATTGTATTATGCTAGAGATGATGACATATATATTTTTGAGATATTTATTTCCGTTATTCCTAGTTAAACAATATGTAATCTTAGGGCTTGTATTAGACTATTTAATAACTTTGTTGGATAATTAATTTTTACTCAAGTTAGTCTTCCAATTCATTATTCATATATATTGGTTTATGTTTCTTATTTATTATGTGGCCACTAATCAAGCATATTTGATATATTAAGTCTAGATTCGGGAGATGAGATCCCATACTAGATCTTATATATATGGCATGAATATTTGCATGGTTGGTTAATGTGTAATATTTATGAGAAATTATCAATATTTGGTGTTTTCGTAAATTAATTGCTTGTGTGGAATAGTGATATTGACATGAATACATGCACTTCGAGAGAAGGAATAATTTATTATTGTGATTGTCTTATAAGAAAGAAGAAGAATAAACTTGGATTAGATTAATTTACAACATAATTGTTGATATGAGCATGACCTAAGATTCATCTTTTCTCGTCATATTCTTGTTTGCTTAGTCACTTGTTCTTACTTGTTTCTTTTATTTATTTTCTTTACTTCAATTATTAGTGTACTACTCAACCTTCCACTTTTTAATCATCTAGATAAAGTAAAAATAAAATTATAATACTTAATAATCTCTATTGATCCCTGCGGCATACGACCTTGCTCACCTCTGTTTATAACTATTTCAATAATTTATAGTGATAAGATATTCATTTTTTTTTTGGTATTTGTATTGTTAAATCATTACCACTTTCATATTTATATTTAATATAAAGGGAGAATAGTCTCTTACCACGTGTCACTTCATAAATTTTTTAGAGTTATTTGATTAAATAAATTAAAATTTTAAACTATAATATCATTTTATAGACACAGATTTTGGTGGTAAAAAAAGAAAATGGATTCAAGTATTTTGTTATATAAACAATAATTGTGAGAACTCCTCTCTTTTATGGATACATGTCTCCACTATTTATTGATATATGTATTACCCTCTCTCTTTTATTTCTAGTTTTACTAAAATTTAAAAGCTAAAGTAACTTTTTTGTTTTAAATTCATTTTTTGACATATAATATATCAAATTAATCCTCTTTTTGTGATCTTTAATTTGACTCGATATTGCACATTTTAAAATAAATAATTACATTTAAATTTTGATTTTTCTTCATGGATAGAATATAGTTTTTTATGGAACGGATTCTATTTGAACAAGATCTCCGCCCATGCAATGCACGTGATATAATATATTTATTATATTAATAATGTATAATAAAATTATGTCATTATTATTAAAAAATGCACATAACCTATTATTTAGATCAATAATATTTATATAAATATTATTCAATTTGAAATATAGTTTTATATATTAAATAGTTTTATATATTAAATTGCAGTTTCATTTTTTTAAATTAGTTTTATTATAATATATTATACAATATTTTGAAGTGAATTTTAAATTGTCTCTCAACCAAATATAATTATTTTAATTTACTAAAAACAATTGAAGTTAAATAATAAATTAATAGTATAATATTTTATTTCTATAAAACAATTATTTATATTTTTATCTTTAATCCATATAAAAATTTCATAGACTATTTATTCAAATCCATCACATATATCAAATTTTCAAAATTAATTATTCATTGCATACAAATTTTATATTTCACCCATAAAAATTGTATTCAATAATTTTAAATATACTTATATATTTCAACATATATAATATTGATGTCAAATTAAAGATCACAAAAAGAAGATTAAATTGATATATCATATATTAAAAACGAACGTAAAACGAAAAAGTTTATTGAATTTTTAAATTTTAGTGAAAAAAAATTGGAAAGAGAGAAAAAAATGAGAGACTGACACATGTCAATTAATTGTAAAGACATCTGTAATGAGAAGAGAAAAACTCTCAGGATTCTTCTTTTATATTAAGTATAGATTTGAATAAATATAATTTAATTTTTATATGATTTTGGTCTAAAATTATATATATATTTTATAAAATTAAAAATATTATACTATTAATTTATATAATATTATAATTTATTGTTCCAACTTAATAGGTTTTTATGAGTTCAAAATTTTGTATAGAGTTCGGAACACTCTAAATTCACTTTGAAAGGTCGTGCAATTTATTATTTAACAAATATGACATTTAAGAAATTGACAATGCAATATAATATAAAAAATCAGATAACATAATATTTATATAAATATATGACATAAATAATTATTATGTAACTTTTTTATAATAATAATAATAAAAATAATAATAATAATAATAATAATAATAACAACAACAACAATAATCATAATAATTTTATCATATATTATTTGTATAATAAAATATATTATGTTTAAAATATGATTATAATTTTTATGGATAGAATATAGTTTTATGGATTGAATTATTTATTTTTATTTTAATATATATGTTGTATTTGAATAAATAATATATTAATATTTTATATGAATTTGATCTAAAAATATAAATATATTTTTATTAAAATAAAAATATTATTCTATTAATTCGAATCCTTATGCTATGTAAAAGACGAATTCCTAAAAAATAGTAAATGTCGATGTGGAATATATTCTTTTATAGGTTGATTTTTTTTTTTTAATATATGTGTTGGATTTAAACAAATAGTGAATTGAATGGTATGTGTATGTATACAATATAAATATATTAAATATTATTTTATTAAAATTAAAATTAATATAGTTTAATTCATATAATCTATTGTTTCACCTTAATATTTTTTATTGAGTTAAAATATTTATTATAAAGTTTAAGAAATTATAGCAGGAAAGACAATTTGTGCTAGATTTAGACTTGAAATTCAATTTTGAAATTTTGCGGAATTTATTATTTGTCTGAGATAACATTTTGAAAAATAACAATACAATAAATATAAATTAATTATATGTTAAATTAAATAATATTTATATATTATGATTTATGTATTTTTTTATATAATATTATGATATAATTTCATCATATATTTTAATATAACAAAATATATTATATCTCGTGCATTACATGGCTAACCGTCTAGTATTTAATATAAAAAACTGCCAGAATTTAAAATGATTCTTCGAAATATGTTTTACACTATTTTTGATTTAGAGAGAAATGAAAAGATTATGGTAAATTATACTTCAAATTTATCTTTGATTATATTATATAAATGGATGTGTAATAGCAATTATGGAACTTTTAAGAACTTTTATATTTAAATAATTGTATGAAATACTCTCTTATTTATAATCAAATTATTCCTAAAAATTTTAATATATGTTGTTTGACATTTTCCATCTTGAGAGTTTTTCTGGAGTTTGGTTACAAGGATATTTTATAATATTTGGATTGATAAAAATGGGTTGGATTGAATTTGTAAGTGGTAGGTGTCACAGGGGTAATTCAAGACTCAGAATTTTTCGCCCACTGTGCGGCCTAATTGCCTCAACAATTAGTCAGCCTTTCACTCCCTTATCAAACTCTCGTGTTTGTGATGTGTTTTTGCAAGTAATCAACCAATACGTAGCAATAATAAGGCACACGCAATATACGGGACAATTCCCAACCTTGTATTACTTCTAACAATTCATACAAAGGACTTGGCTTAGGCTTGCACACAAAATTTCTCTCTCTTGTGCAACTCCAGCCACGGACTTAAATAAGCAAGGCATCTTGATCTAGTGTGGTTGACATCCCCCACCACTAGGAAATAGGGCCAATTAGCTTCCGGCAGATGGCACCGGGTCCAGTGCACCGTGCACAGCATGTCCACACCGCAAGGCAGTTGTTAACAGCCTTCCCTGGATTTCAGGAGTTCGGTCAACTGCCGTGTAACAGCCAACGGAATCTTGTGCGCGCGCGCGCCCGCGCGCCCCCGCGCGTGCCCGGCGCGCGCCTGGTCTTTACCCGCACTTAGTCCCGCGCGCCCATGCCTGCGCGCGGAATGTGGCCTCCGTCTCTCGGGCGCCCCGCGTACGCGCGCGCCCGGCCAGCGCGCATGTCTCTCGGCCATCGTGCGCGCGCTCGGCCATCATGCGCGCGCCCGGCCAGCGTGCGCGCGCCATTGCCACCTTGCCCAGTCTTGCGTGCGTACGGCGCCAACTTGCCGTGCCCGCCTATTCCCGACCTTCCTGCTCATATCCGCAACTCACCGGGGTCCCGACCACCCTTTTGCCAAGTTTTGTGCGCCGGGCCCCCACACCCCGTCGGGCGCTGCAATGTGCCAGCACCCTTTTATGCCTTGGCACGCGGGATGCGCCGTGCCAAGGGTTACCACTTGTCACAGGGGTAATTCAAGACTCAGAATTTTTCGCCCACTGTGCGGCCTAATTGCCTCAACAATTAGTCAGCCTTTCACTCCCTTATCAAACTCTCGTGTTTGTGATGTGTTTTTGCAAGTAATCAACCAATACGTAGCAATAATAAGGCACACGCAATATACGGGACAATTCCCAACCTTGTATTACTTCCAACAATTCATACAAAGGACTTGGCTTAGGCTTGCACACAAAATTTCTCTCCTTTTTTTTTGTGCAACTCCAGCCACGGACTTAAATAAGCAAGGCATCTTGATCTAGTGTGGTGGACATCCCCCACCACTAGGAAATAGGGCCAATTAGCTTCCGGCAGATGGCACAGGGGACTGGATGATAACGACGTTGTTTATTTTCATCAACAAAAACAACAAATTTGAGGTCAAATATTTTTATATAAAATATAAAAAAAAAAAAAAAGAGAAGGAAAGAAGAACATGTAATGCCTGCATGTGGTATTTCAGAAGCAGACTAAAAAAATCATTTTTATTTTTATTTAAAAAGTTTATAAAATATAGATATCTAAAATAATTTTATTTCAAATTCATTTTTACGAATAAAAAAAATTAAATTAATCAATTTTTACGATTTGTGTTGATGAAAGAGCTAAGTACATAAAAAATATTCATGAGGATATGAAGGGAAATTTTTAGGGATGTTAAAAGGCCCATGGTCCGACGGGTCGGTCCGTTTAGCCCGAAAAATTATAGGGTTAGGGCTTGATTTTATTAGTCTGTTAAAATCAGTCCGTTTAACCTGAGCCCGATTAGTCCCAAGTCCTATAGGGTAGCCTGCTTAGGGTTAGGGCTAGCGCAATAGCCCGAACTTTTCTTCTTATTTGTCTATTTCTTAATATCGAATTAATAATATACACCATTTTAAATTATTTTTCATATATCATATTTGATTTTTAGTAGAAGATATTAAAATTTATGTTTGATTACTAGAAGATTCTAAATATTGTCATTTAAATTTAGAACATAAATGTAACATGATTTCAAATTTTATGACGTGAATGCTCTTAAAGCTAGAATTGAGAGCATGAAATAGTGTATATCACTGAAATGTTTGAACCTTTAAATTTTGTATAGTGATATAAAAGTTAAAAAATTAATATATAATTTTTTAATGTTATCTAAAAGTTGTATTTTAAATAGAGTATAATATGCATTTAATTAAAATTTTAAATTTAAATATATAATTTGACTATTTTAACTCATAGCCCGATAGTGGCCCGATTAGCCCAAAAATTGGTAGGGTTAGGGTTAGGTCCACCATAATACAAGCCCGTTTAAAATGACCCGATAAACCCGGGGCTCGATTAACTCAAAACTCGTTAGGACTAGCCCGAAACCGATAGAACTAACTCGTTTAACATCTCTAGAAATATTTTGATGCAAATTGAGTACAAAAAATTGGTTTATATACAAAAATAAAATAAATCTAAAAATAAAAATGGTTGTGTCAAAAGAAGTGGACTTGGTCCGAATTCCCCACAGTAAAAAATGATTTTCTAACATAAAATATGCGAAGTGTTAGAATATGTCTTGATAAAATGTCACTTGTTGAGAATCTATTCTAGGTATATGCTATATTAGGAAAAAAAGTTTGTTCTTAATCAATCATATATTGAGAGAATAAATATATCGTGAGCATTTCACATTCATCTTGATTGTGTAATCAAAGTATCAAATCTAAAATATAAAATATATTTCTGTGAGTTGATTGTGTTATGCTTGACTACTGGCGTGAGATCTGTGCGATGCACAAAATATATTTTTTTATTATATTTTGTAATGTAAGTATATACTTAAACTATATAAATATATAACGAAATCATTCAAGTATATAAATTCAACAACAATATTAGATTACACAAAAATATTTTAAAGAATTCAATTTTAATGTTGTTGGATAAAAAGAAAAAAAAAAGATATAATTTACATAATATCAAATAAAATAGACAAATGAAATGTACTTACTATTCAAGAAGTAAATGATTGTACGTAAAAGAATTAGGTTAAAAATAACCTATTTTCAATCTATTCATAACTGATAACAATGAAAATATTAATAAACATGATATTCATAGTTTATACAAGGATGAATCAAATTAAATATTTCAGTAATTAAGATTTACCAAAATATTAATTTGCACACAAAGACATCCTAAATAATAGATAATAAATTATTTTTTATTAAGAAACCATATTTATGCGGAAAAACGAAATGAAAAAGTCATTTTACTTTTATATATGTATATATATATATAGATTAGAAACATTTGAAAATATAATTAATAAATTAAGATTGTTCAATTATAGTTTTTGTAGTTTGAACAGGAAATTGTAATGGATGTAAGCTACAAAAATAAAATTTAATGAAATATTAAAAAATATATATTAGCTAAACATTTTTATATATTATTTAAAAATAGATTATTTATTTTTTATTTAATTTTGAATTTTTTTGTTTTTTGTTTTTTTTTGTTTTGTTTTGTTATGTTTTGTTTTGTTTTGTTTTGTTTTGTGTGTGTGTGTGTGTGTGTGTGTGTGTGTGTTCCATTTGAGGTAAGAAACATAAAAGCATTATATTCTTAAATTCACCCTCTTTAGGCTATTTAGGTTTTGCATATAAATACAGAAATAATATTCTTAATTAAAAAAAAGATTATTTAAAGATATTAATGTCATCTAAAATAGTATTATTTATTATTTAATATTTTATTATATTTTAGTGGGTTCTATATGTATAATTCAGAGTATATGTGGTGTGTTCGATTTACTCATGTAAAAATAAGTTAATTTTTTAAATAAATTGAAAAAATATTAGATTACAAAAATATTTTAAATACAGGATTATTCAATTTATTTTGTTGATAATTCTTATTAATATTTTTAAAGGGTTGGAGAATTTTTGTTTAATTTTGATATTTATGTAATTTTGGCAAGTTTGTGCTACAATGCAAAATTAATTAACTAATTTCTTTATATAATTAATTTGAAAAAAAATCGGATATAATGTTTTAAATAATTGGATTACTTGGTGATTATATTACTAATATTTCTTCTGAATTGAAGTATCTGTGTTGGATTGGTTATTTATGTTGTCTGTAAGCTTTTTTAGTGGATTGAGATACAATATAAAAAATAATTATAATAAATATTATTGAAACCTCTAATTTTCATTATTTGAAAAAAGTATTGTGTTTTTCCTTAAAAAAGTTAGTTATTTTATTTTATTAATTTATATTCTTAATAGTATGAATATTGACATGAGGTTTTAAATTGGTAACATATTGCGATAGTCCATAATTTACAATAATTTTCTACTCTTATTAAGAGACTTGTGTTATATTTGCAAATTAGTTTTATAAATCATGCATTGCACATATCAATTATTAGATATGGGTACGGTTCTGTCGGTTTTGGAATCGGTTCTACGATTTTGATTCTCATTTTTTGTTCCTTTTTTTTTTTTTAACAAATTCAGATTTGAAATCATCGGTTTGGAATCGAAACCCTCAATTTTTAATTAAAACCGACAGTTTTGAAACTGAATATATTGGAACTGGAAACGAATCGACTAAATTCTAATTTCAAATCAAAATTCAATTAACGATTAAACCAAACTGTTGACCGTCAGTTTCGATTTGAAGCCGAAACGATGCCCATTAGATAGTTAAAGAAGAACATCACTTATTTGATTAAAATCCTAACAAAACCCAATTTTAAAATCTGAAAATAATTTTTTTTGAAATTTTCTGTGAAAAATATTTGTCATGGCCACAACACGCGCCCGATGATTGGTGGTGATGTACGTGAGTGTGTGCGAAGAGATTGTAGCCGTTTGTGGAGATTGAATAGAGCTCGCAAGTGATAATATTAATATTTTTAAAATATATATATATATATAATTATATTAAATAATTTATATAGGTACCATGATTATAATAAAGGTTTAAATATTATATATAAATATTAATTAATTTTTTTTATAAAGTATAATCATCAAATTACCAAATATATCAATGTGAACATCTTTATTATTATATATAACATCGAGTTTGCCACAAATTTATAAAGATATATGAATTATTATTAGTTTTGATAAAAATCAGTAACATTACCAATATTAACAATAAAAATATAAAACATTAAAATAAATACTTATTAGTTACCAATATAACTACATTTCCTAAAAATCCTGTCTTTTCATTTGTAGGAAAAAAATGGGCGAAAAATGATATTAATAAATAGGGAAACCCTCTCTTTATTATTATTATTATTATTATTATTATTATTATTATTATTATTGTTGTTGTTGTTGTTATTATTATATATATAGAGAGAGAGATTATTGTAGATAACGAAAAATATTATATATATATATATATATATATATTTAGAAATAATAAATTTTAAATTTAGACAAAACGATAAATGTAAAGAAGAAATATATATTTACCCGAAATTTGTGCTAATCTACTTAAATTTTTTCTTATAATTTTGTTGTAACCGAAGCGAGTGAATGATTTTTTTATTTCTTTCAGTAGGAGATAAGAGAAGAAATTTTGTTTTTTATTTTATTTTATTTTTATATATTACTATAATTTCTTATATTTCAGCTTTTGATATATTCTAGAATTAATGTTAATCAGTTTTATAAATTCTAAAACTTATGTTAATCAGTTATATAATTTTAAAACTTATGTTATTTAGCTTCATAATCCAAGAATCAGACGGTGGAGTAGTTATTTACTACTACTAATAATATTATTATTATTCATAAATTAAAAAATATTATATATATTTTTTAAAAATTAGCGGAAAAAATTGTTAGCTTCTAAATTTTATAGTCTCTCTCTCTCTCCCTCCCTCTCTCTCTCTCTCTATATATATATATATATATATTATGACTATCCCAAAAGCCGCAACATAAAACATTTTATTCTTTTTGTGTCAATTTTTATATTAAAAATTAATATTTATTTTTGCGGTCCTTTAAAATTTAAAAAATAAAATATTAATTTTTTGTTATTTTGTTAACGTTAAATTCGAAGAAAATAAAATTATATCTTATTGTATTATGAAAATATTAATTATTTTTATTTTTTTATATCAAATAGATTTATTGTAATGTAACTTATTAGATATATTGGTTATCTATATCCCAAAATTTGTGGAATTATAGGATTTAAATTGAACTATCTCTATCGAATATTTAGAAGTTTGCTTTGATATACTCTCATAATAAAATAATTAAAATTAAAATTAATAATAATATTGTGATTATTTATTGCAATTTGTAAATACCATTAAATTGTCGGTCTATCAATCAAATTATTTTATTATATCTTATATATAGATACATATTGATATAGATTTTTATAAAAATAATATCATAATTAAACGTAATTTAGGAAGAAAAACTTAATTTAGTTATTTAAGACAATACTTCTCTTTATATATATATATCACAATTAACTTAAGAAAACAAATTATATAGTTAATGATTAAATTTAGTGTCCTTATGTGTGTATATATATCTACAATGTGGATGTCAAATTAAAGAACATGAAAAGAAATTAATTAGATTTTTTTTTAAAAAAAATTTGAAGATGAAACAAAGGAGTTATAAACTTTTTAATAAGTTTTAATGAAAATAAAAAAATAATGAAAAATAATCAAATTAAAATATTTTAATAGATTATAATTTGAGAATGAATAAATATCATAGCTTTATTATTCAAATATATATAGATAGAGATTGTTACAGATTTGCATAGAAAAATAGATTTTATAATATACATACATAGATATGATATATATTTGCATAGATTATAGATATCATAATTAGAAAGTAGTTTAGATGAGAAAATTTGATACTTTTTATTTATGGTGGTACTGATGTTGTTGTTATTATTATTATTATTATTATTATTATTATTATTATTATTATTATTATTATTATATAAATATTTGAAATATTTTAGTAATTAAATTTAAAATTTATTTTCTGTTCTATTAAAAAAGAACAGGTTTTCACAAAATAAAAACTTTTAATTTTAGGACTGTAAAATATTAATGAATAGTTAAAGTATATGTTTGTTATGATATTCAATGCATATATCACGTAAATACTTAAAAAAAAAATTATTGTAATACTACACGATAAAGAGATATATGTGAAATTGGAAAAATAAAGAAAAAATGATGTGGCATATCCAATTGTGATTTCAATTTGGAAAATATTGAAAGAAACACGCCCTACTTCACAACTTCTTCAACCTCTCTTTATTCTAAATTAATTTCTAGGCCTGTGAGACAATGCAATATATATTCACCATATATTTTTATTTTTTTATTAAAAAGATATTAATTAAATCCTCTATTTCATTATTTATTGTGATTGGCTCGACAAATTTGATATTTGAATTGAATTAAGCAATGTATTTTTAAGCTCAAAATGCATGAAGAATTAAATTGAGCTAAAAATTTAATAGTTCAATAAAATTTTAAATCGCATCAAAGAATCTAAATTTTATCACGACCTATGGACTGACCCAAATTAGCAGCTATATATATATATATATATATATCTAAATTTGTAAAATTTAAACTCTAGATTCCAATCTAAAACTTGAATATAAAATGATTTGGGTCGATAGAAATTGTGAGTAAGTAAGAAGGCAAGAGCACATGGCGGTGGAGTCGAGAAGAAGGGGGGTGGGGCGCAGATTGGGAAGCTGTTTTTGTCATTTTACGGCCAGTTAGGATTAC
This sequence comes from Caryopteris x clandonensis, assembly GCA_028749325.2. NCBI lineage: Eukaryota > Viridiplantae > Streptophyta > Magnoliopsida > Lamiales > Lamiaceae > Caryopteris > Caryopteris x clandonensis. The sequence continues at coordinate 2,370,259 of JAPYKT020000021.1, forward strand.
TATGAGTTGCATGGGCGACACGTGTCCCATCCATTTAATCTCCATTTTTATCTTTTTCCCATAGCATAACATCCATCCATTCCTGTACTGCATTTCACGTGAAAACACAAACTCCTATCACTGCTCCCCATTTTAATTTTTTTGAAACCACCCCACCCCACCCCACCCCACCCCACCCCCATCTTACACGTAATTCACATTTCGTACCCCTTATTTTTATTATTCAGTTGTATACATAATTAAATTAAATATTCTGAAACTTCGAACGCCAAACCCACTCTTTCTGCATTGCATTATCTAAAAAAAATATGATACAAAATTTGTGAGGTATTGACACATATATTGTGTATATGTGAGAAATGACTAATATATTTGATTTTATTGTTCGTATCGATACATATTCAATGTAAACTTCAATTTTTTATAAGCTAACGTATCAATTTCCTTAGAATATTCAATAAAATTATAACAATATTGAAATAACTAGTATGATTATTACTAAGGATGACACTCATAATCAAGAAAAATGAAATATCTCGTGGCTGCTTATTTTACAAGAAAATAATAATACGAAGATTTTGGAGCCATTTTAAAGAAAACTCTTCGGATGCTCATTGTTGTTTAAGAATTTTAGTGAATAAGAAATAATTGACAAATTTAAGATTAAAAGTTCAGTATTAGGCCTACACTTAAAATTCTTGCATTATTTGTTCTAAATGATTATTTTATGTAATAATTTAATCCTAAATATAAAATTTATAATCTTCCTATATGCAGATGAATTATCTGTTTTCTTGGACAAATATTTTGTTGGATATTAACTACATTGTAAAATAATATATTTTGGTAAATATTAGTGTAGATTATGTTAATGACTATGGATAGAGTTTTTCAATAAAAAGTTGTTTACGTGTTTAAATTTTGACTCTTTAACATTACATATGAAATTGCTGACACGCAAAAATTTAAGATAGAACATTTTCAAATGTGATGTTAAGTATATTGCACATTAAATAATTTTTTATTAAGATAGAACATTTTCAAATGTGATGTTAAGTATATTGCACATTAAATAAATTTTTTATTCAAACTTTTAAATGAGACGGTCGTTAATCAAAATAAATGCATATACATAAGGCGGCAGGCCGATTTTTGATTTTGAAAAATTGACCCTAAGAAGAACATTAATGAAACTGGAAATTTCGTGGGCAGTAGGTAAGTGAATTGGGCAAGTTGAATTGAATTTGGAGATGTAGTGGAAGAAATAGAAAAGTATAGGATTGTGGGAGGTTAGGTGCGGTGAAGAGAAAGGAGTCACGAGGAACTTGGGATTTCCATTCAACAAATTTATTCCACGCTACTTATTACTAATTTAGTGCCACCAATATTTCCTCATTTTATGTGGTTTTTCCTCTTCTTTTCTTTCCACATCTCTCCCCACTTTTCATTTATTTCGCTTTTTATTTAAGCTGCACACATAATTGACTCCACTTGACTCTTGTATTCAATTTTGGTTTGTTTATATATCTTTTTGAGATCGCATCGCATTCGCTCTGAATTTATCAAATAAAATTAAGTTTGAAATTTGATCTTAAAATTGATGTTACAAATTTTGAGCTTTTTAGATGGATTTAGTTAAGGGTGTGTTTGTTGATGGTTGGAACAATGAGTGAAAAATCTATCTGTGCAGATTTTGGATCGTGTACGTCTAAATAAATGTGTAAATCTTATGTTTGTTTTGTGATTGAATTGAGTAGATTTGTTAAGTATTGTTTGAAAAATATTTGTAATAATTGCTAAGGTGATTATTAAAATTTGTAAAATAATTGAGTGAGAAGTAGAGAACAAGAGGGAAATGAAGAGTTTAAGTTTAACTCATCTTACAAAGGAAAAAAAAATGATATAATTGAAATCAACTTTATCAAAAAATTAAGGCAATACAAAAATAGCATTGAATCACATTACTAAAAATAACACATTGTATATTTTAAAAAAGAGTTATGTTTCAAAAGTTAATATCCTAATTTATTATTTAAAATTTATAAATAAAATTGATTTTAATGGAATTTTTTGTTATTATTATTATTATTTTTTTGGGAGGGGAGGATGTGAGGCATTAGTAGACATATTATATATTCAGAATGGAGGGTAGTGGAGAAATAATATATTTTGGGTTGTATATGTAGGGCCCATGATAGTTTGTTACATAGCAGAGCCAGAGAGAGTGAGTAGAGTAGTGCGGGAAGCAATAGTGTTGGTACGGTGTAATTATCCTACTAATCTATAGTGGTACCTTGCACTCCGACCAACAATAACATTTCCCAAATTAACCAACCCTATCCCTATTCCTCTGCCTATTTAATACTTCCATAAACCTTCATCAAAACAACATATCACTTCCGGCAACCGTCGGATATAAAATTGGAAAATAATAGAATAATTTATTTCTGGTGGCCCCATATTCATTTCTTCCATTTATTATTATTAATGAAACGAGTCTGCATATTCAGCAAAAGTATTGAACTTCAGTCATCATAAAATATGTGTTACATTCAAGTTTTGGGATTATCCTAAATTTTGTAGTGAAAAAGAAATAAAAATATGGCAATGGAGTATTTAAGCTACACCAAATATTGAGGACTGAAGGTTTCGTGGTCATAATTATAAGAAACTATAAATAAAATTCTTATAGATATTTGTATATATAATCTTCTTATCTACAAATTAAGCGTAATCAATGATTATATATACTGAGACACCCTTTTAAATGGTACCCACAAATAGTTTTATAAAAGTTTTGATTGTACTCTACTAATTCAAGTAAAATATTTTCTTACAAATAAGTTATAATCAAATTAACGAACAATTTTTTTTTTATATGAATACAAATATATGAGTTTTATAAAGTTATAAGCTTTTTTAATTATACAAAAATTATACCTTTATAAAATTTAACTCTTTTTTTTAATGGCAGGAGATACTATATTATACTATACTGCATTTCAAATTTTATATATTATTTTTATATTCTTACAATTTATGGTGGTTTTTAAAATTTTTTATATATTATTTTCATATTTTTACTGGTGATATTTAAATTGATAGTGTATGTCCGAAAGGAGGATAACTACTGGATGAGGAAGGTTTGGGTGATTATTTTATTTTTTATTTAAAAATATTTAATAAATAATATATTAATTAGTAATATTATTATACCGTAATTATTTAAAAATAAAAGATGGAATATGGAATATAATTTTAAAACAAAAATGGAGGGTGTGGTCTCTGGTTTGTTAAGGGGCCATAAAAGATTTTTGTATGTTCTCCATGTGGATGCAGCTTAGACAAAAGTAGAGTCATTTACAGACCGACTGTGGAATGAAATGATTAGTATTCAAACTTCAAATCTCTCTCTCTCTCTCTCTCTCTTAAATTAGTGAAAAGCACCTTACCTTTTTAGCCTTCGTCTCTGCATTCTGCACCCCTTTTGCAGATAAAAAAAGGCGTCCACAATGCTGCCCAGGTCCAACGCCGTCGTTTGGATGGACGGAGAAGAAGATGAAGCTATTTCATGGCCACCCCGCAACCACAGCCAAACAGACATCACCCGAGACGACGAAATGAACGCTTCTCTCTCCTCCTTCAAGTCCATGCTGGAAGCAGATTGTTTCATTAACACACCCAATCCTTTATATCACCCTGAATTCAGCACCCTTTTGTTTAATCCACTGGATTCTTCTTCTTCCTGTTCTCCCTCCCAGGCCTTCTCTCTGGACCCGTCACAGCAGATTCCCCCATTTTTGCCGCCCAAATCTGTGCTGCCTTCTCTATTCAACAACAATTTCGACAATGGCTTCGATTTGGGTTGCGACCCGACTTTCTTCCCTTCTCAAGACGCGGCTTCTGCTCCTATTTTGATGGGTTTTAATGGGTTTAATTCTCAATTTCAACCCGGTTCCGACTTCCCCGCCACTTCCAGGATGCTTCCTTTTCCCGAGGATAACGTCGCCACCATTGGAGGTGTTTCAAATGGATTCAGTTTCGAGGGTTTCGACGGTGGCGCGTTATTTCCTAACAGGTCTAAGCTGTTGAGACCGCTTGAAGTTCTGCCGCCTGTTGGAGCACAGCCGACTCTCTTTCAGAAGAGGGCGGCGCTGCGGCAAGGCTCCGGATTGCAGAACTTGAGGACTGTAAGCTCGAAAAGCGATGAGGGATTGACGAGTTTGGATGATACAGGCGGAATGGAATTTGGAAGGAAGAGGAAGAGGAGTTATGAGGATGAATTTGAAGATATGGGTGCTGATATTTCGAATATGAATTATGACTCCGACGACCCTACCGAGAAATTAGGTGATGGAAATGCGGATAACGGCGGCGACAATTCCAATGCGAATAGCAGCGTAACGGTTGGAGACCAGAAGGGAAAGAAGAAGGGGATGCCGGCCAAGAATCTAATGGCGGAGAGGCGTCGGAGAAAGAAGCTCAACGACCGACTTTACATGCTTAGATCTGTTGTTCCTAAAATTAGCAAGGTATAGCTTCAAATTCCAGTCATATAATCACAGAACTTACTATTTTGATATTTCAATTTTTGCGCGGTCCAGTTTCATGTTTTCTGTTCTTTTTTTTTCTTTTTTTGGGGGGGGGGGGGGGCGGTGGGATTTTCCAATGGTTTTTTCATATGTTCTCCCTGACAAATTTTAAAGTCGATTAAGGTTGGCAACACGGCAGACAAAGAATACATAAACACAGGATTCTTGCAAAATTGACCCGGACTATTGTTCTTCTTCCTTAACTAATGGAATTCTATGCAGATACTTTCTTGTTTTGTTATTATTTTTTGGGTACATAAATTTCGCGTAGTAGAATCTATCATACTTTGAATGAGAAGATGTATCTTTGCATGTTGCAAAATTTGAGTCTAAATTTTCCAAATTGTTGAGTCTCGTCTTTGTGCTATTTCACTTTCAGATGGATAGAGCTTCAATACTTGGGGACGCCATTGATTATCTAAAAGAGCTTTTGCAACGCATAAACGATCTCCACAATGAACTCGAAGCTAACCCACCCGGATCTGTGATGCATCCAACAACAAGCTTCCATCCATTGACACCCACTCCTCCTACTCTTCCTTATCGGGTTAAGGAAGAACTCTGTGCCAGCTCAACCCCAAGCCCCAAAAACCAACCTGCAAGGGTAAGTTTATACACACATGTTTGAGTTCAAACGATTAATCTATTTTGTTGACTCTACCGAAAAAGAAGTTTTTCATTAGCTTGTTTTCATTATTGCTCAATTGCTAATAGATTCCTGGTTTCTACATGGATGTGCACCGTTCTAGTTCTCATGCTTGGATAAACTCAGAAGGCAAAATGTTTTATGAAGTTCCTGGACATTAAATCCAAATTATATGCAGTCTAAGACTATTAATCCGTAAAGCACCTAATTGTTTTATTCATGGACAAGGTTATAAACATCCAGTGCCTTCTACGTGTTCCCTTCAAGTTTAAGATAGATGTGTAGTTAAAAGTTGGAAATTCATTCATTTTTGAATGCTCGAAATCTGGTCCACTACATGATGTTTGTAGTTTATATGTCACCCAACTTTTATGCCTATGAAGTTGTTGGGGTTCCCTTAATGACATCTTCTTAAAAAACTTCTGCTTATGTTGTTTTGTAGGTCGAAGTAAAGTTAAGAGAAGGGAGGGCTGTGAATATACACATGTTCTGTGCTCGTAGACCAGGCCTCCTGCTCTCCACTATGAGGGCTCTGGACAACCTTGGACTGGACATTCAGCAAGCTGTCATCAGCTGTTTCAATGGCTTTGCTCTGGATGTGTTCCGTGCCGAGGTAGATATTGATTTACTTTATTGGCTTTGAGCAGAGAATTATTTTGCTCCAGATGTGTTTCCTGCAGAGGTAGAAATCCTTTATTGATTTCAAGCAGAGAGATTTATCACTTATCCTCCTGAAGGCTAATCGGTTAATACCACATGAACTTTATGATAAGAGATAACCTGTGCATGATTGGCCTGCACTTTATCTATATGTTTTTGATTTACTGTAAGATGCAACCAGCCTGATTCTAGCTAAGCATTGACCCCACTTTATTAGGTTGACAAAGCAAATTGTCTTTTCACTGAAAATGGGTTGCTAGTAGAGATTGTGAAATCCTCTAGAACAAAGAAATCAATGGTTTTCTTCCCTGAATTTGCATAAGTTGAATTGGAACTAGAAGTTTCTGCAGAATACACCTTGTAGGAGTATCATCATATATTCTCTGTTGTTCTTTTTAGTTTCGTTTCTCATCACTTAGTATGTGCCTTCCCTTTCCAAAGAGGTGATGCTATTTGTCAATCTATTAAACAGCACAAATTAGTTGTCTGTGATAATTGCATAAACTACCATTGATGTGTAGCCTAACTAAGAATTAAAATTACCAAAAAAAAAAAAAAAAGACAAAACATGAAAGACACCACGAGAGTTTGTCCCCTTGTAGATTATATTAAACACTCATCATAGTTTGCCAACCAGCTAGTGCCATTGAAATCTCCTGAATTACCATGTTATGAGCTGGAAAACTTTTCATCTCTCTCTCACACACATAGAAGTACTGATCTTGGGTGTAGAATGTGACGTTGACTTTTTTTTGTGTGTGTTGTGTGTGTGTGGTGCGATCAGCAATGCAGGGAAGGTCAGGATGTGTTGCCCGAGCAGATCAAAGCAGTGCTTCTGGATTCAGCTGGATTTCATGGTGTTATGTAGTTCTACTCTTGTTTTAGCTTTACTTCCATCTTAACAACCTAGTCAGCAGTATTGCTAAATTTTTAGTAGGTTTGACCGCTCAATCAATCTTATCTTCTTGAATCGTAAACTTTCTCAAGTAGAAATGTAGTATTGTTGTCGGATACTTGTGGCAGTTGATCATAATCTTTGAATCCCATTTTCATTGATTGAATTACAATGGTGAGTGAGTTCATATCATAATGGTTATTCTATCAAGGTTATGTCTGAATTTATAAATTGCCCCTGCTACAATCGTTCGTATCGTCCGCTGATTATTTCAACTTCATGTTTTTGGTATATGAATGATTTAACTGGCTTGTTTGGATAGCCTTCAATTAAGACCAACTGTTCAATCTTTCTTTTTTTATTTACTAGTGTTGTCTTATCTCAAGTGCCAAAAACAATTTGTCGATAATTTTCCTTTCCCATCTCATTCTCTCTGAATCAATGTACTATAAGGTATGAAAGTTCGCTCGGGCTTTGATAGTGAATTAGCATGTAGACGTTTATTCACAATATTTATAGACAACGTGACGTGAGGGTTTAGCAGGGTTGCTGGAAAGTGCTGTGATTAATTAGTACCCATACCAGGCAAATGCTTATAAACAGGAGGACTGCATTTTTGGAGACTCAAAATCTCACATCTTTGTTTTCACGACTCAAAGCAATGAATTTAAAGCAAAACCCATCAAGATTAACAAAGGATCCAAACCCGATAGTCATTCATAATGCCACAAAAGATTAAAAACGATACATGATCATAGTGATCCATGAAGCTTGCTTTGGGTTAGTACCCTCCACCGTAGATCATTTAATCCTTTGACCAACTAGAAAATCGAGATGAACCCAAAAACCTATATTCATTTAAACCTATCATCATTTATGCTGTTGAGGCACCCAAAATCTGAATTAATTATTTTGTTCTTCTCTATTAACTAATAACAATGGCAAACAAATACTGTAAAAAATACTTCAAGTTTTTCTATTTAAACTACTAAAGTATCAAATAAAAATGTACAAACCATAAACAATTAAATATGCAAAATATAGGGCTTATTACCAAATTATTATATATTAGTTTATAAATTTATATTTATACTGCCTTTGACAAGAATTCCCAAATACAATCAAAAATGAAAAAAATCTAAAAACAAATCAGTAAAACGTAATCGGACGTGACGTTTTATTGAAACACCAGTAGGCCTGATATTTTTTTTTGATGTCTTTATTTTTCATTTATCTTATATATTTTTATATATAATTAATAGAAATAATTTTATATTATTTTAAATTGCAAAAAAAATTCAAAGTTAAATTTGATAAAGCAAAAAATTATATATCTTTTATTAATAATTATTAATAAACTTTGATATATATATATATACTGGTATATATTTTCTAATATAATATTTTAAAGAAAAAAACAAACGAAAAAATTAAAAAGCCAAACAATAAAATATAAGGCCCACTAACATTTTCAAAATTTTTCAATTTCTTGGTTTTAATTTATTTATTATGTAAATATATATATATTGATATATATCTTATATATTTTTATATATAATTAATACTTTTCTATAAATAATTTTGTTATCTTTTGAATTCTAAATGAAATATTTTTTCAAAATAAGAATTGATAAAGCCAAAACTTTAATTTATTTATTTATATATTTTTACCACATATTATATTAAACATAAATTTATTAAAATATAATAAATTCATACATAATATAATTTTAAAGAAAATTTTAAAACATATATATAGATTGTTATTAATAATTATATAATTGAAATATTTTAAATAAACAAATAAACAAAACAAGCAAAAAAAATTAAAAAATCAAGCCCAGAAACATTTTATTTACAATGTCAATGGGTCTTACATTTTTATCTGTTTTTTCTTTATTTTAAATATTTTGTATTTATATATAAATATATATGTCTTATATACTCAATATTTATATATAGAAATACGTTTATTATCCTTTAAATTCTAAATAAACATAATAAAATTTGCTAAAGTAAAAAATTATATATATATATATATATATTTTTATTAATAATTATAAATAAACTTTGATATATATATATATATATATATTTTCATATAATATTTAAAAACCAAATTTTTTTAAAAAAAGACAATAAAATGCTAGTTCCACTAACGTTTTATTTAAAACGTTAGTGGGCCTAAAATGTTTCCAAATTAGTTTTATTTCTTTGTTTTAGTTTGATTTATTCTGTAAATACACACATATATACACATATCTTATTTATTGTTATGTATAACTAGTAATTTCAGCTGTGTGTTGCACGGCTATTTAATTGTTTTTTGAGTTAATTAATATTAATTAACTTTAGTGTATTTAAATAAATAACAACTTTTTCACATTAAAATATTTTAATAATAATTACAAAGAATTACAATTAATATTTTGTAAGTTTTCTTATACGGATGAAATTATCTACCGTAATTATTACAATTAATTGTATTTGTATTTAATAATAATTTACATAGATATAGAAATAGTTTTATGAAAAATAAAGTACATTACATGGTAAATAGTATTAAAACAATGACCAATTGAGCGTTACTATAAATTATGAAAAACTTCCTCATATACAATATTTTTGGTCCTGTTGCTATGTTTACTGTCTTTGTCACAAATCAAGATTTTTAATCCTCTATGATTAGTAACCCTTGAAACAACAACATGCAACTGGCCATGACTAAATACTGGTTTCTTAAAAAACAAATCAACGTGAGATAGTGATTGACCTTGACTCTTTCTGATAGTCATAGCATATGAAACTATCAAAGGGAACTACTTCCTCGAAAATTTGAAAGGTAGCCTTGGATCATAAGGGGTAAGAGTCATTCTTGGAATTAAAACTGTGTCACCTGCATTATTTCCTAATAAGAGACATGCTTCCAAAACATGATCACCAAGTTTTGTAATGACCATTCTTGTACCATTGCATAAACCAAGTGAATGATCAGTGTTCTTCAATAACATAACAGGAGTTCCCACTTTCAAATTCAATTGATGATTAGGCACCCATAAAATTTGATTGTATTCAAAACTCAGATGCGTATACATCTTGTAATAGATCGAGTCCAGAATCTGATTTACAGTGGCTGTTAGAACTATAATATATTTCCCCCGTTTGATCATTTTTTGAACTCATATACTCATTTATAGAATCAACCACATCAAGGGTAGGGGCTAGAATTGCTCGACCTTGTAGATATGATGAATCATCTGATGTTTTACCGAATTGAGGATACGTACTTTCAACTATTGTAGCTATCTGATCACCTAAACCCTTAAGGAATATGTCATCTGGGATCTTTATGTCCACAACACCGTTGTTGATTGCTCCAACTGTACCATCACCGATGCTTGCAATCCAATTTGAAAATTTCTTTAATTCCTCACATTCAACATTTGAATCAAGATTTTGAAGTCTCATGTTTTTTGTCAACCTCTTTACTCTGCATTCCCGCCACAAATATGAGGAACTTATACTTGCATAGACAATGTCTTGCCTAGTACCCTTTGGTACTACTGGTAAAATATGACGGAAATCACCACCCAAAACAACAATTTTACCTCCAAAATGGAATATTTCTCTACATGATATCTTGCAATGACTTATCCAATGTCTCAAAGCAATGCTTATGCATCATCGAAGCTTCATCCCATATTATTAGCTTACACTTCACAAAAAGTTCAGCGAGAGGAGTACCTTGTTTTACAGAACACATGGAATCTTCATTTAGGTTGATTGATATTTAAACCTCGAATGACCAGTTCTTCACCTGGCAAAAGTAGGAATGCAATGCCACTGGAAGCAACATTCAAAACAATTTCTCCTTTTGATCTTAGTGCTGCTGACAATGTTTTCCACACAAATGTTTTTCCAGTACCTCCATATCCATATACAAAAAATATGAATGTCACGATCTATCTCTACTGCATCCATTATTGTCTCGTAAACATAACGTTGATCTTCATTCTTCTTTTCCATTAGTATGTGGTGTTCTTCAAGCAATGCATTACAATCAACTGGAGCTCGTCCAATATGAATTTATTATGATATCTACTACATTGTTGAAGTTCTGGAACAGACAGTGGTGGATAATCACTCAATCTTTTTCCTCTATTACTCAACAGGCGATCAATCTCAATCAAAGCTAGATTTTTTATTTCATTATCTCCCATCAATAAATCTGAAATACTGCATGTGAATTAAAAAAAATTATTTTTTTATTTTCATAACTTATATAAATATGAAAAGAAAAAAGGAGTTTACCTTGATTATGTAATATCTGATGTTGTCTATATAGAATATCATTAGACAAATGCATCCAACATTGCTCCCCAATAGCTTCAGGACGACTCAAGTAATCTGATGAAAGTAATGTCACGAACAATCCTCTTACTGATTGTGTCGATGCCCAATAACTTGCCTCAATTATTCCATCAATATATTCTCTTTCATCATTCAACAACCCAAACGCGTAGCATGGCATTGCGATATGTAGCATATTGAACACCGTTTACCTTTTTCACATCATTATGACACCCTTTTTGTAGGTCTAAAAGATATCTTACATAATAATGATCACTAGATCCAGGAGGAATATAATGTAGTTTTGCTAAAGAAAAGCCCCTTTTCCTAGGTTGCCAATTTTTTGTAGTAGTCTTCCAAACAAACTTTTTAGGAAATTCAACATATGTTAGATCATTTGCGACTTTAGGGTACTCTATGTTTACTTTAAACCAACCTAGAAACATACTTTCATGATTACTTGGTCGATCAATAACTAACTGCAATGAATCAGAGTCTGAAAAAATGACAGGTTGTTCATTTGGTAGATGGAAAACAACCGTTCAACAAGAGGGTTTTCATACTGAACCTCATATCCAAAAATCCTCCATGTAGCCTCACACGGTGAAATATATCTGCAATCGTAGTACATATTGATTCCATCTACAACATCTTTAGATCGTTCACCACATCCACTTTGATAAAATGAAGCTGTAACACGATCATTTCCTTTGTTAATGTACTTGAATAAGTACTTGATGGAACGCGATTGATTACACCATTCAACATTCATTTGAGCTCCATACCTCAACAAAAGATATCGATTATGGGGTACAACAAATCGGCCGTCGAGCGGAATACCATTCTTCAAAAGTGTTCGTCCTGTATCTCGACACCTATAGATCGGATAACCATCATTGTCCACATTGGTTGTATCAACAAATTTCTTTGGAAAGTGTTTTGTGCATACACCACCAACCATGCAAGGAGAATTTTTTTTCACATGTCCACAAGGACCATGAATCATGAAGTCTGTCACAGCAACATAATATTTAGGATTTGTGACCTCATCTGGAATTTCTGCAGAAATTATTTGATCAATGTCATCTCCAGTTAGATATTTGTCCTCTTTTGAAAGAAAAAGAAGAATATACACATGAGGAAGTCCACTCTTCTTAAATTCAATTGTATATATAACTGAAATGTAAAATGAAAAAAAAATCATTAGTGAAGTAAAAACATATAACTTAGAATACTAAACAATATAAAATTTCATACTAAAAGAATACTATCTGCTAAACAGTGCCGAGTACTTTATTATTCTTAAGATCTTGATCAATAAGTCCAGTTTCATTTTGAATACTCGTACAGCTATATCGGGATGATCATTAGATTTAACTGTTGTTTAACAAATCGAACTATCTCCGGCCACTTTGGGATACATGTGAATGTAATGAAGAGATCTAAATAATTAGCTCATCTACATATTGCCATTACATCCTGATAATTTTGAATCATAAAACAGGCTCCACCAGTATAAGTAGAGGCAAAACAATACGAAAGCCTATATTGCACGGATCATTCTCACCACAAATGAGTGCTTTTGCAAGTCCACTATACATCTCACAGCGTAGCTGCTTCTGATGAGTGCAAATATACGACAATATTGATGATTCTATCAATGTATATATATCAACAACAAACCGTAGTGTCAATCTTCGAGCATACAAAATTACAGAAACCTCACCATATCTTTCATGCAACCTGAAGGATGCATACTCTCTCTGGCTTACTCTTTTCCTCCCCCCAGAAATAGATGCTCTACCTTCTGAAAATAAAATGTCTTCTCTATATTCATCCTCACCATAAGGAAAAAGCAAAGGATATTGCAATCCAAGGTACGAAGGATGCAATTCATTAATACGCTTCAACTGACTAGATCGAGTCTCAACTATAATAACTCGATCACCCATTGCTTAATCAAAATCACCTACAATTAATGCTGCTACCTCCGAAACAGTCGGCAAATTATATGCTCTTGCATCGCTGTGTCTTCTACCAATTAATTGAAGTTCACATCAAGCTGACCATTTTCAATCATCTTTTCTCTAGCCATTCTAAAAGACTTCACCAATACATTATTCTCATCCAACATATTTTTCAAGTCATTCGCAATTTCTTCATGCAGGTTATGAGTCTCATTATTTCTCCTGAAATAAAATATAATATATAATGATGAACACGAGATTCTAAAAATAAAAGAGTTTTTTTGCTTATTCAAAAAAGAAATAATGATAAAAAAATATAATCAAAAAATATTTTTTATACATGAATGGACATAATAATTTGATTAAAAAAATGAAATCATTGATATGTGAAGTTTCCAAATAATCTTCATCTTCTAGATCTACAATATGTGGAATATTGGAAGACAACAATTGTTTTTTTGACAACAATATGTGGAATATCGAATACGAATGAACAACTTAGTTTAATACAAATATTTTAATAACACTATAAATACAAATGAATAAAAATATTTTTACCGTTTGTTATTTCTATAAGAGGAACTCTCAAATTTGTGTGTGAAGTATGATTCATGTCATAGGAGGCATGAGTCTCATCTGCATCTAAATCAATAATACCTAGAGCTATTCAATCATGCAATTAGGGTCTCTTTGCTGAATTTATGGAATTTTTCTGATTCGATCCTCCAACTGCATACAAATAGACAATTGTATCAAAAAAATTGTAATTAAAAAATTGCAGTAATATTAAAAAAATATATTCAAGAAATAAATAATATAACTATACTATCAATAATTATTATATTTATTCCCCAATATCACCATGAGATTTTTACCAGTAGTGATAGTATTGAGATGATCATTCAATAATAGAGACTTACAAAAACTGTGAGCCTCCTCTTGTCTTGATGTTTTTCCATTATATTTCAGATTTTTTACAATAATAATAATAATAATAATAATAATAATAATAATAATAATGTTCTATTTCTCTAAACAAATTAATTCATAATTATAAAATATTGACCGTTTTAAGGAAAAGGGATTAGGCTAAAATTCTTGACTGGAGCGCTACCTTCCACCCCTCGTCTTGGGTAATGATTCTTGAGGCTTCTAGACTGGATTCATTGTTGTTCCATAACCAACCACTTACTCGGGCAGGAAGCTTTCGCGAGTTTTGTGTGCTCCTAGGTGTGTGTTGTGTGTAGGGGTTGTGATTGTTTGCGAGAATGGATTCCTCGTCAAGTCAGTTTGGGGGCTGAAAGCAATGGATCGCCTAGAAGCAAGAAGAGAAGAATCATAGGCGAGATCGAGTGAGAAACTTGCAACTGCCCATGGGAGAAAGATTACTTAATATGCGTCTTCCCTCTTTGCGAATTCAATTAGACGCACATTAGTGAAACTAAAGATTGTGATTTATTTACCAAAAAAATTAATAAATTAAAGAGCAAAAATATGCATTTTATAACAAAATGTTGGAGACAAAAGTATAAAAAAATCTAACAACAAAAACAAATAAAATTGAAAATGTAGTGATCATAAGAGACAAAATTATTTTCTCAAAACAAAAGAACCAAACCAGCCCAATTCGTTTAATAATATATTTTTTTACATGAAAATTTTGCTGGTAGTCTAAGCAAATTTAAAATAATTTATAGAAATACAAAATAATAATTAATACTTGGATTTATACACTATAAAATAATATGTAAAATAGATAGATTATAAGATAATTTATAATCTATCTATATATTAATATGTAAATTAAATATTAACTAGCTTGTCCGTGTTGTTGTTGTTGTTATTATTATTATTATTATTGCATAGAAATAGATATAGATATATAGGGGCTATTGAGGCACTAGATTCTAATAAATTTCAACAATTAAAAATTTGAAACATTATCGAGAACCCTTTGATCTAACAACATACTATTTGAACAGCAAGTTACCCAATTTGAAACAGGGTTGCATTAAAAATCCACAATTTATTTGAACAGCGAGTTTAACAATTTATTTTCAAGGGATTCAATAATGCTATTTAGACGCTAAATAGAAAACCACAATTTCAATGTTTGTACAGAACCGTACATGAAAACCTGGCAAAAAAGTAAAATATGTTCAAATTAATATTTTTTTGCACCGCCTTAAATTGTAATAATAATAAAAAATTAATTTTATCGCCAATTAATATATCATATCCTGCTACAGATTATGTTTTTCATTGATAGTTATGATGTGTAAGTGTAATTAATAAAATGGGTCAAAATAATATAAATTTAATATATAACAAAGACTTATTCATTAATAAGATAAAAAAAACTTGTGCAGACATGATGCTTATTTTCTTTAATATTATTTTTAAATTTATCTTATTTGAAGTTTTAAAATAAGTTTTATTAACAATATTATTCCCTAAACGTGCTTGTTTAACATATATGATACAATGTGCATCTACTTAATTATGATATATGTTCAATTATACTGTTAATTTGTACTTAGGAATTTAAGGGATTGTTTTTCTTAGTTTAGAATTTATGTGATGCGATTATGTAATTATTTAATTTTTGGTGCTATGATATTTTCATTATTTTTGTGTGTTGGCACAATTTAAGTAGAAATGTCAGAATATGTGCTTGGTGGGATATATATAGATCTAATTTTTCTTCTGATAAATAGTTATAAATTATGATGCTTTTAATTCATGTTTGAAGTACACTTTAAATCTAGTTACACATCTCTGCCATAACCTACAAAGTGAAGTTTTTCTTTTATAATTCTTATTGAGCAATTGTAAACATCTTAATTAAAAAAGCAAAAGCCACTCAATCATTGTAAACATTTTATAAAATATTAAATCTAATAAATAAGATTAAAATAAATTCATACCCCCAAAACCTCTAAATAAACCCATAATAATTATGAAAAATCTAGACATAAATAAGTTGACTAAAATACCCTAATATATTTTTTTTTATTTTGTTCTTATTCTCAACTGCATAAATCTCGTCTTGTCTTATTCTTCTCCATGTTTCTTCAATACAGAGAGGTTGAAATTGCAGATTCATGGCTTCCTTGAGATTCAACTCCAAATCTGAAACATTTCACCGTGAAGGCCAAATTTGATAAGCAACACACACTGAAATCTAAGTCAGCCACATACAACGAAATTATATATAAACATGATTTTGTTAAGAATTTTGAGTACAAGGATTCATATATATATATATATATATATGCTCATTGTATGTGGGCACGCTTGGTGGTCTTAATCAGTAACTTCTTGGAGTCCGCCACATTGAAATCTAAGTCAGCCACATACAACGAAATTGTCTGTGTTTGGGCTGTCGTTGCTCCGCCAGGCGCTGCCATTCTATTGGCGCCAGACGCCGTCACATTCTGGTGTTAAGCCTAAATCTGTGCCATTTTTCAATTTCAGCAAGAATCTTTGTTCTCTCTCTCTCCTTGTTGCTATTGATCTAAGAAACAAAGAGGATTTTTTTTCTTCATTTTTTGCGTTTCTGGGTAGAGAAGAGAGGAGGTGCAAGTTAAGGGGGATAATTTATGATAGATAGAAAAATGGCAGAGAGAAAAAAAATTGGAATTTTTTTTTCTTATCATATCATATACAAACTCGGATGGGTATAAATTGGATATCATATTTATTTCCTAAAGTAGTAAACAAAAAAATTAGGTTTGAGAGTATAAAAAACATATATAAGTTATACTAAAACTTGGCTATCTTTATATGATTCTTCAAATTTATCTTTATATGATTCTTCAAATTTAGCAATGATTTCTGGATTTTCAGTAAATTTTATTATTGAAAAAGCACTTCTATTAATTCTATTACATTCTGCCATAACTTGAATTTTAAAAAGCATTTTTCGATCACATAACATTTCAACTTCCTCGGGTACTTTATCAGAATCTGCATCCTATTTTATAATATTAAATTATTAATTTGCAAACAGTTATTTACATATATCATATTAAAATTAAATTCATACAAAGATTAAATAACTCACCATTTTAGCCTTAAGATCATTAGCATTCATACCCGACAATTCAATACCCTCTCTATCCCAGCATAAAAATAGAGAATTGCCGAATTTATCGTGGACGCGTAACTCCATCTTGTATCTAACACAAATAATTATATAAACAATAATCGTGATATTGTGTAATTCCTTAAAATAATTAAAAATAATATATGATTTTATAAAGACACAAAAAATTATTATTATTACATAATAATTACCTGTAGTTTTCAGCATCCTCTTGAGGACCACATTTTGAACACTTCCAAATAGTTCCAATTTGATTTACCTTTCTAAAACAATACTTGCATGAACGATATCAGCAATTTCGTTCATTTTCTAGTTCAACAATTGTACAACAAATCCAAAACAGTCTCATCTTCAACATAATAAATAGTTGTATTACAAATAAAACTTAACCTTAATAATCTCATATTCATACAAATATTATGTCAGCATTTAAATACAATAATAAAATAACCTCATTGGGGGTAGCAACTAGTTGATCCATGTTTTTCACAATAATAGTACCACCCATCAACTCATTAGTTATTGAAGTTGACAAAATATCAGATCTACCACTGATGTTGCGACTGATATGAGGAATCTTAGAAACCCCGTTAGAAGAGAAAAACATATTTAATTTGAGAAATTTAAAACATAATAATAACATAATTCTGCACTAACCTCGAACGAAAATGTATGCTCTGACCATCATTGCCATTTACAACCAATTTGGTGACATTAAAATTACTGCTAACTTGATTTTCTCCTAAAACAATATATTGAATGAGATTAACAGTAAAAATTTAAAATTAAATTAAATGCAATAAGTGAAAAAATATATAAAAAATTAAATATTAATAAATTAATAGATTAAGACCATTGTTACTCCTGTATTCCTTTTAGAGCTTCTCCAACAAAAAGCTACTTTGGCATTTGGTGCCAATTTTCACCCTGCAGTAGTGCTTCATTCTCTGCACCAGTTTGAAGTTTTTGAAATTTTTGCACTACTTTTAGCGCATATTTTTTATTGGGCTACTTTTTTTTCTTTTCTTTTTTATATGATTATATTTTTTTAATATTTAATATTATAATTTTTTATCTCAATTATCCAAACTGAAATTAAATCAAGTTTTTAAGATCATATGATTTGTAATTTAAATAATAATAAAAATATAATTTAAATAAGTATATGAAATTTTAAATATTATATACAATTTAAATAGAATTGCATAACATTACCCGACATTCAATTTTATATATATATATATATTTTTTTTTTAATATGATAGTTTAAGAATATAAGTAAAATAAATATTATCTCAAAATTTAATGTTAAATAAAATTACATATATAATGTTTTTAACAAATATTTAGTAATAAAAATAAATATTAAAAAAAATAAAGATTATTATGTAATATTATTTTTAGTTGAGAAAGTAGTGCAAACTGTTGGAGAGAGTATGTAAATTTTACGCTAAAGTGATGCATAATTTGCACTAGAATAATGAACACTGCTGGAGATGGTCTTACACGCTCAAATTGTATAACAGCTACAACGGGATTGTATGATTCATCATTTAGGCAAGGTAGAATGGTCTCAACATAATCATCCCATAGCGTGCATGTGAGCCTTCTTTGCCTTTAAAGAATAGCATCAAGTGCAATAATATTAGCGAATATTTTTACCCAAAAAAAAAAAAAATTACTTACTCCAAATCTTCTAAGTGAATGTCCATTACCCATTTTCCACTTTCAGTAACATTAGGTGCTTGCTTACAACTATTTTTTCAATGACATCTAAATACAAAATAAAATAAAAATTACACCAAATTTTAAAATAAAATTATAAGTATTATAGATATACAATTGAACAATACTTACCAAAAAGTTGTGTATCTACTCTTGGGTCAAGACTCAATATCTCATTGTATGGCATAAATACATAAAGATCCTTGGTAAAAGTATCATCGGTAAGGGCATTGACTCTTGTTTTTCCGTAAAAGTTGATTTTGTGTGAGTGCAATGAAGTTTTACACTTTGCGTCATTAATAGAAACCATAAAATTAGAAATTATGAAATAAATCATTCAATATTATATATATATATATATATTACAGTATATATGCAGTACATATATACAATTATTTTATACCTTACAATCTCTAAAAACAAATCGTAGCTAATGATTTCATCTCTTCTTCCATAGAGGGTTACATCATAAGCCTATACCAGCCATAGCTTGACAGCCCACGACTTTTGTGACGGATTAACATCACGAACCAAACTATAGGTCATTGCCATTTTTTCTTTCGAGAATTTGAAAATGAAATATAAACCTTAAGATGAGAAATCGTAGCTGCAGAATTGAGATATATTTTTCTGAACTATGAAAGGGTATAAATAGAGTTGTGAAAGTTGTGAATGATAGATTTATTAAAGATTTACACGTATGGTGTTTTGGAAGATAAATAAAAATCTTAAATCCTATGTTATAAGGTTCTGTTATTTATTGGATCTACCATATATGCTATAGTATATGCATATGTTATTTCTGAGATATACCCCCTTTTTTTTTTTTTTTTTTTTTTCTTTTGGATAAATTATCTCTTCTTTTGGACAATATTAGATTTGGCATAGCACATGCACGGTGACCTTGCACCATGGCTTGCTGGGGAAATTCCTATTGCGGATTCAAGCATGATCAAATGCAAAGATGTATCAACTGCATCGAATTAATACATGTAAAGGCTGTTGTAAATTTTATTGGGCACAACTTGTGAAGCAAATATTATATTTTCTATTAGTTATTTATTTAATTGATACTTTATTTTTTATTATTCTAGAATTAAATTTTATAAATTTCTAGAAATTACCTGATTTAATTTATTTTATAGCAGTTTTGTGACATAAATGTAGGACAGTTAAATATTTGCATATATCGTGTATTAGATTTATGGTTCATACGTGCTCTACAAAGATTTGGTCAATAATTCAAGATTTTCACATATTTCAGTTAAGATTGGAACCAAATAATTTTAAATTTCAAACTAACTAAATCAAAATATTAATTACTAGTAATTATCGGATCTTTCTATTTTTAATAAAAATGTTTAGGCGGAAAATTTTGTTACTTACTATTTTGGCTGCAACTTATCTTTATATGTGTGTATATATATATATATATATATGTAGATTAGTGCTTATATATAGAAATAATTTTATTATATTTTGACTTCTAAATAAAATATTTTTCAAAATAAAATTTTATAAAGCCTAAAATTATGTTTTTTATTTATAATATTTTTATCATATATTATTTTAAAATTAAATTTCTCAAAATATTAGAAATGAATTAATAAATAATATAATTAACAAGAAAAATGAAGAAATAAATTATATATATATATATTAATAATTATATATTTTATCTAATGAATTACAATATTTTAAATAAAAAAAACTCATTATAACATCAGGCCTACTAACGTTTTATTACGGTTTAATTTATTTTTTCTTTATTTTGAATATTCTATATTTATATATATAACTATGTGTGTATATATATATATATATCTTATATACTTATATGTATATAATTAATATATATATATATATATGTGTGTGTGTGTGTTTATTAATAATTATAAATAAATGTTGATATATACATATATATAATGCTAATATATAATTTTAAGAATATTTTTATTTTATTTTATCTATTTAATTAAAAATATTTTAAATATATAAAAAATAAAACAAACAAAATAATTTAAAAATTATTATAACTGCAGATATCAAATTCAAGACATATTCTAACATATTATATTAAAATTAATAATAATAATTGAAAAGAGAAAATAATAAACATATGTATATATATATTGGTATATATTTTAATACAATATGTTTATTTTATATTATCTATTTAATTAAAATAATTTAAAAAAATAAATAAACAAAAAATTTGAAAAATTCAATAAAATTTCACGTTATTTTAAATATTTTGTATATAAATATATAAATATATATATATATATCGCTTTATATGAATGTCATTTCCATATAACATACTAGTAAATATAAACACTCCTATAAATTATATTTTCTACGGTGTTCAAAGTGAAATAAATAATATTTGTATTTGCATTGAAGGCTTATGCAAAAGCAATGTGAATTTAATGTCAATCACCTATGCAAAAGCCAATGTATTGTCAATTCAATTTTTGCAAACTAAATGTTATTGTCAATTCAATTTTTTGCAAACTAAATGTTATTGTCAATTCAATTTCTGCAGGAGTAAATGTAAAAGTTAAATGTCATATCTATCTTTTACTTCATATCCCTTACTTCATCTTCATCTATATATATTTTTTCAATTCTCACATATTTTCATTCACGTAGAGTTGAAATTGAGAAAAAATCATGTAATATATATTTTTTCAATTCTCACATATTTTCATTCATCTTCATTTTCATTGCAATTATTTGAGATGGTTTCTCTTCTTAAAATCATATAATATATATGTTTTAGCATTATTAGTTTATATTTTATTGTGCTTTATATTATCACTAATTTTTATTATTTCATATTTTACATGGTAGCAACATTATATCACATTCAAGATTCATTAACCATGTTAAATAATTTTTAATATTTTTAGTTTGTTTATTTTGTAGGCTTACTTACGTAAAAATTCACGACCTTTTAGTTAATTGTTAATTGCAACAATATCTTTAAAACTTAACATAAAAATGTGCGACCTTAATATTTTTTCAATTAGGTATACACGGGTTAATTTCGAGCTCCACTTGCTGATGTGGAACCTCATTTTGATGACTTGTGTGCACATGTGTAATATTAATAAAAAAAACTTTATACACTCATCAAAACGACGTTGTTTCATGAATATTTGTATTCATCATCATCATCAAGCAGTATGCATTGCTGCTCATCGTTTCTTGATTCCAGTTCGAGAGATAAATTCAAATCAAGTACATAATTTGAGGCTTTTCTCTTGATCCTATAAATTTGGAGCATTGCTTCTTATTTCATGAACTTTCTCATGTTGTAACTAAATGATCCTCGACGACATCAGCAACTCCCCCAATCGTCGCGACTCGATGCTACTCTCATTGTTCTTGACGAGATCGATGCCACGCTGACTCAGGAGCTCAATGGAATCGTACCCGAAGATGCCTCTATTAGGGTTGATTTGCGGAAGTTGAATTGCCAAATGTAGGATTTTTCAGTTCCGTAGGTAGGAGTTTCCCCTCTTCGTCGAAGAATGTGAGCCTTAATTGGATTGATTTCAACATATTCACATTCTCTTCAGTGTTTGGTTGTAATAATCATTGGTGTTCTTGAAATTATCGATCGATCGAAGTACGATTCTGGGGAACTCGGTGTCCATCACGATGTATGGGTATTCATCAACGATTTCAAGAATTAAATTGAATTTTTCATCTAGATTGAATGCCACACTCCCAAATTTGAACCGAATCGCTTTTGAGCAATAGAGACATCGCCCCCAGAATCAAAATCTAAATAATTTCTGCAATCTGTTGGGTGTCATAACCAACAAATAATAAAACACTTGTTCTAATGATTTGTAATAGTGATGAACAAGGATCGTGTTCACAGAGATTGGTAGAATTTATTTTTTTGTCTCACTAAAATCAGGGGGGTTTTGAGATTTGGTGAATGACAATATTCAATTGAACGATAACAATGTGTAATGCGAATGTAAATCAGTTTAAGTAAATTCAGCCAAGAGGTAACTTCAGAATATGTTCGTAGAATCGATCATGGATGCAAAAATGGTTCTTTTATTCAATCATTAAATTGGTTATAATTGCTGGTACGACCAAAATAACCTATCTCTCCTTAGTTGTTCGATAATCAGGGTACAACCTCTAATTATTTTCCTTATCAATAAACAATTCTAGATATAATCGTAGAATTTAATTTAACAATAGCATTAGGTAGAGAGACCATCAATTCTAGCCAACAACGCACATGTAGGTTTATTTAAGATAGATCATACATCTTTATAACAGATTGGTTCAAATAATCATATTATTGCACCACAAATATTAGAATGGTTAAACAATTATGGATTTAACATTTTAATTGGCAACATATTGTTTCAAACAGCCACCTCATTCAATCATCAAAACAATAAGATTTATCGCGCACAACAAATATATGAATAACAAAGAATGAAAGAACAAATAAAGACTAATTAAATCTCACAATTCGGACAAACATAGTCTTCTGTAATTCCCTTAGATGAAAATATGAAACTTAGTCTTACATGAAGAATTGCAGGAAATTGAAAAGTAAAATGAGAATAGTCTTAAAATCTAGCTATCTTTTATACCTATAACTCTCAAATATATAAAGTCTCTCTTAATCCCCACTAATTCTATCAATAATTATCATCATAATTCAGGAGTAATTGTCATCACTTCGTGGGGGAAGAAGAATGGACGGTTATGTTTATTCCCATTGCTGGATGTTTCGAGTAAAAACGTGCCCACGCCTTATGCAATCTTTCTCTGATTGCTTCGTCTGAAGGTAAGGCGTGCACACACCTTATGTAAAAACTCCGGTTGACTCTTGCAAATCTTCAAATCCACCAATTTATATCCAAGATGCATCAATACATTCAATTGCACAATAAAATACAACCTTTAATCAAAATTTAAGAACTAAGCATGATTATGTACCAAAAGCAAGAGAAACAAGATAAATAAATATAAATAAAATATATCTTATTACAATCTAATCCTCAATTTCAAGAAGTCGTACCTTGAGATAATTAGGATAATTTTCTTTTAAAAAATGATGTGAAGAACTAATTACTTAACTCAGTGATGATAAGAAAAAATTTAATAAAAAGATATTATTATTCATGAAACGACATCATTTTGATGAGTATATAAACCTAAATTATTTATATTATACGTCTGCACACACATCAAAAATCGAGATCCACGTTAGTAAGTGGAGCCCGAAATAACCTGTATGTACCTAATTGAAAAAATATTTAGGTAGTGTATTTTATGTTATGTTTTAAAAATCATATTACAATTGGTAATTGACTAAAAGGTCGTGAATTTTTACATAACTAAGCCTATTTTATATTATTACTAATTTTTATTATTATGTATTCTGCATGACAGTATATCACCTTCCAACTTAAGATATAAGGTTATCAAGTCTATTGTCTTTCATTTTATTTCTTGTATTATTTTTTATTTTCTTTACTATATTAAAATTAATTTCCTTAAATTTGTATTATTTTTGTTATTTTATAATTGTATGACAGCAACATTTAAATTTATTTTGTGGAGACAACCTCATTCTAGTCCAAAAATTTGAAGACAAGTGAATTAAAAAGTATGTCATATATACAACAATCTTTTATAAAGTTATTATTTTATTTTATATTGTTTAATGTTAATATAGCATGTATTGAATATTTAATTTCGCCATATTTGGTATATAGCAATAATGACTACATGTGAATTTAGCATATAATAATATGATGCTAAAAAATTATTGTGCACATAATAAATTTAATAGTTTTTAATAATTATATTTTTTTAAGTATGTTAATAACATCGAAATCAACCCTCAAACGAGCTAAAAAAGTTTCATTTACAAAAGCTATTGGTCCAACATAAATAAATCAACAACACTCATGCAACTAGAAAAAAAAAAGCATAAACTTAAGGAATAAATAGAGGGATTGAAGAGAAACAATATTGTATCAAATGTTATGTCCAATGGTTAAGAACATTAAATACAAAAACTACAACGACGAGTAAGTCTCTTTTAGGTTGAATTGAAGTGATAATCTAAATGTATCACTATTTTATAAGGTTGCTTGACGCAACAAAAAGATATCTTTGGGTAAGAAATACATTTACTTGACATACCAAAATTTAGATATTTGGTACCGTACTAAACTTTTTTATTTCACAATTGAATATTCACATTGTACCAAATTATTAAATATTTGGTACCATACTGTACCCAAGAAAATTGATATATTCAGTACATATACAAATCAACTTGAAATAAAAAATTCGGATGTATGAGGCTTTTTATTCTTTAAACTTAAAATATAATAACTAATATAAAGATTAATATTTTCTGATTCATTAATATTAGTAAGGAACATTCTTTAGTAATCATCATTCACTACAATGTGATACACTTTAACATTAATGAAGAAAATAGGTTAACGCAAAAAAATAAAAAAAAAATAAAAAAGTCATAATTAGTAACATCTAGTAAATCTACTTTAATATTAAGGAAGCTAAATTAGCCTAATTTGCGGTAGGATTTCAGTAATTTTCAAATTCTATGCAAGTCTTAATATAGTTTCTTGATAAAGAAAATTACAATCTGTACAATAGAAGGGATCAATTATGAGGAAAAAATATTTTTAAGGAAGATACAATAAGCAAAGAAGAGTCGTGGATTTCACGGATATGCAATGGAGGGATAAACTCATGAGTAGGAGAATTTTTTTTTCTTTTTTCTTTTTAATTTAAGAATTCTAGAATACTTGTTTGATGTTTTAAAATAATTTGTAAGAAATATCCTTAAGAAAAGTTTTTTTTTTTTTAATTACATTGTTAGCTAATTTTTGGATTGTTCAAACCATAAAATATATTAGCGGATTTGATATCTATATAGTTTTTGTAGTTGAGTAATAAATACACAACAAATTATTTTATTTTATTACTTTTGTAAAAAAATATTTTCACATTTTATACATTAGGATTTTGTGCAACTTCCAAGAATATTAGAATATATGATGACAGTTTATGCAATTTATTACACATCACAACAAATATAATAATGGAATTTACTAATAATTTCGAAAATCAAATTCAAGCCATCCCGTTTGGCCGCGTCCAGCCCTCAAACATAAAATAGGAATAAAATAATCTTGACCGTTCAATTCTGACGTTCAATGTAAAGTTTTGCCCCGTCCAGCAGTGGCGCCGCACACTTTTGAGCCAACACTCGCCGCCGAGGCAGAATTAAAAATGAGCAAATGCTTACTCGGTCGGGCACTCGGTCGAGTCATCACTCGGCCGGCCGAGTGGTACCTGACACTCGGCCCAGGCACTCGGTCTGCCACTTTACTCGGCTGGCCGAGTGACGTAAATGATTTGGATTTATAAATCCGTCCGTTTTTTTTTTTTTTTAAATTTCCACTTCAATATTTCTCTCTCTATCACATCTATTACCACCCACCCACACCACACATTTCTCTCTTCCTCATCTCTTTCTTCACTTCTTCTTCACTTTCCTTTCAATTTTCTTCAATATTCACGGTTCGCTTATCTCCATTTCTCAAAAATTTGTTGAGGTAATTTTTTTCTACATTTTTATGTGTGTGTGTTGTTTTGTGTGTGGGTGGTGTGTGTGTGTGTAGTGTTTTGTGTGTGTGTGTGGTTTTTGTGTGTGTGTATGGTGTGTGTGTGGTGCTTTGTGTGTGCTGGAGTGTGTGTGTTGTGTGCTTGTATTGTATGTTGTGTGTGTGGTGTATGAAATGTATGTGTGTGATGTGTGTTGTGGTGTGTGTGATGTGTGTTGTTGTGTGTGTGATGTGTGTTGTGGTGTGTGCTTGTGCTTGTGCTTGTGTGTTGTGGTGTGTGTTTGTGCTTGTGTGTGTGCTGGTGTGTGTGTTTGTGTGTTTGTGTGTTGTGTGTGGCTTGCATTTGTGTATGTGATGGGTGCTTGTGTGTGGTTGTGTGATGTGTGTGTGTGTGCCGTGTTTTGGGTATGTGTATGTCGGTCGGTATTATAATGAATAATTTGTAATAAATTTTGTTTAATTTTTTGCTATATAAATTGTTATAGATTTACCGTTAATAATTTTATTTTTTAAATTATTTGATGTAGGAACTGTTGAAATTGTTGCTGTTGTTGTGCATTTATCGCAACCCTCAAATTATTGCCGTTGCATTGAGATATTGCTTCATTTCAATATCAGGTTTGAATTTTACTAATTTATTAGTTGAAATTAATTTCATTATACTTTGTAATTATATAGCTTAATAATACCTCTTGCATGCAAAAAAATAGTTAACTCCATATTTTAAGTTCATTAATACATCTTTATTATTTAAGATATGGAGTCTTCAAACAATGTCGGTATTGTTGTTTATATTGGGGATAGTAGCGATGTTCCACCTGTTTGTGCAACAAGGGTACCTCGCGACATCGGATATTCTGGCTTGGTATCAAAATTCTTTCAACTGACAAGGATTGATAGCAATGAATATAAATTCAACATATCCGCTTCACTATATGCAAACAACAGATATCATCGTATACCAATCAACAACGATGATAATCTATGGTTTTTCTTTGCACCGGATGCGGATAATCAATATGTAGAATTTCATATTGATCCAGAAAAACTGCAAGATAATGCTCTTCCAGATATTCTCCCAAGCAATGAGTATTTTCAATATGCTTCTTACTTAAGAGGTGATGACATTAATAATTCAGCACTCGTCAGGCAAGAGCATACTGTTGGAACCTCAAGGTCCAATAATGAGGGTATTCCAAGTGAAAGAGAAAATGCTCATACAGAGGATCAAACACATGATCCATTGATTGACACTTTTGGTGTGAATGAACTAGAAGACTCTGAACCTGACGAAGACGAGTTGTCAAGTGAATCAGATGAAGATGGGGTGGATATTGGTGATATTCAAACTTTGTATTCCCCAAATCAACAGAGATCACCATCCAATCAACAACCACCATTTCCATCAAGTGCTCAGAGATATTCCATGGATCCGAATATCCCGTTCTTCAATGCATCGTCACATGAAATGCTTGTGGACTCATTTGATCTTCCAAAAAAATTTAGATATTATGATGCTTCTGAAGGAGTGCTCACAAAAGGCATGGTATTCAAAGATAAAAAGAATTTGCAGTCTGCAGTTAAAGACTTTTCAATTCGTATAGCGAGGCGTGAATATCGAGTAGAGGAAAGCACACCTCGTATATGGAAAATCAAATGCAAAAATAATAGTGAGACTACACATTGCAACTGGTGGTTGCGCGCAGGTTACAAACAAAAGATTGATATGTGGGAAATCACTAAGTATGGAGGCCCTCATACGTGCCTAATGAACGCGGTGTCTGTTGACCATCAAAACTTGTGCAAAAATATGATTGCTGCGTTGCTAACTGGAATGGTTCAGACAGATCCCGGATATGAGATTAAGTGTGTTCAACAACAAGTGTATGATAAATTTCAATATAAAATCTCATATCATAAGGCATGGCATGGTTTGAAACGAGCAAGAGAAAATGTGTATGGTACATGGGAGAGCTCAGTTTCAAAACTACCCAAATTTTTGGGAGCTTTACAAAAATGGAATCCAGGCACAGTTGTCGAGTGGCGCCACATGCCCGAAGAGACAAATGGTGTAAAAATGTTGAAATATGTGTTTTGGGCGTTCAAGCCATGTATAGATGGGTTCCAGCATTGCCGTAAAATTATTAGTGTTGATGGAACTCATCTTTACACTAGATACAAGCACAAGATGTTAATTGTTGTTTCCATGGATGCAAATCAACATCTTTTACCTTTGGCTTATGCACTTGTGGACGAAGAAAGTTTTGCTTCTTGGACATGGTTTCTTCGTTGGCGTGTTGAAAGGTGCACGACGGCTCCCAATCTGTGCGATTGTGCAGGCAACATTTTATCGATCGATAAAATATTTTCTTGACCGATTGACACTGGGCCGTGAAATTCAACAAAGGAACCAACCATGGACTGATGAGGTGTTTAAGAATTATGATCAACGACAGCAGAAGGCATTGGAACATCAAGTCTATAAGGTTGATTTTACTGATCAAAGTGCTTCCGTGAAAACATTTGTGCCAGGAACAACAAGATGCTATATCCACATTGTCAAGTTGATGCTAAGAGAGTGTAGCTGTGGAGACTGGAAGCAAAACGGCATACCATGTTCACATGCAATGCAAACTTGTCGACATTTTGGAGTCAATCCGAAGATTTACATGAACTCATTTTTCAATACAAGTGCGTATGTGGACACCTATAGTGGTAAGTTTGAGCCATTGTCTGATGAATATTATTGGGATGAGGCTTCCTTCCAACTGTGTCATAATCCGGCATTGCGTGAGAAGAGACCGAGTGAGTATTAATTTGTTCTCTAGAGGCAAAAGGAAAAAAACAAGGCATCGTTGTTTTACAGGATCACATTATGAGTATTAATTTGTTCTCTATGTAATTAAACGTACCATGACTTAATTTGTTCACTATGTAATTAAACGTTCAATTACTTAGTGGTGATGTTCTAATTATTATTATTATTATTATTATTATTATTATTATTATTATTATTTAAAAAATCAACATATAAAATTACAAAGACTGATTTCCACTCGGTCGGCCGAGTAAAATGAGAGACCGAGTGACCCGACCGAGTGCGAAGGTTTCCGGATTTCCTACGAACTCGGCCGGCCGAGTAAAATG